>CM077822.1:6430662-7787445 GCA_039720395.1 Liquidambar formosana
TCGTGCTCTTGGTCGCCTTGGTGCTGATATTGGCCGCAACCCTACAAGCTGATGCGAAAAGGGTCGGTTTGGAGCAGGCTGATGCGAATCTTGGACGGAAGGCTAACGTGGGCGGCGCTAATAATTTTAAGGAAATTAAGACAACTAGAAGCACGGAGAATAAAACTGAAAACGAAGAATCCATGAACTTCACAATAGACTATCCCAAGCCAATTCGCGGAGGTTACCCTCCATAAGCTTATTCCAAGCACCAAGCTTATGCAAATAGCTGCTACAATAATGAGGATTGAGGAACCAGCACTATAGTAGCCAAAAAGTATGTATGCCACATGTACCATTTCACTAAGTTGGAAGTACTAGTTTCTAGTTTTCTATCTATGTTGCCAGCAAAAAAAATTTTCTATGTATGTTAGTGCAACGTGCAATGGATGTGTGGCTTGTAGGCCAACAACTCCAGCTGCTGTCTATCCTGAAAATATTTAGGAAAAAAAAAAAAAATTAATAAAAGGCTATGTTTGTGTAACATATTCATGTATGTTAGACGTATACGGTATCTATTGAAAAAATACCACATCTTATATTAGTTAAATATAAAATTTGACATAACTTTATATATCTGTTTGGGACTTCACTTAATAGTTTAAGTTTTTAGATTGAGTGTAGAACTTAATCTGGTATCAAAGCATGTTCGTCTTAGACTACATCCCCTTGAAGTACTATGTACTTTGTGATGATACTTTACTCCCTCCATCAAATTGGACATTAATGGATGAAAATGAAAATAGAACAAAATGTTGACGAAAATAAACATTAAATTTGACAAAATGAGCAATGTCTATCACAAATTAATACGTTATGGACTTATTTGTTCAGTTTTAGAGGGGTTTTGTGAAACTGGCTTATAATTTAAAGGGGCTTCATGTAATTTACCCTTGTTTTAAAAAAAATAAAAATTAAAAATTAATATAACATACTAAGGTATGTAGTATGTACAACCCCATCCAAATTTAGAGGATAACAGTGTCATACGTAAATGGGTCAATTAAACCACTACGACTCTATCTCATAAATACACCATAATTTTGATTAGGAACAGTAAGATGGTAGGGTCATACACGTCCTCGTACATATAACATATATATGTACAGCTAGAAGATCACAATAAGAGGTACTCCGTATTATAACAATGACCGAAACGCACCAAAGTGTGTTTTTTGATCCATTGAACTCACCTTCATAATACTCCACATATTTGATCTTTTTTTTTTTTTTTTCATTTATTAATGATGGGCAAGAGAAATTTTAGTAGATTGAAAAAAGCCACAAATATTCAAAAAAATTTGAAGGTCCCTACACTCCCACTAAGGCAGCCCCATTCGTAACACGACCTCTATTAACGTAACTGAACTCACACAAAAAACATCAAACACGTTAGCTACCAAATCGATGGTCAAGTTTCAAAGCATCAGAATGATCTTGGTTGACGCCACACATGTCACAGGCACTGGTTTGACTATGACTTGTTGTGATTTCGAATTTCTCTGCAGAGAATTCATAATTCGTGCAATCGTTTTGAGGCAAAGAGAGGATCTTATTTGAGTCACCAAGAGGCGTATCAGCCCGGAATTTTCTCTTATTCCTACTTGATTTTTCTTGGACTAATACCAAAGGAGACACTTGACTACCACTACAACTACTGGCCTTTGCAACCACTGATGCCATTTTAAGCTGCAACAAAACAATCTTTCTCAATATCTTCACAAAATATTATCAATCATCAATCTATTAATCCAGAATGTAACACTTAAAAACCCAATTTCCCGCGATATGAAAACCATAGAAATCAACATATAATTACAATTTCACATTGTTACATATCTAGAACCCAGCTCATAAAATCATATAATCATAACACTGAGTGGAAAGCAAACCATTAAAACCCCGAAAATTAATCGTTGATCGATGGCATTGGAAAATGACTGTAAATCATACCTCTGGCTTTCAGCAATGAATTGATGAATAATGATCAAGTTTCTGCATCCAAAAAACCCAAATTAATCCATCAAATTTACTAGTACCCAGAAACGAAAAATTCCATATCGGATGCGGTAACGCAATACCCAGATAGCAAAACGCACAAATTCTATGGTATTTCAGCGAATTTGGATTCAAATCTAACATCAAACCAACCCATAGATCAAGAATGCTTCAAAGCAAAATCGATGGGTGTAGATATATATACACTGTTTATATATAAAAGATCCCCAAAGGGAGCATGGAAACAAGAGATTTATCATCGGAATCAAACGATCGAGACGTACCCGATTCGAGCTATTGTTTGCAATCAGAGGTTACGACCAATCTCAGAACATCGAAGAAGAAGAAAAATCGATAGTTCTTTTCTATTTTCCTTCGTTTTAGCTAGCATTGAACGTTTCTCTCCCTCTCTCTCTCTCTCATAAATATTCCTAAATATTCCTAAATATTTTAGATTTTAGATTGGGGGAAATTTTTTCCTTTTTTCCAATATATATTTTTTCCTTTGGGTGTCAACCAACCCAAGTAACTCCAGCTAGCTAAATATGTGTGGTCAAGCTAACTATGGTTAAAGAAAATATGAATATTTCATAATTCTTAATTTCTTATACTCATGTGGAAAATGATGAGGAGAAAAGAAAAAGAAAAGAAAATTTGGGTTCATACATCTTATTATATACATCTTAGTTATTAAAATCGGATTGATCATTAACTCGTTTAGGTGATTGAGTGCCAATTCAATCACCTATTGGCCTAATCAAGCTAACTATAGGTCATTAACTCGTTTAGGTGATTACGAAAAGTTTTATAATCTCAAATAACTTAAGAGGTAGCCTTTTACTAGATTGGTTTCTCGTTTTCTAAGCAAAAAAAAAAAAAAGAAAAGAAAAAGATTGATTTTTTATGACAGGTTCCTAATTTGATTCATACTACATCCAAGTCATAATTGGCCTTAGTATTTTTATACAAATATTATATGTATAAATTATGGTTGTATTGTGTAACTCGGACCACAGTTAGACATCATTAGTTCACTGTTTCAAACTTTCAGTTAACCAAGTGAGAGTGAATTTAATAGCACTAATGCATATATAAATTAAAAAATTATGGCAAAAATTTTTCTATTTGTTAAAATATATATATTAATGATTTATTAGGCATTTTTTTTTAGGAAATTTTGGCCAAAACCCCCATGAATAAGAGTTCTTTTCTAATAGGTCCTATGAAAGAAACACTTTTTTCAAAACCTCTTTTAACTATGTACGGACAAAAATGCCCCTACTTTTTAATTTGAACACAATTATAACAGTGCCATTTTTTCCCCACGTTCTCTCCCTTTCTCCCGTGGTTTCACAGCCTCCCATGGTTCACCATCGCCGATAAAGCTGCAAATACTATTTCGGCAACTATGGTTCTTATCGGAAGTTTTTGGTCCTTTCTTACACATGTATTGACAAAAAAATCACCAACAATAAAGTGTTAATGTCGTTGATGGATAATTCTAATTTGTTAGATAGTAAAACATAACCCTTTGTTTATCTTAAAGCATTGTAACAAAATCACTTTACTATTGCTAGTATATTTAAATGGCAACAGTATCAAATTGTACCAATTTGTTTATGCAACAGTATCACTTTACTGTTGGTAAGTTAGTTTATGCAATAGTATCACTTTACTGTTGGTAGTTAGTTTGTGTAACCGTATCACTTTACTATTAGTTTACTATTGTGTGTGTTGACCACGCTAGAATGATATCTTACAACAGTAACAACCTACTGTTAACAATACTGGAATGAAATTTCTAGTATCACTTACACTTAAAAAAAAAAAAAAAAAAAAAAAAAAAAAAAAAAAGGAAGGAAGAGAAGAAGAAGAAGAAGAAGAAGAAGAAACGGAGGAAGAGCCGTCGTTAGAGAAGGTCTAGTGATGGCCTTGATGAACAACTATCGGAGAAGAAGATATTGTCAACGTTTCCAGATTTGGTTTTTTTTTTTCTCTTTCTTCTTCTTCTTCTTCTTCATTTTTAGATCTAGTTTTTCTTCATCTCTCTCTCTCTCTCCCTCCACCCCTCCCTTCTTCTTCTTCTTCTTCGTTTTCAGATCTAGTTTCTCTCTCTCTCTCTCTCTCTCTCTCTCTCTCTCTCTCTCTCTCTCTCTCTCTCTCCTTTCTTCTTCTTCTACATAAATGGATTTGGTTTGAAATTAACATACCCTGTAAATATAAAAGGAGGTTAAAACAGGTATTTTAAAAAAAAACATTTCCTTTTGATTAAAGAATCTTTTAAAAAAGGAGTTTTAGAGTTAAAAAATCTTATGGTGGATTTTTTGTTAAATGCAATTCCCTAATAGGGGTTATTGCTAATTTCTCTTATTTTTTTTCAATTGCTTTTCATAATTTTTTTGTGTGCACAACATGTGCTATGCGTCGTGAATGTTTAAGTGTGTCTTCCTAGTCCCCCACAACACTCTTCACCCCCCCCCCCCACCCCAAAAAAAAAAAAAAAAAAAAAAAAAAAAAAAAAGAAGAAAGAGAAGAAAAAAAGGTGTATATGTCCACACGTATACACATGCTAATAGTTTAGGGGAAAAAAAAATCCTATATATATACACAATTTTTTTTTTAATCATTAGAAAAATTTTGCTAGTTAAATGTTTCAGTTCTTTGTGATAACACAAATACCTAATCACCTAGGGACATGATATGACCCTCTAGCTTCAATACACTATAAAATTATTGTGTCCCCTTTCATGATTATATCACTTAGCACATGTAGTGACCAAAATTACATCCACATTGTCAAGTCCTACCATAAAAAAACTTAAAAACATAATAAAAAAATAAAAAAATGAAAAGGATCAATTAACACAATTAAGAATCATTAGGATATATAAGCATGTATTTACTAATATAATCCATTATCTCTAAATAGAGCATGAACCGAATCAAAAGATTGTGCAGGCATTAATTATAGAAAGGCCTTAATATCCGTAACTTTCAATGTATATAAATGTATTTATGTCTCTGTTTCTATATTTGTGAAATTGTTTTCAAAAAATAATAAAAAAAACTTTCTCAAGTTGAAAATTTACACACATCCTTGTCAATTGTTGTAATTTTTAATGGTTTATCGAAACTCGTTTGTCATTATTTGAATCAATCTTTGAGTTCCAACAATCAAATTAGGGGATTCGAGCAGTGAAAGTTGGAGAAATACATAATTTAAGAAGATTAATTTAATTTTGAGATTTGTATTATTTTTAAATTTTTCCTATGTCTCAAACAAAATCTGAAAATAAAAATACGAAAACAACTCTTTATTTTTTATTTTTTTATTTTTGCATAAAAGCAAGTTCATGCATCATTTTCACTTCCCATATAAATACAAACACAAAAATAAAAATAAAAATAAAAGATCATTATAGTGGAAACAAATTTCCTAAAAGTTGGAAGCCTAATGATCCATCGACTACAATGCAAGCCATCGCCCTCGAGTCCGAAAATAGGGAAGAAGAGCCAACCAGCCTAGAAAAAGGTACCGACCCCCAAAAAGGAATGGACCCGCCACCGAACCCAGACGAAAACCACCAGCCTCCGGTTCAACCGCCACAACAACAGCAGCAGCAACCGCCTCTTCATCAGAGCGATGCAGGCGATGACGATGAGAACGTGAAGCAGCTCAGAGACTGCTCTTCTCTCTACCTGTCCTTACAGGTATTTCTCCCTTTATATATATGTGTATTATGTTCTTGTGATTCTCTTATTTAAAACCCTAAACCCAGAGACCCATTTCAATATTTTGCAGGATTGTCTCGTTAAAACCAACAGGAATTGGAAATCTTGCCAGTTGGGTACGTTTTTTACTCTTCCATTTTCCCATTTTTCGAAGCAATTTTTTTTGCTATGCCTTTGGGTCCCTTTAGGTCTCTCTGATATTGGCTATTTCCGTTTGTCTGGTGACATGAAAACCATTTTCTGAAATTTGTTTTTGTTTCCGAAAATAAAAACGAGGAAATATTTTGGAGAAGTTGTTGTTTTCGGGCCATTTTCGGTTTAAAAGGCTCGGGTAATTGAATATGCGGGAATTATTGGGAAATCGATTTCGAAATCTGCCTGCCAAATGCGTTTCCATTGCTAGTTTTATTTATTTAATATTTTTTATTATAAATTATCTTGCCTGTTTTCAAAAACAGAAAACATTTTTCGGATTGCAAATTAAACGTTTTCTTGTTGTCAATCATTATTGGTAGAGCTGTAAGACTAACAAGCTATTCGTGCTTGACTCAAGGTTGGCTTGACAAGGGCCTCATCCGAGGTTGGTCGTAAGATAAATGAGGCAAATTCAATCTTGCTTTTGAGCTTGTTAACTTATTGAACCAAGCTCGACTAGAACATCACACTCAGCTCCATAGGCTCATTAATATTTTAAACAGCTAAATTACTCAAGATCAGCTTTGGTTGGCTCTATAGGCTCGTTGGAGATTGTTTGTAAGATAAATGAACCGAGTTCAATCATAGGCCTAGGCATCCTACTACGCAACCCGACTCAGCTCATTCACAGTACTAAAAATTGGCATAAAATATCCATTTGGTAAGCTAGGTGTTTTTCTTAATTGGTGGCATACATTTCTGTTTCTTTTTTATTTTGTTGACATTCTTTATCTATTGTTTTGTTCAAAATCCTCACAGAAGTGCAACCTTTGAAGGCATGCAATGAAAGGAGGAAGAATGACGAGCGAAAGTGAGGAATTTTTGGATAAGAAGCCTGTGGCACTAATTAAATCATAAATCTGAGAAGCTTTTTGGAAAACAAAAAAAAAAAATTATCATTAATCTGAGATAACCTTTCCTAACAAGTTCAATAAACATTCGGCTTTCAGTCTTGAGGATTCAGGTACTTCTTGTTTATGATTCAACTGCTTTTTGTCATGATGAATTGCTGTAAACACTAATACTTCCACAGAATTACAGAATGTTTCTAAGATGAGAAGCCATTACCCAAAAAATGAAACTTGTGAGATGAAACATCGAGTTATTTGATCATTTTTAAAGTGGTTACAGCTTCCTAATTGAGTTCATGCTAAAGCGACGATTGATGTGCCATGGACAGGAGAAGTGAATTTCCACTGCACCCAACTTGACCATCTAGATGAGTACTGGAGGATGAAGCAGATAAGGGCAATAATCCAATCAAATGACTGTCCTCACATCTTGGCAGGAGGCCTTAATTCTCTCAATGTGTCAGATTACTCATCAGAGAGATGGACAGACATTGTCAAGGTAAAATTACTACAACTTTACCATAATTTCTATATATGAACAGCCACATTGAAAGGGTTCCTCTAGTATTAAGCTGGTAATCTATATTGTACAATTGCAGTATTATGAGGACTTGGGGAAGCCTACGCCGAGGGTTGAAGTGATGAAGTTTCTGAAGGGATTAGCCTACATAGATTCTAAGGACTTTGCAGGAAAATGTGAGCCAGTGGTCATCATTGCCAAAGTACAAGACCCCAGTCTTAAAACTCAATTTTGGTTTTAATATTTCCTTCTAAAAATGTTCAGATTGAAATGGGAAATTTTTTCTCGAACAGATGTGCAGGGGACATGCAACTATGGGACTTGAGTTGATTACGTTTTGGCATCATCGGACTCACCATACGAGTTTGTGCCGGGTTCATACTCAGTCATTTCATCCAAAGGTACTTCTGATCACCATATAGTTAAGGTTGATATAACGAAAGTGCGTGAGAGTAGTTTCATCAGACGACAGCTGAAACAGAAACAAAAGCTTGCTAGGATAACGAATCCTTGTTCTTCAAGGGGAATATGGCGGATAAACACTTGAATTGCTTTTCTGAAACTTAATGAACTTTTTCATATTTCTGTTGTAGCATTATGGGTGCGCGCCATAAGATTGGGCACTGTAGAAATAAATTCTAATGTAAATCACTATTTATTTTGTGATGACGAAATGATTCTCAGAGAGAAATTCTATGTAAATCACTATTTATTTGTGGCCATGACTCCTTTGCAAAGGATGGATATCTGCCTTAAAAGCTATGGAAAAGAAGAGGGAATGATATCATTTCCATCGGATTTCCTACAATGTCATTTTTTCTTGACCAGTGAATTGAATTCTTTTTTGATAAGGTAAAGTTATGTATTAAAAAGGGTTAAATCCCTCGTACATGAGACATATACAAAAGGAAGAACCGAAACTCCATGGAAAAAGGAGCTTCCAAAAAGATTTAGACTCCCAAAAACTCTAGTGAATTGAATTCTTGAATTTTTTTTTTTTAAATTTTTTTTGGCAAACAAGGAGTATCCTAAGTCTTTAGACTTAGAAAAATTATGCACAAACTGCCTATAAACCCGTACATCCGATAGTGAGAGAGTGGATACTCGAACTCAGGCTATGTTGGACTTGGCTAGGATTTCAGTTGCCAAGGCCCAGCCCAAACACACAAGGCCGAGAATTTTATGCCCATTGCCCAGTTTGGCCCTACAGGCTAATTTTTGTGAAGACAAAGCCCACGAAATGCTCTGGCGGGGATGGTGCCCCCATGGCCAATTGTGAGAAAGTCCATCATCTCAAATACAAATAAATGTGTGTTAAAAAAAATTCATGATGATGGAGAAACCCATAGCCATTGTAGAAGAGATAAATGTGCTATTAAAAATAAATAACTAAAGCCATTGCAGAAGAGATAAATGTAGAAAAAACAAAGGAGCAAGACAATATGTCAATATGACCACCTTAGATGGGAGCTGCAGGTTTCGTCGGTGATAGTTTGGCCCTACAGGTTTCGTCGGTGACCACCTTTTGATGTTCTGTGTGACATGGTTGATTGTTGGGTCATGGGTGCTTCTCCCTAGCCTTCGGCTAGAATTAACTTCGAGGAATTGCTTGTTTGTTAGGGGGTTTTTGAGTAGGAAGTGAATTTGCCAGTGTTTATGACTTATGGGTCTTACTCTGGGCGCAAATTTTCTTTGGGTATTTAGAGAGAGATGCTTCCATGTACAATGGTACAAATTATGAAATTATAATAGAATATTTAGAATATGGAAATGTGATGTTTATCCGTCACATATATCGGTACCTTCTTGATGTATTGGTGACATAAATATTTAATCTCTTTGGTGTACATACAATCGTATTTACTGTATGAGTTGGTTTTAGAATGGTTAACAGTGGGAGTTGTGGACTTGTGGAATATGAATTCATGCTATTGGCTTGCTGGTTTTCACTTTTTGATATACAATTAGTCTCTATAAACTGATTGTGTCGGCATGATGATTTGGTGCTCTCTCTGGTTATAGCTTAGAAACTGTCTTCAGTTGCTTGATTTGTGGTAGGAGTCTTGAGGATTGGGGAATAACATTTGCATATGCTCTTTGGATATTTGTTGTGATCACAAAGAAGACAAAAATGGCTACTTAAGGCATAATTCCACAGAAGAGGGAATATTCTAATAATCAGCAATTAAGTACTGGTGAATATTCTAATAATCAACATTTAACTGAAAAATACTGTTGGAAATTTGGAACTATCTGCCTCATTTCCAACTGATTCAGGTAATCACTTTTATTCATATAACTTTTGGCATGTGGTTCTTAGCCTTCGTATCTTGCACATGAAAAAGGGGGAAGCAGTTTTAAGAATGTAGGTCATGCAGTGGTGGAACGGTGGATCGCAAATGTTTAGTGGGTGAAAGAGTTTAGGAAATCCTTCACGCCGCATTCATTCAAAATTTAGTGTGGGCCGCCCCTCAATGCAAGGTATGTAGGACCTAGAAATGTCCTTGGCACCCTAGTTGTTTTGGGTTGAACAACCTAGGTCTTAAGGGTGGGTGGCTCTAACTGCACTCAACCTAGTGCATTAATTTTTGCCCCATGCTGAAATCATGGAAGTTGCATATATAAGTGCCATATAGAGTTGGAAAAGGGCAACTTAATCTGCACAGGATTTCAACGGTTTGCAACGCATGGCATGCCAAAGAGGAAGGGTCTCGTCTTATCAAAGCTAAAAGCTAAGGCAAAATGGTTTGATTAGGTCCTCATACTCATCTCCTCTTTGCTTTCGACAAAGGGCGTGTGGTGGTAGCCTTAAAAATTTTCTCTGCATTCCAATTTTATCAGATCTCTTGAGAGTATTTAACTATTTATAGAATAGAAAATGAGCTCTCTCTCCCTCCTTGGAGAGAAATTGATATACGACAGATATCCAAGCCTATAGGTAGAATTATCAGCATAAGCCTCTTAGTTGAATTACTACCAATGCGTCTATAGTGGACATTTGAACCATCTTTTTCAGACCAGGAAACCATTCAGGTTAGACAAACCTGTTTGGCAGCTGCAATCTGATAGCAAACAGAGAACAAAAAACAGCAGCACTAAAGAGAAAAAAAATTAGAGGAAATTGCATCCAAGATATGACAAACTTAATAGGAGAGGAGGCTACTGTAGGTAAAGGCAGATCCCAATTCCCAAGGTTGGTTGATAAATTATATGTGAGGTTTTGTTGGTTGCAGTCTTGCAGCAGGGTCCTACATTGCAGATACTCTCCTATGAAATAGCCTGAATGTTTTTTGCCACCGATTGACCTCATGTAGCCTTCTTGGTCTAGGGTCCATTCCATGATATCAAATTAAAAAGTGAAGAGGATGACCTGAAAAGTCTTCATCTGGAAACAATATACCACTAAAAAGCGCTTCTAATACTGGAATCATAGAGTAGGAATTCTCAAAAGTCATATCCTCTACAATCAAAACCATTTCAAGAATAGGACTGGTTGCAACATGCAAGCAATTGGAAAACAATGCGGACTGGTGGCATGCGATCATTTAACAATTACACAATTATTAACACGAACAAATTAATGTAATTAGTAAGCATTCACAAAAAAAAAAAAAAAACAAAAATAGAAAAGAAAGTCCATGAACACGTGTAGAGATAAACCAAAACTCCAAGCTCTCTGCATTGTTAATGGTAACACACACGGGAGCCACATAGGCTTCACAACGTACATGCAGGAAGAACAATCCCATGCAAGAACCAATTATAGTTGCAAGAAGTAAACACAAATTCCCAAATCACTCAAATTTATTTTATATCAAGAAAGCCTATTCATTTTTGCACATAACAGCATCAAATGGAGAAATGAAGGGCTCCAAGAAAATCCTTTTTTTTCGGTGAAATTGCAAACCATTGATGGGAGAAAATTTTTATGTGACTGTGATTCGGCTGATGTGATATTATAAGCTAATGAGAGTAAAGTGGGATTGCCATAATATTTTTTGTACCCAAAGTCTCACTTTATTTCACGCCTATTCGCTCATGTTACCACGTGGCCATAGCACAATTTAATTGAAGACTTACTCCCATTGATGATATCTTGCCCTCCCCCCAAGAATGGTCACTTGCAGGGGGGGAGTCCCCCCCCCACCTTTTTTTCTTTTTTTTTTTTCATATTGAGTTTTGAGATTTTAAAATTTTGACCATTTAAAATATTTTTTTACCCCTATAAAACTTTATTTTGATCGTTTGGGTTTATGAGTTTGACCCTTAATTAAGTAGAATTAATTTTTTACTCTACACAAATTTAAAAACAAAACTTTTTTTTTTTTCCTTTTTCTACTTAAAAACACATTGTTCCTCCATCTTATCTTTGTCATCAATAAAATTTTTTATATTGTTATTGTTAATTATGATTTTTTTTTTCAAAAATACTTATCATTACTCTTATTAATTTCCTTGCTCTACCACTTGGCTTGTGAAATAGCTTAATAAGTATTTGGTTTTATTAATTTTGGATGTTACCAATACAATTGGATATATTCCTAATAGCATGTTCTACTCACTCTTCCAAAAATAATACTCCCTTCATCCAATTTTATTTGATCACCTTTCTGTTTTAGGATGTTCCTAAATATCATTTTCAAAAGTCAAACAGAAAATGTATGTTATTTTCCTAAAATATTCCTTTACTTTAACTAATTTTTTCTTAAAAAATTAAACAGAAGTTGGGAAATTAAAATGGGTATCGAATTAAGCTCAGCATCTTTTTGGTCTTTTGATTCAAGCCGTCCATTAATTTATAAACAGTTCAAACCAAATTATCACCAAACCCTTGCCTTATAAGCAAGTGTCGAATCCTATCCGCTGGCAAACCTGTGATAAATAAGTTGTACCATTGAAGGAGTAGAAGCTAGACTCAAAGACTTTTAGTTCAATTTTAGTTCATAGTGTGACTATGACAATGCTGGGAGAGAGATGGTGGTGAAGTGAAACAACCAATGGGCGATAAACCATTCAGCCAGAGAGACATCTGTTCAGTGATTTTGTGGACATTCATGGGTATTTATGCAGTGCACCTCAACACTTTTTCATTACGTAGTTTGATAAGGTTGGTCCGCCCTCACCACCTCACAAGTTTAGTTTAAAATAATATTTTCTAATAGATGGCATGACTCGTTGTTATAAAAACTTTTTATACCTTTTATAAGACCTAAAAAAATAAAATAAAATAAAATAAAAAAGAAGGAGATTTAAAAATATACTTTTTTTTTTTTTGGTGAAAGATTCATAAATATACTTGAAAGGTTGCAATAGGTGGCCCTCATTTATGGGCCATCAGTGCATGCGGGCAGATTGCTCATCAGAGCCTCAACCACCATTATTTATTGAATACACCTATAAAATAGTACCAGGCTTGCTCTGTCATTCAGAACACTAAATGTAAATTTATTTATAAAAACTATACAGTTGATTCCTTTGATAGGATTGAGGCCCGAAAGATCTCTGCAATTACCATACTGTCCCATGACTTCTGATGCACCAATCCCACAAGTTACATTTATGGGCCATTAGTGCATGCGGGCAGACTGCTCACCAGAGCCTCAACTACCATTATTTATTGAATACACCTATAAAATAGTACCAGGCTTGCTCTATCAATCAGAACACTAAATGCAAATTTATTTATAAAAACTATACAGTTGATTCCTTTGTTAGGATTGAGGCTAGAAAGATCTCTCCAATTACCATACTATCCCATGACTTCTGACGCACCAATCCCATAAGTTAAAAAAACAAAATATTTCATGTAAATTGTGTTAGGCCAAAACGATTTACCCCAAAATTGTTAGGATCCAGATACCATTTTTATATGGATTTAAATGGCCATATAAAAATGGTATATAGATCCCAAAATTGTTAATTATGAATTTTTTTTTCAAAAATACTTATCATTACTCTTATTAATTTCCTTGCTCTCCCACTTGGCTTGTGAAATAGCTTAATAAGTATTTGGTTTTATCAAGTTGCATCTAAATAATTCAAAAAAAAAAAAAAACCCATAAGGTTCTGATTGTAAATCCGCACCTCTTATGGGGCAATTTGGTCCTCTCCTTTCCTCCCTCTTCCGTATACTTTTCTTCTCCATTGCAATGGACGATCTATTGATATCTAGACTGTTTATATTATATAGGTCTCACACATTTTGGTGGACTCCACTTGATATGAATGGTCCAAATTTCAAAGAACTGTCCATCATTTTCTTCATTCTTTTTTCTTTCTACATTTTCTCCCTCCTACTTATTCCTTTCTCTTTCTCTCTCCTTATTACTCTCTTTAGTCTTTCCTCTCTCTCTCTCTCTTCTACCTATTGCTTTTAGGGTTTGACGTTGCAAAATACATCAGGTTTACAGTTCCTTCTTGGAATCCCTTGATTTGTGTTTTCTCATCTAATTTTGAATGTTACCAATACAATTGGATATATTCCTAATAGCATGTTCTACTCACTCTTCCAAAAATAATACTCCCTTCATCCCATTTTATTTGATCACCTTTCTGTTTTAGGATGTTCCTAAATATCATTTTCAAAAGTCAAACAGAAAATGTATGTTATTTTCCTAAAATATTCTTTTACTTTAACTAATTTTTTCTTAAAAAAATAATCAAAAGTTGGGAAATTAAAATAGTTATCAAATTAAGCTCAGCATCTTTTTGGTCTTTTGATTCACACCGTCCATTAATTTATAAACAGCTCAGACCAAATTATTACCAAACCCTTGCCTTATAAGCAAGTGCTGAATCCTATCCACTGGCAAACCTGTGATAAATAAGTAGTACCATTGAAGAAGTAAAAACTAGACTCAAAGATTTTTAGTTCAATTAACATATTATACCAAACTCCAAGAAGCGAGTCGCATTCGAAAAATGGAGATTTGGCAGTGCACAATGTAGTTGGTACGATAACTGATTAAATGCTCAAAAAAAAATTTAAAAAAAAAAAATAGTGGAGAAAATTTGATTAAGAGGTAGGCTATTGCCACCACAAAATTTCTTAAGCACCCCCCACTTGTTTTAAACTTTCAAGGTTTTAAGAAAAATATAAAAGTTTTAATTAAAACTAGTTGCATTGTCCATTAGAAAACATCATTTTGAACAATTTTGTAGGAAAAAGTTTTCCCAAAATCTATTGTTTAAGTGGAGTTTTTGGAATTTTCAATTTTTGTTTCATTTTTACAGAATTTTGCATGAAAAATGATTAAAAAAAAATCTACTTAAATAACATAATTTAGGATTTTTTTTTTTTTTTTTTTTTTACAAAATTTTTATTTAAAATGGTGTTTTCTAGTGATCAACACTGTCAGTTTTCGTGAAAACTTTTTATATTTTTCATGAAACCTTGAAAAGTTTAAAATAAGTGAAGGGTGCTTAAAAATTTTTGTGCCTTTGATTAAATGCTCAAAATTAATTTATCTTGCTCTTATCTTTTAATTTCAATATCGATTTACCTATTTTACCTACAAAGTAAGGTTGAAGAGAAATGGATTAACACATGTATTAGAGAAAAAAGGTAAAAAAAATTATATCAATTGCATTTTTTTTCCTTATCGAGGACCTAATGACATATAGAAAATATATATATATAGAAAAGAAATGAATTAAGATAGAAATTAAAACAAAAATTAATTTAACGCGTATACACATTTAGAGTTAATATTATACTAGCTTCTTATTATTTATTAATACATATGAGGTCAGTTCTTGAGTTGGGTCAGTGTACCAACACATCAACTCAAAACCAAATCAAGTAGAGGTTGATTCTTTATTTCTTAACCTAGGACAGAACCAAGTTAGCATTAAAATTAGGGGAAATTACCTATGCATTTGTCTTATTAGGAGTAATTCCCAAGAAGGGGTCTATACGTGTTAGAAATGGAACTAGAGTTCTAGAACCCTAATCTCTATCTATGCGAAAGACCCATAAAACGACGACGTTTAGTGGGAGTGTAGACATGTAGTTTCCCAAAATCAAAAGCGAGGAAGGGAAAATAAAAGAAAAAAAAAAACAGAGAAGATCGACGTGTAAGCCATGGCGTCTAGTTTCCCAGAAACAAAAACGAGGAAGGAAAAACAAAAAGGAGAAATTACCCAAGCATTTGGCTTATTAGGAGTAATTCCCAAGAAGGAAGCTTTCACTGCCAACTTGTTTTTGTTTACGCCATTCCGGATGGAAAAACGAAGCAGTTGTTGTGTCAAAATAATACTCAATGAAAGCCGCATTTATGGCCGTTGGATTTTGCTTTGGATGACTTGTCGTCATCAATTCAAGCAAAATCAGCACAGAAGCCAAACCCCTCTTTAATTGCACAGTTGACAAATCGAGCTGGAGGCATGGAACTTCGCAGAGTTGGTAGGCAAGGAATTAATTGGGACTTGGGAGCATCTTCGAGGATTTCTCACATGGGTAACACGATAACGATAACGATAATGTGGTGATCAATCAGACAGTTTGTACCATGGGACCTACACGTGGCAGAAGTACATTGAACGATTCTCGCAATTAAGGAGGTCAATCTTGGTCTTATCCAATGGTGTGTATGCCAAAAGTGTTTGAACTGGGAGTGAGTCTTCCATGTGGGACGAAAAAAATACTCTAATAATCATATTTAACTCTAATTTCATCGTTTTGTGACACTACATCAGTCGTATGACCATATTACAATTACATGTGAGTTTTTCTTTTGAATCAGGGATGAAACTAATTCTATCATATATTACCCAGGACTTATTTGAGAACTTTAAAAATCCGATCAAACTAGTTCTAGTTTATAATTGTTATTTGGTTTTTAAATGAACAAATTCATAATTGGTTTGAAAAAAAACTGTACTTATGTCTAATTAATAAAATAAAGTTGAACTGTTTAATAGAAAAAAAATTATGTTTATATCTTATTTTTAGAATATACCAATTAAATAATATAAAATCAAAACTGGCCAAATTTATCTGATCAACTTGCGAGATTTTTAAGTTTATCAAACAACCTCAGACACTTGATTGGGCACCCATATTTTCTACGCTTCACGTGAAATGGTTGGGCTTTTCTGTACTTTCTTAAATAAAAATACTCCGTAAAGGGTAGACTTAGATGATTTGAGTTTGTCAATCAACCTCACAACTCCATGCAGTTTTTCTCCTGCCTGCATAGTGCATACCCTTAAGTTTTCTTGCTACTCTCAGACCTTTAGCCAGGAAGAAAAATGAAAGCTCATGTCCTAATTGCTACCCTTGAGGTTGTGAATAAATTCTTGAACGAATTGGGCACCCTCGGTGGGAACTACTATCTCCCATTTATTCAAGTTCTCTTTTGTCCGAGGAAGGAGAAGGAAAAACTCGAGCAAACGTTGTCAATGGTGAGAGCAATAGTTTTGGACTTACAGGAGAAACAGGAGTTGGGCCACGTTGAGGAAGTTTGGCTTAAAAGACTCCAAGAAATAATCGAACATGGACGAAACTTGGTGCAAGAGCCAATCGTTGGGTATCGTATTGGGCTGTTTTTCACATTGAAAAGGATCAGGGATAGCATAAATGATGCCGTAAAAGATAAAAATGACTTTCTGGGCGTTGTTGATCCGAAAGATAGGAGGCCAGTCACGTATCAAAACATGGCTGTCAAAACTCAGGCTACAGGGAGAGAAGAGGATAAGAAGGCGATCGAAGAACGGATAAAGGAGTACTCTAGCAATGGAACCAAAGTCTTAATTATTCCCATCGTCGGTATCGGCGGCGTCGGGAAGACCACACTTGCCAAAGTGGTATTAGAAGATGGAGAGAATTTCGGTTTGAAAATGTTCGTACGTTTTCCAATTAAAGATGAGAAAAAGTCGGAAGAACCTGCCTCTCCTGAAAATGATATGGAGCAGCTTGTAAAAGAGATTATTATACGCGCCGCCACCAACGAAGAAAGCAAAGAATCAGACTGGGAACAACTGAAAGAAACTCTTCGACAAAAGTTGCAGGGGAAGAAATACTTGCTTGTGCTGGATGATGTGTGGATCGTGAAAACTGATATTAGATGGACGAGATGGGAAGAGTTGAAAACACAGTTAATGGCCGGTGGAACGGAAAGTTTGATTATAGTAACTACCCGTAACAGGGATGTCGGACTCGCTGTGAGCAATACAGGTTCTCTCTTGTATATTTGATTAATTTACCACCTCTTTTTTTTTTTGTTATTTCATTTATTGTTTATCTGATTTTTTTATTATTATTAAAAAAGAGTTATTCTTAGCCGACCAGTTATCCTCCCCCCCCCCCCCCCACCCTTTTTAAAAAAAAATATATATATATTACCATTATGGTAATGGCCTCTGAGAGCTTCATACTCCTTTTATTTGTTTACTTATATTCCTTCCGTTTCAAATTAATTGTTATGTTTGAAAAAACAAATTTTTTTAAGGAATTTTTGTTATCTATTTTCACATCCACCTTTATATTGGAACATTCCAATTTTGCCCTCAATGTTAGTACAATCATTAATTGAGTTTGTTTTGTTCACAACATGTAATTAGTATCATGGATATATGTATTTTGGGAAATTTGTTAAAATAAAGTTTTGACTTTTTTACTAAGTCCGAACAATAACTTTGAAATGGCCCAAAATGAAAAGGAAGACAATTAATTAATATGAGATGGAGAGAGTACATTTACGAGTGAAGTTACAATCTAGGGCCCAGTTGGAAAATTTGAAAATTAGATCAGGTTGGGTCCATTTCTTATGATCGAGGCTAACCTAACCTAATTTTAGCGATTAACGGTAGTGTTAATTGTTAAATTTATAAGCTATCTACGGGCATTGTGTTGGATTTTTTATAAATAAAATACAAATATTGATTCAAATTATTAATTAAATTATAATTGATTTTCGACATCCATGTTTTTATTCAATATTTCCAACAATCTTAAAAGTTGAGTTTCTTGGGTGTCGTTAATCAATTGATATGATTGTTTGGTATATGATTTACATGAATTTTGTATTGTTTTGAGTTATTGGATTTTCATGATTTATCACAAGAAGTGGATAGATGAGTTTTTATTTTAGTCTCTATTCAATTTAAGATATTCTATTGTTTTATACAATATTATTTTTGAGGTATGTGAGCTTGAATCATATCATAATGAATTGATATATATAATTGCTTTTAGAAAGATGTTATTCCTGCTATTTGAGATTCCTTGATTATATAATTGTTTGAATTTAGATGAAAAAACGATTCATGTACAATATTAAATATTTAGAAAAAGTGATGATTTAGATTGTATGATTTGTGTGAGATATATATATGATGATTACCTTTCTCTTTGTAATTTTGTGATATTTTAATGTTCTTATTGATGAGAAAAGAATAACAAAACAAATTATAGTTCTACTTATGGATTATTATTTGTTAATCCTTATTTTTAAATTACAATATAATTATTTTTTTGAATGGGTTGTGCATTCTACTACATCAATTAAATCTGAATTTTCTGATTTAACATGAAACAATATCTTAGAGATTAATCTTATGTGAGAGAATGAAAAATAAAAATAGAATTATATTTGGAGAACGTTCACATATAGGTTGAATTCACAATGGTGTCTAGATAACAATTATGAAATTTAGAAGCAAATATAAACTATTTTGTTTGCATTGTATGTATCTTTTATATATTCATTTTGGGATAATTTATGACTTTGAAAATTACGAATTTATGAGATTTTTTTTTTTTTTTTTTGATATCCATTCTAGTTTAATAGCACAAATAGATGTATCTATTCACATGTGAAATTTGGAAATTTTGATCAAGTATATTATTTTATTGGGAAAATTAGTGAAAAGTCCACTTTTTAAAACTTATAAAAGTATAAGTCCAAGGCTAAATCTTATGTAGCCATAAGTTCCCTTTTAAATGAAACAGCAGTATTTTTATGAGAGTCTTAAGTGCATAAACTCAATTATACCCTTAAGTTGTTATTTTTTGTTTTTAAACTTTAAAATAGCATAACTTTTAATTTATATATCGGTTTTCAATTAAATTTATATTTTTGAAATCTATTCATTGAGACCTTCGAAACAAGATCCATGTTAGATATGAAATTATGTATATATATAAAAAAAAAAAAAAAAAACAGTTACATTGAATACATGTAACTATTTGTAACAGTTACATGAACAGTTACATGTAACTGTTCAACAAAAATTGAAATTAAATTATTTTTAATAGAGTTTAAATTTAAATTATTGTTTGTGAGTATATTTAACTTTTTAATTCTGAATAAATTAATTAATTTTGGTATTAGTAGCAAAAGATTTTATAGATTTGACAAAAAATAATGTTTTCTAAAGCCATTACACGTAATTGTTTTTAAACAGTTATATGTAACTGTTTCAAAATTCATGACCAAAGAAAAGAGAATTAGGAGGAATTGATATGAAACACCCACACTTGCACAAATTACTTACACAATGAAACACCCATGGCCAAAGCTTGACCCATGGCCATACTACGTGAGTAATTGAACCCACACAAAAACAGTTTCATGTAATTGTTTCAAAACAATTACATATAACTGTTTTGTTATATGTAATTGTTTTTAGATGTAACTATTTACAGATTTGTGCAGAAAAAATAGTGAATGTAAAACAATTATATGTAACCTTTTATATTATATGCTTATATGTAATTATTTTTTGATGTAACTGTTTACAGATTTGTGTAGAATAAATGTTGTGTGTAAATTAGTTTTCATTAGAAGATGATGCTCATTGCTACCCATCATCATTTCACCCTTTAATCCAACGTTATCATTCCACTTGTATAGCCTAGGCTAAAGGAATCCACTTTTAATTCGATCCCTTTTTTAATAATCCCTGCACTTTCCTATACACATGGCCAATCCAAACCTTTTGACTGGACAATTTTTAAATTTCTAAACCTCCATCAAGCTTTGCCTCATCCATTCAAGCCCTAACAACCGGCCTTTGCCATGGCCAATCCAAACCTTTGTCAAAGCCCTCCCTTTATAACAAGAATCCTTAGCTGCTTCTTTGGCGATTTGAAAGCTTCTTCCACAATGTGTAGTGGTGGTCGGCAATGGGAATATTGGAATAATCAAGGGTGAGGGTCAAGTAATGGTAGAAAAAGAAGGGAGATTTTGTACGGTGTGGTAACTTAGTTGTCATGATCTGACATTATCACCCTCAAAGGCGTTAACGTGGTGTGAGAGAGCATATGAGTGAGACAGTGAGAGAACCATGTGTGTGTGAGAGTGAATACTTTATAATGTGGGAGAATATTTTGGTCCAAAAAATTATAAGGTGAACCTTACGCTGCATAAGTTTTGAGCGAGAACTTATAGCTGCATAAGTCTAAGTTTAAGGACTTGTCGCCAAAGGCCCTGAGAGTGTAAATATAGTACATAGAAGGGTATTTTAGTCCTAAGGATTACTTGGTGGACCTAGGGCTGCACAAGAATTTTTAAGGGACTAATGCCTACATAAGTCCTAAAATTTGGACTTGTAGCCAAAGCCCCCTATTTTATTTATGATGTCAAAATTATATCATTTTTATAATGTTTGAATTTGTGGGGTTTATTTTTATATTTAATTGTATAAATATGAGATTGTTATATTCTTAATGAATATTTTAAAATATAAAAAGTAACATAATTTTATTAATATCTAACCCTTGGGTTGATTGGAGTTAATTGTTATATTTCGGTTACAGAGTTTATGATATGAATTAAATTTAATTTAATTTCAGCAATAAGGGTTGATCATTGCTAGTCAATTGATTATTTATTTTTGTAGCCAATTAACCATTAAATTTTTATAGCCGTTAGAAATTTAATGTTTGACTATTGGGTTAAATATTTGTGATCGTTGAATTATTAAATATTGGTGATGGTTATATTATTAATTTCTTTTGACCATTAGAGTTCGATTATAAATCTATGTGTTTGATTGCTAGAATAATATTTTATAATTATTTCTTTGATTGAATATAATAGTGAGACATAATATTATTAATTTATATATGCATATTAACTTATGATTTTGATAAAACATATTCTAAGCATATATAAATAATTCTTATGAGAAAGAGTATGATATTTATAAATTTTATTACTTTAGATATGGATTGAGAGATTATGCTATTGATACCATGAAATACTTATATAACTTAAATGTTGTATTTAAGTATTATTCTTTCATATAGTGAAAAACATAATTTGATGATAAGATAGATGATAATTGAGAGTCATGTCAAATTTTATTTTGAATTTACATGCATGCTTGTATATTTAACTGTGGGATTGACAATATTGATTTCAATAAATTTATTTATTTTAAAAAATATTTGGTACGTCAACTAGAGTTAAATGAGATTAAAAACTATATTTTCTAAATGGTGTTGAACCATTTGTTTTTTGGTTGCTAAGACACATATAAATTTTAATTATGAACATAATTTCTTGGTATTAAAAAATCTTGAAAATTTTGATTTCAAGTAATTTGGGTATGCTGATATGATTTAACGTGTATTGCTCTATTAGTTTGTTATTATTAGAAAGATACACATATCTTATATTTTTTGGACCTTTTAACAATGTGAAAAATATTATATGAGGCGAGATTGTAATATTTTAATAAATTTAAGTGTGGATTTTCTGGAAACATGTCAAACATAAAATAAATATTTGTTATGTTATTTAATTTAATGAGATTAGAATAGTAATATTATATATTGATATGATTATGATATTTTCTCGTGATCCAAAATTCCAATTTCTAATCGAAAATGTCTAATTATAAATATATTACGTGACAGTAGAAAAATAAATCTACATTTAAATTTATTCTATATGAATATAATTTATATGAAAATTATAAACTGTGCCAATGTATTGAGAAATACACTTATGTGAAAATATGACTATATTTTTAAGTCGTGTGTTTTTTATGTGAATGCTAACATTGCATTGAGATTAGTAAACAAAGCATTATATCTTGAATTGTGGGGGCACATTTTGGAGAGACACATTTTACATAAGTATGTATGTTATCTTTTGAATTAACGAATTATTAAATTTTCTTAATATATTGTATGTTGCCATATTTGTTGGTCTTATTAATAGAAGAGATAAAATGAGTTTAATTATTTCAATTTTTGAAAATGGGGTTAATTCAAACCCATTGAGATTATATGTGATATTGAGAAAATGTCATATGTGAATTGTTAAAGATTTTGAGAATAACCACCTTACTTAGTGATTAAGCAGATGTCTTAAAATTGATGGTCATATATATACTTGTTTATATTGTTGCACTAACCAAAGTTATTATTGAATTTTGAAATTTAAATAAATCATGATGATGATTTTGATAATTTCTGAGTATTGTATGACATATGTTTATTTATATCTTTAATGATATAATGATGTGAGATGAATCAATGATTCATAATAGAATAATTCATAAATTGGATATCCCTATCTGAGAGGTATAATTATCTGAAATTTATCAAAAGTAACATGTGTACCCAACTTTATTAGCAATCATCAATTTTATGGATTTCTTATATTTTTTATAGATTATGATGATCATTATTATTGAATCTTTGATTCAAACGAGAAGAAATCCATGTATTACCTATATTGCCTATATGGTATGGTGCCTTGGAATTATCCAAGATAATATGTTTCATTGTCCACTTTGGAGTTTGAAATTGATGACTTAATTTGCAAAAAGTTATGAGAATACTGAGATAAAAATCTTAACATTTATATATTTATAAATGAGACTTGTGCTTATTCAAAATTTGTTGGCTCGAGCAAATAATTTTATGGGGTAGGCTAAATGCCTAGAAGTACAATATTAAATAGCAGCTGCTTAGAGACTCAGAGGTGAGAATTATTAAGCCTCTGACTAATTCACTTCTTAGTGAACAATACATCAAGGGAATGGGACTTATGCTTATAACAAGTGTCAACAGTGATGGTAACCTAACCTATGTGAATGAAGATCTCAGGAAGTAGGTTCATATGGGTAATAACAAGTTACTGGTTGACAATGTACTATTATTTATATAATATATTTTGGATGTCCTTTCCTATGGTGTAGATATTGCAAACTGCAACGTTTAAGGTTGAGTTTTAACTCTTAATGGATTCCATAGTCCTATTTGAGTGGTGTGTTCAGTTGTAGTGTACACTTAATGGATCCACCTATATAGGTGTGGAAGTGGGGCCACTTCCTATAAGAGCTCAGGCAAGTTCTTTAGAGCACTTATGAATATCCAGGTATGGTACATGGCCTATTCATGCCACCTCGATTAGAACAGCTCAGATTTCGAGAATAATATGTGGGTTGTGAGTCGACTGATCTATAAGAAGAAATTTTGGTTCATAGAAACTTATAAATTCACCATATTTCTGTAGGTCATATTCACATATCTTAGGTGTGGTTCATAGTCCAAAAGACACCACTATCGATGCATTGCATTCTCATGTTTCTTATACTTTTTGTTATATAATTTGAATCATGTGGGGGATTGTTGGATTTTTTTTATAAATAAAATAAAAAATGTGTGATTCAAATTATTATTTATTATATGCGATTTTATGACCATCATGTCAATTATTTATTTGGTCCATTATTATGAGTTAGTGGACAAATTATTATTGGGGGGTTACACATCCTTGTGGAGAAGAAATGGTTTGTCCACTATTATTTTTTGATGGATTTTTTTTTTTTTTTTGTTGTTGTTGTTTTCTTCTTCTTCTTCTTTGGAATGAGAAAAACCACAAAAGTTTTAGAAAACCTTTTCCCAATCCTTCTTTTCTCTCAATGTATAAACTTCTTTTGTATAAAATTCAATCTATCCTTCTTCAATTTTGTTGCATATTTTCATGGAACGATCTAGAGCTATTCGGTTCCTTATACTTGCGAGTGCACGTGTACGAAAAACACGATTGTTGTATCCTAGAGGGTTGAAGCGCTATAGGACCTATATGCACCGAGTGATTCACTCCGAGGGGCACAAATCAACTCTTAAGGACTGTGTTTGCACACGCCTCAATCGATAAGTTTATTATTTTATTATAGATTATATTTTTGCATATTTTGATTTTCGACATCCATGTTTTTATTCAATATTTCCAACACATTGCAACATAATTTTCTTCAAGGATTACGTAAAAAAAGGCCAGACATTAGAGGGTTCTTGTAATTTACCCTATGCATATATATTATACGAAAAAATTAACTTAAAATTTATGTTTATAACCATGTGATCGATGCACTATATGGAGTATAAAATATGGTTAAAAGCCATTGCATATTAACCCAAAAAGAAAAAAGAGAAAAAAAAAAAGAGAGAAAGGGATGGAGAGAAGGCAAATTTATAGAACTCCTAACGAGAACGCATCAAAACCAACATGCGGTCTAGGTTCGAAATCGTTTACGAGGGACGTTAAAACCTTTAGGGTGCATTTGGTTCACGGGTTGGGAATGTGAGTCCTAGGAATGAGGCATTACTTGGGAATGGGAATGCTTGGTATTAATACCTATTCCCACATTTGGTTCGCGGTAATGGGAAGTACAATTCCCTCTACCATTCCCATTCTCACGTCTGGTTGGATCAGGAAAGTGATTCCCAAAAAGATCAAATTCCCACAATGCCCTTTTAGTAAATCCAAAACTAGAGAAACCCTATTACCTCCCAGGCAACCGGTGGTAAGAAAAAATCCAATCAGCAACAGCAGCTCATCTTGCAGGCAAGAAACCCAAACAAAAGAAAAAAAAAATCAATTAATTTAGAGAGACTCAAATTGGCATTTATCAGGCAAGAAAGAAGTGACGGTCATGGCTGTAACAACAGTTGCGTACAGAAAGAAGGGAAAAAAAACAAACCCAATCTCTCACAGATCTTCAGAGTTGCCACACTGTGAAATAGGTTTGCTTTCATTCTTGATTTGTGTTTAAACATATATCATCACAACCTCTTTTCATTTATTTATTTATTTTTGGGAAGAAATCATAACAGCCCTCATGTACATAGGATGAAGAGGGAAGACTACAGATTCCGTCTATGAGGGGGACGGAGGCTGAAGGTTATAGAGGGAAACAATGGTGATGGTTGGAGAGGAAAACGACGCTAACGGTAAGGAGCAAGATCGTAGAGAATGATGGTGAGGGTTTTAAGCTAGGGTGAGAGAAATTCCGGTGATGATTACGATTTTAGCCATGAAGACTCCCTTTTTTGCTTGGATTTTCCATCATCGCCCTCGTCATCTACCACCATCTGTCGTTGTCTCATCGGCATCTTTAGATCTTGACTAGCTAGGCTTAGGGGAGAAGATTTTAGGGGTGATAAACAACTGATGTGTTTGTTTTGCCGTTAATGGAGATGTGGCAGGGATCGTCGTTGCCGTTGAGATAGAGATACGGTAGGGATTGTTGTCATCGTTGATGGCAGGGGATCGTCGTCGTTGATGATGGAGATGTGACGGAGGGGGTTGTTACGTGTGAGAAGAGCTGGGGTGAGATTGTGAGAAATGGATGTGATCGGATTAGATAAGGGACATCGACGGAATAAGGGACATCGACATGGGTTAGAAATGGATGTGATCGGGCTAGTGTCACTACAAGAATATAGGGCTTTCACAACACTACATTAACAACATTTCTGGCAAAATGTTGTTAAAGGGTATTTTTAACAACATTTATTTGGAAAATGTTGTTAATGTGCCTTGTATGTGCACATTTAACAACGCTGGCTGTGAACGTGGTCAAAAACCACAATGACAACGTTTCAGAAAACGTTGTTATTTTCCACAACATTTCATCTTTTGTTGTTGAAAATGGGGCTTTATCACAACATCCCTCAAACGTTGTTAAAAAAATAATAATAGAAATACCAAGGCCGGGATAAAACTGAGCGGGCCTTCTTTTCTATTTTTTTTGGTATTCCCGCGCTGGGTGCTTCTACATTTTATTTTATTTGTTCTTTCATTGCCATACCCCCTCTCTCCCTCCTCTCTCTTTCTCTGACATCCACCCACCAATCCGGCCACTGTCAGATCCACTCCCCGTTCGTCGTTGGTAACCCTAGTCACTGCTCATTGTGAGGTACGTCTCACCCTCTGTATACGTATTGGTGGGTATATCTCTCTCTCTCGCGCACACTCAATCTCTATTATCAGTGTTTCATCTCCTCTCTTGCTCTCTTTCTCTCTCCATCTGCAGATCGAGTCCATCCCAAGTTGCTCCAAATGTGAACTCAGCTAACCTCGCGGACGAAACACTTGGTATGTTCTCTCCTCAATCTTAAAAAATACTATAAGTTTAGGGTTTTTTTTTTCCATTATTCCTTACATGATTTTAGGGGTTTTTTCCATTATTCCTTTCACAATTTTAGAGGGTTTTCCCATTATTCCTCATACAATTTTAGGATTTTTTTTCCATTATTCCTTACACAATTTTAGGGGGTTTTGTTCCATTATCTCTTTTTCTCATATGCAGCGGAGAGATCAGAGCCCTCTTTGTTATCCTTCACAGAGAGATACACTCTCTCCCGCTCGGCTCTCTCTCCATCCTACGCAGCTATGGATTCCTACGAAGGCTTGTATCTTTGATTTTTCTTTCTGCCCTTTTTCATTCATTCTACAAGTCTGTTGAAGTTCACCATAAGCCAAAGGAGGTGAATTGCATAGCGGACTGGATGGCAAAAAGGGGGTTAGTAGGTTCACTCCGTTTTTGGCTTGGTTGTAAGCAGTTTGCGGTGCTTCTTTCAGGTGTGGTCTTTCTCTGTTTTCCCCTGTTTCTCGGTTACTTTTTTCTACTTGCTGTTTTGTGGCCTGCTATGGTTTGGGGAGTTTTTTTATCCTTTTGTTTTAATAGGGTGTGTCGATCTCTTTTCTCCTTCTTGATTTTTTGAGTGGTTATTTGTGGGATAGTATTTCTCTGGACAGATTATTAAGGCATTGTCCTCGCCTATTTCCTTTTGTGTGAGATGTTTTTTCTTTTTGTCTTCTATAGGGTAGGTAGGCATTCAAAGCAGGGTTTTTTGGTGTCCAGGGATCCATTTATGCTATTTTGGTAGGGAGAGTTCTTTTAGAGTGGGGGACGGAAGTACATTTAGGTTCTGGGAGGATGCTTGGTGTGGAGATTGGTCACTTAAAGAGGTGTTTCCCAATCTTTATGAGTTGGTATTAGATAGGAATGCCTAGATTGCAGATTATTTGTAAACCAATTGGGCCTTCATCTTCGCTTGGATGAGTTTTGTTTGGGTCCAGCCTAAAACAGTGAAGGATGTTATCTTTTTCTTGGTACTCAAAGGATTAGAGCAAAAAAGGGAGAATATTTTGTATAATGATTCTTGACACCATGTTATACTCATTTAGAAAGAACATAATCTGTTGCTGTGAGGGTTCTTTTTCATATAGTCTTGGTCCTCCTTATCAAAAAGATTGTGCATCAATTGTTTTAGTTCATGATTGGACCTGGATCCCTCTTCCCTTCGTACCTTAATGTTTCTATTCCTTTTGTGTAATTAACA
Source organism: Liquidambar formosana (assembly GCA_039720395.1). Classification (NCBI taxonomy): domain Eukaryota; kingdom Viridiplantae; phylum Streptophyta; class Magnoliopsida; order Saxifragales; family Altingiaceae; genus Liquidambar; species Liquidambar formosana. The sequence goes on from CM077822.1 coordinate 6,458,594, forward strand.
CCTTTTTTGGTGTAATTCCCCTTGTTTTGAAAGAAATTAAGGATGCTTGATCAGCTTGGTGCATCTTTTCCAAGCCTCGAGTACCTTTTTGAAGGCATGCTAATAGCCTGCTCATGGTCTAGCCGAGTGGGCTCTCACTAAAATGTTGTTTTGGTTGGGTAGGTGAGCATTGTGTGGCTATTTGAAATATTTTAGATGAGGAACAATCAATTGTAAAATTGAGGGATGCTCCCTCTATTATTTATTTCAATTTATTTATTTGTTCCATAAAACACAGGAGTTTGGTTATCTTTTAGTAATAGTTGTCAGTACATTTTTGGCCTTTCAATTTTCATTAGATTAAGTTAGCACCTTAGGGTTTGGCTATTGTTAATCCATTTTAGTTTATACCTTCTATGATAAATTTTGACAATTAAAAATTTGTTTGCAGGAATTTGGAAGAGGTCAACAACCCTCTAAGGTATAAGAGTTTGTATCAATTTTTGAGATTCATGTTATATTAAGTTAATTGTTCCCTACTAAAGATTTGCAAGGTAGATCAGGTAAACCAACATTGCAGAAACAATATTTATCTGTGGAAATACGTTGTGTAATTTCATTTTTGGTATCTTCAATGATGATGTATCTTTTAAGGAAAGCTAATTTTATGAGTTTTGTACAACCTTGGACTTGAAGATCCAGGTGATCATTATCAATGGACTGGATAAAAGTTAAATTTCACTTTATTATAAATTTCTGAACTAAATTCTCTACTTTGCATCTTTATAAGTATTGTCTAGATCATCTTTGGCCTTAGTTGTCAATGTCATTCTCCAATTCAAATTTGAATGATAAATTTCATCATCTATTTTCAGTTGCCTAGAAATAAATAATATGGTATCGAAACACCCAAGGACCCAAGGAAACCCAATTGTTAAAAGGAGACTAAATAGACCTTGATATAAGCTGACTAGTGAAACTTTCTTCTCCATTTGGAGAAGGATTTGCTACTGCAAACACATAAAGGGCCTTCATGGACTCTGCTGTATCATTCAATAACTTTATTGATAGAGTAGCTTAATTGATTTTTTATGCATATTAATAGAAAGTGCCTTTTTGTTCTGTAAGTTTGTTAGACGTTAGCCAATATGAAAAGCACAGTGATTTTCTATTGGTGCTATTGTAATGTTGCTTTCCTTTTTCTGTTTTCCCTTCCTTCTCTTTTTATTTTCCATTATCTCTGACACACGGGTTTTTTCCCCTACTACTCCCTTGTTAATTCCATATTCTCTTCCAAAATGTGAAGTTTATTATTTTTGCAACTGTTTGAGCTTCTTCATTTCTTCTTTATAAGAAGAGCATAGATATATATATATATATCTCTATTCTTATACTATAATTAGGAGTTTTTGGTGAGGTCAGCAAATGCTGAGGTGGCAATCCAATAACTCTTCCCTCCTTAATTCTTCATTCTCCTTCACTTTGGGCCCACACAACTGATGTTAGCATCTTACTCCCTCATGGCCTTCTCCCTTTCTCTCTCCAAACACCTCATCCACTTCAATCTACCCGTCCTTTCCTTTATTTGACGCTCTCTCTCTTTCAAATTTCAAAATTTCATTTCCTCCCTCTGTCTTCCTATTCTCTGTTCTCTCTTTTGAACACACAATCCTCACCGGAAATCTTTCCTTCTATTATAAGCCTGGGTCTCTTTCCACTGTTCCGCTACAGTAAAACACTGATGTGTCCACCTATTTTTCTGTTCCCTATTTTTCTAATTTTTTTTATTTCCCTTTTGCTAAAAACCCATGTGTACCTTCACCAAGTTTGAAATCTGAGGAAAACCAAAAAGTAACAAACAATTGATTGACGGAAGAGAAGAAGGGAGATAGAACGAGAGGGGGCTGAGGGAGGGAGTTTCAAATTTCAAACCGCCCTCTTCCATTTTTTTCTCTAACTTTGCAGTTTTCACTATCTTCCTACCTTCTCCCCAACATGCTGTGTCTCACCTGCCAAACTTCAGGAAGACGATGACAACAACTTTGCTTTGTATTTCCCAACCCAAATCCCAGCACGCCAAGGTGTGGAACTTAGCCATTTTGTTTTTCATAGATTGTAGATGTTATGGAACTTGAGGGTACTAATGAAGGATTTTTGTATTATTGAACTATTTTTGGATTGCTTTTTTTTATTATTTAAATTTTGCTTTGTGTTTTGACCACTAAAGCTCCAATTAGTCGTAGAGGGCGAGGTATGAATATTCTACATTTTGTATTCCACATATTGTAAAAAGCAAATAATGGAGGGTTTTGTATAATGTTTTTGGATTAATTTTGAACCTTTATTTTATTTTTAATCTGTAATTTTGTTCGAAAGTTTGGAGTTCTAGATTTAACTTTCCCCTTATTTTGTTTTTATGTGGCTAGAGTTTCAAGTTCTCTTCCTCTTCCCAGGAGAAAACTCTGCTCGATCATGCACTTTCGACAACACCTCCTCCAATTTCAATTGCCGAGAGTAAAGCTTCTAATGCCAAGGTATTGAGTTTCTATATTTCGCCTTTCATTTGATACCTTTCTTTCTTATTTTATCTTCTTATTATAATTTGTAAACTCTGTAGAAATTGGGGACAATAATGTTTCTTATTTTATTTTTACTCTATTTTTAATGATTATCACGTTATGTTTTGGGCTTGGTTTTGATTTTGATAAAAATAACTCAAACAACACATTTTTTAAAAGACCTTGGATTGTTTTTGTCTTCTGGGGGTATATATGAAGCAAATTCGTTTCCTTTTTACTCCAATTTGTATGGATTAATAGGTTCTTTGCCATAGGAGTTGCATTAGAAAAAAAGAAATACAGAGGGGTTAATAAAAAGAGGAAAATGGTTCTACTAAAAAAAAAAAAAAAAATACCCAGTTAAGGAAAATGGTTCTAGAGAACGACCAAGTTGTAGAACCCACACTCTAAAATACTAAAGGCATAAGGAACATTACCTGTGTTGTCCAATCACGTTAAGGAAGATACTAATCTCAGTTTCAGTTGGAGTTGGATTACCTAGATTTTTTCAAACCCCAAAACCCATAAACCGTGCATATGTGAGAGAGAGGGGGAGAAGGGGGTGAGGATGAGGGTGGGGGTGGGGGTGGGGGGGTTGAATTGGGATTTCTATGATAGCTGACCCAACTAATATAATTCATGGAGATTTTATGATGCATTTCAAGAAGCTTCTTGGTTGGATTCACCTATATTTTAAAGTCCCATGTCCGTTTCAATTCTAAGTGCAAACCAATCATTTGGAATTCAACATCAACATAAATGGTGAATTATTTTTGTCTTTTTTTTCTCTCATTATTTTCTATTATTCGCCAATTGAATATTTTTATTCTAACTTATGTGAAGTCCTTCATTATTTTTTTATTCTATTCTTAGCCATGTCCACTTCTTTTTCTATAGATTATTTCACAGACTTTGGATAAGTTCAAATGTTGAGTAGAGCTTTCAAGAATTCATTTGAGCTTTGACCTTTTCTATTCAAGGTAAGATTTAATGACTTTGGATTTCATACTAATTTTGTGAGAATGTCTAGGTATGGATCTATTATCTCCATATTTTTATCAAGTTCTTCTCTCTGAACCTGTTGGTGCTAAGCAATTTGTGTCATAGATTTTGTATGCTTTTATGATGCTTTATCTCTTATTGACATTGGTGAAGGGGGCAGGTAGATGCCCAGGTTACGACCATGATAACAATCCCAAGAGTTTGTTGATGACTACGTGAGGGTGTTTCATTGTTGGATATATCCCTGTTGGGATGCCAAAAATTACAAAGGTGATGGGGTTTTGGGTGGAGTCATGTATCGACATTTGTGGTTATGGTGGTTTATTAATGTGTTACGTGTAGATATTTTATAAGATGTTAATATTTTTGTTTTATGGTGCCAAATAATAGAAGGGTTTCAGATTTGGTAATACATCTAACTTTTAGTGTCCAGTTTTATTTTCAGAGTAACTTTGTTGAAGTGGTGATTTTTTTCTTCATTATACTCACTCCGTCCCACAAAAATAGGCCATTTTTTATACTTTTTTTTTGTCCTAAAATGTTTATCCACTTCAAAAAATCAAATCATTATTTTTGAAACTTCCTATACTACCCTTTGTTATTTCAATAACTACTTTCAAAACAAAACCCAATATGAAGTTTGAGAGGATACTTTTGGGAAGATAGAGTTTAATAAATGACAAGTCATGCAATGATGTATACTCTTAAACTGTGTTTTTGTCAAACATGTCCTATCATTGTGGGATGGAGGGAGTATAACACAGTGTAGTGCTTTTTAAAATATATTAATGGTCCTCGACAACATTCGAACTTGAGATAAGTTACACAATAAATGAGGATATTATCATTAGGCTATCATACCAATAATTGGTGTGATAATAGTTATTTTGGCATTATTCTTGTTACTCTACTTGCGCCGTATGTTATAGTGAAACACATAATATGTTTTCAAGTGTTGTTAGCCTTTCGTAAGGCCTTGCATCACCATGAGCATCCCTTATGGATTTTGATCATCGTTTCTCATTTGGTATGATCTTGAATGAGTTGCATTTAGTTAGAATTTAGAGTTTTAATTTTATTTTCCTAGAAAAATAGGTGTGCTTGTCAAGTGACTTTTTTTTATAATTTCAGTCAGTTGGCGATGATGTTCTTCTTTAAAAAATTATGTCAAGGGACTCTCATTTATGAAGAAGTGAAAGGTTAGAGGAAATTTATAAGTGTGTTAAACTTTCAAGTTCTTTATTTCAGTAAAATTTATAAGTGCTCAAGTAGGCTATGCACATGATGTTGCACAACATGTATTTTTGGTAAATTTACAATGCACGATCCCAAAATTTTTTTAGAAGTCAGCCAGCCAGATTCTTAAGTCAGTTGGCAATGATGTTCTTCTTTAAAAAATTCTATCAAGGGACTCTCATTTGTGAAGAAGTGAAAGGGTTTGAGGAAATTTGAAGTGTGTTAAACTTTTAAGTTCTTTATTTCAGTAAAATTTATGAGTGCTCAAGTAGGCTACGCACTTCATGTTGCACAAACAAGTATTTTTTGTAAATTTACAATGCATGATCCCAAAATTTTTTTGATGCATCTTGAAGAAATAGTTTGGTTTTTGGAATTTTTTCATTTACTCAGTTTTAAATGCCATCCTAGAGATTGTGTAAATTGGATGCTCATAATTGGTATCATGGTACTTTATGAGATTTGTGCCTTATAGTAATTGAAATTATTTTTTGAGGGAACTAAACTAAATGAATTAGTCTATATGTATGGTTTGTTTTTGTTTGTTTTGTTATATCTTCATATTCTTCCATCTCTAAAGAAGGGGCTTAATTGCTTAAATTACCCAATTTTTGAAAATCATTGATGGGTTCTTTGGTAGAAGATATTAGGTTTCAATTTACAATGTTTGAATTGTGCTTGCATGATGAATTCAAGAGTTGAAATGTGATTATAAAACAACATCAGTTTTTGTGCATTTCTATGTGCTACTCTTAATATCATAGTGGTTTTACTTATCTTTTCCATGTTCAAATCTTTAGCATCTCAATTCTTGTGAATCTTTTCTAGTAATGCAGTAGCTACCTTCAGGCAAGTTGTGGCCTTCATTTTTTATTGTGTGGTTAGTGCCAAGTCATTTGTAGTGGGTAATTTCTCATGTACCTTTTCAATTAACCCACTCCACTTTTTGTGCATTTCTGTGTGCCTTTTAGCCAGTAGTATGCCCTTTTAGCCAAAAGTTTTGGTATATATCTATGTTTTTGGCTATTGGGAAAGGGGAAGACAAATGAGGTATCAAATGTTGATTTTCTTTTTGTTCTTGAAAGAAGTCTACTGTTGGTGTGTGGATGGGTGGGTGTGAGTGATGTCTTCATCTAATCAATGTGTTGGCATATCTCGTGTGTTTGGGTGGGTGTGCATATGCATTGTAGCCACCTAAATAGATAGGATAAGCATTTTTTGAGTTGAACTTGATTAACCTGAGTATATGATTGCATTAATTAGTGATTATTTTTGGACTTTCAGTATTGCTCTATTAATGGGGTTGGGGTTTGGTGCCTTTAGTTGATGCCACGCTTAAGCTGCTGTCACACTTAAGCTTTTAATTTTTTATTTTCTTATTCTATTGTTGTGTTCTTGGTCTAATAATAAGTCTAAAATAATAATAAGTGCAAAATAATGGGACTTCAATTACCTAATAATAAGTCTAAAATAATGGCTTTTGCTGATTCTTTTTTCTTAATTATGTATTTTTGGTTAGTGTGCTATTGTCAGATGTGTGAGACTACACTTCCATCTCATTCTACATATTTCCTAATGTAACCATAATTCATTGAATGGTGACAATCGCAGCAAAGCAATGGTACACATGGTGCAGCTAATATTGGAAATGAGAGAGACAGTGGTATATATGGTGCAGACCACGTAACAAATCCAACATTGCCTTTGTACCGTTATTCACAAGAAATGTCCACGCTTGAGCAAGCTATAGGGAGTACAACTGCTTGACCTACCAAATTTATTAGTCTATTGTAGTGGAGGTAATACTTCTAAGTCCTTTGTTAGTATAGCATAATAACTGTTGGCTCACTTTTGAAGTTACACTTTGTTTACAATGTTTTGCAGGAGTAGATGATTGATGACTTACCAATTTTTTGTGTGGTGGATGCATGCTCCTAACTTCTCTATTTTTGTCTTTTTGGCCTTTTTTTTTTTTTTTTCACCCCAATTTTGTATGTAATATTATGGGATGATGTTAATATATGACATATAATGACAATTAAAAGATGTGTTTGGTCTTCATTTTAGAATTTGCTTGACACTTTTGTAGTCACACTTTGTTTGCAATGTATTGACACTTAATGACTTGTAATGACAATTAATGAAAATTGATGTTAATGACATTTTTGAAGTCACACTTTGTTTGCAATGTATTGTATGTAATACTGGGTTTTATTTGATGAATTTGATTTGTTAGGTGTTTGAAGTTTGGGATCAAATCAATTGTGGTTTTACATTTTTAATAATGGTGTGTTTCGTCATCATTTTATATGAACAGGGAATAGGTACAAAGAACCACAAATGAAAGCACAAACCAAAAAAAAAAAAACGGGGGAAAAGACAACGTTTACAAAATGTTGTCATAAAATTGTCGAAAATCTAAGACAACATTTTGAAAACGTTGTTGATGTGTGTATCTAAGACATCATTTTCTGAAATGTTGTTAATGTGTCTATATAAGACAGCATTTTGGAAATGTTGTTAATGTGTGTCAGTTAACTATCTACGACAACATTTCTGAAATGTTGTTAATGTGTCTATAGAAGACAACATTTTGAAAACGTTGTTGATGTGTGTCAGTTAACCGTCTACGACAACATTTGTGAAATGTTGTTAATGTGTTCCATCTAAGACAACATTGCTGGAAATGTTGTCGATACGTCTAGCCCAACGTTTGTTCAACGTGGTAAGATGACATTAACAACGTTTTAACTTTCTTTTCAACAACATTTGATAAACGTTGTAAAAAGTCCTATATCAACCACAACAGGGGCTGACACAACATATATGAAAATGTTGTCGAAAGTCTTTAACAACATTTTTTCAATGTTGTAAAAGGTCTTTTTTGGTGTAGTGTGTTGTGAGAAGAGCACAGGAGAACTTAGGGCTAGGGAAGGAAAAAGAGGAGAGGTAATATCGTGAAGGAGGGGACATGGACGGAAGAAGATTTTGTTGCGAGCAAATGGCAAGGGCACGCTTAGCATTAAAATTATTATTAATTGGGATTCCCGGGTGGGGGGAATCAAACCCACAAAAAAATTAGGGATGTTTTTGCCTCATTTGGTGGGAATGTTGGAAACCGAGAATCATGTTTTCCTGGGAATGGTGCAAGCTAAACACCGGAATGTGAGAAGATTCCACTTTCCTAATCTAGATTCCCCCCAACCAAATGCCCCCTTAAGTTAGTCATCAGAGGAAAGTGTTGAGTGACTAAGGAAGAGCACCAAATGATATATAGCGTTTATAAGTGTAATGGTTTAGAAAGAGCCTAGTTATGAACAAGCCAAATAAATGAATTATGTGGGTATTAGTCATAGATTAACCTCACAAATTTTTCTTGAGCAGAGTTAGTAAAATATGGTACGGGAGAATATAGGATGGCATACATACGAAATATAATTTGGTTTTTCTTAATAAAAATACGAGAAAAAATTTATTATAAAAAAAATGAAAATAGAAATAATACGGATATATATATAAGAATATACAGGTACAATACATATTTTAATTTTTGGACAAAAAATGCGCGAATATATTACGTTATTTCATTTAGTATATCACTATTTTTATATTGTTTTCTTTAAATGTCCATAAAATATTTTTTAAAAATCAATCACATATAAAATAATAATCAATTTTATTATTTTATTTTGTTTTATTTTTTATACATTTGCTTAGAGAGAAGTAGAAATTTGGTTAAGAAGATGAATAAAAATTAATAAGTATGTAAGTCTTGATCTATATATATTTTCACATTTCCATTCCCTAAATTATTTTATAGTTTTTGTCCTAAAATCATATGAAATATGGTCTACATAGCAAAAGAGTAGATACAATCATCTAATCTTTAACAAACTTAAAAAAATTATATAAAGAGATGAGAGATTATAATAGAAAAATTATAAATTAGATCTTGATTTAAAAAAATAAAGATAAGAATCAAGATATTTTAAACATTGGTAATAATATTGTCGATGATTATAATAAGAGTCGAATTGTTGACAATACAATTAGGAGTATTTTAACATAAGTATAATACTGAATACGTCAAATACGTGAACTATATGTTTGTTATAAAAAAATGAGTATTTTTAATTATGTTTGAACTTTGTATGACAAATGGGAGTTTTTAAAAAAAATACGTACATACGTGTATTATACAAGTATAATATGAGCATTTACTAACTATATATTCCTGAGTGTAGTGGTAGAGCCACTGTTTTAAAAACTGATCTAGACCTTCGTTCGGTCATTTATCCCAAACCGGTTCAACCATTTGGGTCAATAGATATGATGTTTTAGGTGGTGAAGTTAAAGTATATTAGTATCTTAGTATATTATTAAATAATACAATTTCTAGAATTAATTTTAAGAAGTGAAATCAATTGTAAGAGCGAAATAGAGAATTGTAAGTCGGCTTACAAATAAATTAAAGGTTAAATACCCCTCATAAATAGAATCCTATCCAAAAAAGCAATGGAATAATTTTTTTCTATCAAACCCAAACAATATGAAAGTATATTAAAAAAGCCCAAAATTCTTAATTTTCATCCAAGTCCGTTTTTAGACTAAAGTTCCCTTCTCAGGGCAAATTACCTAAATAACTACTTTGGCCTTTGTGTGCCAATAATAAGACAAAAATGCAAGTTCTAGGTTTTCTCTCCCAATCAATGGTGCCTTCTGCCTTTTGAACACAACTACACCCTTTAATTACTTCAACCCTTCGCACACTTGAGAATGATAAACAAGATGCAATAACCGGCCAAGATCGAGAACGACTGCAAAAGCCGATTTGAATCAAGCTTTCTTACCCATTTCTTACAGTTTGTGTATTAGCTGGGATCTAACGATGGCTATGGTTTTTTGCTCTCTTCCTAGCTTCCTGCCCATTAATTTATTTTTATTTCCCGGGTCATGTACCCATCTGATCTAAAATTGTATTCTTCTTACCCATTAATTATATATATATATATATATATATATATATATATCTTCTTAGCCGACTGTCATCTCTCACAGGTGAACCATACAAACTGCAAGGTCTGTCTGAGGAAAACAGCTGGTCTTTATTTGCGCAGCAGCTAGCATATAAACGCGTACTAATGGAAAGAAAAACGGAGTTGCAAGATGTCGGAAAGGAGATCCTACAGAAGTGTGGAGGAAATCCTTTGGCAATAACAACGGTAGCAAGACTACTTTCTTCAAAGGACACATATCCGGAGTGGTTGGCCGTTAATAAGCAACTGTCGGAACCATCTGAAGACATTTTGGCAACATTGAGAGTTAGTTATGCACGCTTGTCACCTGATTTGCAGAAATGCTTTGCCCGCTGCGCACGCTTCCCAAAGGGTTCTAGGATTGATAAGGCGACCTTGATTCAGTGGTGGATGGCGGAAGAGTTTATTAAGTCATCGGGGATGAGTGCTTTGGAGGATATTGGTCAAGAGTATTTTAAAGCATTGTTGGATGGGATGTTCTTTGAAGATGAAGAAATGGATGCCTATGGCAACATTACAGGTTGCAGAATGCACGATCTGATGCACGATCTTGCACAAAAAGTTGCGAAGAGTGAGTTCAAATCAATGGAAGACTTTGATAAGTTCGATTCAGCTTCCCTGGGTTTAACTGGGTTTTTTATTCGACCGTATAAGCTAAGAAATTTAAGGTACCTTGATTTGTCTGAGAGTGATATCACAATGCTCTCCGAGTCTGTCTGCGACCTACCAAAATTGCAGACACTAAAACTTAATTATTGTACGCATCTTACGCAACTGCCCAGAGATATTTCAAAATTGGCTACTACTCTTAGACATCTTGAAAATCGTAAATGTAACTGCTTGAAAGGCATGCCGTCTGGGATTGGCCAATTGACTTCTATTCAGACCTTACCACTCTTTGCTTTGGACACTGAAGGAGCTGGGCTGAGTGAGTTGGGAGCCCTAAACAACCTCAGAGGACATTTGTCGATTACAAATCTTGAAAAGACAGGAAATGCAACTTCAGAATCCGGGAGACTATACTTGGCGGAGAAAAAATGCCTTCAAACCTTGAAATTATGTTGGGAGAATGATGAAGGGAATGGAGATGAGGATGCTGCATTGTTTGAAGGACTCCAACCAAATCGTACTCTGAAAAGGTTGCATTTATTGGGGTATGGTGGGTTCGCGTTTCCAAAATGGATGCTTGACATGACAAAGTCGCTCCCACATTTAGTCGAAATTGTTTTAGAGAACTGTCCAAACTGCAAGTGTTTTCGGCTCTTTGCTGATCTCCCTCATCTCAAGGTGCTCAGACTTTCAGTTTTAAGTTCCCTCGAGTACATTGACAGTTATATTAGCGACCCTTCTCCTTCTTCTTCTTCCTTTAAAGACCATACCCCGAGAGGGGCAGCAGTATTGTTCCCATCTTTAAAAGAAGTCTACCTTCATAGTTTGCCCAAGTTGAAGGAATGGAGGAGCACAGTAGTTGTGGCTAATGGTGGAAAAGCAAAATCAGAGATAGTAGCAGAGCAACCAAAACATTTGTCGTCACCCAAAAATCTTTCCAAATTGACTATCCAGAACTGCCCGGAATTGACATCCATACCATTCCATCCAGATGTTGAAGAATTGAAGCTGATTAAGGTCAGTGGGGCGCTAATACAACAGTCAATGGCAGTGGCAGCACCAATAAGCCCACCTACAGCGGCAACCTCTTCACTTCCCCTTCCCAAATTGAAGTCTCTGGAAATCAGTTCATGCGAAGATCTAGTGTCTCTACGTACCTGAGGGGTGGTTGGAAAATCTCACTTCCATAGAGTGCCTTGTGATTAAGCTTTGCGATAAACTTGAGTCTTTATCAGGAGAAACACAGCATCCCACCGGCCCTGACTCGAGAACTTCAAGGGGCAAACAGCTTGATTTGTCAAGAAAGAAGGATAACTCGCAAGGCTTTAGAAACCTCCGCACTCTGCAGTTTTTCGATCTTCCCAAGTTAACATCTCTTCCTCGATGGATGCAACAACTCACTGCCTTGTTGACACTGAAAATTTTAGAATGCCCAGAGCGTAATTTTTCAGATGAAGAGAATGATAAGCCCGGCCTTAGAAGCCTTCGTTGGATGCAACTTTCACATCTTCCAGAGTTGGTGTCCCTCCCTGAAGTGCTTCAACATGCTAAGGCACTGGAAAATCTTGAAATCACGTCGTGTCCTGGTCTGATGAGCTTACCGGACTGGTTTCGCAATCTCAAATCACTTCGGCAAATTGAAATTTCCCACTGCGACAAATTAGAATCCCTCCCAGAAGCGATGCATGGTTTAAGTGCATTACAAGTACTTACCATTTGGAAGTGCCACTACTTAACAGAAACATGTCAAGAGGAAATAGGGAAGGATTGGCCAAATATATCTCAAATCCCATGCGTTTTTCTTGATGGGAAAAGGTTGAGATCGGAGGAATCCTCCTCAACTTCACTTCCATGGTTTGTATATCTCCTGGATTCTTATTAATCCTTCCTAGGCTATTCTATTCTATTCTCCAGTGATTTCTCCAGTGATTATACAATGTGGCCAATTTCCCAATTGATTTGATTTGATTTGATTTCATATCTTTTTTTGAATGCAGAAGTGAGGGGAACCGCAGGCATAATGAAAGAATGAAGAGTTCAGCAGTAGGTATATTTTCAATCTTTTTTGAATTGGCTGTCCTATGAAAAACAATTGACAACAAACAGAAAAGGTAATTATATATCCTGTTACTTATATTGTTCTTTCCATGATCATTAACGCTCTGTTTGGTTCTTGAAAATGGCAAGGGAAAGGAGTAGATTTAATGTAAAATTTGCTGAGTTACTTAATTTCAAATTGGATACCTAAACAGGCCCTTGAGCAATGCATCGTATTTTTTATTTTTTATTTTTTCTCACAATATATTGGCAACAAATTTTCAAACTCCATTTAATTCCTTCCTTATGAAGTAGCATGGACGCATAGTGGAGAGCCTTAATTATATGTGATTATTCAATTCAAGTACGTTTTACTAGCCCTGCCCCATTCCCTGACTGCTATGTACTGCATCATGATCCAAATCCATCCACATGATCTCTGAACTCTGAAGTCATGTTCGATTATTTAGAATGGAATCACATTCCAATTCATATATTCCAAACAACATGAAGTAATTTAAATGAGAATGGAATCAAACAGAGTATTTGGACAGTCATTTCAAATCCCTCTTCATTTCATACTACTTCAAGCATGGAATTAGATTTCATTCTCATCCATTTCATTCCAAATAAACAAACATGGTCTAAGTGGCTTACCCTTGCTCAGCATTTGATGTAGCAGAAATTACGCGGTCGAGACTAGCTCACCAAAAAACAAACAAGCTTCCACCAATCTATTGATTGTCGCAAGAACAATGCCAGATAGTAGGCAATCACAATCAATATTCTCTCAAGAACATGAAAGTAGGAAAATAAAGGAGAACTCTCTTTCTCAATATCATTAATCTCAGAAAATAATCAACTTAACACCATTTGCCATAAGGCTTATATCCCTTTATATAGAGAACTAATAAGAAAAACTTAGTTCTACTAGAACAAGACAACCTAGTTCTACTAGAACAAGAAAACCTAATTCTACTAGAACAAGAAAATATCAAACTACCTAGGAAACAAATTAAATAAAAAGCAATAATTAAATAATAATAATAAAGACTCCTAAAATATTTAAATAAACTATAATCTTGATTCAGCAGCAAGACGTCCAACAGCCCGTGGTGTATATGCCGATGCAATCTGCATCAGCATTCCACCCACATTAGCCGACTAGATTATTTGGCAGTGAGGTGGTATGATTAGGTACCCATCCATACAAGAACCAATAAGCACGACCAATAGAACCCCCAGTTTTGTGAATCCATGAATATCTGAGATTCTTAAAGGAAACCCAGAAAGAAGTACAGACCTGTTTCCGTTTTTAGACTTTCCTAAAGAGAGGTGTTAAAAGGCCGGGTATCCATACTTCACTGTGGGTGCCATAGCCCATAGGTTCCATATCCACACACAGGTAGCGGATATGGCTAATACTTGTGATAGCACAGTCATTTAATTTGGAATCATTTACTTATTTATTTTGGATTACATCAGAGGGAATCAACTCCTAAATCTAAGACTATCTTAACCCCAACCAACGTGGGTATCACTGTTAGACCACAAGAGCTAGTGGTGAATTTTTTTGAATCTTTGATGAACAAATGTTGTCCTCTTATTCCACCTGTGATGATCCTTTTATGGGGAAGCTGGGTAATTGATTAAGATAATTAGATTGGGCATTGAGTCGCATGGCTGCATCATGACATGACATGACATGACATTTATGAGCATATCCTAACTAACATGATTATTTTGTCATTTCGTATAACATCATGCTATGGTTTTTTATTATGAAAATTATATTTACTTAGCTTTGCTCACGCCTATGTTATTTGACCATCTTTTGCAGAGAATGGCAGGACTGGGGGGACCTCGCCTTGAGACTTGGAATCGTTCTTATATTTTGATTTATTTATGTTACCTATGGAACAATGTTTACTTTTGGACTTGGAATCGTTCTTATATATGTTTGGATTTAATTTATGTTACCTTTGGAACAATGTTTACTTTTGGATTTGTACCAATTACGTTTCCTTGGCCTATGACCCAGGACATGTAACTTAAAGGGGGATGACTTTGATATTTTAAGAATGTATGTTTTCATCTCATATAGATTATGATGCGTGTGATGATATTATAAATGGATGATAATCTTGTATTTTGATAGATAGTTCAAACAGGTTCTAGGTTTTATGTACGTTAGTATGTCCCAATTATGGATGGGTCATGCCGAAATATTTAAAAATCTTAAATGTTTTTATGAAGTCATCCATCCTAAATTAGTTTTTTTTATTAAGTTAATCCAATTTTAATTAACTTGATCATGGCTCTATAATTCCGAGTTATGACAAGTATTTTTGGTTTCAGTACATATCCTCCTGGGGAACAATGAGGGTTTCTACAATTTGCTACCTTAATCTTTAAAACCAAAAAATTTGGCCCCCAACTATATATCAACAGGGTTTTTTTTTCCAAAGGAATTGGTGAAAACTCGAAATTACCTATCATATTTTTGTATCCTGATCTTTAGAACTTTCACACTCTTGCCCTTTCAACTATAGTTGCTCAACAAAATACCCCATCCCTCATGTTATTTTATAAAAATTCTGCTTTTACAATGAGAGATTTAAACCATAATTTGGTTAAATTATTATTTATTTTTGGAGAGTAAAGGGACTAGATGCTATAAAACATAAAAATAGAAGAGAGTTGAACTTATCAAATCAACTAAGACAAGTGAGGACATTGCCGTTAAAAGTATGTCACGCCCCATAGAACAAATTGCTTAGTGTAAATGAGTATCAGCAACCTACTCTCCATGGTACAACAGTCATATCTCCTGCAAGTATATGTGCACTCGCAATGCTTGAGAGATGTAAATAGTGCGCATTGCTCCTCGATTATATAGAAATTATAGAATTAGAAAACTCATAAAATTGAATTGCAGAACTTGAAGAACTCGAGAGTAGAACTTATGGAACTATTAGAGAAAATAAGAACTCAGAGATATCTAGTGAGCAAAAGAGAATGCTGTGTGGCTTGGGATGATTTCTCGAGCTAGGGAGAGACCTCTATATGTAGTAGTCTGAAACAAAGCAGCTGCTCAGAATTAAATGTATGTGTGTCGACCCTGCTCCCCCTCCATATATATATATATATATATATATATGAATTGTTAATGAACCCACCCTATTTGTCGACTTTATGCGATCTAATATTTCTATCAAGCATGAGTTCTGTTACTCTCTTCGTCCCATAAAGATAGGCCATTTTGGCAACCTTTTTTTGTCCCAAAATGTTTGTCCATTTTGAAAATTCAAATCATAATTCTTTTAAACTTCCTATTCTACCCCTTATTATTTCAATAATTGCCTTTAACACAAAAACCCAATGAAAAGTAGGAGGGGTACTTCTGGAAAAATAAAGTTTTAATAAATGACAAGTCAATGAAATGATAGTTTTTCTTAAATTGCATATTTTGTTAAACTTGGTTTATCTTTGTAGGACGGAGGGAGTACAAGGAATCGAGCCTATGAATCTATTCCCATAATGTCATAGGAAATCTAGTTTCCCACACTATGGTATCGTTTACATTATAATTGGCATCAGTGGTAACATAATCAGTTTTGGACTCAGTAGAAAAGTTGTGACAGAAATTCTTCAAGGAAGCCTAGAGCTCTCATTTCTCTCTCTAATTGAAGCAAGCTTGTTCTTCAAAACTCCAGATCCTAGTTATGAAAAAGCCAAATAAAGGAAGGAATTATGCGAGCATTGGTCATAGATCATCCGTGTAGTTTTCACCTCGTGAAAGTAGTAGTGGAGCCAGGGTTATAAAATCTCTCTCTCTCTCCAACAATAGTGAGGATTCGTTGTTTTGACATTTAAACAGTGAAATTATTTTAACAAACTGAAACAATAAATTTACAAGAAATAGAATCCAAAAATATAAGCTTTGTTGAAAACCGATGTATGTATTGCGAGTTATGAATTTTTAAAATTGGAAAACTAAAAAAAGCAAATAAGTATCAATATTATTTCATAAGTTTGAACCCGAGATCACTCACTTAATGAGTTAAAAGAACATCATTAGGCTATCATGCTATCGGTAAAACGCATTGACTTATTGAGTTAGAAAAATACTTGATTGACTAATTGCTAATATTTTAACTATTTATGGACCTATTGTCAATTTTTCTTTTAAAAAAAAAACCGCGAGGAATTTAGTTCAAAAAAATTCATTATTCAAATAGAGTTGGATGGAACATATTAAAACTTTGGTCATTTTTAGATGGATTGATGACCAACATGTCATATTAAAGTAAACAATTCAAATGGAGTTTGATGAAAGTTAGATTTTTGGTATTTTTTTGGGTGTTTCTCCTAAATTAAAACCTTAAATACTAAAGCTTATAATTGAGCATTGATGACTAACAGATCATATTAACCCAAACAATTTGCTACAATCTCCAAGTCCAACATTCATGAATAATAATAAGGGGAATAATAATGAGGGGAAATTAGTAATAACCCCTATTAGAAGACTGCTTTTAACCAAAACCCCACCATAAGATTTTTTATCTCCATAACCCCTTTTTTAACAGTTTTTTTTTTTTTTTTGTGATAAGGTAAGTAACAACTTTCGTATACCTATTTTACCCTTTTTTTTTTTTTTTAACTTTTCAATATTGTTTATACCAAATTTTTAGGAAGGACGGATTCTATGGAAGATGTGTAACGGTTTTAGAGGGGGGGTTTCCATTCGTGGGAGAGGAATCTTAGAAAGATTGTCTTTCTCTCTCTTCAACTCGGCATTAATTGGTTAGGGGGTGGTTTCCATTCGTGGGAAAGGAATCTTAGGAAGATTGTTTTTTTCTCTCTTCAACTCAGCATTAATTGGTGTGTCGCATTCAAGTTCAAATTTGTATTTTCTTTCTCCTATCGTCTTCCACATCTCCTTTCCCTTCCCCTAAATTTGTATTTTTTTCTCCGATGAAGCTACTGATAGTAGAAATTGAATGGGAATGATCCAATGATGGCCATGTTACTTGGATCGCAACCTTAGTTGTCGACCCCATCATCGCACACAACTCCTACTTTTTCTTCTTCTTCTTCTTTTTTTTTTTTTTTTTTTTTTTTCTTCCCGAAAACTTCATTATTCTAGTATGTTTTCAACTAGAATAATGAAGGGTTTTTTTTTTTTTTTTTTCATTTCTTAGAATCATATTTCCATATTTTGTTTTTATTTTCTTCTTTCATGTGTTTTTGGTTGATTTTTTGTACAACCCGATGAATAGATTTTAATCATTTTGAGTTTTGCTGCATTTTTTTGGTTCGTTTGTTCTAATGTGTTGATTTTTTCTGCATTTTTTCGATGTAAGTGTAATTCAGTTTTATGTTGATGATAGTAACACGATACTGTCATCGATTTATATTATGATTATTTAACTTATGAATAGTAACACGATATTGTTGGGATTATTTTACATATGCTAGTACGTTTTTATATATACCTATATGGTTATATAGTTTGATTTCTATGCATATGCTGATTTTTTCTGCATTTTTTTAATGTAAGTATAATTCAATTTTTTTACTGATGACAATAACACAATACTGTCATAATTCAGTTTTATGTTGATGAAAGTACTACAATACTGTCATAATTTTAGTTTATGATTATTTAACTTATGGATAGTAACACGACAGAGGTGATCCCATCAGCACGTGTTGATATAAATTACATCAGCACTATGCATTGGGGGTTGTACCCCTTGCATTGATTTAATGCACCTCACATCTCACTAATGCACAAGGTACAACTCTCAATGCAGGTTTTGATATAAGATATATCAGCATGTGCTTACCTGATCATCATCCAATAACACGATACTGTTAGAATTATTTTACACATACTAGTATATTTCTATATATACCTATATGTTTATATGGTTTGATTTTTATGTATATAATAAGTTATTTTCACTTCATACCGTACGTTTGGAATGTGATTTTGTACGTTTAGAAGATTAGCTTTTTATTGGGATTCTATTTCTATACAAGTCGTCGGAAATTATGGTGGGTTTATTAATGATATTCCTGATTTTTGGGTATAAAGAGTACAATGGCATGATTGTAAATACTTCCAACAGTAAAATGAGGGACTTTTTTATCCGTACGGGATTAAAAGGGATTTTTACAAAACTGATTCTTATGTAGAACCTATTGTAAAAAGAGTTTTACACATAGGGGTTTTGACCAAAATTTCCTAATAATAATAGGTGACAAGCGTCCCATGAGGAGATGGTCCGAAGAGTATGAAATTTAGGCCAAACCTGTCCGACAAGCGGACCAAACCAGTTGCCAAAACATTGAACGGGGTTTGCGAAGTGGGAACTCGAGATATTTTTTTTTTTTTTTTTTACTCACAAAACGAAAAACATGCGCATAGAAATACTCACCAAGCGATAAACATGGCATGAACATAAAGTATAAATTACACTAAAATCAAGTGAATTTCAATCTTAGCCTCTCAGGATTTAGTTCAAAATTTAGGGGGTTGTTTGGAAATTTTAAAAACTAGATTAGAGTAGGTTTAATTTATAATTGTTTTTTAGTTTTAAATAAACTAATTTACAGTTAGTTTGAAAAAAAAAAAAAACTGTATTTATACCTTATTTTCAGAACAAAACTGAACTGTTTAACAAGAAAAATAAACTTACTAAACAATATAAAATTAAAATTGGTCAGACTTAACTTCAGCTGGTAGATTTTTAAATTTTCCAAACAACCTTTAGTTTTTACGACTATTCCCAATAAAAACTTGTTAAACATTATTTGTAGGTTCAAATTTAAATGATACAGAAATTCAAAAGACACATGTACCCTTTGCATAGGAAATGCTCACCATACATAAATAAGGATAAAAGATATTCTATGATTGTGAGCGTCTAGGGTGCCAATCTAATTGGTATGTTAAATTTCTCTTTGATGCTTTCAATTCTTTTCATAAAAAAAAATAATAATAATAATAAAAATAAAAAAGAGAGAAGGATAAAAATTATTCTCTATATTTATTAGAGGGTTCATTTAAATTTAAACCATTCATATCACATAAGACCCATTAAAATATGTACAATTCAAATGATATAAATAATTCAAATTTCAATAAACCGTGCGTACAATGAGAACCCTCTTGTATGGAAAAGGGTTCCACGTGCACTACAAATCCTTACACCTTAATCCACCGTGCCTTTTTTCTTTGCCTCTTAAATTGAGTCACATGGGTCGTGTCAGGAGTAACATGGAGTCCCACAATTTTTTTTTTTAATAAAAGAAAATGCTATAATATTAAGTTTTTATCATTTTACCAACAAAAAAATAATAATAAAATATTATTAAGATCGAATACACCGAACGTAGCAGCAACAAAAAAAAGATTGAATATATGGAGGCATAGCAACACATGCAACATCTCCATATTTTACGGAGTACTACATATAATATTATATGTATATAATATAATACGACATATAAATCCAATCTCTCGAAACCCTTTATAATATTTGGCATTTTTTCACATAATTCTTTATAAAAAATAGTTATAATGTCTCACTCAAATAGTTTATAAAATGATCAATTAGTACTACTGTTAACCATTTGATCATGAAATTAGATGAAAAAAAGTTATGGGATCACTGTTAATTTTACGACAACAATTGATGGTGATAGTAATTGTTAAATTTATAAGGTATCTAGGAGAACATTTGAACAATCGATGGAGCCTTGTGAACACGATTGCACACTCTGGCTTCAACCCTTTGATACACTTGAGAATGACAAACAAGAGCCAATAACCAAGATGGAGAACAACTGAGAAAGCCAAGTTCGAATCAAGTGTTCTCCATTTCTTACGGTTTGTGGACTAACTGGGATTTTTTTTTTCTTTTTTTGATAATCAGACTAACTGGGATTTAGTGATGGGGCAATGGTTTTTACTCTTTTCTTTACCCATATATAAATTTATTTTTATGTATTTTGTTATTTATTTTTTGGGGGTCATGTACACATTTTGTAATATCCTGAATTTTAAAAATATAATATTTTATTATTTTTAGATGAGCCTATGATTCTATGTTATGAACCTCATCCAAGTTACCATGCATTACAGCTATAGCCCAAGTGTCAGCAAACCTAAGCTAACCTATCCTATCCAACACACCCATGTGCCTACTCTACTCCCTATTCCTACTCACGTGATTACTTTTAGCCCTACACCTGCACACCCCATCCTTCTTCCGGCTTTTTCTTGTCTTTATCTTCTGTGATGGAATAGAATGGAGAGATAAGATAAAGAGTTAAGAGAGAAGAGGTGGACTCGGGAAGAAGGGAAGAGTAAGAGAGAGAGAGAGAGCGCTGTGGTGGTTCAAGCTTAAGGTAAGCTTCTCTTTGGCTATTTTGATGAGCTTACTATATATATATACATATATGTGTGTGTATGGGTATACGCGGTGCTACACGTATAGAGTATGTAGATATTCATGTTTTCATAAGTTGGGTGCGGTGTTTATAACCTTATTCGAGTGCCTGTTTGGGAACGTTTTTCGGCAGGCCTAACGCGCTTTTGGGCTCCCAGAAGTGCTTGTGAACGTGTTTGGGTAAAATAAGAAAAAACGCTTTGGAGCCTAAACGCGCGTTTGAGCCGAAGCTATTCTTGACTTTAATGATATTTTTCAAATATTGGAAATACCTTCACAGTTTCAACCAATGGAATCAAAATATCTTTTGTATCCCATTAAACACGATCCAAATCCCTAGCCCTTGCTGTTGCTCCCATCGCTACTCCTTCAACGTTCAAAGCTCCTCTTTTGGTCTCTTGGAAGCTGTAAATCAGCGACATTTGCGCCGGCAAATTTTCTCTCCTCTCCGGTGATCTTCATGACCGTAGGTTGAAGTTTTAGAAATTTCAGAATTTTGGATCATGAAAACCCGAAACTTTAGGCTTAACAACGAATATGATTTTATAGGATTTTAAATGAAAAATTTCTATACGCACGTAGTACTCTGCGTGAGCTTCGATTTAACATTTGAATCACTAAAAACGGTTAAGAAATGAGGGAGATATTAATCGTCGAAATTAGCCCATTGAATACCCGATGTAACCGCGTTACACAATACAACCCGCGGGAGGTTGAAAAGGACCCCATAGGACTATGATCCTGTGTGGGTGCATCCGTATATCTTACCGTGTTCTCATGCATTTAAAAGCCAAACGATAATCATATGAACCCCAAATTTGACCGTTGGACTCGTCTTGGCGGACCCTACAATGTGGGACCCTTGGTTGACCATTTTGACCAAATTTGACTGTAGTTTGACTTTTTGGCCAAATTAATATTTGTTAAAAATTTCGGAAAATACCAGAAAATTACAAAAATTACAAAAAATTCCCAAAATTTATAAAGAATGTTTTAAAAATTATTTTGATCATTTTGGGACCGTAGTTCACTGTCAGAAGGCCAATAATAATTATCGAGTATGTTATATTTATTTTGACATTTACCTAAATATTACGTATGCATAATTATCAGATTTTATCAATCCTCGGGAGGACCTTAGGGAGCATTAATGCTACATTTGCATTGTCAGTATCTATCACGTGGTTTTGGGTTGGTATTGCTTGCGATTGAGGTAGGAAATGTGGCTTCTTTACATTTAATATGGTGTTATTTTAATATGACGGATGCCTAGTTGCATGAACTGAGGAATTTGAACTTGAGGGTCACATACTAGCATAGTCATGGATTAGAATAGACGCACGTGCAATGCATAAAGATTGTGCTATTTTGATGCATAGGCATTACTATTATTATTGTTATTACAATTACTATATATTGAACTTTTGAATAGTTTGAATCTAACCTATATGTGCCAGGGATATTGGCATTAATTTGGGAACATATATTATTATGGGCATGATGTGTAAGCATAACATTTTATGTTAATTATTTAAGTGTTATTGATGAGCTAGTACAATTATTATTTCAATTAAGTTATAGAGAAATGTCATATTATTGTATTAGCATTTTATTATTAGTATTATTATTTTAATTATTTTATATATATATTTATTTATTTATTGTGAAAAGATAACTTCAAACTATGGTAATTTGCAACAAAATATTTGACTTGTAGTTTTGGCGTGATCCTCTTTTAAAGTTATGCACTTTAATAAAATTAGAGTAAAAGCACTTTTATTGCCAAACAGGTTACATAAGCACTTATGGTAAGGGTAATAGTGTCATTTTAGGATTACAAGTCACTTCAGGACTTTATTTGCCAAACAGATAGAAAAGCACTTTCAACATCCAACAGCACTTTTGAAATACAATTCCCAAACACAATACAGGAGTCAATTAGAAGCACTAGCTTCCACTTCTCTTCTTCTACAGCAAAAGCTCTAAAAGCCACAGTAAAAGCTCTTCTTCTACAGCACTAGCTTCCATGTTTTTGGGGTAAAGAAACAATGTGGTGTTGTCGGTTTTGAAGAAAAATGAACATAACTTAATATTTTGAAAAATTATAGATTTTTGGGTTGTGAAACCCGAACCTTTGAGCCCCAAAACCCATGTGTTATGATGCGCTTTTCTATGAACCATTTATATATTCTTGTAAAGGGTTGAACAAGCTTTAAAATGGCTTTTGAATCACTTGATTTGGCCAAGAAATGAGTGATATAAGTTAGAGAGAAGTTGGCCAAAAACTCAAAAACCAAACGGATTCTCAGATTCAACCCGTGGGAGGTTGAAGATGAGTTATGAAATTATAATCCATCGTGGGTGCACTCACCCACACCCACCGTGTTCTCATGCATTTGAGGACCTTAGGTTAACCCCGATTGACTCCAAATATGACGGGCGGATTCGTCTTGATGAGCCCTACCATGTCGGACATTTGGTTGACCATTTTGACCAACTTCGATTTTTGGCTTATTTTCTTATTTTCTAAAATTCTGAAAAATACCAAATAAATTTCAGAAATTAGAGAAAATTTCCAAAAAATAGGAAAATGGTTTCAAAAATTGTATTGACATTTCAAGACCCATGTTGGCCAGTTTGATTGTATTTTGACCACGTTTAATCTTTTTACCAATATCTTATTTTCTCGAAAAATATCATAAAATGGTTGGAAATTTCCAGAAATTATAAAAGGTATTCTAAAAATTATTTTGACCTTTTGGAACATTAGCTTGACCCTAGAGAGGCCTTGGATAATTAATTTGAGCATACTTTATTATTTTATTTGATGTGGAAACCTTAAATATTACGTATGTGCATTGTCATCATATTTTGGTTGGTCCTTGGGAGGACCTTAGGGCGTATTAGCATTGCATTGGCATCATTGGCGTTGTTACAAGTGGGGACTTGGGTTTGGCTTTGCAAGCGAACTGAGGTAGGAAATGTGACTTTCTTCTTATGATATAATGTGTTTTATCAAATTTGTTTTTATACATCAATGATGAATTTTAATTTTAAATTGAAAATATGATACATGGAATATAGCATGACATGTGGTGACATTTAATTGTGAAATTGAGGCATATTGATTATGGCGAAATGATTACCTTATGAAATTGCTTAGAGCATGTTATTGAGAAATATTGTTTAAAGCCATGCCTCACATGATTATGAAATGTTTTTGGGTTTATGCGAATATTTGGTTCATGATATTATTTTGTGGAGACAATGGGTCGAATTGTATCATGCAGGTTAGGGCCTATGGTCCTTGGTTGAGAATACTCCCAAAAGTGAGCAAATACGAGTCATGGACCCTTGGGCCGGTGAAAGCCCCAGAACGCTCGAGGAAGAACGCCATGCAGGTGTTGGGTATTTATGTGCTTGGCTGGTGTCGGAGGGGCTGGTTAGCTCAAGAGTCAGCAACGGGTAATACAGTTCTTGACCTCCTATTTTGGGGTAAGAAAGGATGTTGGATGAACCATGGTTTTGGAAACCATGTTTGGATATGAAATGAAAACCCACACATGAATACATGATTTATTGGAAAACATGTTTACTATGTGATTTTAGAACTATTTACTTTAATATCCTATGTATCAACATTATATTATTAGTTGAGAGGTCACATATATTCCTATTGGGCTTCGTAACTCATTCTTGTATTCCACGCAAATTCTCAAGTAGAGATTGAGGGTTCGTTGTGGGTGGACGCCTAGTCGTATGGATTTGAGGTTGAACCTCGGGATGGCATGATGGCATGGTCTTGGATATTTTTATATGCATACGGTGTCAAGTACATGGGCATAGTCTTGGATATTTTTTTATGCATACGGTGTCAAGGACATGGGCATTATCATTATCATTGCCACTTGAATATTTTGGGATATTCAGTCTCAACCTATATACTAGGATGTTGGTATTAATATTTTGGGTTCATGTAAACACTTGATATTATGGGCATGATGTATGAGCATGACATTTCATATTGTTTTGTTTGGATGTTATTGATGAGTTAGTACAATCTTTATTTCCTAAGTTATTTAAAAAAAAAATACATGTGGATATTTTACTAAGTCTTCCGCTAAATTTTTATCCTCTGATTTGTCCACGTGTATAGCTTTTCCACATTGACTTTTTAACGCGTGGACCCTCCGGGTGGGGTGTTACACATTTGATCAAAAATTGTAAGTGTTAGATTTGAGATTTGTGAGTCTTATTCTCCTTACCCAACTGTTATTTCTCGCAGGTGTAACATACATACTAAGAGGTCTTTCCATTTTGCCTATCAAAAAAATGAGGTCTTCCCATTTTATGTGAAGGACTATACATGGCGTGGTTGGACATTAAAAATCAACTCTCGGGACCACCTGAAGAGGATACTGACATTTTGGCAACACTGAGATTTAGTTTTGCACACTTGCCACCCGATTTGCAGAAATGCTTTGCTCTCTGCTCAATCTTTTTCCCAGAAGGTTGTAAAATTAAGAAGGCGGAGTTGATTCAGTTGTGGATAGCGGCAGGATTTATTAAGTCATCAGGGAGGAGAACTTTGGAGGATATTGGGGAGGAGTATTTTAAGACATTGTTGAATCGGAACTTCTTTCAAGATGAAGAAAGGGATGCCTATGGCAACCTTACAGGTTGCAAAATGCACGATCTGATGCACCATCTTCCACAAAACGATGTGTTCAATTCCTTGGGAAAGTTAAGAAATTTATGGTACCTTGATTTGTCTCAGAGTGATATCTCAATGCTCCCCGATTCTGTCTGCGACCTACCAAAATTGCAGACACTAAAACTTAATTATTGTACGCGTCTTTCGCAACTGCCCAGAGATATTTCAAAATTGGCTAGTACTCTTAGACATCTTGAAAATCGCAAATGTAACCGCTTGAACGGCATGCCGTCAGGGATTGGCCAATTGACTTCTATTCAGACCTTACCACTCTTTGCTTTGGACACTGAAGGAGCTGGGCTGAGTGAGTTGGGAGCCCTAAACAACCTCAGAGGTCATTTGTCGATTACAAATCTTGAAAAGACAGGAAATGCAACTTCAGAATCCGGGAGACTATACTTGGTGGAGAAATACCGCCTTCAAAAGTTGAAATTATGTTGGGAGAATGATGAAGGGAAGGGAGACGAGAATGCTGCATTGTTGGAAGGACTCCGACCAAATCATACTCTGAAAGGGTTGCATTTTTGGGGGTATGGTGGGCTCGCGTTTCCATATTGGATGCTTGACATGGGAAAGTCGCTCCCATATCTAGTTGAAATTGTTTTAGAGGACTGTCCAAACTGCAAGTGTTTCCCGCTGTTTGCTGATCTCCGTTATCTCAAGGTGCTCAGACTTTCAGTCCTAAATTCCCTCGAGTACATTGACAGTTATATTAGCGACCCTCCTCCTCCCCCTTCTCCTTCTTCTCCTTCATCTTCTTCTTCTTCTTCCTTTAAAGACCATACTCCGAGTGGGGCAGCAGTATTGTTCCCATCTTTAAAAGAAGTCTACCTTCATAGTTTGCCCAAGTTGAAGGAATGGAGGAGAACAGTAGTTATGGCTAATGGTGGAAAAGCAAAAGCAGAGATAGTAGCAGAGCAACCAAAGCATTTGCCATCGCCCAAAAATCTTTCCAAATTGACTATCCAGAACTGCCCGGAATTGACCTCCATACCATTCCATCCAGATGTTGAAGAATTGAAGCTGATTAAGGTCAGTGGGGCGCTAATACAACACTCAATGGCAGTGGCAGCACCAGTAAGCCCAACTACAGCGGCAACCTCTTCACTTCCCCTTCCCAAATTAAAGTCTCTGGAAATCAGTTTATGCGAAGATCTAGTGTCTCTACCTGAGGGGTGGTTGGAAAATCTCAGTTCCATAGAGTGCCTTGTGATTAAGCTTTGCGTTAACCTTGAGTCTTTATCAGGAGAAACACAGCATCCCACCAGCCCTGACTCGAGAACTTCAAGGGGCAAACAGCTTGATTTGTCAAGGAAGGAGGATAACTCGCAATGTTTTAGAAATCTCCGCACCCTGCAGTTTTTCAATCTTCCCAAGTTAACATCTCTCCCCGAGGGTCTTCAACATGCTACAGAGTTAAAGGAACTATCCATTTGTTTCTGTGGAAGTTTAGTAACTCTGTTAGGGTCGATAGAAAACGTCAGATCACTTCAGTCACTTGCTATTTGTTACTGCAACAAATTAGCATCTGTTCCTCGGGGGCTGCAACAACTCACTGCCTTGGAGAAGCTGGAAATTTTATACTGCCCAGAGCTTAATTTTTCAGATGAGGAGAATCATGAACCCGGCCTTAGAAGCCTTCGTTGGATGCTACTTTCACATCTTCCAAAGTTGGTGTCCCTCCCTAAAGTGCTTCAACATGCTAAGGCACTGGAAAATCTAGAAATTACGTTGTGTCCTGGTCTGGTGAACTTACCGGACTGGTTTGGCAATCTCACATCGCTTTGGCATATTAAAATTTCCAATTGCGACAAATTAACATCTCTCCCAGAAGGGATGCGTTGTTTAAGTGCATTACAAACACTAACCATTTGGAAGTGCCACTACTTAACAGAAACATGTCAAGAAGAAATAGGCAAGGATTGGCCAAATATATCTCAGATCTCATGGATTTCTCTTGATGGGAAAAGGTTGAAATCCAGGGCACCTATCTGAGATCGATCGAATCCTCCTCAACTTCACTTCCATGGGTTTGTATTTCTCCCGGATTCTCAATCCTTCATAGGCTATATTCCTATTCTAATTTTCATTGATTTCTCCATTGATCACACAATTTGGCCAATTTCCCAATTATTTGATTTTATTCTGTGTTTTTTTTTTTTTTTTTTTAATGCAGATTTCTGAACTGAGGCCATGTTTGTTTGGTTGGAATGGAATGGGTGGGAATGGAATATGATTCCATACTTAAAATAGTCTGGAATGGAATGAGATTTAAATAAACATTGTAAAATGAATATCATTATAATTCACTATTACTGTTTGATTCCATTCTCATTTAATTATTTCATCCAAACATGTTTGAAATGAATTAGAATGAGATTCCATTCCATCCATCCCTTTCCAACCAAACAAACATGGGGAACCATAGTCATAATGAAAGAATCAAGAGTTCATCGCTTCATCAGTTGGTATATTTTCGATCTTTGTTGAATTTGCTCTTCAACGTAAAATCAATTGACAACAAATAGAAGGTAATTTTCTTTCATTTTACTTATATTAACGATATGTTTGGTGCTTGGAAATGGCAAGGGATTGTACGTTCAATGTAAAATTTGTCGAATTATTTAATTTCGAATTAGACACCCAAAAGACCCTTCACCAATGTATTTTCTCTGTGTTTTCACAATATTGGCAACAAATTTTCGAATATTGGCAACAAATTTTCGAACTCCATTGTATTAATTCATTAGGAAGCACGGTGGAGAGCCTCAAATGTGATTATTCAATTCAAGTTTTACTATCCCTGTCTCATTCCTTCACTGCTACGTACGCCCTATGTCAATTTCGTGACCCGAATCCATCCACATGAGCTTTAAGTGGTCCACCCTTGCCCAGCATTCCACCCGCCTAGATCATTTAGAAGTGATATGATTGGGTACCCATCAACACAATTACCAATAAAGTATGTAAGATTCTTAAAGGAAAACCAGAGAGAAGTTCAAACCTTTATCCGTATTAAGGCTTCCCTAAAATTGGGGGATTTTTTTTTTTTTTTCTTCGTATAAGGAGATTTTGGATACTTTGCATCTTATTAATTCCCTTAGACACAAGTAGTCCCTCCGTCACACATGCACCGACCAATTACAGGACAAATTCCATGGGATGGCCTTAAGTGAGAGTGATGAGGGGTTAACTCAAGACCTCTTGCTTGACAAGAGAACTTAAGACCACTCGATCCACCTCTCAAGATTCCTAAATAGGGATGTTAAATGGGTATCCACATAGTTACTAAAATTTCCAATATTGATTAATGGGGTTAGCATCTTTTGAGCCTGATTAATAGCTCAATTTTTATATGACTCCCTTAGATGGGGGTGTAAAATGCGTTGTGGTGAGCCGGGTTGAACTGCTCTTCATGTGGGTTAGGCCTGGTCGAGTTTTACTCTTATTTGGGTCGAGCTCAGGTTGGGTCAAAGAAAAAAACCAAAGCTCAAGTTTGGTCTTGGGCTTAACACATACTTTGAAGGGAGCAGCTATTGCAACCCCCCAAACCTATAAGTTGCCCCCCCTTGATATATCCAACCCCCAAATTTACATACCCACCCCTCTCAAAGATTAAAATACCCCTCATTCTCACCCACCCCACACCCCCATAGCAATGATGACCGGCGAGAAGAACAGCAACGGTGACGGCCACCGGCGACGGCTATAGCAGTGACCACTCTCTGTCCTTCTTCCTCTTCTCTCTTCTTCTCCTCTTCTTTCTTTCTTTCTTTTCTTATTTATTTATTTATTTATTTATTTTAGCTTTGCTGGTCAAATCTGTGTGTGAAAGGCAAGGAAGGTTTTTTTTTTTCAAAACCTTCATTTTTTCCGATGACGGTGACAACCTTTCTTTCTTTCTTTCTTTCTTTCTTTCTTCTTCTTTTTTTTTTTTTTTTTTTTTTTTCCCCTCTGCTGGTCAGATCTGTATGTTTTCCAGCAAAGGAGGTTTTTTTTTTTCAAAACCTCTATTTTTTTCGACAACGCCTCCATTTTTTCCTCCGACGAGAGGGAAGAGTAAAAAAGGGCTGCTGATGGGAGGGAAGAGGAGAAGAAAAGGAAAGAAAAAAAAATGAAGAAGAAGAGGAGGAAGGTCGACGGGAGGGAGGGTTGCCGACGAGAGAGGGGTGCGGGAGAGGGGTTCTAGGAAAAAAAAAAAAAAAAAAAATGAGGAAGAGGAAGAGGGAAGAGGAGGAAGGAAGAAGAGGGGTGCGGGAGAGGGTTGCCAGTAGGATGGGTGTCAGAGAGAGTTGTCGGTGGGGTGAGTGCTAGAGAGAGGTAAGCAAGGATAAGCCCTTTTTGGTAATTTTATATAATAATTTTTTTAATTAAAAAATGTGGGGGGGGGGGCAACTTATAGGTTTGGGGGGTTGCAATAGCCGTTCCCTACTTTGAACTTATGTCGAGCCTTGGAATGTGCCTAATTCGGGCCAACTTCTTCCTTATGATTTCTATACTAAATAATATTTAGATTCTGTAAAATTAATTTATGTACGTAAAATGTTTATAAATTATAAAGACATTTGTAAACACTATATCAATGTT
The DNA here is from genome assembly GCA_039720395.1 of Liquidambar formosana. Classification (NCBI taxonomy): domain Eukaryota; kingdom Viridiplantae; phylum Streptophyta; class Magnoliopsida; order Saxifragales; family Altingiaceae; genus Liquidambar; species Liquidambar formosana. The sequence continues at coordinate 6,488,817 of CM077822.1, forward strand.
TATATGATTTAATAATTTTTATGATTTATTATAAGACATTTGCAAATGAATCATTAGTTAAAACATATTCATTCTATTATTTGAAGAAAAAGAAAATGGAAGACAAATATAATCGTTGAGTATTGTTTATTGTTTGTCTGAAGCATTTGTAATTTTTTTTTCGTTATTTTTTTAATCCCATGTGAATATAATGATAAATACAACTCATGATAATACTTATTATTTAATATAAAATCGGCTAACTTGGGCTGAGCCTTGGGCTGGGTAGGGCCACAAGCCCTAAGTCCAGGACCCCTATCTTAATGATCGGGCTAAGGTTAGGGTTGGGCTGAGCCTAAATGAGTTTTGGGTTAGGCTTAATCCAAAAAATTTGGGCTGGACCAAGGCAGGTTATGGGCCGATGGGCTAATTTTAAAGCCCTACGCTTAGGGCTTGCTAGTAGAAGTGAAAGAATCCAATGTGAAAACAATTTAGATATGGAGATGATGAGAATGTGGAATTGAATGGATTTTAAAGAGAGGTGGGAAATTCTTGAAGAACAATAGAGGAGAGAGATAACAAGAAGAGAAAGGAGAGAAATAAAGGAGAAGTTAAGACTTAAGAGAGGGGGAGAGGGGGTTTGACACTACTAAACAGTTTAGTTTTCAATTCATTCAAAACTATCTAAAAACCAAAAGACGACATATGACATTCTTTTTTAGAGTAGGGTGCTTTTTAGAGAAGGAACCACAAGGTTCTTGCATAAGCAACTATTGCATAACGGCCATAATCTCTATTTAGTCATACTGATGTTTGATCTTGTGAATTTCCTCCTTTCCAATGGGCAGGTCTGTTGATCGAGTGATTTTTGGGATTAGATCTAACTAATTAAATTCAAATTTCAAAATTTGAAATTCAAATTTGTGAGTGGTTATGATATCACATCAGTTGAGATATTGAATCTAAGAAAACTTTTTGGGACAAATGACATTTTTCGATTGGAAAGTGGGTTACCGCGAGTGTTCATTATATTATACACACGCTCATCAACGTGAGGTTTCTTTGTGGCAGAGCAGAGCAGGAGTTATATATGGTACAGACTACAGAGTTATTTTTATGGTCACTCATTTGAGTCGAAGCATGGCAACTCATTTGAGTTGGTTTGTTTTTTTTTTTTTTTTTGGGGCAAAGACATTCAATTGGGTTAGTTTCAACAATGAAATAAACCATGCATGGTGGCCTAGCTACCAAACATCACCAGATGTGGGTGCACACCATGCATGGTGGCCAATTAATGTACCACGCATCCTTGAACCCTTCTTTCATTACTGCCTACTTTAAAATTGTAGATGGTCCATTGTGCAGGTGCCACACAGAGCCACATATGCATGCGGGTTTTTGCCTTCCTCCGCTCATGATAACTCCCTCTTTTTATGGTGCGTTTGGTTTGCGGGAATGGATTAATGAGAATGGGCATAACATTCCTGGGAGTTAGATTCCCATTCTTAAGATACCCATACCCATTACCTTACCAGCGTTTGGATGCACCAAATTTTACATGGGAATCAAATTTTCATTCCCATTCCAGTGTTTGGTGAAACAAATTTAATATAGGTATGGAATCATATTCAATTTAATTTTCCAAAAAAACCCCTTCCTACAATACTTGATTGATGTTGATTTAACTTCTAATTTTTATTGTTTTTTGGTTCTAAAGCGCAATCAACTTCTAAAATAATAATTAAAAAATGCCCACCTCATGCAATACCAATTTCCATTATTATTTATTTCTATTGTTATAATTACTGTTATGATATTATTTTCTATACTCTAAATTTGACGGGTAGAGGGGAAGTCTAGCTATTTTTTTTTTCTTTTTTTATTTTTTTATAAGAAGATGATAATAGGAATTTTATTGAAGAAAGCAGCTTTTGGATGAAGCTTGGTTGATGTATTGTTGTGGAAGACGTGCTAGATGGATACTCCTTTCGCGGGAATGATTGTGGGTATATTTGGGAATTTTTTTTATTTTGAAACCTATTCCTTAGGTATGGTAATCAGAAACCCACGTTTAATGTGGGTTTGAGATTCCCACAAACTTGGGTATTTCATTCCTACATAAACTCCATTCCCAGATTTAATCCCCATGTCAATTAGTTAACCAAACATAGGAATCAATTGGAATGGGAATAGGATTCCCATTCCTGCACGTCTATTCCCGCATACCAAACACACCCTTGAGGTATTTGGAAAGTAAGGTGGCATGGCTCGACTATATGGGATGTGGAAGCTTTTATAAGCCCCTTTTTATAAAGGGCTCTTGCTCCATCATCTTTTTATGAAGGGCTCTTGCCTTTTTTATAAATTCTGGCTCTTTACATCTGGCTTGGGGCTTTTTGTGGGGCTCTTGCTCCATCATATGTCTCAGAGCACTTAGGCTTTGCCCTTTTTTATAAATTCTACTTTTATGTAATGAAAAAAGCTAGATAAATTTAAATCAATTGATATATAGTACGCATGATACCCATAATGATTCATGAATTGCTGAAATACTTCGGCGTGATAAAAAAAAAATTATTAGTAAATAAAAAAGAAGAAGAAAAAGCCCGCATGCGTCGTTCCATTTGAACTTCAATATCGTCTAAACTATGAAAGAACAGATGCACCGAACGAAATACACGATATAATTGCATCTAATCAAAATGCAATTATATCATTGGCGGTCGCAAAATTAATAGAATTTTGCGACTATATAATTAATGTTTATTTATTATTATTATTATTATTTTTTTTTTGGTTGAGATATATGTTAGAAAAATAATAGTACTTTCAAAAAAGCTCTGAAACTTCGATCACATACGTGTACGCACATGCACTGCTTTCTTCGATTTGGACCGTTCGACTGTGTCGTGATGTGATATGTGAAAGATGTGATGTGGTGCACATGTAACTTTATGGGTTATTTATGTTAATCTTATTTCATTAACCATTTGGATTTTAATTTGTATAATTATAGCTGATGGTTACTAGCCATCGAGCTTATATTTCATGTTTTTGATTGGGTTGTTATTAAGATTATTATGACATTTATTTTGCGCCTTTATTAACCCATGCTTATTTCAACCATAGATGTTTCACTATATATAATGGGCTTTTCTCCATGAAAAGATGAACTATTGTTAGGAGGGCAAAATTTTAAACAACTTTGTAAAAAAAGTTTTTTCCAAGATTTATTTTTTAAGTAAACTTTTTTGCCTTTTATAGTCTCAATTCTGTAAAAATCCAAAAAGTTCACTTAAAACATAAGTTTTGGAAAAACTTTTTTTACAAAATTGTTTAAAATGATGTTTTTTAATGGAATAAGTAGTCAATTTTCTTTAAACCTTTAATATTTTTCATAAAATTTTAAAAAATCATAACACTATGTGTGGATAATAAATTGCTTTTGAGATGGAATTTTTTCATCTCAAAAGCAAATTCCATCTAAAACAACTAGGTAGAATAGTTGAAAATTTTGTATGGTTGTAGGACTAGGTTGATTCCCCCTCAACAACAAAACGACAACCAAAAAAAAGAAAAAAAAAACGTGTGAAATAGTACCGTCATGGGCAGGGATGGCACTTTTGACTGGCGACCCTTTTACTCATGTCTCTCTCTATGGGCCCCTAGGGATCATTTGGCTTGCAAGGTCTTTTGCTGAATGAACAAAAATTACTGGGAATTACATAATTGCTCGATTATGGACAAATAACTACAAATAAAAAATACAAATAAATGACTAGTATGAATTGCTCGATTAGGGATCACTTGGCTTGCTTCATCCTAATCAATTTTTCAAAAATCCCATATCCATTCTACTAATTACAAAATTACATGATATTGACAATACAAAACTCCATTAATGATTGTATTACCTTTGAGGACAAAATTAAAATATTAAAGTATTAATGTAAGTGTGAAAACATTTAATAAGGATTCCTAAAAAAATGTATTTTTTACAAACATGAAAATCAATATGAAACAAAAGAAGTACTTAATAAAAAAAAAAAATAGACATGTGGATACAAATAATGAACATGCGAACCCAGGCATATGGATAGTACGTATTCATATTGACGTGGGTATGATGACATGCAAATAAGGATAGATGCATGGACACCAATCCATAATTACATAAATAAAAGAACGCTTACATATCAATTCTCATTATTATTATTTTGTATACATGAAATGAAAAAAATAAAAATAAAAAAATAAAAAAAAGGAAAAAAAGAAAAAAAATCAAGAAAGCTATAGTTAAACCTGCCCTCTTCTTAGATGACAATGCTTTCTCCACGGAGGTATCATACGAATATTTTCACTTTAGATTAGAAAATGAAGATTAAAGAGGCGGGTGGGCCTGCTATAAAAAGCCATGTCAAGTGCTCTATATCACATTCACGCTACTAACTTGAGTGTTTTGTTACTTTTAGGTTGTATATATATAATTATCAGGTCAACACATATTAATATAAGTTATATTAGTACCATATATTAGAAGTTGTATTTTGTGTATTGGCCCATTAATGTATCCCATAACTCACTAATGCACGAGATACAATCTCTAATGCTGAGTGTTGATATAGGTTACATCAGGACATGCTCACTTGATCATCATCTTTTATATATATAAAGGAGTGTTTAGGTCAACCACGACTAATATACCACTATATTAGGCTCAACGCATTCCACCGTCCATCGTCATTAATGGAGATTTAATGGCTAAAAAAAGAAAACTCATGAGCCGTTAGACCAGCTTTAATGAAGATGGACAATGGGATGATGAGGGTCGGGCTGATATAGTGGTATATCAGTCGAGGCTAACCTAATCACCAATCATATATATATATATACGGTAATAATCCTATCAGCACGTGCGGATACAGGTTTATATTAGTACGGCTACAAACTTACAATTGCTGATTACAAACTTACAATTAATTTATTACAAACTTACAATTGACTGACTACAAATTGTAGGCTTTTAAATAACTACAAACATCCCATTTCATTGACTATAAACCTACAATTGACAGACTATAATCGCCCGTGGGTTAGATAATTGTCCATTTGTAATCAGTTAATTGTAAGTTTGCAATTAGTCAATTGTAGATTTGTAATCAACAATTGTAGGTTTGTAACTGTGTTGACAGGATCATCTATATATATATTATATGGCGGTGCTATATGAAGCACACTTCATACAACACCTTGTATAGCGCCCAACCCACATTAGTAAAAAGAGATCTGTTAAATAAATTGGGAGAGTTTGGTCCATACACATAGTGCCGCATCTGTATTTTGGTGATGCAAATAAAGGTGTTGTACATAGCATTTCCCATATATATATATATATATCATGCATCATACTATCATGCATGTCTGCAACAGAACACTCATAGCTCTATAAAAAATGGAAAATAAGCTTTCCCTAATAATAATTATTCCTTCCATCCCACAAAGATAGGTCATATTTGCTACTTCAATTTTTTAGTCTCAAAATGTTTGTCTATTTGAAAAAGTCATATTATAATTTTCTTAAACTTCCTATATTATCCTCTGTTATTTTAATAATTATTTTTAATACAAAACCCAAGAAAAAGTAAGATGATACTTTTAAAAAATTAGAGTTTAATGAATGATAAATTAATAAAATAATGTTTTTTTTTTTTAAAACTGCGTATTTTGTTATGACATATTATTATGGGCTAGCTGTAGAAAGTATGTTTCTGTCTCTTAGGGCTGCAGTATCATATGTGAATGCCGACGGTGCGATAGCTTGCAATTATAATCATGTCATCCATTATGCCTGCACTCATTATTCTCCCTCACTTCTGTCCACGCGTGCTCTCTTCTCTCCATCTCTGGATCCCGGCCTCTTCCCTGGCCTATAAATATATACATGTATACCCACAAGCTCCCAGGCCAGTTCTGTCGTCTCTCTCTCTCTCCCTCTCTGTCTCTCTCTTTTTGTTTCAAGCTAGTGTACGTTCTTAGTCTGTTCTATCAATTCTCAATGGATCCTTCCGGTTTCAAAGGGGTTGAGAAACGCCTTGAGCTCCATTTCTCAGGGGGTGGCAGCAATCTAAGGCAGCTGTTTGATTCCAAGTTCCTAGAGCAAGTGTTCCCGCACGGGACCGCAGATTCTACTGTGGAAAACCCATTCTTTGACTCCTACGTGGTCTCAATGTCGGAGTCAGAGGCAAGGCTCTTTGTGTATCCCAGCAAGATCATCATCAAGACATGTGGGACCGACCAAATTTGTGAATCCATCCGTCAATTCAAAGACCGTGCACAAGAAAATGGTCTCACTCCTAGTGTGTGTGGGTACACACAGGGCTTCTTCACGCTCCGTCCATCAGAGTCTTTCCCACACAATAGCTTTGACAAAGAAGTGGCCTCTTTAAAGGAGATGGTTCCAAGCAGTTTCTGCAAAAAAGAAGAAGTCATTATGCCTTCGAACATGCCTTTGAGCATGCCTTCTCATTCCTTGGGTGTTTGGATTGCTTGTGATCAAAATCACAATATAGCGGTGCAAAACACACCCGACGGGATATATACTATACAAGTGTGCATGATTCAGCTCGATAGTGTCCTTGCCAAGAACTTCGGTCATAAATCCTTTCATAAGCTCCGAGACGAGCTCAGAGGCAACGACCCAAACTGGCATCTTGTCCGCAACCTCACACCCAGCCCATGCCGGTTCTCAACGAGAGGCATCCGCGGTGACGGAAAGTTGATGATTGACGTCACTCAGGAGGTCCGCAGTTATGGTTACGCGAGCTTCGAATGCGTGGGGTCAATCGAGGACGTCGTCCAAATGTTAAAGATGGTGGTGCACGTGTTCGATCCAGCAACTATGTCGGTTTCCACTACCTGCATTAACAGCAAAGCGTCGACGGAAGTCATGAAGAATGCGGTCGAGAATATTGGATTGATATGCCGGAGTTGCAGCGAGGATAAATCCACGGCTGTGATGTTCCAAACCTTTTCTGCGCGTCACGGGGACTAGGCCGGAGAAGGTGGGTGCGGCATCATGCATGGTGGTGGGCGACTTCACGTACGGCTTTTGTTTTAGCTTGCTGGTTTTTTTTTTTTTCTTTAATAAGCTACTCCGTATGTTGTTTTGGTTAATTCTGTTTTGGTTAAGCTACTCCGTATGTTGTTTTGTTTTGTTACGCTTGTTTGAATCCTCTTGTTAGGGGGTTGTTCCGTTGTGGTTTTGTTTTGTTTTGTTTGTGCTGCATGTTTCTTTTCATTTTGTTTGATTGAGCTGCATGCTTTTGTTTTGTTTGTGCCTTCGTCGATCAGCTTCGTCATTAACATTTCTCTTAGCTAATCAATTCTATATACACAAACGTACATGTGTGTGTATATATATATATATATATAAGTTTTACTTTGTATCAGTACTGCGCATTAGAGAATGTATCCCGTATATTGATCTGATTAATGTACTTTATAATCTACTAATGTATATGATATAACACCTATTGCAGATATTGATATAAGTTATATTAGCATGCGGGTTCTCATCTAACCGTCATCCCTTATATATATATATACACATACACATAGTCCTCGACAAGTGAGCACGTGCTCTTATAACTTACGAGTTTAAATCTTCTTTCCCCATTTCATATCCCTTTTCTCTGTCACCCCAATAAGCTCTTGCCATGTGTCCAAGTTAACTTTATAACTTATCAATGCTAAACCACCGTGAAAAAATAATGAGTTTTTTTTTACCCTTCTCAAAAGCCAAATATCCTTCGTCTTCAACCTGCAAATTTGCAAAACGTGCAGCCCATTGGAAATTGGAAACCATATAAAAAATAGTGAGGAGATCTTTATTACCCATCTTCTGGTGTGCTTCCATATCTCCTGATTTTAATTTCTGGTTTCTTTCCCCCTTAGCCAAAAAAAAAAAAAAAAAAAAAAAAAAAAGAAAAGAAAAAAAGAAAAAGAAAAACTCTGCAAAACCATATCAAAGTTTAAAGGGAAAATTAACCGAAAGTACAATTTTAGTGAACTTGGATGAAATGGAAACCCACGAACCTCCATTGTGACAGTGTGAGGAAAGGAAAGCAGATTTTGAGGGTGGGGGTGAGGGGACTGAGATACAGAAGAGCGAGAAAATGGAGGAGGTAGGGTTTTCTTCACCGGCGAGGCTCTACGCCGGCATCCCCACCTTATTCAAGCTCGATCCATGTTCACACTTGAAACCCAGAAACCTCATCGTCTTCATCTACGGATGAATTCATAGTCATCTCAATCTCGTCATCTTCTTCACCAATATCAGAGCATCATCTTGTCGGCAATCCCACCCAAATCTCCCTCCAACTCAACGAACAATGGCATCCAACCCCACCGAATCTGAAACGGTAGAGAGAAAGATAGATGATAGAGAGAGGAGAGAGAGAGGAAAAACATCTGCCCACCGGTTGCCGGAGTCCAATTGTTGGCTTCGTCTGGTTTTCTGTTTTATTATATTTTTATTTTTACAAAAATAAACTCAAACGGCGACTTTGACGGTGATTTTCCTCGGTTAAATTGGAGAACGGGTTTGGACACGGGGCAAAAACTTAATGAAGTGACACATAAAGGGGATAGGAAATGGGGACGGAAGATCCAGACCCCATAACATATTCCCTCCTTTCCAATTTAATTGGCTAATTTTTCATTTTAGGATATTCCAAAATTATTGTCACATTAAAAAATGTCAATGATTCTTTTTGTTTGATTTCCAAAATTATCCTTAAAATATATTTTCTCTCTTTCCATTGTTTTGTACACATAAGGGCAAAGTTGGAATTTTAAAACATAAATATTAATTTGAAAACATTGAATAGAGTTACCTAAAAAAACGTGTTTTTCAAAGGAGACAGTAAAATAGGAACGAAGGGAATATATCAATACCATGTATTGAGGGTTGTACCTTGTGCATTAAACCAATATATTCCATAACCCACTAAATGCACAAGATACAATCCTCAATGTGGGTGTTGATATAAGTTATATCAACACATACTCATCTGATATATCATCATCCTATATATATATATATACGGTTATGTTCTTATCAGCATGTGTTGATATAAGTTATATCAGCACCATGCATTGGGGGTTGTACCATTTGCATTGGTCCAATGTATCTCATATCCCACTAATGAATAAGGTACAACTCCCAATGCAAGTGTTAATATAAGTTATATCGACACGTGCTTACCTGATCATCATCTATATATACATATAGTCAATCCTTCTATTATCAAGTGTACTTTATCCAAAACACTACTTAATTAGAGATTTGTATTTTACAGATTCAACCATTAGATTAGATAGTCTTTCTCATGCAAGTAATTCGTGCCAAAAATTAAGTTGATCCGAATGATGTTGGGTGACGGTATGCAATTTTATGGATGGACGTCGAATATTGTGGGGTGAGGGTTTGTGGAAAGATAAAAGGAAAAATCTAATATAAGAGCATCCACAATGGAGGGGTTAAAATTCTGACCAGTTAAAGTAATTTAACCAATTAAAAAGCTACATGTGGACACTTTAGTTTTGACTAAAGAGACCCACTACTTTAAAGTTAGACGTGCTCTAATGGAGCTGTTAAAGCTCCTTCTTTTTAGTGCTCATGTCAGGGAGGAATCACTTCAATGGAGTCATCATTGGGCTGAAGCATCATCACATCATCAATCCGTACAAGATGGAAAAACCACCGAACGGCTTTTTCTTTCTCCCGTTTTGGAATTTGTCAAACTCAAGAAACGAAAAAAAAAAAATGATAAACAATTATAATGTGCCAAGATGGCATGTTACTGATACCACTAATTGTAGTGGCATGTTTAACACTTGACGGGTTTAACTCTTGATTTAGCATGCTCATTGGAGCAACAAAAAGCATCACTTGCCTTTAAAATATAAAGGCTGACACTAAAAGGAGCGTTAAAAGCATCATTGTAGATGCTCTAACAGACAATTATCCAAATCTTGATAACTTAAATGACAAAAAGTGAATTTTTTCCACACTTTTAATATATACTAGTTGGCGCACACGTGCGTTGCACGTGTACAACCATCAATACCATAAACATGAAAACATCAATGGAGTCAATATATATGTGGAGAGAGAAAGAGAGAGAGAGTACTTTACAAAGCCAACTACTCTGGTAGTCGAAGGAAAGAGTAAAATCATACCGGGATGCAATATAGAAAAATTGAATGAGATAAGAAATATATACATACATATAGATGAAAAAAAAAAAAAAAAAAAAAAAAAAAAAAAAAAAAAAAAAAAAAAAAACACCTCCACTCGAATCACAAAACCAAGCTCCAGACCATGGCCCAAAACCCCAAACCACTTGATGGTTTTCAAGACATCTTTACACAATTAAGATATTTGGTCAAGGAAAAATAGATGATGAACCCCGTCGATAAAAGCAGGATCAACACCTGTATTCATGAGAATATTATCAAACCAAAATCTAAAACTTGCAAACTCAACTACACATAATTGAAAATAAAAAGTGAAAAACTTCATCAGTTGTACAATACGAAAGTTGAGGATGAAGGTTGATATATATACTTTGGGGCAGATGCACTAAAGTGTATCTGTGCGCACAAGCAACCAATTAAAAAAGAAAATTTTTAATTTGGATAAGTAATTTTATTTAAATTTACTAAAGTGCTTTAGCATCCTTTAAATAAAAATGTTTAATTTTGATTAATCTTGGTTAAATTTACTAATGTATACCACTTCTATTCAGTCATGCCAATGTATGGTCCTACCTTTCTCTATTTCCTATCTAACTCTTAGTAAAAAAAATTTACTATTTAAAATAAGTGCAACCACTGAAAAAAATTTATGGATCTGCTCCTGTATACACCTGCACCAAAGATGTAGATACGATGGTTAGTCCATCGACAACATTTGGTCATATAGACTCAAAGAAAGTACTAAACCATTTATTTTTGTAAAAGCCTATAGGACCCAATATCTTTGGTTGTGTAGTGGCATCTAGGCACAAACTCTTTTCACAAGTTCTTTGATTGCAATGAAGTCCTTAGCATACTGTTGAGCCCATCCCTTGCAAAAATTCCTCTGCTGCATAGCTCATTTCCATATCATGCATCCACACACACACGTAGAAATAAGTAACATAAAAGTTTGTATTTTTAGTTAATGAACTTGGAATAATAATAATATAATTACCAAATCCACATGAATCAATCTTGTATCCTTTTGAGATGGTCTAATTCATGAGATCATAGTCATTTAGCAAGTTCCAGTAGCCTAGCCTAAAAGTCTTTTCGTCCTTTTTTTTTGCTTCCCAAAGAGGGCATTCAGGGTCTGCTGACATAGCATCTAAGCAAACAAATTGAATCAGGCAAGTTGCTTAAATTAGTAAGCGCCTTAGTAAATAAATCAAAAGGTCTTGCTTGATTTACCACGTTTTTATATTGATCCCATCCCATATTTCCATATGGAGGCAATATTTGTTGAACCCAAAATACCATCTTTCATTTTTGAGGCATTTCTTTTAACAAATTTAAAAGAATTGATAGTGTCACTGGACCAAACAGTGTCAAAATATATGTTAACTTTTGGGATTTCCCTGTGCTTTAAATATGATGACATAACACTCACTCTTAAAGGGAAATAGGGGTTGAAATAAAGAGAAAATATATGTTAACAAATGATAAGAAGGTAGCTATGACAAATTAAAAATAAGATTTGATATGTTTGTGAGAAAATATATGTTAACAGAGATTTGATATGTTTGTCGACAATAGCCATATAATTATATATATAAAAAATCACACAAAATATAAAATTGCAAGGAAGAAAACCTTAAAGGTTTTGACATAAAAGAAATAGAAGTAAAGACAAAAGCTTACCAAACCAGTGGGCACGGGCAGTGAGTTCGAATCCTTCAATTGAATGCCCCGTCAAAGCTTCTCTTCCCAGGGACATTGATCCACGCTACAGAATTGCAAGAGGATAGAAAGGGAAAAAAAAGGAACTTGCACACTTTTATATGTTAAAGGAAGGGTAAGAATATGACTAACATAGGCCTCAAAGGAGAAAGCTCCACTGAGTGATTTTGTCGAACACCTCTAGCGAGCATTCCTTAGAAAATTGTAGACCGTTAAGGAATTTGGAGTGGGAAAGTACGGAGTAGGAGAGAATGAAGATTTACCTGTAGAACCAAACCACTTAGTGCCTGTTTGGATGAGATTCTGGGAGGCCCAAAATCTCTTCTGATGGCCCATAATCACTTTTGAGAGTGTTTGGATAAAAAGTGAGAAAAGTGATTGTAAGCCCAAAAGAGATTTTGGGGCCAATTTACTCAAGTTGCCTCCCCCCTGATTCTGATTCAGCTTCTGATTCTACTCTGAAGCTATCCCAAACAGGCACTTAGAAGAGTGATGACTTCACAAATTTTCTCTCTACCCTTAAACTTCTGGAGAGAGAAACAGGGTTTTAGAGAGAGATCAAAGGAATCAACGTACTGTGTTTGCTGTAAGCATGGCCTCTTGCATGGTAATCTTTTGTTCTTTGAAGATTTACCGCCACTCTTTGAAGTAGAGGAAGACCCAATGCTTTCATTCTGTAATCAATATGTTAAGGTTTTACGATTTTTATGTTGTTTTTCTATTTATGTTTACGGAATTATTGTTTCCGTTTCCTTTAAATTCCTATTTGTGTTTTATATATTAAGGTATGTGTTTTAGAATATATTAAGGTATGTGTTTTAGAATTATAGTTTTCATATTGCTATATTTCCTATATATGTAGAAGGGTGGGTAGTTGTGTATTTAAAAATTAAAATAAGGGTATATTAGTCAATCAAAAGTTTTTCTTACATCCATCTTTTTATAGGTAGTATAGATATAGATATATATATTTTATTTATTAATTTTTTTCTGTAGCCATGATTTGACAGCTAGAAGTACGCAAGATAGCGGAGATGATCTAAAGTGTACATGGGAATAATGCACCCGGCGTTTGTCACGCCCATGACTTTGAAGTTTTCGGCATCCCTATCTTTATTTTATTTTTATTTTGTTTCATTTTTTTATATATATAAAAATGAAATGAATTTATTATTGATTAATCCATAAAAATTAAACCTCCATGAAAATTACCCAAAGTTTCTTAAGAAAATGATTAGTCCAAATACAAGTAGAATTAATATTTTGACCTAGACTAGCAGTGAATAAGCTTGATGATATATACCAAATCATCAATTTTCCCCATTAAATGTATAGTATATCTTGATTCACGCTAATTGGATATATGTGCCATGGAATATGATAATTCTCACGGAGCATTAAGAACCCAACGATGACATGAGAGTCTCGTTCAGCTATAACATCATTACGAAGTGCCATACATTTTGTTATAGTAACACGATTAACAACTTTTTGTAATGATGAATTGCTGTAAACACTTAGGCTGCGTTTGATTTGTATGAATGAAATGGAATTGGCGTGGTTTAGTAAATGGTGGGAATGGAATGAATGGGGATCCACTTTTTATGATTTCATTCTCTAAAAGCCATTCATCTTTCCATTCTTAGTCAACCAAACACTCTAAACTTTATTAGTAATGGAATACCAGCACATTCTATTCCCACTCTCATTCCTTCATACCAAAAGCATCCTTATTTTTCATAGAACAGAATGTTTCCCAGATAAGAAAGTCGATCATGACCTGAAAAATGAAATATCAAGTTGTTTGATCATTTCTAAAGCGGTTACGGCCCCCTAATTGAGTTCATTGTTAATTTTCCTTGTGTAATGGCCGTTTTATAAGGGTGCTGATTAACTGCGAGAAAAGGGGAATATCAATTCATGCTTGTTAGCTTGCTGGTTCACTTTTTGATATTCAATTAGTTTATATGAACTGATGCGTAAAGTCATTTTTATGTGGGAGGGTGGGATGGGGTTGCTTTTTCATTTTTTTTTTAAATTTTTTTTTTGGGGGGGGGGGGGGGGGGGGGGGGGGGTTCGGGGGTGGGTGTGTGGGGTTGGGTAAGGATTGGCAATTTCATGCCATGGGTTCTCTAAGAACTAACTAATTGGCATGATGATTCGGTGCTCTCTCTCTCTGGTTATAGCTTAAAAACTGCCTTCAGTTTATTGTTTTTTGCTGGGAGTCTTGAGGAGTGGGGAGTAACATAGGCATATGCTGCTTGGATATTTGTTGTAATCACAAAGAAGACAGATGGCTACTTGAGGCATATGGGGAATTCCACAAAAGAGGTGTTAGAGAATACTCTACTTAACAGCAGTTAAATGTTGGTGAATACTCAATGATCAACATTTGACTAGAAAATACTGTTGGAATCAGCTCCCTCATTGTTTATATTTTTCAATGGATTGAGATAATCACTTTTATCCACAAAAACTTCTGGCGTATGGTTCATGGCCTTGGACATTAAAAGGGGGAAGCCATTTTAGGAACACATGGTTCACTTTCTATATTCATACAATAGAGCAACACAAAACAAACAACAACAACAACAACAACAAGAGAGAGAGAGAGAGCCGTCCCTCTCTCTTTAAAGAGAAATGATATACAACAGAAATCCAAGCTTATCGGTAGGATTACTACCACAAGCCTCTTACTTGAATTACTACCAATGCGTCTACATTGAACAACTTTTTCAGACCAAGGGGACTGTTGAGGTTAGACAGACATGTTTGGCAGCTGCAATCCGATAACAACCAGAGAACAGAGAACAGCAGCACGAGAAAAGAATGAGAGGAAACAGCATCCAAGATGTAACAAACTTAATAGAAGACTCATCTCCTCCACAATTATAATCCTCCACTTGCTAAAATTTTATGCCTTTCAGGCATGATACCCTGGGACAAGTAGTATTTCATCTGAATTCAAAGAACAATCCCATCCACAAGGTATAAACAAAAAATGCATATTCCAGGGAGTATGTGGAGGAAAATTGATGATAGAGGACATGAACCTGAATCCCAATTGTGGGTATAAGCAAAAAAGGCCCTCCTCAAAATACTCATTACACCATACACACAAACAATTAAAAATGATATTTAACAGCACTGGAGACAAATGACTTCACTCATCATATTGGTATTTGTAGGAACTACATTTTAGAACAACTTAATTTAAACAGAAAGCTTATTTTGCATCAGCACAACCATCATAAACTTTCAAAGGGAAGTAGAAGGTTTCTCAGAAATAAACTTGATTGAAACACTGTTGACACAGTGGCGTTCGTCTGTTGGTGTTTGAAACCCCTCACCTTTGAAAACATGGCCCAAGTGTCCACCGCAAGCTGCACATGTAATTTCAGTTCTCCTCCCATCTGGATCTGGCTGAAAATTTGGCAACTTTTTGGTTTATTAAATACCAATCAACAAAATAGCATAAAGAAAGAATACATATGAATTCAAAAAATAACAATAATAATAATAACAAATTATACGAGTGATGAACAATGATAAAATACAAACAAGAACTCACAGAACGATTTATGGCTCCAGGGAGACCCTCGTAGAAAGCAGGCCAACCACAGCCAGAGTTAAATTTGGTGGACGATTTATAAAGTGGCGTGCCACAACCAGCACAGTTATAAATTCCATCAGCAAAGAATTTGTCATATTCCCCTGTGCCTCGCAATCTGTATGCACATAATAACAAACCAAAAACATGTCAAGGATAGGACCAAACAGGGTCCTACCAAACTCAGCTATTGGCAAGTATCAATTGTAAAACACGGCAGAATGATTACGTGCAAACATTTAACATTAACATGATAAATTGTAGTTATTAAGCATTCAAGTTGGCGCTGTCGCTAAAAAACATCCATGAGTGAACAAGTACATATAAACCAAGAGTTGAAAACAACTCCAAGCTCTCTCAATCATAAGGGTGGCACAGGGCCACAGGCTTCAAATGAGCAAGAATGATCCCATGCAACAACCAATAATAGTGGCAAGTGGTAAGCACAAAATTCCGAATTGCCCAAATTTATTTGATATATGGAAAACCTATGCATTTTGGCATGATGTATGTTGTACAAAGTCCAAACACATACCAGCATCAAATGCACAAATGAAAGGACCAATAATATTCATCTGTAGAGAATCTGCAAACCATTGATAATGTCATGTCCTCCATCCAAGGATGGGTTACCTATTCCGATTTATGTATCAGGTAAACCAAGTACTGTTTAAGAATAGCTCTCATATTGGAAGAATGAATTAGTTTGTGAAATAGCTTAATAAGTATTTGGATTAATTGCATTGAGTATAAAAAAAATAGAGGGTTTGACAACTTATTTTCAGTTATTAGGGCTTTATGTGGCAAAATACACCAAGTTTTCACTTCCTTCTTGGAATCTCTTTTGTTCTGTTTTCTCCTCTAATTTAGATGTTACCGCTTCAGTAATAGATATTACAAATAACATTTTACGACTTATGTTCGAATAAATAAATAAATAAATAAAAAGTTCTATATGTGAACAACAAACATGTGGTGGTAAAGATTATATATGCGAACAACTAAAAAATTAGGTAATATCTCAGTAATTGAAAGCGATGAAGAGAGAATAATTAAAACTTGTAATCAACAGAAGTCCTAACAGCGATTGTGCTATATTGGATTACCTATCCATAATAATGATTATAAAGAGATGAAGAGGTCATGCCCTTAGAAGTAAATGGGATGGATGCAGAGAAAGATGCTCCTAAAACGTTGTTGGGTCGACAGACAATAATCACATTGATGTGGTATCTTAATAAGATAAGTCAAGAGAGATGCTGTATAGTACAGATTGTTGGCCAGTTAGGAAGCAACAGGTTAGTAATGAGCATGACTGAGATGATAAAATTGAGACTGGCGAGTGGTATAAAATGAAAACATGGAATTATGATTGGCAGTATCCATGAAACTTAAAATTTGATCAAGTATATAAGAATAAGAGGGGAAGTCAACTAAAACCATTTAGTCATGAGCAGTAATGCTTAATGCAACACTAAGGAGGAGTAACATGGTGCAAGCTGAGGGCTTTTCAACAAGAGAGAAGATGCAATACCATATGTGTATAAAAACAAAGCCTCATGTGAATTCCCATCTTGTTCTGTATTTGGCTTTAGATCCAGTTTCTAGAATGGTAACCAAAATCGGATGTTCGAACTAAAAGTAAACTAGTCCGGATATAAATATATAGACTACTGCATCTGCTGAGAAAGCAGCAATACCTCTCACAGTTCCTAGTACAGGAAGCCCAACTGCAGTAAAACATTCCCTAAATTATGCTCTTATACTGTTATACATGAGCAAAGTTGGTTGTGACACTATCTCATATGGAGTATTCCTTATCTTTGGCCTCGGTATATGACATTATAATAGCATTTTCAAAAAGTTTATTTCCTAGCAAGGATTCGAATACCTCTATTCTCCTACAACTTGCAGCTCCACTACCAAGTTTCTCGTGATATTGATTGTTTAATTCACTCTCACAAAATTTCTTTAGCCCCTCATAGATACTATTAGCCATTTTATACTCCATATCTTGTAGCATTCTCCCTCATATTTCATGCTATTGCTACATCAGCTAACCACACCAAAAATTAAAAAAAATTCCGCACCATTAAATTTTTCCCACCATTTTTTGGTACAGGTAAGATCATCATTACAAGGATTTGGAGAAGTTTAGGGGTCAGAGAGTTAGCGGGTGAAGATGGGTTTTCAACCCAGGCTGCTGACAGGTTTTACCCCCAGGCAAGGCACCATCTTAAGCTTCCCCACCTTATTCCTATTAGAAAAAACAACTGTCCCAAACAAAGGAATGATAATACACTACACGTTACAATTTTAAGAAGTCCTTGCATTGGAGGATGCCAAAAAAACAGTAAATCACATAGAAGCAGCTCATATTACCAGACACAGAGACACATCTGATAAAGAGGCCAAAATGAACATTGAAGGGTCTTTCTTTCTTTCTTTCTTTCTTCTTCTTCTTCTTCTTCTGTTTTTTTTTCTTGGTGCTATTGGGTTATCTAGACCTTTGGCCGACTAATCCCTTAAGCGCGAGTAGGCCACCCCCACTCCACATTGGTTAACAACCGAAATAAACCTAGCTGGTGGCTGGCCCCAAGAGCCAGAAGGGCCTAGTACTTGGTTATGAGAGTATATATTAGTATGTTTAGAATTCCATTAAGAAACATTCTGTTAGTTTGTTCATTGAGATAAAAATGGTAAACACCTTAAAACGATAATAGGGAAAAAATATGGAAAAAACTCAAAATGGGATGTATCTGTTCGATGATGACAGTAAATTTCAGCAAAAACAACTCAACAATCTAAAAACTATCGCTTCAAACAAACCCTAAAGCATCATTTAGTTAGCAGTTTTGAAAGTAATTTCTTGCTTTTGAAAGCAAAAAATTACATTGACTTTCAGCTCTGAAAAAGCAAGAGAGTACTTTCAAAATTCCAAACCAAAAAAACATACCCAGAATTACCCGATTCATCAGACAGTCAAATCCCAATTCACACACAAACCCCACAACAATCATCAACCCATCAAACAGCACAAGCAATTGAAATTCAAAGAATTTCCAATATATATATGTATATAAATGTTGATGGGTATTACTCGGTGCCTTTCTGACGAAGGATTCGAAACTGCTCCGGGGAGAGAATTGCCTGCCATTCTTCTTCTGTTTTCTGAACTGAACCAGCTTCAGCCATTGCTTCTGTTGCCACCACCGAACCTCGTCGCAAAACTGGGATGATCGGTGAGTAGTGAACTTGGTCCGGTTTTCTGGGAAAGTCGAGTATATAAAGATTTTCCTGGGAAAATGAACGTGGCCGGAGAATTGGGTAATGGGGGGGTTCGTATACAATATAGGAAAGGAGCAACGCCATTGGCCGCAACCCCACCCCCACCCCCCGGGCCCCCCACCAACCCCACCAAAAAAAGGAAAAAACAAAAAAAAAGAAAAAGAAAAGAAAAGGAAGAGATATAAGCAACAACTCGAGACTCGAGAGTTAGAGCTCTATAACCTTATCAGGGCAGTTCATAAATTGAATGTCTCAATATCTAAGGTCTCTCTCTCTTCTCCTTCTTCTTTTCATTTCTGTGTTTTTTTTTGTTTTGTTTTTGGTCAACAAGATCCAAGATCTTATTGTACTTTGGTTATTGGATGAATAAGATTTGTAAGTCATTTCATTTATTTTTTGACATTAATTTGAATTTAAATCTCAGCATCATAGTTTTAGGATACTCAATGACCCTCCTCTCCCTTATTTTACACTCTCCAATCCTAAGAGTTTGAAAGCTTAAACCGAAGGTCCCACGTCTCTATGGTGCAAGGGAATAGTGATACTATCATGCCACAGCTACCAATTGTGAACCATCATTTACTTTTGTATAAATCTCTCAACAGTTTGTCATCTTGTAATTTCCTAACCCAAAATAAAAAAATAAAAATACAATCTTGTGACTTTGTGAGTTAGTGATCAATTTAAGGTCATATTGTTCATTATCTTGGATTGACCACATATTAACTACAATTTTAAGAGGGGTTTGTATGATCGATGGAAATTAAATAACTATAATGTAAGGTATAAATCAATTATTTCGAATGAATTTACTTAAGAAAGTTAAAGAGCCTTGAAGCCATTATTTATAATAAAAAAATTAATTTTTAGAAATTTAAAAAATATCATTATTTAAAAATTTTCACTCTCATTTGTGGTAGAGGTCATCAATATCTTGAATTTTTATATCAAATACGATGGATTCATGCATTTTATTTATTTATTTTTTTTGTTTGAGAAAAAGGAAAGCTTTATTTAATATTCAACGTTATAAAAAATGTACTATGATTATTTAATTTATATTTGAATGGTCAGTCCTTAATTAACTTCACCTGATCACGGTTGTATTGTTATGGAACGGCGCCCTCTAATGGCTATAGCAAGCAGTAAAGTTAGAAATATAACATCAACGACGTCGTTGCAATCGCGTTCTACCAGAAACGAGTCTAACCGGCGTCGTATTGACTGCCACAAGTGATGCCGTTTTAAAGTGTGTTAATTTTTAGTAATAAGCTCCCATAGAAAGGTTAATAAAACTTTTTCTTTCAAAACAGAAGAAACAATTTCGCATCCCTTTCTCCCTCTCAATTCACAGAGACCCCTGAAAGTCTGAAACGAAAGAGTGAGAACGAAAGCAGAAGCAGAAGCAGAAGCAGAAGCAGAAACAGGAGAGTGTTTTCTGCAGAGAGAATTGAAAATCGAAACGATCTTTTCTGCATAATATTTATTTACTCGCACACAGATTTATTCATATATCTATAGATGCTTTAGAGGAAAAAAAAAATGGCGTTCCCCGGATTCGGAAAGCAATCAGGTCCTGCTAACCCCCCTAAATCTCTCCCCCCTTTTGGCCATTTCACTCGCCCGCCTTCCCCTTCTCTTCCTTTTCCCGATGCTGCCCCTCAACGATCTCCCAGGTACTCTCTCTACGTACATATATATGTATATATCTTCTTTCTCAGTCTTAATTATTAATCGTGGATGTGATTGATTGATTTTCTCACGTGGGTGTTGGGTTTTTTTTTTTTTTTTTAAGCTCTGTTTAGTTGCCGAGAAATTAAAGGGGAGAAGAAAATAATTTAGCCAAGTGTTTGCATTGTGTTCAGCTGAATGGGGTTTTTTTTTTTTTTTTTTTTTTTTTTTTGTTTTATTGGGTGTCAGTTTTTGAATGATGGGTTATTTAAGATTCTCTGCATCCTTTCTTTTTTTCTCACATTCTCAGCATGCAAACAGAACCATATTAGTTTTTCTCCATTTATTCGAGAAATTGCATTGGTGAGTAGGGAATAACAAAAACCCTAAGGGGACATGCTTTTACTTAAAAGAGTGTACATTTATTTGACATAAAAATTTGAAATTGATGGTGCTGATCAAAGAAGGAAGGGGGAATTAGAAAGTGTCCCCTCAAATTAGTGTTATTTTTTTAAAAAAAATTCTCAAATTAGTGGTTTTTGTGTTGAACTTTTATCAGTTAATAAGCATTCGCTCTGTTAATGTTTGGAGGGTGATGTGAAGACACCCAGAGCAAGAATCAAGAGTTTAAGTTCGGTTTTGGGGATTGGGTTTGTTTTCTTTTATGTAATATTTTGATGTTCTATATGCAACAACTCCCCCCACCCCAAAAATAAAAATAAAAAAATAAAAACCAAAAAAGAAAAATTGTAATTATTATGTATTTATTTATGGGTATCAAAGAATGTGTCATAATGGTTCTTTAGTCTTATATTTGTGTTCTGTTTTCTAACTTTTCAAGCTGAATGCTTTGGTCTATTGTGGGATTAATGTATTTTGGATATTCTTTTGGACAAATAAGATTTCATGGGAGTGGTTTTTGTCGAATTATTTGCACGTTTAGGAATTAGGACTGCTTAGAGTCTTAGACAATGTGCAATTATGGTGAGGCGTGGCCAAGGCAACAAAATTCTTCAACTTTTCCTACGTTGAGCTTCACATATTCATACAGGTTATTGGTATAATTGTATGAGTATCGCCAAATTGTCTTGTGCCATATGAGAGAGAGTACTCCACCTGTAGAAGCACTTTGCCCCCACTATTTTAAATAGGCAAAATTTGACACCTTCAACACCTTCCTTTTATCAGTGATCTGAGGGAGGACCTGCTATGAAATTATTAATGTTAATTTTTTTTATAGATAAAATGATACTGGACAATCTAACCTGAAAACTCTCTAAGCATTTTTCAAAAATTTAAAAAATAAAATAGAATTGTAACCATTTAAAATAAAAGGGTAAAGTAAAATAAAGAATCCAACCCATCTCACTGTTCTAGTCTTTGTAAACTGTTGGAAGGAGGAACTTATTGGTCCCATGGGTCTTAGGTTTGAATTTGCTATACTTTCACTTGTTGACGGTAGTATATTTATTCTTCTTGTGACTATTTTCCATTTTTAGAATGATGCTATGCCAGTCTATTCCTTTTAAAATTTCACCCTTGTCTGTATCTGTGATGATTAAATGTCAAAATCTGATGTATCAATGCATGTCTTATTGATAACTCTATTTTACTACCAGGCCTATCGATTCTTCTTTGAGATGGGGTGACATGCAAAAATCATTTCTCAAAGATCATGATGCCCAAACTCATCAAAGGCCTTCTGCACCCTATGTTGCTTTGAATAGTTCTGGATCTGGCATTCCAGCCATGATTCCCCAATTTCAAGACTTGAAAAGAACCAGATCACCTCCTTTACCATCTGCTGATAGAGATAATTCCAGAACCTCTGGTCCAGATGTCATTGGAAGGTGAGCTCTTAGGTTAGCATTTCTTATAAGTATCTCATTGGTTGGCAGGCTCTTTGTATCTTATGATATCTCATTTTTTCTACCAGGCCTATTGATTCTTCTTCGAGATGGGGTGGCGTGCAAAAACCGTTTCTTCAAGATCATGATGCCCAAAATCATCAAAGGCCTTCTGCAGTTGCTCCCTATGTTGCTTTGAGTAATTCTGGAACTGGCATCCCAGCCAAGATTCCCCAATTTCAAGACTTGAAAAGAACCAGATCACCTCAAAATCATCAAAGGCCTTCTGCAGTTGCGCCCTATGTCGCTTTGAGTAATTCTGGAACCAGCATTCCAACCAACATTTCCCAATTTCAAGACTTGAAAAGAACCAGATCACCTCCTTTACCATCCTCTGATAAAGATAATTTCAGAAACTCTAGTCAAAATTTCATTGGAAGGTGATCTCTTTGTATCTTATTTTATTATTATTTTTTTTTTATGTATGCAAAATATTAAAATTTAGTTTACTTCATCAAAAAAAATATTAAAATTTAGTTCCTGTTTTTCAAACTACACTCTCATTTTCATTTCCAGACATTGCATTTACTAACATTAGTTTTCCCTTTGACTTATTTACCATCATGTGCCTGGAATCGTATTATATGGCCATGAGACTTTAGTTTGGCCTGCCAAACTCCCAAAGCCTTAGAGATTTGTATTCTTTTAACATTTCTGTTAATTTTGTATATTTTTATTTTTATTTTATTCTTATAAAATAAATGAAATATTATGTGTAGTGCATTTTATAAATAAATATATTGATTTCACATGGATTATCAGTCTCATACCATTATTTTGTGAATTTAGTGAGTTTTTTCCTTCCACTTGTGAATTGATTTCAGGGACACTGTAATGTAGTTGCGGTTTTGCTTTCTTGGATTAGTTACATGGGATCTTCAACTTAATAATTGACAAGTTTCATGAGTGCCACACCATTTTGGAATTGTATTTTGTTCATCCCTTGAAGATTTAAAGGAAAAAAAAAAAAAAAAAAACCTCATGAATGAGTTTTTCATTCGCTTAAGTTAACTTTTGGTTTTGTAAAGCTTCTATCATTGGTGCCCAAAATTGGGTAACTAAAAATCTCTCGCACCTTTTCACCAACATATTAAAATTTATTTCAAGTTGTTTGTTCACTGCTTGCTCATGGGAAAAAGTTGTGTGCTTTTCAAATCTTGTATGACCAGTTTATTTGAAGCTATCTGACTCCTTTGCTTTTCTTGATTGAGTAGTCGCTCAGATATGCTCTTTGACAATCAGAGTAACTTAGTTCCACAGAAAGCATGGGCACCTCCTCTGGCTTTTGAAAACAATCATTCTTTTAAGGATCTTCATCCTCCTTCTGGTGAAGCTCAAAGGTGAGTTTACCTTCAACTATTTCCTCCATGTGTGTGTGTGTGTGTGTGTTTTTTTTTTTTTTTTTTTGGGGGGGGGGGGGGGGGGGGGGCTATGGGTGTAATTCTGCATATGTGCATTGGCAATAGTCATGTTTTAATTTGAGTATTTAGCCTCTATTAGCATCCTATTTCTTGCACATGTCACTTGAAACAAAAAAGGTTGATACCCAGCAATAAGTTTTACATGCACACACACACACATGGAATACCAACATTAGAATCAATGGTTTATTGTGGACTAAAATATAAAACTGTTATCGTGCTGGTGGATACTTTTGGAAAAAAATTCAGAACAAGATGGTCTGAAATTATCCAATCTGGTTATTCTAATATTTCCCTGTCTCCTCAGTGTAACCCAAATGGTTGGTCTGTAATGCTAAGCTAGTGTTGATTGCCATGTGTCCACTTATGGTGCATGAGTACCCAAGCTTTTGGATAGATGCTTGGATGCATGTCATTAACTTTCAATCCCACACCTATTGGGCACACAAATGCTTCCAGTATGTGACCCCTTTGTCTGTGTTGGTGTTCATGCTGTAAAATCATCATAACAAATATTATCCTTTGTATGATCAAGATCATTTTCTTTAAGGTGTCATGCATGCTTGTGCCTCTCAGCTGGCACTTTAATGGGATGCCATGGATTGAGATATAAATGTTCTAATTTTATCCTTACATCTCTCTTTAATTATGCCATTAATTTGTTAAACAGGCCTACTTTATCATCCCCTGCATTGGATAATAGGCGAAGGTTGCCAGTCAGCTATGCTGACTTGCTGACTGAGCCAGAACTTTCTCCAGTCTCACCTTATGTGAATTCCTATGATTCTCAAAGAATGTCTCCAATTGAGCTGGCTGATGTTCGATATCCGAAACAGACCAGGTCCCCACCTATACCATCTTCAAATGAAGTTCTCCAAGATAACTCTCATCTTGCTCAGAACAACTTTAGAAGGTAATTTCAGTAAATATTAGTTGATTTATAAAATCCAAATTGTCATATTTGCCTTTTTCATTTGGGATATTCTGAAAGCCATGATGCCAAATATTTGCTTCTTAGGGTGGAGTGTTGTGTTTAAAGACCTAATTTAAGAAAAAAATAAAGAGACACTAACCTGGGTTAGTTTTAGTTTGATAATGTTTTAAGGGCAATAATTCCCTTTTCCATCCACAAAATGGAGAAACAGAAGGCCTCTTGAAGAGTCCTCTACCTACAAAGTTTATAAATTTCAAATTTTGAACCTGAAAAGATGATACAAGGAATAGCATTAATCTTCCAGAAAAATATAATAAATCAATCACATTTTGCAATGCAATATATATATATATATATATATATATATATATATAGGGCTGCTTATATGGGGGATATCCCGGACTATCCTGTTCGATAACGGCCGTCCGTAAATGACACGCGTGCATTCACGCACCCGCGCATGTTGTTCACGGACGGCTGCGATCGTATGGAGTATCCGGGATATCCCACACATGATCAAAGCTATAGATATGAATTCCAAATCTAGAATGTAATATATGCTGATGAAAAGTTATGGGGCATGAGAGTTATGGAAGGGATGTCAAAGGAGATGAAGTGAAGATTAAAAAAAATTCTTATTGTCTTGTTGTAAAAAGAGAATGACAACCTTCTCGTATAGATATTAGAAATTGAACATAATGTGCATTTGTTTGATTGTTTCATGGAAGAATTTAAGGGATATTTATATTTGAAAAATCAGAAATTGAATGAACATATCACTGTCCCTCCTTGTTGTTTTCAAAATATATTTTATATGGTGGTTTATGGCTTTTAGGCAGTTTTTTCCATTTTATTTTCATTTCAGTGAACCCATCACATCATTCCCTTGTCCAGGCCTTCTATATCTCCTCCTAGAATGGGTACTAGGTCAAATGTCCATACTTCTGATCCCCAAACTCAGACATCAGTGCCATCTGCCCACAATATTGATGCCGAAGCTGCTGTAACCAAGCCCACCAGCTTCCCGGTTCCCAAAAGATCTAGGTCACCTCCGGTACCTTCCTCTAATCAAGTCTTTCAGGGAAACTCATATTCCACCCAAGATGATACTGAACGGTAAAATACTGAGCGATTTTGTTCCTATGATCATTTGTTTCTTATTTTCTGTTATAAATTTTGGTTCATTATGTTTCTAATTTTTTTTTTTCATGTTCACAGGGAAATGCAAGCCAAGGCAAAGCGATTGGCCCGCTTTAAAGTTGAACTAAGCCAAACTGAGCCAAGTGGTTCTGAGACTGCAAACCAAAGGTTTTCTGGGAATAGACAAGATCAGGCTATGATGGAAAAGCGTAAATATGTTGGGGAACAATCTGTGGAAGCAGCATGCGATTTTCCCAACGGCAGTGTCTTACCTGATTCTGACGGCTTGGAGTCATCCAGTATAATAATTGGGTTATGTCCAGATATGTGTCCTGGTATGTATCTTGGCATCTTAATCTAGAAGCAAGCTTGTAAACTCAATGATGTTCAGTTTTATGACCTTATCCCACTTTTCCCAGCTGTAAGAGAGCTCGCATAGAGTTTGGGTTACCTTATATTTTAGCAAAGATACTACCAGTATATGAAACAACAGAAATTTAAAATATCTTACTCTTTATAATTTGAAGTTCCATCTGGTTCTTTATGATTATTAAGATACCGCCTGACATTTTTGTGTTTATGTTGGGAGAGTTCTAAAGGTATCTGAAATTTTATCTCATCTCATCTTTTAATTTGTGTTAGATTCTTGCTTCACGTTTCAGAGTCAGAGAGAGCAGAACGAGAGAGGAAAGGGGATCTTGACCAGTATGAACGCTTGGATGGGGATAGAAACCAAAGCAGCAAATCTCTTGCTGTAAAGAAGGTATTCCTGAACCAATTTGGGATTTTTTCTGTCGAACAAGAATTTATTCATTTATTAAATTATCTTAAGTCATAAATTCATAATATACATGAGGAATTATGGTGCTTGTTTTTCTTGTATGATTTTTACAGTACAATAGGACAGCAGATAGGGAAGCAGACTTGATAAGACCAATGCCTATTCTGCAGAAGACGATTGATTATCTTCTTAATTTGCTAGATCAGCCTTACGATGACAAGTTTCTTGGCATGTATAACTTTTTGTGGGATAGGATGAGGGCAATCCGGATGGACCTGAGGATGCAGCACATTTTTAACCTAGGGTCTATTACTATGCTGGAGCAAATGGTCCGTTCTCTTTCTGATCTCCTTAGTTTCCAGTTGCATAATATTTTAATGCTATTTGCGTCATCACTAAGCATGGGTTGAAGTCTTGAGAAACACCTTGTTTTTGAGGGAATACTTGGGTTAAGATTTGCAGGAGGAAAAGATGCACTCCTTTGTGGCTGCAGTGTGCATTTGAGTTATATGTGAGCATGCATGGATGATGACTCGATGGGCCCGTCCAGATAAGGCCTATTAGTCTATTACAAATAGAATCCACTAGGTGTTTACGCCATATATCAAGCTTTTAAGCTTGGGTAGCCATACGGTCATGGGTTCGATTCCCTGCCAGGACCACCCAAGATTTAAGTGGGGGGCCGTGGTAGTGGGTTGCTATGCTAGTCTCCCTAGAGGTTTAGGTTCCATGGGTGGTCCAAAGGGCCTTGCTATAGGATGGTTCGCCCGTTATAAATAAATAAATAAAATATATATATATATATATATATATATATATATATATATATATATATATCAAGCTTTTAAGATTTTTCCTGGTAGCACCTGTCACATTTTGGTTGCTCCATTCCAGTTGTGTGTCTGCTTTTAGAGAAAAGATTTTTCCCATACTTCCTAATTTGCTGAAAGTCCCCTTTTCCCTTTGTAATAAGCAGAATCACCTTATATTATTTCCAAGCAGTATAAGATTATTGTAAGGATGAACTTTAAGGCTTTCGATTTGTATGGAATGGGATACATGGCACCAGCTTAAGTGGCCTACATGGCCCATGTCATTATTTGACACTGATATTTTTGTTCTTCCACTCTTTATTACCTTGTATATTTGACCATTACCCAATGTTAGTCCCGCTAGGTGGGGTCCCATGAGGGGTGAGTTGGATACAGTCCTAACCCTTTTTCTGCTAGTACAAAGTGGTTGCTCTCAAAACTTGAACTCATGTGTTTGCACTCGGTAGCTCGAGACTTTTTATCATTGTAATAGACAATGGCCCCTTCTTTATTACCTTGTATATGTTAGCATTAATTTTCTTTATGATAATTGAAGTTCACACTTTAAATTATAGTTTGTTGTGTTGGAAAGTGTGTGGGTATTGGTTGATAATTGATGCATAAAAGTATTGGTTGGAAATTTATGTTAGGGTACCATTTTATCCATCACAATCCGCAAGACTAAACAGTGTTACTGATTTCTGTGGTGGTCAGATAAGACTTCATGTAATAGCGATGCATGAATTATGTGAATATACGAAAGGAGAGGGATTTTCGGAGGGATTTGATGCACATCTCAACATTGAACAAATGAACAAAACGTCGGTTGAGTTGTTCCAAATGTATGATGATCATAGGAAGAAAGGAATAAATGTGCCAACAGAAAAAGAGTTTCGAGGTTATTATGCACTTCTCAAATTGGACAAGCATCCTGGGTATAAAGTAAGTCATTCAAAGTGGAAACTCAATTTCAAAAGTTTATTTTAAATGTTTTCTGTGAAAATAAGTGATTCGTGCTAGGTTGAACCAGCAGAGCTCTCACTTGATCTTGCAAAGATGACTGCAGAGATAAGACAAACCCCAGAAGTGCTATTTGCCCGTGATGTAGCAAGGTTGTCTCTTCCCTTGAATATATTCGCAGTTATTGTATTGGACTTGAATCTAATAATGTTAGAGATTTTCTCTTCCAGAGCTTGCAGAACAGGTAATTTTATTGCGTTCTTTCGGCATGCGAGGAAAGCTAGTTACCTTCAAGCATGCCTAATGCATGCTCACTTTGCGAAGGTATGAGTAACTGCTTCTTGTGGTTTTTATTGTTTACAAAAGAGAATATCACCATCAATTTTAGGTTGCCTAACCACACAAGTCATAAGTTTTCTTTATTTATAGCCAAGAATTCTGCTTCTACCATAGTAACTCTGGCAGGATAATGTGGAAGGGGAAACTTGTTTCTTTCAAATTGCCAAGTTGGATAGCAGGCAGCATATTGCTGTGTTTCTTTTCCCATCCTAATCATATTTGCTGTGATATGTGTGATAGTAATTTATTTACATATTTTGGTCCATTTAAGTGTAGACAACGTGCTTAAATATACAGCATATTGTAATGTTGTCAAGGTTCTCTTTCCCCTTCTCTTTATCTATTATTTTGGCAGATTAGATTTTTATGTGTAGATGAGGGTACATATTAGTAAGTCTATGTTAAATTATAACGCGCTTGTTGATTTTCAAAGTTATGGAGATTGCACATTTGAGCATGCCATTTACTAATGAAAATTGAGAAAAAGGTCATGAACAATGTTGAAGAATGAAATATATAAAACATTTAAATAAGAAATACCTCTACCTCTAGTGTATATATGGCCAAACTTGTTTTTTCGAATAAGTTTTTTGATATTAATTTAATCTTATTATCCGTATTGTTATGCCTTTGGTAACATACACTGATACAACTTGTCTTAATCTTATTTTAATTTTTCATCGGTCTATTTTAGGATTCCCATTCCTGCAAAAACCACATCTATTGAAACCGACACATGACTAGACAAGTGCTAACAGTGGTTGACTGCTAATGCATGTACACTTCTTCAAGTTTGGCTTAAAACGTTTTTTTGTTACACAATAAAATATATGTGCTGATTCTTCATGAATTAATGTTGAACTGATTGTTGAAACATTCCTAGGTTTAATTTTGAGACTTGCATTTGATACTGTTTATGTTTGAATCTTTCTTATCAGAAAAAAAAAAGTTTGAATCTTTCTCTTTCCATTTGTTGTTGGGGATAGTATCTACCTATTTTTGCACATGTGCACAGGGACATCCTTAGTAATGTTATCTTATTTGTTATGCTGTTTTTGACCAGTTACGAACCCAGGCACTTGCGTCTCTACATTGTGGTTTACAGAATAACCAAGGTGTCCCTGTTGCCCATGTTGCCAAGTGGCTTGGGATGGAGGTATTTTTTCTTTGGCTTGATTTATATTCGCTTTGGTGCATTTTAAAGTTTAAACATAGAAGTCAATTTCACGTATGTTTATTTGTGACATTGGAACTAGGAAGAAGACATAGAAAGCCTTTTAGAGTATCATGGATTTTTCATTAAGGATTTTGAAGAGCCATATATGGTGAAGGAAGGGCCATTTGTCAATGGCGACAAGGACTATCCTACCAAATGTTCAAAACTTGTTCATCTGAAAAAGTCAGGAAGGATCATTGAGGATGTTTCATCTTCTTGTCAAGCAGTATCCTTGCCTGTGGAAGGAGAAAAAGAGCTTCAGTTGGGTAAGGTCCATAAACAAGATGCAACAACTGTTCAATATATTGAGGCGAAGAGTTCTGCCCATACAATTGATGAAGAAATGCCCGACTTTGAAGCTGTCTCATCCCTAAAAGATGGCACGCAAGTGCAGCCAATGCTCAAAACACCTACGGTTGGTCAACAGAGTGTAGATGACCATCAGGTTCCTGGTGTGCGTCTATCACCGTGGGGTTTCTCTTCAGCTCATAATTTCCTTGAATCTCAGCAGGCTAAAGTTGTGAGAGTGGAGAGACCAAATTCTGAAGCCCTATTCGGAAACTCTCCGGATAGGAATGTGCATCATGACATGGAATCAACGCCATTGCAAATTGTGTCAAGAAGAGTATTTCAGGATATAACCCCTGCTTCTCAATTTGATACTCCTATGGAAAATTCAGTACCCCAGAATGTGTTCGCTGAAGATTTAGAAGGTGAAATTTATCAAGAAGCTGAAAATAATGAACTTATGGCAAGTTATCAAGATGAAGAAGCTGCTGAGGCAAAACTCAAGTTGATTTTAAGGTCAGTAGCTTGTTCCATTGGTTTCATTATAAATTGAGGTGTTGCTTTTACCACGTATCTTAATTGTCTGATGGGAATGAAACTTTACTGGTGAAGAGGGACAAAATAGAGGAAGAGATTTCCTCAGCAAATACTATGAGCAAATAAAAAGCAACAGCAAAAAAAAAAATTATTAGCTTGATATACATTGTTGACCCATTCCCTAATAGCTTAAGCTTTTCGGGTCAAGTGGTGTTCTAACATGGTATCAGAGCTCTAGTCTCTAGGAGGTCCTGGTTTCAAGTTTTCACACCTCCTCCCCCCATTCATTTATCCCCTTATACTGTTTATCAGTTCAATTTAGTCTAACTCATTTCCGTGTATCGGTTCATCTCTCCACGTGCAAGCAGGGTTGCACGTGAGGGGGAGTATTAGCTTGATATACATTGTTGACCCATTCCCTAATAGCTTAAGCTTTTGGGGTCAAGTGGTGTTCTAACAAAAATAAATAAATAAAAATTAAGAAATTCAACACTAAGTAGGGATGTAGTCTCCAACAAAATTTTCTGGACTCTTATCACTATGCATCTTACTGCTCTTGCATTTCTCTCTGGTCAGGATATGGAGGCGGCATTCCTCAAAGTTAAGGGAATTACGTGAGCAAAAGCTTTTAGCAGCAAATGCTGCGTTGAATTCATTATCATTGGGCCTACCAATTCGACAAAAAAGAGATGTAAGTTTTCTTTTATTCTTTTTTATTTTATAAAATTGCATAGACCTCCTCTTGGGTTTCAGGTTATTGTTCCTATTGCTTTGTTTGAAATACATGCTTTCAGTTGCCAACCCAACTATTTGAGTCCATTGTTTATGACCATACGTCAATGCAGTTTGTAATGACAGGCAAATCATGGTTGTGAAACCCAACTAGTAAGGGTATGTTTCCTCATTTGACTTTGTTTCTACTTTCTAATTGGTTTTCCCAACTTTGTTTGTTAATCATAGCAAAACCTCATCATGGATCATCATCTTCTCCTTTTCCTAGGAAAATGACAAGGTGACAGTCCATCACAAATTAAAGTTGGGGAACCCTGGTTAGAGAAGGTCAAATCAAGAGGCATATTTCACGTTGGTTCTGCAAATCAATATTTTGATTGTAATTATATCATTTTTAAAAATAAAAAGTAAAAATGACTGCAACTATTATAGGGAATGATGGACTCTGATGACTTAATGATTATATTCTTGATGGTTTCATTACTTCATTATGTAATTTTTTTCTTTGTCAATATGCATATGTATATATGTTTGTGTTTATTTATGACATTTTTGTTTCCTATGTACTACATATCTATCTAGTTGTGAAATAACCAACTTTCATATCTGTATGCCAGATGGGTTCATCATGTGTTTATTTTTCACAACCTTGAGTTATTTTGTTTGAGATTCTCATCTTTTTCTCTCATTTTGTGAAGGAACCAAGCACTTTGGATGAGTTTAACATTGATCGTGTTTTGAGGGAGAGATATGATAATCTTGAACGATCATGGTCTAAGTTGAATGTTTCAGATGTGGTAGTGGGTGAACTGATCAGAAGAAATCCTGGGGCCAAATGCCTTTGCTTTAAAATTATTGTATGTTCTCAATTGAACAATCCAGGAGATAAAATGGGAGCAGGCTCATGGTTGCTTTCTAAGCTCATGCCAAAAAGAAAGTATGATGATGATGATGATCTGGTAATTTCATCTCCTGGCCTGTCAATATGGAAGAAATGGGTTCCTGGCCAAGCTGGTACTGATCTGACCTGCTGTTTGTCTGTCATAAAGGATATAAAATTTGACAATCCAAATGAGGCAGTATTAGGTGCTAGTGCGGTTCTGTTTCTTGTATCTGAAAGCATCCCATGGGAGCGTCAAAAGATCCATCTTCATGACCTTCTGATGTCTTTACCTTCTGGTTCCCACTTGCCCCTTCTGATCTTAAGTGGCTCATGCAAAGAAGTATCTGATCTTTCATCCATCATAGTTAATAAATTGGGGCTCCATCAAATTGACAAATCACGAATAAGTGGCTTTTTTATTGTTTTCCTTGTTAGGAAACAGCAAATGCAACAGTTGGATGGGTTCTTCAGCGATGAGCAATTAAGAGAGGGCCTACAGTGGCTAGCAAGTGAATCACCCCTACAGCCTGTTCTTCAATACGTGAAAACTCGCGAGCTGGTTCTGACCCACTTGAATTCTTTATTGAAGGTTCTTGATGAAACAAGCGTTTATGAAGTAGGTCCAAACCACTGTATCTCAGCCTTCAATGAATCCTTGGATCGATCACTGGGAGAAGTTGCTGAAGCAGCTAGTGCGAATCCTTCCAGTTGGCCATGTCCTGAGATTGCTCTACTGGAGGAGTTTAGTGATGAGCATAGAGCTGCCAAGTTATACTTGCCGAGCATAGGATGGAGCTCATCTGAAAAAATTGAGCCTCTTAAATGTGCATTAAGGGACTGTAAACTTCCTACTTTCCCCGATGACATATCATGGTTGAGTATAGGTTCTAATTTTGGCAAGGAGATCGAAACCCAGAGATCAGGACTTGAAAATTGCCTGATCAGATACCTGACCCAGTCAAGTAAGATGATGGGATTGACGCTAGCAACAAACGAGGCTTCTGTAATGCTACAAAAGAATGCTCGACTCGAGCTTCATAATTCAAGCTTCTATATTGTTCCAAAATGGGTTATGATTTTCCGACGTATCTTCAATTGGTGGTTAATGAGTTTATCCACGGAAGCTTTCTCTGCAGCTTATGTTTTGGAAAGACGTAGTGTTGCTTCTCCAACTTCGAGAGGTCTGGATGAGTTAAACCTTGAAGCTAGTATTTCTTCAACTTATAATTTACTTCATCCTTCTCTAGATGAAATGGTTGAAGTTGGCTGCAGCCCCCTTTTGTCCAGGAAGGGTCAACCAGAGCCCGAACCTTTTCAAACTTCGTCAGGGACAGTGTCAAATGGTGGTGGAGTTCTGGAAGCTACTAACACAAGTGAATTGATGGAGGATGAAAGGAATTTACCATGGGAAGGTGAACTAGTTGAAACAGATGATGGGACTTATGTAAACAGTGGACTAAACAACATTAGTGGTGAATTAGTGGTGGCGGCAACTACCATGGTGAAGAAGGAAGATGATAAATTAAGCAAATTGTTGGAGCAGTGTAGTATATTGCAGAATATGATAGACGAGAAGCTGTCCATTTTTTTCTGATATGCTAATTATTATGCCTGAAAAACTTTGTATTCTATGTCTAACCAAAAGCTGAAGGGGGAAGGGGGAAGGGGGAAGAAGTGGGGGGGGGGGGGGGGGGGGGGGGGGGGGGGGGGGGTTGATTTTGTATCTTTTGAGGGCTATTGTAACATTATTGTGAATTTTCGTTGTACGATGTGGAAATAATAAGAGCTATGCTTTTTTGTTGTCTGTGCCCTACAGCTTGTGTGACGCTGAAAATCTTGTTAGGTAGGCAGTCTCTATTCATTTTTCAAGGATATCACAAACAGCAAAAACTACACTGAACCTTAAGAAGGCTGACAGATGTTATTGTTGGCCTCCTTCGTAAAGCTGTCTTTGAGTTTTTAATTAATTTACTCCATATAGAATCATTTACATAAAAAAATGGTATTTTCATTATATAAAAAAAAAATTGTGGGAGCTTTACTATCTTCGAGCAATCCTTCTTATATAATTCCTGAGCAAAAAAAGAAAAAAAGAAAAAATAGCAACATAATTTCTTGTAATATTAATGAAGAAAATTCCTAATGAAAGACTTCACTAACACTTTTTTTTTTTGATATTAGGAGTTTCTAAATGCTTTGCACCTGACATGGGGCAATTACAGGACAAAATTCATAAGGATGATCTTGAGGGAGAATGGTGAGAATTGAACCCAAAATCCCTTACTTAATAAGAGGCCATATGACCACTCTCCACAGGAATGATTTCATTAACACTCATCAATATATTACTACTTCCCATGCATGATAACAACATAAACCACTTCGACAAATTATTGGCTTCATTTCATTTCATTTAGGATAGAAAATCTAATAGCTAAACGGACATCTTATTATAGTGAACCCCCAGAAGGTTGATTACTCTGATTCTTGCCAAATATATTTGATAGGCACAAGATAAAGAGGTGTTTTCTTATGGACAGTAATGCCTCCACCGTCCTCTTCCATGCTCATGGCTTCCATCCCATTAGGCAGTTCCCAATCAAACCAATACAAAAGGTTGGCCAATGTGAATTCCACGGTGGCAACTCCCATGGCCAAACCAGGGCAAATCCTTCGACCTGCCCCAAATGGCACCAACCGGAAATGCTTTCCTTTAAAATCAATGTCATTATCCTCAAACCTTTCTGGGTAGAATTCATCTGGGTTTTCCCAGCTCTTGGGGTCTCTTCCAATCGCCCACTCGTTGACTAGGATCCTTGTTTTGGGGTAAATTTCATAACCATTATCTCCACCAATCTTACAATGGCGCATGGTCTCACGCGGGACTAATAGCACTGCTGGTGGGTGCTTCCTGAAAGTTTCCTTCACCACCATTTTCAAGTACTTCAAGTTTTTCATATCATCTTGATCTAGTTTTCCTTTCTTTCCAACACATGCAGCCACGGATTTCAGCTTGTACTCTGTTTAGCACTCTGGGGTTCTTTACTAGCTCGGACATTGCCCACACAATATTGATTGAACTTGTGTCTATTCCACCCACGAATGTATTCTGAAAATAAGACGGGCATAATTTTGAGAAGCACAAAATTATTAATAATTATTTTATATATAGTTTCCAAGTATCAGATTTTCTGAACGCACCCAAAAAAAAAGAAAAAAAAAAAAAGAAAAGAAAAAAAAAGAACCCAGCAAATACAAAAGTTTTTTTAAAAAAATATTAGAATTTAAATGAGAAAACCATTATTATGCACAGATATAAATGGGAATACTCGCCCTACTGGTATGTGTTTGAAAAGTGTACCGCACGATCAGTGTCAGAAGTGGGGAGTCGAAGCATCCACTATGTTAAGAGAGTTGGCCTCCCATGTTGTGAAGAAATATGTTACTTTACGCACGTGCCTTTCACCACCCACCATATGTGGTATGGGGGTGAAAGCCATCACGTGCGGTCTAATATGGAAAAAGCAATAACGGCCATGGCATTGTTATTGGACCTCCCATAACACATAACAGCCTGCCGTCCAGCATGTGGAACCCATGAAGAGGGGGTGGGCGGAATGTCACATGCATTAAAGACAATTAATGAACTAGGGACAGAGTGGAGGTTCATTTTTTTTTTTCCCTTTTTTACCATTAGAACTGCCTTGATATGGTCTTTAGTGATACGGGGGTCTTCCTCTGATAATCCAACCAAAACATCAAGGAGGTCTGCGGTTTCCTGTTTGGGCCTTGTAGGATCAAGATGCTCATCAAGCACCATCTGGAAGTAACCATCAACGTCGCAGAAGCTCTTATCAACCCTAGCACGAAAACCCCTCAACGCATCGATGAAG
Organism: Liquidambar formosana; assembly: GCA_039720395.1. Lineage (NCBI taxonomy): Eukaryota > Viridiplantae > Streptophyta > Magnoliopsida > Saxifragales > Altingiaceae > Liquidambar > Liquidambar formosana. The sequence goes on from CM077822.1 coordinate 6,525,190, forward strand.
CTCCCTACCGACGACGGAAAGAAGTCCTTGGTGGAGAAACTACCCAAAATGTCCATGGCTTCATCAAGAACATCTTGGAAGTTTTGGTTTTGAAATTGCATCCCTCCATAACTCTTCCCAAAAGCGACCGCACCAACAATGCTATCCGCAGAGAAAAGATGTTTTTGTTCAGGTTACATGGGCTTGGAGAAGTTTTGGAAATAGAGGTAATCAAGCGATTAACCTCGTCTTTCCTTGCATTCCAGAGAGATTGCGCCCTCTTCGGGCTTAAAAGCTCGGCAATGAAGAGCTTGCGCATCTCTCTCCAATAACTACTGTATGGCGAGAAGGCCACATCTAAGAAATCGTAAGAAAGTTTCTTTGGCCCCGGCGAGGGAGGCCTACTGCAACAGTCAAGGTCATGAGTATTCATGACTTGTTCGGCCATGTCGGCCGAAGATCGAAATGACTAGAGTGGGGATGCTACCAAGTTGCAGTAGCATGGCTGGACCGTATTTTTGGGAGAGTTTCCATAGGTTTTGATGAGGCAATTTGCCCAGTTGGTGCAAGTGGCCTATGATAGGAAGGCTTGGAGGAAGCTTGGTTCCTTCCCTTCCTTTCTTTTTTTGATCCAAACATAAATTTTATTAATATTAAATAGGAGTTAATACACCAAGCAGCACCCCAAAAAACATCCAGCACGCCCAACACAGCACCACAAAGGAAACCTCCAAAAACAAAGGCACACCCACAAACCCAATAGAGAATGCCCAGACAGTCAAAAAAGAGGACAGCAACACCGAAAAAGAAAAATAATATCTGCACCCAACTGCTAAAAGAGAAAACCAGCCAACAACACCTTGTGACCATACAGCTAAATAGCTTGAAGAGAGAGAAAGTACTTGTGATGACCTGAATTTTATAAATATATTTATGATATTTATTTGATCCTATGTGTGTAACTTCACCATAACTTAGGCAAGTGTAGTATAAAATTATGCACCCACCACTTGCATCTGCTTTGGATGTGTGTGTATATATATATATATATGTAAAGAGGGATCATTAGCCGCACCACCACTTCCATTTGCTTCGGATATATATATATGTTAGAGGGATCATTAGCCGCACCCATAGCTGCACCCACCACTTGCGTTTGCTTTGGATATATATATATGTATAGAGGGATCATTAGCTGCACCTACCACTCGCATCTGCTTTGGATATATTTATATGTATAGAGGGATCGAGACAGAGAGTTAGAGAAAGAGCAACAGAGAGAGGGAAATTGAGGAAGAACAGAGGAGAAAAAAAAGAGTGGTCTGGTGGAGGTTTTTGGCTGAGTTCGTGGAGCTCTCTTAGTGAGGTAAAATCCTCACCTCCTCTATCATTGATTTCATATATATATATATATATATATATATATATATATATATATATATATATATATATATATAAATATATATATATATATATATAAATATCACGTACTGTGTATATATATATATATATATATATATATATATATATATATATATATATATATGTATATGCAATTTTATTTTCTTATGTTATTCTTAGAAAGGATGATCATATTTTATGTTTTTGGGACCAAGGAACACCATGGTAGTGTCAAATTTTAGAGAAATTGACTGTAGGTTGAAGTTTTAGAAATTTTAGAATTTTGGATCATGAAAACCCGAAGCTTTAGGCTTAAAAACGAATATGATTTTATAGGATTCTGAATGAACAATTTATAGTCACACGTAGTACTCCGCATGAGCTTCGATTCAACACTTGAATCACTGAAAACGGTTAAGAAACAAGAGAGATATTAATCGTCGAAGTTGGCCCGTTGAACACACGGTGTAACCCGGTTACACAATTCAACCCGCGGGAGGTTGAAGATGACCCCATAGGTCTATGATCCTGTGTGGGTGCATCTGTGTACCTTACCGTGTTCTCACGCATTTAAAAGCCATACGATAATCATATGAACCCCAAATTTAACCGTTGGACTCGTCTTGGAGGGCCCTACCATGTGGGACCCTTAGTTGATCATTTTGACCAAGTTTGACTGTAGTTTGACTTTTTGGCCAAATTAATATTTATTAAAAATTCCAGAAAATATCAGAAAAATTCCAAAAATTACAGAAAATTCCCAGAAATTATAGAGATTGTTTTAAAAATTATTTTGATGATTTTGGGACCATAGTTCACTGTTAGAAGGCCAATAGTAATTTTTGAGTGCGTTATATTTATTTTGAAATTTACTTAAAGATTACGTATGCATAATTATCAGATTTTATCGGTCCTCGGGAGGACCCTAGGGAGCATTAACGCTGCATTCGCATTGTCAGTGTCTATCAAGTGGTTTTGGGTTGGTATTGCTAGCAATTGAGATAGGAAATGTGGCTTCTTTACATTTAATATGGTGTTGTTCTATAAATGTGATTTTAAATGCTTTAATGATATTTTTGGATTTTCCCACTGATTTATAACCAAATATTTTTATTACTTGTTCAAAATTTAGGGAATCCTTCAATATATCATTTGATACAACTGTTTTATATTGTTCCTTAAAAATACATGGTTATATACTCGTTTAAATGTTATTGTGAAATATTTGTTAAATGTGTGGAATTTTCATGATACTTGGATCTTGGAAAAATGCTTTATAAATGTTGTTTACTTGGAAATACTTTAGAAATGTTACTGAAATTCTAGAAATTTATCAAACATGTTTATGGATACTTTTGGACACTCTAATATTTATTTGAATGATGGAAAATGTTTTGGATATATGGACCTTGGGTCTTGGTATGCATCAAACGGGTGGGGGCATCACAATGGAATGGTGTCCTGCGTTGAGAATACTCCGCGAATAGCAAGCAGGGTAAAGTGCCCTTGGGTGAAAGACCCTGAAGCCCTCGAGGAAGAACGCCGCGTAGGTGTTGGTTATTTTCGTGCTTGGCTGAGCCGGGGGTTGACGTGACGACGTAACCTGTGATTAGCGACGGTTGATGCATGGTTTGATCCCATAGTCTTGGGAATTGGAGATACTATGAGAATTTTGGGAAATTAACTCAAAACCCACACAAAGTATTGATTTGCGACTGATATTTGATTTTGAGTTATTAAATGATTTTAATTCATATACCATGTATCTGCACATATATTAATTGTATAGAATCCACACATATTTCCTATTGGGCTTTGCAGCTCATCCTATTATTATTTCAGATTATCAGGTGATGAATGAAGGTTCGCCGATAGCGGATGCCTAGTGGCATGAATAGAGGTTGGAATGTGAAGGTTGCATACTAACATAGTCATGGATGAGGATGGATGCACGTGCATTACATAGAGACTGTTATTTTGATGCATGGACATTTCTATTATTATTATTGTTATTACCATTATTACTTAATGAACCTTGAATAGTTTGAATCCAACCTATGTGTCAGGGATGTTGGCATTATTTTGGGACCATATATTATTATAGGCATGATGTGTGAGCATAACATTTCATATTAATTATTTGGGTATTATTGATGAGCTGGCACCATTATTATTAAAAATATTAAATTAAAAAAAAATACACGTGGATTTGACTAAGTCTTCCGCAACTTTTATACTCTGACTTATCCACGTGTACACCTTTTTACTTTGACTTTTATCCACGTGTCGACTCTCCGAGTTGGGGCGTGACAGTACTCAGCTGGGAAAAAACGGCAGCAAGAACACCCAAAACAGCTCCAACCGCACCGAAAACTGAGGCCAACCAACACAGCCTAACTTGAGAAATTGAAGCCCAAGCAGCCAATGGACACCAAGGGCAGCTCAGCCCAGAAGAGACCAGCCAAAGACCGAGGAGCAGCAGCAGCACGCCCAGAAGAGACACCCAGTTGAGAGAAGACAGCTAAACAGCAAGAAGACACCAGCCAATGACCGAGGAGCAGCAGCACGCCCAAAGAAACAGAGAACACCCATAACCTCGCCACCAGCATGCAGCCAAGAAGATGCACTCAGAGCATACACCGCCCAAAAGCACCCTCCGCAACACACCCTCCAATACACCCTCCAAAACACCCACCATCAGAACGAGAAAATAATAAATAAAGAAAGAAAGAAAGAGCAGAGCAGAGGCGTTGCGATTAAGAAGCAGGGGAAAACAGAGCAGGGGGTAACAGAGGCTGCAATTGGCGAGAAATTGAGCAGGGAACAGCATCGGAAGAATTGAATCCAAAAGAAGCTCACAACCAAGCTAAGAAAGGAGCTGAACGCGAAACACCTCCCTTGGCCATCCAATCTGCTACACTGTTCACTTCTCTTGGTTCATGCGACACAGTAACTGAATTAAACATCTTAAGCAAGGACAATACCTCGTTAAGTATGAATCTGAACTTCCAGATGCTTGCAAGATTGTTTACCCAAGAAATTGCCACTTTAGAATCCGATTCTACAATAAAATTACATGCAGCAGCCCATGGTGTATGGGATAGAATCCTTAGAGCTTCCCTGATCGCAAGCAACTCAGCTAAGTTGGATTCGACAATGCCCACAGGATATGAGAAAAGGCATAAAATAACTCCTTGGTCATTCCTAAGCACTCCACCGATACCACCTGGGCCTGGTTTACCTCTAGCTGAACCATCCACATTAAACTTGAATACACCCAGGGGAGGAACTTGCCACAATTTGGGAGGTTTACATTTCTTTTTCTTGATCTGGACAGATCTAACACCATCAATCGACCTAAGAAAATCATCCACAGAGACACCCAATTCCGTTCTCAAGGCTTTTACCCAAATTGCTAATCTAACTTTGGCCAAATGAGCAACTTCTGAGGAGCTTAGCCTTTTCTCATTAAAGACTAACTCATTTCGCGCTAACCATATGGACCAAATGATTGAATAGAGCAAAGAATCCCAAATGAGTTTGAAAGCCCCTCTTTTTTTTGGGATTACCCATCCCAAAAAGAGATCACGAAGGGAGTGTGGAATGCACCACTCCCAACCCCACCATAGAAGGCACTCAGCCCACACTCTCCACGACCATTGACAGAGGACGAATAGGTGATCAACATCTTCCTCATTTTTTCCGCAGAAGGGGCAAGATATATCCACACAAGATGGGAAGACTTTTCTCAACCATAGAATTTTCCTAACAGGAATTCTGCCTTTAAGAGCTAACCAGCAAAAAACCTCGACTTTTGGAGGAGCAATTCCCTTCCACACCCTACCACAGAGGACATCTTCAAAGTGAGAGATTGAACCCTCCATCGAATGACAACATGATTTCACAGAGTAAAGGCCAGAGGGAGAAAATTTCCAGATGTATTTATCTATGGCTTCTTTGCAAAGCCTCACAGCAGAGAGCCTATTAAGTAGAGATTGAAAGAGCTCCTCTTCCCAGACAAGTAAGCTTCGGCGAAAAATGATAGACCAGTTCCAAGAAGGGCCAACCCATTCACCCATGTCCTTCCCTTCCTTTCTTCTTCTTCTGTTTCAAAAGAAACAGAGAGAAGATGGGAAGAAGTAGGAGCACAAGTAGATGAAACCAACCTAGAGGAAAGGGGAAGAAGAAAGCCATTAACATGTAGGTTTTTTTTTTTTTTTGGGATGGCCATGAGATAAAGTGTCATCCCTTTACGTAGTGTTTCTCACACTCACTTGCACATGTGATAGCCGGGTGCGGCTCCTCTCCAGTGCCTTTGTCTCCAATTTTCTCCATTTTACGGCTGAAAATGAGACACATCACACTAGATTGATCCAATGGCGTAAGTGCTACCAAGTCATCTGAACTCACTAATATCTCAAATGCTAACAACGTCTATTAACGTGGCCGTTAAATTATAAACAGAGCAGTGTTTTGATCACCATTGACAGCAGAAGGGCCACCATTTTGGATGGCGAATATTCTGACAACTAAGTCTATAGTGAAAGCACATCTTCACTCTACATCTTTTTACAGCCTAATTTATCAAATGGGAAATTAGTCAAAAGTACACTTTTAACATAAAAATCTAACCAGGACTCCATATATATTTCTTTCAATGCTTCAAATCCACACCCTTACTAAAATGACCATGTTTTGAGTTGATATTGAGAATCATCTCCTCACGGATATCATTTATGTCGTTCTCGTAAGATATAGTAATCAATTAAAGAGATTTTTAACGTACGAGATTACTTGATTTTTGTAGATTTGACATCATATTCAAATACAATATAATTATGACTATTTCTTTTTATTTTCTTCTATTTTTAACGCACAAAATTACTTGATTTTTGTAGATTTGATACCATATTTAGATATGATATAACTATAATGATTTCTTTTTATTTCTTCAATTTTTAATGCATGAGATTACTTGATTTTATATGTAACTATTGTTACACAAAGTACATGCAACTTTTGTGCATTTTTTTGAATTTTCAAGTTATTTAAAACAGTTACCAAAAAAAAAAAATTCCAAATCCAAGTGTAACTATTTTCAATATCCAAAAAAGAATGTCTACTTAAAAAATAAAATACATTTCAGTTTTTGAAAGAAAAAAAAATTAAAACAATTATGCAAAATATCGTTCCAATTTTAAAATAGTTACACATTTTATTATAACTTTCTAAATACAAATACGAAAATTTGAAATTTAAAACAGCTACACGATCTATGTGGGGAGAGACGTTTGTTTGCCTTTAATTCAATTATGAAATCTTTGGATATAAAGGGACATAATTTTTGAAAATTTGGGAACGAAATACTCTCCGGGTATCATGGAGAATTTATTTCTTTAAATTTTAAATGGAAAGTGTTAATAGTGATAAGGGCATTTTTATCTTGACATTATAAAGTGGACTTGAGGCTTAAATAGTTTTTGAAAAGAAACTTACGCCTGTATAAGTTTTGAAAAGAGAACTTATCCCCAAACGCCCCTTTATCAAAAGAGATGGAGATGAAAGTGTCATGAATTGAAAGGGGGTAAAATGAGTTGTACTCCCCTCGGTTCCTAATTGATTGTCACATTTGAAAAAAAACACATTATTTTATGAAACCCTGTTAAATGCTTTCACATCAATATATATGTTTTAACATTCTAATTTTACCCTCAAGTATGTAAAATATTAGAAAAAAGAGAGAATACTTTTTTAAGGGTATTTTAGGAAATGAAATAAAAATAGTGATTGACTTTTAGAATGTAACAATAATTTTAAAACGTCCTAAAAAGGAAAAGAGTTCAAGAATTTAGGAACGGAGAGAGTAGTTCCCTATTATTGAAGATTTTCCTGCAACCATCGCCGAAGAAGATAATTGGAAAATGGGTATCTCTCTCCAAAATATGGTATAGTGGTGGAGAAAAGCCATTGTTGTGGCTAGGACTCATCAAAAGCCCAAGGCCCATGGGCAGCCTGAAGCCCAACCCGGAGCTCGAACATAAAAGCCTGGCCTGAACCCAATAATGCCCAAGCCCTAACCCAGCCCGACTACCCTTGGGCTAGGCATGGGCCTTTGGTTGAGGCCCGAGCCCGGCCCGAAAAGCCCAGCATGCGGGTAGCCCAGCCCGAAGCTCGAAACCCACTAGCAAAGGGTTTGACTCGTTTGAGATAAGTGTTGAGAGTTGTTTTCCACTTTTTCAACAAATTATATTTTAGTGATTAAGTACTAAATTAATACCAATAGAAGAATATTCCTGTTATCTAATAACAAAAGGATAGGTAACTTAATACAAAGTGACTACTTATATTCTCTATTTTGGTATTACAATAAAAAGTGGTCACTTAAAGGTAATTTTTTTCTTTAATTTCCTTTTGTGACTTGTACAGATTCAAAGTACCTTTTGTTTGGGGGTGGGGGTGGGGGCGTGGGGGCGTGGGGGGTGTGGGGAGGCATTGATGCCATAATGGCATTTAAGAGTTGGCCGGTTGGCATTTAAGCCAATCTTTTTCTTTAATTTTTTTGGGTTAGAGAAGTGCAAATGATTGACAATTCTGTAGGTGCCAACCTAATTGGGATGCATTGATCTTGTAGTGATGCAATCGCTTATTCTTTCATGAAAAGTTCAATGTAAATTTTTATTTCAATCAATAAATAGAACATTTTTGCATTTGTTTTTATCTAAGTTTCATAGAATGTAGATTTTTATTTCAATCAAAAAATATTGTTTCATTAAATTTTTAATGAAACAATATTTAATTTATATAAATATTTTATATAAAAGTAGGTTAGTATCATTCCAACAATTTATTGGTTTTTTTTATAAAAAAACCAGATAATATAAACAATCTCTTCTCCTTTTAACTGGTCTGAACCAATTTTTAAGGTTGCCAAGAATAAGCCTGAAAAGCCCAGCCTGAAGCCCAGGTCCAAGCAGAAGCCCAAGCCCAGGCTCAATCAGAAGCTCAAGCCCAGGCCCAGTCAGAAACCCAGGCCCAAATCCTGAAGCCCATAAAAACCCAGGCCCTCGAGCTAGGCCTGGGCTTCACATATCCTTTCATGGCCCGGCCTGATGAACAATACAAACCCAAAAGGCCTAGCCCGGTCCAACAAAAAAGGCCCAAGCCTGGCCCAGGCCGGCCCGATGACGAGGCCTAGTTGTGGCCAGAAAATGTTAACCCAATATGGGGCTACCTGAATTTATTGGTTGGGGTAAGATGGAGGAGATTGGTGCTGCCTACAAAGAGCTTCACCGGAAATGGAGGCGTGGCCTAGTTTTATTTGGATGTCGTTAATGGTGGTTGGGTTGGGAAGGGTGAAGCGATATGGTAACAGAAGAATACCAAGTCGTGGTGTGGCCAGTGAGGAGGTGAGAGAGGTCATCGTAGCCGGCGATGATGAATTTTTATTTTATTATTATTATTATTTTTTGAACATTGTTTGTGATGAAGAAGCCAAGATTATAACTTGGGGTAGCTTAACGCCCGTTAGCGGTAGAAGTTTAGGCACAAAAGTGAAATTAGAAATACCTTGATGAGGTGGCAAATTGATGGCTATTAGATTTCTTTCAGAACTTGCGAGCCCTGAAATGGACAAGAATGGAGAATAAAGCCGCTGGAGAAGATCTGCTCCCGTGATAGCCTAGGTCATACGAGAAACGCCATGCTATTCACTCGGGACTTATTTTCTATTAATGCACGAGTAAATGAATAAGATGGATGAAAAAGTATTTCTAAATCTAGTAAATTGTCCACCTACTACCAGTGTGCTAAAAAACAAAGCTCTTACAAGTACTTGCAACGTACCCACGAGGGAAAAGCTATCAACGAGGATAAGAAAAAAGATAAGAGTTAGTTAGGTTAGTGGTTTAAAATCCTTCTGATTATACCAAAAATAACACAAATATGGAACTGCATGGATAATGCATCGATTCCCATTTTTGGCGTGCGTCTTAATTTCTATGGCCACCCAAGCTGCATAAGTTGATTATTTTCCATCTCTGCATACCAAAGGATCAAGTGGTCTCATTAATGGACATTTTTTTTTCGACCTTTAGAGAAGTTGGGTGAAAAAAGGTTAAATATAAAGGGGTTTCTTGTAGTTTACTCAATAAGCATTTATCTATTATTTTTACTGTTATTATTATTCTTTTGTCAAGTTTGGTTGTCGTATTGTCTGCTATCCAGCTATTGCTTTAATTAATCATCTACGGACAACTTGTAGGAGGACCACATGGGAAATCCTCTAAAATGTCACCCCAAAAAGCGTGCTATATATCCAAGCAGCATGCTTACTCATATCTACTTGTTCAACTAGCGTTACAAGTAGGGCTGTAATTGTTTGGGGGGTTGTACCTTCTCAATCCGAACCTCATTCGGTCAGCAATAATTTTTATACATTGGGCTGGATTTGGGTGGAAAAATCCCAACTCAAAACCTTGGGATTCGGCAGAGGGTTTGGACAGTATGAACTTGCCTGTTTAAACCTGAAACTTAGGTTAGATTAAGGGTTTTATACTTAGGGTTGAACCTGAGTTGATCTCTTAACCCACACAAGTTGCAACCCTAGTGACAATTGATGTGGCCAATTTAAAAATTCATTAAAGCAGTATCACATATCAAGTTAGTTGCCACATAAGTTGTGCACGTAAAATTTGCTAGAAATTGAGTAGTTCTCTTTAACATTAAAGGGGAAAAAAAAAATGTTTGAAGATTGGGATGAGATCGACGTACAATACGGGGAAAACATTGAAATAGGAATGGAAACACTTGTAAATGTAGAACCGAATAAAGAAGGAAATAAGAACAAATAAACAATTTTTTTTTATATTAAATTTCTCCATGATATTTAATTTCTCTTTAATTTGTTCATATTATCTCGATTCCCTTCCTTAATCTTGTTTTAATTTATAATTGTATTAATATATATATATATATATATATATATATATATATCAGCAAAAATAAGAATGATATTATTAATTAATGATAAAAGTACGTAAAGATACACAGCAACCAACACCCAAACCAAGAATATAACCCTATCCACACCACAGAAGCTAGCAAACACCAACACAAAAAACCGCTCAATAATTGTATTAATATTTCTAATACGAAAATGCTAAAAAATCTAATTTTTTTATATCTAAATTTACTTACCCAATTAATGTGGCATGCAGTTATCAAATTTTTCAATAAAATTTTTAATTGGTTAGACAAGTAAATTTGGCCAAATATATGACTTGGCTATATAGTACTACTCTTTCAATATTATTTAATCTGTCCAAATATAACATACTGACTAACCAATCTGGCTTGCATGTGAACAGACTTACGAGGGAGAATATAGGGGCAGCACCAAGGCAATAACACGCTTCGAGCCTCTCCAATCACAATAGCTATATTTTAGCTAAAATAGCTAGCAAAAGGATAATTTTTTTTAAATAGCTAGTCAGCTATTTAAGTTTTACTCCGACCATACTAGCTATTTTCCAAAATCTTGAATTATATATATATATTGAATTGTAAGACATTGAAGTATGAGAAAATATATTAAAATACATATAGCTAGTGAATAGTGGTTAGTTATATATAGTTAGCTACTATAACAAATGTTAAATAACTAGCAATTTAACTAGCCCTCTGGAGCACTCTTTTTTCATTTTAGCTAGTTATAATATTTAAAGGGGTTGGATAACTAGCCCCCTTGGAGATACTCTTACAGGGGTTCAAACACAAGACCTCATGCGTCGGAACCATATTAATTGTTCATCTAAAATCCCGAGTTATTAGAGATGGGAAAAAAAATGTATATCAAAAGACTCACATATTAGATTAAAATTGAATAATCGTTACGCTTATCCAATTGAGATATATATTTTTTACCCAAAAAAATTTAAATAAAATAAATTTAGGGAGGCGTTATTTCCACGGACAAAAACTTTGCTTCCACGAATTTTATTTGGAACGGACGAAACAACCTCTGGGATGAGACAACTGAAGAGGAGAGGGGAAAAAAGCTGAACGAAGAGAGAAGAGGGAGGAAAGATGAAGCTACCCGTCGGGCAAACTGCGACTCCAAGTTTCGAATCGAAAGTGATAACGACAATCTTCTCAACCCAAGGAGGGGTTATGGAGGAACAACTTGCTGCTCAAGTAGGTCGTTGGGGTTTGCGATGACGGGATCACCCTGTTTTCGGGGTTTTGCCATTATCATCCCATGGGGTTCGTCGTCGCCATCATCATCTGCACACATAGGAGGGGTTAGCTAGAATGAAATATGGGTTCAACTTGTCTTAGACCATGGCCCAACGGGATGAAATTTGAACTGCAACTTGTAGAGATTGTGCTCTTTCTTTTTGAACAGAAGTTCCAAACTCAACAGGGGTTTTGATTCTTCTGTTCTCTTTCTTATATATTTTTTTTCTTTGTTTTTCATTTCAAGGTTTTAGTGGGTAAAATTGTTAGGGAGGTTATATTGTTCTTCTCTTTTTTTTTTTTTTTTTTTTCCTAATTGGTTTGTAGTAGAGAAGGAGAAAGAATAGGTAATGTTCGGCTGTAATGGAAGTTGGTGGTGGAACAGGTGGAAGTGGAGAAGCTTTGAGAAGAAGAGACACCGAGAGAGTGAAAAATGTTGGAAAGCGAAAGAGGGAGGAGAGGCAAAAGATTTTAAAGAAGAGCGCAATTTCGTCTATTTGTAGTAAAAGGCCGTGGAAGCAAAAAATTCATCCCTGGCAATAACACCTCCCTAAATTTTTGAGAAGTCTATTTTATTGGACTTATGGAGGCATAAGTGTACAGTAAAAACTTATATAACCATAAGTCCACTTTTAAGGAAAATACAATATTTTTGTAGGAGATTCAAATACAAAAGATCTGGTGGGCTAATTCATACGTACTCCCCATAACTACAATAATTAAAAACAAGAATAAACCATCTTAAAGTAATTTCAAGGAGCTATTTATTGTCAAATAGAGATATTACATCAGATAGGCATAAAGAATGGAAAGTGAGGGCATGGATCGCCCCCTTGTTTTTTTTTTTATCCTCTTGTATTATTAATATTATTGATGTAGGCAAAAAAAAAAATTCCAAAATAACCATCTTGATAGCATTACAAAAAAAAAAAAAAAAAAAAGGAGAGAAGAAAAGGGTGGGTAGAGATGGGTGAAAAAACATGTGTGAAGTAGCATTAATTAATAAAGTGGGCCCCACATTCACCCCTTTATCCATATGTGACAGCTTCTTCTTATTCCAAACTGGGCCTCACATGTATGGTTGCTTTCACCTATACATTTTTGACATATAAGGTGAGTGGTAGAGATGGGTGACAAAACATGGGTGAAGTAGCATTAATTAATAAGGTGGGTAGTCTCATACCTTATTAATGCATGAGTTACCATATAGGTTAATAAAATTGGCGAAATAAATTACATTGCTCATTACAAAATAATTTTTTTTCTTTAATTTCCCATTGGAGTCTTCGATAAGGAAAAATTAAGTTACCATAATGAAGTACTTAACATGTATAAATAGGGATAATACTTAGCTCCTCACAATGAAAGAGCAACTCCTTTTTCCTCCCACTCATATTATGCCACGTGTCTAACAAAACAAATGTGAATTGATTATGTACATGTATACCTATATATGTTATGATATTATAGACATGCATCCACGTATTCATATCTATATGTTTATGTATCCAAATGACTATAAATATTTGTCTATATATTTATATTCACGTGTCCATGCATTTATATCTACATATCCATATTTTTTAACATTAACTATGACATGTGGCATAATATGAGTGGGAGTAAGGAGCTAAGTATTGTCCAATAAATAGTAACCTACATGGATGTTGAACATGCACACTAACCCACTTCTTCTTCATCTTTAAACCCTAGCTCCAAACTCTGGAAGCTACGATATGGACAATACTACACCTGCACTAACTCTTCTAAGCACATCCTCCTCCTCTGCCATAATCGCTCTACTTCTCTTGGCCTTTATCCTTTGTTGATTGTGTAAACATGTTTTACACATGGTTTGGTCAGTGAACATATGGTTGGTGAATATGTAGTCAAAAGCTTGATATCAGCAATGGAGGCTAGCCGAACACGGAGGAAAATTCAAACACGGAAGTTAAGCAGATTTGATCATCACCCATGACATTCTTTGATGGCTGCCTTCACCTATAAATATAGAGTTTCATTGTATTGTAAGAGTGTGGAATGAAGAATAAAAATAGAAAGAAACAGAGAGTAAGAAACAGAAAGTCTTCTGTGTTTGTGTTCAAGAATTTGTTTCAATACAATTTGAGTTATTAGTTTGTGAGTTATAAATCTCTCCTTGAGGTGCACCACTAGTGGCCTCAACACCGCACTCCACCAACAAATTGGTATCAGAGCGTTAGGTTACCAGAAAATCTGAAACAGAGCACAACAGAGTGTCTTGTGATTTTGCCCAGAAATAAAATTGCTCAAACAGATGTTTAAGCACATAGAAGTGTAGAGCTCGTCAATATGAGTTCAACGGTGCAGAAAACGGAATTGAAACGAGTTCTCTAGAGTCGTTTAAAGGGTTTCAGCAATGTTTTAAAACCCGGACCGGACCGCCCGGTTCAACCAGTTAAACCGTCGACCGGTTAAGGTTCCGGTCCGGTTAAGCCTATCAAACCGTTTGAAACATAAAACCGTAAAAAATGAAGAAAACCGTGAAACCCACCGGTTCAACCGGTGAACCAGTAAAACCGTTCGTGGGTTGGTAGAACCGGCCGGGTTTTTTCATTAATCAATTCAAGGCTTAAAGAGCCAAAGCAAAAGAGAAAAACTTCAATTCCCAAATCGACGCAAGGGCTGGGTTGTGCGAGACTGCGAGCGACTCTCTGGCTGTGCGACTTCTCCAGTTCTCCCTCTACATCTCTTGCTTCCAAGCTATGGTTGTCCACTTGTCTTCACCCTTCAGATATGTCTTGATCTCGCTAAACCAAGCGGTTGGAACCATCAAGTTTGACGGAAACATAGTTTGTAACGTTTCCGATGGGGAGGGTAAGGGAGGAAGCTGCTGTTGCCTAAGTGGAAGCTATCGTTGAAGAAGATGCCATTGCAAAGGTTATGGGCAGAGGAGAAGATGAAGATCAGCAGTAAGAGCTACCGCCGTGAGTCTGAGTTTCACTTCAAGAAATTAAGGAAATTCTCTCATCTTTTACCTTTTGTATAAGAGAGTGAAGAGGCAAGAATGAGACAAAATTGATAAATGTGAGTAGGTGTTGGGAAAAGAAAAAGGTGTCAGGTGCTGCAAAAGTAAAAGTATGAAGACTGATAAGAAGTTGTGTGAAAAAGTTTTAGAGATTTTTTTTTTAATTTTTTTTTATATATATTTTTTAGTTTATAGATTATAATTATATATTATATATTATATAAAATATTAAATATTTATTGCGTCATGATGACGTCACGGTTCAATTTCGATTTGACCCGATGGTTGAACCAGTGACCCTTAACCCGGTGACTTTTCCGATTTGATTAATGGTCTGGTTTTAAAACATTAGGTTTCAGTGAGCCAAACATGCCCTTACTATTATCTCCTCCAGCGAAGACGACACTGTTCTGGTAACACTATTCCGACGAAGGTATATTCCACAGAATATTCTTTAGCCCAGTCAGTAGCCTAGTCAGTGCCACATCATCAGCCAAGTCAGCAGCTCAGTCAGCGCCACATCAACAGTCCAGTCAAAAACCAGTCAGTGCCTAGTCAACAAAAGAAGTTGTGATCTAGTGCTTCGCGTACACAGCCCAGATTCAATCTAAGCTTTCAAATTTAAATTGATCATATCGAAGTCATTTTTTACCCAATTTTGACGATCTAGGACTCTTTTCCAACTAAAGAAACTGTTCCGGATACAATCGTACGGTCTAATTTTCGAGATTCGACTCTAAATTTTGTCCAAAGTTAAACCAGATTTTTGAAGCAATTACAATGGCCAACGAAGCGCACAAGCTCATATCCCAAAGCTCACCAAAGATAACTACAACAACTGGCACATACAAATGAAAGCACTACTAGGTGCTCAAGATGTTATGGACATCGTAGAAGATCGACATGAAGAAGTCACTTCAAAAGATGTAGAAGCAGCCATGCAAGAAGCAAAAAGAACAACCCTCATAATCGATCGAAAGAGGGATTGTAAAGCAAAGTCCCTCATATATCAAGGTCTTGATGAAGCCACGTTCAAGATCATTGCATCCGCTAAGACATCCAAAGAAATTTAGGAGATTCTCCACAAAACCTATAAAGGTGCCGACAAAGTAAAGAGGATTCCCCTTCAAACTCTACGAGGTGAATTTAAATCTTTACGAATGAAATTTTCAGAATTAATTTCTGATTTTTATATACGAGTTATGGTAGTCGTAAATTAGTTGAGAAGGAATGGAGAAAAGCTCTCTGATTTGAGAATTTTAGAAAAGATTTTGCGATCCTTGGATCCAAAATTTGACTTTATTGTTGTAGCCTTAGAAGAAACCAAAGATCTGGAGAAAATGCCTATAGACGAACTTATAGGTTCATTACAAACGCACGAACAAAAAATTTTGAGAAGAAATGATGACAAAGTGTTGGAGCAAGCTCTACAATCATAGATGTCCCTCAGTGAAGAAAGATACGAGCAAGGGGGGACATCACAAAGAAGAAGAGGACGAAGTCAAGGATCTTGTGGAAGAGGATTTGGAAATTTAGAATCTAGAGGCAGACGTGAAAGAGGCTTTGGTAGAGGAGGACGAGGTGAACAGAACTACGTTCCAAGAGGAAGAGGATGAAGAAGAAGCAGTGGTTCTGACAACCGTCAGAACATTGATAAAAGCAATGTTCAGTGCTACAACTGTCACAAGTACGGCCATTACAGTAACGAGTGTAGAGGAAGGCCACCATCAAATGAAGTTAACGAGAAAGCTAATTTTGCAGAGAAGGAGTCAGTTGAAGGAGAATCATTGACACTGATGGCATACAGCTCAACCGAACATGGTCAAAATGTTTGGTTCCTTGATTCTAGAGTCAGTAATTATATGACTGGCAAAAAGAATCTATTCATTGAACTTGATGAGAGTTTATGGAGAAATATCGTTTAGCGATCTTTCTAAAGTCCCAGTTCGAGGAAGAAGGAATGTTTTGATCAAGAGGAAGGATAGAGATCATGCTTTTATCTCTAATATTTATTATGTTCCAGACATGAAGACCAACATATTGAGTCTAGGACAACTCCTAGAGAAAGGCTATGATATTAGTCTTAAAAATATGTAGCTCACTATTCTTGATACCCGAGGGAAGGTAGTTACTCGAGTAAAGATGGCAAAGAACAGGATGTTTCTACTTACTATTCATCATAATACGCCAAAGTGTTTGAGTGCTGTCATTAATGACAAAGATTGGCCATGGTATCTCAGATTTAGACATCTCAACCTTGAAAGTTTGAAGAAGTTGGGAAACAAGAAGATGGTGAAAGGTCTACCCAACATTCAGCACCCTAATGAGATGTGTGAAAGCTACATTCTTAGTAAACAATATCGAAGCAGTTTTGGAAAGCAGACTGAATGGAGAGCAACTATGCCACTCCAATTAGTACACACAGACTGTGTGGTCCTTTGAATCTAGCATCAAACGGACATAACAAATACTTTCTCACCTTTATCGAGGATTACAATAGGAAAATCAGGGTATATTTTCTCATATAGAAGCCAGAAGTATTTGGAATCTTCAAAGAGTTCAAAACTCTTATAGAGAAGCAAAACGATTATCAAATCAAGACGTTGCGATCCGATCAAGGTCGTAAATACACCGCAACTGCATTTGAAGAATTCCTTAAGCAGCAAGGAATCAAGCAACAACTTACACCATTCTACATGCCTCAGTTAAATGGTGTAACTGAGAAGAAGAATCACACAATCCTTAACAGGGCTAGGAGCATGCTAAAGGATAAAAATATGCCCAAAACTTTTTGCGCTGAAGCAATTTTATGTGCAGTCTATTTGCTAAACAGGTGTCCTATAAAGAATTTAAAGATGATGACACCACAAGAAGCATGGAGCACTCACAAGCCAAGCGTGAATCATTTAAGAGTTTTTTGTTGCATTGGCTATGCTAAGGTCCCAAAGGCAAGAAGAACCAAACTTAAAGATAAAAAAGTGAAGTGTATCTTTGTTGGATACGATGACAGAACAATGGGATACAAACTATATAATCCTGTCACCAAAAAAGTGTTTTTCAGTAGGGATGTCATTTTTAAAGAAAATGAATCCTTGAATTGGGATCAAATTGAAACTTTCAGAAATGTGGAGCAAATTCTTAAAGAAGAGCCAGTGACTAGAAAGTCACAATTACCAAGAGAACAACAGATACCTCCACGGTTTTTTCCCTTGTCACAAAGGAGTCAAGCTTCATCACCAATAGCACAAGAATTATTAGACATGAAGCTAAGAAGAGTTCGAAGCTCTCATGATCTGTATAAAAAGACAAAATCGATGGATGAAGACATCACTCTATTTTGTCTGCAGATGAGCAGTGATCTAGTTAGCTTCGAGGAGACTAACAAAGAAGACAAATAGAGGAGTGCAATGGATGAAGAGATTAAATCCATTGAAAAGAACAAGACATGGGAGTTAACTAATCTCCCGAAAAGCCGCAAGACCATTGGAATGACATGGGTCTACAAGACGAAGAGAAATGCTCAAGGAGAAGTCTAGAGATATAAGGCAAGGCTTGTTACAAAAGGTTACAAGCAGTAAGAAGGAATAGACTACGGTGAAGTCTTTGCTCCTATTTCTAAACTTAAGACCATCATATTGCTGATTTCATTAGCTGCACAGAAGAGGTAGAAGATTTATCAGCTAGATGTAAAGTCAGCATTTCTAAATGGATTTCTTGAAGAAGAAATCTATGTGGAATAACCACTTGGATATGTGAAGAAAGGCCAAGAGAATATGGTGTACAGGCTAAAAAAGGCGTTATGCGGATTGAAGCAAGCTCCTCGTGCATGGAATGTGAGGATTGATAATTGTTTCTAGGAAAATGGATCCGAGAAGTGTTCCTAGGAGCATGCACTATATCTGAAGAAAGAAGCTGATGGAAGCTTGCTGTATGCATGCTTGTACGTTGATGACTTGATCTTCATTAGTAACAATCCAGCCATGTTTGAATCCTTTAAAAGGAACATGCTTCAAGAATTTGAGATAACGGGAATTAGACTAATGTCTCAATTCCTAGGCATTGAAGTTAAGCAAAACAATGAAAGAATCTTCATCTCCCAAAGTTACTATGCGAAAGAGATTCTTAAGAAATTTGGCTTGGAGAATTGCAACCCAGTCACAACTCTTGTTGAAACAGGATTAGAACTACGGAAGAACGAGTAAGGAGATGTTGATCCAACCTACTTCAAAAGATTGGTTGGAAGTTTGAGGTGCTTGACTTGCACTAGACCTGATATACTCTACGGAGTTGGACTAGTCAGCAAGTACATGGAGACCCCAAATTATTCTCATCTAAATGCAGCAAAAAGGATATTTTGTTACATCAAAGGTATGCTCAATGATGGTCTGTTCTATACTTCAGTTGAAGATTGCAGACTTGTTGGCTATTTAGATAGCGATTAGGGAAGATATCTAGATGAAAGGAAAAGCACAACAAGATTCACATTCTTTATGGGAAATACAGCGTTTACATGGTCATAAAAAAAGCAAGCCATTGTAACGCTGTCATCATGTGAAGCTGATCAGTATGTTGATGCCAACTCAGCTATCTGCCATGGTATATGGCTCAGGAACATGTTAAAATATTTGAGTTTTCCACAAGATGATCCAACAGAGATCTACATTGACAATCGATCAGCAATCACATTGGCGAAAAATCCAGTGTTTCATGAACGAAGTAAGCACATTGACACACGCTATCACTTCATCAAGGAACGTACATGTGAAGGATAAAGAAGTAGAGCTAATTTCGTGTAGAATATATGATCAGATTGTTGACATATTCACCAAGCCGCTAAAGCATGATGTGTTTGTAAGATTGAGAACCATGCTTGCCATGGACAATTTGAATGACAAGTTTAAAGGGGGATGTTGATTGTGTAAACTTGTTTTACACATGGTTTGGTCGGTGAACATATGGTTGATGAGTATGTTGTCAAAAACTTGATATTGGCAATGGAGGCTAGCCGAACACGAAAGAAAATTCAACACGGAAGTTAGGCAAATTTAATCTTTGATTGTTGCCTTCACCTATAAATATAGATCGAGTTTCATTGTATCGTAAGAGTGTGGAGTGAAGAATAAAAATAGAGAGAAACAAAGAGTCCTCTGTGTTTGTGTTTGAGAATTTGTTTCAATACAATTTGAGTTATTTGTTTGTGAGTTATAAATCTCTCTGAGGTGCACCACCAGTGGCCTCAACACCCCAATATATTCTTCTTCATCTTTAAACCCTAGCTTTAAACTCTGTAAGCCACAATATGGCCATTGCTACACCTGTAGTAACTCTTCTATGCACATCATTCTTCTCCACCATAATCACTCTACTTCTCTTGGCCCTTATCCTTTTCATGAAAAAATTTCAATTGAAGTCTCATAACAATTCCATGCAACTCCTTCTCCCTCCCGGACCTGCTCCATGGCCAATTATCGGTAATGTCCCAGAGATGGTGAGAAACAAACCCACATTCCGGTGGCTACACCTCCTTATGGAGGAGATGAGCACCGAAATAGCTTGTATTCGTCTGGGCAATGTTAATGTGATTTCGGTGACTTGTCCTGATATTTGCCGAGAAATATTGAAGAAACAGGATGCCATATTTGCATCAAGGCCACTTTCTATGTCCTCCCATAGTTTTAGTGGTGGGTACTTAACAACAGTGCTTGTACCCTTTGGAGAACAATGGAAGAAGATGAGGAGAGTACTGACTTCAGAAGTGATTTCTCCAGCAAGGCACCGATGGCTTAAGGACAAAAGAGATGATGAGGCAGACAACCTTATCAGGCAAGGGCGGAGCCCGCCCTCACATGTTTTCTTTGCTTTTGAAAATGACTTTAAGATAATGACGTATTTGGACCCTTCCAAAAAATTTATTTCTCCTTAAAATTTGATCCTTAATTATGTCAAATTCAATTTGATCATCCCACAAAAGTTTAAGTGAAAACCCATTTTGTTTTATACCTTTTAGTTCTAATTTTTTTATTATTACAAATTTGACCCTCCAAAAAATTTTATTTTGCTCCCAAAAATTTGACCCATTTAGATTTGATAATTCTACAAAAAGTCTATCGATCAAAGTCAAAACCTTTCCGGCGGCCTTTTAGCTAACTTTTTTTTTTTTAATCAGCAAAAGAAGACCATTCTTTTGCTACCCCCAACTTTTTTAAAAGTTAATTCCACTTTGCCCCTTGAATTTTGGGGCAAAATCCCTTTTTCTGAATAGTTAATGCATGTCTTGATCCTTCAATTAATACTAATTTTTTGACTCTGCTTCTGTCATTAGGTACGTTTATAACCAATGCTGCAAGAGCTCCGGTATCATAAAAGTAAGAATAGCGGCCAGGCATTACAGTGGAAATGTGATCAGAAAGTTGATGTTCAATAAGAGATACTTTGGGAAGGGAATGGATGATGGAGGACCAGGAATTGAAGAAGAAGAGCACGTCCATGCCCTTTTTACAGCGCTCGGTTACCTCTACTCCTTCTCCATTTCAGATTACTTTCCATTTTTGATAGGAATTGACCTGGATGGCCATGAAAAGATTGTGAAAGAGGCTAACAAAATTATGAAGAAATATCACGATCCCATAATAAACCAAAGGATTCAACAGTGGACTAATGACAATGGTATGGCAAAGGAGCCCCAAGACTTGCTTGATGTTCTTATTAGCCTTAAGGATGCTAATGGGAAGCCATTGCTGACACCAGCAGAGATCAAAGCACAAACCGCTGTAAGATTTTCTTCTTTCAATCTTTCTCGGTATTATCTACGTATTCCAGAATTTTTTTCTCTTAAAAATTTTAAAAAGGTGGCGGGGGGTACACAGAGAGAGAGAGAGAGAGAGAGAGAGATGGTTTGTGGATGCCAACTTTGATATGGCTAACTATTTTAAAAGTAAGACTTATGAACATGTTGGATGAAAGGGAAAGGAAAATTTAAAGAGGCCAAATTGTTTACTCAAATTTCATGCCCAAATGATGTGGCAGTGGCTACACCACCCTATTATGGATAGGTATTTTATTTATTTTGATAGGTAATGTGAATTAAGTTATTCTTTTAACTACTGCTATATTTCACCAATCTTATTAATCCATAATAGTGATCCATGCATTAATAGGATATAAGACTTATACCTCAATAATTAGTGCATGTCTCGATCACTATGAGCAAATAAATATTTTTCGGACTCTTTTAGGAAAAAATTTTCCTGGTTAGTCAAGCTACACTCATTGAGCGGTTAAATAAATTTGGACAAAATTTTTAGATTATGTATCAACATTTTTATTTTATTTTAATTTTTTTAAGGTTATGCACGAGAATGTTACATGCATGCAACGTACCAAGAAAAATTTAAGTAGCTATGTTGGGCAGGTTTTAGCTCTTTTGGCATTTTGGGATTGGTCCCTCTTCGGGCTTTTTGGTTGGTTAGTTATATAGCTAGCCATTTTGGGTTTTTGAGATTGGTCACTCTTCGGACAATTGCAGGAGATTATGATGGCTGCGGTGGATAATCCATCAAATGCAGCGGAATGGGCGATGGCAGAAATGATAAATCAACCCGAGATGCTTCAGAAAGCCGTCGACGAATTGGACAAGGTGGTTGGCAAGGAAAGACTGGTCCAAGAGTCCGATATCCCGCATCTCAATTACGTGAAGGCATGCGCTAGAGAAGCCTTTCGGCTCCACCCCATTGCACCCTTTAATCTCCCACATGTGGCCATGTCCGACACCACTGTCGCAGGCTACTTCATTCCAAAGGGTAGCCACATACTGCTGAGCCGGATGGGTCTTGGCCGGAACCCAAAAGTTTGGGACGAGCCACTCAAGTTCAAACCAGAGCGACACCTGAACCACAGCGAATGCCCCCAAGTTGTGCTCACCGAGCCAGACTTGCGCTTCATATCCTTCAGCACGGGCAGGCGTGGGTGTATTGCTACCACACTTGGGACGGCAATGACTGTCATGCTATTCGCAAGGCTTCTTCAAGGGTTTAATTGGAGCTCACCATCCACCATTGATCTTGCTGAGTCCAAAAATGATCTCTCTCTTGCTAAACCATTGGTCGCGTGTGCTGTGCCCCGCTTGCCTCTCCATTTGTACCCTGCAAACTAAATCCATTAATTTACGTTTGTCCTAGTCATTAGCCAGGTTGACAATTCAATAAATTACCTGGTTTAATAAGTAGTATAATAGCCAGTGGTGGGAGATTAATTATTTTCAGTGGACCTGTACGTACTAATGTTGTCGGCTTACCAGTTACCACCGGCTAGTTTGTGGCCTAGTGGCACCTGGGTGTGGTGATCGAGGTGTGGGTACCTAGCTAGGTTTCAAGTCTCTCCAATGGCGCCCTAGTTTTCTTTCCGCTTCTAATTCCATCGATTTGTACGTTTTTTGTTTTTGTCCCTCTTTGATTTTTGTTATATTGTTTTTAGCTTGGGGTAAAGCTGCTGGGTGCAGTGGCTAAGTCATGAATTTACCTTAAATGGGACAATCTTTATTTACATTTTTTCTTTTCCAAAGTTTTGTTTAGTTGATAGTGTTTTATATTAGAGTGCAACAAATTTATTATATCTTATTAGTTTACTTGCTCATGAGGTATAAGTAAATTAATAGATATGTATGTATGCTTACAAAAAAGGGAAATGTGTCTTGAATTTAAACAATGTCAGGTGATTATTTATGAAAAAATGAGACAATTGTACACAAATTAATTTGTTACAGAAAGTTTTGTGGTGGAGGAAAATAATAAAATTGATATGAAAGAGGAAATAAAAATAATAATAATAATGGGGTCAATATAGAAAAAAAAATTTGTGTGGGGCCGTAGCCCCCACTTGCCCTCGCCTGGGTGTGTCGTTCCTTGGTCAGCCTCTTTTTATTTTATTTTTAATTTTTTTTTAACGGTCAAGTAATGTTTGTGAGCCCATAAAGTAGGTGAGTAGTGGGATGTGTAAAGACCAAATTTGCATGTGTTGGCTTTTCCGTTTCCAAAAGGAGTCAAGTTGCTAATGTTTAAGTGAGTTGAATTCATCCCAAAGTTGAAGTTCAATTTGTCAAGATTGAAGCTCAAGGTGTATTCTCGAAGACTTTCATTGAAGCTTTATTCTTACATGTGTTTGGGATGGTAAGTGGTATTAGATTCATTGCATATTTATATTTAGCATTCCTATATATTTAGGTTGCATTTAGTCTTCATTATTTTCTTTGTTTCATCAACTGTAGGAAGTCCCTCTAACCGTTAGAAGTGTTTTTGGCATATAATTCATCATTCTAGCTTGTGTGTTTCATGGTAGGTACCATTGGAGATGATTGAGGAAGTAGAATATTGTAGGAAGCCAAAAATAGCTCTCTGCATACAACCGTACCTACGGTTGGGAGCAGTTTTGCATAATTAGTATTCTGCCTTCAACCGTACCTACGGTCAAGCCAACCATACCTACGGTCGTCGGCAGATTTCCTATTTCGAGTTTACTTGCCAGCCACTCTTTTTCCTTATTCAATTGGGAGCCTTGTAGGTTATTTAAGGGGACTTATAGTACGACTTTTGAGAGAGGTTTTGAGAGAGAAAAACCCTTAGAAAGAGCATTGAGAAGGAACCCTAGCCTCTATACTATCCTCATGCCTTTCATGCATTAGATCACTTTAATACTAGGTTATTCATTGATTCTATCATTTTAGTTGCATCTCATATTCATGATCTAATGCCACAAACCACATCCTAAACACAACCTTGAGTGTGTGTGGCCGGTGCTTACCGGAGCCGTTGCGACGGAGATCGAACTTGCGAGTTCGTGGGAGTGGATTCATATGAGGCGGATTTGAGGGAATTGACAAGTGCGGCTATAAATCGAAGATTAGAAGCGTTGCACGGAATAAGACTCAAGGAGCGTCGTGTGGAGTAAGACTTGGTCTGTTGTGTGTCGGGTAAATCTTGTATTCTCTGATTGCTCATAGTGGATTGCTCAAACTGGACGAGGTCCCGTGGTTTTTCCCTTTTAGGGTTTTCCACGTAAAAATTGCTTGCGTATTTTGTGATTGATTTGAGTCTTGTTAACTTGCTTAATCAAAATATATCATTGATATATTTAATTAAGTACGTTAATCAAACTCATTATATTTTCATATATTAAATATTTAGCATGCAATTAGATGATTTGATGATTAACTGTTATAGAAAATTATATTGGGTAATTTTCAGGATGTAACTTATTTTCATGCTTGAGTGGCAAGGGCAGGGTAGATCTACATATAACTACGTAACTAATTCTCAGTGCCTTTTGGGCCGCTGACAGGTTAATCCACTCCTTGATAGGGTTGTGCCCCGAATAGGGTCGACCCTAACAGGGGATGGATCATGGATGGGTCCAAAGGGACAAAAATCATTTTGGATAGCTAATAGATTGGAATGTGTTGCTTGATACTTGCTTACGATTGGAGACATGCGCGCATGATTATTAACAAAAGGAAAAAAAAGAGCCATGTGAGTGGCCAAGCACTCATGTATGAGAAGATAAAAATAAAAAATTTCGGATCCGTTGGATTAAGCTTCTCCTTTTTATTTTTTACTTTTGAAGGTGAAGAAATAAATTTTTTTTTTATAATTTTAACAATAAAAGGTTCTGATATTTACTTTTAAAAGTTAAGGTAGCAATAATTTTTTGTTACCTTAATTTTTAAAATTAATTTTCAAAATTTTGCACAATCAAAACTTTCATTTTTCAATTTTTATTTTTAAAACTTTTGAAAGTGAAAAAGGGAGGAGTAAAAGCTTATCTAGACGGACTCTTAAATATTAGTGCCCCTGCCGACACTGTTCCGACTTTTGGAAGTAAGGCACGTTTTTCCAACAGTGTGTCCTCCCATTAGGCACGTAAAGGATCATATCTTACAAGATTTTGCTGTGTACCATATATTTTCCATTTTTTTTAACTAGAAATGCTTAAAGTTGTTGCTCTTTCCATAACAGTATTTGTCTAAAACAATAGGTGAACTTTCACAGCCAATGTGAACCTATTTTTTTTTTAAAAAAAACAATCAATAGAATCCACTTGTATCCTTAATTTCCGTTAAATCAATAAATAGATATTAATATTTTTTTATAAATTTGAAAACGAGATCACTTACTTAACAAGTTAAACAAATGCCATTAAACTACTATGTTATTGAAATATTTTTATTGAATTTACCTCACAAGACAAGTTTAAGGTGGCATATATATATATTGACACGTGCATGGCATTAGCACCATGCCACCATTCTTGGGAAGATTGTACCATATGCATGGGTGGATTATACGCACCTTAATGCATGATGCTACAAATAATAATAATAATAATGCAATATAGTATATGGTCCTATGGATTAGAGTTCTCGATCAGGGAGAGTTAGAGGAGTATGGGAAGATTGTACTATATGCATGGGTGGATTATACGCACCTCAATACATGATGCTACAAAATAATAATAACAATAATAATAATGCAATATAGTTTATGGTCCTATAGATTAGAGTTCTCGATCAGGGAGAGTTAGAGGAGCATCGAACTTTATGGCATGTCACATATTCGGTATAGAGCTGATATTTAAACGGTTTCAAATTTTGTGTTGAATTTACAAAAATGCAACACCATATTGAGGTGTTCTGAACCCTTGGATGAAGTTGTAGAGGGCTGAGATTGAAGGGTCGAGAGTTACCATTGCAATTCTCTGACCCATTTAAACACATGTTTTTAAAGTGTGAGCCACAACGTAATATGTCACACGTTTTTGAAGCACAATGCAATAGAGGGAGATAGCTACCCATGGTTTTAGACCAAACGTTTTTGTTCGCTCTTTGGCTTTTGTTATGTCGTTTTTAGCTGAAGGGTAAATAAAACCGCTGGGTGTAGTGGCGAAGTTAAGAATTTACCCTAATGGGGACAATCTTTATTTACATTTTTTTTTCCAAAGTTTTGTTTAGTTGATAGTGTTTTATATTAGAGTGCAACAAATTTATTACATCTTATTAGGCTTTTTTTTTTTTTTTTTTATCAACGAAAAATGATATATATTAAGAAAAAAAGAGGCAAGATACACCCAACAAAGACATAACAGCAAAAGAATAAAATTAATAGATATGTGTATGTGCTTACAAGTGAGAAAAAATTGTGTCTTGGATCTAAGCAACATCAAGTGAGTAGTTACGAAAAAATGAGACAATTGTATAGAAATTAACTTATTATAGAAAGTTTTGTGGTAGAGGAAAATGATAAAATTTGATATTAAATAGGAAATAAAAAATAATAACGGGTCAATATCTAAATTTCATTTCATATATAAAATTGAAAATAAAAAAATTGTGTGGGGGCCAACTTGACCCCATGTGGCTCCGCCACTCGCTGAGGGGTGTGTTGGTTTTTTCGTTTTTGCTAAAAGGGTCAGCCTTGTATTCTTTTACCAAAATAATAATAATCATAAGGGTCACGATTGTAAATATGAATATTCCTCATCTATTATATCTATACTACCTATAAAAAGACGAATGTAAGAAAAACTTTTGATTGACTAATATAC
Source organism: Liquidambar formosana (assembly GCA_039720395.1). NCBI lineage: Eukaryota > Viridiplantae > Streptophyta > Magnoliopsida > Saxifragales > Altingiaceae > Liquidambar > Liquidambar formosana. The sequence continues at coordinate 6,552,401 of CM077822.1, forward strand.
CCTTATTTTAATTTTTAAATACACAACTACCCGCCCTTCTGCATATATAGGAAATATAGTGATATAAAAACTATAATTCTAAAAGACATATCTTAATATATTATAAAACACATTCCTTAATATATAAAACACAATTACGAATTCAAAGGAAACGGAATAATTTCTAATAAATAGGAATATATAGGAATATGGAAACTATAATTCTAAAACAACAGCCAGGCCACACATACCTTAATATATTCTATAACACATACCAGGAATATGGAAACTATAATTTTAAAACTACAGCCAGAATACATACCTTAATATATAATAAAACACAAATATGAATTCAAACGAAGAGGAAACTATAATTCCTATACAATAAATAAACAGCCGTATTGTACTCTTCTCCATCAAGAATAGCTTTCAACCTTCTCTCCACCAGGACTTCTCCCTTCACTGGTTAAGGGCGACTTCTTTCTTCTCTGGTAAGTTTTGCTCTGCTCACTTCTCTGGTATAAGTTTTGCTCTGAAAATTATAATATATATATATGGTACTGTTAGAGAACTGCAAATTATAATATATATATATATATGGTATTGTGAGAGAAGAAGTTTGATTTTTGATGAATTTATAAGTTAGATGGATGAATTTATAATCATAATAGGTATTGTAATTAAAGAAAGAAATTAACAATGATAGTTTGGAAGGGTAATTTTAACATAGCAGAGAATACATATGGAAAAAAAAAAAAAAAAACATAAATGAAAAATACGAAAACTCGATTTACGAGTCAATTGCTTGCAAACTTGCAGTGAAGAAAAAATAAAATTCACATTATAATCGTTCCCAACAAAACGTGGCCAATTCATACTGTGAAAAAAAAAATTTTGAAACGTACTAAAAGAGAATAGATCTGGAAAAAAAAAAAAAAAAAAAAAAAAAAAAAAAAAACTCATATCCAAATACTTATATCAGCAAATTAAAAAAGAGAAATCTAAAAAACTGAGAGAAAAAACCCAGAAAAATAAGTGGAGAAAAAAAGGAAAAAAATAGAAAACAAACTCATTATTAAAGAGAATAGATCTGAAATAAAAAACTCATACCCAAATACTTATATCAGTGAATTAAAAAAAAGAGAAATCTAAAAAACTGAAAGAAAAATGAGAGAAAAAACCCAAAAAAATAAGTAGAGAAAAAAGGAAAAAAATAGAAAACAAACTCATTATTTCGATTCAAACACATAGATCGGTGAAAAAAAAAATTGAGACAATAAAAACTGAGGAACAAAGAGAGATGGAGAGAAAGGAGATGAGGTAGATAGAGAGAGAGAGAGAGAGAGAGAATAGGTCTGAAAAAAAAAAAATTATACCATGAAAAAAAAAAACTGAAACTAAAAGAAATTAAAACAAAAAGACAATATATCTGGAAAAAAAAAGAAAAAAAACCTCATATCCAAAAAAAAAAATTACCGTGAAAAAAAAAAAAGAGACAAACTCATTATTTCGATCCAAACATATAGATCGGTGAAAAAAAGAAATTGAGACAACCAAAACTGAGAAACAAATAGAGACGATGAGAAAGGAGATGAGGTAGAGAGAGAGAGAGGGAATAGATCTGGAAAAAAAAAAAGAAAAAGAAAAAATATACAGTGAAAAAAAAAACTAAAACTAAAAGACAATATATCTAAAAAAAAAAACTCATATCCAAAAAAAAAAAAATTTATACCGTGAAAAAAAAAAAAAAAAAAAAAAGAGAGAGAGAAAGAAAGAGAAATATAAAAAACTGAAAGAAAACTGAGAGAAAAAACCCAGAAAAATCAGTGGAGAAAAAAAAAACTCATTATTTTGATCCAAACACATAGATCGGTGAAAAAAAAAATTGAGACAACCAAAACTAAGAAACAAAGAGAGACGGAGAGAAAGGAGATGAGGTAGAGAGAGAGAGAATAGATCTAAAATCCAAAAATTTATACCCTCAAAAAGAAAAATTGAAAGTAAAAGAGAACAGATCTGAAAATGCAACAAAAATGTGAAAAAACGAAAAGAGAGAGAGAGAGAGAGAGAGAGAGAGAGAGAGAGAGAGAGAGAGGGAGGGAGAGAGCAAATGAGGTAGAGAGAGAGAATAGAGAAGAGATGAGCATGTGCGTGCGTGAGAAAAATGAGGTAGATAGAGAGAGAGAGAAAGAGAGGGAGAAAAGAGAGAAACGGCAGAGATGTTTTTTTTTATTATGTGTGTGTGTGCGTCTGTGTGTGTGTGTGAGAGATTAAAAAAATCTCTCTACTGTGTGCGTCTCTGTGTGTGTGTGCGCGTCTGTGTGTGTGTGTGACTTTTAAAAAATCTCTCCATTGTGTGCATGTGTGTGTTTATTTGGTTCACGTGTGAGAAAGGAAATGTGCTACCAGTCGCATAGTCCAATGACTATTACGCCCTGCCAAGAGAAAAAACTATTGCTTACGAATGTGAAAGTTGACGTTATGACTTATGGGCATACGTATATATAAAATTCATTTTTGATTTGTTTTCACATTAGCCCAGTAGTTTTGAAATTAAACTTAAAATTATGAGAAGAACTTCATGAGAAAACAAATTATTGCGTGGTTAAGTGAGAATGGATCGAATTTGAAGGGACAAATTCTATATAGCATGGTTAAGTATAATATATTCTAACAAAGTAACAAATAAGGATGGATTGAAGCTAACAATTTTTTATAATCTTTTACTTATTGAGACAAATCCTAAGAATAATGTATACTGTATTTAATAATAGTCTTTTATTTTTGCAGTGCTTTCAAATTGTCATTCGTAATATACAGTGAGGTATGTTAAATATTTCACATCATTTTGCATTAAAATAGTTTTATCTATCAATTCAAATTTATTATTATTTCTATTCGAAAATGAATTGAATTTTTGGATTGTATTCGAAAACTGTTCAAAGTTTCGAGGTACGTTATTTCTTCCAAAATATTTTAATGTAGATGAGCATTTTTTTTTTTTTTTTTAATATGCAATGAAGGCTATTGATATTTTTCCTATTTGTAGATGGCATTTTTTATTGCATATTGTTACATAATAGGATTAATGTAATATAAAATTGTTATGATTTGCCTATCTTTTTACTTTTTGTCTTTATATATTTATATCACAAAATGAATTGAATTTTTGGATTGCTTTCAAAACGTTGTTCATAGTATCGAGGTATGTTATTTCTTCCAAAATATTTTAATGCAGATCAGAATCTTTTTATATGAATATGTTAATGATATTTTGCCTATTTGTAGATGAGCATATATTTATTTTTTATATGCAATATGTTATTGATATTGTATAGTAAAATAAACAAGAAATAGCTTTATCGTACTTTTTTCGAGGGAAGCACAGTAGTATCTTTAAAAATGACATCTCTTGAAGGTTTGAACTCTGTACAATATTAGTAAAATTTTAATTACATATTAAAAATTGTAATTAAATTTTAAGATTTAATAAAACAATATATGTAAATTTAAGATGAAATTATAACTACTCAAATTGCTGAACAAATCAACAAATACACACAATTAACTACTGATGAAAGAGAACAATACATTGAAAGAGTGGGAGAAAGGAGAAGAAGAATTGATTGGTTACTTAGAGCTCAATTAAACTCATATGAATCCTAAGGTTGGTATTAAATTTTACAAATTTAAAAAATTAAAAAATCTAAACAAAAGTAATACCTTTGTTAGTGAGCTAATAATATGTAGTACCCTTTTATAGGATGAACAATATACGAACCAGTATGTTCTGATCTGCATGTGTTAAAGAAACCTCGCAATTGTCTCTATTTTGGAGCAGAAAAATTCGAGTATGAACCACTGACTTTTTGCTGTAACAACGGTAAAATAAAATTAGCCACGGTCGATGTACCCGAAAGGTTAGAAGACTTATTCACATCAAGCTCTGAAGAATCTATAGAATTTCGAAGAAATATACGAGCTTACAATAGCATCTTCTCATTCACATTGCTTGGAGTTCATCTAGATAAAGAGCTTGCAACAGCAAGACAAGGTGTCTATACATTTCGCGCGCAGGGGCAAATGTATCATGATCTTCCATCGTTGGTGCCTGAACAAAATGACCCATGTTACGAGAGAGTTTAGTGACAGACATCTGTTTACCTAATTTAATGACAGTTTTTGGATGTTTTGGCATTTTTACAAGTTTAAAACGATTATTATTTATACATTTAAATATATATAATTCATACTATTAAAGTTAATGCATAAATGTTCAATTGAATGTGGTTTATTTTTCAATATTGTATTTTTGAGCTTAAAATTTACAGCTCGATTAGTCAAAAAAATACAAAACCGTAGGTATGATAAACTGGTGATTAAAAGTTAGTTAATATCGACACGTGCAACGTACGTGTGCACCAAGAAAACAAATGAAAAAAAAAAAAATATATATATATATATATATATATATATATATATATATATATATATCGAAATCAAATTATATCAAAGAACCTATGCATAATGAAGTTTCAAATATAATTTTAAGCACTATGATTTGGGAAACATAATTAAAAAAAAAATAGTAATCATATCAAAAGAAGTAAAGGACTGAGTGATCAAAGTGCTTTCATCTTATGCAAAGACACGATAAAATTATTAAATTTAAAAAATTATTATAATACAATAACATTACATTTGGTTTGTGTGAATTTAACTCAAAAAAATTCACGTGCAATGCACGTGTGCACCAACTAGTATATACTAAAACGGAGGAAAGGAAGCCTCCTTGTGCCACGTGTCAGCATAGGATTTTTTTTTTTTTTTTTTTTTTGTGGCCCTTTCACATGCTGAAACAGGGGCAGGAGGAGAAAGTTTTTTTGGTAAAATGACCTTTTAGTACCGGTTTTCCAACCTAATTCCAAGAAAAGGATACTATCTGTCAACTTACTACAAATTGACTACCAATGTATGCCAAAATGACAGCTAACTTCCATTGTTTCGTATTAAGTTAGGAAGCAGTCACTAAAATGTAATTTTTCCAAAAAGTTACTTTTAGTGACTTCTACTTTTAGTGATCACTTTCCAACTTAATACCAAATAAAGGATATTGTCTGTCAACTTGCTACAAATTGACTTGATAAGTGCTTCAAAAGGACTACAAACTTTTTTTGTTTGGTATCAAGTTGGGAAGTGGTCACCAAAAGATAAATTCCTCACCTTCTTTTTCTTTTCTTTTTTCTTTTTTCTTTTTTCTTTTTTCTTTTTTTTTTTTTAATCTTACTTGCTCTTTCTTATATGGTGGAGGTAAGTTGACGTTTGGTGTTCACTACATATCTTTTTGTTTTTATGTGAGAGGATTAGAAAACCCATACTATACAATGTTCAACCCAAACTTAATAAACTGTACTATATTTTTCTGTTTTCTTTATGCCTATTTATTTCCCCTCCTAAAAATTAAACGTATAAAACTATAAATAGTCATAATTAAAAAGAAAGACAAATAGAGGAAATGAGGATTAAAAAAGAAAACACAATCCGCTAAAATTTTCAGATTCTCCTGATTTGCTTCTGACATGAATAAAAAAAAAAAAATCTATTTGAATCAAAATTCTTCCCATATGGTTAATTACATAAAGTTGAAAAGATTTATACTTTCTCTTATTTTCTTCTTCTTCTGTCTTTTTTTCCTATTCTCTTTCTCAGTCTAGACTTTTCTCTCATCTTTTTATGATCTAATCTCAAACATATTTTTGATATTTTTCACTCTTTGTGAAACCCACTCGAACATGGTTTTTCACTCTTTGTGAAACCCACTCGAAACTTCATGAAAGGTCAAGATTTATCATTGTCATGCATTTTACAATCTCCACCGTCGGATTTCGAGACACCTTCACGGCTATATTTGCTTTGGTATATACCAACATGTTAAAACCATGATTGTGGGATAAACTAGGCTTTAGAGAATTTTAATCTTTTTCCACCAAATATCATAACGTATCAGTTCCTTCATTTTTTTTCAAGTTTCCACCATTAAATTAATTGTTTTTCAAAATAATTTATCTTTTCGAGAATATAATTAAATTTTATGTAATACATTATACTAACATCACATCAAAGATTATTTTGATTAAATTATTTTATTTATTTTTGTCTATATCTTTTCAATTTAATTGACATATTATATTAACAAATATATTTTACTATGTTAGAGAATAAGAGTTTTGTTAAAATTTTAATTTATTAATAATATTATTTTTTATAAATTAATCTGTGTTGTCGCACGGGTTTTAAAGCTAGTGCAATATATACATCAAAGGATCCCGATGCCAGAGAATACGACACACGTCTTACATAAACCACAACACATGCAATATAAGGAGACGCGCGGCGACCAGGTGGCAGGTGCCAGTGAATAGCGTTCCCAGAGGACCACAATTCTTAATGGAGCACAGAATGACAATACCACACATTAATGCAATAGATCGGACGATTATCAGAGGAGCACATTTGTCAGTTTATATGTGACTTTTGGTAGGTGTGAAAGGGTAAGAGCATCCACAATGGAGCTGTTAAGTTGGGTTGGTAAATCTGACACATTTTTTGAGATGTACCAAGCACATCATGCCAAGTATTTTTTAAAACATTGAGTTAAAAGGATAACATGAGATGCTTTTGTAGATCCCAATGGAGCTGCTAGTGTCAGGTTATTAGGCAATTTTTTAGAACACGTGTGAGACTGTCAACAAAAGAAAAGAAAAAATAAAACAAAACAAAGTAACCGTGCCATGGTGGCCCGCTAGACAGCTCGCTACAGTTAGCAAGGATACTAACATCTGACACACTTAGGCCATGTTTGTTTGGTTGGAATAGAATGGATGGGAATGAAATCTGATTCATGCTCAAAATAGTTTGGAATGAAAACGAGATTAAAATAAACATTGCAGAATGAATATCATTATAATTCACTACTATTATTTGATTCCATTCCCATTTAATTACCTCATCCAAACATATTATTTGTAATGAATTGGAATGAGATTCCATTCCTTCCATTCCATTCCAATCAAACAAACATGGCATTAATGGGTTACTTAAAGCGTCCATTGGAGAACTACTTAAAGAGAATCAGATGCTAACTGACATCTTTCTTACATTAGCGGGTACTTAAAGCGTCCATTGTGGATGCTCTAATGCTGCTAGGGTACAAGTCGGTGCGGTTTGGGCGGTTTAGAGAGGTTCTCTCGTCAAACTGATCATTTTGGTTTATGTATGGTCACCGCAACCATACCAACACCGACCAAATTTGTATTGGTGCGATCTGGTGTGGTTTTTGGTTTCACCAAAATTGAATTGAAACCCCTCCTTTTCTCACCTACTTGGTACAAAAAACCTAAATTAAACATGCGATTTGACTTTTCCTCATCTACTTGGCACAAAAAACCTAAATTAAACATGCGATTTGATTTGTGCATATATATATATATAACCAGATAGATATCAATATAGAACTAGACTAGTTTTAGAAGAAAACATTCTTGCACTCTTCTATTTCCATAGAAAATTTTTTGGATAAGACAAACAAAACAAAAAATAAATAAATAAATAAAGCTTTCCCACGAAAAAAAAATATATATATTTGTACTTCGTAGTTTCAGTTGAGTAAAAGTTCACATTTTCTAGGGTTCCAGATACCCAAAAAAAAAAAAAAAAAAAACCACAAATCTTGATTTCTTTTAATTTCATATAATTTCCCAGTAATCAAACATAGAATTAAACAAAAACTGAGATAACAAGAGAGGAAGAAAGAAAGCTAGACTGAGAGTAGGGACTATGTGCACAACGGCGACGAATGTGCAGTAAAAGGGAGACCACGACAGCGATGAATATAGCCTGTGATTGAAAGAGAATGAGAAATTAGGATATATAAACATATAAAGAGAGAGAGAGACAAAGACAGAGAGAGAATGAGGGATTGAGAGAGAACATACCTTAACATACTGGCCGCCGTCAATCTGGTGTGCTGGAGGTTCGCCGGAGGTTCGCCGGAGGTGCGCCAGAGAGTGAGACAGAAAGAAGGTAGAGTAGGGTGGGTGTTGACGGCGTTGAGGCTAGTGTGGGGGTTATCAAATGAATTGAAGGGGGGAAAATGAAAATTAGGGTTAACTATTATGTATATATAGTGTGATATAAAACTACGTGGTTTAAGTTTTAAAAGTAACATATATAAACTAGTTCGGTTCGATTTAATTGGTCCGATTTTTCGCTAAATCGATACTGAACCGAAAAAAAAAAAATTAATTAATTAATTAATTTAAAAAAAAACCATAAAATCTTAAACCGAACCGTCCAATGTTAGTTAAAAAACCGACTAAAAACCGATAAATCGATTCGATCCGGTCTGGTTTGACCGGTTTTGTTGGTTTGTTGCACCCCTAAATGCTACTTTACCCTAAATAGTGCATTTGAAAGGATAAAGTGTGGGGGCAAAGTAGCATTTAGTAGGGCAAAATGTAGGGCAAACTAGCATTACCGGATGTGGAAACTCAATCGTTTTGGGGAAATTCTAGTTAAACCCATATTTTACCCTACACTTTGTCCTACTATGATAGAACAATGGGTAAAGTTGTGGACAACTGATTTGGTTAAACCCTAAAAATTGAAACAACCCTTAATCTCTAATAGTAGGACAAAGTGTGAGGCTAACTAGCATTTCCCATCATTTTGTCTTCCTTCTTTTAGGGAGATACTCTTTCTCACTCTCACATTTGAAAAAGTGTGGAAGGTTTTTTTTGGATTTTTGGCTTTTTTTTTTTTAATGGGTATTTTATTTTATTTTATTATTATTATTTTTTAACGTTTATCCATTTTAAAAAATCAAATTATAAATTTTTTGAATTTTTTTATACTACCCTTTTTTTTTATTTTTAAAATTACTTTCAACACGAAACTAAATCCTGAAAAGAAAAATGGTAGTTTTGGAAAGAAAAAATTTGATGGGTAACGAGTGAATGCATTATTAACTTTTCTTAATCTGCATGTTTTATCAAACTTAGCTGATCTTCATGCGACAGAGGGAGTAGTAAGATTTGATTTTGATATAGTTTTGCCATTCTGGATTACTTTCATTTGATTTTAATTTTAGCCTCAAACCGAACAAAAGTATAAAATAATCCCTTTTGGTTTGAAAATGCGCATTTTTCAATCCAAACCTCATTCGGTCAGCAATAATTTTTATACATTGGGCTGAATTTGGGTTGAAAAATCCCAACTCAAAAGCTTGGGATTCGGCAGAGGGCTTGGACAATATGAACTTGATCGTTTAAACCTGAAACTTAGGTTAGATTGAGGGTTTTATACTTAGGGTTGAACCTGAGTTGATCTCTTAACCCACACAAGTTGCAACCTAGTGACAATTGATGTAGCCAATTTAAAAATTCATTAAAGCAATATCACATACCAAGTTAGTTGCCACATAAGTTGTGCACATAAAATTTGCTAAGAATTGAGTTCTCTTTAACATTAAAGGGGAAAAAAAAAATGTCTGAAGATTGGGATGAGATCGACGTACAATATGGGGAAAACATTGAAATAGGAATGGAAACACTTGTAAATGTAGAACCGAATAAAGAAGGAAATAAGAACAAATAAAAAAAAAATTTTAAAAAAAATTTCTCCATGATATCTTCTCTTTAATTTGTTCATATTATCTCGATTCCCCTCCTTAATCTTGTTTTAATTTATAATTGTATTAATATATATATATATATATATCAGCAAAAATAAGATTGATATTATTAATGATAAAAGTACGTAAAGATACACAGCAACCAACACCCAAACCAAGAATATAACCCTATCCACACCACAGAAGCTAGTAAACACCAACACAAAAAACCCCTCAATAATTGTATTAATATTTCTAATACGAAAATGCTAAAAAAATCTAATTTTTTTATATCCAAATTTACTTACCCAATTAATGTGGCATGCAGTTATCAAATTTTTCAGTAAAATTTTTAATTGGTTAGACAAGTAAATTTGGCCAAATATATGACTTGGCTATATAGTACTACTCTTTGAATATTATTTAATCTGTCCAAATATAACATACTAACTAACCAATCCGGCTTGCATGTGAACAGACTTATGAGGGAGAATATAGGGGTAGCACCAAGGCACTTACACGCTTCGAGCCTCTCCAATCACAATAGCTATATTTTGGCTAAAAAAGCTAGCAAAAGGATAATTTTTTTAAATAGCTAGTCAGCTATTTAAGTTTTACTCCAACCACACTAGCTATTTTCCAAAATCTTGAATTAGAGATATATATATATATTGAATTGTAAGACATTGAAGTATGAGAAAAAATATTAAAATACATATAGCTAGTGAATAGTGGTTAGTTATATATAGCTAGCTACTATAACAAATGTTAAATAACTAGCAATTTAACTAGCCCTCTGGAGCACTCTTTTTTCATTTTAGCAAGTTATAATAGTTAAAGGGGTTGGATAACTAGCCCCCTTGGAGATACTCTTACAGACACAAGACCTCATGCGTCAGAACCATGTTAATTGTTCATCTAAAATCCCGAGTTATTAGAGATGGGAAAAACAATGTATATCAAAAGACTCACATATTAGATTAAAATTGAATAATCGTTACGCTTATCCAATTGAGATATATATTTTTTACCCAAAAAAATTTAAATAAAATAAATTTATGAGAAGTCTATTTTATTGGACTTATGAAAGCATAAGTGTATTGTAAAAACTTATATAACCATAAGTCCACTTTTAAGGAAAACACAATATTTTTGTAGGAGATTCAAATACAAAAGATCTCGTGGGCTAATTCATACGTACTCCCCAAAACTACAATAATTAAAAACAAGATAAACCATCTTAAAGTAATTTCAAGGAGCTATTTATTATCAAATAGAGATATTACATGAGATAGGCATAAAGAATGGAAAGTGAGGGCAGGGATCGCCCCCTTGTTTTTTTTATCCTCTTTTATTATTATTATTGATGTAAGCAAAAAAAAAAAAAAGGTCCAAAACATGTGTGAAGTAGCATTAATTAATAAAGTGGGCCCCACATTCACCCCCTTATCCATATGTGACAGCTTGTTCTTATTCCAAACTGGGCCTCACATTTATGGTTGCTTTCACCTATACATTTTTGACACATAAGATGAGTGGTAGAGATGGGAGACAAAACATGGGTGAAGTAGCATTAATTAATAAGGTGGGTAGTCTCATACCTTATTAATGCATGAGTTACCATATAGGTTAATAAAATCGGTGAAATAAATTACATTGCTCATTACAAAATAATTTTTTTTCTTTAATTTCCCATCGGAGTCTTCGAAAAGGAAAAATTAAGATACCATAATGAAGTATTTAACATATATAAGTAGGGATAATACTTGGCTCCTCACAATGAAAGAACAACTCTTCTTTCCTCCTACTCATATTATGCCACGCGTCTAACAAAACAAATGCGAATTGATTATGCACATCTATACCTATATATGTTATAATATTATAGACATGCATCCACATATTCATATCTATATGTTTATGTATTCAAATGAATATAAATATTTGTCTATATATTTATATTCACGTGTCCATGCATTTGTATCTATTTATCCATATTTTTTAACATTAACTATGACATGTGGCATTATATGAGTGGGAGTAAGGACCTAAGTATTGTCCAATAAATAGTAACCTACATGGATGTTGAACGTGCACACCAACCCACTTCTTCTTCATCTTTAAACCCCAGCTCCAAACTCTAGAAGCCACGATATGGCCAATACTACACCTGCACTAACTCTTCTGTGAACATGCGGTTGGTGAGTATGTGGTTAAAAGCTTGATATTAGCAACAAAGGCTAGCCAAACATGGAGGAAAATTCAAATACAGAAGTTAGGCAGATTTGATTGTCACCTATGACATTCTTTGATGGTTGCCTTCACCTATAAATATAGAGTTTCATTGTATTGTAAAAGTGTGGAATGAAGAATAAAAATAGAAAGAAACAGAGAGTGAGAGCCAGAGAGTCCTCTGTGTTTGTGTTCGAGAATTTGTTTCAATACAATTTGAGTTATTTTTTTGTGAGTTATAAATCTCTCTCTGAGGTGCACCACTAGTGGCCTCAACACCCCACTCCACCAACAAATTGGTATCAGAGTATCAGGTTACCAGAAAATCTGAAACAGAGCATAACAGAGTGTTTTGTGATTTTACCCAGAAATCAAATTGCTCAAACAGATGTTTGAGCTCATAGGAGTGTAGAGCTCATCGATACAAGTTCAACAGTGCAGAAAACGGAATTGAAACGAGCTCTCAGTCGTTTAGAGGGTTTCAGCGAACCAAACGTGCCCTTACTATCATCTCCTTTGGCGAAGGCGACACTCTTCTGGTAACACTATTCCAGCGAAGGTATATTCCACAAAATATTCTTCAGCCCAGTCAGCAGCCTAGTCAGCGCCACATCATCAGCCCAATCAGCCTCAGTCAGTGCCACATCAGTAGTCCAGTCAAAAACCAGTCAATGCCTAGTCAACAAAAGAAGCTGTGATCCAGTGCTTCGCATACACAGCCCAAATTCAATCTAAGCTTTCAAATTTAAATTGATCATATCAGAGTCATTTCTTACCAGATTTTGACGATCTAGGACTCTTTTCTAACTAAAGAGACTGTTCCGGACATAACCGTACGTTCTAATTTTTGAGATTCGACCTGAATTTTCTCCAAAGCTAAACCAGATTTTTGAAGCAAGTACAATGGCCAACAGAAGCACACAAGCTCTTATCCTAAAGCTCACCAAGGATAACTACGACAACTAGCACATACAAATGAAAGCACTACTAGGTGCTCAAAATGTTATAGACATCGTAGAAGATCGATATGAAGAAGTCACTTCAAAAGATGTAGAAGCAGTTATGCAAGAAGCAGAAAGAACAACCCTTAGAGCTGATCGAAAGAAGGATTGTAAAGCAAAGTCCATCATATATCAAGGTCTTGATGAAGCCACGTTCGAGATCATTGCATCCGCTAAGACATCCAAAGAAATTTAGGAGATTCTCTACAAAACCTACAAAGGTGCTGATAAAGTAAAGAGGATTCGCCTTCAAACTCTACGAGGTGAATTTGAATCTTTACGAATGAAATTTTCAGAATTAATTTCTGATTTTTATACACGAGTTATGGTAGTAGTAAATTAGTTAAAAAGGAATGGAGAAAAGGTCTCTAATTTGAGAATCTCATAAAAGATTTTGTAATCCTTGGATCCAAAATTTGACTTTATTGTTGTGGCCTTAGAAGAAACCAAAGATCTATAGAAGAACTGATAGATTCATTGCAAGCACACGAGCAAAAAGTATTGAGAAGAAGTGATGACAGAATGTTGGAGCAAGCTCTACAATCATAGATGTCCCTCAGTGAAGAAAGATACGAGCAAGGGTGGACATCATGAAAAGGAAGAGGACGAGGTCAAGGATCTCGTGGAAAAGGATCTGGAAATTTAGAATCCAGAGGCAGAGGTGGAATAGGATTCGGTGGAGGAGGACGAGGCGAACAGAACTACGTTCTAAGAGGAAGAAGACGAGGAAGAAGAGGTGGTTCTGACAACCGTCAGAACATTGATAAAAGCAATGTTCAGTGCTGCAACTGTCACAAGTACGGCCATTACAGTAACGAGTGCAGAGGAAAGCCACCATCAAATGAAGTTAACAAGAAAGCTAATTTTGCAGAGAAGGAGTCAATTGAAGGAGAATCATTGATACTGATGGCATACGTACAACTCAACCGAACACGGTCAAAATGTTTGCTTCCTTGATTCTGGAGCCAGTAATCATATGACTGGCAAAAAGAATCTATTCATTGAACTTGATGAGAAAGTTTATGGAGAAATATCGTTTGGCGATCTTTCTAAAGTCCCAGTTCGAGGAAGAGGAAATGTTTTGATCAAGAGGAAGGATGGAGATCATGCTTTTATCTCCAATATTTATTATGTTCCAGACATGAAGACCAACATATTGAGTCTAGGACAACTCCTAGAGAAAGGCCATGATATTAATCTTAAAAATATGTAGCTCACTATTCTTGATACTTGAGGGAAGGTAGCTACTCGAGTAAAGATGGCGAAGAACAGGATGTTTCCACTTACTATTCATCATGATACGCCAAAGTGTTTGAGTGCTGTCATTAATGACAAAGATTAGCTATGGCATCTCAGATTTGGACATCTCAATTTCGAAAGTTTGAAGAAGTTGGGAAACAAGAAGATGGTGAAAGGTCTACCCAACATTCAGCACCCTAATGAGATGTGTGAAAGCTACATATATTCTTAGTAAACAATATCGAAGCAGTTTTGGAAAGCAAGTTGAATGGAGAGCAACCATGCCGCTCTAATTAGTACACAAAGACTGTGTTGGCTTTTGAATCTAGCATCAAACGAACATAACAAATACTTTCTCACCTTTATCGAGGATTACAATAGGAAAAGCAAGGTATATTTTCTCATGCAAAAGCCAAAAGTATTTGGAATCTTCAAAGAGTTCAAAACTCTTGTGGAGAAGCAAAACGATTATCAAATCAAGACGTCGCGATCTGATCAAGGTCGTAAATACATCGCAACTGCATTTGAAGAATTCCTTAAGCAGCAAGGAATCAAGCAACAACTTACACCATCCTATACACCTTAGTTAAATGGTGTAGCTAAGATAAAGAATCGCATAATCCTTAACATGGCTAGGTGCATGCTAAAGGATAAAAATATGCCCAAAACTTTTTGCGCTGAAGTAGTTTTATGTGCATTCTATTTGCTAAACAGGTGTCCTATAAAGAATTTGAAGACGATGACACCACAAGAAGCATGGAGCACTCACAAGCCAAGCATGAGTCATTTCAGAGTTTTTAGTTGCATTGGCTATGCCAAGGTCCCAAAGGCAAAAAGAACCAAACCTGAAGATAAAAAAGTAAAGTGTATCTTTGTTGGATACGGTGACAGAACAATAGGATACGGACTATATAATCTCGTCATCAAGAAAGTGTTTTTCAGTAGGGATGTCATTTTTGAAGAAAATGAATCCTTGAATTGGGATCAAATTGAAACTTTCAGAAATGCGAAGCAAATTCTTGAAGAAGAGCCAGTGACTAGAGAGTCACGATTACTAAGAGAACAACAAACATGATAATAGCTTAAAATTGCATTAATGTTATACTTTTAGTAGGCATTATCACATTTATTTAACACTTAATTCCGAATTTTATACATTATACATGAATTCTCTTGATACATGCTTTTATATTTAAAGTGGTGTATTAATGTGTGTTTTATTTTTGTAGGAAGCCAATTTCCTATGGTCAAGCATTTTTTATTTATTTGGAACTATATGGAAGCTTTGAAAGGGTGAAGTTCATTAATTTTAGAAGATTTTAGCAAAGAAATTGGCAACCCCAAAGTTGGAAAGAAGTTAAAAAAGAAGTTTGGAGCAGTTATCGTATTTTGGCCATAACTTTTGACTCCGAAGTCCAATTTATACGAAATTGGTGTCCCTGGAAAGATAATTTCAAGCCCTACAATATTGTATTTCATGAATATTTCGTGATTTCAACATTTGGTAGGTCAAAAATGGGTTACAAGTTAGCTCTACTGAAAAAAAAACAGGATTCCCAATTTGTTTCCTAATTTTTCTCCTCTTTCCCTTGGAAACCCTAAGAGCACATAGAAAGGAAAAGGCGGCTGCACCTATATATATTACTTCTCCTCTTCTCTTCTATTCACCCACCTCTTTCTTGTTCTTCTTCTTCTATCTCTCTTTAGTTTTCTAGTATCATGAGTAGCTAAACGTTTTGCTAAGGCTAGGAGTGAACCCACAACAATTGTTTGGTATTTGTTTAATGACTCTTTTATGGATTTAATGTAAGCTTTCATAGTTTTGATTGCTTTCGATTATTTTGCAAAGTATTTATTCTGTATAATTCTTTTATTTATCGTTAACTCCGGGTACGGTGAATGCTTAGAATTCTCTGTGAATTAAATTACTAGTTTTCTCATGCAATAAATCAATCAACCTTATGAATCCATATTTTTAGAATTTTTTTGAATAAAATTAATTGTTAAATCATCCGACTGGGATCATCCTTCGTATGAATCTCAGTTGAGTTATAAAATTGAGTCGTTGGCAAATATCTAATACTTGTTGTGAGTGGACCTCTGAACCTTAGTGTTTTTAAATTATTGTTTTCAATTAAACTAATTCTCTGCAATTCAAGCAACCAAATTTCTAAAATCTTTTCTCAATCTTCTCTGCTAATTATTCCCCTTCCCTGTGGTTCAACGTCGGACTCATCGAGAATTTATTACTTCGCAATATCCTACACTTGGGAGCATTATTAAAGTCGCAGCAAAACACCTCTACGGTTTTTCTCCTTGCCACAAAGGAATGAAGCTTCATCACCAATAGCACAAGAATTATCAGACATTAGGCTAAAAAAAGTTCGAAGCCTATATGATCTGTATAAAAATACAATATCGATGGATGAAGGCATCACTCTATTTTGTCTGCAAATGAGCAGTGATCTAGTTAGCTTCGAGGAGACTAACAAAGAAGATAAATAGAGGAGTGCAATGGATCAAGAGATTAAATCCATTGAAAAGAACAAGACATGGGAGTTAACTAATCTCCCGAAAAGCCGCAACACCATTGGAGTGAAATGGGTCTACAAGACGAAGAGAAATGCTCAAGGAGAAGTCTAGAGATACAAGGCAAAGCTTGTTGAAAAAGGTTACAAGTAGTAAGAGGGAATAGACTGCGGTGAAGTCTTTGCTCCTATTTCTAGACTTGAGACCATTAGATTACTGATTTCATTAGCTACACAGAAGAGGTGGAAGATTTATCAGCTAGATGTAAAGTCAGCATTTCTAAATGGATTTCTTGAAGAAGAAATCTATGTGGAAAAGCCACTTGGATATGTAAAGAAAGGCCAAGAGAATATGGTGTACAGGCTAAAAAAGGCGTTATACGGATTGAAGCAAGCTCCCCGTGCATGGAATGTGAAGATTGATAATTATTTCCAGGAAAATGGATCCGAGAAGTGTTCCTACGAGCATGCACTATATCTGAAGAAGGAAGCTGATGGAAGCTTGCTGTATGCATGCTTGTACGTTGATGACTTGATCTTCATTGGCAACAATCCAGCCATGTTTGAATTCTTTAAAAAGAACATGGTTCAAGAATTTGAGATAACGGACATTAGACTAATGTCTCAATTCCTAGGCATTGAAGTCAAGCAAAACAATGAAGGAATCTTCATCTCCCAGAGTTACTATGTGAAAGAGATTCTTAAGAAATTTGGCTTGGAGAATTGCAACCCAGTCACAACTCTTGTTGAAACATGATTAGAACTACGGAAGAACGAGCAAGGAGATATTGATCCAACCTACTTCAAAAGCTTGGTTGGAAGTTTGAGGTACTTGACTTGCACTAGACCTGATATACTCTACAGAGTTGGACTAGTCAGTAGCTACATGGAAACCCCTGATTATTCTCATCTAAATGCAGCAAAAAGGATACTTTGTTACATCAAAGGTACGCTCAATGATGGCCTGTTCTATACTTCAAGTGAAGATTGCAGACTTGTTGGCTATTTGGATAGCGATTGGTGAAGAGATCTAGATGAAAGGAAAAGCACAACAAGATTCACATTCTTTATGGGACATACAGCATTTACATGGTCATCAAAAAAGCAAGCCACTGTAACGCTGTCATCATGTGAAGCTGAGTATGTTGCTGCCAGCTCAGCTGTCTGCCATGGCATATGGCTCAGGAACATGTTAAAATATTTGAGTTTTCCACAAGTTGATCCAACAGAGATCTACATTGACAATCGATCAGCAATCGCATTGGCGAAAAATCCAGTGTTTCGTGAACGAAATAAGCACATTGACATACGCTATCACTTCATGAGGGAACATGTGAAGGATAAAGAAGTAGAGCTAATTTCGTGTAGAACATATGATCAGATTGTTGACATATTCACCAAGCAGCTAAAGCATAATGTACGTGTTTGTAAGATTGAGAACCATGATTGGCATGGAAAATTTGAAAGACAAGTTTAAAGGGGGATGTTGATTGTGTAAACTTGTTTTACACATGGTTTGGTCGGTGAACATATGGTTGATGAGTATGTAGTCAAAAACTTGATATTGGCAATGGAGGTTAGCTGAACACGGAAGAAAATTCAACACGGAAGTTAGGCAGATTTAATCTTTGATTGTTGCCTTCACCTATAAATATAGAGTTTCATTGTATTGTAAGAGTGTGGAGTGAAGAATAAAAATAGAGAGGAACAAAGAGTCCTCTGTGTTTGTGTTTGAGAATTTGTTTCAATACAATTTGAGTTATTTGTTTGTGAGTTATAAAGCTCTCTCTGAGGTGCACCACCAGTGGCCTCAACACCCCAATACATTCTTCTTCATCTTTAAACCCTAGCTTTAAACTCTGTAAGCCACAATATGGCCATTGCTACACCTGTAGTAACTCTTCTATGCACATCATTCTCCTCCACCATAATCGCTCTACTTCTCTTGGCCTTTATCCTTTTCATGAAAAAATTAAATTTTCAATTGAAGTCTCATAACAATTCCATGCAACTCCCTCTCCCTCCCGGACCTGCTCCATGGTCAATTATCGGTAATGTCCCAGAGATGGTGAGAAACAAACCCACATTCCGGTGGCTACACCTCCTTATGGAGGAGATGAGCACCGAAATAGCTTGTATTCGTCTGGGCAATGTTAATGTGATTTCGGTGACTTGTCCTGATATTTGCCGAGAAATATTGAAGAAACAGGATGCCATATTTGCATCAAGGCCACTTTCTATGTCCTCCCATAGTTTTAGTGGTGGATACTTAACAACAGCGCTTGTACCCTTTGGAGAACAATGGAAGAAGATGAGAAGAGTATTGACTTCAGAGGTGATTTCTCCAGCAAGGCACCGATGGCTTAAGGACAAAAGAGATGAGGAGGCTGACAACCTTATCAGGCAAGGGCGGAGCCCGCCCTCACATGTTTTCATTTATTTTGAAAATGACTTTTTCATAATTACGTATTTGACCCTTCGAAAAAATTTATTTCTCCTTAAAATTTGATCCTTAATTATGTCAATTCAATTTGATCATCCCACAAAAGTTTAAGTGAAAACCCATTTTGTTTTATACCTTTTAGTTCTAATTTTTTTATTATTACAAATTTGACCCTCCCAAAAATTTTATTTTGCCCCCAAAAATTTGACCCATTTATAAATTTGATAATTCTACAAAAACTCTATCGATCAAAGTCAAAACCTTTTTGGCGGCCTTCTAGCTAACTTCTACCCCTAATTTTTTTAAAAGTTAATTCCACTTTGCCCCTTGAATTTTGGGGCAAAACCCCTTTTTCTGAATAGTTAATGCATGTCTTGATCCTTCAATTAATACTAATTTTTTGACTCTGCTTCTGTCATTAGGTACGTTTATAACCAATGCTGCAAGAGCTCCGGTATCGTAAAAGTAAGAATAGCGGCCAGGCATTACAGTGGAAATGTGATCAGAAAGTTGATGTTCAATAAGAGATACTTTGGGAAGGGAATGGAAGATGGAGGACCAGGAATTGAAGAAGAAGAGCACGTCCATGCCCTTTTTACAGCGCTCGGTTACCTCTACTCCTTCTCCATTTCGGACTACTTTCCATTTTTGATAGGACTTGACCTGGATGGCCATGAAAAGATTGTGAAAGACGCTAACAAAATTATGAAGAAATATCACGATCCCATAATAAACCAAAGGATTCAACAGTGGACTAATGACAATGGTATGGCAAAGGAGCCCCAAGACTTGCTTGATGTTCTTATTAGCCTTAAGGATGCTAATGGGAAGCCATTGCTGACACCAGAAGAGATCAAAGCACAAACCACTGTAAGATTTTCTTCTTTCAATCTTTCTCGGTATTATCTACGTACTCCAGAATTTTTTTTCTCTTAAAAATTTAAAAAAGGTGGCGGGGGTACACAGAGAGAGAGAGAGAGAGAGAGAGAGAGATGGTTTGTGGATGCCAACTTTGATATGACTAACTATTTTAAAAGTAAGACTATGAACATGTTGGATGAAAGTGAAAGGAAAATTTAAAGAGGCCAAATTGTTTACTCAAATTTCATGCCCAAATGATGTGGCAGCGGCTACACCAACCTATTATGGATAGGTATTTTATTTTATTTTGATAGGTAATGTGAATTAAGTTATTCTTTTAACCACTGCTATATTTCACCAATCTTATTAATACATAATAGTGATCCATGCATTAATAGGATATAAGACCTATACCTCAACAATCAGTGCATGTCTCGATCACTATGAGCGAATAAGTATTTTTCGGACTCTTTTAGGAAAAATTTTCCTGGTTAGTCAAGCTACACTCATTGAGCGGGTAAATAAATTTGGACAAAAATTTTAGATTATGTATCAACATTTTTATTTTTATTTTTATTTTTTTTAAGGTTATGCACGAGCATGTTACATGCATGCAACGTACCAAGAAAAATTTAAGTAGCTATGTTGGGCAGGTTTTAGCTCTTTTGGCATTTTGGGATTGGTCCCTCTTCGGGCTTTTTGGTTGGTTAGTTATATAGCCATTTTGGGTTTTTGGGATTGGTCACTCTTCGGACAATTGCAGGAGATTATGATGGCTGCGGTGGATAATCCATCAAATGCACTGGAATGGGCGATGGCAGAAATGATAAATCAACCCGAGATGCTTCAGAAAGCCGTCGACGAATTGGACAAGGTGGTTGGCAAGGAAAGACTGGTCCAAGAATCCGATATCCCGCATCTCAATTACGTGAAGGCATGCGCTAGAGAAGCCTTTCGGCTCCACCCCATTGTACCCTTTAATCTCCCACATGTGGCCATGTCCGACACCACTGTCGCAGGCTACTTCATTCCAAAGGGTAGCCACATACTGCTGAGCCGGATGGGTCTTGGCCGGAACCCAAAAGTTTGGGACGAGCCACTCAAGTTCAAACCAGAGCGACACCTGAACCACAGCGAATGCCCACAAGTTGTGCTCACCGAGCCAGACTTGCGCTTCATATCCTTCAGCACGGGCAGGCGTGGGTGTATTGCTACCACACTTGGGACGGCAATGACTGTCATGCTATTCGCAAGGCTTCTTCAAGGGTTTCATTGGAGCTCACCATCCACCATTGATCTTGCTGAGTCCAAAAATGATCTCTCTCTTGCTAAACCATTGGTCGCGTGTGCTGTGCCCCGCTTGCCTCTCCATTTGTACCCTGCAAACTAAATCCATTAATGTACGTTTGTCCTAGTCATTAGCCAGGGTGACAATTCAATAAATTACCTGGTTTAATAAGTAGTATAATAGCCAGTGGTGGGAGATTAATTATTTTCAGTGGACCTGTACGTACTAATGTTGTCGGCTTACCACCGGCTAGTTTGTGGCCTAGTGGCACCTGGGTGTGGTGATCGAGGTGTGGGTACCTAGCTAGGTTTCAAGTCCCTCCAATGCCCTAGTTTTCTTTCCGCTTCTAATTCCATCGATTTGTACGTTTTTTTGTTTTTGTCCCTCTATGGCTTTTGTTATATTGTTTTTATCTTAAGGGTAAAGGTGCTGGGTGCAGTGGTTAAAGTCATGAATCTACCTTAAACGGGACAATCTTTATTTACATTTTTTTTTTTCCAGAGTTAAGTTTAGTTGATAGTGTTTTATATTAGAGTGCAACAAATTTATTATATCTTATTCGTTTACTTGCTCATAAAGTTCAAGTAAACTAATAGATATGTATGTATGCTTACAAGAAAGAGAAATATGTCTTGAATTTAAGCAACATCGAGTGAGTATTTACGAAAAAATGAGACAATTGTATATAAATTAATTTGTTGCAGAAAGTTTTGTGGTGGAGGAAAATAATAAAACCGATATGAAAGAGGAAATAAATAATAATAATAATAATGGGGTCAATATAGAAAAAAAAATTTGTGTGGGGCCGTAGCCCCCACTTGCCCCCGCCTGGGTGTGTCGTTCCTTGGTCAGCCTCTTTTTATTTATTTTTTAACGGTCAAGTAATGTTTGTGAGCCCATAAAATAGATAAGTAGTGGGATATAACTTATTTTCATGCTTGAGTGGCAAGGGCAGGGTAGATCTACATATAACTACGTAACTAATCCTCAGTGCCTTTTGGGCCGCTGACAGGTTAATCCACTGCTTGATAGGGTTGTGCCCCTAATAGGGTCGACCCTAACAGGGGATGGATCATGGATGGGTCCAAAGGGACAAAAATCATTTTGGATAGCTAATAGATTGGAATGTGTTGTTTGATACTTGCTTACGATTGGAGACATGCACGCATGATTATTAACAAAAGAAAAAAAAAAGGCCATATGAGTGGCCAAGCACTCATGTATGAGAAGATAAAAATAAAAAATTTAGGATCCGTTGGATTAAGCTACTGCTTTTTATTTTTTACTTTTGAAGGTAAAGAAATAATTTTTTTTTTTAAAATTTTAACAATAAAAAGTTATAATATTTACTTTTAAAAGTTAAGGTAGCAATAATTTTTTACTACCTCAATTTTTAAAATTAATTTTTAAAATTTTTCACAATCAAAACTTTCATTTTTCAATTTTTAATTTTAAAACTTTTGAAAGTGAAAAAGAAGAAGTAAAGGCTTATCTAAACAGACGCTTAAATATTAGTGCCCCTGCCGACACTGTTCCGAATTTTGGAAATTAGGCACGTTTTTCCAAAAATGTGTCCTACTATTAGGTACGTAAAGGATCATATCTTACAAGATTTTGCTGTGTACCATATATTTTCCATTTTTTTTTTATACTAGAAATGCTTAAAGTTCTAGCTCTTTCCATAACAGTATTTGTCTAAAGTAGTAGGTGAACTTTCACAGCCAATGTGGACCTATTTTTTTTTTTTAAAAAAACAATCAATAGAATCTACTTGTATCCTTAATTTCCGTTAAATCAATAAATAGATATTAATATTTTTTTATAAATTTGAAAACGAGATCACTTGCTTAACAAGTTAAACAAATGCCATTAAACTACTATGTTATTGAAATATCTTGATTGAATTTACCTCACAAGACAAGTTTGAGGTGGCATATATATATATATTGACACGTGCATGGCATTAGCACCATGCCACCATTCATGGGAAGATTGTACCATATGCATGGGTGGATTATACGCACCTTAATGCATGATGCTGCAGAATAATAATAATAATAATGTAATATAGTATATGATCCTATAGATTAGAGTTCTCGATCAGGGAGAGCTAGATGAGTATGGGAGGATTGTACTATACGCATGGGTGGATTATGCGCACCTCAATACATGATGCTACAAAATAATAATAATAATGCAATATAGTTTATGGTCCTATAGATTAGAGTTCCCGATCAGGGAGAGTTAGAGGAGCATCGAACTTTATGGCATGTCACATATTGGGCATAGAGCTGATATTTAAACGGTTTCGAATTTTGTGTTGAATTTACAAAAATGCAACACCATATTGAGGTGTTCTGAACCCTTGGATGAAGTTGTAGAGGGCTGAGATTGAAGTATCAAAAGTTACCATTGCAATTCTCTGACCCATTTAAACACATGTTTTTAAAGTGTGAGCCACAACATAATATGTCACACGTTTTTGAACCACAATGCAATAGAGGGAGATAGCTACTCATGTTTTTAGACCAAACGTTTTTGTTTGCTCTTTGGCTTTTGTTATGTCGTTTTTAGCTTAAGGGTAAATAAAACCGCTGGGTGTAGTGGCGAAGTTAAGAATTTACTCTAATGGGGACAATCTTTATTTACATTTTTTTTCCAAAGTTTTGTTTAGTTGATAGTGTTTTATATTAGAGTGCAACAAATTTATTACATCTTATTAGTTCTTTTCTTTTTCTTTTTTTTTTTAATTTATTTATCAACGAAAAATGATATATATTAAGAGAAAAGGAGACAAGATATACCTAACAAAGACATAGCAGCAAAAGAATAAAATTAATAGATATGTGTATGTGCTTACAAGTGAGAAAAAATTGTGTCTTGAATCTAAGCAACATCAAGTGAGTAGTTACGAAAAAATGAGACAATTGTATAGAAATTAACTTATTATAGAAAGTTTTGTAGTAGAGGAAAATGATAAAATTTGATATTAAATAGGAAATAAAAAATAATAACGGGTCAATATCTAAATTTCATTTCATATATAAAATTGAAAATAAAAAAACTGTGTGGGGGCCAACTTGACCCCATGTGGCTCCGCCACTCGCTGATGGGTGTGTTGGTTTTTTCGTTTTTGCTAAAAGGGTCAGCCTTGTTTTCTTTTACCAAAATAATAATAATCATAAGGGTCGCGATTGTAAATATGAATATTTCTCATGCAATATATACATCAAAGGCTCCCCATGCCAGAGAATAGGACACACGTCTCACATAAACCACAACACATGCAATATAAGGAGACGCGCGGTGACCAGGTGGCAGGTGCCAGTGAATAGCGTTCCCAGAGGACCACAATTCGTAATGGAGCCGAGAACTGACAATACCACACATTAATGCAATAGATCGTACGATTCTCAGAGGAGCACATTTGTCAGTTTATATGTGACTTTTGGTAGGTGCCAAAGGGTAATGCTGCTAGGTACAAGTCAGTGCGGTTTGAGCGGTTTAGAGAGGTTCTCTCGTCTCACTGATCATTTTGGTTTATGTATTGACCAACCGTAACCATACCAGCACCGACCAAATTTGTATCGTTGCGATTTGGTGTGGTGTTTGGTTTCACCAAAATTGAATTGAAACCCCTCCTTTTCTCATCTACTTGGCACAAAAAACCTGAATTAAACATGCGATTTGACTTTTCCTCATCTACTTGGCACAAAAAACCTAAATTAAACATGCGATTTGATTTGTGCATATATATATATATATATATATGCACAGAGAACCCGATATATATCAACATAGAACTAGACTAGTTTCAGAAGAAAACATTCTTGCACTCTTCTATTTCCATAGAAAATTTTTTGGATAAGACAAACAAAACAAAAAATAAATAAATAAATAAAGCTTTCCCACGAAAAAAAATATATATATATTTGTACTTCGTAGTTTCAATTGAGTAAAAGTTCACATTTTCTAGGGTCCCAGATACCCAAAAAAAAAAAAAAAAAAAACCACAAATCTTGATTTCTTTTAATTTCATATAATTTCCCAGTAATCAAACACAGAATTAAACAAAAACCGAGATAACAAGAGAGGAGGAGAGAAAGCTAGACTGAGAGTAGGGACTATGTGCACAACGGCGACGAATGTGCAGTAAAAAGGAGACCACGACAGCGATGAATATAGCCTGTGATTGAAAGAGAAAGAGAAATTAGGATATATACACATAGAAAGAGAGAGAGAGACAGAGACAGAGACAGAGAGAGAATGAGGGATTGAGAGAGAACATACTTTAAGATACTGGCTGCTGTTAATCTGGTGTGCCGGAGGTGCGCCAGAGAATGAGACAGAAAGAAGGTAGGGTAGGGTGGGTGATGACAGCGTTGAGGCTGGTGTGGGGGTTATCAAATGAATTGAAGGGGGGAAACTGAAAATTAGGGTTAACTGTTATGTATATATAGTGTGATATTAAAACTACGTAGTTTAAGTTTTAAAAGTAACGTATATAAACTAGTTCGGTTCGATTTAATTGGTCCAATTTTTTGCTAAACCGATACCAAACCGAAACAAAAAAAAAAAAAAAAAAAACACACATAAAATCTTAAATCGAACCGTCCAATGTTAGTTAAAAAACCGACCAAAAACCGATAAATCGGTTCGGTCCGGTCTGGTTTGACCGGTTTGGTTGGTTTGCTTGCACCCCTAAATGCTACTGTACCCTAAATAGTGCATTTGAAAGAATAAAGTGTGGGGGCAAAGTAGCATTTAGTAGGGCAAAATGTGGGGCAAACTTGCATTACCGGATGTGGAAACTCAATCGTTTTAGGGAAATTCTAGTTAAACCCATATTTTACCCTATACTTTGTCCTACTATGATAGAATAATGGGTAAAGTTGTGGACAACTGATTTGGTTAAACCCTAAAAATTGAAACAACCCTTAATCTCTAATAGTAGGACAAAGTGTGAGGCTAACTAGCATTTCCCATCATTTTGTCTTCCTTCATTTAGGGAGATACTCTTTCTCACTCTCACATTTGAAAAAGTGTGGAAGGTTTTTTTTTTGGATTTTCGGCTTTTTTTTTTAATGGGTATATTATTTTATTTTATTATTATTATTTTTTAACGTTTATCCATTTAAAAAAATCAAATTATAAATTTTTTGAATTTTTTTATACTACCTTTTTTTTTATTTTTAAAATTACTTTCAACACAAAACTAAATCTTGAAAAGAAAAATGGTAGTTTTGGAAAGAAAAAATTTGATGGGTAATGAGTGAATGCATTATTAACTTTTCTTAATTTGCATGTTTTATCAAACTTAGCTGATCTTCATGCGACCGAGGGAGTAGTAAGATTTGATTTTGATGTAGTTTTGCCATACTGGATTACTTTCATTTGATTTTAATTTTAGCCTCAAACCGAACAAAAGTATAAAATAATCCCTTTTGGTTTGAAAATGCAGTTGCCGCATCAACTTATGGCTTCATCGGATGATGTGGGCACCACTCGATTCATTGGGTGCTGTAGCACCAGTGTTGATAAATACCTCTCAAGTTAGTGCCCTACAATTTCATAAACTTGACCCTGTAAGATGGGATCAGTTTCACTCCATAAGCCCCATGCAGTGTTGGTCCCATACCCAGCACAAGGCCATGTTAACCCTATCATGCAATTTGCCAAGCTTTTGCATGCAAGAGGTCCATGTCACTTTTGTTAACACTGAATATAACCATAAACGCTTGGTTCACTCCAAGGGGCCTGACTCAGTTAAGGGCTAACCGGACTTTCTATTCATGACCATACCGGACGGATTGCCGCCATCAGACTACCAGCACGTCACGCAGGATATTGCTACGCTTTGTGATTCAACGAGAAACAACAGCTTGGTTCCATTCCAAGAGCTCTTGGCTAAGCTCAATTCCTCACCGGACGTGCCGCCGGTGACTTGCATAATTTCGGATGCAGTCATGAGCTTTACCATGCAAGCCGCAAAAGAACTGGGCATTCCTGAGGCTCAGTTCTGGACTGCATCAGCTTGCGGGCTCATGGGCTATTTCCAGTTTTCTGAACTTGCCGAAAGAGGCCTTGTTCCATTCAAAGGTCATCTTTTTTCTTTCTTTTTTTTTAATATATTATTTAGGGTACTTTTTATTTATTTTTATTTCTTAGGTTTTATTTGAATGTCCTTATATATATATATATATATAGACTGATACTTAGGGGCGCATACACTATGGGTGCACATGTCCAAAAGTGCACTCATAAGATTTTTACTGAAGTGTATATTTTAGAATTTAAATTTTTTTTTTACTAAAAATACTACCACTCCTTGATTTATAAATACATGTACAAAGACAAGACGTGCACACTTTTGTAAATACTAGATATGGGCACACGTGCGTTGCACATGAATATTATTTAAATAAAAAAATTTATAAATTATATATATATATATATATATATATTGAACATGAAAATCTAATTATTTGTTACTTTGTGTTAATTTAACTTATTAGAATAAACGCTCAATACAATATTATTTGTTACTTTTGTGTTAATATAAAAGATTCTTAATTGGTTAAATATGGGAAGCAAATAAATATTTAAAATTTAAAATAAGGATGTAATGGTCAATCAAAAGTGTTTTTAAAGTATAAACTTTTATAGGTAGTATAGATATAATATAATTTAATATGTGATACAAGAGCATCTTTGAGGGAGGTAGCAAAAAAAAAAAAAAGTAACAAATCTGTCTTTTGCTACCTTACGTGGGCTGTGGCAATTTGCTACTTCAATTTGAGATGTGCATTCCAAAGGGAAGTAGCAAACATATTTATTTTATTTTTATTTTCTATATTTTATATTTTTGATGCTTTTAAATATTATTTAATTTATTTTTTTAATAAGTGAAATTGATCCCTCATAATATAGTTTTTTTTACTTTTTCTAAAAAAAAATTCTCAATTTTATTTTTATATGGTATCATCATCTACATTTTTTTTTTGTTCACTTAGAGATTGAAAAGAAAGTGGAGATCGAGATTTTCATTTTATTTTTTTCCTCATTTCTTTTATTTTTTTCCTTTTTCTTTTTCCCCCTCCCTTCCCATCAACAACCAAATTCAAGCAAAATAATAATAATAATTATCACATACATATATGACCCATTCTAACAATTTCCACGTTACAATCAAAACACATTCAAGGGTTTTCCTAGTCTATCTAAAATCCTCGAAAACAACCACTCTCAACCACAAACAAATTCAGCATTATATGAATTCTCACCAAATTTTAAGAAATACAAAATAAAAGTATAAAACACTCACGCAACAGCCCCTTGAGATCCGGTATCTTCTCCATGTATTGTCTCCATGATGTGGATATTTGGTTTGTGACTGCGCTGAGAAGTAGGTGTGCCTCTAACAGGCCATTCTCGTTTGCTAGAGAATGAGAAGAAGAGGGAGATACGAAGTCAACGTGTTTTAGGATTATATATATAGTATTAAATAGAGTATTTGATTTAGAGTTTCCTTTAAATTCCTATTTGTATTTTATATATTAAGGTATGCGTTTTAGAATTTATTAAGGTATGTGTTTTAGAATTGTAGTTTCCATATTACTATATTTTCTATATATGCAGAAGGGTGGGTAGTTGTGTATTTAAAAATTAAAATAAGGGTATATTAGTCAATCAAAAGTTTTTCTTACATTCATCTTTTTATAGGTAGTATAGATTATGATTAAAATTTTAAAATTACCATTTTTTTTTTTTTTGAATTTTGGGGATAATACAGTAAAAGTTTTTACAGATTATCTATATACAGTTGTCTTTCAATTTGAGATCCTAAATGAAATTTTATTTCAAGCCATCAGATCAGGATCACTTAAATCATTAATCTATGTGAATCCTGATACTACTATTTAAAAAAAGCCTTGACAGAATTCCAATCCGAGAGAAAGTTTTCTTTCTATATATATATATATGTGCGCGCGCGCACATTCACTGGGGAAAATCTTGGATCTACCCCGAAGACTGAGGTGATTATTGTTAATATTCCTGTACTTTAATTTGCAGATAAGAGGTACATGTGCAATGGATGCATCGATACGCCGCTCGACTGGATCCCTGGTATGAGAGGAATCCAGCTAATGGACATGCCAACCTTTGCCCGAATAACCGACCGGGACGACATCATGTTCAACTTCATGATAGAACAAATGCAAAACTGTTCAAATTCCATGGGGATTATCATCAACACCTTCGACGATCTGGAAAGCGAAGTACTCAACGGACTGGTGGCATCCTCATTGCCTCGTATCTACACCATAGGACCTCTAACCTCGCTGCTGCGCAGCAGCAAGATGCCGGCGGAAAGCCAGTTGAATTCGGTGGAATCCAGCTTTTGGAAAGAAGACACAGAATGTCTAGACTGTCTTGATAAGAGAGATCCGGCCGACTCCGTGGTGTACGTGAATTTCGGGAGCCTGGCGGTGATGACGGAGGAGCAAATGAGGGAATTCGCGTAGGGGCTCGCCGGCTGCGGGTATCCCTTTTTGTGGATTCTGAGACCGGATGTGGTGATGGGAAACTCCGCAGTCTTGCCTGAAGGGTTTTTGGAGGAGACTAGAGAAAGAGGGCTGACAGCGAGTTGGTGTCCACAGGAGAAAGTGCTCTCCCACCCATCTGTTGGGGTATTCTTGACCCACGCAGGCAAGAACGAAGCTACATGGGTTTGACATGGGGCAAATGCCTCCCGTGAATTTTTTTTTTTTAAGCTACATGAGTTTGAGATGGGGCAAATTCCTCGCCTGAATTTTGTTTTAATAAATTAAAACAAAAAACAAAACAGACGGCGCAGTTGCCTCCCCTGTCTTTTTTTTTCTTTTTTTTTTTGCTCCCTAATATTTAATTTTTCTATTTTATACCTATAATTTTAAATTATAAAAAAATTATAGATTTACCACCCTCTTAAACTTTTTTTTTAACATCCTTTATTTTTCTTTCTTACCCATCACATTTTTTTATTCTTTTAACTAAGGATTCTTTCGGTTTTTTGAATTAGGATAGCTGAGAGCTATTTTCACCTCCTTCTTTTTTTTTCTTTTTTTTTCCTTTTTTTTTTTCTTCTGGGCTAAACCTACACTCCTTCACGTGTAAAAAATGAATAAAAGTAAATGAAAATAAGTCATGACGGTTGTAAATTTAGCCACACAAAAAAATAAATAAATAAATAAATGTAGAAATAGACCCATCGGGATATATAAAGTACTCCGTACTGATTATTGAACAACCAAAGATAGCTTCCGTTGAACTAAAATTCCTGGTTTTTTCTTCGCATGCAGGGTGGAACTCTTTATTGGAAAGTATATGTGCAGGAGTGCCTGTAATGTGCTGGCCTGTAATAGGCGAGCAGCCTATGAATTGCCGATACGTCTGCGATGTGTGGGGCATCGGCATGCGGATCGAGAACGATGTGAAGCGCAACGAGATCGATGGTCTTGTTAAGGAAATGATGGTTGGGAGAAAAGGGAAGGAGATGAGGCAGAAGGTGATGGCGTGGAAGAAGAAGGCAGAGGCTGGAGCCAGCAGCATAGGAGGATCATCTTTTGACAATTTTGATAGATTGATCAATGAGGTTCTCCTTCAAAAGCAGTAGGCAGTATGGTCCTTCTGGTGAGTGTCCAAATTTGGCTTTCGGAGAGGTGGAAAAACGATTGGGATTGCCAGCATTGCAATTTATTATTAATTATTATTTACTTGGTATGGGCAGCATTGCAATTTTAAGAATAATAATATTAATAAATAAGGTCTCCGCAGCCAGATTTGGTATCTTTGCAGATCACTTGTAAACAAATTTTCTTTTTTCTTTTTTTGGGTAAAATTACACACACCCAAAAGGAAAAAACAATGTGCGATATATCCAAGCAGTGTGCATACTCATATTTACTTCTTTGTTTAACTAACATGACAACTAAGATTGTAATTTGGGTGTTGGACCTGCTCAATCCGAACCTAATTCAGTCTATTGACTAGGGCTGCAACTTGGGTGGGTTGAGCCCGCCCAACCCAAACCCAACCTGGTCAATAAACGGGTTGGATAAATAGTTTTCAGACATTAGGTTGGGTTTGGGTTGGAAAATATTAACCCGATTTAAATCGGGTTGGGCTTGGGAAGGGGGTTGGTTAACCCAAACCCAACCCGAACCCGACCTATATAATATAATTTTTTAAAAATATTTTTATATGTATTAAATATGACATCATATAGTTTTTAACTATTGGTTATTTAGTGTGGACATAAGGGGCTTGTATGAGAAATTGCTGAAGGAAGATGTGTAATCGGCTGAAGAAAGATGTGCAGCTAGATTACCTTCTATTGTTTTTTGGGGGGGATTAAAAGGGGAGCTTTATTTAGACTGTTAGCCCTAACCTAGCATTTAACAACTATAAAATCTCACCTCTTAGCAAAAAAAAGAAAAAAAATATATAAAATCTACTAGAATCATAGGATTATAATCTATGTTTGACCTAAAAGGCTCTTTAAATAAGTATCTATTAATGTCAATTTTTCTTATTTTTCTGAGTTAGTTCTTATCATTTTGGCATCAGAACACTCTGCCGCCACTTCTCTCTTCTTTCCCCATTCTCCATCAGCTACTAATGAGTAACGCCATTGATTTTATTAAAGTAGATTAATCAATTGAGTTTAGATGATTAAGATTTGTAAGCATATGTAACAATGCATTTTTATTTTATTGAAGTAGGTTTACTAAAGATGAAAAATAAAAAATGAAATTAATAAGCTAACCCGCACAACCCGACTTCAACCCGCTCAACCCATGTAACCCGTGCCCGCCCAACCCGAGCATGGGTTGAGCCTGGGCTAGGAATGTTCAACCCGAAGTATGGGTTGGGTTGGGCTTGGGCGTAAGGATTTACGCTTAGGGTTGAGCTTGGGTTGACCTCTCAACCCGCCCAACCCGCCCAAGTTGCAGCCCTACTATTGACTGGTTTGGATTGTAAATTTTATACATTGGGTAGAGCTTGGGTTGGAAAATCCCAACTCAAGGGGTTGGGTCTGCATAGAGGGATCAGACAATATGCACCTGACTATTTAAACCTAAAACTTAGGTTGTGTTGAGGGTTTTATACTCAGGGTTGATCCTGAGTTGACCTCTCAACCTGCACAAGTTACAATCCTAGCGGCAATTGACTTGGTCAATTTAAAAATTCATTAAAGCAATATCGCATACCAAGTTAGTTGTCACATAAGTTGTGCACATAAAATTTGGCTAGGAATTGAGCCTTTTAACATTGAAAGGGAAAAAAAATGTTTGAAGATTGGGATGAGATTGAAAATATGAGGAAAATATGGAAATAGGAATAGAAACACTTGTGAATGTAGAACCAAATAAAGAGGGAAAGAAGAACAAATCAACAATTTTTTTTCTTAAAATTTTTTTCTCCATGATATTTTCTCTTTAATGTGTTCATAAATATTATCTTGATACACCTCCTTAATCTTCTCTTAATTTATAGTTGTATTAATATTTCCAATAGGAAAATGATAAAAAGCCCAACTTTTTTTTATCCAAATTTACTTCCCCAATCAATGTGGCAACTGATGTGGCATGCAGTTATCAATTTTTTCAATTAAATTTTTAATTAGTTAGGCAAGTAGATTTGGGCAAATAACTTGCCTTTATAGTATTACTCTTTCAATATTATTCAAATGGTCCAGATATAACGTAGTAACTAACCAACTTATCTAAAAACCTTGTTAATAGAGGGGAGAGGAAAATGTTGTAAATCAGAGATCTTTTATACTCTTGTGTGGTCTTCGGCCTGCATCTGAACAAACCAACAAGAGAGAAAATAGTGGTAGCAGCAAGGCAATAACATGATTACTGGGGTGTGGATAAAAAAAAAAAAAAAACACGATTACTAGGGTTCAAATACAAGACCTCATGCTCTAGAACCAATGTTAATAGTTCATCTAAAAACCCAAGTTATTAGAGATGAGGAAAACAAAGTATATCAAAGGAATTTCACATTTTATATTGAAATTGAATGATCTATCGTTAAGCTTCTTTAATTGAGATATATATATATATATTACCTAAAAAAATATTTAAATAAAATAAATTAGTGAGAAGTCCACTTCATTAGACTTATGGGAGCATAAGTCCACAGTAAAAACTTATGTAGCCATAAGTCCACTTTTAAGTAAATGTCAATATTTTTATGTCAGAGTCAAGTGCAAGAGTTGATCAATATTATTCTTAAGTTATTATTTCTTGTTTCTAAATTTTAAAATGACATAATTTTAATTTACATGCGAGTTTTTAATAAAATTTATATTTTTATAATCTATTCGTTGAGACTTTCAAAGCAAGACCTATGTTGAATATAAAATTACCTAAAGAAAAAAAAATGGTTACATTGACTACATGAAACTGTTTCGAAATAATTACGTCGATGTTTCAGAAAAAAATAAAATAAAATATTTTAAAGTAGAGTTTAAATTTCAATTAGTTATTTTATGAGTAAATTTAACAGTCAAATTATAAATAAAATTATTAGATTTGGTATTATTGGTCTAAAAAATTGTGGATTTGAGAGAATGGAATGCTTTTAATGTAACTATTTTCAAAAGCCATGTGTGGCCTAAAAAATTGTGGATTTGAGAGAATGGAATGCTTTTAATGTAACTATTTTCAAAAGCCATGTGTGGCTACCACTTTCAGGAGAGAGAGAGAGAGAGAGAAAGAGAGAGAGAGTAGTCACATAGGTAAGGGAGAAAGGGTGCTACACGATAAGTCTGGTGGGCTAATTCTTTTTCTTTTCTTTCTTTAAGTAAAACAACCTGTGCTAGGAGGGTTGGGTTAAGGCACACCCTACCAGGTTTATTAATCCAAAAGATAATCATTACATATGCAAATGACCCAACTAAAGATGAACGTAAAATACAATGAAACGTAAGTCAATAGGTTGTTTCAGGAAATTCAAAGAGCAACAAAACTCACCCCAATTGCACCCTTAGAATGGTGAGCTAATTCATACTCCCCACAACTATAATAATTAAAAACAAGAATAAACCATCTTAAAGTAATTTCAAGAAGGTATTTATTGTCAAATAGATATATTACATCAGATAGGCATAAAGAAACGAACAGGTCGAAAGTGAGGGGTATGGATCGCCTCCTTGTTTTTTTTGTATCCTTGCTTTTCCATTTTATTTTTTTTTTAATAAGAAAAAAAAATTTAGTGTAGGCAAAAAAGGGTCCAAAATTACACAGTTTTGATAACATTAAAAAAACAAGCATTATAGTTGTGATTTGTGTGGTTCTAAGTCTTTTTAAAAATTTCACGTGGCTCAAAGTTCATTACTATACATACAGAAAAAGATATCCTTCACATGTTTTGAACCAATAACATAACTGTGATATAATTATATATTGTGCTCCATAAATAACGGCAATTAACAATATTAAAGGCCATGATTTTAGACGATTCGTCCCTAAAAAACAGTTACGCAGATTCAGCGATTACACTCCATAAATTCATATCTACATTCCACATGATACAAATTAAAGTTTGTACAAAGATGAGGAAACTTCGGGCGAATAAGATGACTGCTATACAAAACCAATACTATGAAACCCTGTAAAAACTTGAAAAACAATTATATTTCTTTAAAATAAGGGTAAATTGCATTCTAGGGTCTAAAGTTTGGGTCAAATTTTACTTTAGGGCCTAAAGTTTAAATTGCATCAATTTAATATCCGAATTATTTGTTGCATTATATTTTGGAACCTGTCATCAAATTTTTCTGTATTATCCTTACTTTGTTTTTTTTATCTTTTTTATGGTTTTGAAGACCCTATTTTACCCATATTAACCTTTAATAAACCTTTATATTTTAACCAAATATAAATCATTCTATCGTCAGATTTGTGGTTTTATAAATGGAAAATATAAAAGTTTATTAGATGTTAATATGGGTAATATAGAGAGAGAAAGAATATATGAGTGATTCAAATCTAGTCAAAATATAAAAGTTTTTTAAGATGTTGATAAGGGTAAAATAAAGTTTGAGTGAAACTATTGCCACCACATAAAGTACTCAAAGCCCCCCATTAGTTTATACTTTTTGAGGTTTTATGAAAAATATAAAAGATTTTTACGAAAACTAATAGATTGTTCATTAGAAAACATCATTCTGAACAATTTTGTAAAATAAATTTTTTCCAAAATCTATCATTTAAGCAGACTTTTTGGTCATTTACAATCTCTATTTCATTTTCTATGAAAAATTGCCAAAAAGTCTACTTAAATGACAGATTTTGGAAAAACTTTCTTCTACAAAGTTATCCGAAATGATGTTTTCTAGTAGAATATGTGATTAGTTTTCATAAAAATTTTTTATATTTTTCATAAAACCTTAAAAATGCAAATTAAATGGAGGCCTTAAAGTATTTTATGTGGTGGCAATAGCCTGGCCCATAAGGTTTTTAAACCCATATAAAAAAGAGTAAAGTACGGACAATACAAAAAATTCTTACAACATGACCTTAAATTGCAACTTAACTAATAATTTGGGTACTGAACTGATGCAATTTAAACTTTGGACTCTAAAGTGAACCCTAAGTGCACGTTACCCTTAAAATAATGATGGAAAAAACGTAACTGTACCATCATTCAACTCTTTTATTGAGGTTTTTCTTTTTGAAATAATTTTGTAGCACATAAATTTTAAATTTACAATGTTTTGGTTTTAAACAATTACATGTTATTGTTTAAATGTTGATATATGATTAGAGTTTAAAATTTGAAACATATTTTGTTGTTTGAAAAATTCTTTTTGGGTGTATTAAAAACAGTTACACTTGGGTTTAGAAAATTATAACAAATTTTTTTTAGCGGTAATTGTTCAAATAATTTTGAAATTTAAAAATGTTCACAAAACTTACATGTACTTCGTTTAACTGTTTTATTTTTTATTTTTTATTTTTTAAAATTTGAAATGTATTTTATTGTTTAAGCAAACATTCCTTTTTCGGGTATTAAAAATAGTTACACTTGGGTTTGAAAAAATATAATTTTTTTTTTAATTTTTTTCTATGTAACTATTTTAAACAACTTAAAAATTCAAAAAAATACACAAGAGTTACATGTACTTTGTGTAACAGTAGTTACATCATTACGTGTAAACCAGTGATTACAGATAGAAATAAAATAATCTCGTGCGTAAAAAATAGAAGAAAATTGAAAGAAATAGTCATAGTGATACCATATCCGAATATGGTATCAAATGATCTCATGTGTTAAAAATGGAAGAAAATAAAAAGAAATTGTCATAATTAAACCATATATATCCGGCGAATATAGTGTCAAATTTGATCCAAATATGGTACCAAATCTGTTGTGAGAGTAAAATAGTTATTGATTAAAAAACGAAAGTGATATCTCATCCAATTTTTCTTAAAAACTAGCCTTATCCCTTCATAAATCTTCTAAAATGTACTTTTCCCTAATTTTTATTTAAAAATAAGAAAAAACAATGACCGAAAAAACAAAAGAGGAAGCAATTAACGTATATAAATAGGAACCTACATGCATCCCGAACATGCACACCAACCCAATTCTTCTTCATCTTTAAACCCTAGCTTTAAACTCTGTAACCCACAATATGGCCATTGCTACACCTGTAGTAACTCTTCTATGCACATCATTCTCCTCCACCATAATCGCTCTACTTCTCCTAGCCTTTATCCTCTTCATGAAAAAAAAAATTTTCAAGTGAAGTCTCACAACAATTCCAAGCAACCCCCTCTCCCTCCTGGACCGGTTCCATGGCCAATTATCGGCAATGTCCTAGAGCTGGTCAGAAACAAATCCACATTCCGGTGGCTACACAGGGCCGGCCCTGACTTTTTGGAGGCCCCAAGCGAGCTCAAAAAATGAGGCCCTTTATACTTATTCACACACCCAAAAAAAAATTAAATTTGGCGGTTTTCTTTCTTTTTCCTATGTTTTCTCAATAACCAAACGGTACAAACAAAGCATTCAATAAAAAAAAAAAAAAAAATCATGTCCAACTGCAACAGTACAAACAAAGCATTCAACAATTCAACAAAAGGAAAAAAAAAAAAAAAAAAAAAAAGGAAAGAAAGAAAGAAAGAAAGCAAAAAAGATTTAAAAGTGATTGAGTGAAAGATAAAGAAATTTAATACGAAATAATACCTTAGAGAGAGAGGCAAGAAAGAGAGAGAGGCGTGAGAGGGAGAGAAGCTGTGAAGGGAGACTGGGAGAGAGGTCTGACTTCTAAGGTAAGCCATAAAGGGTAAAAGGGGAGTGAGGGATTGAGGCTGAGAGAAGACACGTTTTTGTTTTAGGTTTTGACTTTTGTAGATCTGAGATTCCCCTTTTTAATTTTTGTTTGGGTTTTAAACTCTTTGGGCTGCTGGACTTGGGCCTTACATTTTTTTTTTTCTTTTGGGCTAACCCAATACCAGTTACTACATTTGGTGTTGGGGCCCCTTTTTTCACCCAAAAAAGTGGTGCCCTAAGCAATCACATTGATAAATTCTATTCAAGGCCGGCCCTGTGGCTACACCTCCTTATGGAGGAGTTGAACACCGAAATAGCTTGTATTCGTCTGGGCAATGTTCATGTCATTCCGGTGACTTGTCCTGATAGTGGCCGAGAAATATTGAAGAAACAGGATGCCATATTTGCATCAAGGCCACTTACTGTGGCCTCCCATAGTTTTAGTGGTGGATATATACTTTTACGGGTGTTACAAATTTCTTAACCCACCTATTACTCTTCTCAACCATAAAGAGAAAACTTTTCTCATTACAAAGTGTGCTGAACGGCCAGAAAATAAAACCATTTTCAATCACTTTCCCAAATGACGGGCACATGCGAGGCATGTGCTTTGCTCGTGCCTTGCACATGTCCTGCCCACTAGTATAGTAGAAAAGAGACAGAGAAAATAATGTGAATGTACCTTTTCAATGTAGAGAAGCACACTATTTATAATAGTAAAATACTAAAATAGGTTTGGGCTAATAAAGGCCCAATATAAATGTTATAATAATTTAGCACGTGCCTCGCACATGCTCCATCCAATAGTATAGTAGAAAAGAGATAGAGAAAATAATGTGAATATACCTTATCAATATAGAGAAGCCTACTGTTTACAATAATAAAATGATAAAATAGGTTTGGGCTAATAAAGGCCCAATATTAATGTTATAATAACTTTTTATAATAGCACAATTAATAATAGCTTGGAGGAAGCTTGGAGGAACCTACAGTATGTGGCTACCCTTTGGAATGAAGTAGCCTGCGACAGTGGTGTCGGACAAGGCCACATGTGGGAGATTAAAGGGTGCAATGGGGTGGAGCCGAAAGGCTTCTCTAGCGCAGGCCTTCACGTAATTGAGATGCGGGATATCGGATTCTTGGACCAGTCTTTCCTTGCCAACCACCTTGTGCAATTCGTCGATGGC
Organism: Liquidambar formosana; assembly: GCA_039720395.1. Classification (NCBI taxonomy): domain Eukaryota; kingdom Viridiplantae; phylum Streptophyta; class Magnoliopsida; order Saxifragales; family Altingiaceae; genus Liquidambar; species Liquidambar formosana. The sequence goes on from CM077822.1 coordinate 6,591,161, forward strand.
TTTTTGAAGCATCTCGGGTTGATTTATCATTTCCGCCATCGCCCATTCCACTGCATTTGATGGATTATCCACTGCAATTGTCCCAAGAGGGACCAATCCCAAAATGCCAAAAGAAGCTACATTAGAAAACCAATATAACAAACCCATATAGTGAGCCAATGCATGCGCACTTATAAAATATATGTCAAATATAACATTACTTAAAAGAATAACTTAATTCACTTTACCTACCAAAAAAATAAAATGACAAGATGGAATAGCCGCTGTCCTATCATTTGAGTAAGAAATTTGGATAAATTTTTTTTTGGCCTATTTAGCACTTTCCTTTTACTTTTATTCAACTTGTTCATAAATAGTCTTACTTATAAAATAGCCACCTGCCACCTCTTAAAATTTTTAAGAGAAAAAAATTATGGAGTAGTTAATACTTAGAAAGATCGAAAGAAGAATCTTACAGTGGTTTGTGCTTTGATGTCTTCTGGTGTCAGAAATGGCTTCCCATCAGCATCCTTAAGGTTAATAAGAACATCAAGCAAGTCTTGGGGCTCCTTTGCAGTACCATTGTCATTAGTCCACTGTTCCATCCTTTGGTTTATTATGGGATCGTGATATTTCTTCATAATTTTGCTAGCCTCTTTCACAATCTTTTCATGGCCATCCAAGTCAAGCCCTAACAAGAATGGAAAGTAGTCCGAAATGCAGAAGGCATAGAGATAAGCGAGAGCTGTAAAAAGTGCATGGACGTGCTCTTCTTCTTCAATTCCGGGTCCTCCCTCTTCCATTCCCTTCCCAAAGTATCTCTTATTGAATATCAACCTTCTGATCACATTTCCACTGTAATGCCTGGCCGCTATTCTTACATTTACGACACCAGAGCCCTTATAGCACTGGTTATAATTAAACGTACCTGATGACAGGAGCGGAGTCAAAAAATTAGTACTAAAGGCTTAAGACATTAACTACTCAGAAAAGGGTTTTGTGCCCCACAATTCAAAAAGCAAAGTTAAATTTACTTTTAAAAAAACTTTAGGGCTAGAAGTTAGAAGACCAAAAAGGTTCTGACTTTGATCGATCGACTTTTGTAGAATGGTCAAATTTATAAATGGGTCAAATTTTTAGAGCAAAATAAGTTTTTGAGAGGGCTAAATTTGTAATTATAAAAAAGTTAAAGGATGTACATTACTTGACTCCTCACAGACTCATAGTGAAGGAGCAACTTTTCCTTACTCCTACTCATATTTTGTTACGTGTCATAATTAATTATAAAAAATATGAATACATGGATACGGACATGTGGGTGGACAATAAATTCTTACTCCCTCCATCTCATAAAGATAAGCCATATTTGACAAAACACAAAGTTTAAGAAAAGGCTATCATTGTATTAACATGTCATTTATTAAGCTTTATCTTTCCAAAAATACTCTTCCCTTTTTTGTATTTTGTTTTGTGATGAAAGTAATTCTTGAAATAATAAAAGGTAATGTAGGAAACTTAAAAAATTTATGATTTTAATTCAAAGTGGACAAACATTTTGAGACATAAAAAATGAACAAAAATTACCTATCTTTGTAAGGCGGATAGAGTATTTGTTTTGTTGAACACGTGGCATAATATGAGTGGAAGGTATGATCGAAGAGAGGAGCCAAGTATTTTCCAAATTTAAAACTAGAAGTTATAAAACAAAATGGGTTTTCACTTTAAATTTTTGTGAGATGATTAAATTGAATTGACATAATTAAGGATCAAATTTTAAGGGGAAATAAAATTTTTGGAAGGGTCAAACATGTAATTATCAAAAAGTTGTATACAAGAAAAATGAGAACATATAAGGGAAGAGGGTCGACCGGTTGACCCCTTCCTCCGCCTTGCCTGATGAGGTTGTCTGCCTCCTCATCTCTCTTGTCATTGAGCCATCGGTGCCTTGCCAGAGTAATCACCTCTGAAGTGAATACTTTCCTCATCTTCTTCCATTGTTCTCCAACGGGTACAAGCACTACTGTTAAGTATCCACCACTAAAACTATGGGAGGCCACAGTAAGTGGCCTTGATGCAAATATGGAATCCTGTTTCTTCAATATTTCTCGGCCAATATCAGGACAAGTCACCGGAATGACATGAACATTGCCCAGACGACTACAAGCTATTTCGGTGTTCAACTCCTCCATAAGGAGGTGTAGCCACTGGAATGTGGGTTTGTTTCTCACCATGTCTAGGACACTGCCAATAATTGGCCATGGAACCGGTCCAGGAGGGAGAGGGAGTTGCTTGGAAATGTCATGAGATTTCAGTTGAAATTTTAATTTTTTCATGAAAAGGATAAAGGCCAAGCGAATTAGAGCGATTATATATGGTGGAGGAGAATGATGTGCATAGAAGAGTTACTACAGGTGTAGCAATGGCCATATTGTGGCTCACAGAGTTTAAAGCTAGGGTTTAAAGATGAAGAAGAATTGGGTTGGTGTGCATGTTCGGGATGCATGTAGGCTCCTATATATTTGTATACGTTAATTGCTTCCTCTTTTGTTTTTTTGGTCACTGTTTTTCCTTATTTTTTGAGGAAAATTAAAGAAAAATACATTTTAGAAGACTTATGAAGTGGTAAAGCTAGAAAATAAAACCCTTTTCAATCACTTTCCCAAGCGACGGGCACGTGCAAGGCACTCTTCGGGTTGGTGTGCATGTTCGGGATGCATGTAGGCTCCTATATATTTGTATACGTTAATTGCTTCCTCTTTTGTTTTTTTGGTCACTGTTTTTCCTTATTTTTTAAGGAAAATTAAAGAAAAGTACATTTTAGAAGACTTATGAAGTGGTAAGGCTAGAAAATAAAACCCTTTTCAATCACTTTCCCAAACGACGGGCACGTGTAAGGCAAGTGTAAGGCACGTGTAAGGCAAGTGCCTTGCACGTGCCCTACCCACTCGTATAGTAGAAAAAAGATAGAGAAGATGATGTGAATGTACCTTGTCCATGTAGAGAAACCCACTATCTATAATAGCAAAATGCTAAAATAGATTTGGGCTAATAAAAGCCCAATATAAATGTTATACTCCCCCCCTGTTCCAAATTAAGCGTCCTCTTTGAAAAAAAACACACTTCTTAAGAAAATCCTATTAAATGCTTTCACATCAATGCATATGTTTTGAAATTCCAATTTTGCCCTCAAGTGTGTAAAACATCAAAAAAAATGAAAATACCTTTTTAAGGATATTTTAGGAAATGAATCAAAAATGATCATTGACTTTTGAAATAGGACAATCATTTTGAAACATCCCAAAAAAAAAAGTAGGATAGTTATTTAGGAACAGAAGGAGTAATAACTTTTTATAACAGCCCAATTAATAATAGCTTGGAGGAAGCTTGGCTCCTTCCCTTCCTTTCTACCTCTTTTTCAAAAGAAACAGAGAGATGATGGGAAAAAGTAAGAACACAAGTAGATGAAACCATCCTGCAGACAAGGGGAACACAAGTAGAGAGCCATTAACATTTTTTTATTTTCTTTAGGCCAAGAGGTACAAGTGCGATCCCTTTATATGATGTGTCTCACACTTGGCCTCATGGAATAAATATCCTAGGTCCCAGATCATATATCATGATACTTTGGCAACCATGTTATCCTTTTGCTTTCAAAATATAGATGCCACATCAACTGTTGAATTCATGTGATGATGTAATACCACTCAATCATCTGCTAATTAATGTAGCACAACTGCACCATTATTGGTTCATTGTCATTTATTTTGATACTATAGGTAACAACTAAATACAACAACAAAAGAAAACTATTGACGTAATATTCTCTAATGCCGAATGCCCGCCATCCTCTACCCCTCCACATAAACAATTACTAGACCGTATAATTATGATTTGGATTTAAATAATAATAATAATAAAAGAAAAAAAAGGTCTAGATCCATGAATCAATTGCTATGAGTCATTGACACTTTGAAAAGAGGACATGGATATGATCTACCACTGATGATTAAATAAATGGCACATTTTTAAAAATTAAGGTTTTAGGAACCCTTTTTAAGTGCTTTTACATTAATACAAATGTTTTAACATTCAAATTTTATCCTCGAGTATAAAAAACTACTTAACATTGAAAAAAATATAAAATATTCATTAGAAAAGCTAGGAAATCAATTAAAAAGAGTTGTTGACAATAATTTTAAAACATCTCCCAAAAAAAAAAAAGACAATAAAATAAGAACATTTTTTTTTATTTTTTTGGTGATATCAGGAGGTTTCAAATGATGCTTTACACCCAACTAATCCCTTTAGGCACATGTAGTCTACCGTCCCACATGCACTAAATAATTAAATGATAAAATTTATGAAGATAGCCTTGAAAAAAAGTGGTGAGAGTTGAAATTTTAGGACGACTCGATTCACCTTAAGGTTTATAAGACCGAATAATTAATGCAAGTCAATCCCTAGCTTGCTACATATATATAAACAATAGACCAACTAATTTTGTCTCAGAACACTAAAAAGTCAACATCCATAAACCAATTGCTGTGACCCTTTAAAAAAAGGGCTCTGGATCCATCGGCTGATGACTCAAATGCCACGAGGAGAAAAATTAGTAGTTGGTGCAAACCATGCGCTGCTCCACATAGACAATAGACCACATAATTATGGTTCAGATCACCACTATCATTTTGTACTTCACTCAATGGGAAATTCTAATGCACCAGGTCAATGTGGAGGAGTGCGTCCTTAAGATCATCCTGGGAGGAATTTAGTCGAAGTGCGCGCAAGTTGGTCCGGACACCCTGACTGTGTTAAACCCAAAAAAAAGAAAAACAAACAAACAAACTTAGAAAAATTGGGATACCATGCCACAATGTAATAATTAATCGCATTATTTGATAATCTAGTCACATTATGTGATAACCAATTATACTACTCAATGTGTGATCAATTACCCTTTTAATGTGGTGAGGTCACCACATTACAGTAAAATAGGGTACCCAAATTTTTTCATGAGGTACCATAGAATGATAGAATTTCCCTCAATCAATAGCAAAATGGGGTTATTCTCTCTCTAAATTTTGTATTCTCAAAAAACAAAATTTTGTGTAACAAACTTCTTTGGAAATGTGATTTTGAAAGTCATTTTCCAAAAATTTATTTAAAATAACCAATTCTCAGGAGACATTAAGATGATATCTTTAATTTCTATTTTTCTGTTCAAGAATAGTGCATTCACTGAAAATAACATGTTTTTAAACAATTTTATCGTTTTTCAAAACGCATTTCTAAGAACCATTTAGGAGACAACGACCAAACAGGGAAGGGCCCAATCCACCATTTTTTGTGTTGTTACTATCAGATTTTAAGTTTTAGAGTAGCATGGACCAGATGCATTCTCCTGTGAAAAGCCATTGAATGGATGGCCCGGTAGCCCCCACTTCCTTTCAAAGTGCATAGGGACATTGAACCCATCAGTCCATCACCGGCGAAGACCAAAGTGCCCTGCAAAGGTGAGGCTCACATCAGTGGACGGCCACCAACATGTCACCAAGTGATTGGCTAAACCTCTGCCACCACCCAGGGCTCGAGGTCTTGGGCAAAATACTGATATTACTGAGGCTTCAATTTGCTCCAGAAGGGGACGCCATGTGGGTCACTCTTTTTAACTCTTTAATGTTTCTGTCATTTAATGAGAAAACAAAGAACAAGATGTGATGCTTACCCAAATAAAAAAACAAAGGGGCTGGAGGATGAAAAGGGACATCCTCAGATCCTCTGATAACAACATCATTGCTTGATATTATTGGATGTACTCCATTTCCAACGATAACTTTACACCTCTTGGACATTTTTCAATGCAATGCATTTTCATCGCGGATATTGAACTCCTCTTGGATCCACTGAATTTAATCAACAGACATCATATGACTGAAAATATGAACCATTCAAACTGATATTTCAAACAAGAACTAAAATCTATTGTGAAGGAAATGCAATAAACAATCATGATAATCTACAAGAACTGATATCTGTTGCGAAGGAAGCGCATTAAACAATCAAGATTATCTTTTCATTTTGGGGAGATGATTACAGCTAAAGTATAAAAACGGTGATGGTGGAGCTATACAAGTAATCACCTAATGAAATCTGTTCTTCCTCATGCAATGCAAAGACACATATCTTCTGTTTGCTCCCTTTTTCATCTCTGATATCATGTACCACGGACTCCCAACTCCCTAATTGAACCTCCTTCATCCTCTTCAAATTTAAATCCAGCTGAGTCCACTTGTATGTATGTCTCATCTCAATTAGCAGCAGTTTCCAGGTTGGAGCCGGAAGGAGTGCACTTTGTTCTCATGAGAAACTTTAAGCCCAGTTGTGCAGTTTAAAGATTAGTGGCTATCAGTAAGTAATGGTGATAGGAAATTATCATGAGGAGATCAATAATCAAGTAGATCTTGCATGGGGCAGACCATATACTTCTGCCACCAGTAGCGCATAGCAACTACCCATTTCCTGTCTGCAACATGAAATTCAATCAATCAAGTATCTTAACAAAGACATTGACACAAATCAAAATGTAAAACTTAAATCTTCTTTTATGCCTAAAACTTAAATCTTCTTTTATGCCACTTTTCTTTCTTCTGTCTTACATTTTCCTTCAAGGGTAGCTATGCTAAACATCAAATTTGGTACAAAAATGCAAAAAACTAAATGGTGCTAATCTCTCTGCACAGACATTTGTATATTGTCAAAAATAATTATCAAACTAAAGGAAGCAGATGGTACCATTTCAAGGAAAATGAAACAGGACAATGGGAGGCAACTTCCCAAAGGCCTTTGTAACTCAAATCACTGCAATGAACAAAGGGCGCAAAAACAGCTCAGTTTAAAGTATACAACACCGTAATATGGTACAACACAGAGCATGGGAGACATACCATTTCCCTGGGATGTATTGGAGATGGAAAAATAATTGCTGGGCTTCGATCCATTGATATAAGTTGCTGAGAAGGCTGCATATCTGAGAAATGGCTTCTCACTGACCGGTACACTTCTGACCCAGTGTTAATGGATATTTCTGAAGTTCCTTTTCCTGTCCTCAGCATAGCTGGCCTAATGTTAATCCCACTCGTCCCATCAGAGGCAATGGCACCTAACTATTGCAATCACAAGAAATATTAGGCACCCAATAGCCAACTAAAGAAGTGAAATATATTGCCTTAATACTCTGCCAGTGGTATGGGCAAATTGGAATATGTGGCAAGAACACATGCAAACCATGCCCGCCCACAGGGAGGAGGGGGGTTATACGACAATTCTCCTAGACCATTTGAAGCTACACATTCTTCTGGAAGAAAAAGGTCAAAAAATCACCACAAACACTACAAACCAGTACTAATTGGCCAATCAGCCATAATTTGTAGCAAGTGGAACCCTGCCGAAATGCAGGGCTTTTGTGAGCATTATTACCACATATACCACCATTGCCACTAGTAGACACCAATACAAAATGAGGACCTAAAATTCAGCCCAGTGTAATAGGAATATAGCAAATGAAAACCAAAGGGAAGATTTGAATAATTCATACATTAGATAAATCTTTAATGTGTACAACGATGATTGTTATATCATCTGTTCGGTTTTCATGTTCCAACCACAATTTGTATGATTCTCCAGCAATGGCTGCACAAGCATCCCGAGGATCTTGATAGCTTGCTACCTACGTTAACAAAGACATTGGAAAATTTGTTAGGTGAACAGCAGGAATGAGGGCGGTAAAAAATAACAAGAGGAAAAAATAGAATTCAATTAAGGATGGCCACACCACGATTTTCTAAGAGGGGAAAGCTTTTAATAATGGATTCTACACATCAGTTGGCCAAACCGAACTTATCTCTACTGACTAAAATAGATAGCATATTTGAGGCTGAAGTTAAGAAATAATAACAAGTTCTGAAAACATTATCTGACTATATATTTGAAAACTTCCCCGACATAATGTCTGGGAGATTACCATGATAGATTGGCCAGTGGTTGTCCCAAGTATTTGGATCAAACAGGCTGAATGTATTCAGAAACATTCAGCAAGAAGGGAGATTGTTGTTTATCTAATAGGTCCAAAATACCCCACCCCCACCCCTCCCCCGCCAAAAAAAATAATAATAATAATGTGTGAATGATGAATGATGGATTTGAGATAAGAAAAAGAGCCCAGACGGAAGAATTCAAGCATACTTCCTCTTGAAGTATTGTCACTTCCTCAATCATCAGAACTTTTTAAAAATATTAAGAAACCAAGATGGCTCCAATGATTTTTCACATCTGATCAGCAGAAAATGAAGGAGCATGCTGTCCATCATTGCAGAAAAGTAGCTGCTTGATTGGAAGAGGATCATAAACCAGTTCAGAATTTTCAATTCTTATATTTTTTATGAGAAGAAAGATAAAATGATTATAACAGGAGTAGAGAAAAACGACCGAGTGTATGGAAGCAAATATCTAATACAAAATTGCGGAACTTCAATTATCTTGAGAAGACAAAGATGGATACATGGAGCTCTACATTTTACTCTTACAGTGGTTTGGACCATAGAAGGAAAAACAATGATTATACTTCAGAATTTATGGACACAAGGGCTACTGTATAAAGAATCTTATCATGCTGTCCTATTTGTGGTTTGACTTCTTATATGAAATGAGAATGAGATTAAGAATTGTGGGTCGTTCTGTATGAGCAACCTGAGGATGCTGCAAGCATTTTATTTTCAAACCAGACAACACAATGCACTAAAAACCAGGGTTAATATAGAAAGGGGCATTGCTTCTTTGGAAAGATTAAGGGAAAAAAAGGACAGACACTTTATCACTTGTCATTCTGTGTATATAGAAATTACAACCTCATGGCAATCTTACTAGTTTAGAGAGTTCCTTTTGCACAATTTATTTATTAATTAATGTATTGGTGAAAGTGTTTTTTATTAGGCTTATTATCTATAGAGACATGATACATGCATACACAAAGTTACACATAAAATTCAATTTCAGAGCAGAATAAAAATAGAAATAAAATAAACAGCCCATCACCTAACTTCCACAAACTTACAACATTTTATTACGTCCCACCATTAGTGCAGATGAAAGGATGTTAAATTGAGCAAATAAACATTACTAGCAAGCCCTCAAATTCATCTAGTCCGTCAGATTGACATTAATGACAAAAACAGTAAGCAGAATATAATCAATCAAAGGTAGATAGCCAAAAAGAAGAAAGAAAAAAAAAAAGAGAAAATTGATGAAGGTGATTGTTCATCAATTTCAAAATGTTTTCATGGGACATACCATATCAACAACAGCTTGGCTCGAGAGAAATTCGAAAACACCATCACTTGCCACAACAAAGAACGGATGATCAGGTGTAAGCTGGACCAAAATCACCTCCGGGACAGCAACAACACCAATTTTCTCAGCTGTACTATCTCCTATACTCCTCGTAAACGCGGTCCCAGGATACATCCCATTCTGTACCCACAACCTTGGAGGGTCACCGCCTTCTGTCTCCTCATCACCCCAAGTTTGAATATTGGGATCCTTGAGCCCTTCCACTTGATCAACACTCAAAACTCTAGCCCCACAAAGCTTCACTCTCTCACACTCATCTTTCCTAAATGGCGTCTGATCACGAGACAAGTCCTTTGCAACAAATCGAGTGCCATCCTTAACGGCAAGCACTGCCCTCGAATCGCCAGCATTTGCGACAATAAGGGTGTCCCCATAAACAAGAACAGTTATAGCAGTTGTGCCACTCATCGAATCGTCTATCTGATTACTATGTAATTCAGAGTTCGTAGCTAAAAATGCAGAATTATAAGCTTTTTCAGGATCTTCTAACAATGTGGGATCGTTTGATAGTATTTCTACAAGCCTATCCTTAACGAAATTCGAACACTGCGTGCCAAATTGACCGTGCCCATCAAATACACCGAAGAAATGGAGATTTGGGTTACCTTGAATTTGCGTCCTGATGCAGAAACTGTCTTGGTTTTCTTTATCCGGCGAGTCGGGGTAATAGCCGCGCTGCGTGAGGACGCAGTATTCCAAATGGAAATCATGGGAAGGAACATGTACAAACTCTAACGCCCTCTCTGTAAGTATGTGTTTCCCATAAACCCCGTACTGACCCGCTTCTCGGAAGTGGCCGGAATCTGTGTCCGACGACCGCGGATACCGACTGCAACACTTGCCATGAACACAACCCATGTTTTGAGAGAAACACTTCAATGGCAACAAACAGAAGAAATTCAAATGCAGCCAAGGTGTTTCAACAAAGTCCTAAACGAAACTGCAAAGGAAAGGAACCAATTGGTGATGGAAACGCAATTCTTGGGGGTTTGGGCAAATGGGTATTTCTTGAAATCAACATTGTGGCTACCAACAAAGGGGGTTTGGAGCAAAACGCATGTTTTCACAAGCAAATTTGAGAAACAAATGCCCTAATAGCAAAAACAGCTCAAGATTGAGAAAAAAACGCTGATAGAAACGCAATTCTTGGTAGGCTCGGGCAAATGGGTATTTCTTGAAATCGACATTGTGGCCATCAACGAAGGGGGTTTGGAGCAAAACCTATGTTTTCAGAAGCAAAATTGAGAAAAACCCTAGAAGCAAATTAGCCCAACAACAAAGTTTCTGAGGACAATTTTACGTTTTGTTGGGTCTGATTGTCACCTTGACTTTTCCCAAAGAAAAGGGTTTTCCAGGAAAATTCCTCAAGAACAGAATAAACCCATCAACAAGAAACCGAATTTTCTCGGAAAAAGGGCACGAAAACCCTAAGAAGCAGAAGCAAAAGGTAGAGACTTTTCGCTTTGATCATTCAATGGCTTTTTTCACAGTCGAAGAGGACGTGCTGTTGGGTTTCTACAAAATAATTGTACTACCTTTTCCCCTTTCCCTTGGGCACGAGAGCACGGTTTGAAACAAGGGCATTTAATGCATTTAAAGCAATAAATCCAGGTTTATTTTGCTTAAAATTCAAGTGCACCAAAAAAATTGTAAGTCAATAAATTCAAATAGATGACAGGGAAAGGTTGTGGAATGAATCCCCAGAGAAACAATAGTCCAAATTGGGGGTCTGATGATGACCCAAATGAAGCTTCTTTTGAGACAAAAATATGGATATAATAATTTTTTCTTTTTTTTTTAAATTATAATGTCTTATTTTTTATATTAATGTAGAAAGCGTTTAAAATTTTAATTGGATGCATAAGGTGGATTATCAAAAAACCTTCATCAATTTTAAATAAGATAAAAGCTAATGGGATTAGAAAGGTCTTTTAAGTAAAGACCCTTAAATAAAACCACCTAATATCCTATTTCCTTCCCTCATTTTTCTCTTCATCTATCATAACTACTTTCTTATTCTCTCTCCTTAACTACTTAATATTAAATTTTTGTTCTCGTTTTAAATTCAAATTTAATACTTATTATTTGGGAGATTTTTGTAATTTTCTTTCTTTTTTTCCTCATTTTTTTTTTTTACACACGTAATGTCTGTGCTCCAACATATAATATATGTGTATATATGTGCATGTGAGGGTGGGTTTTACTATGCACAAAGTCCATGTTCCAAGACAACTGCACAGTGGGTGACTATAGAGAGGGACATTGGTTTTTTGATTTTCATCACGCTGTAGAGAAAGAGCAATGATCTGTTTCATTAATAATATTTGTGATCAGAAAAATTTCGAGGTTTGAGGACAATTGTGTGAATTGATGGGGTTTTAGGCATGATATGATAATAACATCTTCTGTTGTTTCTGTTTTGGACAGTTTCTTTCTGGCTTTCCATTTTTTATTTGGTACTACTATGACAAACCTGGGGAACTAAGACATTGACAATTGAATGATAAATGGCCACGTAATGTTTGTACCTTTTTCTTTGTTTTTTTTTTGTTTTTAAAAACAAATTAAATACAAGTATTTAGACTTTTAATCTATTTTATTGCTTAGATATGGATAGGTCATCGCCCATTAATACTCTGGTAAATGGTTGAGTTTAAAAAGAAAATGAGATGTCGGTTTGGTTTACAAGTTGTTCACAATGTGGTTCATTTAATTGCATATAAAATATTTATTTAAAATACCAACAAAGGTTGGTCTGAGTGGAAGGAGCTCTGGTTAGTTAAGTAAGAGATCTTAGGTTCGAACTCTTGTGAATGCAACAAATTTTCTTAAGAGAAATCCTTATTTCGGCGTCCTTCGGTATCTCGGAAGAGGATTGTTCTTAAGTGAAATCTAGTACACTTTGGAAAACCAAAAAAATATTTATTTAAAATACAAGTTAATATAAGATTATATTGATAACAACATTTTTTAAATATTTACTTAAAATACAAGCTAATACTAATACAAGTTGTTTGAGATTAAACCTCACATCTCTAAATTCTAATGGCTTGCCCTAACCCCTTCATTTGTCTATATTCTTATGGTTATTTTAGATGAGAATCTCGAGCAAGGAGCCAAAAAAATTTATGAGTTGTACTCGCCCCATGCATGAGTACAACCCATATACATAGGGCTAATGCAACTTATGTAAGGAATATGAGTATATATATATAGAGAGAGAGAGAGAGAGAGAAAGGACATGATGATCAAGTGAGCACATGTTGATTTAACTTATATGAAAACTTGTATTAAAGTTTATACCTCGTATATTTGTAGGTTACGGAATACATTGGGTCATTGCATGAAATATAACCCTCAATAAATAATGTTGATATAACTTATATCAACATCTGTTGACATGATAAAGTTGTATATATATTTGCTACAAACAAGATATGTATTTTTGAAAAAAAGGGATTGGATGCACTAGATCATTTATTATAGAATTATTTATACTATGAATATAATAGGTACTCCGTATATTCTAATCCAAAATTTTCAAATCAATATTTAGAACCAAGTGCAACCCCATCTGTTGTTTCAAGGTCATCATTTCATGCATGGGGTAGGTTGGTTATATCTTTAGGCTTGTCCCTAACCTGTTTTGGAAGTTTCTCTTCGGGAAGAGAATATAGAGATAGGCACTTACCAAAAAAAAAAAAAGAATATAGAGATAGGCACCTCCTCTAGGACCTAGAAAAGTCTCTCTCTGGAGGGTGATGGAAGCAACGTGCCTTGAGAGTGTTTCCAAGCAAAATTCCAAAAAACCTTTTGGAAAAAGATTTGGATTGGGTAACAAATTTCGAGGTGTTAGGGGGACCAAAAGTTATGTCTCACATGACCAAAGAGCCCCACCAAGATTCTCTCATTTTTGAAGCTTCAAATGTTTTTTCTTCCTCTCTCCTCTTTCTTTATATATAAAAATCTTTATCCATCTGTGAAGAAGCACAAGGGGGAGGGCTCAAGTATTCTTCGCGTTGCGGGAGAATCAAGCTTGATTACAACTCCTAATAAAAAGGTAAGAGCATCAAACAATATCTCATGCAGAGTAACATGAATATAACACTTGGTAAAAATGATTTTGATATCTTATTCAATGGCTATTATGGTCATTAAGCCCCCAAGAAACTCATCACGTAGCAACTTCTTGCATATTTGATCAAATATATATTTTTTGTTTGTCAATATGGCCAGAGGGTCACCTCTCTTAATTTTTTTTTTTTTTTTTTTTTTGGGGGGCGGGGGGTGTGTGAATTTTACTCCATACCCATCACGTGCTACAATGTACAAAGTTGTTCATGTTTTAGAGGACCCATATGCCAATAAATTTTTCAGACTTTGAGTTTAGAGGCATTGATATTGTTGGCAATAGTGCACAAAAATGACAAATTTAATTAACTTCTTCTTGTTGAATTGAGTAGACCCATGCGTGCATTATTTTTATTTTTATTTTTATTTTTTTCGACTTTTCAAATGGCTTTATCCATTCCCTTTCTTTTAATTTTTCCTTTATATTCTTGCTTTAAAACTCGTTTGTAACTGGGTTGGATTCGAGTTACCTATTCTATAACTTTTTGAAGGAAACCCCTGCCATGAAGCCAATTGATTTTAGAAAAATTGATTAACATCAAGTCGCCTTTTCTCTGCTGCCTACCTCTTGCGAGAGGTTGGAAAGGAAAGCGAAAAAGCAAGCGGCGAGATGCGTAGCATTGTTCTCATTTTACAAGTTATTAAATATGTGCTTGATATTGTGAGATCTAATAAAAAAAACATTCTATTTTATTTTTAACAAATGACATGTCATTACCTAATGAGTATGCTTCATTCATGACAATTTTGACAAACGCAAAAGGAGATAATAAAAAGTAAATATATTTTGAGTGGTCACGAAGAATTGAAGAAGCCATCTAAATTGACTGATAAATAATCTAAGAGATTTTGACTTCAACTCTCACTATATCCCCCTAGGTCACCTCATAGACTTTGCTTTTATTGTCTAGTTTATGTGGGATGGGGGACTTCATATGGGATGAGCAAATTACAGTGTCTGCATGTAATAAAAACATTCTATTTTATTTTTAACCAAATGACATGTCATTACCTAATAAGTAGGCTTCATTCATGACAATTTTGACGAACACAAAAGAGAATAAAGAGTAAATATATTTTGAGTAGTCACGAAGAAGCCATCTAAATAGACTCATAAATCTAAAAGTCTTGATTTCAACTCTTACTACTTCCCCTTAGGTCACTTCATCGACTTTGCTTTATAATTGTCCAGTTCTTGTGGGATGGGGAGACTTCATGTAGAATGAAAGGAATTGTATGTGTTTAGAAAAATTAGTCAGGTGCAAAGCATATAAGACCTCTCACAATCAATAAAAGAAAAAAATAGGAAGGTAGAGTGATAAATCATGCAAGTGTTATATATGCCCATGTCTTGGTTGAAATTTTCATAGAGACACTTTTCTTCAAATTTACAGAGAGGCACTTTCCTTACTACTAAGCCCATTCACAATATTTGTATATAAAATGACTTATCGGGTAAGTAAAGAGGAAAAATCCTGTGAAAAAGAAAAAAGTAAGCGGGCTAAGAAAAGAAAGTCGAAAAATGAAAAAAGGTTGCCGGCCTGAGCTTCTCAAAGGCGATGGCATAAGCAGCACACGACAAAGTTCCATTACATTAGGGCAGTGTTTGGTAGGGGGGTTTCATGTCTAGGAAAGTAAACATATTCCACTTGCCAGCGTTTGAGTCGCTCTCATTCCCGACGAAGCATCATTCCAACAGGTATAAGATTCCCATTGTAGGGGGGAAAAATCAAGCCCACGGCAGAAGTAGGTTTGTGAAATCCATTGCCGAGCATCCATTTAATGAGATTCATAATGGCAAGTGTGCCCTTGCTGATCAGCAGCAATAAATGGGTATTCCACCCGTGTCCTCTTATAGCTCCTCAAAACCACGATCCAATTCAAGTCTTACCTATTCTCATACGACGGTAACACAGGAGAGAGAAAGAGAAGAAGTTTGCTCACACATCGACGAGCCCAAGGAAGTTTCACTTAGATTGGAACTTGATGCTGACTGATTTGTAGCTTGGCACATTAATAACTGCCAAACTATGGGTAAGAAAGAGACAAAAAACAAAATTAATAAAAATGCCTGATGAAATCAAATTGTAGAGTAAGGCTTCGAAAAGAACCGGGAACTTACCATCTCCATATGACGCCATTGTGAGAGGGGAAGAAAGAAGATCTTGAGCAAGAAAAGTAATATCCTCCAACCTTAATCTGTCAATGATGTAAAATTGCAGAGTAAATCAAAAAAAAAAATTTTCTTCTTATATTTAGTTGACTATATCAACCTACAGCCAACTAAACTTTAAGTAGTAGGTAAAATTTTTTTTTCTTCTTATATTTAGTTGACTATATCAACCTACAGCTAACTAAACTTTAGGCAGTAGGTAAAATTTTTGGTAAAGTTAAAAGGGTATTGTGGGCATTTATTATTTTTTGGTATGAGATTCCTAACCCAACCAAACGTTAGAATGGGAACGTTAGGAGGGTATCACACTTTCTATTACCACAAACCAAACATGGAAATGGTCACATTCCCTTGCATTTCCATTCCCAAATAACGAGTCAAACCCAACAGTCACAATCCCATTTCCCATACCAAACACACCCTAGTTAAAAAGTTACAACCCCGGCCCACTCCCTCTTCAAAAGAATCTAATACAAAGAATTAGGTTAAATCTATCATGAAGGTGGTTAAAATCAAATAAGTTTTTTTATTTTAATTTTGCTAGGGAAAGGTAATTAACTTCATGAGGCCACATGTTATATTGCAAGAGGTTCTAGTGTACCCACTCAACCAGCCCTCACCTACCAAAACAATTACATTAATAGTTTTAATGAGGAAATTTATAAATGCACTCCCCAAAAAGCTTATTGCACTCAATCTTGTGATCTTTATTATGGGTAAAATGAGTGGATTGTCCATACACTTACAAGAAATAGAAGAAATTTTTGTGGAGTGTGAATAATACTACCCTTTCAGTTATTTAAACTAATACTCTGTATTAACTTCAGTTGGTATGCTACATTGATTCTAAATCGCATGCAAAAGAACAGCAGGCTGATTACTAACTCCTTAATTAATTCAATTGCAGTTGCTTTGTGCTTACAAGTAACATCAGCCATGAATTGTGTCATCACCTACTCAAAAGTAAAGCTCTTTTGAAATGTATGTTTGTACTCTGCCTTCATCTTGCCACTCTCTGTGTTTGTAAAAAGTTATTTTAGCACTTAAATTTCACATTTGTTGTGGTGTGATGCCTTTTGACCTGTTTTAGTATTATCAGAGGTATATAGTTTAATATAGGATTGCAAACGAGCTGAACCAAGACGAATAATAGACTGTTCAAATTTGGTTCAATAAATTAATGAGCTCAAGAATGAAGTTTGAGTTTGACTCATTTATTTGATGGGTAAGATCTAACAAGCCTTTTATTAAATAATTTTCAAGTTGAGTTTACATGGTTTCGATATTTAAAGTGTTGTCGAGTTTATTTAGTTAAGTACTACTCAACTTGAAGTTGCCAAAAATAAATTTGAATTTGATTTGTTCATCTTACAAATGAGTGTGAACGAACAACTTATCAAGCCAATCTCATGTTAAGTTGAGTAACTTGACTCGTATCGCAATCCTAGCTAGGTACGTATGCCCAATGAAGGAAATTTGATATGACATCCAATTACTGCGCAAGATGAGGATCTTGTATGGAAATCACGTTTTGAAGATCCAAATCATGTTTGGGTTGGATTTAAATTCCAAACATTTTTTTTCACAAACTCCATTTTTATGACTTTTTTCTGTTTTTTCTTCCTACAATTTTTATGACCAAAAAACCATCTAAGGTTCTGATCGAATTCAAAATTCACAGCATGGTTTTTCATACAAATGCTATAATATGTTAATTTCATTGACAAAGAAAGAAAAAAATTAAGCTCTGAGAATCATTCAAAGGCAGTACCAAAAATAAGTAAATAAATAAAAATAAATCAGAGAATTTTAATCGAAGATGTACTGCATGTAACATCTATGTCAAGTGTACGCCAAAAAAAAAAAAAAAAAAAAAAAAAAAAACATGTGGTGGGGGATTAAAAGGAGTGACTGGTGAGGCATCTGAGGGTACCCTATGTGCATTGTTACCCCCAGCAATGAGCAATCAGTCACCAGAAGTTCAGAAAAAACATAGGCTACAAATTGTGACTATGTCACATCACCCACAAGAAACAAACATGCACAAACTAAAGCCATACACCCTTGCAGCGAAAAATGAAAATGACTGGCGACCAATCTTTTCCTGTGATGTGGGGCACATTTTTATCTTCTTCCTTCTTGTAATTGGCTATTTTCCTGAGGTACCTTACCTAGATGGAACAGGTCTCTCCAAGTACCAGATCTGGGGATTTCAATGTGAGGGGCCAAAGCATGAATCAAAAAATATATACATTAATTATTCTTTCATTATTGCTTGTGCCGATTAAGAAGTTGGTTTAAATTTTAAATAACCATTTAATCTTTAATTATTATAAGATTATAAATAAATAAAAGAACAAAAATTTATTTTTGACTTAAATTTACAATTTGTTCTGTGATTATACCAATGTCATGCTTTTATTTTTATTTTTACCTTTTCTGTTAATAATTGTTTTCATCTTGTTCCCCTCAACTTTCCTAAGAGCTGCCATGTTAATCACTTTTACATAATTGTATGTTAATATGTATAAAATATAATTAATTAATTAAATGTCAATCATTAATCTAATTAATCAGTACAACATCTATTAGTAAATGATGACAACGATGATGATATTTCTGCCTTTTTGTGGTAATAATGCTTTTCTGATGTTCATTCCAACTTTCTTAAGTATGCTTATTAATGTTAAGTCCAACTAATCTTATCCAAAAAAACCTAAGTGTAACAAATAGAACTTTGTGACTTGGTTAAAACAGGTACAACCACAAATTACTAAGCCCTTAAGCACGGTGTCAAGAAGGTGAATGACGATGACAAATGTGTTTAGAGGTAGAAATCCAATAAGAGGATTTTTATACCTAGAGAAGTGTTACGACTCACGGGTCTTCTTCCCGTGGACACGATATGTATTCAAATAAAAAGAATATTTTTATTTTGTATGAGCACCGTGCACCTAAAAAACAGATATGCAAAAGAGTTGATAAGGCCTGAGCACGTGGGCTTTTAAGCCCACCTAAATTAGACGAGCTACTTTAAGAGTCTAGGAGTGCTCATGGGCTGTGGTTGGGACATTAGAAGCAGGTCCAAGCCCATAAAAGGTTTGGATTTTCCTGGACTACTGGGACTGGGGAGCCTCTATTGGCACCCAAAGACTTGCTCTGCATCCCTTACTTATTTTATATTTTAAGATTTTATGAAAAATATAGCAGGTTTTCATAAAAAAATGATTGTGTATCCTATTAGAAAACATAATTTTGAACAACTTTTTAGAAGAAAGTTTTTTCAAAATTTATCATTTAAGTAGACTTTTTTGCGATTTATAATTTTTGCCTTCATAAATGACTAAAAAGTTCTCTAAAACGATAGATTTTGGAAAAACTTTCTTCCAAAAAGTTGTTCAAAATGATGTTTTTAATAGACAGTGCGATGAGTTTTTACGAAAACCTTATATATTTTTCATAAAATCTTAAAGTGTAAAATAAGTAGGGAATGAAAAGCAAGTCTTTGGGTGCCAATAGAGGCCTCCTTAGGACTGCAACCCAGGTCACTGAGTTAGAATGACGGCCAATGGACCCCAAAACATATGGGGCTGATGCGGCCCGAACTTTTCACAGCCCAAATTTGCAGGGGCAAAGTATAATTTTTTTCAAGTATTTATTCAAAACGACAGCAAAGTGACAATCTAAGAAATGGCCTGTCTTTATTCAAAAGTCAAAACACACACAGAGAGGCATAGACCCAGAAAGACCGCCGGCCGGAAGCCACCTCAAGTGGGGCTTGATTTAGTCAGTAAGGGATAAGTACCCTTTCTTTGCTTAATTAGATGCTTAGAATAAGTCCCAATTATTCTGTGCAGCCAAAAGTGAATGGGATTCTGTGGCAAAATTGTATACACCGGAGTTTGTATATACGAATTCTTGAAGCGATTGGGGGATTTTGTCCATAGACATGGTTTTGAAATGGCAGTTTGAAAGTTTTTTTTATATTTTATATTCCAAGTTAAGAGAACGATTTGGAAGGCGATTAAGGTGTGTGCAGAAATGGGCAAGGAGAGGAAAGCCAATGAGTAATACTATGACAATTAAATGAACTCAATCCTAACGCTTTTTATAATTAAATGGTTCCATCACCATGGAATGTCCAAACTCATTTTCATGCCTGTTCTGAGAATGTTTGAACCAGACCTCCGAGCCCAAGGGCAAACAATGGGCTAAGCAGTGGTTCACACGCAGAGTTCAGTTCATGCAATAAAAAGGGCCCAGTTAAAAGCTGGTTGGGCTAAAAAACCAGAGAAGGTAGTTAACAAAATATGAGGAATGTTCATGATTTGAAATTTTGAACCTTGTAAAGGCCACAGGACCATCTTCCAATAGTATCACACCAATTAGTGGGGAGAGTTTGAAGTTCTCTTAAGTGGGTCATCCAATTGTTGTCTTGACTTAGTAATAACTTATAATCAATTTGTCTTCTCAATTAAACAATGGTCCATGTGTTTGGAACGGAATGTAAAAGAAAACGATCAAACAAAAAGGACTAAGGGTATGCCATTCTCTTGTAAATGGGAGAGGTTGGGGTCTGAAAGGCTTTGTTTGAAAAAGTGGAAGGGTAACATTGGGGGGACCTATCTTCCAATCTTATAGGATAAGCTGTAGGGTTTGTAATTAAATATAAATAAATATAAATAAATAAATGATAAGGAGAAAAGGAAAAAGAAAAGAAAAAAGTGTCCAAGTGAAGTTAACACATGTCCAAACATCCATACTATGTTATCCAATAACTCTTTGCCACATTGGAAACGGTGAGGACAAAAGGTGACATGGACAAGCATGATCACTTCAACACAATTATGGTCACGTGCATGTTATGCCTTTTAATGTGACCAATAAATATTTTTGTTTAGCACTTTTAGTTCATTTAACAACCTTTGTTATAAAATTTTATATATGAAAGTGGCAAGCCAACCCCATGCATGCCCAAAATTCATAAACAATATCCAAACCCCTCCAAAATCAAAACCCCATGTACCCTTTTTTTTCTCATGCTTTCTTGTGGTAACTGGGCTCTCCTCAACTTCTACTTAATTATACCCATACTGCACAGAATGATATAGTAGGTACAAAGAACATGAAAAGTGTGATTTTTTTCTCTCTTAAAATCTAGAAGTAAAAACATAAGAGATAAGGAAATGGAGTAAAAAAAAAAAAAAAAGAGAGAGGAGAGAGAGTTGATATGTAAACCTCAACATCAGGACTTTCCCCCCACTACACAAACCTCAAAATCTTAGGCGTGACAAACCTAAGTGGGGTGCACTATCATGAAGATCCCACCCCTTTTTGATAGTTCCACATCATCCCCTCATCTCTACAAATTCCTTGGATTACCCCCACTTTTTTTCTTTCTCTTTTTTTTTTTTTATCCTTTTTCTACACAAGTCAACCCCACATTCATCACCCGTCCATTCATCCAATCACCATAACCCTCACCCGACATCCATCACCCGCCCTAAAATTTTTCCCAACTAAAACCCTAAACCCCTACTCATTTCCTTCTCCTCTTTTTGATATATCTACCCACCACCTCCACTCACTCACTCACCCACCCACCCACCCACCTTCTCCGGCCGCCTACTTCCGGCGGGTCGAGAACGTTTGGAACACCACACTTCCCGCCGCCGGAAACTCATCCACAGCGCAACTCCGGCATTTCAATCCGAGCGGCTCGACCGCATTCGCCACACGTGTCCACACCTCACGGTTCAGACAAGTGGTCGACACCGACATCGTCGCCGGCCGGAACACCTGCACCACCTTCTTCAAAACCTGAACGATGTCGTCTTGGTCATCGTAAACGGACCCCACGCATTCAAAGCTAGCGTAGCTGTAACCATCCTCCGGCGTCACGTGAATCGTCGAGTACCGGTCGCCGTCGATGCCATTCATGGAATACCCACATGGGTCGAATCCGAAATCGCAAATCAGAGCAGCCGGGTTGATTTCTCCGATCCCGGTGGCCTCCGTCATCTCCTTTCCGGCTACGTCGCCGGATTTCCCATCGCCGCCGGGACGGCGGAAGAACTTTCTGGAAAGAACACGGTCTAGCTCCGTCATACAGACTTCAATCGTGTACAAAACGTCGGGCATTTGCTTGACCATTATGTTATTCTCATCACAGGCGGTGAAGACATGCCATGAATGAGAAGCAAGCTTAGAAGGCATAACAGAGGCTTTTGTGTAGCAGAGATTATTAGGCAAATTCTCCTCCAAATAAATCACTTCCTCTTTAAAGCTAGTGTGAGGAAAAGGCTGCGATTTGGGGAAAATAAAGCTGCCTCGAGTGTACCTACAAGCGCACAGGGTGAGACCCATGTGGCAAGCGTGGTTAAGCAATGGACGGACGGATTTTAACAGCTGGGTGGTCCCACATGTTTTGATGATGATCTTTGTGGGGTAGACGAAGAGGCTTGATTCTGATAAGACGTAGGAGTCGAAGAATTGGTTGCCGACGGCAGATACTATGGTGCATTGTACAGCATGTAATATTTCTTCCAGTGACTCGAAATCGAGCTGCCGAAGCCCCATGTGGAGAACCGGGTCGTCCCCTGAGAAATGGAGCTCCAGGCGTTTTTCGAAGCCTTCGAAACCGGAAAGAGCCATTTCTGAGGTGACAGAAGAGATTCAGATCACTTGAAAGGAGAGGGATTAAGAGAAAGTGAGAGATACAAACGGATAGATTCAGAGAGAGAGAGAGAGAGAGAGAGAGAGGGAGGTGTTGAGGAACTACAGGTGAGAGAGAGAAGTGGGGGGGTGGATAAGATTTATAGGGGAAGAGAGAGTGAGAGATATGGGGGAGAGAGAGAGAGAGAGACAGAGAGACAGAGAGAGAGAGTGGAGAGAAGTGAGAAGAAGAGAAGGGGCATGCGGGTGAGGCAACCAAGAATAATGATTGCAGGCATAATGAATAAGATGATGGTCATTTTTGTGAGATCCTTCATCAGACAAGAACAGGGAACGGAATTTATGCCCACGCGCATTTCTCCAAGTTTTTCATAATATATATAGATTTTTTTTTCTCTTTTAAAAAATGAAGAAAAAATGATATATATTGTGACCATTGATGCCAAAACTAGGCAGCCTAGGCTTGCTGCTTCTTGTCATGGCATTTAAAATATGAAACATTTCCTAGTGCAGTACTGCTTTGTAGGAAAATAATTACCCTATCTACCTACTGTTATTGCTTGCATTAGTTGAAATGTACTCCCACTTAAGTGGAATGACTCATCCCTCCGGCAGTGTTTTATTATTTATTTTTATTTTATGCCTAAGAGGACTCAAAATCCCGGCCTAGACTTGCCCAGACCCTCTCCACTCTCCACCTTGATATCAATCGAATTAAGGCTTATTAATTCACATTGGTATGTGTTGAACATAAAATGGACAAATTAATTTTCTTGAACGTTAAATAATGTAGATCGGGTGTTGGTTTTTTTCATGTTCTACTATTTTAATGGATTAATCAGATTAAAGGTCTAGAAGAAAAAAAAAATACTACTAACTTAATTAGCATAAGAAAATCTAAGTTATTGTAAGAGACATTTCTCGATCATTCTAATGCTGGTTCACCTTCTCATGCACATGGCATTGGTATTACAATCTTATTTAGGAAATTAAGAATTAGGTTAGTATTTTTCTTCGAAGACTTAGGAAACTCACTTTAAACAAGGGAAGGTTTCTAATGAGTTAGGGGATTAGACCGACTTCGATTCAAAATCAGTCTAGTAATTTTGGGTGTATTAAGTAGTTGTACTTATATTTCTATAATTACCAGGATACAATGAAAATGGAATATGGTTGAACTAATATTGGAATTAAGATCACAACCCACAAAAAAAAAAAGCAAATTACAAACCATTGGATGGAAGGAATTTACCATAATACCGGATTAAGAAAATTTTAGGGAAATTAAGTTAAAAATTAGGGTAATCAATCAAGATTCAAAATCAGCTAAGAGTTCATCACAAAATCGAAAGCCATCGTACCATAGTCATTCACATATTGCAGCTTTAAGAAACACAAACATAATTATAAACTAGATGTTTGTGGGCATGACAATAATTATGACTATGGGGAAGCTTATTTTCCATTTATAGGGTATGTTCTCAAGCAGACATACATGATACAAACCAAAAGTGAAAAAACAAAAAAAAAAAACAGGACACAACACAAAGCTCAATCACTCAACTTCAGTAGTGAGATGGAGCACTTCAAGAGTTTTTGATAACAGGGCCCCCTCCCTGCCTCTCAATCTTTTATTTCCTATAGTGAAAAAAAAAAACATTTGCTTGATGGGGACAGCATTGTCTTTTTGTAAGATGGGCAGGTTAAACAAAAGTAAGACGTGCTCGAATATCATCAATTTTTTTTTTCCCCCTCTCTTTTTTCAGCTTAAAAATATAATAATTATGAAAAAAAACAAAAAAACACTGGGATTTCAGGAACCAGTAAAAACAAAACAAAAGGAATCAGGCGTGGCAGATATATAATGAGAATATCCTTGAATTAGGGGAGCTCCGTACTTGAAATCAAAAGCATTCAAATCATTTTTATCCTCCATGCAATTTCAAATTGGTCGCATTTATCATCATTTCTTTCTAATTTTCTATGCACACAATGACACGACTAAACCAAAATCTTGACTCAACCATAGACCTTGCAAGCCAAGTGATTGAGTTATATATGGGGCGCATTGGTTTAGAACCCACTAATATATATTTGAATTTCTTTCTTGGCGCTGAAAGGGAAAAGAAAAAAAAATCATAATTCAAATGGGTTCAATCCAAAGCGAACCGAGTTTTCTTTTTTTTTTTTTTTTTTTTTTTTTTTTTTTTTCAAATATGGGTATTCGAGACCTCCTCTTGTCGAGATTTTGGCTTAAATTAATTTCATGAAAGAAATAATCCATCCGCAAACCTATACATCCAATAGTGAGACAATGAAGATTTCAATTCAGGATTTGCTGTTCTTAAGCCATAATAACTCATCTGATTCTTGCTTCATCAAGAATGAGTTTTATTTTTCCTCCCAAAAAAAATGAAAATATATCCATATTGATTCTTTAAGTCACATCGATAATCAACATAGTCTTCGAAAATTCAAAAGAAAAAAAAAATAGGTGATTTCGAAACTATGATTTGGTTAGACTTCGGCCCAATCAATTTCCAAAATAAAGCTAATGAGCAGTGGTCTCACTTGTTCATCATATTGAAAGAAACTAAACATGCACAACATTTACGTATGCTTAAGGAGGACGCTCATTTTACACATTCAAAGGTTGGATTTAATCAACCGACATTAAAATGTTTGAAGGGTCAACGTGATGTGGACATGTTTAAATGGGTCCTATTTCTTTTGCTTTAGTCAATTCAGTTAAAATTAAAGAGATGGATAAAACAAGATTGATCCAATGTCATTTACATAATGGCAGTGGCCTACAAAAGCAAATTAGACCAGTGACTAAGACAAGCACTCTCAATCTCAATCGGTTGGGTAGCTAGTTGGACTGATTAAAGGTTAAATCCACTTATCCACCAAGGACCATGAACCAATTCATTTTTTTTTTTTAATAAAAAAATTATTACAAAAATAAACACCAATTTAGGAAAATACAAAAGGTTTTGGATTAGGGTTTTACCCAAAAAAAAAAAAAAAGGATTAGGGTTTTGGAGAGGTATTTTTTTAAAAGGAAAAAAAAATGGCCAAGTTGCTACATATGATACCTAAATTAGTGAGTGAGAGAGAGAGGGAAAATACGTAAGCTTATAACGGTGGAATTTTGGAGTTAGTTATGTGACCAACCTAAACTTATTTAATCATATAGGATTGGGTATTTTTGAAGTTAAATCATATTGTGTTTACAACGCAGCCTCAGTAGTTTCGATGATATAGCTTTATCAATGTATTATCGGATGCCTGGGTTCGACACCTATTTTCATGCTAACATTTTAACTTCGAATCATTACTCAATGTAAAAGTAATAAATCACACTAGCTGGTTTCACTCAAGCCACGCCACCTCATTAATACTTGCCCAATACTTCATGGTTGGTTCAAAATAGTCCTTTAAAAATAACAAAGTAACATATCATACTCGCGAGTTTCACTTGAGTCACGCTATCTCATTAATACTTACTCAACACTTCATGGTTGTTTTAGAATTTCTCATAATAGCCCTTTTAGGAGTGACACATCTACACCCAAGTTCATTTTAGTATAATACCACAGCCATTTATAATAATAAATTTTTAAAAAAATTTAAAATACTTACATGACAAGGGAGGAAAGAGAGTTTGGAAAGGAGGGGGGAGGGGAGGGGGGAGGAGGATGGGTAATGATGTGAAATTGTGAGTTTAGAATCAAAATTTGCAGTTTTTAGGGCAGGGAAATGATTCAGAATGTATGCGTCATGAATAATCTTATGGGTGGCTGGCAGCCTCCATTATGACCACATCCCACCTCTTTGTGCTGCACGCGCACCACCAAACTCCAAACCACCACTATCTCAAACCTCATACGCAACAACAACACTTCCCTCCTATTTGCACACACACACATCCTCACATATATACCCATCTCTCTCTCTCTCGATCTCTTTCTCTCTCTTAAAAAAAAATGGTCAACCACTTCCAACTCTAAGAAGATCACCCTCATATTGAATCAAATCTTTACTTGAAAAGCCTCAAAACAAAATCCCACCTTTTACATCAAAAGATGTAACACCACCCAAAATCCTTCCAATCTAACAACATTAAATTTTGTTTAAGTGACAAAAAAAAAACACTAAAACCCTAATCCTAATTTTTTTTGGCGTTTTGGTCCCACAATTCACTTTTTAACCCCCTCAAGCCTGACCCAAATCATGCAGCCCCAACCCCATGATTGGACCCACTAATCAGTTCAATGTGCCCCCAAACAAACACCGGTGGAAGGTCCCACACAAGTCTTTGTGCCCTAACTTCTTGACACATGAGGGTCCATTTTTTATCTAAAACCTTCAATTGAAATTTTAGACATGGTGACCCTACTGGGTCCTTGCTTGTGCGACATCTGCAGTAGTTGGTATGGTACAAAGTGCGCCCCTTTAGCCGCCATGCATGCTTGCACGCGCGCATTTGCACACATGTGGCCTATTCCTCCAATGGGTCGTTTTTCATAACTTCATTTTTATTTTTTTATTTTCGGAGCACTAGCACAAGCACAAGCACAAGCACAAGCATCCGTGAGTGCTACTGTACCATGCGCACGAAATTGAAATTGAGTGGTGCCCCACCACCTCTTAGGTGGAGGTGCCACCGGATAGAAGATCAAAAATAGGCCTGCATATTTAGTGCCCCCAAGCCTTAGTGTTTGGGTTCCTATACATAAATGTGGGATAGTTCTCTTTGGTCTATTGCCACTCACATGCATTTTGAATGGTTCGAAAGGTTTGATAATTGTTCAATGTATATGGGACGAATGGATTGCACTTGTTTGATGGACCATTCACATATTAAAAGATTCACAACATTCAATAATTGACTGGTGTGTGTGGATAGAAACAAGGGCGAAAGCAAGAATTTGATTCAGGGGAGGCAAACTTTGGTACAGTTCAAAAATTTTCTTTTATCTTGTAATTTTGAGATAGAAAAAATTACAAAATTTTATAGGCTATTGATAAGTTATATTTCAATTCAATACATTTGCAGTTATTCTCAATGAAGCCCCAAACATTATATAAAATAAAAGATTGGGAAAGGGATTGGAGTTTTTATATATAGGGAGAAAAAAACAAAAAATCAAAGGGTGGGAAAGAAAAATAAAAAATATTGAAAAAAAATTTTAGAAGGTAAATGTAAAATTAAAATAAAATATAAAAAATTAAGCTATAAAATATTTTTGAAAACAAAATGAGAAGCCGTGGCTTCGCCCATGGGTAAGAGAGACTATTTAATTGGTGCCTGTGGGTAGAAGGGATTACACATGTTTGACCATTTAGTAGAGGTTTCAAATGACTAAAGCCTAAGGGATTCAAAAAAGTCCATAGTTATTTCATACATGTAGGATAGAAAAATTACATGTGATAGAAAAAATTTACCCCAAACAAACTTTGTTATAAATGAAAAAAATAAAAACAACTCACAACCTGGTGACACGTAATTTACACTGTATGTGTTTATAAGCTTTGATGGGCTTGAGCCTGTCTAGTCATCAATCATTAGTTTCAAAATAGAAAACGCACATGGGCACTTTGTTTGTGAAGCCACTGCTAGCACATGCTTAGGCAAGATGTAGACGCATGTAGATAATGGGCTACTGCAGAATGCAGGAATTGCAAGTAACAAATTTGGTACATATTTGGTACATATTTGGGCAAATGCATGTACTTTTATAGTTCAGACAATGCCCAACTGTAGAGCACATAGGAAATAGCAAAATCTTCTTCAATTTCTCTCATTTTTTGTAAGGATAGATTAGGAGTTTGAATCTTGACCACAATTTAAGGGAAAAAAAAAATTTAAAACAAATACCGTCTTGGTTTAACATTTTTGGTTACGTTATTTTCCTTTGTTTTTCACTTCACCAATGAGGCATCTAAATTTTTAACCTGACTAATCTCAAGAAACCGAAAAAGATTATTATTATTATTTGCTTTATATGGAGAAAATCCAATAGTAATTAGCTTCATGAGAAGTTCGATTTGAGACCTCTTTCTTTTTTAAACACATAGATACCGAGACCAACTAACAATTTTAAGAAATCTTTTTGAAACCATTCCTTGACAGACATTTACTTGATCATTGCCCCATATATAGTAGAGCCTAGAGGGGGGGGGGGGGGGGGGGGGGGGATTCATTAAGATTTGAGACATTTGTATAATCTCTCAATCTATATGATTGGGCCCCCTCTTGAATCATTCCTAGGAGAGGGTGGTAAGCTTCTGCATAGATTTGAAGCAAACAAGACATGTTAGGAGTTTTAAGTGGTTATAATCTCACTCTGCCCCCACATTCAAAAACACACCCAAAATATTCTCTCTCTCTCTCTCTCTCTCTATATATATATATATATATATATATATTTATATATGTGTGTATGCCAGAAGACCAAATCTCTCGATGGGGATGAAACCTCACACGCCACATCATTCCTCGTGCTTACCAAAGCAAAGCTTCTTTCTTTCTCTCATTCTCTCTCTGTATGTGTTGGTTGTTCTAATCCAGAATCTCTCTTGATTGCTCCACGCAAGCATCATTCTCCTGTGTGACTTGTGACCCCTCTCTCTCTCTCTCTCTCTGTCCTATTCGCTTCCTCTCCCTTTCAATCCAAGTCTGCTTTCTAGGGGAGTCCTGCCTAATCATTCCTTTCTCTCTAACTTCCCTCACTTCACCCACTCAGTCTCCCTCTCTTTTTTTCATTTTTCCCCCCTTTCATCTTCCTTACTCTTGAATTTAACCATATTTCATAGTCGTAACCAAATGATCATTTTACAATTTTAATCCCCAATGGGTTAGCGTTTAAGTGGCCAATTAAGCACTTATAAGCATATATGCTTTAAAAATCATAGGTTTGGTTCTAAGTTCAAAACCCCACTTGCGTGGTTACGCAATGATCTCCTTACAGTAAGTACACTGGATTTGGGATTTAGGGTGATCCAATAATTACTCATCGCATGTGGGACAAGGGAATTGTAAGAACCCATGGGATTAGTCTCATCCCAATTGAAAGGATGGGCATACCTATGCTAAGTAAATAATAATAAATCAAATGAAAAAGGCTAATGGATAAAATTTGCTCACTTTGTTTATCACCTAATATGGCAATAATTAAGAGAAAAATTTGAGCCTCTTTTATTTGAATATAAAAAACGATAGTACCTTATTGTCACATCAACCAGTGGATGAATTTGAAAAGAAAACAAAAAGGGCATCTATAATAACACTTACTCCGGAGTTAGGAAAAATTCAAAAGTCATTAGTGGTGAAAACCTTATTCAAAATCATCTTATGGGTGACTTGAGTTTTCGATACAGTGGCGCTGACATAAAACATTCGTCATTCCTATTGTTTTGGGTGCTAAAACTGGGCCAACTTTGAACAAGTCAGTGAAGTTTGGTAAATGCCAGAGAGTGGACCATGAGAGAGAGCACTTGGCATTGGGAGAGTTTCAACTTTCAAGAGATTGATGCCATTGAGAGAGTCTCTACAAGGCCTCTTTTTGAAGCCTTGATGATGTCTTAAGGGTCAGGCATGGATATGTAAACATGGAGGCCATCATGTTCCCTCTGCTTCAAACTCTCTGTCCTCTTAAAAAGTTTGTATTAATCTATTAACCACCTTTCTACACCCTGACTCAACACCCATTTTCACCAACTTTTTAGATTTCATCACACCCCCCTCCCTCTCTCTCTCTAGCTCTCACACTCTCTCTCTCAACAATTTTTCACTTTTTTCTAATGAATAAGATGAGAGGGTGATTAGGCTTTTAGAAGGGGTAGAGACCAAAAAAGATTGTATTTGCCGACATCTTGGAACTCTTAATACCTGTTTTTCATGAGTGCTTAATGCAACACGTTAGAATCTAAACGCGCGTTAAACTACACATGATTACCCTACATTTTTTTAAACATTAGGCAAATGGGGTTGCTTGGTTTCCCGGAAAATTCTCTTTCCTCTTGGGAGTTGTTCCGTGGGAAAAAAGATCTTTTATGGGTTTTGAAATCTTATATTGACAATATGTTCTAGGTGAAAAACTATGATGTTATGATTTGGTCAGGATTTTTTATTTTTGGGTTTTCCCAAACAGTCCCTTAAGAAACAAACCCATTGATTTCATTTGGCTCTTTTAGGAGACAAGAATCTATTACTCAACCATTACAAAATTCATTACACAGGAGTGTATAAGTAGAAAGTGATATCAGAAAAAGGAGTGTATCTTAATACAAATGTAACATAATGATTATAATGTTGATATGAGTAAATTATGTGCATAGCATGAGATGAATAATTCATGTATATTAATTAATTTATTTATTTCGGAAAGAGGGGTCTCAACCAGAAAAATATAATAAAAGAAAAATAAAGTAAACCGCCTTCAATTCAATCTTATTTGAATATAAGCTAGCTAGGGCATGACTTACATACGGTTCCCATGATACAATTTGTCAGGTTTATATGACTATGTATCAATGTATGCATCAAGAAAATGGCTTGTAACCCAATAACATCTCTCCTTTTTTGTGGGAGAGGTTTCACTGTTTCAGGTTCGAGTCTCGAATCCTTTCATAAGACTATATTACGTTGGGGAACACCATTCTATTGGGTACGGTCTTAGAGACATATCAGACATGACACTCCTCCAACACACTTTTGATAATTGGTACGATACTTTTCTTTTCTCATCCTTCTTTATTTTCCTCTTCTCCCTTTTGCTTTTTGTCCTATCTTATCAATGAATTACTTCATTAGGGTCTCTAAGAAAGATACTAATATTGCATTTTGAATTATGGGCGTAATGCCGTGATAGTACATGATACGATCTATATATATATGTATATATTTTATTAATGTCATTGCGCTGGTGTGTTGTATCATAAACTTTGATGGTTTGCTGTGTCAGAGTATCTATGTCGTGTCAAAACCATGTTGCGTGTTAGTGTCCATTCTTCTTAGGTCTTAGTATGCATTACTAGATGAAATTCATTACCAATGCCCCTATAGCAGCATTTTTTCCCTCTAACTCTCCAATAAAAAAATTAAAGGAGCATTTTATTGTCAAATTGGTATTAACGAAAAATGTTTGTTGTAACCATTTTGAGAAACTACTAAAGGCTTTGAATACCCTTGAGCTAAGTAGTTAACCACTAGTATTTTGGGCTGGGCTTGAATCCCAGCTCCTAATGTACAATTACGCTGGGCTTAAAAAGGGAACGGCTGTTGCAACCCTCCATTCTTATCACCCCACCTCCCATCCTTTAGGTTTTTAAAGTTTTATGCAAAATATAAAAGGTTTCTATGAAAACCGGCAGTGATGTTTACTAGAAAACATCATTTTGAACAACTTTTTAGAATAAAGTTTTTCCTAAATCTATCGTTTAAATATATTTTTTAGCCATTTATAGCCTTTATTTTATTTTTTGCCAAGAAGTCTACCTAAATAATAGATTTTGGAAAAACTTTCTTCTACAAAGTTGTTCAAAATGATGTTTTCTAATAAAGCAAGTGATCGGTTTTTGCAAAAACCCTTTATATTTTTCATGAAATCTTAAAAACTAAAAAGAAAAGGGTGGGATTATAAGAATAGGGGGTTGCAATAGCCGTTCCCGCTTAAAAAAGGAATGAGATCAGCCCAAACCCAATTTAAAACAATCAAAAGTCAGAGTCCTGTCCAGCCCATCTAAACATTCACTCATATCCCTAATGAGGTGTGAAATGAAAGCTCCTACTCTCATCTTTGGTGTAGTGCCCAAAAGTTGAGATACAAAGGGAGGACATGATTGGCACCCAGCTAGCTTCATAATTTATATTCTCTGCTGGTTGGGAATGCACTTCTCAATTTTCTCAATGAATGGTCTAAATCAGAATTTAGAATTCTATGATTAATTCTGGTTATCGATCAAATGGATGCAGATGTTAAAGATTTTTTTTTTTTTTTTTTGACTGGATGATAAGATTTATTATTGAAGGTGTAACTTTGTTTTGTACATAAAAATTTGAATTCAACCAAATTAACAGGATAAAAAAATATCATTTAGGTCAGATGATAGTGTGTGGGCATAATCTTTGTAGAAACACCTATGTTCATCCTACTAAATAGCCTATTAAAAGTTGAATAATTATATAGGAATTTCTTTTCCCATACCTCTTCCATTTTTTATTTTTTTTTAGCAGAAAATATTAAATGGGGGAGGAGTACAATAAAATTTTAATAAAGCATTCAAACTTTTAGCCAATTTTTAATAAGAAAAGGCCTTAAATGATAGTTGACGTTATTGTTTTTATAATGACAAATGCATAATCGAACACAACGATGTGTTTGTAAACCATATATAGAAGTCACATATCAAACATATATTTATATTTACATGTCTTTGTGTTTGTCATGGTGATCGGCCTTTATTGACAATTTTTATTGAAATCAACAAAAAAAACCAATGAAAATTCGTAGTATATGTGTGCATAAAATCATTAGTAAACGATCGACATAATCCCAATAACCCTAAGATTATCAACTTATATTGAAGTAACTAACTAGTATGACCAACATACGGATCTATGGATCGACCATGCCCCAAAATCTAGATCCCATGTAATCAATTTTCAAAAATTATTTAAAATATAAATCCCATGTGCAAAAAAAAAGATATGAAACGACATAATCCCTACTTATTAAGCCATGTGCTAGCTAGAGTCTTTAAGACAAACAGTAAAATATGATTTCTAATCCAGTAATCCCTTTGTCTAAGACACAAAATGAATTAAAAAATTAAACCCGAAATAAAAAAATAAAAAAAATGCTAAAGATAGAATTCAATTTTTTGCTTAAATTCGCTTATTAATTTAACCCATGTGAGATATGCACACTAACGAATGTGCCAACCCTAACTCCAACAGATATACGTATCAACTCATGTGATTGCCACTCCAACTAACACGTCATTTGAACGAATAAATTTGGACGAATAAATTGGACAATATTGCACCACTAGAACAAAAACACATTTTGTTTTCAAACCTAGGTCTTTTAGGTCAAAGATATTCCGACCTTTTTTCTCTTCCTCACAATCACACCAACCTCGATCTCTCCCTCCGTTTGGACCATCAAAAACCGATGTCCAACCTCTTCCCTGGCCTTTCTCTAAACCAGCCACCACCATGGCTGCTCCTCCCTTTCTCCTCTAACCTTTTCCCAAAACCACAATATGCCTAGGCAGGGAATGGCCTTCTTGACCTCCTTTCCACTTCCACTCATCGGCCTCCTGTCTCTCCTCCTCCTCCACCCCACCACCGCCATCCGTGTAGATTTCATCCGTAAACCACCGCCGGTAATCCCACTCTTCCGCGAAGCCCCCGCCTTCCGCAATGGTGACGCATGCAGCTCCCAAAAATCCAACCATATCCACATGGCCATGACTCTTGACGCCAATTACCTTCGTGGTACAATTGCAGCCATCCTCTCAATGTTACAACACTCCACCTGCCCTGAAAACCTCTCCTTCCATTTCCTCTCATCCCATTTCGCACCCAAAATCGTTTCCACCGTCAATTCCACCTTCCCTTACCTAAACTTCAAGGTTTATGGCTTCGACTCAAATCGGGTACGTGGGAAAATCTCGAAGTCGATTCGCCATGCATTAGACCAACCTCTAAACTATGCCAGAATATATCTTCCCGAAATTATTCCGTCCAATGTCAAACGTGTCATTTACTTGGACTCCGACCTCATTGTCGTGGATGATATAGCGAATCTGTGGAGTGTGGATTTGGGGGACAAGGTGGTGGCTGCACCCGAATACTGTCACGCGAATTTTACTCAGTATTTCACCGAGACGTTTTGGTTAGACTTGGACTTGGCGAAAACATTTAGAGGGAGAAGGCCTTGTTACTTCAACACAGGAGTAATGGTGGTGGATGTAGGAAAATGGAGAAAAGGAGGGTATACTAAAAAAGTTGAGGAATGGATGGAAGTGCAAAAGCATAAGAGGATTTATCAGTTGGGTTCTTTGCCACCTTTTTTGCTTGTTTTGGCTGGGAATATTAAGGCTGTTGATCATAGATGGAACCAACATGGATTGGGTGGTGATAATATTGAAGGGAGATGTAGGAGCCTTCATCCTGGCCCTATAAGTCTACTTCATTGGAGTGGGAAGGGTAAGCCTTGGTTGAGGTTAGATTCTAGGAAGGAATGTGTTGTTGATCATCTATGGGCGCCTTATGATCTTTACCGTTCGTCGAGAGTTGTGTTAGAAGAATGAGATATAGAGAAAATAAGGTGATTGAGAATTTTGAGAGCAGGAAGCCATTGAAGAGTGTGTGTATGAGACAGAGAGAGAAGCTTTTCAAGTGAAGGTTTTAAGAGAAGGAATGGGGTGTTCATAGGTTTTGCCTTTGGTCTCTTCCCAATGGGTTCATGAAAATGAATTCAGGGCCTCTCATGGCTAGGCAAGGAGCATACTTGTAATTTTCTTTTCATTTCTTTACCTCCTTCCCCTTTCATGAAAATGAATTCAGGGCCTCTCATGGCTAGGCAAGGAGCATACTTGTAATTTTCTTTCTTTCTTTCATTTTTTTTTTTCAGTGTTGTTACTTTTTAAAACACCTGATTATGTTTGTAAATCATTTCAACCATACAGAACGTATCATTGGAACCTTTTTTTATTTTATTTTATTTTATTTTTTGGATGGGGTGGGGGTACGGGACACTTTTTACTCCATATCTGTTTGTTAACCCAAGATAAACCCTACTGGTGACCTCTCCAAAGGTCGGTGTTGAAAATCCAGTTAGGTTGGGATCTGGCCAGTGAACCTCTGCTTTAGCCCATTTAGAGCTTTTATCCAAGAAACAATACGTTTTACTGATAACACCTTTAGCAAAGTCGAGAAATGGAGAAAGCAATTTGAACAAGAAATGTTTGAAAAGCAATTTGAACAAGAAATGTTTGAAGCAGTGTTCACCCACTGCCCATACAAAAAAATAAAGTCCCATTCCCAAAATATGTAATATGCACCAAAACACAAATTTTTTACAACAAAAATTTAATACAGTGATTCCAACAGTAATTCCGACTTCTTCATTAATTTCTAACCATTCGATTCGACTAAATAAGATTCACCGTGCCATTCAGATCATATGAAGCAAAACAACTACTATCGATTTGGAAGTGGACTGGAGAGGATCCACACCCATCGTAGTATGCAGGATGTGAATTGTAAAAGCAACACAAACAAAAGGGGAGCTCTTCGAAAAAATATAGCATCTTGTTTTGGAAAATATACTTCAATTTTCTCAAATAACGTCTCAAACTCGACGTAAAAAAGGGCTTACATGGACGGAGATCTTCAAAATTATAAAATGTCTGGAAGCAGCAATTTTGTTTAGAACTCACACCAAAGTACAAAAACCCATCTTTTTAAGCTCATCTTCTTGAACTCTTCTATCTGTGAAAACTTGAGGTTGAACATGCTCGGAGTGCCGCCAAATGGGTGGGTGGCCTGACATATGGCAAAGTTTTCTCCTGCCTCGCATAATAGAGAGATTTTAAAATCAAGAAACCTAGGGTTCGGTCAATCATATTTGCCCATCAAATCACAACATTCCATTTTCCTGAGTCACCATCCATCCCTATACTTTTGCTGTGGCAGCAAATGGGCATTTCCCTAGTGTATTCCACAAAATATAATCCCCAGAAGTACCCTGTCGCAACCAAACAATTTATTACCAAAAAGGGAATCCAAAACAATTATCACTCAAAATACAATATTGAGAACTGCAATGGCAATGGGCAGAAGGCATAAGATATTTGAAGAAATATTTATTTTTACAGCAGGCTTCAAAGAGTACAGCAAAGCTCTGTGTGTGAAAAAAAAATTAAATTAATCAGCGATTTGGAAATCTCCGACAAAATCATATGAATCACTTTGGCATATCCATATTCCACAGAACAACGAAATCAAGAAAAGTAGTAAATGATGTTTGATGACACAGCATTGCTTCCTAACAGATTTACTAACTGTTCAAAGAGATTGATGATGATACAAGCCATAAAACAGAAAAGCTGTAGGAGGGTGAGAAGGTGCCGAAGGCATGTGTGGAGCTAAGTAGTAAAGATGTAGATGCAGTATACATATAATATGGCCACTGATGGGCCCAGAAAAAGAAAAGACATTAGAAAACAAAGAGTGCTGGCTGAAACAAAATAAGAAAAGGCACTGCTATGATGATACTCATTAAGATAAAGCAATTTCTATCAGGTTCACTCTCAAATGTCTGTTTGCTTAATGGCTAACTTTCCATGCATCAATGAGTGCAGGACACACACATATGATAAAGTTATAGCATACAAAGAGGCAGTCTTTAAATAATGTTCGATTGCTCCAAGGTATAGAAACTCTAGTGAACTTGAGAGAAGTAACCTCATTGATAGTAAAATCCTCTTTATAAGAAGCCAAAACTTACCTGACTTGAGAACTCCACAGGTGCTTTAACAGCTGGATAGATGCTTACCTGCATACAGCACAAAAACTATAAGATAGCTATTTAAAAACAAAGGTTAAGCCATTCCAATATGACATAACAGTAGAGGTGTAATTGAGCAGCAGAGTAGTAGTCTGCTCGAGTTTGGCTTGTTAAATTAACGAGCTCAAAAGTAAGGCTTGAGCTTAGCTTGTTTAGCATACAATCGAGCCAATCTCAAGTTGAGCTCAAGTAGTTTGGTTATTTAAAGCATTAATGAGCTTATCAATTGAGTAGTTCGCGTTTGCCTAATTTTTGTTCACGTTTGCCTCGTTTAGCTTTTTTGGATAGCCTAGCCCTTTAGCTTATCTGTATACCACTAGTGTACAGGGGCTGGTTTTTGATTTTTGTATTTGCGCTTTTGCGCTTTTGTTTATAATATATTTTACTTCATCAAAAAAAAAAAAAAAAATCAATTGATTAGTACTCTACTTGAGCCTGGCTCAATAAATTAACAAGCTTAATAATGATGTTTGAGCTTGGCTCGTTTATCTCACAAGCGAGCTCGAGCAAGGTTCTAATTGAGTCCATCTCGAGCCAATCCCGAGTAGCATGGCTCATCTAACAGACCTACATAACAGAACAATACTTTTGGAAGCTCATTGAAGTATCCATTTAGACTATCCGCATTGGCAGGGGAAAAAAAAGATTTAGAATCTGGAACCATTCTACCAGATTTAGAACACAATGCATGAGGCCAGCGTTGGCAGTTCTCTATCAATTAATCAAGAGCTTTCAGTGGGAAAAAAATCAAGAAATCTTCATTGAAGGCAATCTTATAACTGAACAGAAAAGTCTCATCAAAAAGCAAACCACATACAATATGAAACTACAACACGAAAGTTTTAGAAATTTATCATGAAAATCTCAGGTTCCAAGAAACAGGTGTCACAAAAACAAGAAATAATATCTCATAAGTTGAGAAGTGAATTTTTTAATTTAGCCTTTTTTTTTTCTTTTTCTTTTTTTTTTCCATTTTTTCCTTCACAAAATGTATATCGAACAAAGTAAAATGAGAAATCCTTCTTCAAGCCTCAAATAGTTTTGAACTGGAAAACCAGGATATTCTGGGAGAGTACTTTCAGGAAAGAATTTAGAGAGAGGCTGAATGACCAACGAAACAAGAACACTCCAATTCTTGCCTTCATTTTCCATGTTGGGGCACCAAAACCATGTTTCTGTCCTTGTTAAGAACTACGAATCCAATTAACTGGATCATGAGAGAAGTACAGGAGTTTGAGAACTTACAGATTTAGGATCGATTGACATTCCAGATAATGATGCCCCCATGAGCTTGAAAGAAACCTGTAACCACAGTTTAGAAAATAGTTTCTTAAAAGCTCTAACACTTCATTTTTTATTTTCCATTTTTGATAAAGGTAATTTTATTCATAAAAAGAAGGGCATGGACACATATACAAGAGTATACCAAAAGCTAACAGTTCATTGTATAACAAAATGTAATATAGTAAGCATTCGCTACTGTAAAATGCCATGCTCCTGGAAAGCCCATAATTAAATACAACGCAGGACCAACAATAGTTTATTTTCTTTGGTTACTAGTGGGTGACATGTAACCATCTCCTGGGAAGAACTCAGAGAGAGAGAGAGGCGATTGCGGCGGGAATTAACTTTCCTTGATTTCATTTTTCTGTGGATAGGGCTGTGAAGGTGTGGAAATAGAGGGAAGGAAGCACTTGCCATAGGAGATAAGGCCTAGGTTGCCTACGAAGCATGTGCAAGCTTATGTCTTCGCAATAAGTAACATCACTAACAGAGAGTAATTAGTATTTATATGTAGAATTCTTAGATGACATTTCTTATCATATATTTGAAAACTCGACAGGGACAATAAAATAGTTCATATTATATTTTTCCCACAACCTTCTTTTTTTAATGCTACATTACAGTTAGAATGCTTTGTTTCTTTTCCTATATTAGACTTTTCCATCAAAGAAAGTACCTAAGATCAAAAGCTATTTCATACTTCACTTGGATTTTCTGTACAAAAATTCCCCAAACACAGAATTCACTTTCAATCATGACGATAAAGATAATTAGATTTTTTTTCCCTGAACCCTAAGCACTTGGAACTTTAAGCTGCAGTGTCCTACGAAGCTAAGAAAGAATGAATAGTTTTCATGAAGACCCAAGTTCATCTCCTTTCCATTTGGCAGATGTCGTTGCTCTTTGCATTCATCTAATGATGGTGCAAACGATCCATTGACTACATTGTACTGTCCCACAAAATAGACTGTTAAAACTGTTTACAAAAAGTAGCCCAAAAGAAAAAAGCCACTTAGAGGGACCATGATTTATCCAATTTATGACCTAGCGAAGAGTGGGAAATGTGATCATAGAGCAGCCCCTTAGCTCCATTTCAAAATCTCTTCCCTCCCAAAAATCACCTACTTCAACCTACCTATCAAAGAAACAAACTAATCCATTAGCTACTTAGCAAAAAAAAAAAAACAACTAATCCATTAGCTGTCTCCAAAATTCCTTCTATACAAGGCATATCCCAAGATGTACAATCTCCATTCCCCACCGAATGATCTCTTACTAGAGCTGTCTTCTTCACTGCCAAGTGCATATCAGAGGGCCCTAAATATTGATTCAAGAAATTATAAGAATGGATACAAGCACAGAAAATTAAGGACCAAAAGTTATAATTTTTTACCAATAGTCTCTTTTTCCATTATCTCATCCCATTTCCATAAAAGCGCCTATTCTATGCAAAGTAATTTTGAGATAGGAAAATGGAATTAGTGATCCAACCACCATTTCTTTCAGCTGGGACACTAAAAGAAATATAAAAAAGAGTACAAATGAAGTTGAACGATTCCATTGTGGAATTGAAGAAAAATTTAACCCCATGGTGTGATGTTTATAAACCATATAGTTTTAGCTGACAAAACTATAATATGGATACATATAAGCTAGACTACAGGGATGTGTTTCATAATCTAAATGACTAAATGTTTTATGATAAGTAGGATTAGGACTTGGATTACATGGAATGTAACTTTAAGTAATAAAATTAGGAATAGGAAATTACTCATCAAGACTGGAATATCAGCCAGAGCCCAAACTAAATAAATTTATGTTGAGAATTTTTATTTGAAACTGACTGACAATGAAACTAGTGACTGAAATCCAACTTAGACACTGTCAGATTTTATTAACTCTATCTCAATCAGAACAGTCAACACTACCAACTCCACTGGCTTACCATGCCACAAACACCACAACCCCCATTTCCAAGTGCCACCTCCACTTCCTCCACTAGCACCTCAACCACATCACCGCCGCCGCCATCACCACCTCAACTTCCACTGACTCTTGTGGCACCGCTAACACTTTCCTGCCACCTCCTCCATCATCAATCTCAAAATCAGTGCCATTTCCATAAACTTCAGCACCACAATCACCTTCATTGCCACCAACCCCCACGACCTCCTTTGGAACCACAGCCATGCAGTAATTGCACCACAACACCACCATCATCATTAATGCCGCCACCACCACTTACTCATTCAGAAGCAGCAGCACCCCGACTACCATTTCATCATCTGATATAACTACTACGCCAATTATAAGTTTATAACCAAATCCACACCATCAACACCTTCCAAGAAACCTTTAAAACACAAATGCTGCTCCCTCCAACACCACCAAAACCACCTCCTGTAATACCACCACTCCAACAATGCCACCACACCTCCACTAACAATTTAATATACAAATTTAAAGCACCAAAAAATAGAAAATAAAGTTCAAATTTGCGAAATCTTATAGATACAATTTAATCCAGCTCAATTTAGTGTCCTGTAAAAGTAAAACGTCCACATTCCAACATAACCTACTTTATTGACCTCATTCTACTCTGATCACTGACTGTTTATGCACCTTATTGCTTCCTGTAATTATCATTTGAAAACATTAAAAAGATTCGATTTTAATTCTTACAAACATCACATGGAGCTTTTTTTTTAACACCTTTTAAAGAAAGTATACTTCATAAAATTCAAAGTTCTAACTCTGAACCTCTATATCGTCTTTCCAGGGAAGCATGACAGGAAAGGTGCTAAAGAAAATTTGTTGCATCATCCTATCATTAAATTGTATCCACCATAGTTTTTGACGAGCTGGGAAAAGTGAAAACTTTCCACAAGGGAAGTGCATTTTTGTTTATTCACGCCACTATCTATGTGAACATCTGGTAACAAAATGTGTTTAATTACACAACAATATCTTGTCATATGGAAATGGAAGCATATCTACGGATTGCTTTGAAAATAACAGCACAATAGCTATTGGAAAAGAATGAAATTGACATAATGAAAAACAAAGAACCCAATCAGGAGGTTAGCAAGAAAGCAAATCTTACAAACTCTTCATCTAAAGGCTAAAATAATAAGAGAGCACATACTTTAGCATAATTGTACGCCTGCCAGGAAAATGGCTCCTCTAAATCAACTGGTGTAAGGTCCCTGCTCATTTTCTCCATTAAGAACTCCTCTACATTTACCATATTGTTAGTACTCTCTGTCTCAATATCACTATCTTCATCGGCCATACTTCCTAAGACTGACCTAGAGGAAAGCATTCTTTGGATTTGCCATGGTGCAAACCTAATTGTTCCAGGGAAAGTTGCTTCAATACTTTTCCCAGCAACACTCCGTCCACTTGCAACAATTTTCCATTCAACTGAATGCTCTGTAGTTGAAACTGTTCCAATGGAAGGAGTCCCATCAAAAGATACTACCCTTCTCCTAGGAAAAGGCATAGTCACAGTACAGAACTCCATTGTCAGAGGAGCCTTATAACCTTCCATTAGGCGCAACTTGAATAAAAATGCACCTTCATCTTCTGAGACCATTGAAAGCTGATAAAATCCCTTTATTGGAGGTCCAAGGACACAGGATGCCTGATAACGCATTAGAACAAAATTACCCAATGGGGGTGAAAACATCACAGCTTGCTTATCCATGCCTTGCTCTGAAACTTGGGCGCAAGGATGGAATGATAAAACCTCAACGCGTGCCGTGTTCAGCCCTGTCAAGGGGAACGACACATCAGGCAATCCTTCTAATTCTGCTCTACAGTTTACTTGACCTGAGATCGAAATAATATCTGGAATCTCATCCCGATCATACATAGCAGCATGAACTGTTTCATAAATTGTGAAGAGCACTCTCTGCTTTCCTTTATAGAGATACGGTTTCCATGCTGGTTGCTTGACATCAGCCGGGGGCAAATCTGATGAAGAAAATCCATTGCTCTTAATAGCAAAAATATTGGAGTAGCTGAGGTCCAAGGGTGTACCTGTATATGAGATCAAAAAATCATGTATGAAATAAACCCCACATCAGCTAAATGCGAGTTCATTCTGACAAGAGAAAATTTGAAGGAAACCTGAGATGAGAAATACCATAATAAAAAGTACCAACCAAAGGGCATTGAGCTACTTATGAAAGTTCGAAGCGCATCTTTGTCCAGGGCCCTTGAACCAATCTTTGGAGCATCAGAATTAACAGCTCCTATCACAGCAGTGCTAGAGGTAGTGGAAACCGCAACTGGTGCTGCTACAGGTTTTGCTCTTGCAGAAATACCTGATATCCCTATACTACCAGTTAGTGAATCCAACAACCCTCCTACAGAAGGAGATGCACTTACAACTACCTCAGGTTCTATCATATCGCCAGAAATTAAGTCACCAATAGAATGTCCAACCATAAATGCCCTGTAAAATGGAAATAGGAACAAGTAAATGTCTCTGATGCACTTTACTCAAATGTGAGTGCTGCATAAGGTACGTCTCGAAAAATATATAAATATATCAATCTATTTATATTTATATGTGCAGAAGAAATCTCATATAGGCCATATAATAAACATCATAACAGAAGAAGCAAGAAATCTCAAGGAAGCAAGAAACCTCATGTAATACACTCTTTTTATCATGCACTATTATGATGCCTCACATATTAATCTTGGTAAACGGATACAAACCAGCAGCTTTATGCATAAAAATTCAGCCCAAAATCAGCTAAAATCTATAGAAGATAATTTTATTCATCAATCTCAAGACTAGGCATCCATGTAATTTGAGAAGCATCCATGTAATTTGAATTATTAGAACATTGCAAGATATTGTTTTGCTATAGTTAAATTGTTTTCTTATTGCTTCAAAGAATAAGACAACACAAGTTCCATGTTAAGGAACAACGCAAAACATGAATTTGTGTAAAGTAATAGTATGTTTTTATTTTTTAGTAGAAAATAGATATAATAAAACTACAAAAATCATTAGGAAAAATATGATAAACACACTTAACCATTCATTCTATGACATCTCACAAACCAATCTAAGAGAAAATGATAAAAAGTATTTGTAGGATGATCCCAAAATCAATTTGAAACTAACGATAATGATTTTCTTCATCAAGTCCAAAGAAAAAATATTCATGTAAGATAAATTTATAAATAAAATATAAATATGGACAACATTGCAATGAAATATTATTCTGTTATAATATTCTTCCTGAACATTTAAGCATCTTACCATACCCTGTGATGGATGAAGGTCAAGCAGGAGGGATGATAAACTTTTACCCACTCCAATTACATTTCGTGTAAAAAGAATTTATAAATAAAACGAGGATGGAAAACATTGCAACAAAATATTGTTATGCCATAATATTCTTCCTGAACATTTAAGTAACTTACCATACCCTGTGATGGATGGAAGATCAAGCAGGAGAGAAGATAAGCTTTCATCCGCTCCAATGGCATTCCCGCAGTCAGATCTTTTACATATTCTTGCGTATGCATTTAGATGCCGGGGTTCAACTAAAGGCAATACAAGGATGCAATAATGACCCTTTATGTGCAAAATTAATGGCCATAACAGTTGATCCTCTCCTTCCTCTTCTTTGTTAATTTGAAGGCTTATAATATGACGTGTGATAGGATCATCAACCCAGGAATCTGATCCTTCAGCTGACTGAATGACGCGTATGCCAAACCCACGTGCAGATCCTTCCCTGCACAGATAAGGCCAAACTAGTAATAATGATCGCTAAAAAAGATTGAAATGGGCAGCACACATCAAACAAACAGATAAATCCACAATCAGAATAAGGAAAACCAACTATAACATAAAATAAAACATTTAAAAGCATCAAGCATTAAATTAGGATTACGTCATATAGTTGTGAACTTATGATAAGACACTGAACAACAAAAATATTCTATATGCCCTCCAAAAAAGCTGTCCAAAAAAAAAATGTAACCAATGAGAAAAGGTTTAATAAAAAACAAAAATCTCTGGTTATGTCTTTTTAACTACTAAATTTTACCATAAATGCATGACTATCAACTCAATACACTGACAATTTTTTGGGGGCATGCGTGGAGGGGAAGGGAATGACTCGTAACCAATGTTCCATGCCCATGAAATCATGAATGGAAATGAGATAGCAATATATGTAGATGATAATTGTGAGAATGTGTGACTATATGCTATGTCGAAAGGCTTTTTCAGGGGGGATTCCTGTGCCCGGGGGGGGGGGGGGGGGGAAGCTTGGTAGAAAAAACAAAAGCAAACAAAACAAAAAAGAACAACCAGCATCACCTTCCTAAAAGGCAGAGGAATGGGGCATAATCTATACAAACTCCTCAGTATTTGGTAACTTCAACTCCATTGACAACCACATATAAATCCTTTCCAAACTAAACCCACTATCTCTAGTTTCAAAAGAATGAAATCCACATTATGAGAAACACAAGATCAAATCTTCTATGCATAAAGGCACAATAAAATGATCTATGCATAATGCAGGCACGCACACACACAAACATATAATTACGGTTTTAAATGTGTTCTCCTTCACTTGCTTTTACCCACAAAAAAAAAAAAAAAAAAAAAAAAAAAAAAAAAAAAAAAAAAAACAGGTGCATAGAGGTAAGGTTTCAT
Organism: Liquidambar formosana; assembly: GCA_039720395.1. Lineage (NCBI taxonomy): Eukaryota > Viridiplantae > Streptophyta > Magnoliopsida > Saxifragales > Altingiaceae > Liquidambar > Liquidambar formosana. Next base: position 6,636,090 of record CM077822.1, read on the forward strand.
AAACAAACTTACTAACCTTTTCTTTCTGTCCACAAATGCAGCAGCTAACTCTGAATCGGAAGGAAGTACAGGGAATACAGTGTAACTGAGATTATCCTCGCCAGTTTTCTCATTCTCACTCATGCAAGCTGCCCGCCACCGCCTCTCAACCACCGGAAACCTCCTAATTATTTTTTCCCCCAAAAAAAAAAAAAAAAAAATCAAAATCAAAATCAGAAACCGTTTATCTTATATTCTTCATTAGCAAACGTACTTACAAGTTACAACAAAATACTTTGCTTAACTGAGATAAGCCTTTAAAAAAAATGATATATTAAAAAAAAAAAAAATCGAAACCATTACAAAATTAAACATAATAATATAATCAAAAACATAATTTTTTTTTTCCTTTCTTTTTCGATCATTTTCCCAGAAACCAAACGTACTTCCAAGCAAGATCGCTATTCTTAAAGATCAAAAATCATACAAGTAAAATATATATGTGTGTGCGAATGTACAAAATCCATATCAAGGATATATGAATTCCTCAATAAACTAATCAGAGAGAAATAGATAACAGAGTGAGCTGGACATTCAAATCTGAAAATACAAATATCAACAAAACCCTAGAATATTACTCAAATGTATGTGCTGAAATTGGGAGAGTTTGGAGATGAATACTGCAAGAAAACCCTAGGATTTGAAGTGAGAATGGATATTATAGACAAATATATATAGAGTACCTGGAGAAGACGACGGTATCGTAATTGGTGAGGATCCACAGAGCTCGTATGCTGCAACCAGACATGGCTTTTCTTCTTCAATTTATTCGCTTTTTGTGCGATTTGCAAAAGAACTAAATGAGAAGCTTTCGACACACACTGAGACGGAAAGAGAGACAGAAGGATACAGGAGAGAGAGGGAGGGACGTGAGTGAGAGTCGTGAGACGGTTCTTGACGATGTTAAATCCATTTTTCGATATTTTACCATTTGCATAGAACGTCACCGTTTGGCTTGGTCTTTTGATCTTTTTTGCCCTTTTTCTGCTTTCCAAGACCGACAAAGCCTTTTTATCACAAAAATAAAGGATTTTTACAATTTGGACAAATTAGGTGTATTTAATCACTTTAAATGCACTGTGAAATTACCGTACAATAAGTGACACGTGAAAAGAATTGAAATTGGAGGGCTAAGATTGGAGACAATCATTTTATATACAATCAATTTTAACTCTCTCCACATGTCGCTCATCGTATGATAACTTTACGGTGCATCTAAGGTGACTAAATGTATTAAATCCAAATCCTTCAAGTATACATAATTTTCATTCCCAATATTTTACAAATTATTCACAAGGTTTTACACCAACCGTTGGATTTAATATTACACGCTCACATTGGATTTTTTTTTTATTAAAAAAAAACCGTTAAATCTTTTGAATATCCAACCATTTAAAAATGTATTTATAAAAATTGTATCCTAATCCCAACCTTTAATAAGATCAATCTATGGCAGAATATAATTGTTATTGCACATAGCTAATGCTTACTGTTTCTCAATAGTCTCAATTGGACAGAAAAATCTTGTCCATTTCCATGCCAAAAATCAATTTCCCTTTGTAACCTCTTCCGACAAGCTAATTTTAATTTTGAAATCTGATATTGCTATACGGGAAAATATTTTCCGGGCCCAATTCTTTGCAAATTTTGACAAATTTTCTACAAATTTGCTGAAATGTGTTCTCACCACCTTGCCCACTGAGGAAAGGTGATTTACCTCTATCACATTACAATAATTAGTCTGGCCAGCTGAATTCTATTTGGCAAACTTGAAAATCTGACGAGCAAAAAATGAGCCTGGCTAGTTGATTTCATACTGTTTGGTAAGTCTCTTTTTCCTACTAAACAGTTCAGCTTTATTCTAAAAATAAGACATAAACACAGTTATTTTCAAATCAACTGTGAGTTGGTTTATTCAAAAACCATATGATAGTAATGGACTAGACTTAATCTGATCTAATTTTTGAAATTTCCAAACAGGCCCTACTCTCTAAAACCACCCATGTTTGTCCCATTTCCATCGCAATGATTTCCATTGATATGGAAGGAACCTCAGGACCAAGCTGTTTTTGCAACTGAGAGATAAAACACGATATTATGGGACCGAAAGGACTCGACCTAGGGAGGTCTACAACAAGTTCCAACTGTTTGACCAGCCTTGGACTCTCCATTGCTACACTGAAAATTAGCTTTATCAGGTGGCCTGTCAAAGCTATGAAACATTCATGTGCACAGAACAACAAAAGTATACTATGTAAGTGAAAAAGGAAAGTATTTTCAAAAACAAAAACAAAAAAACAAAACAAAACATTTTTGGGTAACAAAGACCTGCATGTCCCATAATTATTCATGTATACTCAGAATTGCCTCCTATGCTCAATACCTCTATTACAAAATTAGTACACAAAAGAACTTGTGCAATAAAAAACAAAAACAAAACATTAACAATATAAACAACATTAAATACCCTCAGATGAACGGGTGCTTGCTTACTCTCACGAGTGATCCACGACTTGACTTCAAACCATGTTAGCCAAGATCCTGCATTTGGTGCAGTGAACTTGAACAAGTTTAGAGCATGTATATATAGATTAGTGTGGTATCTAAAGGTCCACACAGAGGTAGGTGATGACAGAGCCAGCCCTTCGTTTAGTCCTCTCGCTAACCTTCCACTTCTCAACCAGGACCTTCTTTATGTTGATAGCGCTTGAAACCACAGTGGCAATTCCAACTGCAGTTATGCCTGGGCAATACACCATGTGGCAGGATTCAAGCATGGTGCAGTTCCTAACAAGATGGGATAGACCAACATCCGTTATTTGATGGCAGTGTGATAGCACTATTTCCTTAAGTAATGGACAACCTTCGCCTAACTCAGCCATTGCCATATCCCCCAAGTTCTGTCAGAAAGGGAATGAGAGATGAAATGGATGAGTCCATTATAAATTGCAAGAGCACCAAAAAAAATGTATCAAGTAGTTATCATATGGCTACTAGGGTGCCAACCTAGTTGGGATTCTAGATGGTTTTATGATGCTTGAAGCTCCTTTTCTTTTAGTTCAAAAAAATTTAAAAAAATGGCTACTAGGGTAAGCTTGCACAAAGGCTCGCAAGTTGGACTGTACAAAAATAAAGGTAACTTGCTAATTTAAAAATGCAATAAGAGAATATCAAAATACATTTAAATTTTACCATATCATCCAATATGGAGATTACCTGCGAGTCAATAAATAAAAATACTATTACTAGATTATAATGCATTAGAGCAAACAACAAAACATGTGGGGCCCCTTAAGTTACCAGCTGACAACTGAGATATCTAACCCTTTCTTCCTAGATTTGTCAATGGTTACTCCCATGACTGTAGGATTACCTTATAAAAGGTTCAAGCTACAAAAATCATCCCAGTCCAGAGACCTAAGTGTTAAGAGTTCTCCCCCAACGTTTTACTTCATCAACAAAAAGGAAAAAAAAAAAAAAAAAAATTCTCCCCCAACTATCAGTCCATATTTGAACCATGCCTCTACCTAACATTGGCCAAGAAATAAGTTCCAGACATTGATCTTTCATGGAACTGTTTTCATGATTCTGAAGGAAAAATCACAGTTGAAGTTGGAAAAAAATGGGTTTACCACCATTAGTCCTTCAGAATAAAACCAGACCAATAATGTGCCCAGTTGCTGAGCAACAGGATCGCATAATGGTATAATATGCAGCAATGCACAGCACAAAAATGCCATCAGCATAGCAAGCAAGAATAACGCATAGGTGGGTGCGCACGTGTATGTATGTAACTATGTATATAGGTATAAGTCTATAATACAAGCATAAATCAACGCACATTCATGACACACAGAGAGAGAGGCCTCACCTGAAGAACGCTTACATCTAGGCAGCTGAGTTCAGGGCACCCTCTGGCAATGGCTATAACTCCAGCATCACTGATTTGGTGGCAGCCACTGACATTTAAATGATGCAGGGAGCAACCCTGACCAATAGCAATAAGGGCCGCATCCCCTACCCTAGTAATTATATAGATAATAAGATCAGATAGAGGTCTCAAACCCTAGAAAATTATTACTAACATCACAGAGTAACCTATCACCTGTATTTCATCTCATATAACAAACCAAATAATAATAAGAAGAAGAAGAAGAAGAAGAAGAAATGCAGACCACTGAATCAATGTCGCAACTTTTTCATAGGACTGTATCTACATAAAAAATACAAGGACAACACCAATACAACACACTCAAATTTTAAACATCCAGTGACACGGTCTCCTCATAAATGAGACCTCACGGCAATCCAATCCATCGCTAGCAATTAAGCATCAATTCGATGGTATTAAATTCAATGATAAATATCATTCTCGAGAACACCCCCAACCACCACCTCACCCCCCCCCCCCCCCCCCAAAAAAAAAAAAAAAAAAAAAAAAAAACATGGATAATCATACAAAATTATTAACTCCATGACTTCAATACCTATTTTATGCCTTACATAGAGAAATTTGGAACTCATAAAGCTTGTTTTGACTTTTGACCAAAAAAGGAGTTAGAGACTTAGAGCATATAGTCTTTCAATCCATACTTGACCAGCCAACTAGCCAAGAACCAGCCTTTGATAGCACTATACACCATCACCATATACAGTTTACAGCATTTTCCTCATTGGTAAAGAATCAAATGGGAAAAGGAATATAACGATAGCATTATACTGAAAATTTAGTTAATCTCAAGAAATTATATTATGCCACCATTCTAATGACATCGCAAAATTTACATGTAAGATAGTCAACCAAAATGATTATTCTACAAGAGAAAACTAGAAGAATGTAAAGAAAAATTATGATTTAGCTGGTAGCAGAAATATCTTGCTTAAAGAAAGGGGAAAAAAAGCATGTAGATTTTGAGAATGAAGATAAGAAAAGAAAATTTGAAAACAACTATTTACCTGTCACAAAATCGAAGACTGAGATCTGTGAGAAATCTGCAATTCTCTCCAACAGCTATGATTCCCTTATTACCAATCTATTGATGACAAAAACAAAAGTGAGATGAATCTCCATGGTAAAATTCATTTACAGGTGAAAAGATAAATGCATACTGTTCCCAAAATGCAGATGTTAAGCAGAAGAAAGATAACCACTGTACACTTAAACATAAAACTAGAATTTCAGTTGCTTTTAGTAAAGATCATTGGTTGCGACTTTAAAATAAAGGACCAGGCACTGCCATAGGGCATAGAGACACAGCAATCACAATCCAAAATTAGAAGGTCATAGTTTTGGAAAAGACCCATACATTGGTAAACACTGGAAAATTTTCAGGCATGGGCATGAGGATGTTCCTTCTTTCCCCTTTGCTTCACCCTGTCTTCTCTCTACTCTTTTCATTTCCGTACTCTTTCCAGAAGTAGATGGAGTGTCAATGTTTCTTTCAGATTTTAAAAATCTCTCATTTTCAATGTCTCAGAATGAGACTTCAACCACTTCTTTGTTTTTTTTTTTTCTTAAATAATTTTTAACAACTTCTTAGTTTTGAAAGGCAAAAATGCACCACTGCAAGATATGCTAAACCATGGATCATCGCTAAAGAGAGAAACTATAGTGAATAACAAAGGTGGTGCACCACCTGTTGCATGTGATGTCGTTTGCAGGCTATTGCATATATCCGCAAGGATTAGGCTTTCTCCCCTATGCCAGTATGGTGAATGGGGACACCTTATCATTAGCAATAACAAACCGAAGAAAAAAGAAAAAGAAAAAAAAAGGTGGTGCACCACTTTGCTAGGAAATGCAAAGGGGCAAGGAAAAATATAACATCTCAAAAGAAGATGTGCGGAGTCTTATTCAACTTAAGCCATGGGCAGCAACTTCCTAGTAGACATCATTCAAAATCATTATTCAATCTACTGTTCCCACAAACAAAAATTTGACTGATTTAAAACAACAAATATGTTGTCTTCCATCATGTACCCTAAAAATAATATCCATATCCATCATTTAAGCCTTTAAGGGGCAGAACAACGAATACGTTGTCTTCCATCATGTACCCTAAAAATAATATCCATATCCATCATTTAAGCCTTTAAGGGGCAGAACAACATCCACTGGATCAAGAATTCGCAGAACTACTTTAGTTGTGCAATATAAATAGCAATAAAACCTCAACTAAAAATAAATCTGGCAAAATCATGAAAAACTATTTGGGATAATGTAAACAGTAACAGAACTACAGCAGATGAAAACCTCATAGCATCGACGAATGTGAAGTTTTTTCAAGTTCCTGCAGCCTCTAGCTATACAGCATATGGCCTCATCTCCAATACTTGAGCAATCTACCAAGTGAAGTGCTTGCAAGAATTTGCAGCCCCTGCCAACTTCAAGAAGGGCATAATTACCAATCCTTTGGCAGTACAACAGAGCTAACTCAGTTAGGTGTCTGCAATTGATGGTCAAGAACTGTTTGTTAACATCATATCAGAAGTATCAACCAGATGCACAGTTCCAAATCAATAACCAGATCATGGCCAAGAACTGTTAGTAAACATCATAGCAAAATTATCAACCAGATGCACAGTTTCAGATCAGTAGCCAGAACAAAAGATTATATATTTAGCACATGCCAATAATAATGTGGCTCAATGCAATTCATTTAAAGTGGAAAAATATTTTGGACACAGCAGACTGAAAGCAGAATATAACATCCTAATAATAAAAATCATAGACCATGTACAATTCTTAATAAACCTTTATCACCACGAATGGCCGGAGATCTTGGAAGACAGTTCCAATGTAGGAGCGTTTGTGCCTCTATAATAATACAATTTGTACCTCTCTCTCTCTCTCTCTCTCTCTCTCTCTCTCTCTCTCTCACACACACACACACATATCTCTTTCATTCTGTGCCAATAGGATACATCGAAATAAAAGTTTTGACTGTGTCCAACACTTGGGACATATGGAGGTACTTGAATCCAGAAAATTCCTTATAATTACTGATGACAGTCCTCACTAATATTAGCATAATGTGTAACCAATTTTATGACTAAACAAGTTGTCCAGATCAAGAGACTTACTTTAAGGTGCCAACAACTTTGATTTATGGTTTTCTTTTGCAAGTTTTCATCACTTATTTTCTTTACCTGTCACTAATGATATAATATTTTCATAGTCAACAACTCTACATAGCTAGGAAACACACACTCCAAAAAATCTGGAAATGCAGTGTCCAACACGTATCGGAAACGACACTTGCCCGACACGCCTACTTCCTGTGTCAGACACACTTGGGAAGTGTCCGTAATTTTTAATTCTTTTTTTTTACCCGTGACGGTCAAGACACGGCTTCGACACTTGGCCGACACTTGCAGGACACCCCTACGACACAATAGGAAAGTCTTTTTGCATATTTTGATAATTGGAGTTAGACAATAGATGACGATGAATTTGTTCTTTGATGTTTTGTGTGGAAAATGGAACAATGCTTGAAGTTAAATGTCATTGTTACTATTCAATAACTCATTATGACTTATGGAGTTACAGGTGTATTGCTTGTTCATATAATTACGGAGTATATCTTTTATTTCCTCATATATTTGAATTTTTCTTTTTATGTGTATAATGGAACTATCAATTATATATGTATAGAAATTATAAGAATATATTTATTTATTACCATGTCCCTGACGTGTCGTGTCTTCATTTTTTTAAAGATTTGCTGTATCGATGTGTCCATATCATGTCGTACCTGTGTCCCGTGTCCGTGTCTGTGCTTCTTAGCTACATAGTTAACAACCTATATCAGCTATCCCAGAAACATTGGTCTTACAAGATATTCAGCATCTATCAGACAGAGTGCACCATGTCAGAGATAGAAGAACAAAAAAGGAAGCATTTTTTTCATACCAAGAATAATATTAAACGAATTTCCTAACATTGAACGGACACAAAAGTAACAAGTCATGAATGTGAATCACGTGAAATAGGCAAGATGCATGCGGTTACTGAAGCAGAAATACAACTATGTGGAGACTATCTCAAAAAAATTTCCAAATTAAAACGAAAAGCAACAAAAGCAGATAGCTCAAAGGAATGCTAGCACAGCACAAATTTGGAATAAGGACATGGCTAGTTATTGCGTCCTGATATGACCTTCAGCATCCACGTTTGAACCACAATTCATAATTTTTTGAATTAAGCCAAAGATAAAGACACTTACCGGCAAGATCTTCCAATGGACTCTAGTCCCATTGTTCCAACATTATGGCAGCCATTAACTTCAAGATGTGTAAGCTCAGAGCAACCAGCTGCAATTGCTTCCAAACCCTTGTCACTCAAGAAGAAGCAATCACTTAGAGTAAGATTTTTTAACTTCTTACACCCCTTTCCAATAGCACGTAGACTCCTGAAATTGTAGCATACAGAAAAATTACCATACAAGCATACAGAAAATGCTCAGCTTAAGACTACTTGCAGAATTAATCAACGAAACAGACAGGATGAAACTATATAAATCACCCTAAAGATTAGACAAGATAATGTCTAAATCCAATAACAATCATCCAAAAAACAGCATTTTGGTGGATGTTGTTTACCGACTGCTGTGTGATAAATCACTAGCATGCTTCACCAGTGGAAGTCAACGAGGTAATCATGTTTGAAAAGATTAAATTTGAAAGTTACTTAGACAGTTAACAGCTACTTCTAAATAGAAGTTTGCTTTCGAATTTCAAAGCAGCTATAAATATTTAAATTTTGTCAAAATCAAAAGCAGATTCTGATTTGAGAAGTTACTTTTGATCTTGTCACACTTGAAGAACACGTATCAGCAATAAAGACCTATTATGGTTCTTATAGAATTCGCTCCCATGTCTTTGTGCACAATCAAAAGTTGCATACCACATTTTCATGAAAATTTGACTCAAAAAACAAACTAGAAATAGAAATACAATTGGTAGAACTGAGACTCCCTCTTTTGAGGCTAGCATGTCTTCATATACCTGACAGCATGAACAAATGAATAACTAAAATATACAACCAAATCAAATCACCGGTCTTCATTATAAAGGAAACTTGTAAGAAGAAGAAAGAGACTAATTACGTGGAGATTTCACGTAATTTGGTCCAATCAGGGCTAAAGCGGAACTATAAGATCATGCAATAGAAATATATGAAGAGTAACTGACATGTCAGTAAATCTCTGGAAACTGTTTAAGGCCAGCAACTCCAGTGACAAACAACAAGTGCCCACAGCTTGCAAAGCTTCATCTGTAACATTAATGCATTGCAACTTCAGAACTTTCAAAAGAGGACATCCTTGGGCCACAGCAAGAACCCCTTTGTCGTGGATGAACTCTGAATCCAGTGACAAGCTCTCGAGATATTTGCAATGAGACCCCACTGCTTCTAATGAAACATCAGTTATTTTTGCACAAGCTGCAATACCAAGAACTTTTAGTGAATTCCCACAGCCCAGGGCTAATTCAACCACACCTCTGTCAGTCAAGCCTTCACAAAACCGCAAATTTAAATCTTCAAGTTTCTTGCAACACTCCCCAATAGCAGCTAGACCTTGATCTCCAACATAGCAGCCCTATGAGAAAATATTGTAAACAGAAAAAAATTAGGAGTGAATCAAGTACTGCATTTAACACCGCATGCGTGTAAAAAATAAAGAAAGGAGATGCTATGATATGCATAGAACATTTTAACTGCTCTGACAGCACCTGAACTAAAATAGACAAACCATTCTTCATATATTAGAAGGCTATTAATTCCAAAAAATACCTACAAATAATTAAACAAATACATGGTGAAAGGATTTTCAGCATGCATCCTAATTATTGTTGCATATGACATCAAAGCAACAAAATTCAACAAACACACACACACAATGAGGCATTATTGCCTCTACGTCACCTTGGAACCATTTACTCAACCAAAAGCTCTAATAAGGACAGGTTATGGGAGACCATTTTAAACATGACCAAAAAGGGAAAAACTGTCCCATTTCCCACCTGTTTGGCTCCAAATCATGTGAGGCACTTATTCCTTGGAACCGAAGGGAAGTTAACCCATTCAAATCCTGCTCAAACCTACCAATTCAACAGGCTTACAGCATAATTCTGTGATCCTGCCAATGCAAAGCCAACTTAAACCTTCCATCTTTTGCTTGCATATGTTTTTTAGACTGCATTTAACTGACCCAACCTAAAAAACAACCACCCAGGACAGGTTCTAAGGCCCAATCTTAATGCCTACACCACAAACTGGTTGGTTGCTAGTGTTATAGCATCAGACCATGACATCCCCGGCTACCGAGTTGAAAGAAACCCCTCACTTGATAGCTTGTGGAAACCATAAGTATGCAGTATTGCTAGCACAATATTTTTTAGCACCAATGATGATGATGATACTTCTAGGGTAACATGCTTGGGGTCGCCATGTTATACAACAAGGCCATGTGCACAGCAACACCTAAAATGACAAGCTGCAATGCACCAGCAAGCAGCACAACACTCGGGTATTGGACTACGTTTTAAGGCAACAACAGATTGATGAACAAACAATATTTTGGTTAGGTGACATGTAACAAATATCTTCCTTAAAAATGTGCAAGGTATCCCAGCTGATGGCAGCAGCTCTGTGTTGTGGTCTTGACATGTCAAGACAACAGCAGTAACATCCTTGGGAGAGGGGTGGGGGATATTTTAGCATTCATGCATAAAACATGGTTCTAATAGAGCTATTTTTCTGAATGGCTTGGAAAAACAAGTGTGGGATGCCAGAAGTTATAGAACTAGTGAATAATGAATTCCTACTCATAAGGTCAATATGACTGTAACACTGGTCAAGTATGGTTCATGTTCCTTCCAACCGAAAGGCCTGAAAACTTAAACTCCATGTTGAAGGAATGGTAGTGAGTTCAACCAATGCCACAAATTGCACAAAGTGCACCCACATTAGGGCTATTTGGGGCGAGTCTTAGGCAGTCAAAGGAGCGGATAAGGCGCCATGGATGTCAGAGGAATCCATGGATACTCTCTAAGAGGCAAGACGAAGCCAGTACTATGCATAGCTCTAGGTCCAGAGGCCATACTTACGAGCTATGCCGACAATGCCCCTTAAGATAAGACTGAATTAGTCACTTGGACGGTCTGAGCTATATCAGTGATATTAAGCCCACATGTTCTCAACTAGGGTTCAACTAACCCAAAGGAAAATAGGCAACACCATGACGTGGCTTTTGAGATGCTACAATTGGTAAATGGACTTGCTAGATTACAAGATGATGTTGTAGAATCCAATTTCTTAAAATGTACTAAAGCAAGGGTAGAGAACGTGTCATAGGTATGAAATGGGCACCCTGTGCTTAAGAACGTGGTGAGAAATGCCCCTCAACTATTTGAGATGCGAACTGACGACCCCACTCGATCTTGGCATGCCAGCATGGTCAAAAGACTTTGGTCGCGTACCACTATTTGGGGGAACCTCGATAACAAGAGAACCCCCATTATTTGAGCTATTGACTAGTGTGGGATGAATTTCTTGTGGGATTTGACAATTCTTGTGGGATTTGACAATACTGTGGGGCTTAGCATGTCCTCCATGAGATTTAGTAAGAATCATGATAAGCCAATGACATCTCTAGAGAGCATATTGGTACCTGTTGGACACTTGAACCATATTTCCAAGGGAGCAGCCATAGGCAAAGATTGCCACTTAAGATGAAAGGGCAAGACCAACCCAGATGCTGTTCTGAATAGTGTTTCACCGCTACTTGGGGCAAGCATACGTAAGTTTGATTCCAAAAAATCCAAGTTTTGGGGGCAGCATAGGTTGTCTCAGCAAAGGAGCCAAAATAGTGACCATTAAATTGCTTGAATATATAAATAAAGCAGTATAACATGCATTCTGCAGAATTTTGACAATAGATCTCGAGAAAATTAAAGTTTTTTTATTAGAACTCTGATCAACAAGAATTTAGACAGGACTAAATAAAATAAAATCTAAGAATCCATACCTATAAAAGTTTCAAAATCAAAAACTAAGGTGTCACCTGTAAATCCAAAGATTTCAAGGATCTACAATTCTCAGCAATAGATTTTAATCCCATGCTTGTCACATTGGAGCACCAGATTAAGCTCAATTTTTCAAGTTTTATGAAGCCTTCACCGAGAGCTGTCAACCCAAGATCTGATAAATTGTATGATTCGTCTTCAGACCCATTTTTCTCAGCCATATAGTGCAGCCTAAGAGATGAAAGTGTAGATTGATAACCACGACGTCTTCTTCCCTGCACAATAAATCAAGCAAAAACTGTGTTATTTTCCTAACAAAATGACCACTAAAAAGTAGCCATAAGAAAATCGACAGCAATGGTTTGTGTAGAGGAATTCCAAACAGAAATGGCAGCCTTCAAGAAATATATCAGTTTCAAAAATATTTTTTACTAGCTCACCCCAACTAAACTAAATGGAGCTCAATAAAATGTAGATGTTTACCGTTTCTCAATTCCAAAAATTTCAATTTTTCTCTTTATCTCTCCAATATTTTCCCGGGAGCCAAACAGATCACACACGTATTCATACTGCATACGAATAAACGAAAAACTGTCCCCTACCCAATTTTTCAATAAAAAACAAAACCATTTCTAACAATTCCTATAATAAATCGAACCAATTAGGAACTCAGTTATGATTATGCTTAATCCCAATTGAATATATACTTATTTGTCTCTATATTCCCAGAATTTCAAATTTTCTATTCTTTTCCCACATTTTCTCGGCAACCAAACAGATCACACAAGTATTCATACTGCATACGAATAAACCAAACTACTGCCCCCTCCGCGACTCCAGTCAAAATCTACCAATTCTAACAATTCCCACAACAAAATCAAAACCAATCCAAAAAACCCAATTATTGCAACTTACGATCTGAACCGGAAGCGGAATGGACAGCCTCTCGTCAACATGAACGCTCTTCGCATTGGCAAACCGACGAGACAGAAGCCTGACGAACAAGTCAGGACTACCCGACGCGCCGATGCGGATAGTGGTCCGGCTCAACCTCTCGAGGGTGAGCCACCGTTTGCATACAAGAGAGCAGGCGTCGCGGGTCGATTTGGAATCGAGGTAAAGGAATATCTCGAGGATCAGCTCGTCCGGCAGACAAGCGTTGATTCGATCATGCCCTCTCATTACCTATATATGTGTGTGTGCGAGAGAGAGAGAGAAAGAGAGAGAGGATGGAGGAGGAGGAGGAGAGGTGAAGATGTTTGATGGAAAGGGAGGAAATTGTGATCTGGGTGAATTTCAGGCTATCGGTGGAGTCGGCGGTTAAGACGGGAAACTATGGGTGAGGTGGTGTTTTTGTTTTTCGGCTGCAAGCACCACTGGTTTTGTAACATGGCTAGTTCACATTTTTACACTCGGGCACAGCTGGCCAGCTATGGGGCTCTGCGTGGGAGTTTGGGAAAAATTAATTTTGGTTGTTTTGGGGACACACATTCTAGAAACAGATTTCATTTAATTTAGTACTTCCTCGGACCTATAAAAATAGGTTATACTTTAGGGGTGCAACTTGGTTCATGAAATTTCGAGGATCCAACCGTTCTGAGTAATTGGGTTTAGTCTAGTCTAGGATAAACAGTGCTTGATTCAAAATTTGAGACTTTTTTCAAAAATCGAATCTTTTCAGTTTGGGGCTTAGTTTAGGAGTGTTCAGAACCGTCCCAAACAGAATTCTCGGACCGAGAACTAATGATATATATATATATATATATATATATATATATATATATATTAATAATATATAACTAGTAATCGAGCACATGCGAGCCACTTTGTTAGTGGAACTACTATGTCAGTTTCCAAATTTCTTAAACAGCATGTGTGAATGTGGGACAGAATTAAGAGAAAACTGATTGTGGTGGGTTTTTAAAAGTTGGTAAAATTACTAAATCGTCTCTTAACTTTATTAACTAGCAAAGATGTTTTATTTCTAAGTGCAATCCAACTACAAAGGGAATTGGCTTTATATAGTAGTATAGATATATATTATTTCCATTTCGTTATTACTTAACAAAAAAACAAATAAATAAAAAACCCTTATTCAGTCATTGACTTTTGACTAAAACAAAAAATAAATAAATAAATAAATAATCCTCATTCACTGCTATGAATAAATCAATGAATTATGATTACTGATTATGTATTTATGACTTTATGACTTTATGTATAGCCCATTTTATAAAATAGTAGGTATACGTAAATCCTTGATGGCCAAGTGCAAACGTGCAATGAAGTAGCCCATTTTTGTGGCTAATCAAGCTGACAGTGTTTGATTGGAAGTAGTTATTTTTATTCAGGGAAAACAAACTAATAAATACCGAGAACCGGACAGTTCCGGACCGGTATTTTTCGGTATGGTACAGTTTGAGACAATGTACAAATCGATTCAGTTTCGGTTTCATTTTTCAAGTCCCGAATTACTTCAGAACGGTCCAAAAATGCCCCTGTCCCATGCCGTCCTGTATCGAGTTGCACCCCTATTATACTTGACAAAAACACGTAGTCTAAAAAAAATAATTATTTCATTAACTTATCATTTTATTAAAACTCTATTTTCTTATAGTATTCCTCTCTTACCTTTTATTGGCTTTTGTGTTATAGCAATTATTGAAATAACAAAAAGGGAGGGGCTATTTCCACACAGTCCTTTTAGCTTCATCTATTGCTCTCTTAATGTTTTAATTGACTTTTGAGTTGTTTTTGCATTAAAAAAAAAAACACTCAAATAATACCATAATACTCAATTTACCATTCTTACATCTCCCATCCATCTACTTTCACATGGTGCAGAATTTCTTTCTTTTTTTTCCCCCTAAATTCTCATATTGCCCCCTTCTTTTAATAATAGCAATTCACTTAACTTAACAAACTGACTATATATACTACAACGAACAAACAAGTGAACAAAAATCTTATACACATTGATTCTCAATACATATGTATTTCAATGAATTGAGAGAAAAAACAATTACTTGAATAAAAAATAAAATACCTAAGCA
Source organism: Liquidambar formosana (assembly GCA_039720395.1). NCBI lineage: Eukaryota > Viridiplantae > Streptophyta > Magnoliopsida > Saxifragales > Altingiaceae > Liquidambar > Liquidambar formosana. The sequence goes on from CM077822.1 coordinate 6,651,209, forward strand.
TAATATTTTATTAGAAGAAAAGAAACAAGAATATAAAAGAGATGGGAGAAAATCAAGAAAGAAAGAAAACAATAAAAAAAATTGATCGAAGATTTAGAGAAGGAAGTAGGAATACCTTCGTCTTCTAGTTGTAGGAACACCTCATGTTTTCCTTCAAAAAGCTTCAAATAGCTTCATGTAGAAATTGGTATCCTTCTTCTACATTTGTTTTATGTTATGTTGTTAAGAAAGGAGGCGCAGTATGAGAATTTAGGCCAAAAAAAAAAAAAACAAGAAGATTGCTAAGTGTGCAAGTGGATGGATGAGAGATCTAATAGGGGTAAATCGGGTATTATGGCATTATTTGTGTTTGTTATGCAAAAACAAACTTAAAAGTTAATTAAAACATTAAGAGGGTTGTAGATGAAGCCACAAAAGCTGTGAAAATAACCCCTCCCTAACAAGAGATAAAATAGAAAGTTCAAAAAATTTATGATTTGAATTTTCAAAATAGACAAACATTTTGAGACCAAAAAAAAAAATTACAAAAATTGTATATCTTTGTGGAATGGAGGGAATAACCTGCAATAATTTTGAAAATTTCCAGGGTTAAATTAAAGATAACAAGACAAGCCAAACTAATTGGGTTGGGCTTAAGATTGGTTTGATAAATTAATATTCATAACGTTATTTAAATGTTCTGTAACATTTTTAAAAAATAATCTTTGAAATCATGTTTTTAAACACTTTGTTTCTTTTTTGTTTTTTTTTTTTTTTTTCATTTCGTAACTTTATAGGTTTGTAAGACGAATTGAGTTATTTGGATTTGGGCTATTTGGTTTGAAATTGGTAAGATAAAAGCTAGTTCGAGCTTATCTTGTTTAGAGTTTGCTTGCAAACTAAACAAAACAAGCTTAAGCATTATTCTTTAGCTCGTTAATTTAACGAGCCACCATCAACTAGTCCACTACTCAACTCCACTCGACTTGTTTCTAGACTTGACTTTAAAGAAAAAATACTGCTTTTAGAGCAAATAACTAAATAATCCCTTTTTTCTTATGAGAGTAAGGGCATGTTTGATCGTTTACTCATAGACTAATTTTCTCACATAAAACAAAATACTATATTCTAATTTTTTAAAAATACATTTTTATAATAACAATTCACAAAGTACATAATTGAACATACCATCTTTTCATTGAAATTTGCAAAGATTAATAAGGGATGTCACAATTTTTTTTTTTTTTGGGGGTGAGGGAATGGGTATCCTTCAAATTTTATTTTTATTTTTTGCATTTTTACAAACGAGGGGTATTCTAAATTATTGGACCCAGCCTATTCTAAATTTTGGGGGTAGGGGAACAGGTATCTCTCATTTTTTTTTTTCTTTTTAGTTTTTTGCATTTTTATGAACAAGGGGTATCCAAAATTATTGGCCCAGCCTATTCCTTTAAATTTCTTAATTTGCATAACTTGAATGTCTCATTTTGCATTCAATACTTTCTTATACTAAAGTTTAGAAGGAGATTATGACATGGTAAAAAAAAAACAAAAAACAAAAAACAAAAAAAGGAAGAAGAAGAAGGAGATTATGACCATAAAATGCTAAAAAACAAAAGGAAATGTTAAAACAAGAGTCACATTTACCTTTGAGGAGGAAGTAAGTAGAAATTTCCCTTTTTGGCCTTTTTATTTCATCACATTTAAAAACCATCCCACTTAAGCCATTGATCATTTTCAAGACTTATCCAAAAAGAAATCATTTTCATAATCAGGCAATAAAATACAAACAAGAAAAAGGATTTGTTCTTGTACACTCTCCGGGAGACGGCCGTATTTCACTTCATTGACCGTAGTGGAAAATCCAGAGAGAGAGGGAGAGAGGGAGAGATAGAGAGGGAGAGAATGTCTTTCTCGTTCTTCAAGCCCTCAAGGCCTAAAACCCCACAGGAGCTCGCGAGGGCGATCAAGGACAGCCTCATGGCTCTCGACACCAAAACCGTTGCAGAAGTTAAATCCCTCGAAAAGGTTTTCCCTTTATTATTATTATTCTTTATTTTCTCACTGCATTTCTCTCAAATCGCCGCGTATGCTGACAATAATTCTATATAAGCTGTGAAATTCATGTAATTACTATATGGTTATGCTATCAATTGCCTGGGTTTTGGTTGCACTACAGATGACCATCTACATATGTTATTTTTTGTGTGTGTGTGGGCGGGTGTATGTGTGTTATGACCAAATAGCACTTATCAATTAAATTTCATTCATTCAAATACTGTGTTCTTTTGTTAGTTGCAATTAGGAAGGGAAAATGCTTGAATGTGGTTTTCCCTTTAATTTTTCCGAGAACCAAACCAAGGGTAAGGTTTACTTGTCACTATAAAGTTTTACAATGGCTTTTTTTTTGGTTTTTGATAAGGTAAATATGTATTGATGAACAAAAGGGCAAAGCCCATGTACATAAGCCATATACAAAGACTAAGTATCACCCCCTCTAAAGCCTAAATGAATCCACAAAATTAATAAAAGAACAGTTGGTAGCATTGGTATGACTAGAATACCACACAAACAAAGACTTGAGGAAAAGTGATACAATGGCTTATTTCGGCTTTATATATATATATACACATATATATGTTCCATTTTCTCTATTAAGAATATATTTGAGGATTTCCTCTAAGATTGCCTTCGAAAAAAATTTATATGGTAAAACAGGTGGTAGTTTTATTCTTTTAAGATTTGCTTTGAATGATTGCGATGATAATAGGAATTTTTTAAAGCTAAAAACCTAAAAATGTGCGAGCACGGTACGCCCTAAAGGATGATGCATGAATTTGCCACATGTTAAAAAGGAGCTTCCAGCTCTCTACAAACCTTACATTATACAACCCCCCCCCCCCCCCCCCCCCCCCCTCTGTTTCTTTTTTGGATGAAGCTTACATTATACAGCCCTTGCCTGCAATTTCACAAGAATGCCCCAAGTCTCTATCCTCCTTGTACAGCCCTGACATTATTGACAACTTATGAAACCTTAACCCATGGACGAGCACATTGCCTGCTTAATTTAATGGAAGGATTTTACTTTTCTAGACTGAGAAAACATCCTTGTTTGTTTGGGAGATTAGTTTCTTGCCTGCCAAACAGACAACTTCTCGCGTAACTTGCTGTGACATTATTAAAGTCTATGTATTGGCTTACTCCTCGTTTATTTTGAGAGGTAGGTAATCTAAGTAAGGTTGGGGACAGATTACAGATAATGCGTTTAGGTAATGAACTACACCCAATTGCTCGTTGCTCAACACCTACTAACTTGATTGTGAAATATCCGACTGCCTCTAAAGTGACGATTAGACATTGTAGAACCATTGTTTGAATGATTTTTAGGATTTTTCTACTCTTTGGGTGATACTTGCACTGACCATTATACCTCTAATATTATGCAAGTTATAGTATTGGATATTGACATTTATTTTGACTTTTTACAGGCTTTGGAAGAAGTTGAAAAGAATTTTGTGACAATGAGATGTATGCTCTCTGGAGATGGGGAGGTTGAACCAAACATGGATCACGTTTCACAGCTGATAGTTGAAATCTGTAAAGAAGATGTTCTCGCTCTTCTCATTCACAAGTTACCCATATTGGGATGGGAGGTAAGTTATTGCTATTCCTAGTACTCTATCATGTATTTTGATTATCTGATTGCACATAATGATCCAATGTTTTGATACAGGCGAGAAAGGATTTAGTCCACTGTTGGTCTATTTTGTTGAAGCCAATGGTTGGCTCCACGTATTGCTGTAGCCAATACATTGAGAACCACTTGGAGTTACTAGACTTCCTTGTCGTTTGGTAAGGCTATTTATTTTAAAGTTTAATATTTTTATTTATGCCTTTATTTCATAAAATTCCTATGTCCTATGCATGTTTTTGGAGGTATGTATTATTATTTTAACGACTCTCTCTCTCTCTCTCTCTGTGGATTAATGGGCTTTCCACCCCTACGTGTCATGAATGTGTAAGTTTTTGAGTTTTCACAAGGAAAGGCCAAGAAACTGCTGTCATTTGGTCAGACTTCCACACCATGTTAAATTATGATCATGAGGAAAAAAAAAAAAAAGAAAAAAAAAACAACAGAAAAGTAGTAATTCTCTTGTAAAAAATTTGATGGTGCAGCCACCCGAAACTGAGTATACTATATTTTATTAATGTACAAATTTTTATTACTGCCACTATACCATATAGCATATTATGTCTCAATAATTTTAGAGCACCACCGCTCCCAATTAATTTAAACCCGTTATTTATTAATAAAATATTAAGCATATAAAACTTAGAACTTTCTGCAAACAACAAGTCGTGCTTCTTATTCTTTGTAATTAATAAGATTTAAGTCATACCATCTTCATTTTATTATAATTTAACAATTGTATGAATTTGTCCTTGTCATTTCCTCAGCCTAGCCATAAACGGTAATGAATAGCAATTTAGTTCATGTCATTTAATCTCATCGACTAATATGTGTGGATTTATATTCATGTTAAAAATATTGACAACAGTTCTCCTAAGATTCTTTTGCGCATAAAATTTTATTGGGAATTAAAATCTAATCATCTTTAGCCTACTAGAATAATCTCAAGTAAGAAAATATTTATGACTTCATGCAAACTCATGCCCAATATTCCTTTTCTAATTGTTTTGGTTATTGTTTAGTTATAATTTAGACTATGCTGTTGTTTTAATTAACGATGTAATGATGTGTTTAACTTGCTTTTTTATCTTTTCCAAGCAGCTATGATAACAAGGACATTGCATTGAATTGTGGAAATATGTTGAGGGAATGCATTAAATTCCCAACATTTGCAAAGTAAGGCATTGATGCTTTTCATCTATTATTTCATGGTTTCTTGGTGGTCCTTATGATCTTGCTAAAGTTGATGCTATTTTGAAGAAAGCTTCATTGTTACTCTTGCATTAGTAGTAACTGTATAGAAAAGAAAAAGGATTGCAGAGCAGTCATGGAAATTAAATTTCTTGAGTGCAAGTGTTTGTTATTTACAATGCTTCCAGGCTTCCAGCTGATGAAACTTCTGAATAGTTGGTATTCTTGTAGATCATCATTGTTATCATCTTTATCACTATCATCATTGATGATGCCCTAACTACAATGTGGTCTAAAAGGCTTGTCAGGTTAATGCATCGAGGCTTGCTTTGAGGTATCATCATTATCATTGTGATAGACTTTATTCTTTTGGCACTAGGATTTACTCCTAAAGGAATGAAGTCTGTCAAGAAGATTCCTTCCTCTTTTCACATGCTCTTGTAGAAGAGGGAGTGCCTTCTTTGTACATAGGCATGAAAGTGCATCCTAGTGAGAAGACTAAGGCTCTGCTGAAAGAGGAAGAGAAGTGCAAAACCAACAAAGACCTACCTCTGTAAAATGGAAAGCTATATTGAGGTTTTCATTAGTTTCTTTGTCTTTACTTAATAGAGAAGGATGAAATTCCCTTCATGTGAGTGATGTAAAAGGAGGCTTCCTCCTTTATTTCTGATGCATCAATCCCCGGAAGCTCACATCAATGGTACCCTTTCGTTATGTCACATTATCGTGGGGATTTCCTTTTCTAGAAGAGAGGATGTAATCAATGGTTTGATCTCATTTGGATAGAACCATCTTGAAATGCTCTATTTTGTGCCTTCGTGCTCAATGAAAGGTGATATTACTTTTGGATGGTCCAAAGCCAGAATTGTGAATACAGTTATTTTCTTAATTGCGAAGCGTGAATGCAGCAGTTACTTTCTTAATTGCCTGGTTAATCTTGACATGAGGCCTGTGTATACTTTCTTTTTTTATTTTATGAAGGTTTTTAATTGGAAATTAGGATTATTCCAGGCATTGGAAATTGGAACTATGTTTTGTAGTCTAAATGGTCTGTCTCAACTTTTGTGACGTAGAGATTGATGACCAAGTGTATTACCAAAAGAAGAGTAGACCAATTGTACCGGATATTAGTAATCTTATTGTGAGCAAAAAACCAACAGCATGGACATCAGAAAACTAGGCCTTATAAATATTTACTAGTGGACCTAATGACCTTGATATGACAGATCATCTAAAAATGCCACATTACATTTAAAATCCCAGTGGTTAATGAAAGCTGCGAATGCTTAGAGAATCACACAAGTAGAAATCATGGTATGGAAAAGTTATCATGGCAGATGTATTATAAAAATGACTATCATTGTTATTGTTATTATTGTTGCTGTTGTTGTTGTTGCTGTTTTCCATTTGAAGTCCTTCATTGATGGTTTGTAGCCTCTGTAATACTGTTTAGCAATTATGTTTATTTTTTCTCCACTTCTTTATCATGGTATTTTCTAAATGGGAGTCAATTAAAAAGAGGACGAATTTGTTGCTAATGTCGGAAATTGTGCTTTTTATGCTATAAATCTATTTGGCAAGTACACTTTATTTTCACACATTTAATGTTATGTGATGTCCTTTCAGATATATACTGGAGTCTCCAAGCTTTGAGTTGTTCTTCAAATATGTGGAGCTGCCTAACTTTGATGTTGCTTCTGATGCATTTGCTACTTTTAAGGTAAAATCATTTTTGTTTGTTAGTTTTTATTTTTCGTTCACTTTGGTGATAAAATTCAAGCTCCCATGCATAGTGCTCCAAGATATATACATATTCTTATAGAGGTTTTTGGCAGGATCTTCTTAGTAAACATGAAACTGCTGTTTCAGAGTTCCTAACCGCACATTATGATGAGGTTTGTCGCCTTCTTATCTTTCGTACAATATGATTGATTCTAAATAAATCTTGGTGGTCCCAAATGTTGGTTTTTCACTGAAACTACTGAAGCCGATTAATCTTTCCACCTAGGAGGTCTCCTTGGTGAAAGAGTTTCTCAGATACTCTAATAGTCTAATCATATGAAAGCTCCTCTGACATTTTTTGGTGGCACCTAAGTTGTACCTACCCTGATTGGGTGCACCTGCATGGTGCAGGCAGTGAAGACCATTTTCTTCACATTCTCTTGGTATATGTGCTGCCCATCATTTCTTTTTGCTTATTAATTTGCTGATTGTTTTTTCAGTTCTTCGACCAATATGAAAAGCTCTTGACCTCGGCTAACTATGTGACAAGAAGACAATCTTTGAAGGTCAGTTGTGGCTCTGATTTCTTTGTATTTGCTTGCTGCAGTTGTTTTGATTTATAAGGCTTGTTAATAATAGAGTTCTGATGGATTTTAGCTTCTATCGGAATTTCTTTTGGAGCCTTCAAATTCCCTTATAATGAAGCGCTACATTTTAGAAGTTCGGTATTTGAAAGTCATGATGACATTGCTGAAGGTATTGATATCTGTCTTTCCCTTGATCTCTGATTGTTTTGTTTACTTGACCAATAGGCAGAATTTCATGTTTTTCTTTAGGTACCAAAATTGAGAACCCCATAAATTTTGTCCGAGTAAAATGTATTTGTGAAAAGTTCCATCTGCATAAATTAGTGTATGCGACAAAATACTTTCCTTGAGAATCAATAAGTGCTGCAGTATATAGTGGTCTGTACCATTGTTGTCTGGAATGGTTCCCCGTGATGTCTCATGTCTGAGCCTTCAAACTACAACTATTTAATTTCATTTTTATCATTTTAATTTCTATGTACACTCAATAGTTGAAATTCCCATCACTTTCTTTCCTTACTGTCCATTTCTTTCCTTCAACTATGGGATGCCTCTTTGTTCTGATTTACGTACTGTTTTTGTGATTTATTCGTGGAAGTAAAACTTATCTGTATAAGACCTATTGGAGATAAAAAAATAATAATTGAGGGTTAGCCTTTTAGTGAGACAGGTTGGTGAGTGCAGGGTGGGTTTTTGTTTAATTGAAATCTATATCTAAAATTATTTCATAACATTTGGTTTTGCGAGGGGTGTTTTGAGTAGTCTTTTTGTCCTTTGACTTGATTTTTGACATCAGCTCAATCTATCAAACCTATGTAAATAAACCTGGCCATCCCAGACCTGAGCCCAGTTTTTGATACCGAAATCCTGACGATCGGCTCAAGAAACGCATGAATTTGCCGGCATTGACTGCAGTCGAGCTGATGGCTGACATTGCTACAACCTGAGCTCGGCCTGTCGATTACAGATCGTGTGGGTGCAGGTTAACTATACGACTCTGACAACCAGTCAATTCTGTTCCATTAATCCCCCTCTACATATCTTTCCAGCTAATGAATGAATACTTTTTCTTCTTACATGAATCTTTTTTCGTTTCATCTAGGAAAAGCCATCTTCTCAACAATGTCTTTGTCATTTGATTCAATAGTGTTCCATTTGATAAAAACAGATTTGATCAATACTGATAACTCTCAAATAGAGTAGTAGGGCAGAAGGATCCATTCTATAGCGACGTTCTCAGTTCATCTCCTTGGAAAGCTCAAACTTTGAGCTGATAATTGAAATTCTGGATGGGTTCCTGAATATTACATTCCACAATAAAATAGTCTTCTTTGTTACATCTATATCTGTGTACAGCTTTTTTGTAACTGTTCCTTTCCTATGTTCTCTAACCTTTTTTATTTTTTATTTTTATTTTTATTTTTTATTTTTGTCTTTTCTAATTTAATTTGAGCAGGATTCAAGCAAAAATATCCGGATCTCTGCATTCCACATTTTCAAGGTGCTGAACTTTTTCTGTCCCCCTCTCTTAAGTATATGTCAGTTACGATTTTTTACATTATTACCCCCTTTAGGGGAACAACGGGATCCAGATAGGGAAAAGAGGTCGCCAGTTCCATGTCAAGATGTTTCTTTCTTGATTAGTGCTGCCCTGGAAATTTTCTTAGGTAAAACTTGACTAACAGAATCTGATTTGGACCCCTTTCTCTCTGCTGGAGAACTTTAACAATTTTGTATGGACCTTGCAGAAATTGGTCCTTTGGAAGTTGAGCCATTAAAATGATTTTTTTTTTTATTTTAATTGCATTTAAAGGTACGAGTTGATTTTTTAATAACATCACCATGGTTGCCAACTCGCCAAGGCAGAGTAGAGATATCATATATTAAAAATCCTAAATATCCTTATCTTACACTAGTGCTAAGAATAAGGAGGAAAAGGGTTAAATAAAGGACAATTTCATATATAAGATACTGATCATAAGGAGCATGCTTCAGCCAGTGCATGAAAGTAGCTTGTAGAGGATATTAATTCACAGCACATCGTCAATTTCTAAAGAACCTTTTATTTGGCTACTTGAAATTTTTCTTGCACAGATTATCATCCATGGTTCTTGCACCTTAGTAGAGAGCCGTGATATTTAGCATTCACATGTCATTTATTTGTTTTATTTTACCTGCAGATTTTTGTTGCTAATCCTAACAAGCCTCGAGAAATAAAAGTTATCCTTGCTAAAAACAATGAAAAATTGGTGACATTGCTTCACAATCTTTCTGCTGGCAAAGGTAACTACATATTGACTATTTATCTTAAAGACGCTGGCACTTGGCCATATAGAATTGGGCTTTTAAGTTTCCCTTTCAACTATTGTATTTGTAGCATAATAATGTGTTTCTTAATTTTTACTATATCCTGGAGTAATCTCTGCTAAATTATATTGGGGACATGTCGGCTAATTTGTTACGCTTTGCAGGTGCTGAAGATGAGCAGTTTGAAGAGGAAAAGGAATTGATCATTAAAGAGATTGAAAGAGTATCTCGCTTGTCAAATCCTGAATGTTAGGTCCCTCATCTTACTCACTGCTTTTCTTATATGTACTGAGATCTATCTTTTTCTTGGCTTCAATGCCATTATATATATGCAATGATTTCCTTTAAGTACGGTTTGCTCAAAAGAAAAAAAGGGGCAAGGGAAAAGTATGCAACAAAGGATTCGCAGAATACTAGCTGGAGAGGTCGTTTTGGTAACCATCTGCCTTGGTGAGTAAGGTATTATTATGATACTTATCTTCATGTGGAGTAAAAAAGAGATCAAATTGTTGGTTGTGGGAGGTTGAAACCACTTGTAAATAAATTAGCAATGGTGGGGTAATGTATCTCTTTTTTCCTTTTTTTTTCCTTTGGCCCCTAAGGCATTTTGTGGTGGGCGATGTATCATGGTCGAAGCCATTCCAATAAGCAAGGATTTTGTTGTCAATGGTCCATTTTGGGTCATGAGTGATGTTTGCAGCAGAACCAGTATAGTCAAACTCCTCTGAAATGAAATTCTCCTGTAAGCTGTCAAGGTTGGAATGAACTGCAGATGTTTTATTAATGCTTGATTTATACTTCATGGGTTTGTATCATATAGAGATGTAGATGCTTTGGAATTCTAGGTCAGCCGGAAGATTCTCATACCCCATCTCTTCTTTATGGCTGGTTTTCTGATATTTCCTTTGGTAGAGGGTTTCAAATGAGACGAGCGGAGTCGAGCTCTGCCAGTTCACAATGCTTTAGGGCCTGTTTCGATGCTATGTTTCATTCTAATTTCCATATAATTTTGTGAACAGATCCATCATTGCCAACGGGACAATACCAAGAATGGGAACCATCATCATAAATGACAATGAAAATTTGAAAACAATGGCATTTTTATGGATTCCTAAAAGTTGAATCTAGACTTTTATGGCATGTTTGTTTGGTCATAACTAGAATGTAATAGAAATGAGATTTCAATGGTGAGTGTTTATGTTGTTGACTCCAACCCTTTTAGCCGCTTCATTTGAGTTGAATAAACTAAATTAGATCAAAGGCGGAATCGAGGTTGGCCGGATCGATGGTGATGGACTAAAATAACCTCAGCTGACTTTTAATTTTGAAATATAGATTGGTATTGCGTATGACTTCCAAGCAATGTTTTTTAGTGCAGTGTCCGCAAGAATAAGCCGCTGTTTGGGACTTTGTACTGTCGTATCAACTTCCCCTTATAGATACTCAGTACGTATGGTTTTGTTTTTCATTCAGGTATTCGGGAAAATGAAGGCAAGTTAGTGGTCTAATTAAATTAAAACAAATCTGCAAAATCAGTTGCATGATTTCAGATTAAAGGTGGGAACTCGTCAAAGCCTAAATATAATTCTAACCCATTCATTGCCCTAGTTGAAGAGAACAAACCCAAATCTAAATCCAGACCAGACCCCTCAACCCAGTTACACAATATCCCCCCCCCCCATTTATGTTAAAGAAAGGGTTTTTACAATTTATTTTTTTATTTTTTTATTTTTTCATCATATCGGAGAGGAACTAACCTTTGGACCTTGCACTACTTAAACTTTTACCTACCCAATACCGACATTAGGCCACAAGAAGCTTTAACTTATTCAATTTTTTGTTTTTTGGCCGTTTGATTGATTAGATGTTAATGAATTATGATGAAGACAGATTTTGATCAAAGGCCAAGCTTTTGAAAGGGAAATCTCTCTATGGATTCAGGTTATACAAATCAATGAATTATTTTATTTATTTATTTTTTTCTAGTTGGAAAATATGTATCTATTATATATATACTAAAACGGAGGAAAGGAAACCTCCTTGTGCCACGTGTCCGTTTGTGAACAGTTAGGGAAAGAGGTAGAATTACCTTTTAGTGACCATTGTTCAATCTAATGCTAAAAAAGGACAATAACTATCAACTTGCTACAAATTACCTATATACTTACGTCAAAATAACTGTCAATTTTTTTTTTATCGTATTAAGTTTGGAAAGAATCACTAAAAAGTAATTTTCCCAAAAAGATATGACTTTTGGAGAAATTACTTTTTAGTGATCAATTTCCAACTTAATGCCAAAGAAAGAATATTCTCTGCCAACTTGCTACACATTGACTATATACATACTTCAAAAGGATTACTAATGTTTCATGTTTGGTATTAAGTTGGGAAGTGATCACCAAAAGGTAAATTGTCTAACTTTTCTATTTTTTCGTTTTCACTGCTGTTTTTCACGCGGTATAAGTAGGTTGACGCTTGGTGTACATTGCATATCTTTTTGTTTTTATGTGGGAAAATCGAAAAACCTATATTATACAATATTCAATCCAAACTTAGTAGACTATATCATATTTCTTCATTTTTTTTTATGTCTATTCATCTCATTTCCCAAAAGTTAAACGTATAAAATTATAAATATTTATAATCAGAAAGGGAGACAAATAAAGGCAATAATGATTAAAAAAGAAAACGCGACACACCAGAATATATATTAAAAAATTATAAAAATGCTTAAAAAACTATAAAAATGCTTAAAAAATTGTGCAAATACACTTTTGCCAAACGAGGAGTATCTCAAACTGTTAGATCCAAACTAACTTTTATGATGCACAAACCATCCTTAAGTCCATACATTTGATAGTAGAGGAGCGAAGACACGAACTCAAGATTTATGATTTTTGAGCCGTGGTTCTTTACCATCTAAACTACTATGACGGCTGTGGTTCTATCTCATATTTTCTATCTTTTTCCCTTATTTATATATATATATATATATATATATATATAATTAATTAATTTATATTGTTCACAATATTTATATTTATATACCTCACCCGTGCAACGCACGGGTTATAAACTAGTTATTTTACAAAATTTTTATATTTTTCAGGATTATCGCATCAGAATATTCCTTATCAACTTGACAGGTCTAGAAACAAGGGATAGAACAGTAATTAGACATCACAGAAAAATCCCACTATAAACAAAACACCGCACATTACCCCCCTCTGGTCTCTTTCTCTCGATCAGTCGATGTTTACCATATCTCCGGTATAGCCTTTTCACGTCGTTAAATCCCACTCCTCTCTCTCTCTCTCTCTATCCTCTATCAATCTCTCTCTGTATTGACACCATGAATTTCTTCAAATCCGTCTTCTCAGACGATACAGACCCCTCCGATCAACACAACGCCCAACCGCCATCCCAATCAGAGCACCACCAAGAAGAGGCAGAAGAAGAAGAAGAAGAAGAAGATTACAATCCAAACCCTAACCCTAACCCTGTTCCGAGTCTTTCAGCTGTTACCACCGCCTGGAGGTTCGGAGGTCTGATGAAAACCCTAGCGTCCAGATCCGAAGCCGTGATCGAAACCTACCGCCGCGATCTCGAGGAATTCGGCACCGGCTTGAAGAAAGAAACCGCCGTGATCCGCGAAGTCGCCAGCCGCGCCGTCAAGGACCTGCCCGGTTCGCTCGAGGTCGGTGCGTCGGTGGCGCAGGAGTCGCTCGAGTCCGTCGGCCAAGCAATCGACAATTTGGGAAGCTCGGTTTGGAGAGGAACGGCCGATATCATCTCCCACGGTAAGGACACTCTGCTCGCCGTTGATCAAGACACCGATTCCTCTTCTGATAATAATAACAATAATGACAGCAATCAGCGGTTTAGTAATCAGGGTTTGAGTTCGAACCGGTACAGCCGGTTTGATGCACAGTTGCGATCGATTCAGTGCGATGAGAATACTTATTGTGAAGAACCGGAGGATTTGGCGGATTATAATGAGTGGAAATTGGGGTTTGTGATTGATGAGAAGGGTGGGGAGATTGAGAGTTTGTTGGAAGAGAATGGGGTAGTGGAAGGGATTTATAGGAAGCTTGTTCCAGGTACAGTCGATCGCGAGAGCTTTTGGAGTAGGTATTTTTATAAGCTTTATAAGCTTAAGCAAGCGGAGGATGCAAGAGCAAAGCTTGTAAAGAGAGCGATTTCGGGAGAAGAAGAGGATTTGAGCTGGGATGTTGATGATGATGATGATGATGATGTTGAAGAGAGTAATGTGGTTGGGTCGAAGGGCAATTTGGTGAGAAATAAAGAGTTGGAGGATAAGAACATTGAGATTCCGCAGGTTGGGACAGTCGAAACTGGAGAAAAGAGCTTGAAAATTGAAAATAGTGATAAGGGTATTGTTGCTGAATCCATAATGGATAAAGGGTCTGATGAGAAACTGCATTTGGAAGAGAAATCGGATTTGTCTGAAGTGAATAGCGATAAGTCTGAGGCAAAATTTGATGAGAAAATGGTTGTGGAGGGGAAAACGGATCATGCTGAATCATGCAAGGATAGTGACATTTCAATTGTTTCAAGCCAGCCATCGTTGCCTGAGGAAGAAGACCTTGGGTGGGATGAGATTGAAGATATTGGGAGCAATGATGAAAATAAGGGGAGTGGGAGTGGGAGTGGGAATGGGAGCCCGAATAAAGTTGATTTGCGCAAGCGGCTGAGTGCTGCAGAAGAAGATGAAGATCTGAATTGGGATATTGAAGATGACGATGAGCCTGTTAAATCATGATTAAATCATGGTCTTAAGATGATAAGTGTTTTTGTTTACATTGAGGTTCAACTCTCCGTAATGGGTTTCTTACTAAAGTGTCTACTTGCCTGTCATGATGGTGATTATTTGGTCATTTTAGTTTTATATTGTATATAAATTGTTGTATCTTCATTTAGAATTTCAAGTGATTATATCCATGTTATAATCACATATCCATTTATTCAATTTGAAAATATTGTGTTCATTGTTTGCCTTTCTATTGAACTTATCGTGCCTTTATCGTGATATGGATTCGGTTAATCGTTTCCTGACTATTTTCAAGCAACACCCATTCTTTTCGCTTGAAATCTTAAGTTCTGGTGCTGGACTGATAGGTAATAAGATAACTGTATATCGTCTTGGTTTTTCATAATAGAAAGTTCAAGGGATTTTGTGTTGTTTTATTTATTTCATTTTATTTTTATTTTTAATAGAAATCTATGTGTGTGCTGCAATATGGAAGGAATGAGGGAGAGAAAAAGAACATTCTCAGAAGCTAGAAAAACAGCTTACTTTGATAGGCATTTTGTGTTCATTCCTTTCCAACTCTTTCCAAGAACCAAATGGAGGGTTAATTTTATTCTAAATTCTTTCTGACCATACTACTCACTTCTTTTGGTTATGTTGCAGTATCTGTCTATTTGGTATCTTAGGTCAGTTAAATTTGTTCGTAGAAGTATGTTGCAAGTGCCAAAAATTTTGCACCTTTGATTTTCAGAATCTTCTGAAGGCTCGCCATGTAATTTGTAACTCATGTTTGTGCCAAATTATTGTCCTTCCATGTTTTCTATTTTTTATTTAATTTATTTTCTGTTAACCTAACTCAATGAAGGTTCCATATATTATGTTTGGTCCGTCCAATCAAGTTTAGAATTCTAGATTTTGGGAAATAGAAGTAAAGAAGCGAAAATAAGGTTTTTATGTTCTTGGCTTCAAATTATCTGTCCTTTTTTCTCTTCGTGACACTTCTCCTGTTAACCTAACTATATTAAAGTGTCATATTATCTTTATTCAAACCATCTAATCACATTCATATCTAGAAGTCTAGTTCAGGGAAATATAAGTAGTGAATCGAAAATAATGTGTTTTAGTTCTTTGCACCAATTTATCGTACTTCTATGTTAACCTAACTCAATTAAGGTCCCATATGTCATATTTGGATTTGATTGATAAATATGTCTTGCGGTGCAAACAGCATTTGATTTGATGGCACCCTTCAAGTTTTCTACAATCCACCATTGATCGACTTCGTTTTTTAATTTCATGCTTTACTAAGTTGTCATTTACGTTTCCATGTTTCAACTTTTCACGGCAGGGATAAATTTTCACTAGATTACTTGAGCCAATCTGCTTGTTTTGCAGAATAGGGCATACTTGTTTACATATTCTGCCTGAACTTAATTTGCTGTGTTACCGGCCAATAGCTTCAGTTGCATTATTTTGCAAAGGTTAGCAGTGTGGTATTACCCATTGTGATTCATAGCCAAATGATACTATGAGTTCATATGTAATGCTTGTATTAGCATTTCCACGAAGCTGTATTCAGTTATTTTGGTGTTCTTCATGGGGTCAACCCTTGTTGATTGCTCTCAGTGTTCTTCATTGGGGAAAACAAATCAAAACTGGCTAGCAGAGTCAGGAAGCAAAACCAGAGTGCAGCTTGAAATTGGAATAGAATTCAATGGAGTCTCTCCATTATGACTGTTTCATTCCATCTATGCTTATCATTAAATTGTTGAACGAATTGCAGGACAAATGTGCTTTAGACCATGAGAGACGTGAATCACACACAGGGAAGCAATTGTTGCACCACTGACTTTTGCCACAACCTGAGAGTTTAAAGTGTTAAAAGCATTGCCATATCTTTCGCCTTATAACGCTTGAAAACTTGCATAATTAGAAGCCGGAGTAGAAAATGTTAAAGCCAAAACTGTCGGCACACATGATGTTGGTTCTTCACCTAATGGACCGAATTGACCTGCCTAAGCAAGGTATGGACTGTATAGACCAACAGTTGTTATGTTGATGCATTAACCACCACAAAGGCCACAATGCCCTGCCTACCGGCAGCCTATTTACAACATAGCCATTGAGATGCTCGACCAACCCATGCCGCATGTGTAAACTTCACAATCCACATATTCAGATTAGGAGTAATGACAATGAGATACCAAACACCCCCCTCCCCCAATAGGCACACTGGGTATGCAATAATATGGTTGCAGTGACCTGGTAGCTAATTGTAATCCCTATGGCTCAGACGTGGGTTGAATTCCTACTAAATGGGAATATAGAAGAAAAAACCGTAAACAAAGTGGGAGCCCCAGCACAGGTGACCTTCTCGTTACCACGTTCCTTGTCTTTTCATAATCATATGAAAAGGCCATCAACCAAAATATCAATTCCACCTAACCAGGGTCATTTGGGGGTGAGCCAGATAATCTATTTTTAATCCTGATTTTTATTTATTTTTAACATAAAGGGACTACTCCTGGGACTTAAACTAGCACCTTCGCACTTGGTAACCCGAGACTTCTAATATCATCAGACAGGAAAATTAATCTACCTTACTGTAGATAATTCAACCTGTAATCCTGTATCACGCATATATCAGTGACGGAAAGGTATGGTCCCATCCATCTAGTATTAATCTGGCATCCTGAAAGCTTACCAGATCTAATACATCTAACAAAAAAGAATGCCTTCGAGTTCGATGGTGATTGTGCCGGGTTTACAGGTTCAAATGGCTGTGCAGCTTGTGGTTGTGCTTCTTGTGATCAAATCTCAGCACGACTTAAATTTCGCCGTAAGGCCAAAATATATGGGGGTGAAAAAAGTACAAGCACAGGATGAAAAAAGAAAAAAAAACAACCACAACTTCAATAAAAGGGAAAATGATTCGCACAAATTATGTTGATACCCTTGAATCCATTACAAACAAAGACTGATATCTCCAAAGGAGAATCTTTGAAGATATCAGTCCATTCTGGAGTAATACGAGTATAGAAACTTGTACACATATACAAGACGTCTTTGTGCTTGGTTATATAAAACGCTGGCAAAATAACAAAAGATCCATTTGAGGTGAAACCTATGTTGGTATAAGACCACTGCAAAACTAACCATCTGTTGATCTCAGCACCCGCAGAATGGCAAGGAACAGGTTCAGAATGTCCAAATAGAGAGTGACAGAGGCCCAAATGTACTCATCATAAGTGAATCGCTTTATCAGGTTGTCTGTGTCATAAACAATGTATGCTGAGAAAACAATAGCTCCCATTCCACCGTACACTGCAACAGATGTAGGCCCAAGTGGGAAGAACATCTGCATAACAATAAAACAAGATCTACCAAGTTAGATGCATAACACACATCGCTACGCACGTACCTATGTAATTACTTCATACTTGTATATTGACTATCTGCATGGCTATACATAGTTTAAAAGTCAGATATTATACCTGGATAAAACCAGTAACAAAAAGGACCATAAGGCTGGCGAATAAAATTGGTCCAAGATAGCTAAAGTCCTTGCCCTTCTTAGATGCCCAGAAAGTATAACCAGTCAGTGAGGAAACCACAGCTGATGTCAAAATCAATGCTTCGAGCACAATTCTACCTGCAACCACCCAATATAAAAAACAAAAAAAAAATTTAAAGAAAAAAAAAAAAGACTGCAGTTCTAAGAAGTCATAATGTGAAGGCAGAATTGTCATGCAGCCTATCAAGGTAGAATTGTCATGCAGGCTATCTCCTGAAACATCTGAAGCAGCGGTAGAAAAAGCTACTGACCATCTGTATTTGCACAGCTTACACCAACAGTGAAACTCATGCACACAGTGAAAAGTCCAAGGAAAATGAAGTTCAGGGGATGCTTTTGCTGGTACACGTACATGGGCCACAACACTGCAAAGAATTTGGTTTGTTAATAATAGACAGCTATCATGTTGATGTCAAAAAACAAGAAAAAGGGGAGGATCAGATCTGAAAATCAATACAGCTTCACATGGAAAAATTACAAATTATTTATTAATGCATAAAATCCCATTCCAAATTATAATTTTTCCTGCTCACAACTATAAAAATAGAATGGCCAGAAAAGGAAAAGAAAATCATATAAAAGAAGGGAAAGATAAAATAAATAAAAACGAACATTGTAGTAATATTACTCTTTATGTGTATCAAGTTTGACAAGATTAACTGAAGAAAACATGCACAGGACTACAGGTTAAAGCTCTTAAGCATAATGAACTAACATAAATTAAGGCTCTAAATAAAGTGGCCTCACAAGATCAAGAAGCGTGCAACTGACTAAATTTAGAGTGGGCTCATGATGCAATTTCCTATGGGTGCAAGCACAGTAATTTTGCCATTTCAGATGATTCCACTAACTAAAGGCCTAGTGAAGAGGAGGTCAAACAAGAAATAAGCTGGAGATACGAATTGGGAAGCCCCTTGTAAGCTTGTGATACGCACTATTGTGTGGTCCTGCCAATTCCGTCAAAAGTTTACCCAAACTAATCTGGATTTCAATTTAACTTGGCGAAACTCTCTTTGTGTGTGCCAAAGCTCCAACACCAGAAGAATTATAACTGACTTAGTATAGTATAACCCAAAGGATCATCTAATATTTTCAAATGAGATATTACGTGTATCATGTTAAAGTTTGATTGAATCACTGCCTTCTTTTCATAACCTAAATGATCCCCAAAGGATCATTCTCTATATTACTATGTATCATGTATTAGTACTTCACTAATTGACCAGAACCCAACGCCTATGATTAACTAAAAAGAAATCCACATAATTATAATCCTCCTAGGTAAAGTAAAATCAGAATTTCAATTTCTATACCAATCCTGATATAATACAAATAAGAGTGGTGATGACTTCCATTAAGAGATATGAATTAGTGTAAGTTCAAGACTAGACACAGAGCTCCTAGCCCAAGGTGTTGGGTCAGCTCAGAATTAATTCATGTTCCCAAGCCCAGAATAGGCAGGGATATGGCACACTGAATCATTGACTGCTAAACTTTCGAGCCTTGAGAGCCTCCATTTTGTAAATAAATAAAAATAAAAATAAAAATAAACAGAGGTTTTGCCTACATCCAGCCCACCCCTCCCAAGACCTGCTTAGCGGGACCAAAACAGAGTGATGACCTTCTTTTATGTGAATTTTAATATAATCAACATACTCATTTTTTTTTTTCCATGTATTACTTTATCCATGAAAATACAAGGTATAGAGATTAGACACATTCTGCTAATGAATCTTACGCATGCAAAAGAGAAACAGAAACAAGAATAAATGCATGGAAGCAAGGAAAGAAGGCATTGAAATACATAGATTTCAATATGTAGCCAAATAGCAGCACTGCATCAATAGCCCACCAACACACATCACAAAAGATAATTAGAAAAATCACAAATTTTCACAAACACACAGAAAAAAACAAAATTACAGAAGGGGAAAAATAGAAAGAATCAAAACACAGCAAGCCCAAAGCCTAATTCATATTATACTACATGAAAATCACCGAAATTCCCAAACTTTACACAGATCAGCGATCACAAAGCAACATATTTACATTCAACACTCATATACAAATAAACATACATTCATATATACGCCCTAACAAGAAACCCTAAACCATATTACACCACAAGAAAATCACCCAAAATTCTCAAACGTCACACAGATCAACAATCACAAAGCAATATATCTACACATCTAACAGTCACATACACACAAAAAAACATATATGACACAAAGGTTTTAGATCTGGGACATTACAGACGATGGGTAAGACCA
Organism: Liquidambar formosana; assembly: GCA_039720395.1. Lineage (NCBI taxonomy): Eukaryota > Viridiplantae > Streptophyta > Magnoliopsida > Saxifragales > Altingiaceae > Liquidambar > Liquidambar formosana. The sequence goes on from CM077822.1 coordinate 6,671,304, forward strand.
AGAGGAAGAGCAAGAGGCCGGAATTGCCCCTGAGGAGTTCGTTGACGGGAGCGTAGAGAACGGTGATGGAGGAGACGATGGTGGTGAGCACGATCTGGGCCGCAAGGATACCGTACACCTTGCGTACGAAGCCCCATCGGAGCTGGTTCTCACCATAGCTTATACCAGGGTACAGCGTCCCAGCCTCTAGGTCTACCTCATCTACTTTGCCCACAGGCGTGAATCCGTACATCCTTTATCTCTCTCTCTCCTTCTTTCTGCAAATTCTCTCTCTTTTACAATCTCTCTCTCTCTCTCTCTCTCTCTCTGTGTATATTTGTATATTTCTCTCTCTATATTTTCTCTTCCCTTTCTCGGAAAATATGAAGGGTGGTGGTGGAAAATTAGTGGTTGGGTTAGGGCGCACGGAAAAGGACACAAAAATTGGCCGCGAAGGGTGTTTTGGTCATTTAGTTTAACAAGTGGGAAGTTATATTTTATTTTAGAGGGGGGCTATTGCCACCACATAAAGTACTTTAAGTTCCTCATTAGTTTACACATTTTAAGATTTTATGAAAAATATGAAAGGATTTTATGAAACATAGTCACATTATTCACTAGAAAACATCGTTCTAAACAACTTTGTAGAAGGAAGTTTTTCCAAAATCTATCATTTAAGTAAACTTTTTGGCCATTTACAATTTTTATTTCATTTTCTATGAAAAATGGCCAAAATGTGTACTTAAATGACAAATTTTGGAAACAAATTCTTCTACAAAGTTGTCCGGAATGATGTTTTTTAGTAGACTACATGATTAGTTTTCATAATTTTTTTTTATATTTTTCATAAAACTTAAAAAATAAAAATTAAGTGGGGGGCTTAAAGTATTTTTTGTGGTGGCAATAGCCTGGCCCTTTATTTTATTTTGTTTTTGGTCGAGGGAAGTGACATTACCATGAAGCATCTTGTTAGTTTTCTAAGCTCTTGGTAGGGAAGGGAAACAGCTATATAGTATATATATATATACCACCCCAATTCCACTTGTTGAAATTTGTTTTTCAGTTACCAACGAGAGTTGGCTTGGCAGTAAAGGGGTGAGCTGTAAATTCAGACATCTTAGATTCGAACCAACCAATCTCTCTTGGCCAGCCACTAGTTAGGGTTATTAGCCTGAATGTTAAACGACTTCATGGGGCAGTGGCCCCCCCGTGGGGAGAGGGGATTAGTCGGATTTTGACAGTTCGGACACCTCGTTACTTGGCCAAAAAAAAAAAAAAAAAAAACCCCTCTATTATTACCCATTTTGCAAGATACCCCCTCTAAAAAAAAACTCAACAAAAAACCCCTCATATTGTCTTAGGGGGTTACGCCGTTAATGAAGAAACAAAAAGACCATTTTACCTTTGGCTTTTATTGAATAAAATATGTTATTTGACATAAAAAATGTCTTGAAAATATTTATGAAAAAAAAAGAAAAGAAAAAGGGAGGGGGACAACCATGGATGCCGGCGGCAGACAACAGAGGGGTTAACAGAACAGCAATAGGAGACTATTCCCCACCTCTCTCAAGCTCACTCAGACAAATCGTCTGATCTATTGAGTTGATCTATTCCATCGATTCTTTCCTGCTTGAGGAATTGCGTAAGTGATGATCGAGATCACCGATTCTGTCTTCAAAGAGGGCCGGGGAATGGAATTATGAGTGGGGAACAGGCTTTCTTTGAAGACCTAATCTGACTAAGATGATGCGTAAAAAGAAGAAGATGAAAGGTTACGCGTCCTGAGGAGGAATTGAAACGAGCTTCCTAGATAGAAGACAGCGAGAGGAAGCAGACTATAACCATGGATGCCGGCGTCGATCTCCCTTCTTCTTCATTTTTATTTTTTGTTTTGTTTTTGTTTTTTTGGCAAACTCATTTTCCTCTTTCTCTCTCGTTGTCAATGGATGAATGCATCTCAATTTCAACTGTGAAATTAGGTTCACCGAAGCATAGATTGGAGAAAGGGAACCTTCAACGCTGGGCAAAATGGGTACCAAAACCCAAATTGTAAACCTGAGCACCTCACCGCCAACTTCAAGCTCCATTCTCGCCATCGCCGTCTCCATTCTCATCATCATCAGATCCACGGGCAGAACCACATATAGCTTTGGGGGGGCCATGGCACCCCCAAAGATTGAAAATACCTTATATAGTTATTTAAATGTAAGTTAATTTTTTTAAAAGATATATCAATGCCCCCTCCAAATTTTTGTTTATTTCAAATATAATATCTCGATCATAAGTAGATTTTCATTCTCATTGCCTATATTTTCATATTTTATTTCAAAATTTTTGACACAAAAGTTGGTAAAGTCTAAAAAAAAAGGGACATTTGTTGTATTTTTGAAAATTGTAGGTAATATGAATATTGAAAAAAAAATTAGCATGACATACGAATTAACAAATATGTATAAAAAATTTACTTTGGCCCCCCCAGGAAGAAATTTTTGGTTCCGCCCCTGATCGGATCCACGATCAATCTCTTAATTCGTGTGAGGTTTGTAGCGGCAGCGGTGTGTGAGGTTTGCAACGACGATGTGTGAGGTTTGCAGCGGCGGTGGATATCGATGTCCACCTTTGACGGAGATGACTGCTGGTTCTCATTTCTTCCTTCTTCTTCTTCTTCTTTTTTTTTTTTTTTTGGTAAAATCAATTTATTAATTTGGGGTTCTTGAGCTCAAAGAGAGAGAAAGAGAGAGAGAGAGAGAGAGAGAAGAAAAGAAAGAAAGAAAAAAAAAAAAAAAAGGAGGCAAGGGAGAGCCATGGATGCCGGCGTCCATGGTCTCTTTCTTCTTTGTTTTTTGTTTTTTTGGTAAAATCCCAGATCTGTTCTTGATTTTAAAGAGAAAGGGGAAAAAAAAAAAGAGTAGCCAACTCAGACGAGGAGTGCAAACGGTGGTGGTGAACCAACTCAGACGATGAGTGCAGACGATGAATCATCTTCTCTATTTCTTTTTCTATGAGTAGATGGACCAAATCTAGGGTTGGCTTCCACAGTCACCGACGAGGATGAAGAGAATGGGGCGGTGGATTTGGCGGCTGTGATCGGCCATGGCTGCTGTGGAACAAACTGGTTTGACGAACCATGGTTGCGTGTTCACGGAGAGTCAACGTAAAGGAAAATAAAATAAAAAGAAAGAGGGAAGAAAGGGCATTTTTGTCTCAAAAATTAATAAACAACATCACATGCGTCACACGTGATGTTATTCTGTTAAATTGCCTAACAGATGCACGTGATGTTATTATGTTAAATTGCTTAACAATATATGGATGGAGGGGGTTATTTGTCAATCCCAAATAGTATGAGGAGTTTCTTGGTGGGTTTTTTATTATAGGGGGTAACCTGCAAAATGGGTAATAATAGAAAGGGTTTTTTTGCATTTTACCCTATATATTTGTATATTTCTCTCTCTATATTTTCTCTTCCCTTTCTCGGAAAATATGAAGGGGTGGTGGTGGAAAATTAGTGGTTGGGTTAGGGTGCACGGAAAAGGACACAAAAATTGACCGCGAAGGGTGTTCTGGTCATTTAGTTTAACAAGTGGGAAGTGATATTTTATTTTATTTTATTTTGCTTTTGGTCGAGGGAAGTGATATTACCAAGAAACATCTTGTTAGTTTTCTAAGCTCTTGATAGGGAAGGGAAACCATTATATAATATATATATATACTACCCCAATTCCACTTGTTTAAATTTATTTTTCAATAACCAACAAGAGTTGATTTGGTGACAAAGAGGTGAGCTGTAAACTTTGACACCCCGGGTTCGAAACCAACTAATCTCTCTTGACTAACCACCAGTCAAGGCTATTAGTCTGGACGTTAAACGACGTCATGGGGTGATGGCCCCGCGTGGGGAGCGGAGATTAGTCGGACTTTGATAGTTCAAACACCTTGTTGCTTGGCAAAAAAAAAAAAAAAAAAAGTTTTTCAATATTAATTTTTTAATTCAATAAATTTTAATGAAACAAAAGATATTATAAAAAAGTTAAGGCACCGTTTGGTTGCACTTATTTTAAAATCTCTTTTGCTTTTAAAAGCAAAAAGTTGTAAAAGCAAAAATCACTATTTGGCTAGAGAAACTAAAAAAGACTTCTAAAAAGTAAAAAGCAAAATATTTGATTTTAAACAAAAGTAATGAAAATTTGCTTTTATAAGTTATTTTTATCTTTCGGACGAGTTTGACCTTATCTCAAAAAAATTCAAAAAATTCATGATCGAGAAAAGTTGTACCTGTCTTAGGCTTCTGTTTAGGCAACAATGATTCGGTAAAATTTCTCATTACATAAAAAAATTACATTAAAAAATTACCGGTGAAATCAATTTTACCAAATGTGCTTTTGTTTTTCTTACTTCTACTTAAAAGCAACAAAAAAATAAAAAATGACTTTTTCTACTTAAAAAAATATCTTTTAAAAAGTATAACCAAATGATGCCTAAATAATTGCATGTCTTGACTTTTTCCTGTAAAATAACAAATAGATGCAAACATCTTCTTTTTTTTTTTAAAAATGTACTCTAACAAGTTGGGACGAATGAATAAAATCGATGAGAGAAAATCCCAACTTTTTTTATTAAATTTTCTCATGTGGATTCTTGTGAGAAAGACTGGTAAAATTGACGATAACAATAAAAATTTCTTCCTCGTAATAATTGGGATTATTGTAATCCATTGTCAAGATTAAGTCGTGTACAATAGCACCTATATGATTTTTTATTTTTTATTCCCTTGGTTTTTATGTAAGAAAAATGCTAGGCTGTCAATCATCTATACCACCGTCTCATAATTATCTAACGTGACGAGTGATTATGATATTGTCTTATTGGAACAATTCGAAATGCAACATAACATGCAAAGTTATTATTGTTAGTGTAAGCATGTTTAGTAATTTAATTGATGGGAAAATTGTAAAAGTGATCAGTGAAAATCTTTAGCCTTAAAAGCACCGACCATAGGATTTATCCAACCAGAAAAAAAAAAAAATGTACCAGCTATAGGAGGATTTTGGATTTATAATTAGACCCTTTTTTGGCAGGTACTTGTCCTCAATCAGCTCTCTGTCCATCAGCCTGCCAGGTATCCCCACATGGTTCCTTTATCACAGAGGAAGGCAATAGAAATGCTTGTTAGGTGGGCAGATTCCCAGAGGGACATTACAAGGCCGTCTTTATACAAGAGGAGTGATAAAAGTGGGACTTGTACGAACTATTTTTCCTTTTTGCTACGAGGAAGAACTATCAGTTTACATGCTTAGAGAGGTTAATACTTAATAGGTTGAGGGGTTAGAGAGGTAAAGACAGGATCGAACCCAAATCCTTAGCTAGTACGACGTTGAGAGACTTTACTACCCAAGTAGGGTGGCATCCTCAGAATTTTCGGCACCTAAGTAATGCACAAGTCAGAAGTTTAGCCAGCAAAAAGCAAAGAATAATTTGGAGCACTTAACTAAAAACAAACTCGAGAGAAATAAAAATATAAAAAAGAAGAAGAAGAGGAGAATTACAGATTGGTCCGGCTATAGGTAAATAATTACATATCAATAGAAATGACTACTAATCATAAGTATTTGCCCATAGTCAGACCAATCTGTAATTCTCTCGTAAAAGATACATGTTAGGAAAAAAAAAAAATATGCGTGTAGTCATCACAGAACCATATAGCATAATTTGATTTTTCTTTTTTTCTTTTTTTTTTGCAAGAGAAGCATACATTTTAACAATATTTCGGATAGGGGGAATTTTAGATTGGTCAGGCTACCAGAAAATAATTACAGTTAGTAGTCATTGTAATTAAATTAGTAGTCATTTATTAGGAAGTTACTAGTAATTTGTATTAAACTGTACTTATTTTCCGATGGCCGGACCAATCTAAAATTCCCCCTTTCAGATACCCATGAAAATATAAAATGTATTTTTTTCATATGCCTTCCATATGATTCTGAATTAATGATGAGATCCCTTCTTTTTTTTTTTTTTTTTTTTTTTTTTTTCACATAAAGACTAGTATTTTCTTTCGAACTGTTGGACCACATTAATAGATGACTGACACTAAAGTCATCAAGACAAACAAATATAAGACATTGTCGCTTATAATGGAAGGACATTTTAAGGTCAACTCCTGTCTCATTAAAAATATAAAAATAAAAAATAAAAAATAAAAGAAGGAGGAGAGCATATTCCATGACATTTACACAAAATACTATCATATTCCACTAATTACTGCTACTGGTAATTATCTATGACATTGATGTTATCAGCAGCTTTTGATCATTTCCCAGTGTCTCTGATTTCCCAAGGACCATCCAACCATTGAAATATAGATAGTAAGTAGCCTTGTGGACGTTTTTACGTAGGTGTGATGCAATAGACCTCTTTAGTCTTTACTACAGCTCGCAATAGCTGGGGTTATGTTGACACATCAAGAATCAAGAAGCATCAAAGGCTGACCCAAATCCTGAAATGATTGTGTGGGTTATCAGTTTATCGATGGACCACAAAACGAGTTGTTAATATGACCTACTTTCTTGACACTTTTAACAGTTTTAGTGCAGTAATATTACTTCCGAGTTCTCACACAATTCTATATTGGCCCTTTCACTACAACAAAAGACCCCAATTGCCACCTCTTAAAATCCGTCCCCATCACTAATACAAAAGGGTCTCAAAGCCAATATTGGGACGGATATATCCGTCCCAATTACTCCTTGTCGCATAAAAATGTAGGATGAAAACACAACCTGTAGCAAAGTTAGTAGGGACGGATATAACCGTCCCAATCTCATTTTAATATTATTATTCACGTTTAGGACGGTTATATCTATCTCATAAATGGGTGTTTGGGATGGTTATATCCATCCAATGTTGAGATTTTCCAGCTTAAGTAAAGTGCATTAGGACGGTTATATCCGTCTCAATGTTGAGATTTTCCAGCTTATGTTACATTAGGACGGTCATATCTGTCTCAATGACCTCAATAGAAGAGTTATATCCGTCTCAATGAGTCCTAGGGACTAATATAACCGTCACATGATTAATTTTTCTTTTTATAAGGATTGGACTTCCATCGTTCAAATAAATTACATTAGGATGGTTATATCCATCTCAATGACTCCTAGGGACAAATATATCCGTCGCATGATTAAAAAAAAAATTTTTTTTAAACATTGAGCTTCCATTTAGCAATAAGAGAATCCATATGAACCTATGTAAAAACAAAATTACCACACAATAAGAAAAAAAGTTCATTCAATAAACGACTGACATAATTTAATATAATCATATGAATATATATTTGAATGGTTTTTGATACATTAAGTAATAAACAAAAAATGAGAGTTGATAAGTTGATAACATCAAATAAAAAATGAAAATATCTTCGAACTCTTCATCTCTTTGTCACCAATGGAACACCTTCTTGCACTTCTCAGCTGCGACTCAATCCTGGAGCATACAAAAAGTTAATCAGAATACTTGGTTCTAACTCATCAACGCGTTCGCAGCACAAAACTTGATTCTATATGTATGTTGCCATATTTTCCAAGTTCCCCATAAACAGCCCTATTTAGTCGTCTACAATATTCAATCAACCAAACGAATGATCATCAAGCTTAAGTGTGTTAGACCCTGTTTTGGGCCAATATGAATAGGGAATAAAGAAGTTTCAATGAACTACAGGGAACAAATAAAGTAACATCCTGAATAATATGCAAGACAAATTTCAACTTAAATCAACAAAATGCTTATTCCTTTTAAGGTTCCATATGAAATTATTTTTATAACTTTGAAACCTACTAATCAAGTCAGCTAAATAATAGTAACATACAAAAAGATTGGGGATGCACCTGGCACTCTTGAAATTCATCAATGCAGTATCCCCACTTTGATATTGCTCAAACAACAAATTCCCTTTCATATAAGAGGCATAGTCCTACAAATAGAAAATTAGAACTTGCTCAATTGAAGATGGAAGAATTTATGTGGCACTTCATTGACTAAAAGATAAATGTATTAAAATGTATTAACAAGTACTGCATACATTAACAGGCACCTTAAGTATTCCTATTCAATATAATAATAGATCCTCTTTGGTGAATTTTGCAAGAGAACTTTGATAAATGATCAAATGAGTTCAAACTCAGGAAAAAGTAAAGAGATGCCAAGATCGAATCAGTTTGTGTGTCTTTTTACTACTCTACAATGGTGTCTACTATATACAAATTCACTTCAGACATATGCTAAAGCTTATTTAATTCATCTAATCAATAATTAAAAATTTACAGTGCCTACGATAGAGAATTGGCAGCTGCGATTTCCGCCAATGATGAATTGCACGAGATTATTATTATTTTTTTTCTTTAGGGAGAGAAGGGCAGGGGATGGGGATGGGAATGGAAATGTTCGATTGGTCAACGAAACAAATAAGTGAAGTATGACATTGTAACATCTGTTAGCACACATAAAATTAAAGAAGGGAATGATAAACCAGGATTAATTTTAAGTACTCAGTTTGCACAGTTCAATACCCAAAAAAAAATTGCTACCATGAATATCTGTTAAAATTTTCCTTTAAGGGGAAGACCCTGTATGTTTTGATCTACAAATAGTTTCCCAAATACATTAAACTGAAAATATGGGTAGTTTGCAGTATGTTTTCCATTTTACAACAAGTATTGCAGATCTCATCTCCTTGGAACATCAACTCCGGTGGGACAAAATATTTTATGAGTCTGGAAATATGTAGACCGGACTACCTCAGTGTGTCAAAAAATAAAAAAAGGAGGCCACTTTACAATACAAATAATCAAAGCCAAATGATACCTTTGAGGTCAAAGCTGCTGAAGCTCTTGCTCAGGAACAAAGGCACCAACAGGCTTGTAAGAACCAAATGCGAGCTGTCTATGTCTCCAAACTAACCATATACCAAAAGTTGATAAAGTAAGAACCAGGGTAACGGTAACTCCAATAACTACTGCCAAAAGTGTTGCTCCCACCATGTCCTGCACCACTCCAGAAGAACCCAGACATGAATGAAAAAGATACACATCCAAAGAAGTGAAGAACAGAGCAGTAGAGTCTGGAAGCTCGACTGCTTCCAGAAAGAAAGAAAAGATAAAAAGATGCATATATTTATGTGTGTGTGTGTGTGTAAATATCAGGTACTGCAGACAGGAAGCCAGAAAAAATTCAAAGAAAAATTTGAAAAGGATGCACGGGCTAAAAATTTGAGTGCTTTGCCTAGGAAACTACTTTCTTAAGACTGCTGAAAAAGATTATCCCTTTCTCCTTGATGAAAAATTGATAGGCATAAAAGTAAAATAAATAAAACCTAATCAGATCTAATTGATTAAACTTAATATGTACTATAGTATTGCCAATGGCTGGCCCTTGGGCCTAATGGTATGTCCCATCCCAATAAGGGTGTGGGGGGTTATTACTTTCAACTCTACATGAGTATGTGAGTTCTCCTATCCTTCGGCCCAAAGGAGAAAAAAAAAAACAAAACAAAACAAACAAACAAACAAAAAGAATAAAAAATGAAAAAAAAAAAGAAAAGAAAGAAGAAGAAGAAGAAAGAAAGATAGAAAGAAAAATAAACATACTATAGAATCATACTGTTGAATAATAATTTCAAAAGCCTGCCACCACCACCAGTACTGTGCCACACCAAAATCTCATCGTTGCTGTGCGACACTGCCATTGCCTCTTCCACCACCACCATAAACCAACCACACAGCAACACTCCCCTCACCCATCCCCACCCCCACCCCAAAAATAAAATAAAATAAAAATAAAAGAAAAAGAAAAATGCTAGGCCAACCATACCCCACCAGTCCACCACCTGCAGTACTGTGCCATTGCATTGTCACCAGGCACTAATCAATACATTGAAATAGTGCAAGGTGACAACGCAATGGTGGTGGAGTGGTCCACATTGCAAATGCATCAATGAAGTGTGCCACATCAATTCTGTTTCGAAAGAGAAAAAAAAAAAAAATTAAAAACATGAACTTTTTAAATGCATTGATTAGTGGGGTAATGTTGCAATTTAGCCTAAACTTCAATGCTGCAGTCTGCAGGTTTTACATGTTTAGGCCAGTTGAACAGAGAGATGAGTATTATACAGAGTAAGTTTGAACTTTGAACAACGCAAGAAATGCTTTAGATTCTTCTCCAAAAATAGGGATTTTAAGTAATACCCTGAACCCTATATGTTATCTTTAGCACAAACCAAAGCAGTCCCATTGATTTGAACTTGGTCCGAAATAGGCAAGCCAGATTTTTGGGTTTTATTAACAGCCCCTAGTGCTTCAAATAGAATCTTAGTTCAGTGGAAAAGCAATGCGACAAAGTGAAAAACTCAAAAATGGAATATAACCATGCAGATAAAGTTTAAATAAAATAAAATTGAACATACTTCTTCATTTGTGGATGAACATTCCATTCAACCAACTGATAATTTCCAAAGCTCCCTGGAAGCTGCATATGATGCTCTGTTAAGCGCAGAATTATGCTCTGCAGACAATAAATATGCATTAAGTGTGATAACTATAGCCAGTTAATAGGAAGGGCACCAGTAGTGTGTACAAATACTTCTTGCAATGTCAGGAGAGTAGTATTACCATAGCTGTGGTATTAGAGATGTAATCGGCAGATTCAGCTGGAAATATGGCCCACCTTACGAGGGAAACATTTTCTTTGGAAGTGAAGTTCAATAAATGGACCTCAAGTAAAACAATTGGCATTGCTAATAAACCCAAAAAAAAAAAAAAAAAAAAAAGGATTTAAATCTGCAAAGACAAAGTAAAATACAGAGACACCAGTGCACTGAGTGAGATGGATTCAAAAGCAGTACAAGAAAGATACTAGGGATCTAGAGTTGGCAACAAGTCAAAAAAGCTCAGATACAATGGTGGTGGCTATATGCTCAGGTCCTCAACCCCACCCTGAGCCATTTATTAATCCCATTGGAAGGCTCAAATCCACACCAGACCCATTAAAATATCTACCAACCCAAATGGCCACATCCAAGCAGTCAAACCAGTTTATTCCTACTAAATTCTCTTATCTTTTTCCTTTTTTCCTGGGTGGCAATCCAAACCTTAAATGTGTCAAAAGCCACACGCAAGCCCAAAAAAACAAGCAGGTTGCTTGGTGTCTGTCTGGGGTCTACTAAAAGTTGACACCCCTAAATAATACCAAAATAAACTTCAAAACAGATGTTGTTCAAATAGTTCTCACTCCGGCCACTGGCTATCTGTAATAACCTAAACCATGCCTAGGCAAGAAAATCTCTACTATACCTGTGAAGCACTGACTTCCAACTCGTGCATGGTTCAAAGTCTCGGTCTCGGCCATTGTTGCATTTCGGTCTCGGTCATCTCGGTCTCGTCCATCTCGTCGCGTTTCGGGTGAGACAAAGCTTTACACATTAAAGAAAGGTTTTAAAAATCCAAAAAAATCATAGAAAAATAAAAAATAATTCGACAATCACATTGGATCAATCAAATAGGCAAAATGAATAACTTAAGACACATAATATGATTAAAAACATCAACATAGGCACTAGCGTTTTTTTTATAATATTAAATATTGCATTTTTGAAAGTATACTTTTTTTTAAAAAAGAAATAAAGGCATTGTTAATATTTATTATTGTATTAAAAAGACTTGATTAAAGATTTAAGACAATTTATATAAATACATTATAAGTTACAAATTATAACTATTTAAAAAGAACTAATTTTTAACAAAAGATAAACACTGTGTGTGTGTGGATGAAAAAAAAAAGCTAACATTATTAGGTTACTTTCATGAATTAAACAAATTAATTAATATTAAAAGAGGTTGCCTTTTATGTAAATAACAAAACAAAAGGGGACAAAATTGTAATTTTATATGTTATAAACTTATAACTTTTTATATATATAATAATAGGTCACCATCAAACAAACCCCTTTATACAGTTTCCCAGCCCACCGTCACAACTCACAAGGAAACCAGAGGGCGACTGGTTCTTCTAACTCTCTCTCTCTCTCTCTCTCTCTCTCTCTCTCTCACATGAAGATGAGATTCTCAATCTGCTCGTCCAAACAAGAATCGAAGAAACTTCAATTTGGCCCCTTTGGGTTTCCTTGTTCGACACTTCCAGACGAAAGAGGAGAGATAGAAAAAAGGGCAGCCACAACTGGTTCATGACGGTTGTCTCCTCGACGAAACTCAAACCAAGTAGAGCTACTACCAGTTGAGCTCGAGCACGCCAATCGAGGTGCGCGTCCAGCAGTCGAGCACACGAGCAACTCATAAGCCATAGTGATGCAATCTGTTCGAGAAACCCACAAGCCACGAACCATCGATCAGAAACGATAAAGATCAGAAAATTAGAGATCTGTTTGGGGGAATCGCACCCGTGATTGAAGAGAACTCGTCCATGATGATTCGAATCACCGAAATCTTGCCCATCACGTCTCGTATCGAGTGAGATATCGCCGATCTCGTTCGGGATAGAGAATCTGATATATATCTTTGTACCGTTGGGAAATACCGGATCGGTCATGGGCGAGACCGTGTCATCTCGGCGAGATCTCATCTGTGATGAACGAGACTTTGAACCATGAACTCGTGAGCAATGAACTCTGCGAGTTCTGTGAAGTTAGGCCTCGCACTGGAGTATTTCACGTTAAATGACATGTCAAATGTTATGAGACCAATCCGAAATTTGCCTACAGATAAAATTTGAAGAGTAAATATGTCAGACAGAATCCAGAATCAAAGTTGCAAAAAATGGAAGCAAGCATCAAAAGCATATAAACACAAGTCAGTCAAAAATAAAGATGACTACTATTTTAGATATATAATATTGCCCTCATTAGATTCAAGTGGCAAAATTGTATGTTTTATATGAACTTAAGATTTAACGAGATCAAGAGATGTCAGTAGGTGGATTTGGGAGAGGGCAATCAAACCTGACCCAATTGGCCTAACAAGGCCCAATATGCCCCTATACAACCTAGTATTGCATAACCCACTTTAAACCCGCTTAACTGCCCAAATCTCGATTATTAGTATCTCAGTTTAATTTTAAAAGATGCCGGATGCCCAATTAAAAATTATATGTATCAAAGAATACAATTGAATAAGCATAATTTTATGGGGGTAAATACACCCACAGCAGCTCCAACCTGACTTCACTATGGATTTCCCATCCCAATAAGACAATCAGACCCTCATTTATATAAATCCCAAAATTGCAACAGAAGGGAAGCCCAATTGTAATATGTTCCCAACTTGATTCTTCGGCAGCGGCAGGAGAAGTCAAATAGACAAAACATTTTATGCCTCCTTCAAACTTGTTAAAACTAAAGCTATAAACTGATTAGCCAAACCATAAGAACTGATAACAGTTATGCAAAAGCACATGGCATATCTCTAGTGACAGCATAAGGTTCAAAACCAATTACAAAAGAGCCACACACACACACACACACACACACACAAAATTGCTCATAATAAAAGAACATAACTTATATAAAATTGAGTAGATATGCTTGAAAGTTACTTGGAAGTAACAATTTTAAGTGCATGTATTCATAACATTTTGCAAGAATTATAAGTTCAAAAAATAAATAAAAAATAAGTGGCCAACAAGTAACCAGTACAGCAATGAACTAAATCATGGCAGACTTTCTCTACCTGGGAAAACATTTTGAGGCAATCCACTTGGAGCTGGCGTAGGAGACATTTCTATAGTTGAATTCCTGCTAAAGGAAACTACAGGTGCTGGTGCAGGAGCTCCAGGAATATACAGTCCCTTCCATAGTTCAGAACAATTAGTTTTCCAGAAGCGAATCTTGTCAGACTCCCGATCATAAGTCACAAGGGTATTATGGACAACAATTCCTGTCACAGATAAACAGAGATATAGAGAGACTCATGCACAGGCATGTTTTACTTCTTTCTTTTTTCTTTTTTTTTTTTGGGGGGGGGGGGGGGGGTGGAGAGAGAGAGAGAGAGTGCTGTGTTCTCACAAAAAATGTAGAAAATACCTCCTAAAAGAGTAGTTGAATCCTTTCCATAGGGGAAAATTCCCAGGCAATATGCACCACGAACCTTTGTATGCTTTAAAGCATACCAAGAAAAAAAATATAATGAAAAAAGATATGTTATCAAATATAAATACATTAAACAATGATTATCAAGAGCACCAGCTTATACAACAACATACTCAAAACATTTTAAATCAGCTATGCCAGCAATTAGAGGCCCACTGTCAATTTTAAGAAGGCATAGTGTTAAGAAAGAGAACTAGCCAAATTACCCGAAACAAGTAGTTTTCTGGAGACAATGACAGCTTTTGTCAATTGCTAAATACCATGTTAGCATCTGGAAAAGTCTTTGAGAGTTGGGAGACATTCCTGAAGCACAATTCAAGTAAATCACTGAAACGTAGTGCCAGCACAACTAATCAACCAAGAGATGCTAAAATGACAGATATATGATTTACTATAGCAATACCTTCCAGCACCCAAGAAACAAATATCATTAAAATTTGGGTCAGGACCGTCTATCTGTTTAAGGTGAAAACTTTCCTTTATAATCTGCAAATATACACTCAAGATCAGCCTAAATTGAATGTCCGATCAAAGTGAATTCAATGACAACAGTTGATACGTCTGTATACGGGGCACACACCAGTTGCTTGTGTCCACAACAGTTTGAGAGAAGGGATAATAGTATAAAAAATCATAGCAAGAAAAAATATCAGCTAATATGATTACTGAATTGAATTCACTCAATTCAGAACAGGTGTCAATGACAATCCTGTGAGAGCAGTGTGCTAATGAATAAAGGAAAAAAATGTGAGAAATGTCATATGTAATCAATTAATCATTAAGGGATAACATGATTCTATTGAGCACTAAGATACATATGGTTTGAGATGCAAACAAGAAGGGATAACATGATTCAGCAATTGCATATGACAACATGCATACAATTTATGCATAAAAGTAGACTGCTAGCTATTTTTATATAGCAAATCAACAAATTCCAAATTGCATTGCCCTTCCTAATCCTAGTATCAGTCAAAGTGCCATTTCTCCCCTTCTTTTCACACTATATAATTAACTGCTGAACCCAGCACAAAAAAAAAAATTTATTATTAAGCAAGTGCCAATTGTAGAGCTAGACGCAAGCTATTGAATTAAGCAATACAAAACTAGACACTTTTCATGGAATAGTTGATATGCAATATAAGCAAACGTGAATAGGGCCAAAAGGAAGATATATATATTTTTTAAAAGTCAGACTTCTAGTGTTGGGGTCTGCCCCCCACTGGAGTCAAGATATTATTTCTTATTTTGGGTGAATAATATGGGTCAAATACCATGACATTCGGTCGTTTTGGTGGAATACTCGAACCCATGAACCCATGAAGTGCTCTAGTCAAATTGTCTCTTTGACATTTTAAATGCAAAGCACTAAATCTCACCTCGTAATATGTCAGGTTTGGTGAAAGGCTGACTAGAGGCTAAGCTTAAGGGCTAGAGCCTAAAGATGCCCACTAAAGTAACTCAAACAGTTAGAGATCACAACTCATGAAGTTGAAGTTCTAAGATCGAATCTTGGCTCATTAGCTATTGGATGAACATATTTGTGGGTGATCTTATTTCAAAGGACCAATCTACGCCCAAGTATAAATGCACCTCAGATACTCTACGTTGTAAAAAATAATAAAAAAAGAAGTTACATAATATGATTTTATTTAGTTATTTGATGAAGTTATCAACTTTCAAAATTGAAATTTATTTACTTAACTGATTGTTTAATTTAATTATTCAAATTCAAACTCAAACTCAAACTAGGTCCTATACGGTCCAAAGACAACATGAGATCAATAATCATAAATCATTCAAACACGGGATTTACTTAAAATGGTCAGTCTATAATATATTTTTATGTTACATTTTATTCCAATTTCAACTAAGGAACAATTACAATTTTTAATATATGCCTGCAAAAGAACATAAAAGCAGATTAAACTTTTATGTACAGTCATACCTTGCCCGTCTTATACTTTGCTTAACATCTTCACAAGATTTGACAACCACCTTACAAACAGCCAAGAACAAAAAAATATATATAATAGGATTTTGTAACAGTTAGAGTGTGAAGACTGATAATAAATAGGAATTGAAAAATCAGAATATGGGCTCACCTGTATATGCTCCTTTGTTAATCTGGTTATTCCAAAGCACAGAAAAATTCAGTCAGTTAAGCGACTCATTAAGCCCTAAAATTTCTTATGCATAAATTAACATGAATACCCCCAGCATAGACCATTCGAAACAAAATAGACAAACCATTCGAAACAAAATAGACATAAAACATTCGAAACAAAATAGATATGCAGATAGTAAAACAAAATAGATATGCAGATAGTAAAACAAACTAAGGTTCTTATTTTTAACCCACCAGTGAGGAAACGAATAAAAAAATGGCGAGGAACGAGAGCTTACACATCATAAGACATGGTGCATAAGCATTGCAAGCACTAAGTTGAATGGATGGAATTACCTATAAACTACGTCTGCAGATGTGGGTTTTAGGCGCAATAACTTGACCTCACGAGCTTGGAGGTTAGCAAGTATGTTGGGATCAAAGCATGTAGCAAAGCAAACCAGCCAATCAGTATTTATTTTAATAAACAATAACACAAGAAAAATACAGGCTAGACAATGATAGACGATTACCTTGCTATTTCTTGCTCGCACAGACACATGAGATAGAACATCCGGCATGTCAGGTGTTAACACAGCAACTGTACCATCCGGAATTTCTTCCTCTCCTTTAACAGATTTGGCCACCAAAATTGTAGGCTGTCCATAAGATTTATTTTGACATATCCAACGGCTTCTACTGGACTAACAACCTGCCAACTGTTCCAGGCCAGCGAGAGTTGAATTAGAAGGTTACTCACAGCACATAATTGATGAATGTTGCTATACATTACTAAGTTGTAGCTTCATTATAGAAGACTAGCCTATATCCAGAGCCATTTGAGAATCAAGTTAGCTGTGTGCTACATAATAAAAAAGTAAATGTTTTGATTATCAAGACTATTAATAACATCATCTTATACCTATAAATTGAGAACGAGCATCTTTACCTGAGCATGCATGGAAGGTAGTTGGGGTTGACAATCAGCAATTGCAGCCAAGTACATAAGGTTTTGCTGAAGCTTTGCTTGGTTCCTGTAATGATGAAAGAGTTATGGAGTCCCCTTAATAACTTCAACACACATAGGATTAGACAATTTCAGAACTAATAAAACAAGTAATTTCATCTTCAATGACATAGAAACCACATCCCAAGCTTTGTTGCAGCAATTAAAATCAATGAAGGAATACTTACACTGCACATTCACTGAGTTCCCCTGAATTCTGGTTCTTAAGAATCTTCAAAATCAATGCATTGTTCTCATCTAGATACTGCCAATGAAAATCCAGAATGTACCATAAATACAGAAGCTAGGCAAAATTAATAAATAAAGTACTACACTAGTATATGGAAATTAATAAACAAAAAAATCCAGTAAAAATTAAAAATTAAAAACTTCTAGGCTGGGCTGGGCTGTGCCACGCGTCTAACCAATTTAAACCACGCGTCTAACAATGCAAACTCAGGGAACACCGAGCTTGTCTCAAAATTCTAAGAATCGAAGATTAAAAGAGAGTAAGCCAGGTAAATAAATTCAGGAATGACCATAAGATTTTCAATTCTTAACTTCATCCCCATCAGACACACATTAAATTCAGAAATTTATATTGTTGAATCTCTACAGCCCCCTCCCCACTCCCCTGGCGCCCTCTCTTAAAAGGGAATCATGGCTCCGCCCCTGCCAGGATCATCAACCACAAATATATTTTAAAAACAATAGCAATCATTGATAAAAAGTCTAGATTAAGTTTAATTAGAGGAGAATTTGTACCACCAACATGTGAGTATATCCCATGCATCAATAGTCATGTGCTCTCCACCATGATCTTACAGATTAAAGTGCCCCGGAGAGTGAAATGCTTCTTAGAATAAAGAAGCAAGGACTCAATTTCAATCCAAGAATTCTACTATTGATTTCTTATTTTGCTCCAAACTTTGATTTAGTGTCATTCTTTGTTCAATTGGTTTGGGTTTTTCCTTTTTTTTTTTTAAAAAACCCCAAAAGCAAAAAAACCCTAAATTTCAAAGGATAGAGAGACATAGATTCAACGTAAAGAATGAATGATAACAAAGATCATGAGATATAACGATAAACACACCTCGAGATATACTACATGGGGTCTGGTTATGGCGCAAAGATGGGGGCTTTCGCAACGGCCAGTGCACAGCAGGCTTAGGAGAACGCGAATCAACGGCAGACTACGGCAATGGCGAGGAATAACGATCTTCTACTGCAACTGCTAGGAACGAGATCTTACTCCAGGCGCGTTAAACAATCACCGGCGAAGAGGCGTAGGTGGTCGTCTACAGCATATAGATGGCTGAGGTCGTCAAATGCAAAGCTATATCCCGACCCAAAACCACAGTCTCCTTTGAATTCATTGACGGTGAGAAGAAATTGCTTCAAAAATGGAGAGAGAGAGAGAGAGGGGCATATGATCGATGGAGACGATGACAGAGGGGGAATGAAAAAGGGATTTTGTGTTTTAGCGCCAAAAGCCAAAAGCAGCTCTGAGAAAGTTCCAATGGGGTTTTGTGCGTAAAGCCAAAATTAGATCCTGCTGGAAGGATTGTTATTGGGATGGATATATCCATCTCAATGTATTAAAAAACCCTTTTGTTATGACCCTGAGATGGATATATCCGTCTCAAATATGTTTTATAAAACAATTAGCCCCTTAGGACGGATATATATGTTGATAAGTTCCACATAATTGAATATTTAATAAATAAAATATCTAAAGACGGATATATCCGTCCCAAAGGTGTTTATTTTTTTATTTTTTATTTTTTTTCGACTTGAAAATTGGGTGAATAAACTAAATTTAGGTTTTAACCATTGGGACGGATATATCCGTCTCAAAAATAGCCAAATCTTTATAAATTAGGACTCATATCATATCCGTCCCAAATTAAGGGTGGCAATTGGGGTCTTTTGTTGTAGTGTTTGAAGTTGAGCAAGGAAAGCATTTTGTTTGAGAAAGGTGGGTCAAAACATTACCTGGTAAGCATGCACAACAGCTGACACGACATGCACAATCTGCAGCCTCAAGGTGGATGCCATCCCACTATCACCATTGCATCCTCTGGATTCCACCAACATCCATTTGAATCTGTGCTCATAAACAGGTGGTCCAATCTCCATACTTGTCGGAATAAGTCCAAATCCCAAAACTTGAGAACCATGCAAAATCGTCCCTTGATTTCTCTCCATACAAGCAAAGAAGTTTATATATAAAACTATATGTTACCTGTAATTGATATTGACAGCGAACTGTAAATCATTGGTAAAACTGCAACACAAAATAGGGAAAAGTACTAATTTTAATGATTACAAAATATCCAAATAGGGCTTGAGCAAATTGATTCAATGAAAATTTAAAGGATACTGGAACCATAGGTCGAGATACATGATCCACTCATCTTTCTCATTCTATAAGGGTGTCATCAATTTGATACAAGGTCTCTCCTTAGTGCGACTCACTAAATGATGGGACTCAAAGCAATCAAGTATTAAGAAAGGGCATATATAGAATCACCTAGCCAGAAAAGAAAACTCTGAAATTAATTTTTCGTGAGTGGGATTGCTGCAGTGACACTAAATCAATTCATTAACGTCAAAGAAGAAAATTTTCCAAAAAGAATAACATGTTCAACTTTCTTGATGTTTAATACACCAGCAAAGAATAAGGTAGCCACGGCGATGACTAAAATGAGAACAGATATACACAGAGAGGGAGAGGGAGAGAGAGAGAGAGAGAGTTCTAATGGAAAGCATCTTCACAACATGATACCTATGAACAAAATGAGCTTTGAATTGAATCCACCTCGGACAAAGAACTTTGTTACCCTACGAATCTATATTTGTAATACATACAGCCTGTTTAAGACAGTGAATCATACGTGAATCACACAGATAAAGCCTCGGGAGATTACTACAATATGTGTTTCTATAAATACAAGAAGCCACTTTGTATACAAAACCTGAAATTGTCAGTTACCTATAAATGCTTTTGCGCCCCTTGATTTCTCTCATGTTAAACTGAGCATCAAGAACAAATATCATAGCTCTCTTCTATCATAATCAATCACCACAATGAATATCTTTCAACGCAAAATGTCAAACAATGGTGAATCATGACAGAAATGAGATGGATGGACATAGAATTAGGGTTCCTAAGCTTGCCAGAGGAGTAAATATTGCTTTTGGCTCTACTGACTTCTGAAAACCAAACACAGTAAACACAGATAAAAAATGTTCAGTGAAAAGTCATTAATAGAGCCATTCTGGAATGAAGTATTTGCACTGCATTATACCTCTCTTTACCAGTGTTTCAGATGCAAATACTACTGAAAACCATAAGAGGCCTAAATCCATATTGCAGCAAGCCACCTATTACCTTCTTTACCCATCCAAATATTTGTGAACTTTATAGAGGATTAAATATTTGCTGTCAAAACAGGACAAGAATCACTCTTGCTCATTGAGTGGTAATTAACCTCCTCACTGATTTTGGGAGTTAGATTCATCTCAATTTGCACCAAAAGGCAAACCAAAGTAACTTAGGTTGAATATAAATGTAACGCATTGATGTGCATGTCCAGAAATTGCTTTCATCAAGTGGAAATTGGAAAAATTTAGTAAGAAGGTTATGCGAGCTGACATACCTTAAGTAATCGGCCACATAGGTGCCTCTCCAGCAGTAATTTTGCAAAAGCATCCAATAAATAGTTCCATAATTCAGATATTTTAACTCTTTAATTTGTACTTCTGGGAGAGAAGCACTAGAAATGGAAAGTAGTCTTGGTTGTGGA
Organism: Liquidambar formosana; assembly: GCA_039720395.1. NCBI lineage: Eukaryota > Viridiplantae > Streptophyta > Magnoliopsida > Saxifragales > Altingiaceae > Liquidambar > Liquidambar formosana. The sequence continues at coordinate 6,692,354 of CM077822.1, forward strand.
TTGTTGGAGTGAGAAAACTCTCTTTCACCCAATCCAAAAATATATTGTTCGCTGAAACAATGGCAAAACTTAGCTTAAAACCATAAATACTATGCCAATTCTCATTTTCAGATCAATAGGAATCCCATCAGAACAGTGGGAACTGATGCAAGAGATTCCTCCTCTGATCTGGAGTATAATGCATTGCACGACAAGATTATTCTGGTCTACAAAGCACATCCAAAGTCTCTTTCAAAAGATAGATAGAAAAAACAGTGAAAAAGAGAACAGCAAGTGACAATTCTTGTAGCACATCCAATAAGATTTAATGACATCAAAGATATGACAACAGACTCCAAGGTAAAAACCATGAAGCATTTACAAGTGCCATCTGTCAATCACAATATAAATTCAAGCATTTTAGCCTAACCCAATAAGATCAAGGGCATTATTGGAAACCAAGTGGTCTAATAGTTTTAAAGACTAAAAGCAACCTCATATTACAAGCAAAGACTCACAATTTTTATTTTCCATGCGACAATATCATCCTAGTTTGCATTTATATAGGATGAAGGTGCATCACCCGAATGTCTCAAGAAATGTGGATTACGCCTGTGTTTTTGGGATGAAGACGTGGATCACTTTAATGTCTCACCAAAGCAATACGTTTCATACTTTCATAAATAGTTCTGATATGAAAACCAATACCAACTTCATAAAAAACTAGGACTGTCTCATTTGTCAGGCCCATTTATTTCCCTCTTATTTTTCAAATTACGATTACTCTTCACTTTTCTTTTTCTTCTTTCAAATTAGTTATAACCAACTATTAACCAAAAAATAAAGAATTTCTATTACTTCGATCTAAAGCTAACAGTCATTACTTATACATGATTACAGACAGAAATTGACCTCTAGTTATCCCAACTTTTAAAATAAAATAAATAAATAACGACAACAACACTGTGTGGAGATGATCTATATATATTAATTGTAGGATTACCAATTACTCTGGGTATTATAAGTCACCCTTGTAACCTTGTACTTTATATATATATATATATATATATATAAAAGCATTAATTATAGTGAAATGTTTAATAGCTTTATTTACTCCCAAGTCCCAACAGCTACAATTGAGCTCTAAAGGGGCTGAGTGGTACACTTCATTAAACTAAAAATATCCCATTGTTTCTTAATGAAAAAACTACTATTTATATCCTATTTGCATGTTATTCTATGATAAAAACACCAATCAACAACCAAGGTATTTTTCCACAAACCCATTAGAAGTATAGGTGACAAGTCAAAATGTAAAAGATCTCTGATAATTCACCCTAACCAACAACCAAGGTACACAAGTCAAAAACAATATATGTAGAAGATCTCTCATAATTTGCCCCATCAGAAGGATCTCTGATAAAACACTTGTAAGATGTAAAAGATTCATTACTTTTTGATAAACCTCATGGCATGGCAATGCAAGCATGTAACCAAAATAAAAAAGCTGCCTACATGTTTTCAATTGGAATGGATTTGATGACCTTTCAGGCAATAATACCACGGGCCACTCTTCCAAATACACCACTGATAATTAGTAAGGTATACATACTGCAACCACTGATAATTTCTAAGGTACATGAGTCAAAAACAGTGTATGTAGAAGATCTCTGAGGCCTCAATTACTTTCCACGATCTCCCCTAGACATGTCTCGAAAAGATGGGAATTCTCTTTGCAAAGTCTATTAATCCAAAAAATGGAAAATTGATTCCCTGAGAACATAACCTATCTCAAACATGGAATCTAAAACAAGTAAAGCATCATCCAACCAATCACTTCGGGAGAGGCATTGAATCAGTCTCTCAAGACTGTCCTGCTGCAGTCCGAGCTCACACTTCAGCATTGCAGCCAACCATTCCTGATGACCTTTCAGGCAATAATACCACGGGCCACTCTTCCAAATACACCACTGATAATTAGTAAGGTATACACGCTGCAACCACTGATAATTTCAAAGATACACAAGTCAAAAACAGTGTATGTAGAAGATCTCTGAGGCCTCAATTATTTTCCATGATCTCCCCTAGACATGTCTCGAAAAGATGGGAATTCTCTTTGCAAAGTTTACTAATCAAAAAATGGCAAATTGATTTCCTGAGAACATAACCTATCTTAAACATGGAATCTAAAACAAGTAAAGCATCATCCAACCGATCACTTCGGGAGAGGCATCGAATCAGTCTCTCAAGAGTGTCCTGCCGCGGTCTGAGATCACTCTTCAGCATTGCAGCCAACCATTCCATCCCCTCCGTAGCATTTCCATGCTTGCACAATCCAGTTATAATATAATCACAAGTACAGACCGCTGGTTTCAGACCCCTACGCTGCATATCATTCCACAACTCTTTTGCCTTTTGCACGTTTCCCTTTTGACAAAGGCTTTTAATAAGGGGAGTATACGAGGAAGCCGATGGCTGTAAACCCTGTGCCAGAAGTTCTTCTAAAAGGTCTGTACTCTCAACTATATTCCCTTTCTTGCAAAAGCCCTGAATAAGAGTGTTGTATGTGATCACATCACGAACAATACGCTTCCGTGACATTTCTTCAAACAACTTACGAGCTTTTGTTGTCCTTCCATGGAAACAGAACCCTGCAATCATCGTGTTGTAACTCACTGTGGTCTCTCCATAACCTCTATCACACATCTCTGTGTACAGCTTTTGTGCTTTTTTCAGATCACCACTCTGACAAAACCCATGAATGAGTACATTATACGTGTATTCGTTTGGAAGGAATCCTTTCCGAATCATCTCAAACCACAGCTTCCGAGCACCCGCAAGCAATCTCTTCTTGCATAGCCCATGAATCATTGTCGTATACATGACCCTATCTGGAGCATACCCTCTATCCTTGAGATCATTGAAAATCCGAAAACCTTCCCGCTGCTTTCTATTCTTACAAAGCCCATGTATGATTTCCTGATAAGTAAATATATCAGGAGCACGATTCTTTGCAATCATTGTATAAAGGAGACCAGATATCCTACTGTAACACCTCTGCTTACAAAGCCCAGATATCAATTTGTTGAAAGCAGCATTACCAGGCACAACCCCATCTTCCATTACTTGTCGAAGAAGCTGATAACCTTTTAAGACTTTGTTATCCTCACAAGTAGCATGAATTAGATACCCAACAGTATCAACATCCGCCACAACACCACATTCCATCATCTCCCCATACAATTTCCACACAATATCAATCCTACCAGCCCTAATTGAACCCAATAACGCCGAATTCCACGTCGCTATTGACGGGCAAACTCCACGCCCTTTCAACTGATCAAACACATCTCCAGCTTCCTCAACTAATCCACCCTCACATAGACATCGAATGTAACTCTCCAGAGAGCCCGTTTCAGGACTAAAATTGGTATATTTGAGAAAACCCATTGCAGGATTGTATGCCTTGGCTTCCACAAGCGCATCAAAAAGCATGTTACAAGACGAAGAATCCAACAACACACACCCTTGTGAATTTAACCAGAGAAAGAAACGAAGAGAAAGAAGAACATTGCCCTGTTGCTTCAAAAGCTCATTGAAAAACCCGGGATCGGAGAAATCGAAAGAGGGGAATTCGGAAAGGAGTGTGCTTTCCCACCTCGGCCGAGTTCGGGTGATTTTGGAAACTTGCTTCGCGATTTCTGCGAAGTTTTCTTGCTTTTTGTGCAACTGTTCTTGGTTTTGGTTTTGAATTTGCTTTAAATTTTCGCCATCATCGTCTCCTCCGCCGCTTCCGACAGTGAGGTTTCGAATTTGGGTAGGGTTTTGGGTGTTACGAGGGTTTTGGCGGAGAAAGGCTATGATAGAATATGATGCTCTCGCCATGAACTATTACAATCTTCTTCTACTCAATGATGGGGTTCTTGTAATCTATATATATATATATATAGAGAGAGAGAGAGAGAGAGTATAGATATATGGGGGGAAAAATGATTCAGACCGAACTTACAGCCATAGACGCTGTGAAATCCCAGCTTTAACAGTCGGATCAGCCAGTTTTGAGAATGAATGGGATTCCCGTGACTGTTTAGCATAGAGAGCTACAAGCTTGAAGGTTGAAACGCATTTTCTCCATTTGTAGTACTCAGAGGAAGAAGGAAGGAAAAAAAAAAAAGGGGAAATTACCAATTGATCCCACGTTTCCATGGAATTGCCCTATAAGGATGTTTTGACTATCAACTTGTTTTTGTTTCCAGTAGTCTATAATAAAGTCAGTAGTCAGTTTGTTGAGGCAATCCTTATGGGGCAATTCCATGGAAACATGGAGTCAATCGGTAATTTGCCCAAAAAAATAAATATTCTCCAAACTCTCATTTTCGGTTTGTTTGGTCATCTTTTATTTTATTTTTTGGTCAATACCACACGAGCTAAGGCTTTACATGGATCACCTTTGAACAGTGATGGATGAACATTTGCAATGAGTCAATCTTTATCACGTGCTAGTTTTTCATCTTTCTCGTGTCATGTCTTGTTAAAACCAGGAGTGTTCATGGTCGGTTTGGGTTGGTTTTAGGTTCATATGTAATTTGTCTATAACTTATTGTTCGTGGGGGGTTATCGACGTGGAGTCAATAGGGCCCACATGGGTCGTAGTCCATGGAGGTTGGCCATGCGAAGTGGCTAGATAGCTGTTGGAATTATAATGGGCCGTCCCGAAGGGGGTCGTCGACATAGGACCCCTTGGAAGGGATTGTTGGTGGATCGACATGGAGGAAAGCTGATAATAGTAGGAAGTTCCTCGGAGAGGAACTTCGTCCTTAACTGTGTAAAGTGAGGGGATGGTTGGAGCGACCAAGTCGGAGGAGAGAGAGAAGCAGCCTGATAGCAGTGTAAGGGAAATGAGAGGGCAGTGAGGTCCACGACCTCGAGGCGTCGTTGCAGCCGGAGGATTCTAGTCCAATAGAACCTTGGAGATATATTTGGAGAAAAGGTAAGGAAGTGGGGTCGACCCGCCTTCCTTCCTTGGTGGTGATCCGATCCCGTTGTGGGGTTTTGGATGTTGCGATGGTATAGTGGTATGTTGGATGGTACTGATAATAGTGGTAGTGTTGGATAGTGGATGTTGGTTATGGTGGAGTATTAGAATGTTGGGGCAGAAGGCCTTAATGGTGGGTCGCCGAGTTGGTGTGTTGGCTCACCAGGTCTCACTTGGTCTCATCTCCCCTTGTTTGGTCCTCCTTCCTTCTCTTTTTATCTCCCCTGAGAATGGGGGCAAAGATGGCTTTTTATAGTGGTGGAGTATAGGGTAACCTAGCAGGGTGAGTAGGGTATGTAGGTAGGTAGGTAGGGTAATGGGGCAGTAGGTCTAAGCTCAGAATAGGCCTGCTACAGCGGTGCCGTGTGCATGGTCGCCCATACCGTGTCAGGCCAGGCGACCATACCGTGTCAGGCGGTGATGTGACCGGTCGCGTTCCCTCAACTGCCATCAGACTGACTAAGGCAGGTTCGCTAATTCCCAATGCCATGGGAGCGACCCGTACCTTAGAGAACCTTCTCTCTAGCCACCAAACCAAGATCCTCCAACCATCCCAATGAGAACCCGGGTCAAGGTCGACGACCTTGCCCAAACACCAAGCTCAAGATTAAGCTCCCCAGGTACTGCCCGACCTGGGCAGGCATGGTGCCAGGGTGTAGTGCCACTGTGGCACTCCAAGTGGACCGTGTCAGGCCGACAACTTGGCTCCCGCTGCGCGATGCAACAGGCATCCGACCCGAAGGGGGCACGAGGACCCACCCCGAGATAGCTCGGGCAACCCGTCAAAGGAGGCATCCATCCGGAGATGGGTAGCCTCGATGAGCTGTGACGTACTCACCGAGGGTACTTAGGCCGAAGAAGGCACTAAGCAAGAGCTATGCCGAAGGCCACTGGCGACTTATGGTTGGCGAGCTATGCCATAGGCTAGTAGCGACTTAAGATGGCGAGTTAAGCATCCTTCCGGAGAAGGGCATCTCCGACAAGGGAGGTAACCATCCGGAGATGGGTGAGATATGCCATAGGCTGATAGCGACTTAAGATGGCGATATCGGAGTCGACCTTGGTACCATCGCGAGGCGAGGTAAAGGCAATAAACAATATCGGTGACCTCGTAGGGCGAGATCGGCGACCTTCTGAGAGGTATGTGAGATATGGTGCCTTAGAATATTAGGAATGAGGCCACGTCACTAGAGTAGTGGGCACGTGTCAAGTGCGGCATCAGGCCATATGGCGACCTTCCATTGGATTGGAAGGTCACGTGGCAGCTTATCATCGATCTGACGTGGTTGATGCGATCTATGTATAAACATTAGCCCCCATGCTTACGCGTGGGTCGCGAACGGGAGTCACGTGTAAGCATGTGACGTGGATGTTTGACTTGATTCCTGTTGAGATGTTTGCCATGTCGCTGCAGATGTGGTTTGAGTCGACCATCTTCCTTGTAGAGTTGTTGGTTTGTGGTATCGACATTAATTGTGCTGTTGAGGCAAAGCGACCTCTAGGGCAATATGATGGGTCGCATCATGTGAAGTGTTGAGGCGACGTAAGGACGGGTATACAGTATGACACTTCTCGAGCTGGCTTGAGCATTTCCCTGGAGGAAGACATTGTCAAGGGTATCCAAGCCGAGAGCATTAGGTAGATCGATTGAGAATCATCTCGATCAATTATGGCCTCTTTTGGCATAGAAGTTCCCGTCCTATCTCTTCAGAAGATTGGAGAAAATGATATGGCCAATGTCGCCAAAATGTTCGTTGGAAGCGATGCTGCCAGCATTGGGAAAGGTGACGCAGCCAATGTTGGAAAGAGCGACACGACGTGGCCAATGTCGGAAAAGGCGACGCGGCTAATGTTGGAAAGGGCGACGCGACGTGGCCAATGTTGGAAAAGAGGACACGACGCTGCCAATGTTGAAAAAGGGCGATGCGGGTAATGTTGGAAAGGGCGACACGACCCAGCCAATGTTGGAAGAGGCGACCCAGCCACTGTTAGAAAAAGCGATGTGGCCAATGTTGGAAAGAACAACACGACGTGGCCAATGTTAGAAAAGGCAACGCGGCTATGGTAGATGTGACCAATGTCGAAAACCAATGTTGGAAAGCGGCCAAAGTCGACGCGACCCAGCCAATGTTGGAAGAGGCGACCCAGCCACTGTTAGAAAAAGCGATGTGGCCAATGTTGGAAAGAACAACACGACGTGGCTAATGTTAGAAAAGGCAACGCGGCTATGGTAGATGCGACCAATGTCGAAAACCAATGTTGGAAAGCGGCCAAAGTCGACGCGACCCAGCCAATGTTGGAAAAGGCGATGTAGCCACTGTTAGAAAAAGCAATGCAGCCAATGTTGGAAAGAACGGCACGATGTTGGAAAAGGCGACGCGGCCAAGGTCGACGCGACCCAGCCAATATTGGAAAAGGCGGTGTAGTCACTGTTGGAAAAGGCGATGTAGCCAATGTTGGAAAGAACACGACACATGGCCACTGTTGGAAGAGGCCCAGCCAAGGTCGACGCGACCAATGTCGAAAGCAGCCAAGGTCGACGCGACCCAACCAATGTTAGAGAGGGCGACGCACCCATGATACAGCTATTGCCTCAAGAATAGCGAAAGATGATGGTTGGGTGTTTCTTTCTATACTTACGGGAGTTGTGTGGTGATTTACTTCAATGATCACCTTAGATAAACCGATGGTAGAGTCATTCAGACTAAGCAGCAATTTGGAGACGTGCATACCCAGCAGCCATATGCGTGCTAGCAACCATCCGGAGTTGGGCCTATTAAGCGACCATCTGGATTCGGGCGAGTTTGAACAGCCATCCAAGGACGGGCATGCTAGGTGACCTTCCAGAGCTGGGCGCACCAAGCAACCATTCAGAGTTGGGCGAACTAAGAAGCCATCCGGAGATGGGCATGCTAAGTGGCCGTCTGAAATCAGGTGTGCTAGGCAGCCATTTGGAGTTGGACGAGCCAAGAAGCCATTCGAGGATGGGCATGTTAAACTGCCAACCAGAGTTGGGTATGCTAAGCAGCCATCCGAAATAGGTGAGCTTAGCAGCCATCGGGCGAGCTGAGCATACTTCCAAAGAAATGGCATCTCCGACAAGGGAGGCTTCCACCCTGAGTGGTATTCTCATTAAAGATGGGAAAGTTGTTGGTTTTGGTAGCCCCGGAGGGTCGAAGTAGAGCCCATCCTGAGTGGCATTCTCATTAAAGATGGGATACTTGGAGAAGTTCTGCACCCTTGCCATCTCATCGTAAAAGTCGTTCATGGATCTTATGGATCGGGTCGTAAGGTGGAAGTCGACTGAGGATGAGTTAGCAGGAAACGAGGGCGACCTTGTAGCTATAGTCGTGAGAGATTGAGCTGCTGAGGCATTGACAAAGTGGTCTGTCTTGTTATGTGGCCACAAGAGGTCGTTGTTTTGTCGACCTAGTAGTGAACGTAATCCTCATTGTTCTTGGAAGGCTGGCGCAGATTGCCATGTCAGCGATGTGTAAGTACCCTGGATGGTACATCCTGTTAGGTAGCCCCAGAAGGCATAGATGGCGCAAATCGCCATATCAACAATGTACAAGTACCTCGGAAGGTATGTTATGTCGGATAGCCTCGTAAGGAATGGATGCTGTAGATGATTGTATCAACGATAAATAAGTACCCGGAGGGTATACCATGATAAGTAGCCCCAGAAGGCATCAGTGTAATAGATCACCATATCGATGACGAATATAGAGGGCGAGTCACCAAGGTGACTTACTTCTAGTTGAACTCAGAATGGATGGAACCCTTAGCGAGTTCTCTTGCAAGGACCTCCAAGATCTGGCTGTCATGGAGGGCAGTCAACGTTGCACCATAAATGGGAGGAACATCCGTAAACCATTGTTGTTGAGACTGTTGGTTCTGAGAAGACCGTTGTTGAGGTTAGGACTCGTTGGTTTTCTTCAGAAGGCTGTTGAAACTCTAGTTGCGATGTTGGACTCGGCAAGGTCCCGAGTGTTAGGTAGCCATATCGCATGTACCACCTCCCCAGCAGAGTCGCCAAAATGTTCGTGGGGGGTTATCGACGTGGAGTCAATAGGGCCCACATGGGTCGTAGTCCATGGAGGTTGGCCATGCGAAGTGGCTAGATAGCTGTTGGAATTATAATGGGCCGTCCCGAAGGGGGTCGTCGACATAGGACCCCTTGGAAGGGATTGTTGGTGGATCGACATGGAGGAAAGCTGATAATAGTAGGAAGTTCCTCGGAGAGGAACTTCGTCCTTAACTGTGTAAAGTGAGGGGATGGTTGGAGCGACCAAGTCGGAGGAGAGAGAGAAGCAGCCTGATAGCAGTGTAAGGGAAATGAGAGGGCAGTGAGGTCCACGACCTCGAGGCGTCGTTGCAGCCGGAGGATTCTAGTCCAATAGAACCTTGGAGATATATTTGGAGAAAAGGTAAGGAAGTGGGGTCGACCCGCCTTCCTTCCTTGGTGGTGATCCGATCCCGTTGTGGGGTTTTGGATGTTGCGATGGTATAGTGGTATGTTGGATGGTACTGATAATAGTGGTAGTGTTGGATAGTGGATGTTGGTTATGGTGGAGTATTAGAATGTTGGGGCAGAAGGCCTTAATGGTGGGTCGCCGAGTTGGTGTGTTGGCTCACCAGGTCTCACTTGGTCTCATCTCCCCTTGTTTGGTCCTCCTTCCTTCTCTTTTTATCTCCCCTGAGAATGGGGGCAAAGATGGCTTTTTATAGTGGTGGAGTATAGGGTAACCTAGCAGGGTGAGTAGGGTATGTAGGTAGGTAGGTAGGGTAATGGGGCAGTAGGTCTAAGCTCAGAATAGGCCTGCTACAGCGGTGCCGTGTGCATGGTCGCCCATACCGTGTCAGGCCAGGCGACCATACCGTGTCAGGCGGTGATGTGACCGGTCGCGTTCCCTCAACTGCCATCAGACTGACTAAGGCAGGTTCGCTAATTCCCAATGCCATGGGAGCGACCCGTACCTTAGAGAACCTTCTCTCTAGCCACCAAACCAAGATCCTCCAACCATCCCAATGAGAACCCGGGTCAAGGTCGACGACCTTGCCCAAACACCAAGCTCAAGATTAAGCTCCCCAGGTACTGCCCGACCTGGGCAGGCATGGTGCCAGGGTGTAGTGCCACTGTGGCACTCCAAGTGGACCGTGTCAGGCCGACAACTTGGCTCCCGCTGCGCGATGCAACAGGCATCCGACCCGAAGGGGGCACGAGGACCCACCCCGAGATAGCTCGGGCAACCCGTCAAAGGAGGCATCCATCCGGAGATGGGCAGCCTCGATGAGCTGTGACGTACTCACCGAGGGTACTTAGGCCGAAGAAGGCACTAAGCAAGAGCTATGCCGAAGGCCACTGGCGACTTATGGTTGGCGAGCTATGCCATAGGCTAGTAGCGACTTAAGATGGCGAGTTAAGCATCCTTCCGGAGAAGGGCATCTCCGACAAGGGAGGTAACCATCCGGAGATGGGTGAGATATGCCATAGGCTGATAGCGACTTAAGATGGCGATATCGGAGTCGACCTTGGTACCATCGCGAGGCGAGGTAAAGGCAATAAACAATATCGGTGACCTCGTAGGGCGAGATCGGCGACCTTCTGAGAGGTATGTGAGATATGGTGCCTTAGAATATTAGGAATGAGGCCACGTCACTAGAGTAGTGGGCACGTGTCAAGTGCGGCATCAGGCCATATGGCGACCTTCCATTGGATTGGAAGGTCACGTGGCAGCTTATCATCGATCTGACGTGGTTGATGCGATCTATGTATAAACACTTATCGAGTAAACTAAATTCTCATTCATGTCCGTTCATATAATTGGGCGGTTTTAACTCACACACCAATCAGATTGATAGGTGAAATGCAAGCGGTGCTTTATTTTTTAAAAATTTATTTAGTTTTATTTTTTTAAAATCTATCCATTCTATTTTGATATAGTGGGGTTTTCATATTTTCAGTCATATATAATTATAGCATTTAAATTATTATATATATTGTTTTGCTCAAAACAAGTCATACAAAATGACAAATAACTTGGAAAAATAAAATAAAATTAAACAAACATAAATTTAGAAACAAAAAGGTAAACAATATAAAAAAAATGATATAATATGATTACTTGATTATATTTAACTATATAGTATATACGGCTTAACATCATGAATAGAAAAGTAGAAGAGTCATAACCTTAAAATTACACAAAAAAACTGCTTCTATCATACAATTCAGCTTTAAGATACCGCTACATATATAATTTAATCAAGTATGGAAATATATGCGGGCAAGTGGGTTAAGATCGGTTTTTCTCTTTTAGAACCGCCAATTATCCATGAAACTGAAAAAAAAATAAAATCTTAAACCACTATCCTATCAGTTAAATCTGTCCGTATGTCTTTGGATAGGATTGGATTGGGTGGTTTTAATAGGTCAAGCGGGTCAATGAGCACCCCTAGTTAAAATTGGATCGGATCGACAATTCTAATTGATGAACGGGTAAATTGGATCATAGTTTGATTCAATTATTTGGTCATATCGTTTTTACATAAAAACAGGTATAAATCAATATAAACTGCTCAAATCAATCACATTTTATGAGAACTGGTACAATAGATTATAAGACCTCTTTATCCAAATAAATGTACAGTCAAGACTCGATACTTTAAGTGAAGTAGGTCAAGTAATCAATGAAGTTTTGTAATATTACTTAAGTGAGTTTGGCTCCTTCCGTATAAATTATTACCAATCTCTTCCTTGAGTTGCGATCGCACCATGTCACTATCATGTGAAAAAATAGACAGATCCTCCTCATGATATGTTCCAATTATTAGCTCAATTGTATTAAAAAATTATATTAGTTCTATTCTTTTGGATAAACTATGGAATAATTCAAACTCACGGAACACATTATTTTTATAGCAGCTCGAAGTTTCAAAACCCAACCTCATCTTTATAAGAGACAGAGAAATCATCCAAGTTGATAGGTTATAGAGTCTGGGTGTATCCATCAAAATAGATTATGATGTTGGTTTTCATCATTTAGTTTAAATTAGGTTTTGTGGATGGTAAGAAAATTTAACTATTTAACAAAAAAAATGGGCAAACTACATGATTATCTCGTCCAACCAAATGAATTTTTTTGAACAAAAGATCCATTAAGTGGAACCCATGAAATGATGAGTGCTGTTCATACTGGCACGGCAAGATACATATAGGACAATTAAGGAGTTTGTAAAACTTATATAAATGCACCCCTTTTGATCTCACCCATTTGTCTCTTATTACAAGATGTGTTGGAGAAGGGCTATAGCCCAACTCTATATTCATTTTTTTAATTAAAATTTTTGGTAAATTGCAGAAAACCTCATTGAAGTATGGGGTCAGCAGATAACCTTCTTTATGTTTTAATTTTGTCAATGTATCTCCCTTATGTTTTAAGTTTTGGCAATGTGCCTCACCATCACTCGTTAATGAAAATTGACGAAAATTAGTCACGTGACTACTCACGTGATATCATAAACAAACCCGCGTTATCCAAAATTGCTAGAATCTTCGCCTAAATCATGTCCAATTGGGTGACCATCAACGGTTGATTTTGTTTTCCAATTGAACTAGGGGGCACATTGACAAAATTAAAACATAAAGAGGGTTATCTGCTAACCCTCCCATATTTCAGGGGGGTTTTCTACAATTTACCCTAAAATTTTTAACTTATGTGACAATTGTTAATAGAAAAAAGATCTTGATTGTAGTTTATGTTATTTCTATTAAAAATGTTTTTCTATATTTGACACACAATTCTGTGATGACACCTATCACCTAGATGGGAAAATTGGAAAAGGGTTCGGTTTTATTATTTTGATCAAATTTAGTCTTATTAACTATTTGCAAAGGTCTAAAATTATAAGTAATTCATAAAACCACATTCAATATGCCTATCAGTTTTCATTGAGAAAGTGAGAAATTTTTTCATTTATTTGTTTTTTTTTAGGGTCAAACGTGAGTATCTTAATCTGCTCTCGTCGAGATTTGGTTTTATACTAATCATATGCGATGTACAATGAACTCATAGATTCATGTATCTGATAATGAAGAATCAAAGATCCAAACTTAGGTTTCTTTTTGTCCGCCTTGGCAGGTTTAAACAAGTATTGAATTGTAACTTCCCCTTCCTTTTTTTTTTTTTTTTTTTTTTTTTTTTTTTGGGGGGGGGGGGGGGGGGGTGGTTTGGGGGGGGGGGGGGAGCGAGTGGTTGGTTAATATTCATAATTAACGGTGGCCCAAAACGACTAAACCCCAATTAATTAATTAATGATGGTGTAAATCCTCTGTGATGCTAAACATGGGAAACCATGGGAGAGGTTTTTATCAGTGACTCGACAAGCCATATTCGGATATACACACACACAAACCCACACATACAATATTATTATATATCTATATATATATATATATATATATATAGAAATGCACACAGACGCGAAGATCGAAAGTTTCAAAACCCTAATCTTAAGATTTCTACCAAGTGATGCTCAGTTCCTCATCCCCCGCCAAAAGATGGACCGCCAGAACGACGGCATTTTGAGCTTCCTCCCCACTCCGTAACCCCGGATTCTGCTTTATCTCAACAAATCTCTCCTCCTCATTGTCTTCTCTCTCCACCATCTGGGCATGAAACCCTACTCCAGCTTCTTCCCCACCATGCGAAGGTAAGAAAATAACCTAATCTCGATTCATTTCTTGGTTATTTAAGAACCCACCATTCACATGTGTAATTACTGTTTTTTGTTCTCGATTTTATGCCATTGATTGTTTGATTGAGCTCTGCTATTCCTCGGATTATTGGTAGGTGTATATTGTTTTGCTGGGTCGATTGTTTTTCTCGAAAATGTCGATGAGCTGAAAATTGTTGTTCCAACTTTAGTTTCCACAATCGCTTTGTTTGTATAACACGAAATGTAATTTTGTTTGTAAATAAGAGTGTGTACTGAAAATTGAGTTTTTAAAAATAAAATTTTTTATTCTAAATTTTAGTTTCCAAAATTTGTGCCATGTTGACCCATTTTGTGTGCAAAACCATAATTTTTTTTTTTTTTTGATAGACAACTATAAATTTTTACATACCCATAATTTCGTTGGTGATAAGTGTCTTGATTGTTTTTCTAAAAAATGTCGATTAACTAAAAATTGGGTTTCTTTTCGTTCCATTTTTAGCTTCAACAATTGTGCTGTGTTGACCAATTTTTTGTATGAACTATTGTATACGCAATTTGTTGTAAGTTTATTTTAATTATTGTTTTGGTTTACCCTAATGTATGATTTTGTTATGGAAGCAGTTCAGATACTGACATGTATAGCGAACCGGGTGGTAACAACACCGTGATAGTAAAAGCAAACCCGGTGGGTGCCATTCTTGCAAAATATTGTGTAAATGGGGAGGATGAAGGGGAGTCTAGAATTGAACCCCATGTGGGGTTAGAGTTTGATTCGGCAGATGATGCACGGGATTTTTACAATGGGTATGCGATACAATCGGGTTTCAGGATTCGGATTGGTCAGTTGTATCGATCAAGAGTTGATGGGTCGATTGCTTCTCGAAGATTTGTGTGCTCAAAGGAGGGGTTTCAGCTCCATTCAAGGACAGGCTGTCCGGCATTCATGAGGGTAAAGAGACTTGAATCTGGGAAGTGGGTTCTTGACCATTTCCATAAGGATCATAATCACGAACTTGAACCTCCGGGAGAAATATGCCCACCCCTTTACCAGGGCAAATTTCTTACGGCTTCTAAATCATTAGTTGATGTGTCCAATAAGTCAGGAATCAGGTTGCTTGAGGAAGAGGAGGAGGGACACCCATGCCCATCTGGTGTCATTAATGTCAAACGCCTGAAAAGGGGAGAAGGGGAAGGAGATAGCAGAGTTGAACCGTATGTGGGTCTAGAATTCAATTCAGCTAACGAGGCGTACAAATTTTACCTTGCATATGCAGCTAATGTGGGGTTCAAAATTCGAATTGGTCAGCTGTTCCGTTCAAAGAATGACGGTTCAATCACCTCCCGAAGATTTGTGTGTTCAAAGGAAGGGCATCAGCACCCTTCTAGATTAGGTTGTGGGGCATTCATGAGGATAAAGAGACAAGACTCAGGAAGGTGGGCTGTGGACCGTCTTCAAAAGGAACATAATCATGATCTCGGGGCTCCAAAGGAGGCCCATAAGAAATCTCCTACTCCCACCCCGTTGGTAAAATTCAGGGAGGAAGTGAGTGGTGGAGTGGTTAGCAAAAGAAATCGAGAAAATAACATTGGAAGTGATTGGTACCATGTGCTTTTTGAGTATTTTCAAGCCAGACAAGCAGAAGATACAGGATTCTTTTATGCAGTGGAAATTGACAATGGTAAATGCAGGAGTGTTTTCTGGGCTGACGGCAGGTCTAGGTTTTCCTGCAGTCAGTTTGGTGATGCCATTGTTTTTGATACCACATACAGGAGAAGTACTTATTTGGTACCATTTGCTATGTTCATTGGAGTTAACCATCACAAACAACCAGTGCTATTTGGATGTGCTTTAATTGCAGATGAATCCAAGGAGTCTTTTACTTGGTTGTTTCAAACATGGCTTAAGGCAATGTCTGGGCGTCGTCCCGTATCAATAATAGCTGACCAAGACAAGGCTATTGAACAAGCAATTGCACAAGTCTTTCCTGGTATCCATCATTGCTTTTCAATGTGGCAAATGAAGGCAAAGGAACAGGAGAATATGGGTGCATTACTTTCCATGGGTAATGATTTTAAACATGAATATGAAAAGTGCATTTATCAGAGTCGAACAGCTGGTGAATTTGATTCTGCATGGATTGCACTTCTTGACAAATATAGCCTGAAGGAAAGTGCTTGGCTAAAAGACATGTATAGAAAGCGTAAAAATTGGGTTCCGTTGTATTTACGAGGCACGTTCTTTGCTGGCATCCCCATGAGTGGAAGTATGACATCATTCTTTGGTGCGCTTCTGAATGCCCAAACACCACTTAGCGAGTTTATTTTGCGATATGAAAGAGGTCTTGAGCGACGCCGTGAAGAAGAAAGAAAAGAGGATTTTAATTCATCTAATTCACAGGCAATTGTGCGTTCAAAAGAACCTATAGAAGAGCAATGTAGAAGGCTTTACACAATTACTATGTTCAAAGCATTTCAAAAAGAACTTCTGGATTGTTATAGTTATTTTGGGATAAAGATCTACGAAGAAGGGATTATCAGTAAATATTTGGTGAAGAAGTGCGGGAATGAGAATGAGCAGCATACAGTTACCCTCAATGCATCCAATCTCAATGTGAATTGTAGCTGTCAAATGTTTGAATTTGAAGGCATGCTTTGTAGGCATGTATTGAAAGTGTTTCAGGTAGTGAGCATGAGGGAAATTCCATCTCGCTACATCTTACACCGCTGGACCATAAATGCTAAGTTTGGTATCTTACGTGATGTTGAATCAGGAGGTAGCTCTCAAGATCTCAAGGCCTTGATGTTATGGAGTTTAAGAGAAGAAGCCCAAAGCTATGTTGAGGCAGGGGCAACATCTATGGAAAGATACAAACTTGCTTTTGAGATTATGCTGGAAGGAAGAAAAAATTTTAGTTGGCAAAACTAAGTACCGTGAACAAAGGTTAGACATCTCTCTTGCCAAATCTGTAGTTTGAACTGCTTGTGTAGCTAGTTTTTTGGTTGGTCTCAGCTGTGTAACTAAGATCATTGACTTGCTATGGATACTGATAGTTTTGGAATTCAAATGAAAACTTTTTGAATAACGTGTTATACAGACTGCCATTTATTTTATTTTAATTATCTAAATGTGTGCTTGGATGGGCAGGAGATGTGGATGCCCGAATACAGCCCCTACAAAATTCTGTCCGCCATAAGTTTTAAGGTCTTATTTACAAAAGCCATGAGAGGTGCAGGGTCATCATCTAAACCAGAAATTTTAAAAACTAAAGCACTATTTGTACTAGAATTTTTCCAGAGTACAGCTCATATGATGTTGGTGTCTTTTCTCTGACTGTTGTTTGGTTGCCCATTAAGTGAGAACGAGAAATATATTAACTTTCGGGGCACGTTTGTTTGGATGGAATTGGGGGGAATTGGAATGGAATGTTTTGTTATGTAGAGAGAATGCAGCCACACACACACGCGCGCACACACACACACACACACACACACATATCGTAATGATAGGTGTTAAGGTGCTGCAGGTGGTTTTGGTGGAGCAATAGGTGGTAGTGGTCCAGGAGGTTTTTAGAGGTGTAATGATAAAAAAGAGAGAAAAGGGACATGACTGTGGGAGACTACTCAGGAGCTCAAGCTCCAACTGTGAAAATAAAATCTCTTGAGCTCCAACTGTGAAACTAAAATCTCTTGGTGCAGTTCAAGATTGTGACTGAAAATAGTCGGTCATGGAATCAACTGTTATTTTACCTTCAGTTCTGTTCATTGTCTGTCTGAATTGACTCATATATTCTGTTCTCTTCATTTTTTGATTGTCTTTCAACTATTTCGATTTAAAAAAAAAGGGTATCAACGTTGATGTACTGAGCACAGGAAACTCTTGAATTAATGCTTCTTGTGCTGGGATGATTGTAGGACATGTTTTTGTTTGCTTTTTGTCCTCACTCCTGGACATATAGCTGAGGTGTTTGTATGCCTTGATTTTTATCTTCCAGCCAATAGTTTGAACAAATGTGTTCTTGTTAAATGTGCTATGATAAACGACATTTTCTATGAAAAGTTGCTTGTTTGATGACAAAAAACTTGTCCCCGAACTTATTTTGCCGTTTACATTCACCCTCGGTCATCAAATGATCCTTGTGTCTCTTTTGGGGTTTTAACTGTTGAAAAACAAATAGGATGCTTGTTAACCTGTTGTGAACACTGAAACAAAAAGGTTTAAAATTTCAGTGACAAACATGTTCAAAGAAAATATAATACGAAATAAAACCTGTTCTCCAAGCATTTTATTGCCAAGGAGTTAAAAAAGGATTTAGTTGTAAGATTCCAAATTTTCTTTTCGTTTCGTTTCCTCACAGTCAAATTGGCCATAATTATATTCCATTGGCATTTTGGCATTTTAGTACGTAAAATGGGGGTTCAGTAAGTGGCATTTTAGTAGGTAAAAGTGGGTTTTAGTAAAATGTCAAGGGTTCAACTGAGTGGATAATTGACCTGCATTTTTTTCCGGAGTTGTTTAATATTTTTTCATTTGATCATCAATGACTCAAATTATTCACTATTCCAAATTAGAGGTTACACGATTTGCACACGAAGCAAGTAGAATTCAGTCCAATAATCCATCTCCTTTATTAGCAAGGACCTCAAATAGGCCATGGCTTCTCGACCAAACCTGCATACAGATCTTAATTATCTGATCTAGAGCCTGTGATTTTCAAGTAATTTAGACCGAATGAAACTCCTACTACTGTTTTGAAGGGATTAAGTGATCGTACTGCTGCATACACAGTTAGAACAGAGTACTATAGAAAAGAAAAGAAAGAGAGTTACAACTTCATTTGGAATGACACAAGAGAAATGAATTGATTTCTAATTCTAATTTGTTCCAAATTCGTTCTTCCAACCATTTTTCACTTCTGCTAGAAGTTTCCTCTAAACCCCATCCCCGTAATTGGGTGAAACCGGGCTCTCCACATAAGTATCCGAGAGTAAAGACCAACGTGGAACACCACGAACCACAAAATCCTCCCATTTTCCATCTTCCAGATTGTACGAAATCAATGGAATATAATTAATCAACACTAAAACTATACTATGCTTCAAGAAACACAAGGGCTTCAATGGACGGAGGCCGATGTTGATAACCAGCCTAGTCCAATACTCCCTCACACCATACTCCGTCACCCAAAGAAATACATTAGAGTAGAATTACAAAGATGCGATACACAAAGACATCCTTCGAAAACTCCAACGGTGAAAACATCATCAGGTTTTGTAACGTTTTCGGGCGGTGGCAAGTCCCAAAACCTCTCCTCCACCAGATCGAAAGCAGCAATAACGCATGAGTAGTTTACACCTCTAGTACCGAGATCATGGACCCAGTGGAGAGCTCCATTGAGTGGTGTTCCTGGCTCACGGTCAGTAGCATTGCCTGGAGAATCTCGAACCCTTTTCCATGAATTAGTCCTTAGCGAATAAACAAAGCATATGCTTCCATAGAGCAATGGGTAAGGCATTATACATACCAAGCCAATTACAAGAGCCGAATATCTGAACCCTATGGTCAGTATTGCAGTTGCTTTGTTTCAATGGGTAATCCAGTTCTACTGCTTCTACATCGCCATTAGCGTTTTCAGATGCCTTGTGGTCTACTGAGTAGAGAGATTTGAATGCGAGAATGAGTCTCTGCTTGTGGGTTCGAGTGCGATGCATTTTGGTGAGATGGAGGTCTGCGATTAAGGTTCGCCATGGCGTGGATACGCACTTGAATCGGCAGAGAGACTTGACGTGACGTCGTCAGGAAGATTCGGCAATATGGCTTCAGTCTTCAGATGTTAACTGGTTCCTTAGGTCTTCTGAGCTTTGACAGGTACTTTTACGTTAGGGTACCATGTGACTATTTATTATTTCAAGTGACTTAATTGCTGTTTAAAGTGACATTATAAGTATGATATCTAATTTTTTACTAGAGTATCATAGAATTGGTTAACTCTAGTTAGGAACATAACACTAACTTTTTTTTTTTGGTGGGTAAATTACAAGAAATTCCCTTAATATCTAGCCCATTTTTACATAACCTCTTAAAGAAAAAATTAATGCAATATTCACTCTGGTTAGGTTTTGGGTGAAAAATTGAGTAGAAATTGTGTAAAAAAACACTATACCCTTTAACATGCCAAACATTATATGAAAAAGGGGTAAGGGGTTCTATGAAAAAGGGATAAACATTAAACATTAAGGGGTTTCTTGTAATTTACCTCCTCTTTTTTTTTTTTTTTTTTTTTTTTTTTTCGAGTATAAATATTCATTTTATATGTTTTTTTTTTTCCTATTTTATTTTATATAATTTAGGATATTGATAAAGCTTATTGGCCAATATAGAGAGATCAACCGAAACGAAGGATAGAATACCAAATAGAACACTACAGAGTATCGGACATTCGGGGTGGTAGACTGGCAGTGAAAAAGAAGTAGGTAAAGGGTTCAATTCACGGAGCGGTGACGTGATGAGTAGTGAAAATAGAAATGCTTTTGGACGTTTTTTTGTCCAAAAATGTTTGGTAAGGCAGAGCTAAAAACAATTTTCAGAAAAATACAGAGTGAAAATTCATTTGGTGATGTAGATTAAAAGCAGATCTAGACAGCAGTGAAAGCAGAAAAAACTACTTTGACAAAGCTATTTTTAAGATCTACTTTTCTTTTCATAATACTTTTGTCATTTCAAGCTGGGCAAATTTGACCTTATCTGGATAAAAATTCGTAATGCATAAGCATATTAGTCAAATGAAAGTACTATGAAAGTAGGAATGATAAGGAATTTCTTCCCATCATTGGTACCATTTGTACCTAACATTGATTTCCATTTCCATTCAGTTTGTGCACCATCTGCCTCTCAATTGACATTTGCACCACATAAATGAGCATAACATAAGTGGTGTATAATCAAGTCATTATCAACATGCAGTGCACACACACAGTGGTAACTATTCCCCTACATTTTACACAGTTTAACATAATTGTAACATGTAACATAGAGGGCACTAACCATACTAGTATAAAAACAACATCCAAAGTGTGAAATAAGTTGATGGCTTATCATTCATAAAATATTCGTCTTACAACC
The DNA here is from genome assembly GCA_039720395.1 of Liquidambar formosana. Taxonomy (NCBI): domain Eukaryota; kingdom Viridiplantae; phylum Streptophyta; class Magnoliopsida; order Saxifragales; family Altingiaceae; genus Liquidambar; species Liquidambar formosana. The sequence goes on from CM077822.1 coordinate 6,713,209, forward strand.
TCATGTAAAAATTCTCAATCCTTGAACAACTTTGCTTATAGTTTGACCTAAAATGGGGAAAATATTCCATAAATAAGACGTTTTCAAACCAAACAGCTCAATCAATGCTGCACAAATTTACCTCATCAAGTTACTGCCACAACATTGAACACCAAACATCCCACCCAAACATGCACTAAAACCCACCACCCAAGTCACTACATTGTGCCCAACCATGCCGTCTTCATATACAAAGGCATCCTGACAAACATCTCCCTCCATGACTTGGGTCCATGAACTTCTCCAATGCCTTTATATATGTGTCATCGTCAATCATCCCCATCCTATCATGGCAACCAACACAGTTGGTAAAGGAGAATGGATCGTCAGTGGTGCTAGATGCCTTAGTGCTCTTTGATCTCCCCTTGTACCACTTAGCCTTTGCACGTTCAGTTTTGGCCTTTTCCTTCAAAGCCTCAGCCCAAGCATGAAGAGCATCACCTATCAGTTCTGATCGTGCCTCCCTTCCTCGCAGGAAGATCCGTGGGTGCAGCCTGACGGTGACAGCGACTAGATTTCACATTGGTCATAGCATTAGGGTTATCCTGGACCTGGTACAGGGAATAGAATTTAATATATCATAAGTTACCTCGAGCAGTATTAAGCATGCATAATTATCATTCTTTTCTTATATAAAAGCCACTAACTACCCAAAAAGTGTCTCATTTGGTATATACTTTCATTCCTGAACAAGGATTGGTGTGGTCAATTCCAATGGAATTTTCTTATGGAAAAATTACATAAGGCATTGCATTCATGCACAACGGTTGGCTGAAAATTAAAGTCCAGCATATAGAAACAACTCCATTGATCATTAATTAATTAAACTGTCGGAATCAGTATTGCACAAAAATTATTGAAACATTATATCTAATTGGGAAAAAAAAAATAAAATTGAATTGCAATAATAAGGTCAGTTATCTTACTTCCTTTTCACATTCTTCTTCCTAATCTCCTCCCTCTAATTGCCACCGACATAAATTGAGTGAAAAGAGGGTCTCTACATAGGGATATGCTTCAAACTCTATGCATTTTTAGAGAAATCCAATGGCTTCAGGCAGAAATATGAGATGGTGATTACAACCTTAGTCCAAGATTCCTTCACTCTATATTCTCTCATTACTCAAATCATTATGGGTGGTCAGCTTATTACTAGGTAGTACAGTCAGACATCCTCCAAGAATCCCAACCACACAAAAATCACTGACAAAAACAGGGGAAAGTACATCACTGGGGAATTTCTCCTCTACTAAATCAAAAGCACCGGTCACGTATGAGTCACTTGAAGACCTACCACGATAAAGTACTCAATGGACAGCTACATTAAGTAGTGTTCCCGGAATAGACAGGTCAAATTCAACAGGAACTCTTTTCCAAGAATTGGTTCAAAATCCAACCTAGTAACTCTAAAAGGTGGCTGAAACTTGACAACCATTTTCAAATTAACAAATTGACCAATAACCATATAAATTGAAGTGAATAGTAGGTCTTTTTGAGTATCAACGTTAAATAATAGTATGGTTAAATAATAAAAAAAAAAAAACTGAGATATAGGAAAATATAATTGCAAAATATTTAATAAAATTCACCTATTTACCTGAGATGCTGCAATGGTATCAATTCTACTGCTGTAATTGGGCGAAACAATGCTCTCGACATAGATCCCTACTTCAAACGGAGCTGGAATGCCGCGAATCACTACATCTCGAAATGTTTTTCCATTTGGATTGTATACATTTAATTTGCCACCACACACCCACATAATTTCACCACTATTTGGAAACCACAAAGGTTCCACAGTAACATCTGGAACAGTGATTGTAAACTTGGTCCAGGACTCCCTCACGCCATACTCTTTCATCACACAAACATCACAGCGGTATCCATTACTAGAAGCGAGTATACAAAGACAACCTCCAAGAACCCCAAGCCAATGTTGTGCGGTGTTTTAGGACAAAACTAGGTGGAGGCACATCCTTGAACTTCTCATCTACCAAATCAAGACGAGCAATCATGCCCGACAAGCTCGAGCCCCTCGGCCCGAAGCTAACCAATGCAGAGCTCCATTCAGAAACACCATGTGTGACAGATCATGAACAAACTGAGAAAATGGGTTATCTTCAATCCTTCTCCAAGAATTATTAGTTCTCAGTGTATACACACTAACAATACTCTCGGAACAAACATCTTCACCTTCATCTTCATCTCCATCAACAAAAGAATTTCACAAGCTTGTAATCATCAATAGAAGAATCATAGCCCAATCCATAAACACTGAAACCATCAAAAGGGTCTGCGCCAAAAGGTGATTTGGGCAATTCTCTCGACTCTCTAGTAGATGGGTTGAGTAAAAAGTACGTATCAGCTTCACCAGCAACCAATAATAAACCGTCACAAGAACCCAAGATCCCAATCCATTCAATAGGGCTTTTCAAACATGGGAAATTGAGCTCTACTGCCATTGCAACATTGTCGGACGATGATTGTTTGTCTTCGACGGTGTAAATTTCTCCGTCAATGAGAATGAGTCTCTCGTGTTGGGTTCGGTCGAGGTGCGTTTTGGCGAAGTGGGGTTCGGAAATTATAGTGCGCCAGGGTTTTGATACGCACCTGAATCGGCATAGGGACTTGACGGGTAGACGTGAGAGTATGTGGACGATGATCTTGTGAGGAAGGGTAGGCATCGCAACCAGAGATGATTAATGATCTTTTGCTGCAAAGGGCAAACCCGTTAGATCCCTAAATTTCTTCCCTAATTCTTTTTGGGTAATGCCTCTTTGCGTACTTTGTGGCAGTTTCTACATTTAGGGAGGTAAAGCTGTGAGACGTGTCGGCATGCTTAAATCTTAAAATTTAAAACCCTCTTAAATATATATATAACTAGAAGGAACCCGCGCGATGCGCGGGAATCGCAAACTATGGAACAATGTTGTAGGTTTAACTTCTCACTTCCTATTAAAACCATCATTAGTTACGTTTAATCTGGGCATTAGCTGATACCAAGTGAAAGGTATACCTGTTGGCAAAAAAGAAATGAGGGCACTCATGTGTTCAAAAATATGAATATCTTAGGAAAATGTTAGTGATTCATAATATAATTTATTAACCAGCAAAGACCCATGTGATGTGTGGGAATCACAAATAAATATCATCAACTCAAATGTTTAGTGAAAACGTGACAACCTATTTAAACAAAGGCGAAAATCCAAAAGAATATAAGTTGAAGGAAAAATATTTAATCATTGACTGAACTTTTGTCAAATACACTTTCAAAAACCCATCAAAACATAATAATTGTTTCTACAATGAACCAAGCTCTCATATGGGTGTGAGGGGGATGGGGAGGTGGATTTTGAAATTTGAATGGGTTTCATATGGATGAGAGAGAGAGAGAGAGAAGAGAGGGAAAAGAAGAAAAAAAAAAAGAAGAAGAAAATTCTGCTGACATCATCATGTGGGCCCAAAGTGAATGAGAGAAGGGGATTTTGGAGGGAACAACTATGAGCTCGCCACGTCATCTATTGATGAGGTCAGCAAAACTCTTAATTATAGTATTAGAATAGATAGGGGCAAAATGTCGGGCAAGGTAATATTATCTATTTTTTTTTTCTATGGCATTGGATCATATTTTGCGATGATTAAGTGGGTACTCTTCCTAAATTATTGAAATCCTTTATATTTTGAGATATTTCAAAATTATTGTCACGTTTTAAAAACCAATGATTCATTTTATTTTATTTTTTAAAATATCCTTAAAAATATACTCTATATATATATATTTTTAATATTTTGTACATTTGAGGGCAAAATTGAAATGTCAAAACATATTTATTAACGTGAAAACATTAATGAAGTAATAGAATTTCCTAAAAAAACTTGTTTTAAACACATTAATGGAGTAATAGAATTTCCTAAAAAAACTTGTCTTTTCAAAAGGGACAATTAATTAAGAACAAAAGGAATATATGCTAATATAACATATATCAACATCTATATTAAAGGTTGTACCTTGTGCATTAATAGATTACGAATTATATTGGGTTAATGCGCGGAGTACAACTCCTACTGTTTGGTCTTAATATAATTTATATCAATACGTGTTGGTTTAGTCGTAATTTATATTTACAGAGTAATAGAATTTCCTTAAAAAACGGATTTTTTCAGAAGGGACAATTTGTTAAGAACGAAGGGAATATATGTTGATATAACTTATATTAACATCTATATTAAAGGTTGTACTTCGTCATTAATAGATTAAAAATTATATTGGATCAATGCACAAGATACAACTCTTAATGTTTGGTTATAATATAATTTATATTAACATGTGTTGATTTGGTCGTGACTGTATTTTCTATTTTGATATGTCCTAAAATATTTGTTTGTTACCAAAGTCAAAGCAACGAATAATTATTTTACTTTTCAAAAATAGGATAAATTACAATAAACATTCTCCTATTATTATCTCTTTTTCACTTTACCCTACTCTATTAAAAAATTGAACTAAAACCCCTCTACTATCTAGGGTTGACAAATTATCTCTTCCGTCCATCTGTTATTAAGAAAATTAATACAATAGCATCAAATGAAAGGCACGTGATGCTATTTACTCACTTTTAAGAGTATCTCTAGTGATTTGTATTATTTTACTTGTGCTATTTTTATTTTAGCACATGTTACAGTACCAAATGTTATAGTTTGACACAAAGTATTCCACTGATGTAAAATAACACAATATGTAACATTTTGGCACAACCACCATTTCTTTCATTTTTCTAACCACCTTTGTGCTATTTTAGTATAAGGGTGTGCCAAATATAGTACAATAGTGTGCTATTGCTATATTTTAGCATACCATTGGAACACCAAGAAAGTGTAATTTTACTAAAATATAGAAAATAGCACACCTTTTAACACACCATTAGAGCTTCAAAAACAATATTCTAAAAAGATAACCCTTTCATTTAGTCTTATATTATACATAGGTCCTATTTGGTCTAAATTTGGCTTGAGATTAGTTTAACGAAATTCGAGCTCATTTTTAACATAAACAAGTCAGATTCAAACCTTCTTATTGAGTATATTAAATTGTCAAGCCAAGCTCATGTAGCTTAATACTAATTAGCTTAGTGGATTCTTTAATGCTTTAAATGACCAAATTATGTACTCATATTTGGCCTAGTGAAAACTTAATTTGAACTTGCTTAAGAAGGAAACAAGTCAGTGACAAATCTTATGTTTGAATTCATTAATTAATCAAATTAAGCTTAAGCATCTTACTACTTGAATTGGGTCGACATTTACAACCTTAATTCCCAGGACATTTATGATATTTTTCAATCAAATAAGAAGCTTTTGATATTTTTTAGGGTAAATTGCAGAAAACCCCCCTGATGTATGAGGGGGTAAGCAAATAACCCCCCTTATGTTTTAATTTTGTCAATGTGCCTCCTGAGGTCATTTGGGGTTTTAATTGGGTTAACATTGTTAACGGAAAATGTAAAAAGACTGACATACCCTTGTACCATCCCCATCATGTGCACCTTCTTCAACTGACAGCCCACACTCCAGCCAACTTTATTTTTTCCGGTGGCCTTTCCCTGTCTCTCTCTCACGTGCACCCACTCTGGCCAAAGGAAGGGGGCTTCACGGCAGCAGGAAAACAGACAACGGGAAGCTGATACCCATATCCATGGCAGCTGCAACTCCAAACCCTAAACCCAATACCTATATCTGCACACACAGCGGCGAGTAAACCCAAACCCCTATAGCCATAGCTACCATCGTCTATAGCGGTGAGTCTCCATTTTTTTTTTTTCCTTTTTTTTGAGTTGTAGTGGAAAAACACAAGGTTGAGAGAGAGAGAGAGAAGGGACAGTGAAGGTCGACTCAATGGCGGTGCTCAACGGTGGCTCGACGTAGCTAGCCTAATGACGATGGTCTCCGGCAGTTGTGGAGATTGATTGCGATGCGATAGAGATGGATTGACAGCAATGGTGGGCTTCGGTTTTGGGAATCTAGATCTGGTGACCTCGACAGCGGTGCTCAACAGTGGCTCCTTCAAATCCAACCTCTTGGCGGCAATGAGATCATTCACGGCACCTCCCACTTCATTTTCAGGGACTCTTTTTTTTTTTTTTTCAATTTTTTCTGTATTGTATATGGTTGGGAAGATGAACAATAATCGACCAAATTTCCAACATAAGATGAAGGAGAAATGGAAGGAGAAGCATAAAACAGAAGAAAAAAGGGGACCCTTGTAACGCCCCAAAATTTATATATCATAAATACGTACAATTTTTTTATGAGCTCCATACAAATAAAACCTTTTCAAAAATACATTCTATTTGAAAATATAGAGTATTGCGCAGCTGCGGGTAGCCATGGTTAATCCAAAACTCATCATCAATATACATTGGCCAACCAAATGGATAAAATTACATCAGCTTTAAATAAAAATAAATGTACGTGACAACTTCTTCAAATCTCAACCCCAATTCTATTACGTGCCTTCAATAATGATCACCTGAAAATATATTGGGGTGAGCGAACAACAGCCCAGTAGGAAATCCAATTCCTATACAATAAATAATGTTTCAAATATCACATGCAAGCATTTATATATATTCAAAATATTATATAAATCAAATAATATGAACTCCAAATCATCAACCTCAAATATAATCCAACTGTCAATGAAATCAACCATCATAAACCTCAAATATATCACCATCAATAATTATCACCTTGCATAAATAAAATCTTAACATATGCTTCAAAATAATTATCATTCATTGTACAAGAATTAAACCCCCTATCTCAAAAAATGAGTGAATAAAATGAATAACCACCACTGTAGATGCATAAATCTGCTCAAAATATAAAATCCATACTCGCATGCGTGATTAGAACTCCCCTGATCCGACAACTAGACCATAGGCCCTCTGCCTCTCTCGCTTCCTCCCTCTCCCAGCTCGTTACTCTCTTTCTCTCCTCTCTTCTCTATTTATTTCCTTCCTTCTTCTCTCTCCTCTTTCATTTCTTTCTTCCATCCGTACGTCCTATCTCCTGCCATCTTCTTTCATTTTTTTTTCTTTTCTTCTATTCACACGCCACGTTCTTCCTTTCATTCATTTCTTTTCTTCTTTCTTTTCTTTTCTTTCTCACGTCACTTTTTCTTCTTCTCACCCAATCCATTGATTTTATTTGACTTCTCTATTCTTTCTTTCTCTCTTTTCTCCTGATCTTCTTTTCTTCTTTCCACACGGAAAACTAATCTTTTTTCTTTCTTTCTTTTCTTTTCTTTTTTTTTTCCCTCTATTCTATTTCTTTCTTCTTTTGTCTTTTTCTTTCCTCCTATCTCACAATTTAAGCATCTTTTCCATCCAAAGTAATTTAATGTAATGTCTCCCAACATTCAACTAACCTCAAAAATATTAAAATTATCCTTCTGTGTACAATTCCACTGAATATACACGTAAAATAAATTAATAAATATTCAGGGTATTACAACCCTTGCATCATGTCGGTAGGGCATAGCCATGGCGGCTATTGTTTCTACTGCTTCATCTTCTTCGGCCACGGCAGTGAACATGTCACCATCACCGACATCCATGGCTGCCGTGGGTGCAGGAAGAGGGTGGGATGGGGGTTTGGGTTGGGAGAGAGAATGGGGGTAGATATCCTCGCCAGCGATGGTGACATGCTCGCGTGAAGGTTTGGGCTCCGAAATCCATGGCTGTCGTGGGTGCAGAGGGAGGGTGGGATGGGGGTTTGGGTTGGGAGAGAGAGTAGGGGGTATTTTTGACAATTATAGTGTCACATGCATAGCACGTGACCATTTTCCGTCACTTTTTGCTGATGGAGAGTAACTGTGGGGTACATTGGAAAAAATTAAAACATTAAGGAGGGACATTAACAAAATTAAAATATAAGGGGAGTTATCTGCTGACCCCAAACATTAGAGAGGTTTTCTACCATTTACCCTATTTTTTAATTAAGTAAAAAGTATAATAATTTGATTTAATAAAAGTAATGTGCATGTATGGCACAAGTAGAACCCTTTTTTCTTTTTTTGCAAGTATATCGACCCAAAACACCTATGAGATATAACTTTTGTGTTTTACCAAAACTGGGAAAAAAAAATAATAATAAAATGAAAACAACCTAAAAGCGGTGTTACTAACGCCGCTTTTAATTTTTTATATTTTTAAAATTAAGTTGGAGATCTACTGGTTCCATACCTGTCTCAGGCTTCCATTCAATATCTCTGTTTCTGTCCGCATCTTCCACTCTTCTCATGACCACTCCTCTCCGTCTCTCATTCCCTCCCTCTTCTCACATCCTCTCCGACCTCCTTTTTCCCATTCCTTCACAGCCAAATACAGCCTTCTCTCCACTTTTCTCCTTCAAACCCAATCGCGCGCTCTTCACCGGCCATGGCATCAGACGGTCACAGAACGTCCCTGATCGTGCCGTCCGATTTTCTTTAAGACAAAAATACCCTTTTCATGGCCCCTTTTATGTGACCATTATGACCTAATCTGATTTCACTCTCTCTCTTCCTCTCCCTCCCTCGAAGAGTCTCTGCAACAAACAGTATCTATGTTCTGATGACAAATAACGCGAATAATTAGGCGGAGAGCGGTTTCCTAATGTGAAGCCGCATCGATTTATTGCCAATAAAGGCGTTTTCTGGCGAGGGAGGTAGCAGTTGCGCGACCATGAACGGTGGCAGAGAATGGGTGAAGGCAGAAGACGAGGAGAATCTCTTATATATATTTAATTTTTTATTTTTTATTTCCCATTATACATCAAACACACGACTGTTCTTTGTGTGAAAATATTCAAGGACACATCTTACCGACTCATAAGCCAAGGAGAGTCTGTGAAACTAAAAGGAATTATAGGAGGTGCGCACATTGGCACATATCCTATTAGTTCTATCATTCTTCTTTGATTTCTACAATGTTTGAAGACGGACTTTCATTCCTTAGAATGGGGTTGATAAAAAGGATAGGAGCCATCACCATAACTGAGTGTAAGACATAGGAGTTGTCACAATCCGAAAACGTATTGGATCATGACCAATAAGTCACTACGAATTCATTTAAAACTCCATTTTCCAATTGGAAAATGGAATGTAGAGATGGTGTTAGAGAAATTTAAAACCTCTTTTTAAAGCAAATCCCACAATTTTTCACTGATATGTTAATTTTTCTAAAAAAATCCATGGCATTACCCCGCTCATACTTTAGCCATACTAAAGTTTTCAAACCTGTGAAGAACTTTTATCTTCAATGTCTATTACCATCCATGCCTACAATAGCAGTTACAAGTCTCATATTCCAAATGGATTCCAAAAGAAAATAGAGTCACTAAATTACGTCCAACATTGTTCCATAATACATACCATCTCATCAAGAGAAAATAGAGCTTAATACACCATTCAAAACAGCTGCCCATAAGGCATCAAACATCATTTATCCACATCTCAACATGCCCTCATTTGTGTGTTGTATGTATGAGTTATCTATGTATGTATAGAAACAAAAAAAAAAGAAGAAAAAAGCGGGGGTCGGGGGTGGGGTGGGGTGGGGGGCACTCAATACATCATCGCAAGCCAACTACGCTTCTTTTGGTTGTGTCCCCATCCTTGCTAGAATCTGCAAAATTAGATAACTGAGTCATAAGGCCAGTAGAGAACATTTTCATAGTTGTATCATTTCCAAAACATTAAATGAATCTCAATTTAATTATCAATCTCAAAATCCAATTCAAATGCCACCGATGATAGATGGAGCCTTTTTTTGGGTAAGATTTCTAGTTCAGCCTCAACTAATAATAATCCTCCCCATAAAGGGGCCCTCACTTTTTTTTTGGTTGTGTCCCCATCCTTTCTCCCTTTTTTTTTTTTTCCTCATTGGAGGCTTTCTGATCAAACCAACCATCAATCCAACATCAAAACCATTTTTCCCATTTTAAATCAATATTCTTATGATTTCTCAAAGATATTGATATTTCCATCAAAATCATAATTTTTCTAAAATCTCAAATATTTATAACAACACAAATCCATCATTGCATGTTAAAAATAAAATGTCATGCACTTCCCAAATATCAATATCCCAAAATTAAAATAAATAATTTCCAAAATATTATTAAACATTTATCAAAATTTCAAGGATCTCAAAATATTAACTTCCATAACTTATATCACCATAAACATACCACATGCAACCAGAGTAGTAATGTTTGGAAACCAGTGTAGTAATGATTATGGTGATCTTTGTTTTCATTTTTTTGGTGGTCAGTTGCTGTGCATAATTGGTGGTGGTGGTGGTGGTGGTGTGCTGTAAATGTTCTTGTTGGGTCTTTGGGCTGTGGGGTTTTTCTTAATATGTTATTTTGCAGGTGTTATGGGTTGGTGGCTTTTTGATCAGCTTTGTGTGGGTTTCTTTTTTCCTTTTTTTTTTCTTTTTTTGCTGTAGTCCTTACTTTCTGGCTCTTTACTAGTGGATCCATGGCATTTAATCTTGGATCAACATATTGCTGAGTGAGTATTACTGTGCTGTGGCTCAGCTATGTTTTCGCATTATGGGTGTGCTGTTATATGGGGTCAGTTCTAATGTTGTTCGGTTGTCTTTGTACTTATATTTTGCTCTATAGTAAAAAAAATTTCTTTGCTGATTAAAAAAAAAAAAAACAACAACAACAAAAACAAAAGATCTAAATAGCATGAATCCTATATCTGTTTGTTTGAGTGATTGTCAATCTTTGTTTATGAACATTTAAAGACATGGCAATAACCAGAATGAAGCCACTTGAACTAACACAGTCAAGCTGAAAATGAAAGCAAGCAAAAGAAAAAATAAAAAAAAAAAATAAATTAAAAAAAAAAAAAAGACCAGTAAATAAACTGTTGGAATAAGTAATGCATACAAAGAGAGGAGAATAATAAATATTATTGAAATATTGGGGAAAAAAAAGGGATAGCTCCATTTAGTGGTGTCCCTAGAACAGACAAGACTAGTACTGGTGTAAGGAAAGTCTTGACTCTTTTCCGAGAATTGGTTCGAGATCTCACCTCGTATCTCTACATGGTGTTTGAAACTTGACAATCTATTTACAAATGAACAAAATGATCAATAAAACCATGCACAGAGCATGTTTCATTCAAAATCACAATAGAAATGGATATTGGCAAACTGGAAAAGATTCAAAATTGTTTTAATTTTATCTCTGTATTGTTGTGTGACTATTTCCCTCGTCCATAAACATGGAACACTAGCACATTGACCGCACTAACCAGACCCTAGAAGCTTGAACTCAATTAAGTCAATACTATAAGTTCAACCAATAAACTCCATCAACCATATAAATAAACATAATACAAGGTGTGTCTAAGTATCAATATCGATTATAATTTAAGATAATATATTATAAAAAAGATGAAATATAGTGACAAACATTAAAAGAAATTTTGAAATTGAAATAGCAAAAATTGATTAAATCCATCTATTTACCTGGGATGCCGCAATGGTATCAATTCCATTGCTGTTATTGGGTGAAACAAGGCTCTCCACATGCATCCCTGCTTCATACAAATTTGGGAAGCCATGAATTGCTACATCTCGAGATGTATCTTCATCTGGATTGTATAAAGTTATTTGTTCACCATTTTTCCACATAATTTCACCATTCTTTGGAAAACACAACGGTTCCGCAATAATTTGTGGGACGGTGATTGTAAACTTGGTCCAAGACTCCCTCACGCCATATTCTTTCATCACGAAAACATCATAGTCACATCCATCACAATCAAATGTTGTAGAAACAAGCATATAAAGGCAACCCCCAAGAACCCCAAGCGTATGTTGGGCGAAACTCTCATCAAGATTAGGTGGTGGCACATCCCGGAACTTCTCATCCACTAAATCAAGACAAGCAATCACGCCCAATATGTCCGAACCCCTATGGCTCCAAACTAACCAATGGAGAGCTCCATTCAAGAGCACTCCCGGCGGCGATAGGTCATTAACAGAATGACAGAAAGGGGAATCTTCAATCCTTCTCCAAGAATTAGCTCTCAGTGAATACACACTAACAATACCTTTGGAACAAACGGCTTCATCATCATCATCAAAACAGATTTTCACTACCTTATAATCATCAATGCTAGAATCATAACCAAATCCATAAATACTGAAATTATCACACGATTCTGCGCCGAAAGGCGAATTGGGCAATTCTATCGATTCTCTAGTAGATGGGTTCAGTAAAAAGCAGGTATCAGCTAAACCAGCAGCAACCAGTAGTAAACCGTCACACGAACCCAAGATGGCATTTGGGGATTTTACACATGGGATGTCGAGCTCTACTGCTATTGCAACATTTTCGGAGGATGATTCATTGTATTCTACGGTGTAAAGGGAATCATCAGCCATGAGAAGGAGTCTCTCGTTGTGGGGGTGGTTTTGGGTTCGGGTGAGGTGCATTTTAGAGAAATGGGGGTCGGAAATTAAAGTGCGCCAGGGCTTGGATACGCACCTGAATCGGCATAGAGACTTGACGGGTAGACGTGAGAGTATGTCCACGATGATCTCGGGAGGAAGGCTCGGCATCGCACCCCTGACAATCTGAGACGATGATTTGATTCGTTGCTGAAGAGCAAAACTCGTTCTCCTTTTCGGCTTTTTATTAGTTAAATTTTTTTGGGGCTTTTCGTTGCCGGTATACACGTCAGCACAGACAAAAATAAAAAATAAAAAATAAGAGGAATTTTAGAGTGATCGGGCTACCGAAAAATAATTACAGTTAGTAGTCATTGTTAGCTAAGTTAGTAGTCCTGTGTTAAGAAGTTAGTAGCAATTGTATGGAACTGTAATTGTTTTCCTGTGTAGACCAATCTAAAATTTCCACCCATTTGAATGAGTGAGTCTTCCATGTAACTGTGACATGTCACGGGGTCAATAACAGTCGAGCAAAATGAGATTATGAGATTAAAAAATATTATGACAATCCTATTTTACTTGACTCTCATTAAATCGTGACACTACATCAGCCGTGTAATAGTTACGCATAAGTTTTTCTCCATTTGAATCATTTTTTTAAAATAAAAAATTTTTTTTCCTAGATTTTATTTTGGGGAAAAAATATTCTTCTTATGGTTTTTTATTTTATTTTATGAACAAAATTATGTTGAAGAGTTATTGCAAAGAGTGATATTAACAAGTCAGGTTCAAATCTTATTGTTAAGTATAATAATTTGTCAAGCCAAGTTCATAAAGATTAATACTTAGTTCAATAAACTCTTTAATACTTTAAATGACCAAATTATTCATACTCGGCCTAGTAAAAAATTAATTTGAATTCGCTTAAGAAAAAAACAAGTCAGACAAACCTCATGTTCGAATTTGTTAATATATCAAATTAAGTGTCAGCATCTTACTACTTGAATTAGGTCAACGTTTACAATCTTAATTCACATGGCATTTCTGATATTTTTCAATCAAATAAAAAGGTTTTTGATATTTTTTAATCAAGTAAAAAGTATAATAATTTGATTTAATAAAAGTCATGTGTATGGCACACGTAGACGGTAGATCCCTTTTTTTTTTTTTTTTTCTTTTGTTGCAACTTGCAAGCATATTGACTCAAAACACCCATGAGATATAACTTTTGTGTTTTACCACAAAAAAAAAAAATTTAAAAGTGGTGTTAGTAATACCGCTTTTAATTTTTTATTTTTAAAATTAAGTTGGAGATCTGCTGGTTCTATACATGTCTCAGGCTTCAATATCTCTGTCTCTCTCCGCATCTTCCACTCTTCTCATGGCCACTCCTCCGCGTCTCTCATTCCCTCCCTCTTCTCACTCCCTCGCTCTTCGCGTGTCGCATCACCCCAAAATCCTCACTGACCTCCTTTTTCCCATTCCTTCACAGCCAAACACAGCCTTCTCTCCACTTCTCCTTCAAACCCAATCGCTCTTCACTGGCCATGGCATCAGACGGTCACAGAACGTCCCCGATCGTGCCGTTCCGATTTTCTTCGAGCGTGGCATCGCCAACCCGAAACCAAGGTTACATATTTAATTTTTCCAATCAATCATTTTCTCTTTTTGATTCTTATAATCTGTTTGGTTGCCGAGAAAGTTAAGCAAGAGAGTCACTTGTTCCTCCTTGTTTTTATTTCTGCGGGTGAACACCTCAACTGAGCCAAATGAGTGGAGGTTTTTCAAAGTGTCCTAACAATTCAAAATTCAAAATTTTAGTTTTGTTTGTTTTCTCTGCATTTTCTCAGCAACCAATCAGGGCTTTTAAGTTATTTCAGTTTTGAAGAAGAAACTGGGAGCTAATGCAAATTCACTATGTGTTGGTAGTAATTTGTAAATATCTTAGGGTATGTTTGGATAAAGAATTTCTAGATAGAATTTGCTTTTGAGATGGAATTTGTAAAATTTTTAAAAAGATTTTGTCTATCTCATCTTTATAAAAATTTTGCAAATTTTCTCTCAAAAACAAATTCACTTAAAAATTCATTATCCAAACATAGTGGAGGAGATCTCGAGTTTAAGCGTAGAGCCTTGTGAAGCTGAAAGCCTCTTAGTTACTGTATTTGGGATTTAAAGATTGGATTCGGTTATGATTTCTCCATCAATGATTACAAGGTCGTAAGTATCTGTTTCGAAGCCCGGCAGCCGGTTTGTAGGGTCGAGATTTATACGTCGAAAACAAATTCTTGGAAAAAGACGAGGACGACGAACCATTTTTATCTTCATTATGATGAGATACCGGAGCAGGGGACGCTTGCGAATGGAGCTCTGTATTGGCATTTCAATGAAACCCCATTTGCTCATAGGGACAAGAATGCACTTTCGTTTTGACTTGTAGGATGAGAAATATAAATTCATGGTGGTGCCCCTGCCTCGTGAAGTAGCCAGCAAGCCTAAATTTGGGCTGGGGGTTTTCGGAGGACGCCTTTGTGCAGTTCAGAATCATCATGAAAGCGGTGTTGAGATGTGGGCATTGAAGGAGGAAGACAAGATGAAATTCTTCTGGAGTGAAGTGGTGACCATCCCGCGTCTGGAAGGAATGCAGTGTGATGAGTCGTTGGCTCCCATATGTTTCACGAAGAAGGGCTAAATCCTAATGAATCTTCAAGTAAAGCTTCAACGACCTTAGAGGGTTAGAAGGCAAAATAATTTCTATTTATACAATCCGGAAGAGGACAGGACATTCAGAGAAGTTGTGATCAGCGGCACTATTAATCGGTATACTCGGAGTGTTGAGACTACGTGTGTGGATAGTTTGGTACTCTCCCCTAATGGTGTTGGTGCAGAGAGGTAATTCAAAGCATGCTTATATTTCGCATTGTAACCTTGTGACTTTCTATTCCTAGTCTCTCCTAAGAATATTTTACCTTTGCTTTGTTGAAATCAACTTTTGAAAGAGCCTTAGAAAGCATGGAACTCCTATTTCAACATTATTTCATTTATTTATTTTTTATTTTTAATTTTATTTTTGTAAGCAAAAATACTTTTTATAGTTATCAATTTTCATAATTTTCATATTCAATTCAAAATGAAGTCTTTTTCTATGAAACAAGATCATACTCAATTTGTTGTTATAAAGAAACGGTTCACTCATTTAAATGTAAATATTCTTCTAACTCTAGAATACATTAGTTTTACCACCAATGTTGTTATCTAATCTAATCTATATCTATATTACCTATAAAAGTCCGTATTTTAGAAAAACTTTTGATTGACCATTTTGCCCTCAATTTAATTTATAACTACAATTTTAGCCTTAGTAAAAATTATTATTATTTAGTAACAAATGAAAGTTAGATTTCAACTCAACTCTTAATTACAAATGAAAGTTAGATTCTTATTCAAATTCCTAAAGCAACTATTAAGTTGCATGATAATATATATGAATACAAACTCTTTAAATATTCCATTTTATAGAAATAACAATAATAATAATAATTTATGAATGTATATCTAAAGAGTTTTTAATCTTTCGTTAACAATTTTGATTAAAAAAAAAAACTTATTTTTGAATTTTAAAATTTATCTTTTATGAAAAAAATATAAAAATATAAATATTCACGTGCAACGCACGTGTACTATATCTAGTATAATATAAATATATTAAAGTGACGTTCAAAACTCTTTCTCACTCCTCCACGTGTGGCATTAAGGTGGATAGCTTCTTTGTATGCAGAAGTGACATACGAAGCCACATCATATGATTTTTTTTTTTTTAATGTCCCAACAGTTACAATCTCATATATTTCATTACAAAGTAAATTTAGATTTATTATCATTATGGTAAGCATAAGAACCTAAAATAAACTCAGCTGTTACTCCTTATTAAATTAGAAAATTTTCTAAAATAATAAATGTGAAACCAGCTGTTACAATTACCATAAGAAGATCTCCTACAATGTAGGTCATTAACATTATGAAATAATGGTACCCCCAAGCCGTTACAATAATCCAAGAATTGGCAGTAGAAATTAACAAGATTTGGCTGCCTTAATATATTCTTAAAAATGCTTTAAAAGACAAGTTATTTGGACCATAATAATCTAACTGACATTTCATTGGACATTGTTTTATTTTATTTTTTTGAACCGTTACATTATTGTTATTTCCATTACCGGAAGCCACAACTACAGCATTGCACCTATTGATATTCCCATTACGCAAGCACTCTAAAGATCCCTTTCAGAAGTCAAAACCCAACCCAAACGCTCCTCTTTCTCTTCTACCCCTCTACCATTTTCTTCTTCGTAATATGTATATATTTTTTTTATAGGATTTCGAAAGGAGGGAAGAACCTCTCCAAAATGGTGGAACCTCTTCCTAAATTGTGGGAGTAGTGTAATTCCGGTAACTTTCTTATGTTTTATTTTATTTGCTGCCGTACTTTAGTTTTGGTTTATGATTCTCCCTTCTTTACTATTGATTAAATATTTTTACAACACTGAATCAATTCATTCCTTCATCATTGCAAATTAAGTAATCTCTTTACCGTCCCGTGGGATTTTGGAAATAGACACAATCAATTCCTAATCAAGTACATGCTAGGGAGTCCCTTAGGAGACCCGATAACTCAATTTGATCATAATGAAAAGAAATTGGAATGAGATTTCAATGACAATTGCGTCATTCCATTTTACAATCCGGACACATCGATATATTTTATGATGGAAGAAAATACATTTTGTAATTATATATAAATGGACCCTTGTGATTTTTAAATAATTCCTCTGCTTTATACTGTATTTTCATATGGACCTTTTACTATTCTAATGATCTTCCTCCTTAAGGTCATATAATCTTATTTATGTACCTAATCTACCAAATTAGGATAGAAAGGTATTCCAGATAGCGTTAATATATATATATATATATATACAGAGGTGATCCCGTCAGCACGTGCTGATATAAGTTACATCAGTACTATGCATTGGGGGTTGTACCCCTTGCATTGATTCAATGCACCTCACATCTCACTAATGCATAAGGTACAACTCCCAATGCAGGTTTTGATATAAGATATATCAGCACGTGCTTACCTGATCATCCTCCTATATATATATATATATATATATAATAACGATCAAATGAGCACATGCTGGGGTTAATATACATCAGCCCCGCAATCAGAGGGTGCTTAGGTGTTAGCTGTCTCACGATCGATCATTTGTGGATGGTTTTTCATTGATCATCGTATCTGGGGCTTCCTTGGAAGTATATATCTTGAGTATGCAGGGGGGATTCTCTGCAGTAAGTGTTTCGAAATTCCCCTCATCTACCTTCTCTTCTTGGTAATTGGCATCCATTCCTAGCGGCAGCTACTAGACCATGTACGTACAAATTCTACCTCACTACAATAGTGCAGAACTCCTCATATATACTCCTTTGAAACAGAAGTAGGAGTGTTATCTGTTAGTGTTTCTTCAAACGAATTTCCAATAGGATCATATAAAACGAACTGGTCACCCTTGGATGATGACTCTGAATTCGATCATGAACAAAAGAAGTAGGCGCCTTCAACATGCGCACGAGAAGGATTTTCAAGAAAATTTTTTTTTTTCCCGGTCAACATAGGGTATCTGAGGCTTTGGTTGCAACTAATTTCTTAAGCATATACAATCCCTCCATCCCATACACGCCAGGTATTACTAGGCTTTTTCGAACCTTATGGTAGACCTAAAGGGGATCAACGCTTTTTGTGTGGAGTTTTGAACATCCAATCTATATTTCCTGAAGTGCTTATCAAGGCTCGACTTGCCTCCTAAATTGAAGGAGGAAAGGGCGACTCTTTTGGAAGAGTGGTTAAACCAGGAGAGTGGCTTTAGGGAGATTGGTGATGTTAGCCTCACCTTCAAATGATCAGTGACGATGGCGGAATGCACGGGCTGAGAGATGGGCTTGGGTTTGGGACGTGGATTTCGTGGCATAATGGGCCGATGTATGTGAGTCCAACCATTGATCAACAATATTGAGATATGATCATGTGGGTGAAAAACAAGGAGACCATGATCGGGGATATGATCTCCTGCCACTCTTTAGACACAAAATTGGAAAACTAGCAAACTAATTAGACCTCAATAAACGACACCATGCCTTTGATTTTCCCTTCTTTTACTTTATTTATTTTAATTTATTTTATCTTATTTAATTAAAGCAAGATTAAAAGATATGCCACATGCTGAGACGTTACACATTCTCTTTTATATAATAGTAATAAATAATAAATAATAAATAATGAATATTTTAGATATGTTATAATATAAGACTTTATTTAGGGTAAATTACAAACACCTCCCATGTTTATCTTTATTTCATATAACCCCCTAAAGAAAAAATTGAAGCAATGCCTTCCTTTGGTTAGGTTTCGGGGTAAAAAATCGATTATAAAGTAGGTGAAAAAACAATAAATCCTTCTCATGTGTTCAATATTCAGCTATTTCTGTAGTGTTTTTCACCCAAATTCTACTCAAATTTTCACTTTAAACCTAATTCAATGGGACATTGCATCGATTTTTTTTTTTTAAGGAAGTTATGTGAAAAAAGACTAAATATTAGAGTGTTTCTTATAATCTACTCTTTTATTTGTAAGAAATCTAAACTGCCTAAAAACAAATACACAATAGCGTTGGGAACGAATGGCTCTTGGAAACCCTAAGTCAGGATGCTCTGTCCCATTATAAAGACAGAGTGAAGAGACAGAAGATAAATAGCCTTGACATTGCTAAAACTCTTTGCCTTTGTTTAACTTGTAGAAAAAAGAAGGATGAAGACGACGTGGGCATCCATGCTCGTGACACTCATGGTTATTACCCTCATGATAACTTTGGTGGCTGCCAGAGGTGGTGGAGGCGGACGTGGAGGTGGTGGAGGCGGACTTCGTGGTGGTGGTGGTGGAAGAGGAGTCATACCCAGTGGTGGCTCGCATGGTGGTACTCATCATCGGTCGAACTCATCAAGCTTCTCTTCTGATGCATGGTTTAGCTCCACATTGTGTTTGTGTTCCTATGTTGCGTTTCTTTTATTGGTTCATGCTATGTAGAATATATATTCCAGGAATCCTTAATTTCTTCTATCTCTTTCATATACAGACACACCGAGTTTTTTTTTTTTTTTTAAATTTTGTTGGGTTGTGTGGGCTGCGCCACCTTTAATTAATTCCATTGTTTCTTCTTAGCAAATATGGTCGGTTAGGGTTTTATTTATTATTTTATATACACGATCTTTCTTTCTTTCCTTTTTTTATTTTTTATTTTTTTATTTTTTTAATTAATTCCATTGTTTCTTCTTAGCAAATATGGACGGCTAGGGTTTTATTTATTTATTTTACATACACGATCCCTTTTCTTTTATTTATTTATTTATTTTTATGTCTAAGGGCAAACTAATTAATCTCTTAGGGTGTGTTTGGTATGTGGGAATAGATGTGCAGGAATGGGAATCTCATTCCCATTCTAGTTGATTCCTATGTTTGGTTAACTAATTGACATGGGGATTAAATCTGGGAATAGAGTTTATGTAGGAATGAAATAACCAAGTTTGTGGGAATCTCAAACCCAGGTTAAACGTGAGTTTCTGATTATCATATCCAAGGAATAGGTTTCAAAATAGAAAAAAATTCTCAAATACCCACGATCATTCTTTTTACAAGAAGTTATGGGTAGATGGGCTACTAGCAAGTGACGTGTAGCTTGTTAGTTGGATTGCTAGTTTGAGTTATCTTCTATTATTATGTTTTATTTAATATGTTAACTTATTTTTTTTTGTTGGATTGGGTATGTGTTTTTTTATATGTTTTAGGAATTTTTAACGACATAGAAATTCTGGAATTATAATTGTGTTATGCATTTTATGGATTTTTATTCTATGGTAATTATTAGACCATAGTTACATTTACAACTTATGAATTTTTGTATTCTATGTCAGTAAGTAGAATATTGGTTTTGACATTCAAAAAACCAAGCCAAGTCATAGTATAGTGGGATGTTTCCTAGGAAATGCAACAAATGAGTATTAGTGGTGACCGATAACTAATAGTTTGTTGATCTGTTGTGAAAAATGAGCTTATCTAAAGTTACATGTGCTGGGGTACATAACTCGATGAGATACATGGATACTCACAACACCGTACTGCAAAAGATGGAGGTTGATCATGCTGAACTTTGTTATGATATATGTTTGTGGGTAAAGTTGAAGTGCACTTTTCTTTATCTTTGCTTTCTTCAATAAAATTCTTATTATCGTCTTCTTATAAAAATGAAAAAAAAAAAAAAAAAAAGAAACAGCTAAACTTCCCCTTCTACCCGTCAAGTTTAGAATATAGAAAATAATATCATGACAGTAATTATAACAATAGAAATAAATAATAATGAAAATTGGTATTGCATGAGGTGGGCTTTTTTTAATCATTATTTTAGAAGTTGATTCCGCTTTAGAACCAAAAAACAATAAAAATTGGAAGTTAAATCAACATCAATTAAGTATTGTAGGAAGGGGTTTTTTTGGAAAATTAAATTAATTATGATTCCATTTCTATATTAAATTGGTTTCATCGAACATTGGAATGGGAATAAAAATTTGATTCCCATGTAAAATTTGGTGCATCCCAATGTTGGTAAGGTAATGGGTATGGCTATCCTAAGAATGGGAATCTAACTCCCAAGAATTTTATGCTCATTCCCATTAATCCATTCCTGCAAACCAAACACACCCTAAGGTGTGTGCCATCCCACATAGGGGTGGCAATAGTGCAGGTTTGGAACGGGGCACTCTTATTCCGATCCTATCCCATTAAAGACAATATCTTCCCAAACCCGTCCTAACCCCAAGTCAGAACGGGCAATGAAAATATGTGGGACAGGATGGATTTTGTCGAGCCATTTATTTGGATAGAAAACAAATTCTATTTAAAAAGGGGGAAAAAAAAAATCAATCTTAAATCACACATTTTACTCATAAATTTTTACCTCTTTATGGTTTTGTAGAAGCGAATAATAAAATAATTTAAACATAAACATAAAGTATGAAAAAGAAGTAACTAATAATAAATGTGAAATTTAAGAAAGCATGAAAGGCTATTAAAAAAAGTCAATATTTACACATAGTCGGTGCGGAGCAAGATGACCTTAAACCATATCTAGTCCTAAATTTGACATAGATTTTTATTTTCTCCCCAAACCCGCCCCTATCCTATTTACTTGTAAGTTGTAACCAACATTTACAAAGACATCCTTCTAGAACCCCAATAGTGAATCGGCGATAATCGGCTAGCAGAATCAGGTAGTGGCAAGTCCCTGTAATTTTCCTCTGCCAAATCAAAAGCGGCAATAACACGTGTAGTTTACACCCTTACCGCGACTAATCAACCGATGGATAGCTCCATTAAGCGGCCTTCCTGGACCATGGTAAGGACCAAAAGGAGCATTGCAAGGAAGGTCTTCAACCCTTTTGGCCTTTTCCAAGTATCAGTCCTAAGCGAATACACGATGACAATGGCTCCATTGACGACCTTGAGAAACTTGCATAACCAAACCCGTATAACTCAAAACCATGCCGAGAAGAGCTAGGGGGCAACGACATAGTTAAGGCTGCCATTTTCTTGAACTCTTTGGTGGAAGGATTGTAGACAAAGAAGATTTCAGGTTCAGGGCCTTATGCATGCAGCCATTACAAGAGCCGAATATCTTAACCCAGTGACCATTATCAGAGCCCTTTTTTTCAATGAATAATCGAGCTCCACTGCTTCTACATCGTCATTATCATTGCAGATGCTTTGTGGTCTACTGAGTAAAGAGATTGCCATGCGAGAATGAGTCTCTGCTTCTGGGTTCGGGTGAGGTGCATTTTAGCAAAATGGGGATCGGTGATCAACGTGCGCCATGGCTTGGATACGCATCCTGAATCGGCAGAGAGACTTGACGGGTAATCGTGAGAGTATGTCCACTGTGATCGCTTGAGGAAAAATCGGCATTGTGAGTAGCCTGTAGAAGCAGAACACTGAAAATGGTGGAGCTCCTACAAGGCTACAATTTATTGTGTAGTAGTGGAGGAAGATGCAGTGGACAGCCAGTCTCATTAAATACGGAAATGCTAGCTACTCCTACTACTTTCCCGTGAATTCTTGCCCCACTGACGGTCTCATTATTGTATCGGCATGGTGTTTGCAGCATATTAGCGAACACCTTCTGTGCACGTAGCAATATTAGCGAACACCCTCTGCGCACGTATCTATGTTATTTTGCTATGTTTGTGCTGTTTTGGAATAAACTATATCTAGCTAAATTACAAAGTGAACTATAAATAATATATTGACCCAAAACAGAAAACCGTCAGTTTAAAAATGAAAGGGGATACATAAGGTGAAGACATCTACTAAAATTCATACACAAATGATGATTCTGCAAGAACAGGCTTTAAGCTTTTTTTTTTTATAATTTATGAGCAAACCGAAATATTGTTAATAGAATGGGAAGATACAAACAGGCTTTAAGCTACGCCAGTCAAATATAACATGTCTATGCACGTACAATTATGGAAGATTATTTAAGAATTCCTAGTTACAATCATCTGATGCTCCATTCGCCTACTCCGCGAAATTTATACACAAATTTATGAAGACAAATTAAGAAACCTTAAACTTCGAAACTGAAACTTACAAGGTTAAATGTAATACGATGCATTTACACACACGCACACTCTCTCTCTCTCTCTCTCTCTCATATGTCCAAAGCAGGTCATGCATGGAAACCATCCATAATTTTCCCTAGCTAGGAGCTGCTCCAGAAGCTAGAATCGTCCAAGCTTTGCACCATGCCTTAGGAGTGTACCTGAAAAAGATTATTAACATATGTAACAGAAATAATTTTATCAAAACACCAATTTTTTCCTTTCTTGCGTGTCAAAGCTGAAACATTTAATAACAAACATCATACTGACTTTTCAAGCATCCAGAAAGAAAAGTATAACAAAAACAGGTTTGGTTTGTTCCAGGTTGGGTACCAAGCAACCAAGAGAGGCTACTCTATAAAATAAATACAGCATTTATTGTCCAATACCTTTCTGTCTTTATAAAACACACACACAAAGGAAGAAAAAGAAAAGGAAAAAAAATTTACATATATATACACATATATATTAGATACATGTGTTCATTAGAAACAAGAGATCAACCTTTCCACCAGTTTTAAGTTCTCCCAGACAACACAATAGCACAGTCCAAACTAAAGATAATGGAATTTTTCTGGCACCCCCCCCTCTTCCTTGATGGTAGATGGTAGAACTGTATAATCATTTTACTTCCTGATTCATTTACGTTCAAGTAGGCAATGATGGGCAGTTAGCCACATAATGGCATGAGTTCTGCTTGTATAAATGCTCCATAAAAAAATTCCTCCACAAGCTTTGCTTAAGGTTATACCCACTGCAACTGCACACATTGTGAGATATTTAACTCTACATGTACACCAAAGCACCACTAGATATCCACCATCTGATATATTTTTAGTTCACTTCAAGTTTCTCATTATCAAATAAAAACCCTTCATTTCTCCCTTGTTAGTTGTCACGCACAATCGTGAGCATACTGTCTACCAGCAATATTGTTCACCACCTCAGGTGCTCAAACAACCAATACACCAAAAACCTTGGAGTTTAAAACCACTTGATTTGGGCACTGCCCACATTCTGAACTAGTTTCCAAAGTCCAAACACCAAAAACTAGTTTGTTAGTTGATTTTGAAAGTCCACAAAGACCTTCAAGGACCCTAGGCATATAAAATGGAGGTAGCGATAATGAGCATTGAACAACAACTAATCATGTAATCAAAACCTAAATGACTTGCATGGTTCAACCACAAAGAACTAATTCATGAGCAAGCCCGCAAGAGATAGAAACCACCAGTCAAGACTAGAGAAATATGACAATACATAGATGGGGATCAGTCTTACGTCACCAATAAGTCAGGCTCCTTAACAACTCCACTCAATCCCAACAAGGTCGCAATAGCTACTTTGCAGATTACCACCATCATGATAAACAGTATCAAACTCAACATGCAAGAGAGTGATCCATAGCCCACATGGGTGCAAATACTCTACAGTGGTTGCAGCAGTGAGTCTTTTTTTTTTTTTCTTTCGTTGTTGTCAAGTTTTTTTGTTAAAATGGCATTCAACACTTCTATAACTTATTTTTCCTAAGCACCAAACATGAACTTCATTCTTTATTACATCTATAAGATATCGAGATAGGCATTGGCCTGTTGGAACCATAACTCCTTTTGTTTTGAATGACATATGAGAGACTCCAATCCATGTTAACTAATTTCCCTTGTTTCATCTGCCACTCTTATTGATTATCATTTGTACTCTACTTGATTGCCAAGAGACATAAGGCAAAGAGTTGAAAGTTAGAATCTTATAACATAATGATAGCTGAGCAACAGTTGAAAGATTCAAAATTCTAATTTCCTTTTTCTACAACTTTCTGCAATCAGCTGGAGCATTCAGGTAGTAAAATAATTACAAACATTTTTAATCATAATAAAAATAAAATATTATGTGCTATAATTACCAGTGTCATACACAAACAGATGTAGTGAATTGTGGGGAAAAGAAAATATTAACTCTGCAAATTAACACACTGAACATAAAACAAAAACAGCAAAATATAGCAAAAGAGTGTAAAAAAAAATCATTATACCTCTTCTTCCCATTCCTTAATTATTAGTGTCACCTCCCAATCCCATTATAAGCATTGGGTGAAACTAGAGTCTCCAGATAAACATCTGCTTCATGACATCCACGAACGTCATTAAGCATAGGATACTTAAACGTCTTTTCATTGAGATCGTAAAGCACCAATATATTACCAAAGTACATCAGAATTCCACCATACTTCAAAAAGCACAGTGATCTTGAGAAATCAATAGGCATCATCTCCGGCATATATGGCATGCTGACCAATTTACTCCACGACTCTTTCACGCCGTATTCCTTCATCATCCAAACATCAACACAATTTCCACCTCTATCACATATCATGCAGAGGCAATCTTTCAACACCCCAACAAATAACTTATAATTGCCGATCCCATAATCCGGTTGCGGCACCTCATCAAACACCTCTTCTGCCAAATCAAAAGAAACAACAATCAACGATCCATTCGGATCACCACGGCGAGCGGCAGCCCAGTTGAGAGTTCCATTCACAAGTTTACCGGGCTCTTCGAACATATCCCATAAGGGAAATCCCCAACCTTTCTCCAACAATCTTTCCTCAACGAATACACAAACACTCCCGGCGAATACGCCGCCACTTCCGGTGGCTCATCGTCAACGTACCCAATTCCTACAACCTTATAATCATCACCGGAGCAATCATAACCAAACCCATAAAAAAGAAAATGATAAACCAGCATCCCCACCGACCGCGACAGGTCCGGCAATCCCTTGAACTCCCTGGTCGACGGGTTCCACACAAAAAAATTGAAAGAAAACTTGGTTTGGAGAGAAATACAAACCAACCCATCACAAGAACCCACGATTCTCACAGGGTAATTCATACTCTTGCACGGAAAATGGAGATCCACGGCGTTGCCGACCGGTTCGTGGAAAACAGAGTACAAAGAGAAGGATTTGAGATTGCGATACGGGTAACGAATGATGAGCCTCCATGGGTCTAAGGACTCGTGTTTGACTAACTTATCGAGGTGTTTCTTCACGAACTGGCGATCGGAGATTAGAGAAAGCCACGACCTGCAAACGCACCTGAATCGTATCAGAGACTTGACCGGTAGTCGTGAGAGTATTTCGATGAACATTTCTTGCGGGATGTTGGGCAGTATCGGAGTGAATTTCTGGCGGGATGTTGCAGCGTCGTCGTCGTTGAGATTGACTAGGAGTGGTTGTCTCATACGGGTTTGTTTGGGTTTTGGGTGATTTGTTGAAGAGTGAATTTCGCTTTCCATTGTTTAGGTTGTCGGTAACCGTGTTTTGGTGGGGTTTAAGGTTTGATCATGGAGATCCAAGGGAGGAACAAAAATGAGAAATGGAAGAAGAGACGAGCGTTGAAACTGAGGGACGTTACTATTGTGAGTGTCTTCCGCATGAAGCAGTTAGCAAGATGACCTCCCAGAGTCTCAGTCTCTCAGCAGCAAAAAATAAAAATAAAATAAAATTGTATTAAAAAAAAAAAAAGAAAAAAAAAAGATGAGAACCTGTTGGGAGATGCGCGCGTGGCTTTCACGCGCATGGTGATGTTCCTCATCAGTAGTGTTGTTAATGAAATTCCATCGACCAATTACTCTGAAAGTGACGATTACACCCAACTTATTAGACCCAGTAAATCAATAGATTAGGAGAGTATTTCGCTTACACTATTGACATGCCCATGGACAAACTCACCAAAAGAAGATGCTGCAATTACCATCCCTAAAGCAGAAATTCAAAGAAAGGCAGAAAGCCATGAGAAACTGAAACCTTATAAATGCGGACTCTTTGATGGATGATCAAAGCTCAACTTCATGACTAGATATTTCATTGAATATGGAGAAAGAGCAGAAGAAGAAATTCTACTGCAACATGAAATATACGCAAGGATGAAACAGAAGTTCTGCAGTTTGTTTACTATAGTTCTTAATACTGTAAAGTACTTGACATTTGAAGGAAGATACAAACACAAACAACCAGTCATATTCTCAACAACTACTGCTTCAGATGCCTGAGATAGTCATACTCTGCACTTTGTCCCTCATGCCTCAGAGCATACGTACCTAATGAAAAGAATTGACATTGAGAACTGTTATAATTATGTTTGGGGAGCATCATCCAACACCAACAATAACTCAGAAATAAGATAATGATGAGCTAAAATAATAATTAAGAAAATAACAACAAATGTTGGCATTATGATTTTTATATATACACACAATCCTCAACTAACCCATGTCTATATGATACCAAAATGCAATCGTGTGTTCTAATACAAAAAGGGAAAAAATGGGTGATCTTAAGTAACTAAAGAGAGCAGTATGAAAATGCAGAGAGAGGCCTGTGTGGATGACAATATCATAAACTAATGCTCTAGAGACTAGACGTACGATGGGGAGTCCAGCTTGATTCCCATGGCCTTTGAGTTGACATTAGGATCATCATCACAATTCTTGACTATTCCCAAGCAGTAAAGGAAAGGGCTTTATGATAGAAAAATGCAATCATTTGAGTAAATTAAACAACCAGTGACGTAATTGCAGAAACAAAGTCACTGTAACAATGCTTCATCAGGGAAAAAATGGGATGATGTTCTTTTTTTGTTTTTTTTTTTGGGGGGGGGGGGGGGGGGGGGGGAGTGTATTTTAAGATATTCAATTGTAATAGAAGCAGTTGCACAAGAAGTAGGTGTATGATTATACGATGTATCCTCTCCGTTGTCATTAGGTAAAGTTGACCTGAGGTAAAATCTCTGCTTTCTCTACTAAAAACTTCAAACTTCCTTTTTCTATTAGAGCTCAAGACTCTCACCAACTTCATCAACTAACAACCTAGATAACTAGAGAATTGCAAATCTAATTTGGGTCTTATCGTCCTTAAGCTTTTAGAGTGGGTGAGCACCACCACTGCAGTGGGTGTCGGGAGAAAGTTCCACATTGAAACAACTGGCCATATAAAGAGAGCTCAGGATAGTGATTCTGCTATAAACTACAGGGGAACAAACACATCTTGAGAGCTCAAGATAGGGCTTAAGGAGTGATGTACCTAATTTACACACCAACAACCTGAGCACATAGACCTTATATCCCACCATGGCACATAGGGAACTATTTAAATATCAAGATATATAGAAAATCATGCTAAAACTGCTACTGGAGTCTATTAATATATGCTTGCAGCAGAAAAACCAGGAGAGGCTGTTATGCTGCGGGCTTGAAAGAGACTAACTGAGATCTTTAGAGGAGAACCTCAAAAGGTAATAAGGTCCAGAGTCCAAGCCATTCTAAACTGAATGCACGTATCCAGCTCTACAGTCAGCAATGCATTTGAGCCTCTAGAGACTTGCAAGCAGCATTTGATTACCTCTTCTTCCAGTAATAGCACAACTTCATAGCCAGACAGCCCCCTATAACACTCTTTGATTTTGGAAAAAAAATCCTCATCTGATACTTTGCTTTATTTTCCTGGGCTTAGTGGGGTAATAAAAATGGTAGTATGGTACTATAATTATAGGTGGATGATCTCCAGCTACAGTGGCCCCTTGTGCACATAATTCATACCAGAAACACGTTAGATCATTCATGAATCATTATACATAGTAAATATTCAGAGGGATCTTATCTATATTTGGTTTTGATGATAATAGGCTATATACGACCTTTGAGCCAAAAGGACCATGTAACCCTGTGCTTCACATAAAAGCACCATCAGTAAAAACCAACTAATTCGTCAACCTTTATAACAGAATAGGGATCTCCCAAACAACATTATGGATTCAACTCCAAATCTATATCAATATGAAACGGACAAGGCAAAATTTCATCCTCTCAAACCAAACATCATATCACCACCTAACTCCTCTGTCTTTTCTTTCTCAACTGCACTCTTCAACTCTACCACTTCCTCTCCTAAATATCCCAAATTAATCAAATTGAATCGAAAACTAGTGCAACAACGCTCACTTTCATAGGGCTAAAGAGAGGAAAAAATACTGATATCAAAGAGAAAGAAAATGTTTCTTGCAGAGAAGCTGTGCCACAGAAGTCCAGTTGCCAGCAATCAAAATGTGAAACTAACTAGTGTCTTCACAGAAGAAAAACATAACATAAGATATTACGGGGT
The DNA here is from genome assembly GCA_039720395.1 of Liquidambar formosana. Taxonomy (NCBI): domain Eukaryota; kingdom Viridiplantae; phylum Streptophyta; class Magnoliopsida; order Saxifragales; family Altingiaceae; genus Liquidambar; species Liquidambar formosana. The sequence continues at coordinate 6,742,623 of CM077822.1, forward strand.
TAATCCATATACAGTAATATCCACAAAAGAACTCGCAAATTTTTTTTCCTACATCCACTGGAACTCGCTTGCATGATGAATCACAAATCATACCAACCATAATTGCACACTTTGTTGTTGATAATAAGTTCCAAGCCATCTCCACAAAAAGCAACCTTAATCTAGTACTACATGACCACCCTTCAAGTTTGTCCAATTCAAGCCACATACTCATTAATTTCTCCTTTATTTTAGCCAAGTTCTCAAAGAAGAAAATATTTTAAACACCTTGCTCATAAACCATGAAGCTTATTGATGCAGAATATGTTGACAAGAATGGTGTAATTTGGGTTCTTCACTTCTTTGTAATGGAATGATTACAATCTATATGGGGGATATACATGGGAAATTTTATTAGTACTTTGAATTGGGTAGTCAATATTAGTAGTAACTATTTAGAATAGTATAGGGTTTAGGAAGAAGTTATAGTAGCGGTTTCTTAGCACAATACTATAACACATGACTATAGCAGATACCGTTTACACTATTGTGGCAAGGTATTGTTTACGCTATTGCAGCAATGTAATGTTCACACTACTATAGATCAATACTCTTCACACTACTGTAGCAGTTTATTAGTAAGGTTTTTTGGGTTCTTTTCTCTTGGAGTGGATTTAATATTCAGTTGAAAATTTGCAGCTACAAAATCTTTGTGTGAAGGTATGGTTGCCCTCTATCTTTATTTTTTTCTTCTATTTCTTCTAAATTTTCTCATTTTTCTCTTATTATCTCTCAATTTCTCTAGAATTGCTCACTGTAATTTTTAAACAGAAACTGCATTTTTAAAGTTTAAACCATCAAAACAGCCCCTAAAACCTCTAAATCTAATTATAAATTCCTATTTTACCAATCCCGCATCACCATCAAAACAATACTCAACAAACACTAACCTTAATACAAAATTATAGTTCTGAATTTGCGAAAGATCCTACATCAGTCTTGGTATTGGGGCCCAAACATGGGTAAATTTTATCTTTGTTGGGCCACACAATACTCCAAGCTGTATCAACAAGACCAACTCCATTAGCTAGAGCTTACCTAGACAAAACAAAAACAACGGTCCATTAACCATAATATAGACAACATTATGTGCTCCTAGGACCAAAACTGCAAATATTATAAGTGCAATAAAAGAAACAAAATATAAATAGAACAAATAAGGGAATGATAGCAAATGATATAACCAGAAATTCCGCTTTACCTTACTTTTCCTTATAATTGGTGGTGCTCCTCAACCCTATCCTCAGCATTTGGTGAAACTAGGCTCTTAATATAGATATTTGCTTTACGACAGGTAGGGAAGTCGTGAATCACTGGAGACCTGAATGTATTATCTTTTGAATTGTACAGAATTAAAAGTGACCCAAATTGCAATACCATTTCACCATCCTTTGAAAAGAACAATGGCCTGTAATCATAAGACCAAACAACTCTCAAATATGGGATTGTGAGCAGTTTAGTCCAAGATTCTCTCACCCCATATTCCTTCATTACCCAACATCAGCACGATTTGCTCGGCAGGTATCAAGCATAGAAAGACATACTCCTAAAACTCCCAATGCTGGGTGAGAGTTAATATCTCCATTCATAGGATGTGGCACCTCCCAGTATGTCTCCTTTTCCAAATCAAGAGCAACAAAGCCCACGAAAGAAGAAAACCACCATGATGGCGTAGCGATACCCAATTAAGAGCTCCACTCACAAATTGACAAGGCTCTTGGGGTGGACCATATAGAAATTCCTGAATCCTCCTCCAAGAATTGGTCCTCAACGTATAAACCTTGACTTCAGTTTCAGAAAGTCCATTACCAATCTTGCAAAGGACTGCTACCACCTTGTAATCATCAATGGACTCATCATAACCAAACCCATATACGAGGTAACGTGAAAAATAACGGTCATACCGCGTTGCAAAACCCGACTCCGGTAATCTTCTGAACTCCCTTGTAGATGGATTCCCTACAAAGATAATGTCTCGCACAAAGCAAGCCATTGCAAGAACCCCTTACCCAATTAGCGCAAAGCCGGTCTCTAAGCGGATAATCAAGCTTTATAGCAATATCATATGGTTCTTTATATAACGAATAAAGTGAGCAAGATCTGAAACTACAATCTGGCCTTTCAGATGTTACAATGACTCTATGGTGGGTGTAGTCTTCATCTATAGTTGACATATGGAGGTGCTTTTTCACGAAATGGGTATCAACCATTAAAGAGTGCCACAGCTTGTATACGCACCTGAATCGCAGGAGAGTCTTGACGAGGAGTCTTGCGAGTATTTCATGGATGATTTCGCTTGGAAGGCTCAGCAATTCTGTTGAATCATTGGTCAGATTGGTGTCTTGCTCGTTGTTTCAAATCGTTTTTGGGTCTATCTGTGACCCGTCGCTCTCGCTCGCCATTTGTTGATGCTGTTCGTTTTTCTTGTGGGTGTGTAGAGAAGGAATGGGGATATTCGAGATGACAGTCCGTTTGGATGGAGTGATGTGGAGAGAGAGAGAGAGAAAAGAAACGAAGAAATGGAGGGGAAAGGTCTCTATATATATTTTTTTCATTTTTAAAAAATAAAAATGGAAAATGCATTTGACTCCTATATTCCTATATGGAGTAGTATTTACTAAGGGTGTTAATGGTTTTGGTTAAAACCGAAAACCAAATCGAACCAAATTGAGTCGGACAGTTTGATTTGGTTTTTTTGTTATTAAGTTTGGTTATGATTTTAATTTTAAAAAACCAAACTCAATTGGTTTGGTTTTGGTTTTCAGTTTTAAAAAACCAAACCAAACTGAAGAACCGAAAAAACCGAAAAATATAATATATATATATATATATATATATATATATATAAACTTAAAGTTTGTAAATTCCCAATTCTAATAAGGGTAAAATAGGTAATGAGCTTGTTTTTGTTGATTTTAAGTTTCTTATTGTTTGCCCTTTTTTAAGATTTGAATGTATTAAACTAGCTATTAATGTTGTGTGTGATATTGACATATTAATATATGTTAATATGTTTCTATTTTGATACAATGTTTGTTTTTTTAGTTGCTAATGTAATGCTTTTATTAAAAATGTTTTTATTTGGAATTTGGCATGTCATTTTTTTTCATTTTTAATTATTTGTTGTTACTTGATAGGTTAAAACCGAAACCGAACCAAACCAAACCGAAATACAATGGTTTGGTTTGGTTTGGTTTTTTTATAGTATGGTTTGGTTTTGGTTTGGAAGGAACAAAACCGAAATATAATGGTTGGTTTGAAATCTCTCCTAAAACCGAACCAAACCGAACCATTAACACCCCTAATATTTACCCATCCTGTAAATAGTAAATACCCTTCCGGTAAAATGTACAATTAATGTTTTTTTTATTTTTATTTTCTCCTCTTTCCTCTAAATTGTTTTTCCGGCGCATCTCAATTTTTATCAGGAGGTGATATTGCCGGAATGTTAGAGACAAAAACACTCTTTCCACATGCAAATGGATGAAATTGCCTCTTCCAGTTAGCACAATTAGTACGGGCATCATTTGAAGCCCATCCTAATTATGCTAACCGGCTAATGAGAAAAGGGTCGAATGCTTCAACCCATGGCATTGCCTATAACTCCCTGTTAATAACATCTCTTCCTAAGCTAAATTTCTTCTCCATTCCCAGAGGCTGCCTCTTTATTAACCTTCCTCCCACTTCGTGAGAGGAAAATGAAGCATAATAGCAAAGATATTCTGCAGGAAACAAAATTTCCAAAATGAACAAAGTAAGAAACTGAATCCTCTCTCATGGCCTTAACCAGCAATGCCAAATTCAATTCCCATCCATTTCATCATACACTATTTACAATAAAAATTAGGGTAAATATCTAAATATCCCTCAAAAAAAGAATTCTATTTAAAAAACCCATAAAGTACTACAAATTATAATATAACAAGCCCAAATAAAATTATAATATATCCAAAAAAATCTAAAACCATAACTTCCATCCAGCTTTGTTTAAATTATACAGTTTTTGGACCTATATACCTTTTTTTATAATTGTTTATTTGTTCGTTTTCTTCTCTTTTTTTCCTTTTCTTTTTTGGTGATAAATGACAAATAATCTATTTATTAGACAAACAAGATGGTACTACACATTTTGAATAATTATTTTTGTATTTTAATAAAGAATGTAATAAGGGTGTTTTAATCAAGAAAATTCATCACTCAAATGGAGTTGGATGGAAGTTACATTCTTGGCTTTTTTGGACATAGTTTAACCCTATTTGGGTTTTACCAACAGGAAAATTATTCTACGGTTTTTTTGGATATAATTCTTTTTATGAGGGATATTTTGGATATTTACTCTAAAAATTAAAAGAAGCAGATGCCTTCTATAGATATTTTCCTGGAAAAATTCAACAGCATATGAACATGAACTATCGCAAAGGCAAAACAAGAATACTGCAGTTTGTTGAGCTGAAGAAAATATAAGGTTATCCATCTGTTTGCCACTGTAAGTGCTAGAAACCCTTACTTCTTAATACAATAAAGTAGATGTTTGATATTTGAAGGTAGATACAAACACAAACAACTGGTCAAATTTCCCAACAACTACTGCTTCAGATGTGGGAGATGGTGATTCTCCACACTTTGCCCCTTGTGCCTCAAAGCGTACCTAAAGAAAATAATTGACATTTAGAGTTGCACTTTATTAATCAATACATGTTAAATTTATGGCTGTAAAAAGATAATTAAGAAAATGATAATAAATGCCGGTAAAAAGATACAAAAATATAACCCATGCATATATGATACAAAAATAGCAATAATTTTTTTTTGAACAAAAAAGAAAAAGAAGGGGGGGGGGGGGGGGGAGAGGAGGCTTAAAGTATAAATGCAGAGAGACTATTACCCAAAAGAAAAAAATGCAGAGAGACACCTGTGTGGTTTACAATTTCATCAACTAATGCTCCAGAGACTAGATGATGGCAGGGTCCAAATTGATTCTCACGGCCTCTTAGTTGACATTAGGATCATCATCACTATATATTCTTGACTATTCCCAAGCAGTAAAATAAAAAGTTGCATCATATAAAAGTAATAAAACATATAAAAATGTGATCATTTCAGTAAATGATGAGGAGACCAGTCACATAGTTGCAGAAACAAAGTCATTGTGACAATGCTTCATCATGATTAAAATATGGGATGACAAAGGCCCTGCATGCACGGGTTTTTTTTTTTTTTTTTTTTTTTTGTTGGGGGGGGGGGGGGGGGGGGGGTGGTGCTTAATAAGTAGGGGTATGATTATCATCTCCATTATGATTAGGGAAAGTTAACTAAGGTTGAATCTTTCTCTATTAAAAAACTTGGGGGAATTATAGATAGGTTTGGCTACAGGCAAATTATTACAGTCAGTAGTCATTCTTAGTTAAGTTAGTAGTCATTTACTTGGAAGTTAGAGTATTGAACTGTAATTCCTTGCTCCCAGCCGGACCTATCTGTAATTCTCCCAAAAAACTTCATACTTTCTTTTTCTATTAATAACTTAAAGTCTTGAAGACTCTTTTCAACTTCATCAAGGAGACCTACATGACAGGAGAATTGCAAATTCAATTTGGGTGTTATGGTGCTTAAGCTTTTAGAGTGGGTGGGTGGGGGCTGCCACTGGGGAGAGAGGGAGAGGTAGAAAGAGTTCCATGAAAACTGATAAGGATTAAGGAAACAACCATTCTAAGAGAGCTCAAACTACTGATTCCTTAGACTACAACTGGGGAATAAACACATCTAGAGAGTTCACGATAGGCCCTATGGAGTGGGAGACCTCATTTACACACCAACAACATCAGCAACTGGACTCTAAAGCCCATTGAGACATAGAGCGAGCCAACTGTTTAAATATATAGATACATAGGAAAACATGCCGAAAGAGCCTATAATATCTGCCTGCAGCAGCAAAACAAGGAGAGCCTGTTATGCCGCTGGCTTTGAAGAGATTAACTAGGATCTTTGAAGGAGAACTCAAAAGATGATGAGGTCCAATTGTCCAAAGTCCTAGTCATTCTTAGCTGAATACACATATCCAGCCCTTCAGCAAGCAATGCAGTTGATCCTCTAGAAACTACAGACATTTGATTACGTCTCCTTCAATGCAATAGCACAACTTCACTACCCCCTATAAGGCTATATAACACGACTCATTCTGTAACGAAAGTGGTTGGTAGTATAAGACTAATACCAGAGAGCATATGAGGCACATCCAGCTACAAGAGCTAAGAGAAAGGTAGGACCTTAGCCTAGTGAGTGACTTTCTTCAATTCAAGAAGAGGGAGAAAAGGCTGACGTGTGCTTCCAGCCTCACTCCCCAAGTGACTCTTTCTTGTCCGGTCGTACTAGCCCATTTCTTAGATTGAGAGAGATCCCCTATATATAACACTGTTTGGTCTTGGAAAAAAACCTCATCTGTCGCTTAGCTTTATTTTCTTGGGCGTGGAGGAGCAACAGAAATGGCAGTATGGTACTATATTCATAGGTGGCTGATCTCCAGCTGCAATGGCCCCTCATGCATAGAATTCAAGCTTTAAACACATGTCAGATCATTTGTTATAAATTTTAGATATTCTGAGCAATCTCCACACACATACTCACACTTCTGTAGAGCATTAGTCCGCACACTACAGTAGCAGCTCATCAGTAATGGTTGGTTTTTTTATTTTTTTCTTTCCTTAGGTTCTACTTACGGTTTTAATTGAAGGTTAGAATTTGGTGGACTCAACTAGGGTTTTTAATCTCTAAATAGGGTTGCAATCTTTTATTTTGGAGTGGACTGATTTGAGAATTGAGAATTTGCAACTTCAAAACTTACTTTGAAGGCTTGGTTGCCTATATTTCTCTCTCCTTACTTCTTTCTTGTTTTTCTTCCAATTCTTTCTTCTTCTTATCTCCCAATTTCTCTAAATCTGATTATAAATTCCTATTTTCCCAAGCCTCATCACCATCAAAACAAATTTCAGCAAATCCTAACCATAATCCAGAATTATAGTGCTAAATTTGTGAAAGGTCCTACCTCGGTTTTGGTATTAAGGCCCATCCTGCATCAACTTGATATCAGTTGTAATGGCTAAAGTAAACTGCTATGATTGGGTGATTAGAAGTCAAAGGTTTAAGACTCAAGTGAATTAAATGCCATAAAAAGGAATAAAATTTTCATAAGCGCAAATATTATAATTACAGCTATTTATGTCAAGATTATATTATATTTTTTACATTTTATTTTAAAAAGTAACAGACGTTGCATAGCAATTAGCAACAATGGAGAAGAATCTTTCCAATTATTGCACATTTGTCATTAAATTTTTTAAAGGTTGTATCTTATTCATTTTAAGCCTATGAAAACTAGAAAAGGATTATCTTTACACGATTGTCAATAATTACACCATCACTCTGACTAAAAAGAGATTTCCAATAGCTTTAGCCGAAGTGCAAACAATTTGAAACAAAACTAATAACACCACATTGCAGTAGGATATGCAACTTCAAGTAACAACCACAACATATTAATGCACTGATCCAAAAGAAATTCATTATCACCAATTTTTTTCTGAATAGGGTTGAAGACTTCAGTAGATCCAAACATGGGTAAAGTTTATCTTTTTCAGTCACACAATGCTCCAAGCTCATTTGATGAAACTAACTCTATTAACTAGAGCCTACCATAAAAATAATAATAATAATAATAATAATAATAATAAAATAGTCCATTAACCATCATATAAATAACATTACATCCTCCTAGGACCAAAAGAGCAAATATGGTATAAATGCAAATTTAAAAAAAAAAAAAAACATGTTGTACATCAAACAGATAAGGAAAGATAGCAAACTATATAACAAAAAATTCCATTTCACCTTCCTTTCCCCTACAATTGGTGGTGCTCCTCAACCCTATCCTCAGCATTGGGTGAAACTAGGCTCTCAACATAGATATTTGCATTAAGACAAGTAGGGAAGCTGTGAATCACAGGAAACCTGAATGTATTATCTTTTGAATTGTACAGAGTTAAAACCGAAGCGAATTCGAATAGCATTTCACCATCCTTTGAAAAGAACAATGGCCAGTAGTATGGAAAACGTTCAGTAGCAAAAAGATCTATCACATATGGGATCGTGAGCAATTTAGTCCAAGATTCTCCCAAGCCATATTCCTTCATTACCCATACATCACCATGACTTCCACGGTAATTACAAAGTATAGAAAGACATCCTCCTAGAACTCCCAATGTTCGGTCATACCCAGAATCTCCATACTTAGGTTGTGGCACCTCTATGTAAGTCTCCTTTTCCAAATCAAGAGCAACAATAACCCACGAAAGACGCAAAACATTATTGTGGAAACCACCATAGCGTATTGATGGCCAATTAAGAGCTCCACTCACCAATCTACCAGGCTCGTCATGTGGAGGACCATAAAGAAAATCCTCAATCCTCCGCCAAGTATTGGTCCTGGACGTATAAACCTTGACTTCAGTTACAGAATGTTTATGACGAACAAAGCAAAGGACTGATACCACCTTGTAATCATCAATGGAGTCATCATAACCAAACCCATATATAACATAACGCGCAAAATAAGACTCAACCCACGTTTTAAAACCCGGCTCCGGCAACCTCCTGAATTCTCTTATAGCTGGGTTCCCTACAATGATAACGTCTCCTTTGAAAGCGATACACAACAAGCCATTACAAGAACCTATTACCCAGTTTGCACGACGTGGGTCTCTGAGGGGATAATCAAGCTCTATAGCATTATCAGATTGTTCATTGTATATGGAATAAAGTGAGCAAGACCTAAAACTAAAATGGGGTTCGGCAGGAGTTATCATGACTCTATGGTGAGTGTATTTGTCATCTATCGTTGACAAGTGGAGGTGCTTTTTGATGAAATGGGGATCAGCTATAAAAGAGCGCCACAGCTTGCATACGCACCTGAATCGTAAGAGAGTCTTGACGGGGAGTCTTGCGAGTACCTCATGGATGATTTCGCTTGGAAGGTTCGGCATTTGTGTCGATTCATTGGTCAGATCGGTGTTTTGCTCGATGTTCCGAGACTTTCCAGGGTCTATCTGTGAGCCGTCGCTCTCCCCCGCCATTTGCTGGTGGTGTCCGTGCTTTTAGGTCTTGTGGGTGTAGAGAAGGAATGGGGAAATTGGAGATGCTGCTGACACCGTGCGTTTGGATGGAGTGATTTGGAAAGAAAGAGTAAATAATTGGATGTACTTGTCTGCAACTCTGAGAATGAGGAGGGAAATAAATGGGCAAAAAAATGGAATGGTAAATTACTGGAAACCACCCCGTATTTTAGATCCGTTTTGACTTTTGTGCCTTCTACTTTAAATCCATTCAAAATGAGCCCTAAACTATATGGGTGATTTGGTGTGACAAATTAGCTGGTGTTTGGGATTTTTACAAAATGGGTCAAATTGGATCCCACTAGTTTTATTAAAAACCAACAAAAAATTCGTCTGCATTTTACGACATTTTAGCCATACTTTTTGAATGAAGTTGAATCGCCATACAAGCTGTAAAAAGTTACCAAGCGATTACAATGAACCGATTATCAAGACTACCAAATAGACTCTTAGTATATTCCATTAGTACAACATTAATGAAATTTAGGAAAAACTATAATGTGATGGTCACGTGGCAGCAACTTACAAAGCGAAATATTTTAAATTCAACTTCTTTCTTTCTCTTAAAGCCAGCCATCAATCAAATTATCTCAAGTGCTAATTATTGTGGAGTTGACAGTAATCTTACAAGAATTAGTGAGACCAAAAGTTTGGATACTCTGGGCAAAAAATGTAAAACTACTAAAACCTTGATTTTAGGTGCACCTATGTAATCAAAATACCCAAGAAACTCTTGCAACTTTGTAATCATCAAAGGAGTGATCATAATAAAACCCGTGGACAAGCTCATCAAACCTTGAATGTTATTCGATCGGGTAACTTGGGTTCTCTTATAGATGGCCGGGTTCCATAAGAAGTGATAAGAGGATGCTGATATTACCAACCCTGAAACAGAAATACAAAGCAAGCCATTACAAGAACCTAAAATATTAAAAATGTGGACTCTTCGATGATAATCAAAGGTCAACTTCGTAACTAGATATTTCATGAAATATGGAGTAAAGAGAGCAAGACAAAATTCAACTGCATATGAACATGAACCATACGCAAGGGCAAAACAAGAATCCTGCAGTTTGTTGAGTTGAAGAAAATAGAAGGAAGATGCCACTATAGGTCCAGGAAACATTAGTTCTTAATGCCACAGAGTAGATGTTTGATATTTGAAGGTAAATGCAAACACAAACAACTGGTCAAAATTTCCCAACAAGCACTGCTTCAGATGCCGAAGATAGAGATACTCCGCAGTTTGTCCCTCGTGACTTAAAGCGTACCTAAAGAAAATAATTGAAATTTAGAATTACATTTATTAGCATATACATGTTAAAAATTATGGCTGAGCATCATCCTCCAAGCCAACAATAACTCAGAATTAAAATAGTGATGAGATAAAGCTGATGAGATAAAACAATAATTGAGAAAATGATAATAAATGCCAGCATTTAGTTGCAAAAATCCAACCCATGCGTATATGAGACAAAAATGGGGGGTGGTGGTGGGGGTGGGGAAGGTCAAACTTTGAGTACCTAAAGACAGCAATATCAAATGCAGAGACACACCTGCGTGGTTAACAATTCCATCAACTAATGCTCCAGAGACTAGACGATGGTGAGTCCATATTGATTCTCACAGCCTTTTTGTTGACATTAGAATCATCATCACTATTCTTGACTATTCCCAAGCAGTAAAATAAATGGTTGTATAATACGGAGTATTAAAACACAATCATTTGAGTAAAACACAATCATTTGAGTAAATAATCATTTTTAGTTAAGTTAGTAGTCATTAAGAAGTTAGTTGTAATTTTGTATTAAACTGTATTACTTTCCCAAGCTCGACCAATCTAAAATTCTCTCATTATTTATGCCAACCCGGCTCCCAAGAAGGGGAAATTTGGGGTCATCCTCCCTTAGTAGTTCAATTGCTTTCCTCGACTCAGTTTCAATGTTCAATTACGGAATTTGCCTCCCTCAAGCAAAGAGGAGTCCATATATCCCTTATATTCTAGAATTACCAAAGAAAGTTTTTAATTTCAGCATAATTTAAAAACAATATAATCTATCAAATTCTCAATATCTTGGGATTCTTAGAAATAAAAACTCATGCGACCTTTGGTAAAATTATTTCTTTCCATGTCGAATTGTCTTAAAATTGTTGGGGATATTCAATAAAATCATAAATAAAAAACACAATAAAAAATAATAATGAAACAAATTAACTAGTAAAAATGAAGTGATGGGTTGAGGCACTGGTATTTCGCTTTCTTTAAGATGATTTGTGTCTCTGCGGAAGCCTCAATCACTAGCTAGATTATTTTTGTATCTCCAAGTATGCAGATTTGAATAAAAAGTCAGGCTCTTTAGTACTCCGTATTTTTCTTTTGTGAAAAAATAATGTTCACATCAGTCACACCATTTTATCTGTGCTGGACGCAGAGACGGAACCATGTGTAGGCCTAAGGGGTCTATGGCCCCCTCCAACCTTTTAATTATATATATATATATATGGCTATGTAAGTGTATAATTCAACCCAAAAATTACACTTGGCTCCCCTCCCAAAACATAAATCCCTACTCATTTTATTTTCCATGTATGAATTTAGTTTTGAAAATTAATTTATTTCTCATTCTAGAATGGTGAAATTTTTTTGTTTATGCTTTGATCCCCCTTAATATGAAATCCTAGGTCCGTCCCTAGCTGGACGAGTGTTTATTTTCAAGCATATATCCATCATGTGAGAAATTATTCAGTTTAACTGGCGGAACTTGTAACATGATGATGTGATGTACAAGACCAAGTAGGTTTAGGTAAATGAGTTGGGACCATAAACTATTAAGCATTGGTCTAATTAAATATTAAGATTTCAAAAATTCAACCCAACCAACGTCAGAAGCAGGAATCCAGTACTTCATTGCCCATCTTACTTCCCCCTTTTCCCCAAATGCAATTTCCAACTATCAAAATGAGGAGAGAAGGGAAAATGAGAAATTGAGAAGCTATAGTGCTTCACAAGCACATGGCAGAAATGAAGAATCTGTCTACCAGCATTCAATAAGAATCATGGGGCAATACACTAGCAAAAAAGAAAAAAGAAAAAAGAAAACATAACACTAACTATATATAGAATGACAAAGTAAACCAACATAATCAGGTATTAAGTAAGGCTGATTCCTTTATTGTTGTCAATTATTCCATCACATAGATGGTTCACACTGATCTGATCCAGTTTATCTTTAGAATGGAAGTATAGCCATGACAAATTATATGGTCTCAAGTCTCAACCCATAACATTAGCCTCAAAACATGCATTATAAGAATCTTTCCTTATTTGGAGAGACTTATGAATCATAAGTTATGATGAACTTTTTAATATGATATGAAGTAGTAATTTATTCAGTCATGTAATTCCAAATGGACTTCTTGTATCTAATTGTTCAGGAGCTAACACTGAGATAATAAATTTCCTAATAAACACATCACTTTTAGCAACAGAAAGTTTGCCCAAATTTGGGTAACCGAAGATTTTGAATGACTTTTAAGTATCAGATAAGAAGGAAAAAACCAACAAATTGCACATATGTAGAAGACTGGCTTAATAATGTGACACACAGTAATAATAGTAGAGAATGGTAGAATATTTAATCATCCTGCCCACATCCTATTCTGAAGTTTAAAACCAAATGGCGCACACATAATTTTTTTTCCATACTAGACATTCAGCCAATATTTCTGGAAATTATCTCCATGAAACAGATAGCTGGTCATGTCTTTTTTTCATTTTTTATTTATTGATAAGGCAATGTAAATTGTATTAATCAAAACACTGCATGTACACATGTTGTATACAAAAGATAGCAAAACTGTGAGACCTCACAGTTCAGAAATTCTAAGAAAGTATGAAAAGTCATCCGATCCTTGAGAAATACAGTATGACCCCAATAAAAAAGAAGCCCCAAAAAACCTGTGTCAACAACCTATCTATATTTTTTTGATGAAGTAAGATATGTATTAATAACAAAAGGCTTAGCCCAAGTACATGAGTCATATACAAGCACTAAACAAAGAACCCTTTAAAGCTTAAGGGCATCTACAAAATTTACAAAGAAAGGTTACTACAAGTAGAATAGCTAGAATACCACAAAAGAGGCTCTTAAGCAAAAAAGATTTGAGTTCAATAGTAGACTTTTCAATTCCATCAAAAGTTCCACGATTCCTTTCCTTCTAAATACACCAAAAGATTGCATGAGAGGCCATAGTCCAAATCACTTTACCCACCTTACTACCCCCTCTAAACCACTAACCCGAAATAAGATCATAAGTAGATGAAGGGAGAACCCAATGGACACCAATCATATTAAAAACAAGCATCCAAAGACTTATAGTAACCATGCAATGAATGAAGAGATGGTCCACTGTCTCTGCTTTCTATTTACACAAAATGCATCTATTTGGAATCGTCCATCTTTTTCAATAAGGTGATCCAAAGTCAAACATTTATCTCTACCCACCAACCAACAAAAGAAGGTCACTTTAGAAGCTACGGAAGCAATCCAAATAGCCTTAGCCGGAGGAAACGGAGTACTTTGAGGTCTCCAAACATTGTAGAAAGATTTTATGGAGAATAGAACTTTAGAGTCCTTACGCCACACCAAGGTGTCATTCTCACCCACCAAAATCTTACTATCATAAATAACTTGGAAAAAAGTCATAACACTTTCCATCTCCCAATCATTGAAGCACCGCAAGAAAATAACATTCCAACAAATGATCCCAGGAGTCCATTCCATATAATCCATAACCAAAGCATCTTTATCCAATGCAATATCAAACAAAACCAGAAATTCCATCAATAACCTATCTATATTCAATTCCTTTCCATAAAAAACTCTTCTATTTCTTTCTCTCCATAAGGTCCAGAAAATAGCATAGTCATGCTCTCTCGGCAAACAAACGAACAAACAAAATGAAAGATACTTTTTTCTTAAGTGAGAGAGACTACTAAATAGTTTCGTTTAAACATTCTTCGGTTTGAGATTATAAAAGCCGAGTGTCCAATCTAAAATTAACCTGATAATGCAAGCCTAGAGTTTGAAAACACATTGAAATAGCCCTAAAAAAGAGTTGGGAGGGGGGGGAGAGAGAGATTGATATAAGCCTACAAAAATCACAAATATCACATGAAATTGGAAAGCAAAAACAGGAAAGGGTCAAGTAAAAATTCTTCGCATTGTCTTTCCACCTCCCTTACATGTTGCCTCTCTATTCCATTGTGGCAATTGGGTGACACAAGGCTCTCCAAGATTGTCTCTGCTTCAAGCCCATCCAAAAACCTGTGAATCACTAGATTCCAAAATTTATTATCTTTTAGGTGTTAGATAACTAACATTCAATCAATCTCAACTAGATTTTGATCATTCTTTGAGAAACACAAAGCTTTCAAGCATATATATGGGATATTAATCACAACTTTGGTCCAAGACTCCCTCACGCCATATTCCTTCATTATGCAAAACTGATTGTGATATCCATTATCGCTGTGCAGTTTACAAAGACATCCTATGAGAAACCCCCCATCACATATAGGGTTAGGAAAGCAGCATTCAGCAAGACAAGGTGGTAGAAAATCCCAGAATTTCTCCTACAATTAATGAAGTGAAGCAACCAATGGAGTCTTCAATTCACCTCTAGGAAATAGCTTTTAGCATATATATGGTCGATATGTTTGATATGGTTCTACCATCATGGCAAGAGATTACTATCACCTTTGAGTCATAAATAGAAAAATCGTAACCATATCCAAATACGACAAAAATGTAACGAGCACAACAATGATTTGGCACAACATGGCAAGAGATTACTGGTCAAGCTACAAAGTCAAAAACAGAAGTTTTGTATTGTTTAATCAGAAAATTTTGAATTTATTATTTAAAAAGAACTCAACTCATATCTCTTTTCTGTAAATGATGCAACCCATAAAAACATGATACAGCACTCACCATTCTTTTCAAGGCTGCCACTTTCAGACATAGTAGCTGCATTTCCTAATTGTTAGATAAGATGAAGAGACTTTTAATTCAATGTTTTTTCCTTTGTCATTACTTATATAAGATGTCCTCAATCTACTAAAGGGCCTAGATTAATACAGAGACCCACCAATTTGCATATAAAAAGCCATGTCAATTTTGATAAGGTGGTGCACCATCATCACTTATCTGTAAAGATAAATATGGGTGTTCAAAGTTATATCATAGCTAACAAAAGTAACATAATGGTAAACAACCAAAACAATATGCCAACTTTTCTAACAGAAATGGAGCAGCCAAACAATATTGTTGATCACAGCTTAAATCCTAATCAGCAAAAATCAATTCATGCAGAAAGGTTTTAATTGGAAATGGTAAATAACAGGGAAAAAGGTTTGAATAAGATAGTCAGCCTCACCACTCCTCCCTATTCTTCACTTTTTTTCTCTGTTTTTCTCTTTGGTTGTACCTAGCATTGCTAGTTAGTCCCATCATTAACATTGGGTGAAACTAAGCTCTCCACATATACAAACGACTCAAGCCAACCGCAATCATCATCAACCAGAAGAATCCTGCATGTATTCTCTTTCGGATTATACATAGCTAATATGATCCCATCCATATCTATCAGAATTTCATCATTCTTCGAATACCATAATGCCGCCATCCACTCTTCACATATAGGCTCTGTATCAGATTTAAGGGTGACCAATCTAGTCCAAGAAGCCTTTACACCATATTCCTTCATTACCCATATCTCAGCATAGTCCTCAAAGTCAGAACAACTTATAGAAAGGTATTCTCCTAAAACCCTAAAATCTCTAATTGAGAGAGTAACGACATCAGGATCAGGCACCTGCACCACCTCTTGGAACTTCTCTGCTGCCAAATCGAAAGAAATTATTACAGACGACAAATCTTGACCGATTTCACGTTCCCCAAACCAGTGTAGAACCCCATTCAAAGGGCTCCCTGGTCCAAACAAAACAATACGTGGATCCACGTCTTGAATCCTCCTCCAAGAACTGGTTTTCAGAGAAAAAATTTCGACCATGGTTGAAGCAAAATCGCTAGAAGTAGCGGGGCGAGCAACTCTTACTACCTTGTAATCACCCATACATGAATCATAACCGAACCCATAATTCAATTGACAGCCACCGGTGATAGCATAGGGTTTTGGTAATTCCTTGGCGTCTCTGGTTGATGGGTTCCACAAGATAATGCTGTCGGAGTCGACGACTAGGCATATCAAGCCATTGCAAGAACCCACGATTTCAGCCTTACGTTGGGGCATTTTCAAGGGGAAATCAAGTTTGACAGGTTCATATTCGTCTTCATCGGCTACTTCGAAGTCTACGGATTGAAGTGGGGAAGTTGAGAGGAGGAGTCGATGGCGGTGGGTGTTGGCGTCTTTGGTTGCTCGGTCGAGGTGCTTTTGCACGAAATAGGGATCGGCGATTGAACAGCGCCATGATTGGCATGCGCACTTGAAGCGTAAGAGAGACTTGACGGGGAGTCTTGCGAGTATGTCGACGATGATTTCGCTTGGAAGAACCGGCATTTTTGTGTTGAATCGTCTGCAACCCTCAAGGTGTGTTGCGGCTTAGCTCATGAGCTCATGTTTTTTTTTTTGGTCAGAACATGAGCTCATGTTCATTCTGCTTGTTGGACCTTTGGACACTCTCCTTTTTAAACCAGGGGAATTTTGGATTTGGTCTGGCTAAGAAAAAATAATTAGAGTCAGAAGTCATTGTTAGTTAACTTAGTAGTCAGAAACTAATAAGTTAGTAATAAATTGCACTGAACTGTAATTAGGTTCTCATATCCGACCAATCAAACATTTTCTAAAACAAGCAATAGATAGGAAAAATAAAAGGACCCTCACCGGTGAGGTGGAGGTGGGCTTTCTTCTTTTTTTTTTTTCTTTTTTTTTTTTTTGGATCCGGAGGGGATTCTATCTCATGGGATATGAAGTTGGGGTTCATCACGAGATGCTGAAATTATACCAAATTTTTTTAAAAATAATATTATACTAAGCCAAAACTCGTATAATACACCTATATATATATTAAAACTCTTATTTTGCATACAAAATAAAAAATGAATAAAAAAGACTCGTTTTTTCATATATAGAAAACATATAATTCGACATATTTTGTATTCTATTTATGATAAAATATCTTTAATTGTATTGTCGACAAGTTAACTCTTAATATAATCATCAACAATATTAATACTAATATTTAAAGTATTATCTTTATTTTATTAAATCAATATTTAATTAATAATTTTTTTTTATTGTAATCTCCTATCTCTTATGTAGTTATTAATTTTTAATCATTATTTAGTCAAATTCATGCTCCTTTAGTCCTTTCTAAGCGAATATACAAAAATAAAACAAAATAAAATAATAAAATTTATTATTATTTTATACGTGATTAATTTTTTGACAATATTTTATGAAAATTTAAATAAAGCAATATAAAAATAATGATGAATAGTAATATACTAAATGAAATTGCGTAAAATATTCACATATTTTTTGTACCAAATTTTTAATTAAAATTCATATTACACCTGTATATACTCGTATCCGCATTATTTCCACTTCCATTTTTTTCTATTGAATTTTTCATCATGTAATAGAAAGGACTAAGAAAACTGAGGATGAGAATTATGAATCCCTAATCCATCATTTATTTTTTATCGTAACACATCATGTCATGTAAGGTACATCTAATTACTCCCTTCATTTCATAATAAGTATCCTATTTTCCTTTTTGAGATGTTTCAAAATAAATGTCCCATTTCAAAAGTTAATGGATCTTTTTTACTCATTTTTTAAAATATCCTTAAAAAGGTTTTATTTCTTTTTCTAATGTTTTACAAATTTGAGGACAAAATTAGAATTTCATAATATTTGCATTGATGTGAAAGAATTTAAAAGAGTTTCATTAAAAAGCGTATTTTATCAAAAGGAACACTTATTATGAAATGGAGAGAATAAAAGTGTCAATGCATTCAATTATTTTAAGTGTGCTTCTCGAATCGGCCTCTTTTGTTTGTTAAATGTTGTCACATACTTGACGGGAAAAGTCAAACCTGATAATAAAAAGAGCCACCTGTTTCAGGATAACAAGAAATATTGCATCTGATCAATCCTTTGTTTTGGGAGACGTCTTCTAATTTATAGAAGCCTAATGTTAGAGCTCATAAATCTATAAAAGAAAATGAAATCCGGGAGTAGGGTATTTTTTGTACATAAAGATTTCACAATACCAATAAATATCATTGATTTCCTAGGTTTAGAAAAAAAAAAAAAAAAAAAAAAAACTTTTACCCTCTATTTGGTTCATGGATTCTACCAGGGAAAAAAAAAAGGCAGAGAAAAAAAATAAGAAGGAAAGAAAATGAAAGGAAAAGATAAAATCATATCAAGCCAAAATTATTCTCATTCTTTTTTTTCTTCCAATTTTTCATTGCAACCAAATAAAGAAAAGTAGAATTCTTTATATTTTATTTTTTTTTTTCCTTAATAAAATCCACAAACCAAATAGAGCCTTAATGAAAAGAAAATGGAAAAATGAATCCTCTGTTTTGTTAGAGCCGATAAATTTGGAAAAGCAAGTGGAAAAAAATAGGGAGGATAAAAGGACATAATAAGGAAACATATATAAAAAATAAATAAAAACATCCACCAAGTTTTCAAGATACCCGTAAAATATGGAAACAATGAATAATAAACTTGCTACATAATAAACACCTTCAATTCTGAGGGTTCAAAAATGATTCTGTCAAACAAAACTAAGTGACAAAGGTGGGGAAATAGCGATTCCATCCATTCAAACTTTTCATTGGATGATTTAGATGCCGTCAAACAAACTAGAAGACTTCACAGAAGGGGGGAACTCATGCTACAAAAATCAACCCAGTAAGCAAAAGAGTTCACCCTTGGATGATTTAAATGTTCTGTTATATTTCTTTATTCCTGAAAAAAGTTTGACAAACTGGATTTTTTATGACTGAATACATTCGTCTAATGTCATTTATACAAGATATGACACTATGTATAGAATGACACAGTAAACCAACATAATCAGCTATGTAAGTAGGGCTTTATCATACAACCTGATCGAGTTTTTCTTTAGCACAGCAAGTATATATAGCCCTGAAAAATGATATGGTCTCAACCCTGCAACACATAATCAGCCTCAAAACATGCATTACAAGAACCTTTTCTTATTTAGAGAGACTTGCGATGAAGCTTTTGACAAGAATTTGTACTTTGTTCAATCATGTATTTTCCAAATGAACTTCTTGTCTATAACTGTGCAGGAGCTAACATTGACAGAATGAATTTCCTAATAAACACATCACTTATAGCCATGGAAAGTTTGCCCAAATCTGGGTAACAGGAAATTTTGAATGAATCAAGTATCAAAACATTATAATGAAAAACCAACAAATTGCACATATGCATACGACTGGCTTAATGATGCTGCAAAAAGGAATAACAATAGAAAATGGTTGAATATTTAATCCTGCCCACATCCTATTCTAAAGTCTAAAGCCAAATGGCATACAAAATTATTTCCCATACTAAACATTCAGCAAACATATTCTCCATCTGAAAATTATCTCCATGAAACTGACAGTTTGTCATGCCCTCTCTGCAAACAAATGAATAAAATGGAAAACCTCTTTCCAAATTGAGAAACTACTAAGATTGTTTCATTCAAACATTCTTCGGCTTGAGATTCTAGAAGCTAATTGTCCAATCTCAAATTAACCTGATAACTTACACCTAGAGTTTGAAAACACACCCAACAACCATAAAATTTATAAATAAATAAATAAAGGTTGAAATAGGCCTATAAATGTCACAAATATCACATGAAATTGGAGAAAAAGAACAGGAAAGAATCAAGTTAAGCTTCTGTACATCCCTGGATGCTGCCTCTATATCCCATTGTGGCAATTGGGTGAAACAATGCTCTCCAAGAATGCCTCTGCTTCAAGCCCATCCAAAAATCCACAATCACTAAATTCCTAGATGTATTTTCTTCTAGATTGTACATAACTTTCACTCAATCTCAAATAGATTTTCATCATTCTTTGAGGAACACAAAGGCTTCAAGCGTATATATGGGTTATGGATGACAACTTCAGTCCAAGACTCCCTCACATTATATTCCTTCATCACCCAAAATGCATTGTAGTAGCCATTATTGTTGTTCAGCATCCAAAGACGCCCTTTGGAAAACCCTCGATCACCTATATGGTTGGGAAAGCACATTCAGCAAAACAAGGTGGTCGAAAATCCCAGAAATTCCCCAACAATAAATGAAAGGAAGCAATTACGCACAAGTAATCTGAACCCAACCAATGGAGTCTTCAATCCTCCAGGAATTAGTTTTTAGTGCATATATGCTTGATATGGCTATATGCCTCTACCATCAAGGCAAGAGAGTACTACCACTGTGAGGTCATCAATAGACAAATCTAACCATATCCAAATACGTTTTAACTGTACCAGGCATAATAATGATGTGGCTCATCATGGCAAGAGATTATTGGTCAAGCTATAATGTTAAAACCACAAGTTTTGTATTATTTAATCAACAAAATTTGAAATTACTATTACCAAAGAACTCAACTCTTTATAAATGAAACAGCCCATACAAACATGATGTGGCACTTTCTGTTCAAGACTGCCATTTTCAGAGCAGTTTAATATGGATTAGCAATAGGAGCTGCTCAAAGTAACAGCATTCCCTAGATTGTTACATAAGATGAAGAGACTTTTAATTCAATTTCTTCTTTGTTATTACTTATATAGGATGTCCTCAATCTACTAAAAGGCATAGATTCTCACAGAAACCCACCATTTTGCATAGCCACGTTGAATTTGATGAAGCAGTGCACCATGATCAGTTACCTCTAAAATACATATGGAAGTTCAAAGTTGCACTATAATTAACAAATGTAACATAATGGTGGATAACCAAACAATATGCCAACTTTTGTAACAAAAATGCAGCAGCCAAACAATAAATTATTGATGACAGCTTAAATCCTCATCAACAATAAGCCAATCATGCAAAACTGTTTTAATCAGAAATGGTAAATGAAAAGACAAAAGGTTTGAATAAGATTATCAACCTCACCTCTCCTCCCCATTCTTCTCTCTTTTTTCTTCTTCTCTTTGGCAGCATTTGGCATTGCTAGCGGCTCCCATCATTACAGAAGGGTGAAACTAAGCTCTCCACATACATAAACGTCTCAAACCAAGCGCAATCACCGTGAACCATAAGATTCCTACGCGTCTTCTCTTTTGGATTGTACATTGCTAATATTTTCCCGTCCACATCTATCAGAACTTCATCATTCTTCGAAAACCATAATGCCGCCACCCAGTCTTCATATATAGGCGCTGTCTCAGATTCAATGGTGACCACTTTGGTCCAAGATGCCTTTACCCCGTATTCCTTCATAACCCAAATCTCAACATAGTCATCAAAGTTAGAGCAAACTATAGAAGGGTATTCTCCTAAAACCCTAAAATCTCTAATCGAGATATTCACAACATCAGGATCAGGTAGCAGCAGCACCTCGTCGAACTTCTCCGCTGCCAAATCGAAAGAAACGATTGCACCCAACAAATCTTGATCGATTTCGCGTTCCACAAACCAGTGTAGAACCCCATTCAAGAGGTTCCCTGGCCCATACAAAACAATATTCGGATCGACGTCAATCCTCCTCCAAAAATTGGTTTTCAGAACAAAAACCTCGACTATGGTTTTATCAAAATCACTAGAAGTAGCAGGGCGAGCGACTCTTACTAGCTTGTAATCGTCAATACCAGAATCAAAACCGAACCCGTAGCTTAACTTATTATCATCGGTAACAGCATAGGGTTTCGGCAATTCCTTGGCGTCTCTGGTTGATGGGTTCCATAAGATGATGCTGTCGGAGTCGACAAGTAGGCATATCAAGCCATTGCAAGAACCCACGATCTCGGCCTTGCGATTGGGGATTTTCAAGGGGAAATCAAACATCACAGCTGCGTCGATGTCTTCATCAGCTGCTTCGTAGTTTATGGATTGAAGTGGGAAAGTTGAGAGCAGGAGTCGACGGCGGTGGGTGTCGGCGTCTTTGGTTGCTCGGTCGAGGTGCTCTTGCACGAAATGGGGGTCAGCGATTAGAGAGCGCCATGATTTGCATACGCATTTGAAGCGTATGAGAGTCTTGACGGGGAGTCTTGCGAGTATGTCGACGATGATTTCGGTCGGAAGGCTCGGCATTTTGTGTTGAATCGATTGTCGGGTTGGTGTTTGTGAAAATGCCATTCCCGTTGGATGGTGGTTATTTTGCAGAAAATATGTGTAGTACCACTCTTTGTTATAACTTAATGAAGCTTTTTTTGATACGCAACTTGTTGGAGTTGCTAAGGCCGTGTTCGTTCTTTTGTAGTTGGGCCTTTGGATACACTTCAAACCAAGCATGAAACAATATAGGGGCATTCAGCCACAAGCCCCGTTTTCAATACTTATACGGGATCAAGTCTCCTTCAAAAAACTATTTAAGCCTCAAGTCCAATGTTAGATGATTGGATAAAAATGCCTCCAAGGCTTTAAAGACTTTCTATTCAAATTTTGTAAAGAATTAAATTCTTCATAATAACTTTCATACAAAATCAGCGATATTCCTATTCCTTGCTTCCGAACATCGTGTAACTGAACTAAAAGCTAATCAACGTTTCTCTGTAAGTTGATTGTGGTTCAACTTTTCCAACGCAAAAAATGAGAATTTTTCCAGCATAAAAATAATTACATGAAGTTTATGAAATGTTACATGTTAAATTGGTAATAGTTACTTCATACTTGTAATTGTTTAATACAATTTTGTAATTAGTTACATGGGGGCTCATTTGGGAGTTTCAACAAATGCATAACTTTGTTGTAACTATTTGAAGGGATGCTAAATCATCACAAAGTTTTAAGTTTTGGGGATTTAGATCAATGTACAAATCGGCGGATTTGATTGATATATTATTGGGTTAATATTAATGGAAAAGCAATATAAATTGTTTTGCCAACAGATCTTGAAGGGGATAAACATGGGAATCCTCATGATTTCCGCAAAAATTGTGGAGATGATTCGCATAAAGAATCTTGCTAATTGTAAAATTTCAACCGCCTGCTAAAATACTATTCTGGGCGAAAGGGTAAAGATGGAATTCGTGAATCTGACTAACACAATAAGTTACTTAAATGGTGACGTTTCCAACCATAAGTGGACTTGTGGCCATAAAAAGGATTTGGTAAGATGACTTAATGCTTTACAAAACATAGGAATTGGACTCATGGCTGATTTTCCCTTCTTTCTTTTTTGACTGCGGGGTATGGAGTCAGTTTATAATTTAGGAGTTTTCGATAAAAATATGGTAAAAAGGAAAAAATTAATTGAGCAATTTATGAAATTAAAAAATCAATGTAAATTAATACTGAAAACAGAGGAGTTATCATTCCATAATTATCAAGAATAATTCAAGAATTCTTGAAATTTGTAGGGTAAATTTGAATTCCCTACATGAGATGAAAAATCTGACATAAATTGAAGATATTCGAGAATTTTGCTATTACGGGATGAGGAGACAGTTTTGTGGATCCACCAATTTTCTTCGTTTTTGATTGTGATGATTGTATTTGACTTTGTATTATAAAATGTCAAGTTAGGTAAGTGACACGGCCCGCGCATGAGAATGACCCATGGAGGGTACTTATAGGGGGAAGTGGCTTGCTCTCCTACTTGGTGGAAGGTTCTAGAGTTCTCCAGAAGACTCTAGTCATGTACATATGTAGGAAGTTTCTAGAGAAGGTTCTAGAACTAGCCGTTATTATAGCCGTTATTATAGCCGTTATGAATAGTCCATAGGAGTCTATATAAGGAGGGAGGCCTCATTTAGCCAAACCATCCAAAAACATCCAAAAACATCCAAGCATTGTAGCTCTTGAGTGTTGTAAAGCTTTCATAGTGCAATACAAGTTTCCTTTCCACAAAGTGTCCAAGTGTGGTTTCCTTCTTTCCTAGCTTGGTGGTGTGCTTGAAGGCTTACTTAAGGGTTCACGAGTAGGGCGTGAAGCTTAAGTGCCGCACGGGTAGTGGGTCGAAACATCGAGCCCGTGACAGTTGGTATCAGAGCCAAAGTTACAAGGAGTGTGACTACGGCAAAAGTAGCGATGGCGAACACCTCTAACCTGACGGAGGAGCTTCTTAACAAGGAACGGGAGGATGCTCGCAACACTGGCAGAGGCAGGAGGGATAAGTCGAAGGACGTGGTGTCATCTATGGAGGCACGGATGGTCAGGATGGAGACAGCCGTGGCCGACGTTGCGATGCGGCTCGAGGAGGACGTCCCAAGTCAGACGACCCTTGAAGGCATGGTGGAGGACCTTAAGGGCGAGATGTTGGGAACCTTGAACTCCATGGCTGACACACTTCGACAAGAGTTCCTACGCCAATTAGACCAAGTGTTTGCAGAACTGGCCTCATTCCGCGAGGAGATGAAGGAAATAAAGGGAGACTGGGCACTTTGCAAGGAGGCGGTGGTTAATCGGGCACACATGGTACGTGGGGCGCCGAAGATAGAGGCTCCAAGACCCAAGGCCTTTGATGGCAGGAGGGATGCGAAGGAGCTAGACACCTTCTTGTGGAGCATTGAGAGGTACCTCCAACACATGGGTGTGGAGGACGATGCAGGGAAAATCTCTACGGCTAGCTTGTTCCTCACCGACAACGCTTTCTTGTGGTAGCGTCGACGAAGCATGGAGATCGAGCGAGGTACGTTCACCCTTGAGACTTGGGAGGATTTCAAGAAAGATATTAAGCTACACTTCTACCCCGAGAATGCCCGCTTTGAAGCAAAAAAGAAGTTACGATGGCTGAAGCAAACGGGCACTGTCCGGGAATATGTCGCGGAGTATAGCAATCTATTGTTCGAGATTCCGGACATTAGTGAAGAGGATAAATTTGTGTTCTTTATAAGTGGGCTCCAACCTTGGGCAAGGCAAGAGCTGCAACGGCGTGGGGTGCAGAACTTGTCTTCGGCTATAGCGGCTGCGGAGTCACTTATAGAGTTCAAGAAGAGTGATAGAAGACCCAAGGGGTGGGAGGATGGTGATAGCAATGGTGGGGGAGACAAGGATGTCGAGAGAAAGACAGAATCAAGGAGGCCATCCCCGAGAAGGGATTCGAGGGGAGATAAGGGCAAGGATCAATCCAAGCCCAGGGCGTGCTACTTCTGTGATGGACCACACTTCTTGAGGGACTGTCCTCAGAGGGCGGCCTTGAATGCTTTGGCGAAGCGGCATGAGGAGGAGATAGAGCCAATTGAGGAAGCAAGGGTGAGTTCTCTTCAGTTGCTCAATGCGGCAGAGGCCAAAGTGGAGAAACCTAAGGCTCCAACCAAGGGACTGGTATACATCGACCCCGTGGTGAAGGGGAAGACATCACATGCCTTGGTTGATACGGGGGCGACACACAACTTCCTAGACGTGAAGGAAGCTAAGAGGTTGGGCGTGGAAGTCACCAAAGAGAAGGGATTGCTGAAGGCAATCAACTCAGCTGCCAAGCCGACGGAGGGTGTAGCTTATGGGGTGAAGCTATACATCGGTGCGTGGAATGGGTTGGTCGACTTCTCGGTGACACATATTGACGACTATCCCATGGTGCTTGGGATGGACTTCTTTGACAAGGTAAAGGCCTTCCCTATTCCCTATGCCAATAGCTTATGCATAGCAGAAGAAGGAATGTCCTGTACGGTGCCGATAATCCGACAAGACAATACCAAGTCGAAGAAGACAATGGCCATGCAGCTCTCGGACAAGAAGGAGGCGACACACTTGGCGATTTTGAAGGAAAAAAGGACTTCCCAAAAGTCGGCACAAGTCATACCCAAGGAGCTGCCGAAGAAACCACCATTCCAGGGAAAGGAAGTGGATGATATTCTGGCAGAAGGCGTGGTGCATAGGAAGGGAACGCCAGAGTATACGGAGTACCTGATCAAGTGGAAGGGACTACCAGAATCCAAGGCGAGCTGGGAACGAGAAGAGTCCTTGTGGCAGTACAAGGATCACATCAGGCGATTCAAGGTGCGGTTGCGCGACGAGGACGTCGCAGGATTGGGTGGGGGAGAATGACACGGCCCGCGCATGAGAATGACCCATGGAGGGTACTTATAGGGGGAAGTGGCTTGCTCTCCTACTTGGTGGAAGGTTCTAGAGTTCTCCAGAAGACTCTAGTCATGTACATATGTAGGAAGTTTCTAGAGAAGGTTCTAGAACTAGCCGTTATTATAGCCGTTATTATAGCCGTTATGAATAGTCCATAGGAGTCTATATAAGGAGGGAGGCCTCATTTAGCCAAACCATCCAAAAACATCCAAAAACATCCAAGCATTGTAGCTCTTGAGTGTTGTAAAGCTTTCATAGTGCAATACAAGTTTACTTTCCACAAAGTGTCCAAGTGTGGTTTCCTTCTTTCCTAGCTTGGTGGTGTGCTTGAAGGCTTACTTAAGGGTTCACGAGTAGGGCGTGAAGCTTAAGTGCCGCACGGGTAGTGGGTCGAAACATCGAGCCCGTGACATAAGGTAAGGCTATATCCACATCCATTTTGGCTGTATCCACAGCCCCACTGAAAATTTTGGTTAATTTACTCAATTTTCCCTAAGTGTTCCCATGTTTAATTTCCTCTTCTCCGTCCTCTCCCCTTATTCCCCTCCTCTTTTTCTTCATGTCTTTTCATTACAAAGAGATCTGATTTATCTAAAACCAATCACAGAGATCTGATTTGCCTTATATATATATATATATATATATATAAAGCTAAAAGAACAACAGTGAAGCCAAAGAGGACAAAGATTAGAGCTTAGTATGCCAAGTTGGAAAAATCGTGGAGACTTATAAAATTTTTTGGAGACGTCACTATGGAAGTTGGGCAATAGCGATCTATTAGCTATACGATTTTTTTTTCTTTTGATTCGTCCTATTTCTAACAAAGTTTAAAAGCCAAGTATTATAATTAGCAACCTATTTTTGATACTTCTTTTTTTTTTTTTTTTTTTTTTTTTTTTTTTTTTTTTTTTTTAAGAGTCCATGGCTATTAGGCATACATATATGCTTGTTTCCCTCTGTTGTGAGTATTGAATTTTGTTCAAGGGGAAGCAAATAGAAGCCATAATTATGGGAAAGAAGATTCATCTAAGTAGGCCATCATTTGCCGTACTGTTGTTTAAATTCAATTCCTTCAAAGAATATACTATGCAATTTGCTATTGCATTTATGAAATATGTTTGCAGGTTCGGTCCAAAACTATGTTTTGAAGGTCACTTTAATTTAGACTTGCCATCATTACAATTTACAAGCGCCGTGCTAGGAGCCTGCTTCATGAATGAATCAATGGCTGTTTCAATGACACACTAATCCCAGCATGAATAAACATTTCGCCTACAAAACACCAATAATGATTCAATTTGAATCCATTCATATGATGAGAGAATCGTTAAATTAGCAGTTGGAAATCAGACAGCATGTGTGCTGAAGTTAAAGAGAGGGATATGAGGCAAAAAAGAAAGAGAGGAGAGAGAAGAAATGTGGGACACTAAGGGCAAATTGGGTAAAGTCACTAAAATTTTTTGATGGGTTGTGGATGTAGCCAAAATGGCTCTGGAAATAGCCCCACCCAGTTATGCAAGGCATATTTTAACTTACAAACAAATGTGGACACACTGAAGTCATTTTACGGGTGCCTTGCGTGTGACATACTGTGGGAGCAAGTAATACAACTCATAAAATCAAGTAGTGGATCCAAACTCTCTAAGGAAACGAAACCAAGGGAGGCTACAAGAGGCATTACTGCATTAGAGTATATCTATTCTCCCACACATGGGAGAAAGAAAAACACGCTTAACGAATCTCCATTTAAATTTGGAGTTGAAAAGGCATGAGTAACTGAAATTTTGCCAAGTTAGCAATATTTTTCTTTGAAAAAAAAGGCCCATCATTTGATCAATCCTGCTTAATTAAACAGCCAGAAAATGAAAGCAACCAAGATAGCCCTTACACCATATTCCTCCACCACCAATACATCAAGATAGTTATCATGGTGAAAACAAAGTACAGAGAGGTAACCTCCCCTAACATCTTGAATTGAGATAGTCCTGAAATCATGATCAGGTAGTGAAAGTGTGAAACCACCTCTTGGAACTTCTTTGCCCACAAATCAAAGCAACAGCAATAGGTTTTGGTAGTTCCTTGGCGTCTCTGGAAGATGGATTCTATAAAATACTCTGTATCAGCTGACAACTTAGGAAACTTAGCCAAAAATTGGTGAAAACTACATGTCAAGATTTTTACAACTTCATAAGTAATTTGGATGGATGATTCAAACTTTAGGTAAAAATGGCTGAATGAGTGAAAAAAAAGAAGGAAATTTTGGTTAATTAATTGTCGGGGCACAAATTCAATCCTGACAATGTTTCAAGCCAAAATTTAAAATAATAATAATAAACTTGTTAAATCATGAATTGAAAACAATGTGTGGGCAGTTGTCACAATTAGCAACTTTCACATGAAAAACATTAATGTCACAACACAAACTCATATGGCAATATGGAATATATTTTGTGGTTTCCGATCCTCTGTTTGAGCTGAAGTAAATAAAGTAGAAAAATTTCAAGGCACCCAAAAAAATAATCAGCAGCCAAAATTTACTCTGTAAAATTTAATAATGTACAGCGTGTTGCATAGATTTGTTATAAGACACAGTATGAATCATTAGTTGTATCATGTCCCATTGCTCTATAATGAATTAATGAGAAACCACTCCTGTAGGGTGCCCCATGAGAACTTGCATATGAACCTCAAAAGTAACCCAAGCACAATTCATTAACACAAACTGTCAATCCTAAATTAACAAAATGATTTTGGATCATTACATCCAGAGGTTTTGTTTGCCACCACTACAAGATACTTTCATATGCAAATGAACATGACAAAAACCAGACTGTCAAATCCATATAATGTTGTGATTATCGAAAACATGTGTATCTTATGCTAGACCTAATGTTGAACTCATCAAACAGTATCCCTTTGTTTACCTGTGAACCAGTTCTACCAAAGGCTTAATAGAGACCTGATGTAAGATATTTTGCTTTCCACTAAAGTTCCCATCCGGATTGTGGATTCATGAAGTACCTTCAAAAGATTTAGCAAA
The DNA here is from genome assembly GCA_039720395.1 of Liquidambar formosana. NCBI lineage: Eukaryota > Viridiplantae > Streptophyta > Magnoliopsida > Saxifragales > Altingiaceae > Liquidambar > Liquidambar formosana. Next base: position 6,772,117 of record CM077822.1, read on the forward strand.
GATTAGGACATGCTAGTTTCATTTCCACTGTAGAAACCACTAAGCACATTAAGATGATTGGAACTTTGGATGAACGATTGGCAAAAAAAAAAAAAAAAAAAAAAAAAAAAAAATCTTCAAACAGCAGAAGCAATTATTGGGAGATATCATGAGAACTATAGGATATTAAACAACTATTTGTAAAATAATACATTAGTGTCTTACTGTTTTCAACTTTGTACACCTTGTTCAAGACCTTAAGGGCTGTTTTACTGTTTCTTTTTTCTTTAAATAATTCTGATTCTTAAAATAATCTTTTATTTAAATAATTTATAAAAAAAAGGCATTTACTAAACTCAACTCAAACCAACCCTACAAAGCCTACACCCATATCTTTGGGGTTAACCACATGATGCCAATTTCACTGTAAGATAATATTTAGGTCCATATCTTCTAAACAATAAAAAAGCATTTTCAATGATAAATCAAAATTCATGATAACAATAAACAATGTCTTTAATCAATCACTTGTTTTGCAAGAAGTCCTCTGATTTGGCAAAGACTAATGTTAGAGCTCATAAATCTGTAAAAGCAAATGAAAATTGGGAGTATGCCATTTTTTTTGAGACAAAGATTTCGCAACACCTATATATACCCTTGATTTCCTAGGTTTGAAAAAAAAAAAAATAATAATCATAAAAAGAAACAAAAAAAATTGGTGCTAAGAAATATTTGAACCCACACAACAAAAACCATCTTAGTCAAATAATATGAAACATTTGTTTATAGAGAGGAAAAAAAAAAAAAAAAACCACCATTACTTAAATACCAACTTACACCCTGAAACAATGATTAAAAAAAAAAATAAAGTCAAGGTCCATAATGGTTAAATCATTACACACACAAACATAGATACAGAAGGAAAATTAATTTAAGAAAACAACAAGAGCAGATTTTCTCACAATGGTGTGCCAAATTATGTGTGGCTTAATTGACTGTGGGTCAGTAATAAAAAACACTAACTGACAAATGGTAGAGGATGGCTTAAAATTTCTAGGTGGAAGTTGTCTTTGAGATGGAATTTATAAAATTTTTATCCAAACATAGAAATTCCTTATCCAAACATAGTGTTAACAAAATGTGACTAAGTAGGTGTGGCTTAACTGACTGTGGGTCAGTAACAATAAATGCTAACTAAAAAATGGTGGAGGATGGCTTAGAACATCTTTCCATTAACAAAATGTGACAACCTTAACCAAATTTACATCTCTCAACACAGAACAAAATTAAATTAATTCTAAAAAGAAACGTCACTACACAAAAAGTTGTTGTAATCATTAAGAACGTGAGATCTTTGATTCCACATGTGGTGACCCCAAGTAAAACGTTAGCAATTAAGTGCAGAAAAATAGTACCGATGACCAATGTCTCGACCTGGATGAACTGAGATTTGCAAATGAAAATTGGGACTTGTAGATTTTTAGACCTTTTTTTAAAAAAAAAAAAAGAAAAAAAAGAAAAAAAGAAGAGAGAATGGGAAAATTGAAGAATTTTGAGTGAACACCAGTTGATGAAGGGCTGGGAAAAAGAAGAGAGAATGGTTCTAATTGATTAATTATAATAGATGCGCTGCAAGTTATCTGTGTTGAAGCTAGAAGTAATCAATCAATTAGAACCATCATTTATGACTTCAGCATCCAGCAGCGAAGCTATAACCTGAAACAGGTTCTGTTTTAATCTGCTTCCCAGCACAAAGGGAAAACCAAAAAAAGGGGTGGAGGTTCAGTTTGTCCCGAGTAGAGAAAAAGAAATCGCCAACAAAAGCAACAATATAAAATATATAGGGAAGTTCAAAGTTATATCATAAGTGACAAAAGTAACATAATGGTAGAAACAAAATGTCAAACCTTTCTAACAGAATGGAGCAGCCAAACAATAGTATTGATCTCAGCTTAAATCCTCATCAACATAAAATTCAATCATGCAAGAATGTTTTAATCAGAAGCGATAAATGAAAGGACAAAAGGTTGTATCAGATAATGAACCTCACCTCTCCTCCCTATTCATTTTTTGTCTTTTCCACTGTCTTCGGCGTTGCCTGGCAGTCCCATCATTACTGTTGGGTGAAATTAGGCTCTCCACGTATATAACCGGATCATTATGAGCATAAGTCGGTAGTCTCCTAAATGTATCCTTTTTCAGATCGTACATTACCATGACTAAATCAAATCGACTCACAGTCATCAAAACTTTATCATTCTTTGAAAAACATAATGGCTGTAAACTGTCATCATATAGCAAAAAAAACCTGTCATCATCTAGAATCCCTGGAGATGGAGGCGCTTTCTCACATGGGATGGTGACCAATTTGGTCCAAGATGTTTTTACACCATATTCCTTCATTACCCATACCTCAAAAGAGTTAGCACATTGGTAAAGTACAGAGAGGCATCCTCCTAAAACTCTAAAATCTTTGCTTGAACTATCATCATGATCAGGTAGTGGCACCACCTCTTGGAATTTCTCTGTCGCCAGATCAAAAGAAATGATGGTACTTTTCAATTGATCTTCATCAGTTACATGATTAACAAGCCAGTGTAGAGACCCATTTGAAAAGGTCCCTGCCCCATTAAACAAACAAGCACTTGGATGGATGTTTCGAATCTTCCTCCAAGAATTGGTTTTCAGCGTAAAGATCTCGGCTTTGGTTTTCACGAAACGACGAGAAAAAGGGGGAATCAGTCTTAGTACCTTGTAATCATCAATGGAAGAATCATAACCTAGTCCAAAATTTAGATCGAGGTCATCAAGACACAGCCCATAAAAACCATCGAGTTCCTTACCGGGTTTTGGAAGTTTTTTCAGGTATTTAGGTTTTGGTAATAAATTGACCTCTCTGGTAGATGGATTCCACAAGATAATGTAGAAAACGTCAATAACTAAACATACCAAGCCATTTGCAGAACCCACAAACATACGCTCGTGCTTAGGGTATATCCCCAAAAGATTATCAAACATCACAGTTGCATCATCATCATCACCATCTGCTTCGAAGTCTACAGATTGAGGCGGGTCAATCGAGACGAGGCATCTCTGACGTTTGTTGTTGACGTCTCTCGTTGCTTGATTTAGGTGCATTTTGACGAATTGAGTACTGGAGATTAGACAATCCCATAGCTCGCATACGCACTTGAATCGCAGCAAAGACTTGACCGGTAATCGCAAGAGTATGTCGACGATGATATCATGGGGAAGCGTCGGCATGGGCATAGCTCCTTCAATTTGGTTCTTGCTCACAGATTCCATATTTGATTTCCTAGAATTTCATCACCAAGCATACGATTTATACAGAATAAATAAACAAAATCATACGGATTTCCATCACAAGCACCAACAAGGAGACCGTAAATGAAGAGAGCGATGGACTTACAAGAGAGAAGCGACAGTTGCACGCAAGACAGCTCTGACGAAGTCGTAAAGCCCCAATAGATTTTGCCGTTTGTTTTGCTGGAACTGCCGCTGCACTCGTGGAAGGCGGGAAAGGGAATGTGGGTGTGGGAAAAAGGTGGGGAAAACTGTAGGTGACGTAGGAGTGACAAGGGGAAGGTGAGGAGTGGGGGTGCCTTTGTTGGGGGTGAAAGCTTGAGTGGGGGAGAATTATGCAATTTAAATGCAACAATGCTTATAAAAAAATAAAAAAGGTAAATGACAAGAAACTCCCTATTACGGTTTATTTATTTTCAAACACTGGATAGTTTGGAAAATGCATGTGACCCTACGCCATTAACAGAAAATGCGATTTTATGAATGTACCCTTAACATATATCAGTAAAATCCTCAAATTATCCACATCAAAGACGAAAATGTTATTTAAAAAAATTATATGTAACGCATATTCCTTTCACAAAGGTATCTTTGTCACATAAGGTCTCTGTCGTCTTAAAAAACAATGTGACTCACATCCGATTCATGTGACCACTGAAAAAAAAAAAAAGAAAAGAAAGGGAATTTGGCCAGAGGTCCACCCTCCAATTCAAGCAAGCTGCACCACTGAGATATGCTGGATTTGCAAGAATCCACCAGCCCTTGGAGGCTATTACATTTTTGCACAACAGCTTTTATTCTAGTCCTTGGAGCTATTGATTTGTCTAATTGAGTCCCTAGATCAGGTTCGGAGCCAAACGTCCTCCCTGAAAGGGGTGCTTCAACTTCAGAAATTATTTTGGCAGACAATGTACCCCAGTGATGGTTGCTGCAATTTTTTTTCTTCTTCTCTTCCTTTAATTTTGCTCCTGTTTTTGTTTGTATTAGCTTAGAGATCTCACAAAACATGATGCACTTGAAATATTGAAGCCATGTTTGGTCCCTTTCCACTAAAATTATAGGGTTCAACAAGTACCATGAAAGCATGAGCAGAATTGCCATCATTCCAAATTACAAACTAATAAAAAATGAATGAAATACAAACCCAAGGCATTTTAAATATCATTGACCTAACCCTCCACACCAGCTCAGTTATAAGTCTTAAAAGGCATATTGGAAATTTGTGGAGGTTAGGGTAAAACATTATGACTTTCCCAGAAATGTTGCAACATCTTGCAAGGTCAAGCCCACAACAATTGTCTGGCATGCCATTGTTTGCAGTACAACAAAGCAATACATCATCTTTTCGAAAGTGTGATACTATGGGAAGGTTCTGTTTGGAAAACTAAGATCTACTAAGGTTAAATTTAGTAAAATGGAAAATGTAAATCCTAGAGATGGTTTTTGATATCTCACACCACCAATGTTGTACAAGACGATTGGTACCAAAGTGATAGCAAGTGGCAACACCATTATTCTCTGAAGTGAAATAATCATACCCTGCTCTCTCGAATATCTAATAGTTAGATAATAGACAGTTCCATTTTAGACACTTGTTCCAGGATCAATACTGTTAGATTGTCATTGATTCTTCTCTGTCATAACAAAATGTGACAACCATAACAAAACTTAGATCTGTAAGCAAAGAACAAAATTAAAGAAAGTCTAAAGAGAAATTTCACCACACAAAAAAAGTTCCGCCGGAGTATTTTTCAGCATTGAGAACATGAGTTCTTCAATGCCAAATGATGTGACCACAACTAAAAAGCTAGCAATTAAGTGCAGAAAAAATGTCCTTATGATCAATGTTTCGACCTGGATGAACTGAGATTTCCAAATAAAAAGTGGGTCATGAAAGCCTTTTAAAATTTTCTTTTTCTTAAAGAAACAGAGAATTTTGAGTGAATGCCAGTTGATGAAGAGCTTGATTAACTAATTATAACAGATACATTACAAGCTACCCATGTCAAGACTAAAAGTAATCATTCAATTAGGGCCGTCATTTAAGACTTTCAACATAACAAGGAAGCTATAACAGAAACAGGTCCTGTTTCATCACCTTCCCAGTAAAAGGGGGGGAGGGGGGGGGGGTGTAATAAAGGAAAGGTTCAGTTTTGTCCCAAGGAGAGAAAAAAGAGTCACCAACCAAAACAACAATATAAAATAAATGTGGCTATTCAAAGTTGTATCATAAATAACAAATGTAACTTAATGGTAGATAATCAAAACAAGATGTCAACCTTTCCAACAGAATGGAGCAGCCAAAACAATATCATAGATCTCAGCTTATATCCCTGTCAACATAAATCAATCACCCAAAAATGTCTTAATCGGAAATCGTAAATGGAAAGGGGAAAGACAAAAGTTTTGAATAACACAATCAACCTCACCTCTCCTCCTTATTCTTCATTTTTCTCTTCTCCTCTTTCGCTGTCCTCGGCGTTGCTTGTTAGTCCCATAATTACCAGTGGGTGAAACTAGGCTTCCCACTTATATAACTGGATCAAGTATGTCCCAATTATCACCATAAATCGATAGTTTCCTGAATGTCTCCTCTTTTAGATTGTACATTACTAATTCCCTTCCACACAAATCCATCAGAATTTCATTGTTCCTTGAAAAGCATAATGGCAACAACCAGGGAGGACCCAAGATATGGAGGCGCTTTCTCACTTGGGATGTGACCACTTTGGTCCAAGATGTCTTTACGCCATATTCCTTCATTACCCACACCTCAAAATGGTTAGCATATTGATAAAGTACAGAGAGGTTTCCTCCTAAAACCATAAAATTTTAATTGAGCTAGCCTTGACATCATGATCAGGTAGTGGCACCACCTCTTGGAATATCTCCGTGGCCAAATCAAAAGAAACAATAGATTTTAATCTATCTTCACCATTTCCGCGATCCACAAGCCAGTGTAGAGACCCATTTGAAAAATTCCCCCTCCCACTCAACATATCAGCACCATGATGGATGTTTTGAATCCTCCTCCGAGAATTGGTTTTCAGTGTAAAGACCTCGCCTTTGGTTTTGATAAAACGACTAGAATAACATAATGTGTCAGTCTTACTACCTTGAAATCATCAGTAGAAGAATCATAACCCAGTCCAAATACACCATCGAATTCGTCACTGGGTTCTGGAAATTTTGGTATGAGTTTAGGTTTTGGTAATTCCTTGGCGTCTCTGGTAGATGGATTCCATAAGATAATGTTGTAAACATCAATAACTAACCATACCAATCCATTTGCAGAATCCGCAAAATCAATCGTCAATGGCCACCCAATTGGCCATCGACACTGGTGTGGGTTCCAACGATTTTTGATAACACAAGTCCGTTAATGATATTACATGCCTAGCCACATGATTAATTTTCATCAAATTTCATCAACAGCAAGTGACGATAGGTACATTGACAAAATTAAAACATAAGGAGAGACACATTGACAAAATTACAACATAAGGAGAGTTATTTGCTAACCCCCATACTTTAAGGGTGTTATCTACAATTTACCTTCTTCTTCTTTTTTTTTTTTTTTTCAATCGATTGATACCTTTACTTTATGTCCTAAAATCCTCTTTAATACTCTCTCTGTTCTTAATTGACCATTCCCCTTGAAAAAAATATGTTTTGTTTTTTTAAAAGCTCATTAAATGCTTTCACATCAATATAATATGTTTTAACATTTTAATTTTGTCCCTAAGTGTACAACACATTGAAAAAAAGTGGTAATACATTTTTAAGAGTATTTTAGGAAATGAAATTAGAAAATTTTTTGATTATTTGAATGTGACAATAATTTTGAAACATCCAGAAAAAAAAAAAGAAAGTAAGCCAATAATATAGGAATGGAGGGAGTATCCTTATTAATGTTTCTTTTATGGGCCTATTTGAAAACTACAAAAACTAGATCAGACCCAGTCTGATCCATAACTATCATTTGATTTTTAAATAAACCAAATTATAGTTGATTGAAAAAAATTGTGTTTATACTTTGTTTTTAAATTTACCAAATTATCCCTATTAGTTTGAATGTAAGATCATTCGCTTAACAAATGCTGATGGAAGAGACAATTAATAGAATCTAACCAATATTATCATGTTTGAATCACCCTGAAAAACCTCATCGCACAAAAACAAAAAAACAAAAAACAAAAAAACAAAAGGAAAAAAGAAAAGAAGAGAAGAGCAGGGGATGGGGTGGGAATTACCGACAAAAAATGAAAAATTCACCACGGAAATATCATCCGCCAAAAAAAAAAAAAAAAAAAAGAAAGGAGAGTGAGAAAGAGATAAAGCCCGATAAAGGTTTGGTAGGCCTGATACCTGGGCCTCGGTGCAAACCGATCTAACCATTTCCCATGGGAAAAAACTAAACAAACGAAGAAACCAAGGTCAGCCCTTGTTTCATACGGCTGGATTGGAGAACAAGCCATTAGAAACTACTCCCTGATATAAAATTCTCTATAAAACCCAATAACAGAAGCTGCGAAGCTCTCTCTCCCATCACGAGAATCGGTCTAAGTCAACCGTCTCATTTGCTCCGTATCTGCTACAGATCTGAGATACAGCTGAAGTTTGGATCTAACGATGGCCGGAGTGGAGTTGCTGCCCAAAGAGTACGGTTATGTGGTGCTCCTCCTTGTTCTCTACTGCTTCCTCAACTTCTGGATGGCTTTCCAAGTTGGCAAAGCCCGCAAGAAGTACTCTCTCTTCCCTCTCTACATTTTTTTTTTCCTTTCTTTTCTTATCTGGGATTTGTCATGTTTTCACTCAATTCAGATAACAAATCCAACACCCAGTTCTGTTTTTTTTTTTTTAAAAAATTATTTAATAAAAAATATTTATATATTATTGATTGGAAAATTTTACAGGTATAAGGTGTTCTACCCCACCCTCTATGCTTCAGAATCTGAAAACAAAGAAGCCAAGCTCTTCAACTGTGTTCAGGTTTTTTTTTTTCCTTGTTTTTTGTTTTTTGGTTTTTTTGGGAGATTGGGTCTGACTCAGACAAAACCAGTGGCTGATTTTGAATAAAATGAATGGGGTGTGCAGAGAGGGCATCAGAACTCGCTGGAGATGATGCCGATGTTCTTCATGCTGATGATATTAGGAGGGATTAGGCATCCTCTCATAGCTGCTGCGCTTGGATTGCTTTATATTGTCTCTCGCTATTTCTATTTCACCGGCTATGCCACCGGCAATCCAGAAAACCGTTTGACCATCGGGTTTGTCTCTTTTTACATTTATCTACAAAAATTCGCACATAAGATCACCTGATTTATTTATTTATTTATTTATTTTCTGGGTCTTATAATTACGTGAATTTAATTTAATTAAATTTTTTTCCCCCTGTTGCCAACTTGGCAGGTTGGAAAGTGTGAGGAAAAGAGAAGGAAATTGAGTAAAATAACTAAGAGAGAAGTCTCCCTCCCCCCAAAAACAAAAATAATAATAATAATAAAAAATAAAAACCTAAGAGCGGAGTCTATTTTTAAGTAATTTAAAACATTTTCCTTTTTATTTTTCTCTCACTTTTTAAGATTTTAATAATGCCTTCGAAAAGAATATACTTCCAAGCAAATTTTCAGCAGTTTTACATTATTTTCTTTATTTTTGTATTTTTTTTATAATAATAAAAATCGAAATCCCTAAAGAAAAGATGGGAAATTACATAAGGCTCAATTTGTTTTGACGGGGACTTTTTCTGCAAAAAAATATTTCCCTCAAGAAGAAAAATAAACTTGAGGTGTAAAGAGTTGAACTAATTGAATGTGCATGACAAGATTTTTAATTATTCAATTCCATTCAAGCTAAATATGAATCTTATTATGATTGTAATACTTTGGTTGTAATAATTTTGTGTACAGGAAATTTGGTTTCTTGGCAATTTTTGGGCTTATGTTTTGCACGATTTCATGCGGTGTCAATCTCCTCCAAGCATAAACCCTGTAGCTTGTCTTGCAATGTACTTCCACTTCCACTTCCACTTATGTTTTGTTTAATGTAATGCGTGAACAACACTCTATGCATCCCACTGTAATGCATTTGAGAAATCATGAGTGGTGTGTAATAGATTTGAGTTCAAATTAATAAGATATTACTATGTTATTTTACCTGTTTTAATTATTAATTTATATGTTGAAAACAGGATAATCTTCTAAATAAAATAGTGTAGATGGGTAGATTCTGGATTCAGTAAAATAAGAAGAAATGTAGAATAAGGTCGGCACGTGAGGGTACACGCTGAAAACACGTAGGAGATGAATTGACCTTGGGGCTAATAGTGGACGAGCGCGGATGTATGATATGAAGATGGGAATGACTGAGAATCAATGAGACCTGACTCTAAAAGTAGGACTTGGATTTGCTCAAGTTGAGGGGTTCAACTGGACGCTCAAGTTGCCATGGGATTTTTGCCACGTGGATGATTGAATCTTCAACGGCTGGGATGAGAAGGCTTGACCCTGTGCAGAGAAGTCTAACAGCGTTAGCTGGGATGGAAATGAAAAAGTAAAACGGTTTCCACCCTATTTTTGGGTTAACCAAACGCTTTCCCCACTAGAATAAGACGCTGAATCCACCCCTCGATATTGACATTCAAGTCTTCAAGCTTTAAATGGGGTTAATGACAACACTATGATTAATTTTGTAAAAACTGGGGCCATCAGTTTTGGCATCTTGAAATTGTAATTTTCTCTTGGTTTAGCTAGTCCTTTCTATGACAGTTTTGCCTCCTTTGTATAGTAAAGTACAGTCCTCATTTAACCCAAAATGGCGAAATAAAAAATGATTGAGAAATAAAATCTAGAAAGATAAATACAGGGTATTGCTACTCCAACCCAAAATTTGCCACATTCCAACCAAATGATTTGAAAGAGAATTTTTGATTGATGCAACAAAAACATGCACAAACAGTATGTATACAGAACGACCCATATATCCATCCATGCACGCATATAGAGAGAGAAACAAAGAGGGCTCTATCCATAAAATAAAATAAAATAAGAATCTACAGAAATATAGAGAGAAAGAAATAGGAGCTGACTTGGGAAACCTGATGGGAGTCATGGCCTATTTATAGAGAAAGATATGTATACAGAAACATAGATATATATATATATATATATATATATATAGAGAGAGAGAGAGAGAGAGAGAGAGAGAGAGAGGTAGATTGACCTGGGAGATCCCATGGCTCGCACTTGTAGAAGTCGATTTCAGGGATAGCTTCGAAGCGGAAGGACTTCCCACAGACCTTACGCTTGAGGAAATAGCTGACCAGCTCGAAATCCATCGAGTGGAATCGGAACCCCGACGAGAGTGCCGTTGCATCGGTCTTTTCGTTTTGTTTTTGCAAATAAAACGGCACCGTTTTACTTTTTCACTTCCATCCCAGCTAACGCCGTTAGGCTTCTCTACATAGGGTCAAGCCTTCTCATCCCATTCTCATCCCAGCCGTTGAAGATTCAATCATCCATGTGGCAAAAATCCCATGGTGACTTGAGTGTCCAGTTGAACCCCTCAACTTGAGCAAATCCGAGTTCCTAAAAGTAGGGCTTTGTCTTCATCTCTAAAGGATAAGGGATGAGCATTCCTTGTCTTTTGAGATGCTTTTTTATGATTCGTGACACCTTTCTTGAAATTCTTTCTTACTTTCTCTCTATACTTCTCCTCCCTCTTTCAGAAGCCTTCTTTCGACTCCTTTTATAGTGAACCCAAGATGTGACCACTCAAAGGAGAGGGATGACATGACAGTTCAAGGGGTCTTCTGGTGTGACCCCTCATAAGCATTTAAAGCTCTGTAGAGGTAGTTAAGATTGTCAGGCCCACAGACCCTAGGTTCAACAGAGTTTCGTAGGTCCTGCAAACCTAGGTCTTGTCACATCACCCATTCCCATGGTCAGACCCAAGAGGCTCCAGGTAAGGTCTCATCTAGCACTGTAGCATGTTTTGCTAATTTCACAAAATCGTGTCAGTTCATTTAATGCCCACCTAATTCATCTCATATGAGATCGAGGTACCATAGAAGAAGTGGCCTCTTGAGTCATCCTCGACTCCTTCCCTTCTATGAATCCTCGACCCTCTCAATCCTCGGCCCTCTATACCATATCATCCTCGCCTTTCCCCTTGTTATCCATGATCTTGGTACATATTCCCTTCTTGAGTACGCATTTCCTCCACGTCATCCCTAGCTTTTGTGGTTGGGACTTTATACTAGTCACGTGCTGTGCACGTTGCGAAGTCCATGTGTCACTACGGGGCTATCTCTTATTACTTCGAGACAATCCTCTGTTCTCGACACGTGTCAATTACTTAACTCTAAATCTCATGTATCTACAAATAGTAAGCAAACCGAAATTTTAAGAAAATTACAATCACCATTAACTCACAGGCCCCAAAATCTATAGCCATTTTATTTTCCACTTCTCCAAAACCCAAATCCAAATTTCACTGATACTCCATGACTTGATGCAGTTAGAACTTGGGACATGAAACTCAATGGTTCTCCTAATGCAACCCTAAGAAAACTTGAGCAGTTAGAACATGAGACTCAATTAGTTTTATCAGATTAGAGGATAGCCCTTTTCCTTAAATATTATTTTTTAAAAATTTATTCCACCTTTTATTTGATTTTCAATTTTATTCCCAATTACCGATAAATCGTGACTAGCAACCACGATTTTAAGCTTTGTATACATCCAAATTACTTATAAGGTTTGTATACTCAAAGATAAACGATTTTATTAAAAACGTGGCTAGTAATCAGGATTTATCACTAATCTGGAATAAAATTAAAAATCATACAAAACTAGATCAAACCCAGTCTGATCCATAACTATCATTTGATTTTTAAATAAATCAAATTACAATTGATTGAAAAAAACTGTGTTTATCCTTTGTTTTTAAATATACCAAATTATCCCTACTAGTTTGAATGTAAGATCATTCACTTAACAAGTAAAGATCGAAGAGACAATTAATAGAATCTAACCAATATTACCATGTTTGAATCACCTAGAAAATCCTCATCGCACAACAAAAAAAAAAAAAAAACAAAAAACCAAAAAACAAAAAACAAAAAAAGAAGAAGAGAAGAGCTGGGGACGGGGTGGGAATTACCCACAAAAAATAAAAAATTCACCACGGAAATATTATCTGCAAAAAAAAAAAAAAAAAAGGAGAGAGAGAGAGAGAGAGAGAGAGAGAGAGATAAAGCCCGATAAAGGGTTGGTAGGCCTGATACATGGGCCCCAGGTGCAAACCCATCTAACCATTTCCCATAGGAAAAAACTAAGGGGATGGCTACTGCAACCCCCGTTCTTATCACCCCACCCCTATCCTTTAAGTTTCTAAGGTTTTATGCAAAATATAAAAGGTTTTTATGAAAATGGGCTTGTGATATCCCTAGAAAACATCATTTTGAACAACTTTGTAGAATAAAGTTTTTCCAAAATCTATCGTTTAAATATATTTTTTAGTCATTTATAGCCTTTATTTCATTTTTTGCCAAAAAATCTACCTAAACGATAGATTTTGGAAAAACTTTCTTCTACAAAATTGTTCAAAATGATGTTTTCTAGTGGACTTTGTGACTAATTTTTGTAAAAACCTTTTATATTTTTCATGAAATCTTACAAACCAAAAAGAGAGGGATGGGGTTAGAAGAATGGGGGTTGCAATAGCCGTTCCCAAAAGCAAGGTCAGCCCTTGTTTCATACGGCTGGATTGGAGAACAAGCCATTAGAAACTACTCCCTATATAAAATTCTCTATAAAACCCAATAAGAGAAGCTGCGAAGCTCTCTCCCATCACAAGAATCGGTCTAAGTCAACCGTCTCATTTGCTCCGTATCTGCTACAGATCTGAGATACAGCTGAAGTTTGGATCTAACGATGGCCGGAGTGGAGTTGCTGCCCAAAGAGTACGGTTATGTGGTGCTCGTCCTTGTTCTCTACTGCTTCCTCAACTTCTGGATGACTTTCCAAGTTGGCAAAGCCCGCAAGAAGTACTCTCTGTTTCCCTCTCTACATTTTTTTTTCTTTTTTCTTTTCTTATCTGGGATTTGTCATGTTTTCACTCAATTCAGATAACAAATCCAACACCCAGTTGTGTTTTTTTTTTTTTTTTTTTTCAAAAATAATTTTATATCATTGGTTGGAAAATTTTACAGGTATAAGGTGTTTCCCCCCACCCTCTATGCTTCAGAATCTGAAAACAAAGATGCCAAGCTCTACAACTGTGTTCAGGTTTTTTATTTTTTTTGGTTTTTTTGGGAGATTGGGTCAGACAAAACAATGGTTGATTTTGAATAAAATGAATGGGGTGTGCAGAGAGGGCATCAGAACTCGCTGGAGATGATGCCGATGTTCTTCATGCTGATGATATTAGGAGGGATTAGGCATCCTCTCATAGCTGCTGCGCTTGGATCGCTTTATATTGTCTCTCGCTATTTCTATTTCACCGGCTACTGCCACCGGCAATCCAGAAAACCGTTTGACCATCGGGTTTGTCTCCTTTTACATTTATCTACAAAAATTCGCACATAAGATCACCTGATTTATTTATTTATTTATTTATTTTTCTTGGGTCTTATAATTACGTGAATTTAATTTAATTAAATTTTTTTCCCCCTTTGGGATGATAATATTTTTCTTTTCAATTAATTTATTCTTAGCCTCCCCTGTTGGCAACTTGGCAGGTTGGAAATTGTGAGGAAAAGAGAAGGAAATTGAGTAAAATAACTAAGAGAGAAGTCTATTTTTAAGTAATTTTAAATACTTTCCTTTTTATTTTCCTCATTTTTTAAGATTTTAATAATGCCTTCGATCCAAACAAATTTTCAGCAGTTTTAGATTATTTTCTTTATTTTTGTAATTTTGTAATTAAAAAAAAATCGAAATCCCTAAAGAAAAGATGGGAAAGCTCAATTTGTTCTGCGAAAAAATGTTTTCCTCAGGAAGAAAAATAAACTTGAGGTGTAAAGAGTTGAAGTAATTGAATATGCATGACAAGATTTTTAGTCATTCAAATTCCATTGAAGCTAAATATGATTATAATACTTTGGTTGTAATAATTTTGTGTACAGGAAATTTAGTTTCTTGGCAATTTTTGGGCTTATGTTTTGCACGATTTCATGCGGTGTCAATCTCCTCCAACCATAAACCCTGTTGCTTCTCTTGCAATGTACTTCCACTTCCACTTCCACTTATGTTTTGTTTAATGTAATGCATTTGAGAAATCATGAGTGGTGTGTGTTAGATCTGAGTTCAAATTAATAAGATATTACTCTGTTATTTTACCTGTTTTAATTATTAATTTATATGTTGAAGACATGGATAATTTTCTGAATAAAATTGTAAGCACACCCAAATTTTAAGAAAATTACAATCACCATGAACTCACAGGCCCCAAAATCCACAGCCATTTTATTTTCCACCTGTCCAAAACCCAAATCCAAATTTCACTGATATTCCATGACTTGATGCAGTTGGAACTTGGGACATGAAACTCAATGGTTCTCTAAATGCTACCCTAAGAAAACTTGAGCATTTAGAATATGAGACTCAATTGGTTTTATCATATTAGAGGACTGGCCCTTTTCCTCAAATTTATTCCCAAAAAATCGTGACTTTAAGCTTTGTATACATCCAAATTACTTATAAGGATTTGTATACTCAAAGATAAAATATGGTTGCTAATCACGATTTATTAAAAACGTGGTTAGCAATTACGATTTATCGGTAATCTGGAATAAAATTAAGAATTATACAAAAGTTGGAATAAATTTTTTAAAAGGTAATATTTAGGAAAAAAGGCCTTAGACAACCTAGTTTATAAGGTTTTTGGGGAACAAATTATTTATTTAGGATATTTTAGATGTTTAATGAAGGCATTATCAATGTTGGTCCCACTAACCTTAATAGGAGTGAGCTGGATACTTGGCACTTGATATTTATAGTTTATACTATCAAGCTAACCGAATTTGAAATAAATTGGTGAAACCTAAACATTTCATCATTTTTAAATTTTTTTTTTAAAAAAATGGATATGTAATCTAAAACTTTCAGTAAAAAGAGAGATCAGGGGTTCCAACACATTTCTTTTAATATACTATAATTCATCACATGGTGTAGAACATCAGTGGATGTGACTCGATTCAAATCATCAATCCTAAACTTACCATTAACAAACTGATTTGGGATCAACACATCCAGAGGTTCGGGTTCTCTCTTACCACTACAAAATACTTCATATCAAAGGGAACATAACAAATCACAGACTGTACAAATCATATCATTGTTCTGATTATCCATAACATACATATGCTAGACCTTATTTGGGACCAATACAACTAAGGATCCCTTTCTTTACCTGTGAACCAGTTCTACCAGATGCAAGAGGCCTGATCCAAAGGTCCCATCATCAGCAAAGCTTCTTCAAGTACCTTCACAAAATTTAACAAAGATTAGAACATGCTAGTTTCAATTCTACTTCACAAAAAAAAAATGGTTTCATTTCAATTGCATAATTTAACAGAAACTTCTTTTATTCTGCCATAGGAATTCCACTGCACATTCCAAAATAAGATTTGCATTATATTGCAACAGCGAACTGGAAACAATACAAGTACAGAAAGAAAAACAAACTATGTGCAGGGCCTTGCAGAAGGTGATAGCTGACCAATATGAACTTGTCCTTAACGAGGGAAGCAATTCTAGAAAGCTATGAAACCTTCAATTAATTAAGTGCCAAACTATGTCCCTCACAAACAAAAACATTAGCCAATAACATAAACAGAGAATCATATCCTCCTATCTTTTATGCCTATCCTAGAAAGTCATTTGAAGTGGCCTGTAGAAAATGTAGAAGTTAATCTTGTGAGTGTCGTTGTCTCCTAAAAACCTCTACTAAGTAGCAATTAGAGAAGGGGGTAACAGTTAGCCTCAGTAAAAACCACTAAGCACATTAAGATGAGTGGAAATTTTGATGGAACGATTGGCACCCAAAAAGAAAAGAAAAATTCATAGATCTACGACTAACAGAGGCAATTATTCAAAAATATCATGAGAACTCTAGGAGATAAGATGACAATATGTGAAATAATAGATTAGTCTCTTGCTTGTAGAACCTTGTACACCATAGTCAAGGGCTGTCGTATTATTTACTTTTTGTTAGATCAAATTCTGATTCATTAAAAAGAAATAAATTGGAGCTCACATAAATGTGTAAGCAAATGAAAATTGGGAGACTAGAGACATTAAATATATATATATACACCCTTGATTTCCTAGGTTTGAAAAAATAAATTGGTTAGGCTCTGGCAGTTCGGATACCTCGTTGCTTGGCAAAAAAAAGAAAAAGAAAAAATAAATTGGTACTAAGAAATTCGTAACTCCCCCCACCTCCCCACCCCAAAAAAAAAAAAAAAAAAAAAAAAAACTTTCATTAAAAGGAAATGGACAAAAGAATTTTTTAAAAAAACACCCGCAAAGATTTCAAAATATGAGGATAAAATATGGAAACAATGATTAATAAACTTGCTACATAATATACACCTCGATTTCCAAGGGCTCAAAATTGATTTTGCCAAACAAAACTTGGCGAGGAAGGTGGGGTAAGAGTGATTCAATTCAAGGTCCAAAAATGTCAAATCCTCCACACACCAAACACAGACATGGAAGAAAAATAAATTTAAGAAACAACAAGAGTACATTTTCTCACAATGAAGTGCCAAATCATGTCCGGCTTAATGGAGGATGGCTTAAAACATGTTTCCTTTTCACAAAATGTGACGGCCATAAAAATTATAGATCTCTCAGCAGTCAAAATTAAAGTAATTCTAAAGAGAAACATCAGCGCACAAAAAATGTAATTCTAAGTTAAGAACGTGAGATCTTCAATTCGACATGTGGTGGCCACAACCAAAAGCTAGCAGCTAGGTGCAAAAATAAAGTCCTTATGACAAATATCTCATCCCAGGGGAACTGAGATTTGCAAATCAAAATGGGGTTTAATAGCCTTTTGGATTATTTTTTTCTTAAAGAAAAATGATGGAAAATTTGAGTTTTGAGTGAATGCCAGTTGGTGAAAAGCTTGATCAACTAACTATAATAGGAATGCTGCAAGTTACCCAATTAGAATCACCAGATAGAACTCTAGACAACTAGCAGGGAAGCTATAACAGAAACAGGTTCTGTTTCATCACCTTCCCAGCGAAAAGAATAATAATAAAACAAGGTGGGTTGCGGGGAAAAAAAAAAAATGAGAGGAAAAGTTCAGTTTTGTCCTAGGTAGAGAAAAAAAAGCCATCAACATAAAATAAATATGGGCGTTCAAAGTTATATCATAATTAACAAGGGTAAATTGCAGAAAACTATCCATGTTTGGGGTGCGTTTCACTTTGATACTCTCAAGTTTCAAAAGCGTCAATTTGGTACCCAAAGTTTTTGTTATGTTTCAATTGGGGTCCTGCCGTGATGAACCGTTGTTGACCAAACGGATAATTGGTTACACGATACGCACGTGACCTTATTTGGTTATTTTATGTCTTTTTTGCCCTTTTATGTTTGGAACGCCTTTTCTCTACCTCAACCGCTCTGGTCGAACTCCATCCCATCCCATCTCACTTCTCTCCCTCCTTCCCATGAAAAAAAAAAAAAAAGGTTGGTCGGAAAAAAAACGGAGTTGGCTGGTGACTATAGTGGTGAGACATCGCCGTCATATGCCATAGACAAACCCAACGAGTAGCCACTATGGAGATTCAGACCAAAAAAATTGGGTTTTTTGTTTTTTTTTTTTTTGTGGTGGTCTGTTGCGATGGTTAGGGGTGAGGGTTGGGGTGCAATTGGTGGAAAATCTCGATGGTAGAGGTTACGGTGAGATCTGCGATGGGCGGGGTGGGGTTTACAGTGTTGGGGTTTTCAGCAGCCGCTTCTGATGTGGGTTTGGTTTTGGATTTGGGGTTTTGACGATGGTGTAAATAGTGAAGGTAGTTGGGTAGAGAGAGGGGTTTTAATGGTCTTAGCTGTGGACGATGGTGGTGGTCATGGTGGCTGTTGGGTTTTATGGGTTTGGCTATGGCTTGAAGGTGGTCGACGTTGGTAGACTACAGGTGAGAGCACGTCGATTGGTCAAAGCCCCATCACCGTCGAGCCCCTCGTCGTCAAGCCATTATCTTCATCGTCAAACCCACCCCCATTGGTGAGAGAAAGTCGGCGTAGATGGGGTTGATTTAAATAAGGCCTGTGGCGTAGATGGGGTGATAGCCTTCCACTGTGCTACCGCCGGTAATGGAGAGAGCTTGTGGGAGCAACGTGGGTCTTTGCCGGAAAAAATGGAGTTCATCGACAGTGGGGTTTGGATTATTTTCATTTTTATTTTTTTAGCGACGATGTTCTCTATGGCGATGAGGGCGACGGCATGGGTTGGGTTGGGTGTAATTTTTTTTTTTTTTTTTGGAATTATTTTCCTATGATGTGTTGGGATGTTTCTGCCAGCGTTGGATCCATCGCTGTCGTTCTCTACCGGCGAGATTGTCTGGGTTGGTTTGTATTTCAAAATGATGAAGGGTAAAAACGTCATTTTCTTGCCACCGTTACTAATTGAGTCAACAAAAATCTTGGGTATCAAATTGACGCTTTTTAAACTTGAGGGTACCAAAATGAAACGCACCCCAAACATAGGGGTAGTTTTCTGCAATTTACCCAATTAACAAATGCAACATAAAGGTAGATAACCAAAAACAATGTGTAAACTTTTCTAATAGAAATGGAGCAGTCAAACAATATTATTGATTTTATCTAGGGTAAAATGCAAAAAACCCCTTCCTATTATTTACCCATTATGCAGGATACCCCCTAATAAAAAACCCATCAAAAAACCCCTCATATTGTGTAGGGTTGACAAAAACCCCCTTCCATCCAGCTACCGTTAGGGAAACTAACGGAAATTAATCACGTGACTGGCACGTGATATGATTAGCATCATTTTATGACTAAAATACCCTTTGACTAAAGCAAATAGTTGACCTAATCTGATCTCACCCTCTCTCTTCCTCTCCTTCCCTCACGTGCCTCTCACGTGATAGTGCTCTGTCGCCATCAGCCGCTCCTGTTACCTGTAGGCTACTGCCGCCGTTGTGCTTCCACCTGAGAAAAGGAACGAAGATGGGGAAAGGGCAAACCTACATTGATGGCGTCATGGAAGAAGTTATAAACCATCGTTAATTGTGCTCACCACTCTTACCGTAGATGCCGATCTGCTCTTCCCCAAGCTAAAGTCTCTGTTCTTCTCATTAATGGTGAAGGCCTTGTTGAGGGGTTTTGGTTATGGCCTCCAATGAGCATCAGTCAAAAATTGTCACCGACGAGAACGATAGTAGTAGGAAGGTTGTCGTCAAGACCCTCCATCACCTTATGGCACTTTTTTACACCTCAACCAGATCAGTTAATCGACCCTATTTTGCTTTAAGTTTAGTTCGTCGGGAACTTAGTCGGAGATTGTCAATTTTCAGCGTTGGATCTCGATTGTCGTGGCCTTCCTTCTCGTTGTCGCTGTCAACCCCATCACGAACCCTCTTCTCATGATCATATAAGCACCTGCGTGAATCTATCCAATTGTGGGTATCTAATCTCATGGGGTTCTGGCTAGTTTGATTTAAATCTGTAATAAATGGAAGGGAGCAAGGGTCGATGGTGGTGGTTGCAGGTGAGTTCTTTTTTCCTTTATTTTTTTTCTCCACCGGCTTTCTCTCCCTCTCTGCACTGATCTGCCCTCTCTCCCATGATCAACCACAGCGGGTTTTGGGGGATTTTTTTTTTCTCGGCTAGCATCGGCGATGGCTATTTTAATCAACCACATCGGCACCGTTCGGCACCGCCTCTTGCCATCACTGCCACTGTAATTTCGTTGCTACCACTGTTAGATTCAGCGGAAGATTGTCGAATGGAGAAGGACCAGCAAGACACGGTGTGGTGCAGTGCGGCGGGTGGAGTTTTTGGAGAGAAACAAAAAAAAAAAAAAAGGGATTCGCTGGTTTGATTGGGAGCTTGTCCTCGGAAAAGTGGAGCTACTCCATCGTGATCCATCGCTGGTTTGATTGGGAATGGAGGGTATGGACCCTTCGCTGGATTTGATGCTCGTTGCCGGAAAATATGGAGTTCGTCTTCGTCGGTAATGAAATCGTGCCAGCGGTAATGGTAAGAAGGGAGGGCTGTGGGTTATGGTTGTGATTGGTGTGCACAATGGATGGGGAAGGAAGGGTCACCGAAAATCTCCATTGCCGACAACTTTTTTTTCTTTCTTTTTTTTTTCTGTATTTTTTTTCTATATTTTTAAAAAACCATTTAAAAATATCAAAAACTAATATTTTAATATTTTTCCGTACAAGGATAAAATTGTCTTTCAACCTCGCCATTAACGGCGTTGCCCCCTAGAACACTATGGGGGGTTTGTTGCATGGTTTTGTTTTAGAGGGGGGTATCTTGCAAAATAGGTAATAATAGAGGAGGGTTTTTTGCATTTTACCCTTTTATCTAAAATCCTCATCATCATAAATATCAATCATGGAAAATGGTAAATGAAAGGACAAAAGGTTTGAATAAGCTAATGAACCTCACCAATCCCACTGAATTCTTCATTTTCTTCTCTTTTTTTTTTTTTTTTTTGGGTAAGTTCTTCTTTCTTCTCTTTCGCTGTCCTTGGCGTTGCTTGTCAGTCCCATCATGACCGTTGGGTGAAACTAGGCTGCTTACATATATAACCATTTCAATTACATACTAACTTTGACCATAAATCAGTAGTTTCCTGAATGTCTCCTCTTTCAGATCATACATTACTAATGCCATTCCACCCATATCCATAAGTACATTGCTCTCTGAAAAGCATAATGGCAACAACCAGTTTTGATATTGAGGCAATCCTTGAGATGGAGGCACCTTCTCGCACGAGATGGCAGCCAATTTGGTCCAAGATGCCTTCACACCATATTCCTTCATTACCCATACCTCAAAATTGTTATCAAAACGGCTAAAGTACTGAGAGACATCCTCCCAAAACCCTCAAATCTGGAATCGTGCCCATCCTCACAACATGATTAGGTAGTGGCACGACCTCTCCAAATTTCTCGGTCACCAAATCAAAAGAAATGATGGCATTGGATTTATCTTGACCAATTCCACAATTCACAAGCCAGTGTAGAGACCCATTTGAGAATGTCCCTGTCCAATTCAATATACAAATACTAGGATGGTAGTCTTGAATCCTCCCAAGAATTCGTTTTCAGCGAAAAGACCTCGTCCTCTGGTTTTAATAAAAAGGATAGGCGTAACATAGCTTGTTAGTCTTACTACCTTGTAATCATCAGCAGAAGAATCATAGCTTAGTCCGAAGGCAAGACAGGGTTCATCATTGGGCACTACATATTTTGCTGAGAATTCAGGTTTTGGTAATTCCTTGGCGTCTCTGGTAGATGGGTTCCACAAGACAATGTTGTGATCATCAAAAGCTACACATGCCAAGCCATTTGCAGAACCCACAAGTTCAAGGCGACGCTCGGGCTTCATCCCCAGAGGAAAATCAAGCACCACAGCTGCATCATCATCATCATCATCATCATCATATGCTTCGTAATTTATGGATTGAAGCAGCGGCCGAGTCGAGACAGGCATCTCTGACTGTGGATGTCGACATCTTCAAGTGCTCTACTGAGGTGCATTTTAACGAATTGGGGGTTGGAGATTAGAGAACGCCATGGCTTGCATACGCACCTGAATCGTAGTAGAGACTTGACCGGCAGTCTCGAGAGCATTTCGACGATGATATCACGGGGAAGCACCGCCATGGGCATAGGTCTTTCAAGTTCGGTTCCTATGATTTCTTCACAAGGACACTGATTTTTAGGGTTTTATAAATGAAGGATTTGCTCTAAACATCCTTCCCAAGAAAACCGAAAGCAGAAGAGAAAAAACATGACAGAAGAAGAGAACGTAAGGCGAGAGGGAGAGAGTGAGTTCCCGCTGGAAATATCCGGACTCCCTTTTTATCTTTGCATCCTTCAATGGTGCTTGATTTTCAATTGTAAAGCACCATTCCATTGGAAGACTACAAATATTTTATAATAATAAAACAAAAAGCAAATGTTGTTTTGGAAGAAAAAAAAAATTCCCAATAAATCAAAGTAACTGAGGTGGAATAACTTTCTCCTCCCAACACCATTAAAAGATTATGGAAAGATTATGGTAAAAAAAAAAAAAAAACCGAAAAATTTTATGAGTAAAATGACTTTCTTTTAGAATACAGAGTAATAAAATTTAACAAATATAGAAATCATTATTTTACACTTTTTTTTTGGTAAAAAGAAAACTTTCTTTAGAAAATATGAAAATATCTGCAGGGCATACAACCCGCAACCCAAAATAATAGGACCTAAATGAGACATTGAAATGGATGGTTATTGGATGTGGATCACTAGGGAAGCTGGGTTATCCTACTAGACGAGGGAGTAAAAAGGTGGTTTTTTTTTTTTTTTTCACCAAATAATAGGAGAACACACACCCACACAAAGTCAAACCAAAACTTTCGCAAATCTCACGCATGTGAGATGCCATTAGACCCAAAGCCATTGACAAGGAGTAAAAAGGTTGAGTAAGTGTAACCAAGTCTTGTAATCTTAAAAGATGTCAGAAATTGGCCACCTTGGTCTGATCAATCACCAAAACCTTTTGCCAATTTCCAATCTTTTGTTTTAGCTAGAGTAAATTAAGTGAAAATTCTAAGCACCCAAAAAATAAAATATGAACATAAAAAACAACCCAAGAATAATTCATTAATATACTGTAAGTCATCACACGACACATAATCAATAATGATGTAGAACATCAGTAGACATGACCCACAAATCCACAACGCAAATCATAAGTCCTAAACTTACCATTAACAAAATGATTTTCGATCAACACATCCAGAAGTTTTCTTTACTACTACAAAATACTTTCATATGCAAGGGAACGTGACAAAAATCGGACTGTCCAAGTACGTGGGACAAATCAAACATAGGATCCCTAATTTTACCTGCGACCCAGTTCTACCGTATGCCTAATGGAGGCCTGATGAAAGATATTCTGCTTTCCACTAATGGTCCCATCCTGAATGTGGATTCTTGAAGTCCCTTCACAAGATTAAACAAAACTTAGAACATGATAGTTTCATTTCAACTGCTTAGTTTACCAGAGATTTCTTTTATTTCATCTTCAAGGTGGGACTTCCATCTATGATATATTGCAACTGCATATAATTTTTGCGATATATTGCAACAGCAGGACTGAAAACAATACGAGTTAAGAAAAAAGAAACAAACTATGTGCAGACAGAAACTTGTACAAATTAATATTCCAAGCTACATCACAGGCTCATCTATGATAAATTAAAGAACTCCCATCTATGATTCTAAGCATTAAGAACATGAGATCTTCAATGCAAAACGTGGTGACCACAACCAAAAAGCTAGCATTAGTGCAGAAACAAAGTCCTAATGACCAATGTCTTGACCCAGAGGAATTGAGTTTTGCAAATTCAAATTGCGTCTTATAGCCTTTTAGAATCTTTTTTCCCCTTCTTAAACAAATGACGTTGGAAAATTGAAGAATTTTGAGTGAATGCCAATTAATGAAGAGCTTGATCAACTAATTATAATAGCCATGCTGCAAGCTACTCACACCAAAACTAAAAGTGATCATTTAATTAGAACCATCAGTTATTTAAAGAACCAGCAGGGAAGAAGCTATAAGAATCAGGTTCTGTTTTATCACCTTCCCAGTAAAAAGGGGAGAAAAAAATAAAAGCTAGGTAAGGTTCATTTTTGTCCTAAGTAGAGAAAAGAATTCACCAACAAAAGCACCAATATAAAAATACATATGGGTGTTCAAAGTTATATCATAATTAACAAATGCAACGTAGTGGTAGATGACCAAAACAATATGCCAGAGTTTCTAATAGAAATAGAGAAGCCAAACAATATCAGTGATCTCAGCTTAAAACCTCTTCAATCAAAAAACCAATCATGCAAAAATATTTTAATTCAAAATGGTATATGAAAGAACAGAAGGTTTGAGTAAGACAATGAACCTCACCTCTCCCCCCAATTCTTCATTTTTTTTCCTCCCCTTTTGCTTTCCTCAGTTGCTAGTTAGTACTAGTATTATTGTTGGATGAAACTAGGCTCTCCACGTATACAACCGTCTCAAGTGTATAGTGTATACCAATTTTGACCATGTATCAATAGTTTCCTGAATGTCTCCTCTTTTGGATTGTACATTACTAATTTGTCTCCACCCACATTCATCAGAACTTCACCATTCTTTGAAAAGCATAATGGCAATGACCAGTTATGATATGGAGGCTTTTCAGATAGAAGCAATTTTTCAAGTGAGATGATAACCGGATATTGTCCATGAAGCCTACCTATACACCATATTCCTTCATTACCTATAACTCAAGATAGTTACCATTGCGGTAACATATAGAGAGGCATCCTCAACCCCAATATCTCCAATTGGGTGAGTCCTGACATCATGGTCAGGTAGAGGAGGCACCTCTTGGAATTTCTCTGCTGCCCAATCAAAAGAAAGGATCAACAATTCACTAACCAGTGTAGAGCCCCACTTAGAAAATCCCAGGCCCATCCAAAACACAAGCACTAGGATGCATGTCTTCAATCCTCCTCCAAGAATTGGTTTTTAGTGTAAAGACCTCACCCTTGGTTTTGATACAATTATTAGAAGTAACATTGTGAGTAATTTCACTACCTTGTAATCATCAATGGAAGAATCATAACCAAATCCAAAAACAAGATTGGATTCATGATCTGGAAATTTTGGAAGGAGTTTAGGCCTTGGTAATTCCTTGGCATCCCAGGTAGACGGATTTCATATGAAAATATTTTAAGAATCAATAACTAAACAGACCAAGCCTTTTGTAGAGCCCACAAGTTGAAGGCAACTTGGATTGAAGGGGCTCAGTGGAGATGAGGCCTCTCTGACAATTCTTGCTAACGTGCATTTTGACTGAGTTGGAGACGGGAGATTAGAGAACAACATGACTTGCATATGCACCTGAATCGCAGTAGAGAGACTTGACCGGTAGTTGCGAGAGTATGTCAAACAATGATATCATTAAGAACATGAGATCTTCAATCCCACATGTGGTGACCACAACTAAAATGCTAGAAACTAAGTGCAAGAACAAAATCCATATAAGCAAATGTCTCAATCCAGATGAACTGAGGTTTGCAAATCAAAATTGGGTCTTTTAGCCTTTCCGACTTCTATTCTTCAAAAAGAAACAATGACCAAAAATTGAAGAAATTCGAGTAAATGCCAATTGATGAATATGTTGACCAACTAATAATAACAGCCATGCTGCAAACAGGTCCATTTTCATCTTATTATCAGGAAAAATAGGGGAAAGAAAAAGGAATGGTACAGTTTTTTTCCCAACTAGAGAAAAATAAGTCACTAACAAAAGCACCAATATAAAATACATATAGGTGTTCAAAATTGTATCATAATTAACAAATGCAACATAATAGCAGATAACCAAAACAATATGCCAACATTTTTTATGGAAATGGAGCATCCAAAGAATATTAATGATCTCAGCTTAAATCCTCATCAACTTAAAAACTAATCATGCAAAAATGTATCAATCAGAAACAGTTTATGAAAGAAGAAAAGGTTTGAGTAAGGTAATGAACCTCACCTCTCCCGGCAAGTATCCATCTGTTTCCTACTCTTTTGCTGTCCTTGGAGTCGCTTTTCAGCCCCGGAAATATCCTTTGGTGAAACTAGGCTCTCCACATATATAACCGTCTCAAGTGTATTCCAATTTTGACCATGTATCGATAGTTTCCTGAATGTCTCCTCTTTCAGATTGTACATTATTAGTTCAGTTCCATCCACATTCATCAGGACTTCACCATTCTTTGAAAAGCATAATGGCAATGGTGACCACCGGTTATGATATGGAGGCTTTTTGTCTGGAAGCAATTTCTCAAGTGAGATGGTGACCGATTTTGTCCATGATGCCTTTACGCCATATTCCTTCATTTCCCATAACTCAAGATAGTTACCATTGCGGTAACATAGAGAGAGGCATCCTCCTAAAACCCCAATATCTCCAATTGGGCGAGTCCTGACATCACAATCAGGAAGAGGCACCACCTCTTGGAATTTCTCTGTTGCCAAATCAAAAGAAAGGGTAGCATTTCCATAATTCACTAACCAGTGTAGAGCCCCATTTAGAAAAATCCCATGCCCATCCAAAAGACGAGCACTAGGATGGATGTTTTGAATCCTCTTCCAAGAATTGGTTTTTAGGGAATACACCTCGCCCTTGGTTTCAAGATGATTATTAGAATTACCATCACGAGTCAATCTTACGACCTTGTAATCATCGATGGAAGAATCATAACCGAATCCAAAAACAAGAGCGGATCCAAAACAAGAACGGGATTATTCTCGGGATATTTTGGAAGGAGTTTAGGCTTTCGTAATTCCTTGGCGTCCCAGATATTTGGATTCCATATGAAAATGTAGTAAAAATCAATAACTAAACATACCAAGCCTCTTGCAGAACCCACAAGTTGAAGCTCCCATGTCAAAGGACAATTGAGCAGCTTAGCTGCATCAGCATCATCATCAGCTGCTTCGATGTCTATGGATTGAAGCGGCTCGGTCGAGATGAGGCATCTCTGACGGTTGTTGTTGAGGTGCATTTTGATGAATTGGGGATGGGAGATTAGAGAACACCATGGCTTGCACACGCACTTGAATCGCAGTAGAGACTTGACCGCTAGTCGAGAGAGCACATCCACAATGATATCACGGGGAAGCACCGGCATGGGCGTGGATTCTTCAATTTGGTTATTGCTGACAGATGCCATATCTAAATTAGGGTTTCATCAGAAGCATCACACTGAGTTTTAGGGTTTCAAAAATGAAGGGTTTGCTCTGAACATTCTTGATAAGAAAACCAGAAAGCAGAACAGAAAAATGAATTGAGAAGAGAGAATGAGAGAATGAGAGAAAAATCGGAATTCCCGGCCTTTGTGAATTACTGCTGGAGTCGTGGAAGGCGGTATTTGCTTGACTTTTTTTTCTTTTTTTTTTAACTATTAGGGGTATCTTAGGTTTTATACCCGTTGAGGTTTCGCTCCAGACTATTCCCCTAACGATCCGTGTGAGATGTCTTATACCCACATAAACAGCAATTTCTACAAAAAATTGAAATGATGACATCTGAAAAGTACACTTAGAACCGGACCGCTCAACCAACCCTGTAAGGGCCTGCTTGACTCCTTTTTATTTAGGCAAGAATTGAATCTCTTGGGTGCACGAGAAATTGGGGGTAACAGAAATTAGAATTACCCGGAAAATTTTTCCCCCGAATTTTTCTTTTCAATTTTTATCTTATTTAAGTAAGGCATGGCCATCATCAATAGCCAAAACGATGTTTCATCATGCTTTTGATTTTTTCACTTTATTTTATTTTCTATATTTATTTATTTTTCCTTTTGATTTTCTTGAAAGATGTGTTACATACTAACATGACCAGCTCTTAATATGTGAGAGGAAAATAAAACATGTTATATAACACGTTCTGTTTTATATAATAATATAGCTACCGCCTCATAATATGATATTATGATCCCGTTGGAAAACTAAGATATTTTGGAAACAAAAAACAAATGTTGTCTTGGAAACAAAAAGAAAAAAGCAAGGGTAAACTATAAAAAACCCTTTTTAATGTTTAGCCTTTTCTTACGTAATCCCTAAAAAAAAAAATGGTTACAATGTCTCCCTAAGCAATTTAGAAATTTAGCAATCAGTACCACTATTAATCGTTGTTCATGGAATTAAATGAGAAAATGTCACGTGACTATCGTTAATTCAATGAATGACAATTAACAATGACATTAATTCCTAAATTTTCAAACTATCTAGGAAAACATTGCAACCATTTTTTTTATACTAGTTAATGCACACGTGCGTTGCACGTGAATATATATAATTTTTCTTAAAAGTAAATAAGTTCGTAATCTGCTCCATAACATGATAAAACTATGTTTGTAAATATATTGTATGCTTTCCAGATTAATAATAGTTTGAATCTAAAATCTCTATAATAATTATTGATATGATGATATAAAGTAGTATTTAAGAATATACATGATCAAAAGTTCTATAAATTTATCTCTAAAAGAGATATTAGTAGTTCGATAACCAAATTTCAGGCTTTAATCTTTGAATAGGCATCTAATTCTTTTAAGTATCTTATATGGAAGGTTTAGAGAGATCATTAAAATAGTTTTGCCATCGCCTATTATTCAAAACGATTTTGGAGTTTTGATCTTATATATAAGGGATCCCTTAAGTAAGTTACATAAATACTTTTAATTACAACTCTTTATGTTCGATCAAATGATTAAAAGTGTAATTGGAATTAAAAAGCATGCTATCAAATATCAAACATTTTGGTTGTTGGACAAGAAATCAAGGGTTGAGATTAAAAGTTCTTATTCGGCTTACATAAAGGATCCCTTATAAAAGGATGATATTGTCTTTTGAATTTATAATAGTGATAATTTGGTCAATCAAAAGTTTTTCTAGGATCCATATAAATAATTTTATCCACATGAGTTGTAAATCAAATTTGGGAAGAGGGTTTACTATCTCATTCGAAGAATAGCAATTATAGCAATTATCACACATAGGTCATTTTATTTTTTGCATGTTGAATTTTTTTGAATTTTTCTAGTGCGGTGGATAATTTTGTATAATTTTTTTAGATGGGTTGAGAGTTAAGATAATAATTTTATTCTTTGAGCTCGTTATCGTTTTCATTTTTTCTATTTGTTTGTGTGTGTGTCTCTTTCTTTTTGTATGACAAGCTATGATTTTGCTATATCTCTAGGTTTAAGGATTCTTATTTCCTAGTAGCGAAGGTGGGTTTGGAAGAAACCATCATTTGAAGAAAGCCTAATAGATCACTGGTTTGTGGAAGTGTGGAACTGTAAGAGTTTATTCCCCTCCAATGTAATACAAAAAAATTTAATTAAAAAAAAAAAAGAGGGACCATTTAATTGATGATTTGGGATTGCAATTGAGAGTGCACAATTGTTCAGTTGTACCCAACAAAGATATAATCCCAACAATTAAAAAATCAATATACATACAATTATCAACGAAAAAGATAGAATATAATTTAATATGGAACCAATGCAGATGAAAGGGGAAAAAAGAAGAATAAAGACTCAAGCAAACTTGATACGGGGTTATGTAGTTAATCCCATATAGGTCTGCACTGAAAAACATAAATAAAAAAAAATAAACAAGCCATCAAAAGGCAAAATAAGATCTCACCTTACTCCCATTTAAATTTGATAAAAAATTTCTACTCTCCCATCAAGAGAAAGTAAAAAAGGAAATTTAATGAAGATGCAAACACGGTGGCCATGATAAGAACTTGTTCACTATAAATACAATCAATTGCGAGAGACAAAAAAAAAACGTCCTATAGAAGACAGAGAGAGACAGAAGAAAAAGAGAAACGTAATGTTATTGTTACAAAGGAGAAAGAGTCCATATGGGATTTCGTTTGAAAGAAAGTAGTGATAGAGTTGGACTCTCCAGGCTGTTTCTTTAATTAGAGCACGTTAAAGGTTTTTTTCCCTTCTTTTTTTTTTTTTTTTTTTTTTTTCTTTTTGTTTGACATGAACCCAATTGTCAAAAAAAGAGAAGGTAATTTCGTCTTTATAAGTTGAAGTAGGGATAAAATAGTCAATCAAAAGTTTTTCTCTTTTACAGACTTTTATAGGTAGTATAGATTAAGGTATGTGTTCCGGCTGTTTATTTATTATATAGGAATTATAGTTTCCGTTTCCTTTGCATTCTTGTTTGTGTTTTAGAATTATAGTTTCCATGTTGCTATATTTCCTATATATGTAGAAGGGTGGGTAGTTATGTATTTAAAAATTAAAATAAGGGTATATTAGTCAATCAAAAGTTTTTTTTACATTCATTTTTTTATAGGTAGTATAGGTATAGATAGTAAGATTACATCAGAAAATGTTAAACA
Organism: Liquidambar formosana; assembly: GCA_039720395.1. Lineage (NCBI taxonomy): Eukaryota > Viridiplantae > Streptophyta > Magnoliopsida > Saxifragales > Altingiaceae > Liquidambar > Liquidambar formosana. The sequence continues at coordinate 6,802,597 of CM077822.1, forward strand.
TGAGGGGTTTCTTGTAATTTACCCCAAAAATAGTATACTTACTAAGCAGCAAGGGTGAGATGAATAGGGTTTTTATATTTAGTCTCGAGAAGTGAAAGACAAAAGTCTAATAATCAGTTGAAGATTTGACTTCTAACCGATATTGATTAACTTTATAACATATAAAAAAATTGTTTAGCCTTGTGCCAAGAAGAAAAACTGTATTGACCCAAGTATGATTTTGAGGATGTCTTGAATCCTCCTCCAAGAATTGGTTCTTGGTGTAAAGACCTCATCCTTGGTTTCATTACCATTGCAAATCAATGTTACTACCTTGTAATCATCAATTGAGGAATCATAACCTAATCCAAAAATAAGATTGAGAGAATTCTGTGAAAACCCCATGACAAAGAGTCCAGATCTGGGGAATTCCTTGGCGTCTCTGTTAGACGGATTCCATATAAAAATGTTGCAATAATCAGCAACTAAACATACACAATCCATTTGCAGAACCAATGAGTTTATAGCCACTTTCAGGCTCCAAAGGATAATTTTTCTTGGCAACTGCTTTGATGTATTTGGGACGAAACAGGTCAGTCGAGATGAGGAAACTCCGATGGTTGTTGTTAAGGTGCATTTTAACGAATTTGGGATGCAATATGAGGGAATAACATGGCTTGTACACGCACTTGAATCGCAGTAGGGACTTGGTAATGAGTTTATTGTGTAAAAAAAAAAAAAAGAATGGTAATGAGTTTCTCACTAAACCTTACTCTCGCTGAGGTTTTGACCAAAACTAATCCCCTACTAAATCATGACATGTTTCAAGCCAAGAACATTTTTACCTATTAAAGCTTGGATTGAAACAATTGTGGGCAATCATTAAAATTAGCAACTCTTGCATGAAACAAGTTTAATATCACGACAGAAACTAGTGTAGCAATAAAACATTTTTTTCCTACTTGAAATAAAGAAGATATTTATGTTCAGTATGTTGCACAGATTCATTATTCCTGCAAAACACACTACTAATCATCTCACCATGTCAAAATGTCAAGCATTTCCCCAGCATGTCCAATTGTTCTCTAATGGATTAATGACAAACCATTCCTGTAGGGTGCAAGATTTGAACGTGCATATGAACCTCAAAACCCAATGCACATTTCGTTAATACAATATAATTCATCACACAACACATGATCAATAATGACAGTCGAACATCAGTATATATGAACCACAATGTAAATCGCCAATCCTATACCTACTATTAATAAAACTGATTTTCGATCATCACATCTGGAAGTTTTCTTTCTTACTACTACAAAATACTTTCATAAGCAAGGGAACATGACAAAAACCAGACTGTCCATGTACGTGGGACTCATCGAACATATGATCCCTTTCTTTACCTGCAAACCAGTTATGCCAAATACTTAACAGAGGCCTGATGTAACATATTTCACTTTCCACTAAAGGTCCCATCCTGAGTGTGAATCCATCAAGTACCTTCACAAGATTTAAGAAGGATTAGAACATGCTAGCTTCATTTCAACTGCATAGTTTACCAGAGAGTTCTTTTATTTTATTATCCTCAAGGTAGGACATTCCACTACAGATTGCAATATAATTTTCCTGCTATATTGCTACAGCGGACTAAAGACAAGTACAGAAAAAGAAACAAATTATGTGCAAATAGAAACTCTAACAAATTAATATCCCAAACTACCATCACAGGCTCATCCATGATAAATAATAGAACTCCACCTTTCAGAAGGTGTTGGCTGACCAATATGAACTTGTCCTCAACAACGGAAGCAATTCCAGAAAGTTATGAAACCTTCAATCAAGTGTCAAACTAGGTACCTCTATGGAGATAACAGCCACAAACAGACACATTAACCAATTACATAAACAGGAATAATCACACCTCCTATCTTGTATACCATCCTAGAAAGTCATCTGAAGTGGCAACATAAAAATGTAGAAGTTAATTTTTGCAAGTGTTACCATCTCCTCAAAAACCTCTACTAAAATAGCAGTTATCCTTGCTTAAGAGGAAAAAAAAAAAAAAAAAGTGATGGGGGGGTAGTGTGGCGGAGTGGTGGTGTTAGCAGTTATCCTCAGAAAAAACCACTAAGCACACTAAGATGGAAGGAACTCTTGATGGAACTATAGGCAAGAAAAGGAAAAATCAATTTCATAAATCTCCAACCAACAAAGGCAAATGAAGATAATAATTATAAGGAAAACAAAAGGGCATAGCCCATTTACAAATGACATATACAAGCACTAGCTGACAAAAGAACTCCAACTAAAGCTTCAGAGAATCAACATAAAGTACGAAAGAGGGATGCAGCCCATGGGCACGAGTGTATGACTATTAAACCAAATAAAAAGAATCTTAACTAAAGTTGACTTGAGACAAGATGACAATGTGCAAATAATATGTTAGTCTCTTGCTTGTCGAACTATTTACACACATGTTCAAGGCCTGTTGCACCGTTTCTTTTTCTTTAGATCAAATTATGATTTATAAAAATTAAAAACAAAAAAAATAGAAGACTCAAAATTAGGAGAAACCTAATGTTAGAGATCCTAAACCTATAAGCAAATGAAAATTTAGAGACAAGGGATTTTTTTAAAAAAAACCTATATACCTTGATTTGGTAGGTTTGGAAAAATAAATTGGTGCTAAATAAGAAATTTATTGCCCACCAAAAGAAAATTAAAATAATAAAAATAAATAAATAAAAAACCTTTTACTAAAAGAAAATGAGGAAATGAATCCTCTGTTTTGCAAAAGCTTAGAGCTAATGAATTTGGAAAAGCAAGTGAAAACATGGGAGGATAAAAGGACATAATAAAGAAACTTTTTTTTTTGTTTTTTCTTATCAAGATAATAAAGAAACTTTTTTTTTTTTTAATTATATCCACAAAGATTTCAAGATACCAGGATAAAATCTGGAAACAATGATTAAAAACTTGCTACATGATATAAACCTTGATTTCCAAGGGCTCAAAAATTATTCTGTAAAATAAAACTAGTTGAGGAAGGTAGGAAAAGAGTGACTCAAGCTTACCATCTATTAAAAACTTTCAACTGAGGAGTTGTGGCATTTTTAGGAAACATAAAGGCCATACTGTGTTCACTTTATCCAAGCTGCTTGGGCAGGGTAATTCTTCCACTGAAGATGTTTTAGTTCTTCTTTCTAGTCTAGACGAATGAAAGTATCATAATCTCATTCATGGAATTATTAAAGTAAACTGCACCAATGAGATATTTTGGATTAGTAAGAATCCATCAGCCCCTAGTGGCTAATATATTTTTGAACAAAGGCTTTTATTCTAGTTCCTAGAGCTATTGATTTGTTTAAGTGGGTCCCTAGATTGGGTTAGGGCGAGGTAAACATGCTAACCAAAATGGGTGCTTCAAGTTTAGAAATTATTTTGGGAGACAATGTAACCAAAACAATGTCAACCATTCTAATAGAAATGGAGCAGCCAAACAATATCAGGATCTTCACTAAAATCCTCAATATGCAAGCATGTTTTAATAAAAAATGGTAAATGATAGGACAAAAGGTTTGAGTGGACAATCAAACTCACCTGTCTCCCCAATTCTTCATTTTCTTTCTTCTCTTTCGCTGTCCTTGGCGTTGCTTGTCAGTCCCATTGTTACAGTTGGGTGAAACTAGGCTCTCCACGTACATAACTGTTTCAAGTATATACCAATTTTGACCATAAAGTGGCAGTTTCCTGAATGTCTCCTCTTTCAGATTGTACATTACTAATTCCAATCCACCCACATCCATAAGAACTTCATCATTCTTCGAAAACCATAAGGGGTACAACCAGTTTTGATAATCAGGCAATCCCTTATATGGAGTTGCCTTCTCACATGAGATGGTGGCCAATTTGGTCCAAGATTCCTTCACACGGTATTCCTTCATTACCCATATTTCAAAATTGTTATCATAGCAGTAGAGTGCAGAGAGGCATCCTCGTAAAACCCTAACATCTTTAATTAGGCCCATCTTGACATCATGATCAGGTAGTGGCACTACCTCTTGGAATTTCTCAGGGGCCAAATCAAAAGAAATGATGGAATTGAATTTTTCATGACCATTTCCCCAATCCAAAAGCCAGTGTAGAGACCCATTTGAAAAGATGCCTCCCCCATTGCACATACAAGCACTAGGAGGGATATCCTGAATCCTCCTCCAAGAATTGGTTTTCAGTGTGAATACCTCGCCTTCAGTTTCAACAAAATAAACATGATCATGATCATCATACGTACTAGAGTTCTCCAATATTACGACCTTGTAGTCATCGATGGAAGAATCATAACCTAGTCCAAAGGTAAAACAGGGTTCATAACTGTATCCTGGAAATTTTGGTACGAATGTAGATTTTGCTAATTCCTTGGCTTCTCCAGTACATGGATTCCATAAGATAATGTGGTAACGATAAAAAACTAAACATACCAACCCATTTGCAGAACCGACAAGTTGAAGGTCGCGCTCGGGTTCCATCCTCAAAGGATAACACAACGTCACGGCTGCATCGTCATCGTCATCATCTGCTCCTAAATCTGTGGATTGAAGCGGCTCAGTCGAGATGAGGCATTTCTGACGGTTGTTGATGTCTTTCATCGCTCGGTTGAGGTGCATTTTGACAAATTGGGAACATGAGATCTTCTATCCTGGATGTGGTGGTGTCCGAAACTAAAGGGCTAGCAAAGTCCTTATGATCAATGTTCAGTAAGTTGAGATTTGCAAATCAAAATTGGGTTATGGCATTTTTCAGCCTTTGTTATTATTCTTTTTTTATTTTCCTCGAAGAACGGAGATAAAAATTGGAGAATTTTGAGCGAATGGCAGCTGATGAAGAACACTATCAACTATAAAATCCTACAGTTCAAAACTTACACCATAATTTATTAGACAACCAAAATAATAAGTCAACCATTCCAACAGAATTGGAACACCCAAATAATATTATTTGATCACAGTCTAAACCCTCATCAACATAAACTCAATGGTGCAAAAATGACTTAATCAGAAATGGTTAATGAAATGACATAAGGTTCAAATGAGATAATCAACCTCACCTCTCCTCCCTATTCTTCATTTTTTTTTTCTTTCCATTACAGTTGGGTGAAACAAGGCTCTCTCCATATAAAACCATTCGATAGGGAAACCAAAAATAGGGAACCTTAAGAGTCCTAAATGTCTCCTCAATCATATTGTAGATGACTAATTTTATTCCACTCCAACCCATCAGAATTTCATTATTCTTCAAAAAGCATAGTGGCAACAACTGATACATGGATGCTGGATGCGGCCTCTGACACTCACTGGTGAGCAATTTGATCCAAGAATCCTTACACCCAAATTCCTTCATAACCCACACTTCAACAACATATATGAGAGAGTCGTGCCAAACTATGGAGGGGAATCCTCCCAAAATCGTAAAAGTTCGAAATGAGGCGAACTTCTTGTTCCCTGTTTCATCATCATGATAAGGCGGAAGCGGCAACAGCTCTTGGAATTTCTCTGCCACCAAATCAAAAGAAATGATAAATTTAGATATAGCTCTGGCGTCTTCACCGATTCCTTCACGACTCACTTCCCAGTGTAAAAACCCATCTGTAAACTTCCCATGTCCATGCCAATGAGGAATACAAAGAGGCATGCCTTCAATCCTCCTCCAAGAATTGGTTTTCAGCGTAAAGACCTCGGCCGGTGATTTATCAGAATCACCAGAAATATTGACTCTTACTACCTTGTAATCATCAACACAAGAATCATAACAGAACCCATATTTAACCCAACCACGGGTAACAGCGGCGGGTAATTTCTTGGCGTCTCCAGGTAGATGGATTCCACAAGAGGATGTTGTCGAAGCCAAAAACCAAACATATCAAGCCATTGCAAGAACCCACGATTTCGAAATCTTGACCGTTCATCCCCGAAGGAAAATCAAGCATCACAGCTGCTGCTGCTCCAGCCGCCGCCTCACTACCGCCACCACTATCATTGGCTGCTTCAAAGTCTACGGACTGAAGCAGACGAGATGATGCGAGGAGGACTCTGCGGCGGTTGATGCTGATGTTGATGTCTGTAGTTGATCGGTTGAGGTGTGTTTCAGCGAATTTGGGATCGGAGATTAAGGAATCACATGCCTTGCCTAGGGACTTGAATCGCAGTAGAGACTTGACTGGTAGTCTCGAGAATATGTCGACGATGATATCATGAGGAATCGACTTACTCATGATTCATGAAGGGGAGAGAGGCCCTGATGAACCATGTTATAGCAACCTTTTATGTGTTTGAAAAGTGAAAACCATGAAGTAACCTAGAGAAGATAGCCAGGGCCACCCGATCCGAAAACAATCGTTACCGTGACGATGTAATCCAAGCCGTCTATAAAAGTAAAAGAGGGCTTAGATCAAAAATTTAAAAGTTTCTTAGATCAACTCAGGTCAACAATTTTTTGGTTTTTTGAACTGAGCCATCTATTGCAATAGACGATTCGGATCACACCATTTTGGTGATAGTTTTCAAACTATCACCAATTGGGGTTGGTTTAGTTGGTAAGAATCGAATTCTTCTCTTATAAGGCTTAGGTTCGATTTCCGCTATTACTAGTCCTCTTTTGTGGACGATCTTTAAGTCTAATGTAAGTTTTCGCTGAGGCTTACGACTTATCCTGACTCTGGACTGGGATAGTCTCCTCTCACCTAAACTTTTTTTTCACTAAAAAAAAGGAAGATAGTTTTCAAACCATCAACGAATCTTTGCTCCAAAGGCACCACTCATGAAGGTCCGCAAATGAAAAAGCAACCCATATACGTTGATACACGACATAAATATGAGGAATTTATTTTGATAATGTTGCGAATTAGTCGAGTAACTTAATTACATAATAGATATAGATAGATATATTGTTTATCTAAAAATAAATAGATAAGTAATACGAGTAATTAATTTCAAAGTACCGGACACAAGTGGTTTTTGGTTTCACCTTTAATTATTATTATTATATTTTGACCAATTACTAATAAGATTTATCATGATACAGAATGTATAAAGGTCTTAACAATATCCTACTCATAAAGGAAAAAAAAAAACAAAACAGAAACTAACAATCTCTAAATACGACTACCAATGCCTAGACAAGTGGATTTGTTTTTACAAAGTGAAATTAAAATGGTTTTTTTTTTAAAATAAAATTTTAATAGAACCATGCGTGCGTGTCCATGCATCTATTTATTGCTTTTGCAAGATGAATAAGAGAGAAATTTTAATGGCACTTGTGGCACAAAGAAAATAAAAAAACTATTCTTACTAATCATTTTTTCCAAAATGCATACAATACAAAATTATCATTCTTACTTACAAAACTATTCAAATGAGCGCGGAGACTAACTTTGAGATTTTTTTAAAAATTTGGACAATCTCATAATTTAGAACAATAATTTAATGAGTTTTTTTTTCACTAAATGGTTTTAATTTTTGTTTTTTTTTTTTTTTTAAAAATTTTAAACTGGAGCTTTTCTTTTTAAAAATTTAAAAATATTATTTTGAATGACGTTTTCACTGTATGACTTAGATCCACCATACTCGAGTGTCATCCGATATCATTTATAATCATCTATCGTGGGAAAAACTTTTATAACCCATCTTGGAAAAAAATACTATTATTTAGGGAGAAAACTCATAAAATTATGTAAGTTGAATTAATTTTTACATTTACAAAAACAAAACAAAACAAAACAAAACAAAAATAAATAAATAAATTGTTTTTTAAGGAAAATAGATGACTTTGTATAGTATTCAAAGGGTAATGCTATTTTGCCCCACACTTTATACTACTATATGAGATCTACTGATATGATTAAACCCTAAAAATTGAAATCCTCCTAAATACACACTAGCGCAATGAATCCGGATTTGGTGAAATTTGAGACTTTAACTGCATTGTGAAGTTACTGTTGGATTGACGCAACATGGCAAGGGAGAAGAAAGGACAGCTCGGATTCACTAGTAGCAAAGTAGTTTTCAGATTTTGTGACCTCAATTGCTTTGCTACCAACGAATCTGAGCTGTCCCTTCTTATCCCTTGTCACGTGGCGTCAATCCAATGATAACTTTACCATGCAGTTAAAGTCCTAAATTTCACCAAATCCTAATCCACAATTTTGTGTCTCAATTGTTTTGTTATCAACGAATTCAAACTGTCCCTTCTTTTTCTTTATCATGTGCCGTCAATTTAATGATAACTTTACCATGCAGTTAAAGTCTCAAACTTTACCAAATCCCAATCCTTAGGGCAAAGTAGGGGTGTTAATGGTTTTGGTTAAAACCGAGAACTAAACCAAACCAAACCGAACTAGGCCGTTTGGTTTGGTTTTTTTGTCATTAGGTTTTGTTATGGTTTTAATTTTAGAAAACCAAACTCAATTGGTTTGGTTTTGGTTTTCAGTTTTAAAAAACCAAACCAAACCGAAAAACTGAAAAAACCGAAAAATATAATATCTATACTACTTATAAAAAGATGAATGTGAGAAAAACTTTTGATTGAGTAATATACCCTTATTTTAATTTTTAAATACATAATTACCCTTCTGCATATATAGGAAATATAGTAATATAAAACACATACCTTAATAAGAATTCTAAGGAAACTATACAACTATCATTCTGCATATATAGGAAATATAACAATATAAAACACATACCATAATAAGAATTATAAGGAAACTATAATTCATATAATCATTAAAAATCTTAAAGATAATAATACCTTTTTTTTTTTTTTTTTAATAATAATGAAACCTCTTTAAATATAAAATATTTATGTATTTATTATTTTGTATTTAAGAATATTCACGTGCAATGCACGTGTGCTATATCTAGTATATATATATATATATATAAACTTAAAGTTTGTAAATTCCTAATTCTAATAAGGGTAAAATAGGTAATGGGCTTGTTTTTGTTGATTTTAAGTTTCTTATTGTTTTCCCTTTTTTAGATTAGCATGTATTAAACTAGCTATTAATGCTGTGTGTGATATTGACATATTGATTTATGTCAATATGTTTCTATTTTGATACAATATTTGTTTTTTTTAGTTGCTAATGTAATGATTTTATTAAAAATGTTTTTATTTGGAATTTGGCATGCCATTTTTTTCATTTTCAAGAATTTGTTGTTAGTTAACAGGTTAAAACCAAAACCGAATCGAACCAAACCGAAATATAATGGTTTGGTTTGGTTTGATTTTTTTATAATATGGTTTGGTTTTGGTTTGGAAGGAACAAAATCGAAGTATAATGGTTTGTTAGTTGATAGGTTTTAGGGGAGATTTCAAACCAAACCAAACCGAATCATTAACATCCCTAAGACAAAATGTGGAACAAGGTATACAAAAGGGAGACATTAGTGCAAAGTCTGGGACAAGGCATGCATGCGGGAAAACAAAAAGGCATAGGGACTTGAGAGTTGAGTCTACTGACAATCCCGACTTCTCTCTCCAAGAACCAAACTGAAGGAGCTGTGCCGATGCCGGTGCTTCCCCATGATGTCAATACCGAGATACTCACTGGACTACCTGTCAAGTCTCTACTGCGTTTTAAATGCGTATGCAAGCAATGGGATTCCCTAATCTCTAATCCCCAATTCGTCAAGATGCACCTCAACCGAGCGGTGAAAGACGTCAACAACAACCGTCAGAGGATGCCTTATCTCGCCCAAGCCGCTTCTATACGTGTACTTCGAAGTAGATGATGATGCAGCTGTGATGGTTGGTTTCCGTTTGCGGATGGACCCCAAGCATAGGATTGGATTTATGGGTTCTGCAAATGGCTTGGTATGTTTAGTTCTTGATGTTTACAACCTTATCTTATGGAAGTGACGCCAAAGAATTACCAAAACCTAAATTAATGGCAAAATTTCCAAAACTCAGAGATGGGCTTGATTTTGTTTTGGGACTGAGTTATGATTCTTCTATTGACGATTACAAGGTAGTGAGGCTGATTCACTTCACTCATTCTCGTCGGTTTATCAGAACCAGAGGCGATGTCTTTACGCTAAAGACCAATGCTTGGAGGAGGATTGATGAAATCCATCCTAGTGCTTTTATGTTCAAAAAGACAGGGACTTTTCAAAATGGGTCTCTACACTGGCTTGTGGATCGTAGAAACGGTGAAGATAAATTCAAATCCATCGTTTCTTTTGATTTGGCGACAGAGAAATTCCAAGAGGTGGTGCCACTACCCGATTATGATGTTGAGACTTTCTCAATTGAAGGTTTTAGGGATTTAGGAGGATTCCTCGCGATGATTTTCGGATATGCTGACTATTTTGAGGTGTGGGTAATGAAGGAATATGGTGTAAAGACATCGTGGACCAAATTGGTCCCCTACCCATGGGAGGAGGCGCCTCCGCATATGGACTGGTTTTCTCCATTATGCTTTTCAAAGAGTGATGAAGTTCTGATGGATGTGGATGGAAGTGAATTGTTAATGTACAGTCTAAAAGTTAATACATTCATGAAACTATTGATTTATGGTGAAAGTTGGGAGAGATTTGATTCGGTTATATACGCGGAGAGCCTAGTTTCACTCAATGGTAATGATGGGACTGACAAGCAACGCCGAGGTTAGCGAAAGAGAAGAAAAAGGAAAAGAAAGTGAAGAATAGGGAGGAGAGGCGAGTTTAATTATCTTACTCGAGCCTTTTGTCCTTTCATTTACCATTTCCAATTAGAACATTTTTCTGTGATTGAATTTTATGTTGACAAGGATTTAAGCTGAGTTCAATAATATTGTTTGGCTGCTCCATTCTGTTAGAAAGGTTGACATACTGTTTTATCTTGTTGCTTTTGTTGGTGATTTCTTTTTCTGTACCTGGGACAAAACTGAATCTTTCCTTATTTTTTCCCTCCCTTTTTGCTGGGAAGGTGATGAAACAGAACCGCCGTTATTGCTTTCATGTCGGATGTTCAAAGTCTTAAATGACAGTTCTAATTGAATGATTACTTTAAGCTTTGACATGGGTGACTTGCAATGTGGCTATTATTATTAGTTGATCAAGCTCTTCATCAACTGGTATTCACTCAAAATTCTTCAATTTTCTGTCACTGCTTCTTTAAGAATAAAAAGAAAAGTTTAAAATGCTCCAATATCCATTTCTGATTTGTAAAGTTTAGTTCATCTGGGTCAAGACATTGGTCATAAGGACATTGTTTTTGCAATTAATTGCTAGCTTTTTAGTTGTGGTCACATCATGTGGGAGCTAAGACTCATGTTCTTAATGCTTTCAATTTTTTTTTTTTTTTTTTTTCTTTGTGTGAGAGTGATAATTCTCTGTAGAATTACTTTAATTTTGTTCTTTGCTTTGAGATCTAAAAGTTGTTATGGTTTTCACATTTTGCCAATGGAAAGATGTTTTAAGCCATCTTCCATTATTTTTTAAATATTCATTGTTACTAACGCGCACAGTCAGTTAAGCCACACATAATTTGGCACGTCATGTGTGGAAAGTTGCTCTTGTTGTTCTCTTAAAAAATTTTCCTTGTGTCTATGTTTGTGCGTGAAGTACTTGACCATTTTGGAAGCTTGCTTTTCAGTATCGTTTTAGGGCATACATAGTTTATAAGGGCTGGTGGATTCTTACAAATCCAACTTATCTCATTGGTGCACTTTGTTTGAATATTCCCATGAAAGATAATGAGATTTTCATTGTCTAAGACTAGAAAGAAGAGCCAAAATATCTTGAGTAGAAGAATTACCCTGCCCACTCTGCTTTGAAAAAGTGAACACAGTATGATCTGTATGATTTTTAAAAATGCCACAAATCATCAATTGGCTGATAATCTTGCATAGATGGTAAGCTTGAATCACTATTTCCCCACCTTTTCCACCTAGTTTTATCTGACAGAATCATTTTTAAACCCTCCGAAATCAAGGTGTATATTATGTAGCCAGTTACTAATCATCGTTTTCATATTTTATCCAGGTATCTTGAAATCTTGGTGGACCGTTTTTCTTTTATCCTTCCTCTTTGTCACTTGCTTTTCTAAATTTAGCAGCTCTGAGGTTTCATTTTTCCACTTCCTTTTAATGAAAGGTAGCTTGTTCTTTTGTTGGGGTGGGGGGTTACGAATATCTTACTTAGCACCCAGGTCTTTTTTTTATAATTTTTTTTTTCCAAACAGTAGGAAATCAATGGTATACATAGGTATTGTGAAATCTTTGTGTAAAAAATTAAGATAAGAAAAATCCCTACTCTCCCAATTTTCATTTGCTTTTACAGAACTATTGGCTCTAAGTGCCTCTAACATTAGGCTTGTGCAAATTAGAGGAGTACTTGCAAGACAAAGGATTGATCACAGATATAGTAGTTCTTCTTATCTTGAAACAGGTGGTTTCTGAATCACCTTGGTTTGACAAATAGCTATTTCATTTTCTTACATTGAAAATACTTGTTTATTGCCTAGATACTGGCCTTAAATATTATACAACAGTGAAATTGGAGTTGTGTGCTCAACCCCAAAGATGCGTTGTTAGTTTTGTCTGCGGATGCTTCGTGTTGATTTTTTGGGTAGTCTTGCTCTTTAGATTTTCTGTATACCTCTAGTGTACAGGGATTGCTGACCTCCTTTTGTGTTGCGGCACTTTTTGCCTTTTTGTTAGTAATACTTTTACTTCATAAATAAATAAATAAATAAAACACAGCCATTGAACATGGTGTATAAAGTTCAACAAGCAAGAGACTAACCTATTATTTTACAAGTAGTCATCTTGTCTCCTATACTTCTCATGATATCTCCCAATAATTGCCTCTGTTGGTTGGAGATGTATGAACTTGTTTTTCTGGCTAATCATTCATCTTAACCTGCTTAGTGGATTTTACTGAGGATAACTGCTAAGCCCCACCCACCCCAGCCACTATAGCCACTCTTTAACTTGGGGCTGATTTGAAAGTATGCAACCTGACCTGAATTTTAGCGGTTTTGATTTTCATCATAATTTGGTAAGTTTCTCTTTTCTGAAATTTTTTCCATCCTTAGGTAGAGGAGACATAAACATAATATTTTTCCTTCAAGTTCGGAGTAGGGTTTATTTAAAAATCACATGACATTAACAGACTGGACTCAATCTAATCCAATTTCCGAATCAGGCTTAGAGTATATGTCGTCCCAATTTTTCGGCCAAACACCTAAGGAACTCCTTTTTTTAAAAATTATTTTAAAGCAAACAAGATCCTAACAAAATCACAGCAGACAAGTAATACAATTATAACACCAGAACTAGATAAAGAAAGATCTTTAAGTCAAACATTCAAACATAATTTGCTACTTTATCTTACCTCTCTGCCCCTGCACCTTTTTGGTGAAACTGAACTCTCTATATACGGACCAATATTCGGTACTGCAAATGAACAGTTTTCTGAATGTCCCCTTTTCTGGTTTGTGTAAACATAAAACTACTTCATGGTTGCCTTTTCATTTATGTATTAGAACTTCACCATTCTCTGTAGAGCATATAGGTGCCAAGAAATTATCAGACTGCTCTCGTTTAATGGTCGTCAGTTTACTCCAACTTTGTTCCATGCCATCTTCCTTCAATGCCCACATGGGCCACATCTCGATCCATCTTACATCACATTAGCTCTGAAACATATAGAGGCATACTCCCAATTCCACCAACTTAAAACCAAGTCTCTCGGGTGCATCATGAGGCAGTGACACCACCCGGAATTTCTCATCTGCTTAGTCGAAACGAAGAATTGTATTATTTCTGCCAGACCAAGACCAGTTATAATCATGATAAGTATTGGGTGATAGAGTACTGTCTGCCATTCTTATAACCTTGTAATCGTCAATGGAGGAATCATACCTGAATCGACCGAATTGGTCATACATACTAGTTCCTAGAAGAACAAGGAACTGGTTGTTTCTTATATTCTCTAATAGATGGATTCCATAAGATGACGGTATCAACCGGCGATAGCTATGCATAGCAAGACATTACAAGAACCAACAACCTCAAAACAATCCCGGTTTTTGATCGGAAATTCATGCCTAACTACGTAACAATTAGATGCTTTATAATAAAGGAATTGAATGGATTTGGACGATGAAAGAACGACTTTGTGGTGGTGGGTGTAGTTATCTTGGGTGACATGACTGAGGTGCATGCTAATGAAGTGACTTGTATTCAAAGAGAGCCACTGGCCCATGGCTTGCAAACGCACCTAAACCGTACGAGGGTTTTGGCAGGAACTTTTAGTAGTATGTCCAAGATGATATTATGGGGTAGTTCCCTTTCCTTCCTCGTCATTCTGTCATTCGTCATTCTGTCATTCTGTGGCTGTTTCTTTGGCTGGGGTTTCTAGCAAGTCCTCTTGCAGGGTTGGTAGTTTACTCTTTGTAATTGCATTAAAATGAAGGAGGCTATTGCCACTACATAAAGCACTACAAGCCCTCTACTTAGCTTACAGTTTTTAAAGTTTTATGAAAATAGAAAAGGTTTCCACTTAGTAAACCATCATAATGATCTTTGTGTCTCCTCCAATATAATGATCAGTTATTTGAATGAGCCACAGGGAAGAGGGAGATAATTACCTTTCAGGCTGCCAGTTGTTTGACAAAAGTTTCATAAAAAATCACACAAATTTACAAAACAAACCTGAAACCTAGCCATTCAATTATAACTGTATTTGATGTGTCTGAGTATATACAGTCACTTTCATTAAACAAAAATGTACATAGTCACAAGCAACCATAAATAAATTTTCAAAACATGACATGCTCTAGATGCTTTCAGAATTGATCATTCAAGCCCCGTTCACTCATGCTTCTAAAGTTCCAAGTGTACCTGAAAGAGAAAATTGACATTTAGTATACATATATACTAAGTTTTAACAATTTAGAACTAAGATACAAATATGCATGAACAAGAACTTGAGAGAATGGCAACAGAATTTGAAATCAGCATCATCTGTCACAATTCTCGACCAAATCAAGTGGAAATAGTGGAGGCTGATACTTTAAAAAACATCACAGCCCTGATAAACTAAGATTTGCAAATCAAATATGGGTTTTATGGCCTAGTCTTTTTCCCCCTTAAATAATGGTGATGCAAATTTGAAGAATTTTGAGTAAATTCTGGTTGGTGCAGAGCTTAATCAACTAACTATCATAGGCATGCTGTAAGCTACTTATGTCAAAGATAAAATTAATCACTCAACTAAAACCATCAGTTAAAGACTCTCAACAACCCCAGGAAAGCCAAGATGCTGACCAATTTGGTCCAAGATGCCTTTACACCATATTCCTTCATTAACCAAGTCTCATTATGGTTATCATAGTCAGAAGAAAGTAAAAAGTGGTATCCTCATAAAACCCTAATCTTGAATTGAGATACTTGTGACATCTTATCAGGGAGTGGCACACTGGCACCACCTCTTTGAATTTCTCTGCCACCATCAAATCAAAAGAAATTATTACATTAAGTAAATCTTGACCAATTTCACATTCCACAAACCAAGTTAGTTTAATAATAGGTTCACAAACCTAGAAAAATAGAAAATTTGGGTAAAAAAAATCACAGGATGTACATTCAATCCTTTGGACACTGTTGAATTTAAGCGCAGAAAAAAAAAAATGCCTGTTATTACTTTACACATTAAAAATCATGTGTGGATAGTCGTTAGAATTCAGGTGGAGACAGTTTTGAAGACAGAATCCTATTATTAATTTACATGGCTTTCAAATGAATGAAAATCCAGAAAAATGTTCTGAACCACAACCAGCAAGCAAAGACTGCTGGTGAAGTGTCTTAAAACAATATAAGGGCTAGTCAGTTCAGCCAAAAACAATACAAGGGACATAAATGACACTAGAATACTAGATGGTCTCACCATAAACCATCTGATTTTTTTTTTTTTTTTTTTTTTTTTTAAATTTATCTTTTGACCAAGAAAATGGATGGCAAACAATGAAGCTTCTTTTTTAGGAGTTGATGATATGAAAGAAAAATTCAGCAGTGTGGTAAGAAAACATTGACAAATAAGATTGCAAGTATAACACCAGAAGTTAGACAAACAAAGATCTGTAAATCAACCTAATATACTAAATTCATCACCAAATTTGAATGCACTTTGTCTTACCTTCTCTTCCCAACACTGGTTAGGTGAAACTAGACTCTCTACATAAGTCGTCGCATCAGACCAAAACTCAGGAACATGAATCAATTGTGTTTTGAGTGTCGTATCATCCAAATTGCATAAACATAAAACAATGTTATCTTGACCCTTTCGTATAATATGCATTAGGACTTCACCCATCTTTGGATAGCAAATTGGATAACAAATGGGCAACACACATCTGTTTACTCCAATGGCCACACCCTTACTCCACATCTGTTTGACACCATCGTCCTTTAATCGCCACAACTTAATGCCGCTTCCATGATTGTCGCGACCCGTACAAAGGAACCCTGCGATAACCCCTAAATTCATCAGAAGGTTCTTGGGTATATGGCGGGGCGGTGGCAGCAACTTGAATTTCTCAGCTTTCAAGTCGAAGCGAAGAATTTTACTGCTCGAATCGTATTCATCCTTGCTAAAAGTGAAAGCAATCACCCACCAATACATAGCTCCATTCGCGAAAGACCCTCGGTCCAGCCGATCCATAAATAAAACATCAAAAGTGATACCTTCAATCTTTTTCCAAGAATTGGTTTTCAGTGTATAGAGCTCTGCTCCCATGGGAACGCCTTGTCTAGCACTGGGACAGATTCTCACAACCTTGTAATCGTCAATGGAGGAATCGTAGCCAAACCCATATCCAAATAACGATGATTTTCTTCCAGAAGAGCAAGGAACCGGTAATCTCTTGTATTCTCTAGTAGATGGATTCCATAGGACGGCAGTATTCATGTCAAAAACTATGCATAACAAGCCATCACAGGAACCAAAAACCTGAAACCCACCCAAATTTTTCAGGGGAAATTCGAGCCTCACCGCGTGGGGATTGGGTTTTTCGCCATATAGGAATCGGAAGGAAGTGGAAGACGAGAGAATAACATTGTGTCGTTTATTGTAATCCTCTATGAAGGAGGCACGATCGAGGTGCGTTGTGGTGAAGTGGTGGCTTGTGAGCAAGGAGTGCCATGGCTTCGAAACGCACCTGAACCGGACGAGAGGTTTGGCGGGGAGTCTCAAGAGGATGTCGATGATGACATCTTCAGGCAGTTGCGGCGTGAATTGAAGCTTTGTCTTCTTTTTCTTCCTCTCCATTCCTGAGCTCTGCCTGTCGCTAGGGCTTTTCAGTCTACTTCTCTGTGGGGGGTTTTCTGCTTCGCTCTGTTTGAAGGTAGGATGGCAGGACGGAGAGGCGTTATGGATGCTGGGCCTTCTTGGGCTTTTCTTTTTGGGGGCCGCACCCAAGACTTGCTCTTCATTTCAAGATTTTATAAAAAAAATATAAAATGTTTTCTTAAAAACCAATCACGTTTTCTATTAGAAAATATTATTTTATATAATTTTGTAATTTTTTTGTATCAAATCAATCCTTCAAATGTATTTTTCAGCCATTTACAATATCTGTTTTATAAATGGCTAAAAAAATTTACAAAAAAGATAAATTTTGATAAAAACGTTCTTCTACAAAGTTATTCAAAATGATATTTTCTAGTGAATTTTGTGGTCAATATTAAAGAAAAAAACATTTTATATTTTTCATGAAATCTTAAAGGGGTCTCTATTAGTACTCAAAGACTTACTTTTATCATTCACTTATTTTACACTTTAAGGTTTTATGAAAAATATAGAAGATTTTCATAAAAAATTGATCACGTATTTTATTAGAAAATATCATTTTGAACAACCTTTTAGAAGAAAGTTTTTCTAAAATCTATTGTTTAGGCAGATTTTTTTTACCATTTATAATATTCGTTTTATCAATGACTAAAAAGTCCACTTAAACGATAGATTTTCGAAAAACTTTCTTTTAAAAAGTTGTTCAAAATGATGTTTTCTAATAAATAGTGCGATTAGTTTTTATGAAAACCTTATATATTATTTATAAAATCTTAAAATATAAAGGCACCGTTTGGATGGGATTATGGTTCTGAAGCTTTATATCGCAATGAACAAAGCCATTGCCATGAATATATTGAAGCCCCTTGAGCACAGACCTCGTGTGTCAGCGAACGTCAATTCCGGCAACCGCCTGCCGAATTTCTTGAGCTCCAAAAACCAGAATAGGCAGCCATTGTTGCCGATGAAAGTGCTCGGTTGCCGTCTCCACATATTAATGGTAGAAGATCACACCGGCGGACCCTTAGACAACGACGACGATAATAAAGGTTGGGGTTCCTAGATCTGTTGTAGATCTGCCTCCTCCCTCACCAGTGAATTTCCTTACTCCCGCCAATGTTCTTCAGTCTAGTCTTCAACCTCTCAAATCTCAACTCAATCTCTCCGTATGGAATTGCAAACGGCGGCAAAAAAATAAAAATAAAAAATAAAAAATCCTTGAAACCCTTGAAACTCATAGCCCTTACAAATCCATGGTCGTGAACAAAGGAGGGGTCTTCGAATCTTAGGTCCGACATCGAACCATAGCCCTAAAAAAAAAAAAAAAAAAAAAAATCCTTGAAACCCTTGAAACTCATAGCCCTTGCAGATCCATGGTCGTGAACAAAGGAGGGGTCTTCGAATCTTAGGTTCGACATCGAACCATAGCCCTTGCAGATCTATGCCCATGAATAGTGAAGCACGGACCACCACAATTAACGGTGAGGCTAACAATTTCTCGACAAGCTTAAAGAGGATGTGCTGCTGCTGCTTCTGTTTTTTTTTTTCCATTTCCATGGCTGTGACACGCTAGCTTGCCGACGGTGCCATGGCTTGTTTGGGTGACGATGGTGCCATGGCTTGTTTGAATTGCAAACGCTAGCTCGACGCTAGATTGTAAGTTTAGTTTCTTTTATTTATTTTTTATTTTTTATTTAAATTAAAAAAAAGTATAAGCAAAAATTAATGTTACCAAACATGTTTTTTGCTTTTTTTTATAAAAAGTAAAAGCAAAAATCATTTTTACCAAACATGCTTTCGTTTGGTTGTTTTTACTTAAAAGCAAAAAGCAAAAAAGTGAAAAAGATCTTTTTCTACTTATAAAAAGATCTTAAAATAATCCCAACCAAATAATACCAAAATAAGTGGAGATGAAAAGTAAGTCTTTGGGTGCCAATAGAAGCTTTCAATCTTAAAATATAAAATAAATGGGATGAAAAGAAGTCTTGAGGTGCCCCTTTTTATTTCTGCCATGGCTTAGTCCATTTAGAGGGCCCATAACACTGAAGTTGTTGACTTTAAGAGTCACCAACACTCTGAAACAGTGTGGACCCCTTCTCTTCTGGCCCAAAACCTCGTTATGGCCTTCCCTCAGAATCCTAATGGAGTAAAGGGCACCTGCATGGCTCTATTGGGATCTCAAACTTGCAGTCCTGTACGAAAAATATCTCCACCAAGCACTGACATGGGAACGAGAATCGATGAGGTATGATGCATGGAGAGTTTCATGAAGTAAAGCAGATAAGGAACGTGGTGCATATCAGCCGTGGAATAGCTATTTCCAGCGAGGTACTTGGGTTTTTTTTGTAACCTCTCCTCATAGACCGATAGATGCCTGAGAACTTTGCCTAGCTTCTCCAAGCTGGTATGGAATGGATAACCTGCTGATCAGAAGGTTGAAAGCATATTAAAATTGAATTCTGCTTCTACACATTCAATAAAAAGCATATTAAAATTAATCCACACAAGTGGGTCATTCTTTAATTTGCTTCCAAAGCATTCAATTAAAGGCTGGTTTCTCTTTAATTTGCTTCCGAACACTCAATTGAAAGCATATTAAAATTAACCCATAGCGGCGGGCAAGACTTTCTTTCTTCTTTTTTTTTTTTTTTTGGATTGAGAGCGATCATACAATTAAGAAGAACATCAATATAATTCGGACAAATATTGATCCCTAACAACGCAAGCGACTTCCTCCATCCATACCATCGATCCCTCTACATTCTGAGCATTCCTTGCAAGACCATGAGCCACCTTATTTCTTTCTCTTCGGGTATGCCCGAAAGTAATGGTACCATAGTGCTCGATCGTTGTATCCTGGACATCATCAAGTATTAAACCCAAGGCTGTCAAATCGATCTCCTTAGAATTAATTGCATTGATGACCTCCAAATTATCCCCTCCTACCATAATAGATTGAAGCCCTAAATCCCTAACAAACTGCACAGCGAAGTGAACACCCAAAGCCTCCACAACATTAGCTGGAAAGTCCCCAACTATATGTTTAGCTGTTGTAGCAATAACTCGCCCTGCACTATCTCTTACTATCACACCAATCCCCGCACTCCTGGACTCTAGAAAAAGGGCTCCATCAACATTTGCCTTGAATGACCCAAGGGGTGGAGGGTGCCATTTAATCTGCATAGAGTCAATTGTAGGCTTGAAATCTTGGAGAGCAGTTGTATAGTCCGTGAGAAGACGACCTGCCATATCCACAATTTCTCTTGCTCCCCTTCGTATCCCTTCAAACACGAGCATATTCCCACTTAACCAAATTGCCCACAGATTCATAAAGAAAATTGCCACACCTTCATTGCCCACTCTATGCGCCACAACCAGAACCCAGGACAATATATCAGTAGCTGGTGAAACCTGCACTACCACATCCATCGAACAAAAAGCCCAAACCTCCTTAACAACCCGACAATCTTTAAAGCAATGGAGCGTGGTTTCCACTTTCTTACCACACCGAGGGCATACCACATCAGTGAAAACTTTCTTTCGTATGAGATTACAGCGAGTTGGCAATATATCTTTACCTAATTTCCAAATAAAATGCTTAACCTTATTTGGAATTGTTAAATAGACAATATGTATCATTGTTAAATAGACAATACAGCAGCAAGAGTAAATTGCTTAGACATTGATACAGGCATGTAGAAAGTGAAGGTTCATGGTAATCCAATGTCTCCATCCACGATGGGCGTGTTACTATGCCTCTATGAGAAGGATCGACTTCAACCTAGAGTCTATCAACCTTGCTGCTGGCGAACAAAGACAGAGACCTTATGTATCTATGAATGTGAGAAGGTGAAGGTTCATGGAAATCCAATTAATTTGCAGAAACAAGGTCCTTATGCCCAATGTCTCAACCCTGAAGAACTAAGGTCAACAAATCAATATTGGATTTTATGGCTTCCAAGGCCCTTTTTTTTTTTTTTTTTTTTCGCATTAAAGAATAGCGAAAAGAATTGAAAATTTTAGAGTGACTGCTGGTTAACAAAGAGCCTAATCAACTAACTATAATAGGAGTGTTGTAAGGTACCCATGTTAAATATAAAATTAATCATCCAATTAGAACCATAAGTTAAAGACTGTCAACACCAACAGGGAAGCTAAAATGGTGACCAATTTGGCCCCAGATGCCTTTGAACCATATTCCTTCATTAATTACCCAAGTCTCAATATAGTTCTCATGGTCAGAACAAAGTATAGAGGGGGAATCATCTTAAAACCCTAGAAACATGTTCATACCTAGATATGAATTGATGTCACAAGACAACACTGAAATAAAGAGCATTAAAGTTATACATGCAATTAAAGTAGGGATGATAACATGTAAGATTAATCTGCGCAGTGATGTGGTGTGCTTTGTTTGCTATAAGTGGGTGTCTCGCCTTTCTAAAGATTGCAGTGGAACCAACTGAGCAAACCCCTAATTGATTTTCTAAAAAAGAAATGAAAGAACACATTACTAGCAAGCAAAGGCTGCTAATAATGTGTCTGAGACAATATAAGGGATGGTGAGCTCAGACAAAAACAATACAAGGGAAATAAATTGGTGTTGATGAGATTCCCAACCCGAAAAAAATAAAAAGGGGGAAGAAATCCCTTTCTTGGGCAAATGAGATCCTAGCAGATATAGCAGTGTCATCGACAAATGAAATTGTAATTATAACACCAGAAGTTAGACAAACAAAGATATGTAAATCACCCATAAGGGCATAAGGCCATAATTCATAATCAAATCTAAAGGCACCTTGTCTCACCTCTCTGCCCCAGCACCATTAGGTGAAACCAGACTCTCCACATATGCAGTCGCATCAGACCAATTCTCAGAAACGCAAATCAAACGTGTTTCGAATGTCCTTTCTTCCCAATTGTATAAGCATAAAACAATGATATCTCGATCCTTAATATGCATTAGGACTTTACCAATCTTTGGATAACAAATGGGCAACACCGGACTAACGGACTGGTTTCCTCCAACAGAGATCAGGTTACTCCAAATCTGTTTGCCACCATCATCCATCAATGTCCACAGCTTAAAGCCGCTTTCGTGATCATTGTGAACCATACAAAGGCATCCTGCGAAAATACCCAATACAATATTCGTGGGTACACCCTGAGGTGGTCGCACCAACTTGAATTTCTCATCTTTGAAGTCAAAACGAAGAATTTTTCTACCCGGATCATCTTCATCAAAGTTAAAACTAATCGCAAGAACCCACCAATACAGAGCTCCGTTCGCGAAAGTCCCTCGGCCCAGCTGATCGAAAAAGCGAACATGACATGTGATATCTTCAACCTTCTTCCAAGACTTGGTTCTCAGGGCATAGATCTCAGCTTCCATAGGAATAGAATTTCCATGTTTAAGAGGACAGAGTCTCACAACCTTGTAATCATCAATGGAGGAATCATAACCAAACCCATAACCAAACAACCCTGATTTTCTTCCAGCAGAAAGAGGGACGGGTAATTTCGTATATTCTCTAATAGAGGGATTCCACAAGACTACAGTATCATTCTCAATAGCTATGCATAACAAGCCATCACAGGAACCTAAAACCTTGAAATCACCGCAATTTTTCAGAGGAAATTCAAGACTTACCGCATGGGGATTAATGGGTGCTTCCTCATCATCATGTAGGAATTGGCAGGAAGTGGAAGACGAGAGAATGACGTTCTGGCGTTTGCGGTGATTCTCTCGGGCTAAACAGTGATTGAGGTGCGTTGTGATGAAGTGGTGGCTTGTGAGCAAGGAGTGCCATGGCTTGGAAACGCACCTGAACCGGACGAGAGGTTTGGCTGGAAGTCTCAAGAGGATGTCGTGGATGATGTCTTGAGGCAGCTGGGGCATGATCCGATGCCTTGTCTGCGTTTTCTTCGTCTCCATTCCTGTTTACTGTTCTCTCGGTGCTTTCATAAATCGAAGGGAGAACTTTTTTTTTTTTTTATTTAATTTTTTGATAAGAAAATCGAAGAGAAAACTGTTAGGGCATTTTTTGGCTACTTCAGAAATTAAATAATTAATTATTATTATTATTATTATTTATTTTTTAAGGTGTTGAAGTGGATTCTTAACTTCTGGGGGGATAAGTGGGCTGGGTAACCCGGCCTGGGTTTAGGGAACGGCTATTGCAACCCCCCATTCCTATAAGCCCACCCCCATCCTTTAGGTTTTTAAGATTTTATGCAAAATATACAATGTTTTTGTGAAAACCGGCCATAATGTCCACTAGAAAACATCATTTTGAACAACTTTGCAGAAGAAAATTTTTCCAAAATTTATCGTTTAGGTAGACTTTTTGGCAAAAAATGAAATAAATGCTATAAATGGTTAGAAAGTATATTTAAACGATAGATTTGGAAAAACTTTCTTCTGCAAAGTTGTTCAAAATGATGTTTTCTAGGGGACATCACAGCCGGTTTTCATAAAAACTTTTTATATTTTGCATAAAATCTTAAAAACCTAAAGGATGGAGGTGGGCTTATAGGAATGGGGGGTTGCAGTAGCCGTTCCCCTGGGTTTAGCACCATTCGTGGGCTTATTCATGGGCCTTTGTGTAGGAATTGGGAATGGAGGAGTTTATCAAGGTGGGGGATTGTCACCATTGGCATGATAGTTTAGAAGCATTTGCCTTGTTTCTTTCATTTTTTTTTTTTTTTTCAACAAGAGATATCCTAAATCATTATCCTCAAACTAATCCCTCCTAATGATACATAAACCACCTGCAAACTTATGCATCCGGTAATGAAGAAGTAGAGTTTTAAACTTGGGACCTATGGTTCCTGAGCCTCACTTGTTAAGTGATTGAATTAGGGTTCAAACTTATGGAAAAACATTGATATCCATTTGTTGATATTGAGAGAGGTTACGAGTAAAGATACATGTATGTAGGTTCTATTGATTGTCAAACCACCCCCCTCCCCCCACCCCCAAAAAAAAAAAAAAAAAAAAAAAACACAATAAGGAAGGTGGGGCATCGTCTTTCATCACCAAAATCTAACACGTTTGTTTGGCTGGACGAGAGCGTATATTGGGAGGGGTTGGCACCAACTTGAATTTCTCATCTTTTAAATCAAAACAAAAAATTTTGGCAAGCGAACCATATTTATCTTTGTTAAAAGCAAGATCAATCACTCACCAATACAGAGCTCCACTGGCAAAAGACCCTCGGCTTAGCTCATCGACTAGTATAATATCACAAGTGATACCTTCAATCTTTTTCCAAGAATTGGTTTTCAGTGTATAAATCTCAGCTCCCATAGGAATGCCTTCTCTAGCACTGGGACAAATTCTCACAACCATGTAATCATCAATGGAGGAATCATAACCAAGCCCATATACTTTCCAAAGTGAGCATTAAAAAAGGTAGATCCTTCATTTGGCCCCTTATACTTTCCATTTATGGTATTGTTTTAAAATTGGTTCGGGTCAACCGTACCTTTCAGTAAGGATAATTGGTCTCAATAAAGAAGCACTTCTTACAAAAAATATTTCAAAATTTTCAGAAAATCATACAGGTATATTCAATGAATGGTCACCAGGAATTACAAATCGAAACTTTTTCGGATGAACTGAGAATGTATTTTCATCATGAATGCTTGTCCCACAGTATTTACTATTTAACCACTTCTACTAAAAAATGATGGGACGAACCCATAAAGCTTTTCTGGTATCAAAGCATCAATAAGCTTTTTAACCTGCCAAACATATCAATCAGGTAAGGGATAGAAGTGCAGGAAAGAAAAAAAGGTAACCCAAAAAAAAAACAAAAAAAACGAAAATTCCATTTAAAAATCTTACCGATGCAAGAGTGCCTATGGGTATCAGACAAGGAAGTATTCGGACAAAACAGCAGCACTTATAACACCAATCAGGCACAACAAGGAAACAACATCTGCCATCCCAATGGATGAATCTGGTAAGAAGTAAATTTTATGAGAGTTGCTGTCGCCTTTAAAACCTCTGACAATCATTGCCTGTAAATTGCCAAAAGACAAAAAGCATGAGAATTTTGGTAAGCCACTTATGGCAGATTTTCATTATATATAAACCAATAACACTGATGCAGATTGACCACAGTATGTTAAAATCCTTGGGAGTAATTCCAAAAAAGTCAGTTTACATGGAGATTATTTCCTCCTGTAGTCCCATATATAGGGCTCGGCATTTGAAATAAATTTCCACTAGACAATATATTAGGATTAGTGAATGAACACGTTAGCACTCTGCCACAGGAATTGTGTGGCAATTTTCTATAAATTTTCTCGAAAAAGGCTACATCTGTAAGCAAACTTTTCATTAAGCACATTATATATATATATATATATATATATTTTTTTTTTTTTTAGGGGGGGTTGGGGGGGGGGTAAATAGCCAAATTTTATGAATTTTATTCATGACAATATTAGGAATTTATAACTTTTTAGAAAGAAAAGATTTTATAACTTTTATTTGTGAAAATATCATAAATAATGAAAACAATTCCTCATTGCACATATATACTGAGGACTTCCTAATTTATTCTGGATGACTTTAGATTTTAGAATAAAAAATAGTTCTTACTTTACTGACTCATTTCATTTCATCAACTAGCTCTGTTTCATGATTTTTTTCACTCATCTTACCGAACTTTCCAATTTACAACTAGCATCCGAACTTTTCAATATATTTCTGTGACTGATTCCTGAATCCTAAACAAATCCTGCCGCTAAATGATCTAGAATTCTCTATTTGAAATTATGCCTGCGGGCAGAAGGGATGCATCAACCTTTACTTAGAAATAACTAAATGTAGCTACAAATATTTCAGAATTTAAACACTTTGCAACACACAAACCCAAGAAGATGATGACACAATTGTTGATGAGAGGAAAAAAAGAATTAAGATGTCCAATTTGTAAATAGAACCTGAGAAATCTGCTCTGCATGGCTAAAAATATTTTTGAAGATCCGACGTACATAGGTAACAAAAACTGCAAAATCAATAAGCGAAGGAGAAATATGAGCAATGTACTGAAAATGTTTCTAGAAATGAAATAAAAAATATCCCATTGCAATATACTAATCATGGTTTCTCATGACTAAATTTCTATGATAAACAGAAAACTGGAAAAAGGTTTTTTCTTATGTTTCCATTCTTTTTATTTCTTCATAAAAATCAAAACACAGGTTTATAAATTATAGAAAAGATGAGAGAGAAGGCTGCATGGCTGCATCAAGTGGGAAGCCAACAACTTACAAAAAAACCACTGTAGGAAGAGGCCGAAGAGCATTACAAGGACAAACTCAATATCGAATTAGTTAACTATAGTGGAGTAGCAAGCACTATGTGAGAAGACCTTGAGAGATTAGAGCTATCTTGACATACTCCCCCTCCCCCATCCCAAAAAAAGGGAAAAAAAATCAACAACAACAAAAATAAATTAGTAGCTGTAGTGGTAGTATAGTAGTAATAAATCAACTCCACAAAGCTTCGGCTCACCTAACTAAGACACAAGAATCCCAAAAAAAAAAAATAGAGAATTTATCCTAACTCTCCAAGTGACACCTCAAAATCAATTTGAAAGGAAAGGGAAGTAAAATGGAAAAGTAAGAAGTACTAGTTCAAGGACAACAGCAAAACACCTTTCCTGAAATGAAACGCTACAGAAAATTTTATAAAAGTTGAGTTATTAAGATCATTCAGGGATTAAGGAACCTGGTTGCCATGTGACTGGCACAGGCACTGGAATACTGGATGATGGCATCCTGCCACCCAATAGAAACTACTCCTTTTTTTTTTTTTAGTTCATAAAACTCTAATTTTTTAATTTTATAGCTAGGGAAAGAAGAATTAATCTATCAGTATGCTTACTATCGATTGTCTCCATTATCGTCAACTGTTGCCAATTTATCCTACGAGATACAATCCCCAACGCAACATTGCGGACCTGCAAACAAGTTATGCAGAAATTTCAAGAGCATAAAAATTAATATTAGAAGTTGTTGAAACTATAATCTTTAGGCATCTATGATAAGAAATCCAAAAGGCATAAGAAAGATATTTTCTAAGAATTTATAAATCTATCTTACCTCATCAAACACAAGATTGATGAACCTCAAAGAAAGCAGGAGAGTAAGAATAATTTCAGCCACTGGAACACCAACAAATGTTAAGGGGACCATAAACCACCGCAAAGCAGATGCAAGTTGCTCTGGAGTTGTGGTACTTAGGCAAAGGCTTGCACTTTGGAAGATCTTTCACAAAAATAGAAACCTAGTTATCAGAATTTCAATGCATTTCAAGTGACCAGATAAATATCAGTGATGATGAGTTCTTAAAAAAGCATAAATACTGATTAATTCTTCCTTCTTAAATTTAAAATGAAAAAAAAAATATATATAACAGTTAAGATTTTAGGTACTGTTTGGCTGCCCCAAATAAAAATAAAAATAAAATCAATTTATTTTTGTATAAGATAGCATTAACATGATTTCCTGTTGTCTTTTATGGCATTGGAAATGAGTCTAGCCCAAATTATGTTTATGATAAATAAGAAGAAAAATAAGATATTTCACAAACTAAATTTATTCACATTTTTTTCCTGTTGCAGTGATTCCCTTTTGGGTATCATTCCATTCCTACCTAAAGTAAGATTTATGCCATCAAGTTCTACAAAGAAGAAGATAAAATGAATTCATTTCCAAGGGGTGTTCAAACACACACTTATTACCTGAAAAGCAAAAGTGAGACATGAGGAAAGAGTGCAACTTACAGTAAAGGTTAAGCATGCGGATGTGCTTGCTACCGACAATCCCTTCCTTGTAAACTGTAGTGGTCCCAGCTTCATAATTAAATATGAATAACCTCCCAAAGATGCTGGAAGATTAGGCATTCCCAACATAGCTGGTGGTGGGGTCCTTAACTGGACAAGGGAAGGTATACCATCTGAACCCAGCCCCAACATTATAAATAAAATTCCAGAGAGCAACGACACTCTTCCCAATTGATCCTACAAGAGATGTTGGAATCCAGGAAGGGTTCCCCTGCATTAGCACCTTAATTATCTTCAAACAGACATAATTACTATACGCAATATCAAAAAACAGAGCGGAAAAAAAAAAAAAAATGAAGAAAGAAAGAAGAAGAAGAAGAAAAACGCTGTTTTTCAAATCATTTTCCATCCAGAAAGCATCATTTGAAATGCAAACAGCAATAACGATGGTGACAAATATGCTTCTACTAACTTCAACCAATACACAAATATACATATTGGACATAACTTTGACCCTCTCTTTCGATAAAAAAATTTTCATCATAGTTAAAAACAGGACATAATTTGTACCAAATTGCAAATGAAACCAATAGCCAATTTCATAGTACTCAAGCTCAGACTGATTAATTGGATTGCCACTGAAACATAGATGTTCTGCTGCTAAATGACTCATAAATAAACAAACAGAGCCAAAAGGAAGGATAACAAACACAACATAGCGCATGGACAATGATACTGAGAACATGGAGAAAGTCAGCGACTAACAAGGTATCACAGTTTTAACACAGTGTATGTTCCATGCAACATTATTGAATTACATATAATTTGAACCTCAACTCTAGAGCTCAGCTCTCAACAAATTATCTCCATCAAATCAATTAAAGCCATACCCAACTAGCCGACAGCAATACAAACCACAAGAACTTACTGAGGCCCAAAAGTTTATCAGAAAATAACTAGCTCTTCAGCTTAAAAGGTCAAAGGGCTATACTTACCATCCACACCTGCGTTGGAAGAATCCATACCGAGAGAAGAGCCAAGTATGTAACTAATCCAAATCGCATTATTATATGGGACCTTGCCGGCAAAACCACTAGAGCCAGGAGCCATACCTGCGTTATCAATATAATTGAACATTAAACACATAATTAAACCCCCCCCCCCCCTCCCCCCTCTCTCTTCTCTCTTTCCGGCATGAAAACAGAAGTTAGCAAATTAAAAACAATCGAAACGAAAAACAATTTTGGAAATCATAAAAACAATAAAAACATACTAATCGAAACAGAAAACAAATGAAATCATAGGTATCTACTTTCGAATACATTTGGGTCAAACAAAATTACAATCGAAATCAAATGAATAGAAAACCGAATCAATTCCCAAAAATTAGAAGTTACCAGTTTGATTCTAGGATCCACAGAGTGTAGAAACGTGGTAGGCGACGATATGAACTGGCAAATGGGGCTTGAGGTCGCACCGGCGATCAATCTCAGAACCCTATCAGCCGCAACAGCTCCTTTGGGGAACCAATTGACCCAGTTCCCGGTTCTGCCGCCATCTTTTTCGACTGCAAATCTGATCTGGAGGCTTCTCTTCTTTGGTGGGTTAAGGGTTTCCTTGAAGGAGAGGTTGGGTTTAGGATTTGGATGGATTGGAATGAAGGAGAAATGGTTGAAATTTGGGGAAATTAGGGTTTTGAAAGTAAGGTTTGAAGAGGGAAAAGGGAATGTGACCTTTGGGAAGGTGTGGAGTGTACAGTTCATCGGTGAGTGTCGGGGAGAGAGAGAGAGGAGAAGATTTTGTGGAGAATTCTCTTCTCCTGCTGTCTCCCCATCGAAGTGGCGGGAATTCAGCCGTTTATGGTCAGGACCTGGAACTACTTGGATCAGTAAATAGTTATAGGTAAAAAATTTCAGGTGAATTTAACTTCATTTAAGTTGGGTAAAATCATGCATTGTGGGGTTGTACTTTATATATGAATAGGTTGTAATTTTGGATAAGATTAATTTGATCTAAGTTGTATATAACGTCATGTATTGTGAGATTGTATTTCATGCATGGATGATGAATTTTATAAATATTACATTTTTCAAAAATCAAACCGACAAAAAATTAAGAATGAATTATTCAAGTTTTTATTAATAAAAAATGTAAGCTACGGAAGACTATTAATACTTGATGACTAATGAGCGTGATATTTGACATACTATTTATTTTTCATTTTATTTATGGTAAAGTGCGACAGGTTTAACAAAATGCGTAACACAAAAAATCTCATGATCTTAACCCATATGAGTAGTGTCACTTTTTTCTAAAATCTCTCAACTATCACACATGGGTTAGGAGTACTAACCTTCTAGGGTTGTAAACGAGGCAATGGAACTAAGCATTTGAACTTGGTTTATTTAAAAACTTCATTTTTTTAATATCGAACTGAACATGCTTGTTATGAATCGAGCCAAGCCAAGCTTTGGTTTGCCTGAGCTTAGTTGGTTTAAATAAACAAATAAGCACAAATGAGAGCCTTTTTATTGAGCTTGTTAGTGAGCTTGATCACGAACAACTTGGTTCGCTTCCAACCTTATTTGGTAAGACTAATAAATATATGTGTTTTTAAAATACAAGATAATACAAGATTATACCAATAATAATGATGTTTTTATTGAGTCTCATTTACAAGTCTTAAAATAAAGCTTGTTTACGAGCCCATCAATCCTTATTGACAAGCTCACTCGTGAGCTTCAATGCAAGCCCACATGGCACCACATACTTTAAAAACATTATGGGTAGTTTCTCCTACCTCGTCTAGAGCTAAGTATTATACTTTGAAATCTAGTGAAAGTCTTCCATATCGTATTACCTTTGTCCTAATTTGTTTGCTTATAATTTTCAATTCCCGATGTCCCAAAAGATATTTTATAATATTTAAAATTACAAAAATTATACCAATTATCACATCAAATAACATTATCTAACAAGAGGGTAAAATGGGAAAATTAAATAAATTGAATGACATGGTATCAAGTTAAATGCAATGCCTAAATATTTGTGCTTGATCAAAATCAAACAAACAAATTAGAATGAAGAAAATATATTTCATGCAAAAAGAAAAAGAAAGAAAATCTTAGTGAAAGAAAAAAAAGAAAAAAGAAAAGGGGGGAAAAAAGAAGGAATCCATAGCACATGACACTCTCAAGGAAAATTTGAAACTATCATGACAAATAGAAAATAAGACAATTTACCTGCTAAAATAAAACAAAAAAAAGAAAACTCCTTAAAGATATATAGGAAAGTAATTAAAGATATATAGGTCAATCAACATAAATCTTCTAGTGCTTGCATTGCTCCTTAATTTGATCCCAAAGGTTTAATCTTGGTGGTCGTTGTGAGATGCTACTGCGCTTTTTTTCTTTTCTTGGATCTACAAAAATTTATGTAAGCGTTAATTTTGGATAATCAAACTCAAATAATACTAACAACACAACAAAAACACGACAACTTCTAAATATTGTTGCTACATATTCCAAAATATCAAGAATCAAAAAATATTCAGCAAAAAAAGGCAACCCCTTAAAAATGAACCGATGAACTATTGAGAAATAAAATAAAATCAGAGCACATTACAATGAATCTAAAAACAATGCTACGAAGTCATTGAAGTTCTTTCTTAGCAAACAAAAAAAAAAAAAAAAAAAAAAAAAGAGGACAAGAAATTTGTAAATGTTTCGCTTAAGTTATTTTTTCAAATCAACTTGATCAAGGACCAACTTTAATTTGCCAACAGTGGCATCCTCTTCATTTGTTGAGTGAATAATCTCAGGTTTAAGGTTATGGAGAAATCATCTAATAATAGGGGGAGAAAGGGTTAAGGGTAAATTCTATTGTTGTATAAGAAAAAAAAGAAGAAAAAAGGACAACTTTAATTTCAATTATTTGACAGGCTTTTTTTTTTGGATACGAGGACGAATCCTCTCAGCCTGTCCTCTACGACTTCGGAATCAATACCTAATGCCGTTAACTGGAGTAGGACAGAGAGGCAAACCCCGGATGTGTGCACCAGCCCTACAACACACAAAAGTTACAGACTTACACAGCGGCGGTGATTCATACCCACACCCAGATCCAGGAATTGATTACCCGTCAATGGAAGTATGTCTTACCAACCTTTATTGCCCTTATTATGCCTGGAGGGTTGGCCACAAGATTTGAACCCAAGACCTCATTGTTAGTATTCCAACCATGAGGCCATCTAAGCCACATCTTGTGGTTATTATTTGACA
Organism: Liquidambar formosana; assembly: GCA_039720395.1. Taxonomy (NCBI): domain Eukaryota; kingdom Viridiplantae; phylum Streptophyta; class Magnoliopsida; order Saxifragales; family Altingiaceae; genus Liquidambar; species Liquidambar formosana. Next base: position 6,834,994 of record CM077822.1, read on the forward strand.
GGCTCACATCAACTAAAATTATAGTAGGCATCGTTATTCATCATTAATTGCAAAACTATCAGGGGATCGAGTTTTGCCTTGAGTCAAAGTCAAAATAGGAAATTTTACAAACGAACAACTAATAAATTGTCGAGTGCAAAGAGTGGGGAATAGGTAAAAAAATTACAGACAGAGAATATGCATATATATGCTAACAGCAATCCAAAGGAATTTGTAAAATTGACTAATGGTCTCTGCAACCAAAAAAAAAAAAAAAACCAAAAGGAATTTGTAAAAGTGATTCGCTTCCTTATAACCATTAAGACAGTGCATTGTGTCAGAGTCAGCACTTTTGTTTAGATGGATTCAAGAGTTTTTAGGAGGAATGAATACCTATATATGGTTGTTCTTTGTTGTAAGTGTTCTTTTGTTTGGGGTTTAATTGATGGAATTTGGGGGAAGTTGCACTAGGGTGTTTTTTCCTGGTGTACTAGGTTCTTTCATAGGGTGTAATGGCTTATATCAAGAAATAGAAGATATATTTTTTTGGTTGCATGTATGCAATCCATGCATAAAAGGGAGAAAAAAAAGGGTCCCTTTTCTTGTGGAAATACAATCATATTAGATGTAGCAGAATGATTATACAAGCAATGACAAATAAAAATTCGCAACTCTTAACACTAGACAGGACAGTCAGTCAAGCAAAGTTGTAGAAATCAATTAGAAGTCGCGTATGAGGTTTTTCGATCAATACCAAATATAAGCATAGCTTTGTATTACCTCTAAGTCCCAACACCATTAGGGGAAACTAGACTCTCTACATATATAATGTCTTCATCCCAAATGCAACCCCGGAGGCCACAGATCAAAAGTTTTTTAAATGTCTTATTATCAGGATTGTATAAATAGAATTCCTTTAGCATAGCATCCCCAGCTTCATGTGGTGCATTTTGTTTTTGTTGAATGTTCATTAGGACTTCACCATTCTTTGTCAAACATATGGGAAACCAGATGCTTTTAGGCTGCATTACTTCCATACGTGGGATGGTCATCAGTTTACAAGAAGAAAATTTCAAGCTGCTGTCTTCCTTCAATGCCCATATCTCAACACCCATTTGCTGAGGCAGAGCCTGGCCTACACAAAGGCATCCTCCATAAACCCCCAAACTAACTAATGGGACTCCCTTGGCTAAATCACGAGGTAGAGGTAGAGGCACCACCATGAATCTCTCATCCCTTGAGTCAAAACGAATAACTGTATCGTCGAGAAATTTCTGAGTAACGGGCCAATAGAGAGCTCCATTTGCGAGCATCCCTCGCTCCTGTGGATCAGAACAAGTAATCTCAAACGGGATGCCTCCAATCTTTTTCCAAGAATCCATTCTCAGCGTATAAATCTCGGCTGTGGTTTCCTCAGAAACTTCATCCGTCGCGAATCTTACCACCTTGTAATCATTGATGGAGAAATCGTAACCAAATCCGAAAAACTCCTCAGGACCTCCGACCAGAGAAACAACCGGTAATTTCTTGTGTTCTCTAGTAGACGGATTCCATAAGACAATGGCTTCTTGATAAATGAGTATGCATAACAAGCCATTACAAGAACCCACCACCTCGAAACCTTTCGAATGCTTCATCGGAAAATCAAGAGGTACCACGTACGTTTCCAGTATGCTTCGTCAGAATGCAGGAATTGAATAGTCTGTTCAGATGAGAGAACGACGACGCTGTGTCGGTTATTGTACCTATGGTGGGCATGCTTGAGGTGCTTTGTGATGAACTCGGGACTTGTAATCAAGGAGTACCATTCCTTGGAAACGCACCTAAACGGTACAAGAGATTTCGCAGGCAGTCTCAGGATTATGTCTGTGATGAGATCATGGGGCAGCGATTGTTTTCTTTGCCGTTTCTCTGTCGCCATTCTTTCACCCACATCTTTCTACTTTTCTAGCCACCTAGTTTGCCTTCTTAGCGAGGGTTTTATAACAATTTTCTCTTTCTTTCCCTTTTTTTTTTTTTTTCTTTGTGGCAGACCCAAGTAAGGATTCTTTTGACGATTCAAATTAACAGATCAAAAAGTTGACCATTGAGGTTATTTCACCGTAAAATAACTGACAAACCCTAGCTTCCAAATGTGGGACATTTTTACGTGAAATGGCATGCTTTGATAATTTGAACTTTGTTTGGAAAAATTAAAGCTAGCTTGAGTAATTGAATTCCAATAGAATTCTAAAACTGGAGCAAAGCCTATTAATTAATAATTTAATAAAACAGGAGATTAAAGAAAGTAATTACGATGCGTCCCGAGAGGATCCTCTTATTTTCTTCTCATAGTTTTAATATTTAGTCAAAATCAAAAGGAGAGTATTTGGAAAATAAACGTAAAGAGAGATTTTTTTCCAAAAACTTAGGAACATATATAGGAGTTTGATTTAATTTTGAGTGACTACAACACAAAAAAGGTTAATAATTTAATTTCTTAACACACACAGTAACAATACTAATAATAATAATAATAATAATAATAATAAATTTATAAAAATCTCAAAAATACTTTTGATTGACAAAATTAATTACTGTCATTTAAATTTAAAAATACATTTTAATCCAAATTAATACATTTAGATTCATATCCACGGCCGGCCAACTATGGTTTTAGAAGGGTTCTACCTCCGGCCAACTATTGAAGTGGAATTAATTGTTTGTATATAAATTTGCCCATCCGCTTGGCCATTGGGCCAATTAAGTCGGCTAACTATGCTCTTTGGACTTTGGAGATTTCTATCTCTAGCCTACTATTGGAGTGAAATTGCATGGTGCGCTTAACCAAAAAAAGAAAAGAAAAGAAATTGCATTGTGCAGTAAAGTAACTAAGTGAATGAGTAAATATATATAATATAGTTGAGAACCATTTGAACCAAACTCTCTTCGTAGAAAAGTTGGTGTAAACAATTACAAACTCGTTAAAGGCTCTTGGATTTAATGGCATATCCCATTCCTTCCAAGAAATGTGGGATTTGCAAAAGTTTTTGTCTTGATTCCATGTGAGGGCATATGTGTTCTCCTATCATTAGGCGCAAAAGAAGAAAAAAAAAAACCTACAAATTTTTCTAGTTGCAAAGTTGGTATTGAAAACTACTTTTGGAATTTAGATTCGTTACGGTGCTTTAATACTTCAAGAGTAAAATACGGTGCTGTGATAGGTGAGATCGGGACACATGACTAAAGAGGGACAAATGACGGTTGAGGTGAAAAATCTCTAGGCTACATCATGAGGCATTGGCGCCACCAAAAATTTCTCATCCAATTGAAGGTGAAGGCTACTAGGCTAGGACAGCGCTATTGAAATTTGTCTCCACCAATTTGACTCCTAGTCGGATTTGACTCTCTCTATCCCAAGATGGCTTATCCAAATCTTTTTAAATTTTAATGCATGAAAAACAGGGGAAGAAAAATATCAATGTGTTGGAGAGAAGACTGAGAGGGGCAATTGAAATGAAGGCAAAAAAAGGAGAAGGCGGCGAAGAGAGGGTGAAGATACAGCACATTTGGGAATGGGGAGGAGCCAATTGGGCCTGGATAGGAGAGAAGAGATGGAGAGGTGGCTTTGGGGATTTGAAGCTGAGTTTCTTCAGAGACTGAGGCTCCACTGGGAAAGAACTAAGAAGGACATCGTCTACGTCTACACAACTACACTCAGCAAGCGCTAGGGTATATATATATATATATAAAATTATATATTGAAAGTAGAGCTGAAGAGAGAGAGACAGATAGAGAGAGCAAGCCAAAACCCACGAGAGAGAGCAAACAGCAGAGTCTCCATCAGTAGGGGCGAAACTCGGGAGGGAAGAGCAAGTCACAAGAAGCAATATTTAAAGGAAAAAAAAAGGAAAAAAACACTTTAAAAGCAGTGTTACTAACACCGCGTTTAAGGTGTGTGTGTGTTTTTTTTTTTTTTTTTTTAAGGAAAATAAAAAATAAAAAGGTAAAATCCTTTTACTAACCCCACAAAATCCTCTTCACCGCCTTACTTAATTTTCTAGAATTTAAAATTGCCATATCGACTCTCAATATTCCTAAAATACCCTTATTCCCCAACTAAAGATATTTGTAGTAAGTTGATAGGCAAAACCCTTTGTTTGGTATCAATTCAAGAAGTGGTCACCAAAAGGTGATTTCCCCTAAGAAGAATCCCTACAATTTTGGGTGTGTATGGAGGCCATGGTTCTTATTAGCCTCCTTTAGAGCATCTCCAAAAGAAATGCCAAATTCCACATTAGCGTAAAAAACAGATATAATAGACATTACCAATCTTCAAATTTATCTCTAATAGAAGTATCTTCACTGAGTTGGAATTGAAACTCATCTCTTAATGTCAAATTTGACATCCTTCAAAGTCATATATTTTTTTAGTCTTTTATTTTTGATTATTTTATTCCAAATTTAACAATTTTAAGGTTTGACTCTTTCATTTTCCCATTTGACATATTAGGTGGAGTGAACTATTTTGAGTAAGCCTTCAAATTTGGCATATCGGGTGGAATCGTCATCAACTTTAAGTAAACCTTTAAATTGCCACATGGGCTTTCATTTTGTATCACATAATAAAATATAGCATACTTCTGATCTTGGCGATGACCATTTACGTGTTCTTAGAGATTAGTCGAGTGAAAAGTCTAGATATACTTTTTCCCACCCAATCTTAACCCTAACACTATAAATAATCAACAACATCAGGTTTAATTTCTTATTTATAGAACCCTGGCTAGATGGTTAATCCTCTCGAGTCTTAAGTTCTAATGACAGCCCGAAATCTAGTTTTGTGTCTATGATCGATCTAGTACTTGATAATTTTTGTTGTCTATGGGCTTGTTAGAGCAATGGCTACAATAAAGAAAAACATTTCAATTTTGATCAATCATGAACATGATCGAAAATTGGGTTCATGAACAAAAATACATAGTAAGCAATTGTCACAATTTTCCTTCCCTTTTTCTAGTGCTTTTTGAGTAGTTCTTGTAACCAGAACTCATTCCTTCAATATAATGGCTCATATTAATTAATATAATTTCATGTTTGTTGAACACCCCCCCACCCTTAAAAAAAAAAGGGGGGGGGGGGGGTATTAATGAAGAGGACGACTGATATTTTTTTTGGTTGCATGTATGCATCTAGGCATTGAAAAGGAGAAAATACATGGGCATAATAAACAAATAAAGAATGGTGACAAACAATGCCAAACAAACTAAGTTCTATAAGCAATGAAAAATAAAAATTCAATGATATTAGGCAATTTTATTTCGATGATTAAATTAACAAGAAATGACAAATAAAAATTCGCAACTAGCTCCAACACTAAATAAATCAAGCAGAGGTTATGAAAAGTTTCAACACCAAATATAAGCATATCCTTTGTATTACCTCTCCCTCCCAACACCATTAGGGGAGACTAGACTCTCTATATGTGTAGCCTCTTCATTCCAAACATCTTCATCTTCGTACATCCAAACATCTTTAGCCAAACATCTTTTAAATGTCTCTTTAATTGGATTGAATAAATAGAATTTCTCTGTCCAAACATCGTCTTCATCGTCGTACATCCAAACATCTTTAGCCACACATCTTTTAAATATCTTTTTAACTGGATTGTATAGATAGAATTTCTCTAGCCAAACATCTTCATCTTGGAACATCCAATCTCTTTCAATTTGCATTAGGACGTCACCATTGTTTCTGAAACAGATGGGAATGCAGTAGTGTAGACGCGGAAATGATCCTTGCAAAGGTGGGATGGTCATCAGTTCACTCCAAGAAAAATTCATGCCGTCTTCCTTCAATGCCCATAACGACGACTCATTCTCCCATTGAACATCAGGCCGAAAAATAATACAAAGGCATCCTCCAAAAACCCCCATTCTAAACGATATATCTCCCTTGGCTGGCAGTGGCACCAGCATGAATTTCTCATCCATTAAGTCAAAACGAAGAAGAAGTGCACGATAAGAAACCACCCAATAGAGAGCTCCATTCACGTGCACAGCCCAAGGAAAAAGATCAGGGTACGTGATGCTTTGAATCTTTCTCCAAGAATTCGTTTTTAGCGTGTAGACCTCGGCTGTGGTTGCATTAGAGATTCGCCTTGAAAATCTTACCACCTTGTAATCATTGATGGCGAAATCATAACCAAACCCAAAAGTTTCGTATGGATGGACAGTTTGAAGTGGTATTTTTTTGTATTCTCTAGTAGAAGGATTACACAAGACAATGGTATCATACTGAATAAGTATGCATAATAAGCCATTACAAGAACCCAACACCTGGTAACCTTTCGGATGTTTCAGGGGAAGATCAGACCGTACAACTTTAAGGTTTGATGCTTCGTAATGCAAGAATTGAAGAGCCTCGTCAGATGGGTGAATGACAGTGTGTCGATTATTGTACGTATCATGGATGGCATGATTGAGGTGCATTCCAACGAACTGCTCACTCGTGATCAAAGAGTTCCATGCCTTGACAACGCTTCTAAATCGTAGGAGAGATTTGGCGGGCAATCTGAGGAGTATGTCTGTGATGATATCGTGGGGCAGTTGTGGCATCATCGATTTCTCAATTTGCCGTTTCTGTGTCGCCATTGTTGCTCTATAGGTTTTCCGTATTAGCTAGGGTTTTATAGTTTGCTCTTTATTAATTAGTAGCAATTTTTTGTGGCAAAACCCTAGCGCTTTTTTGTTTTGGGTTGCCAAACCCTAGCTTCCAAAAAATATGTAAATATATGGGGGCCGTTGATGGATCAAAAATCTTCATCTGCACGTTTCTATCCCACCAAAAAAAATAAAATAATAAAATAATTATGCGTTTTCCATTGAAAATACGTGAAGGCTAGCTAATATTGTCCTGAGCAGGGCCGGTTCTGAGTTTTTTGAGACCCTAAGCAAACTCTTAAAATAAGGGCCTTCATACCCTTTTTTTTTCTTAGCACCAAAATAAAATTTGTTTGCACATCCCACTTATTTTAATTTCTTAAGGTTTTAGAAAAATACAAAAGGTTTTTAAGAAAATTGACCGCGCAATCAACTAGAAAACATTATTTTGAACAACTTGCAGAATAAAGTTTTTCCAAAATCTTTCGTTTAAATGGACTTTTTGGCTAAAAATTAAACAGAGACGTTAAATAATCAAAAAATCTACTTAAACGATAGATTTTGGAAAAAAAATTTTTGGCAAAGTTGTTCAAAATGATATTTTCTAGTAGATTACGTAACAAATTTTCATAAAAACCTTTTATATTTTTTATGAAACATTGATAAATAAAAATTAGTAGGGTGTGCAAATAAAATTAAGGGGTTGCAATAATCATTCTCTTTGGAAAAAAGGAAAAAAAAAATTAAACCTATTACGAGGGTTAGTTCCAAAATGGGGCCCTAATTTTTAAGCCAAAATGTGGGACCTAAGGCGGCCTCCTTGCTTGCCTACCCTCAGAATCGGCCTTGGACCAGAGAACATATATCAACACCCGTTTGATGAGGCAGACCTATATAGAGGCTTTCTTCAAAAACCCCCCAAACTAAATATTATAGCTCCCTCGGCTAAATCACGAGGCAGTGGCACCACCGTGAATTCCTCATCCGTCAAGTCAAAACGGATAATAATCCGAGAAACCAAGCTTCCACCCGTATTGATCCCCTGCCAATAGAGAGCTCCATTCACGAGCATCCCTTGCTCCTGCAGACTAGAGGAGCAAGAAGAGACCTTATACGGGAGGCCTTGAATTTTTTTCCAAGAATCCGTTTTTAGCGTATAAATCTTGGCTGTGGGTTTATCCCTCGAAAATATTACCACCTTGTAATCATTGGTGGAGAAATCATAACCAAATCCGGAAAAACATAGGTCTGAACGTTGAACTGGAGAAAGAGGTGGTAATTTCTTACATTCACGGGTAGAAGGATTCCATAAGACAATGGAGAATCCAATGGAGCTAATATCGTAAATTTCTACGCAAAACAAGCCATTACAAGAACCCACCAGCTCGGAATCATACGGGTGTGTCCAGGGAAGATAAAGGCGCACCACATAGCCTTCAGATGGTCCGTAATGCAGGAATCGAACCAGAGAACGACAGTATGTCGGTGATCGATAGTGCTGATGGTGGATGGCATGATTGAGGTGCTTCCTAATGAAGTGGTGGCTTGTAATCAAAGAGTGCCATGCCTTGCCTTGCAAACGTACCTCAATCTTACGAGAGAATCGACGGGCAATCTCAGGAGTATCTCTGTGACAATGTCGTGGGGCAGTTGTGGCATGATCCATTCCTTTCTTTGCCGTTCCTTCCTCGCCATTCTTTAGGCGCATGTGTCTTTTGGGTCCTCCTGGTTTACCCTCTTACCTAGGGTTTAATAGTTTGCATTTTGTTAGTACTCCATTTTTCGGTGGCAAACCCTAACTTCAAATTTGTGGGGCATTTTTTGTGGGCAAATCCTACCCGAAAAAAGAAGAAGAAAAAAACCATATCTCGCCACTTCAGGATCAGAAAATGAATTGGGATCTCTATCTAGCGTCTGGTAGGATCTATACATGATGCGTCCCAAGAGGATCCGAGTCTCTACACTAATTAAAGACTACTGAAAAGATGTTTCACTTCTTTTAGGAAATAAACATGAGAGATTTTCTCCAAAAAGTTAGGAAAATATTGAGGAGTTCGATTTAATTTTTAGGGACCACAACACAAAAAGGTCAATAACTTAATTTCTTAACCTATATATATATACTATTATACTCCGTATAAAAGAGATCGAATATCTCCCGTTTCTCAATCAGACCTCTAGCTTTTTTCAGTTCATATTGAACTATCATGGCAACTTTCTCAAGTCGATCAATTCTTTGGGCAAGAAAACATATCTCAATGTTTTAGGCAAGGAAAAAACAAAAGAATAAGAAAAAAAAAATCTTCAAATAAGTATGGTACGAAAATCACCGATCATGTGGAAAAAATAATCCTAGATGATCTTCAGATCCGAGATCTTCAACCAGGACGAACTTATCATTTATAATATTTTTATAATCATAAAAATAGGGCGAGGTTATTGCCACCACATAAAATACTTTAAGCCCCTCACTTAATTTATATTTTTTAAGATTTTATGAAAATATAAAAGGTTTTTATGAAAACTAATCACGTAGTTTAATAGAAAACATCATTTTGGAACACTTTGTAAAAGAAATGTTTTCAAAATCTGTCATTCAAATAGAATTTTTGGCTTTTTTTCATGAAAAATGTAATAGAGATTATAAATGACCAAAAAGTCCACTTAAATTATAGATTTTGAAAAAAATTTATTCTACAAAGTTATTCAGAATGATGTTTTTTAGTGGACAATGCGACTAGTTTTCATAAAAACCTTTCATATTTTTTATAAAACCTTAAAAAGTGTAAACTAATTAGAGGCTTAGAATACTTTATGTGGTGGCAATAGCCTCCCTTTAAAAATATTATATACTATTCTACGCATCGCTGCTTGTATATATATTCAAATGCGAGATATTTCAGATTATCCTGCATGATTACAACTGTTCATAAATGACACGAGCTATTTATGCATATGCATGCATGGCGCATGGCTATGATCATACAAGATATTCGGGATATCGCGGGATGTACTGTTTAAAAAAAAAAAAAAAAATCCAACAATTCCGGTTCAACATAAAAAATGTCTGTTTATGTAAAATTTTAGATTGTTGGAGAAATTTCAGCCACCAATTTGTTCTGATTAAAAGATACACTGTTTATGTAAATGAGTGGCAGCACATGGTTTGAACTCAACAAGGAGGTCCAAATATTGTTCTTTGGAAATCGGAAGGAAAGCCCCCCATAATGAATATTTTAAGAAGGAAAAAAAAAAAATGAAGAAGAAGAAGAAACAGTAGAGAAAATAACTTTTTGTTTTTTATTATTATTTTTTTTTGGGTGTTGCTTCGTTTTTGGGGGTTTTTGCTCAGGGGGAGCTGTGATGTTTGAGCTCTGTTGTATATCCTCTTTTATCATTAATATTAACATTTTACTATACTAGTTGGTGTACACGTGCGGTGGCATTTTGTTTTTTTTTTTTTTTTTCTTTTTTTGAGAAAAAGTTAGTTATCGTATTTTGTAGAGAAACACTTACCAAACAAGATAAAAGACATTGTTAATGGAGAAAGAAGAATTTAGAATCCCGCTATTAATGGAGAAAATAGAATTCAGAATTATGTAGATGATATATGTTAAGGTTTAGGGTTTTATACAAATTTGATTTCCTATTTATGTGGTTAAAGTATATGAATTATAGTATACTTTGAATTCCTATTTTATTTATGTGTTTTATATTCTTATTTCCTATTCCGATTATTGTACTTTGTATAAGGGTAGAATTATAGTATACTTTGAATTCCTATTTATATTTATGTGTTTTATATTCTTATTTCCTCTTTATGTGTTTTATATTTTATATTTCTATTTCTTCTTCCAATCAATGTACCGTGTATAAGAGTAGTGATGTATTTAAAATATAAAATAAGGATATATTATTCAATAAAAAACTTTTTAATATTCAACCTTTTATAAGTAGTATAGATATAGATATAAAATAGATATAGATATATATAAAAAATAAAAATAAAAACTTCAAACAGTGATAGATCCGCTAGCTAGGGCTGGCAAACTCTTCACCAAACTTTGAATTTTCTTGAATTCATGTTAACAAATATTTTTTTGGTTGTAGACATCCAAGAATGAAAAAAAAAAATTAAAAAAAAAATGGGGGTAAAAAAAAAAGATGATCCTAGCTAGCAGGGTTAGGCCCATGATATGACAAGCAATGACAAACAAAAACTTGCAAGCATAACATCAGCAGTTAGACTAACAAAGATAAACAAATCAATTAGAAGTGATGAGCTTTCCAAATCAACTAAGACATCAGCATTGAATACAATGAATCTAAAAACACTGCTAAGAAGTCACTAAAATTTTTTCTTATAAAAAGAAAATCAAGAAATTGGTAATGTCTCGATTTATGGAATCCATATGCTAACAGGGGGGGGGGGGAAAAAAAACATAGAGACATAGAGTGGGCATATGCTAACAGGAACTCAAAGGAATTTATAGGACTGATTAATTGATTGGGCATATGCTAACAAGAATCAATAAGGCTCATATAAGCATGCTCTGTATTACCTCTCTGTCCCAACACCATTGGGGGAGACTCATGCCGTCTTGCTTCAATGCCCACATCTCAACACCCACTCTCACGATGATTCTGAATTACGCAAAGGCTTCCTCCAAAAACCCCCCAAACGAAATGTGGGTCTCTCGGCCATATCATGAGGCGGTGGCAGCACCATAAATTTCTCATCCAAATAATCCAATTGAAAGTGAAAGCTACTAGGCTAGGACTGCGCTACTGGAATTTGTCTCCACCAATTTGAGTCTCAAGTCGGATTTGACTCTCTCTATCCCAAAATGGGAACTGAAAGGAGCTATTGAAATTAATGCATCAAAAACAGGGGGAGGAAAAACAACAATGTGTTGGAGAAAAGACTGAAAGGGGGCAATTGAAATTAGGGTAAAGAAATGAGAAGAAGACGAAGAGAGGGTGAAGATACGGCACCTTTGTGAACGGGGGAGGAGCCGATTGGGCGTGGATAGGAGAGAAGGGGGATTTGGAGCTGAGTTTCTTCAGAGACTGAGGCTCCACTGGGAAAGAAAAACATCGTCTTCTCTCTTCGTCTACGTTTACACATCTACACTCAGCAAGCGCCAGGGCATGTATATATATAATTTTATATATTGAAAAGGGCTGAAGAGAGCGAGACGGAGAGAGCGAGCCAAAACCCACGAGCAGAGAGTCCATGTGGGGAGCGAGTCTTTCGTAGGAGAAAACCTTGTATGTAACTGTGATACGTCTGACCTGATGTTATAAGCTAATAAGAAAGGAGAAAAATATGATTGTAAAAATATTTTTTGATTTTACAATCTCCTTTTTTTTTTTCTTTCATTGATTTGTGATACCATGTGATTGTATCATAGTTACATGAAAAACTCACTTGTTCGTATAGGGGCGAAAGACGAGAAGAAGTATAGGGGCGAAAGACGAGAAGAAGTAAATCAAAAAGCGTCATTAGTAACACTGTTTTGAAAGATTTTTTAATTTCTTCTTCATAAGATAATACAAAATAAAAAATAAAAGCCTTTTACTGACCCCACAAAATCCCCTTCACCTCTTACTTGATTTTCTAAAATTTAAAATTTTGCTATAGCAATCGTCAATATTCCTAAAATATTCTTAATCCCCGAGGTATTTCTGTATTTGTAACAAGGTGCTAGGCTAACCCTTTGTTTGGTATTAATTTGAAAAGTGGTCACCAAAAGATAATTTCCCCTAAAAAGAACGGGGCTAGGCTATTACCACCACATAAAATATTCTAAGCACCTCATTTAATTTACATTTTTTAAGTTTTATGAAAAATATAAAAAATATTTATGAAAACTAATCACATAGTCTACTAGAAAATATCATTCTGGACAACTTTGTAGAAGAAAGTTTTTTCAAAATTTGTCATTTAAGTAGATTTTTTAGCAATTTTTCATGGAAAATGAAACAAAGATTGTAAATGGCCAAAAAGTCTGTTTAAATGATAGATTTTGGAAAAAATTTCTTTTACAAAGTTGTTCAAGATGATGTTTTATAGTGAATAATGTGATTAATTTTTGTAAAGACCTTTTATATTTTTCATAAAACTTCAAAAAATGTATAGTAATGGAGAATTTTAAGTACTTTATGTGGTGGCAATAACCTCACTCTAAAAAAAATCCTTACAATTGCGGACAGGTGTGGGTAAAGGCCATGACTCCTACTAGCCTCCTTTAGTTATGTCTCATTAGTTTCTTCCAAAAATGCTTGACTTGCTCTTTCGATTTGAAAGGATTTAAAGAAAGACAAGCCATTAGCAAGGAAACTTCAAACCAGAACGACTCATTAGTCAATTACTGGGTAAAACACTTACCCAAAAAAAAATTACTGGGTAAAATAAAACCAAAATATAAAATAAAATCAAAAAACCAATTAATATTATCGATCTCTAATATCCGTGTAACAGAAACTAAAGTGATTATATCGGCAGTTATCCTTTGTATAAGCCCTAACAAAATAACATCAAAAACCAATAGTAAAATTTTAATATGTAGTATGGGTTTTTTTAACATATGTCTTAAGGGCATATAACAAGTCATATTTAATAAGTCAATAATTGAATAGAAAATGATGAAAGTATATAGAGAATTGTGCAAATTACATAGAAAAATGTGAAAATATTTAGAAAATTATGCAAATACATTTCTCCTTGCAATTTGCACAATTTTTTATATACTTCCATTATTTTCAATGTAATAATTGTCTCATTAAGTAAAACTTACCATGAGCCGTTAAGACACAAGTTAAGAAAACTCTTATATGTACTTATAAGTCAAGATAAATCTAATAGTGCTTGCATTGCTGTCTAATGCTAATCAAATAATAATAAATAAATAAATAAAAGAGAAAGAAGGTGCTTGCATTTCTCCTTTGATCCCAAAGGCTTAAGCTTGGTGGTTGTTGTGACTTGTGAGAAGCTGGCTGCACATTTCTTTCTTCTTCTTTTTTTTCTTTTTGTTGGTCCTACAAAAATATATATGACAACTTCTAAGTGTTGCCGCTACATTTTCTAATATATCACGAATCACAAGATATTCAACAAAGAATGGCAAACCCAAAATGAACCAATGAATTAGAATTGCTGTTTTTTGTTTTTTTTTTTTTGGGGGGGGGGGGGGGGGGGGGGGGGGGGGGGGGGGTGCGGACCAGAGAATACAATGAAGGGGGAATCACAGAATACAATGAATCTAAAAACACTCCTAAGAAGTCACCAATTTTTTCTCCTACCAAAAAATAAATAAATAAATAAAATAAAATAAATTCACAAGAAATTGGTGATGTCTCGGTTTAGTTTTTTCTTCAATTCGATCAGCTCGATAAAAAACAGCTTTAATTTCAATTATTTAACAGGCTCACACTTAGGACACATTTGTTGGGCTGAGATCAGAATGGATAATTGAAATCTCATTCTATTCCATTCTTATTCCCTCGATTCCGTCCAAACAAATAAACCATAACAATTACACAAAGTTCAACAAATCAATTAAAACTTTGCATATGAAATGAATTTTCAATACCAAATATAAGCATAGCTTTGTATTACCTCCTACGACCCAATACCATTAGGCTATGTTTGTTTGGTTAGAATGGAATGGGTGGGAACGGAATCTGATTTCATGTTCAAAATAGTCTAGAATGGAATGAGATTGAAATAAGGGATTGCGGAATAAATATCATTATAATTCACTACTAATGTTTGATTTCATTCTTATTTAATTACCCCATTTAAACATGTTGTTTGAAATGAATTGGAATGAAATTTCATTCCATTCTAACCAAACAAACATGGCTTTAGGGGAGACTAGACTCTCTATATATGTAGACTTGCATCCCAAATGCAATCCCGGAGGCCATGAATCAAAAGTCTTTTATATGCCTTTTCCTCAGGATTGTATAAATAAAATTTCTTTAGCCTAACATCGTCTTCATCCTTCGCGTCTCGTCGAAGATTATCAGGACATTACCATTGGCCGTGAAACATATGGGAGCCCAGTAGTTTTTCAGCCCCATTCCTTCCATGCGTGGGATGGGCATCAATCTAGTGCTGCAAGAAAATTTCAAGCCGTCTTCTTCCTTCAATGCCCATATGTCAACACCCCTTTGATGAGGATTAACTATGCAAAGGGATCCTCCAAAAACCCCCAAACTGAATGACACAGCTTAGTGGGCTAACTCATGAGGCAGTGGCACCACGGCGAATTTCTCCTCCGTTAAGTCAAAGCGAATGACTGTATCATCGAGATCACCCATGTTGATCACCCGCCAATAGAGAACTCCATTCGTGAGCATCCCAAGATCCTCCCTCCTGATTAGATAGAAAAACCTTTAACGGGATGCCTTGAATCTTTTTCCAAGAATTGGTTTTGTGCGTGTGAATCTCGGCTGTGGTGTCCTCAGAAATATATTATATGCGTTCCAAATCTTACCACCTTGTAATCATTGGTGGAGAAATCATAACCGAATCCGAAAAAATCTTCTGAGCCTTCAATGGGAGAAAGAACTGGCAATTTCTTATATTCTCTGGTAGATGGATTCCATAAGATAATGGAATCATTGTCAATGACTATGCACAACAAGCCATTAAAAGAACCCGGCACCTTGAAACCATTTGAATGTTCCACCGGAATATCAAGACGTACCACATCACCACTAGATGCATCTGAATCGTAAAAGAGATTTGGCAGGCAGTCTTACGATTATGTTAGTGGTGATGATATGGTGGGGCAGTTGTGGCATGATCGATGGCCCTCTTTGCCTCTTCTTCCTCGCCATTCTTTCACTGTGTCTCCGGCTAGGGTTTCATAGTTTAACCTTAGGGCTAGGGTTTTATACGTTTTATGCTCTAGTAGCACTTTTTGGGGGCAAACCCTAGCTTTCAGAAGCACCTTATAGGGCAAATGGGAAATGCTTTTGTACCATCCTTAATGGCCCCAAAAACAATAATTTCACTATTTTTGCCAATGACCCTTGGTCTAATGACATGTCTCATCCTAATAGGGATGTGAGGTTTGCCGAGATCTTGATTTTGACTTCACATGGGAGCATGTGTGAATGTGTGTTCTTTTATCGATTGCCCCTTTTTTTTTTGCGTGGGTATTTAGCATGATCTATACCGTTCATGACTAGTTGAACCCATGGAGGATGCACATCAAATACCCTATCAGACAATAGATAGTGATTAGGATTGGAGCCTCTTAGTTTATCAAAAAATGTATAGGTAATGCTACATTCCCTTACATTTTGCCCTAATATGTACATTTGGGAGAATAAAGTTGTGAGACCCACTGATATAATTAAAACCAAAAATTTAAAATCTTCCTAAATACACGTAGTAGGGCAAAGTGTGGGCGAAAGTAGCATTACCCAAAATATATATGTACAATTCTAAAATTTTAATACTATATAACCTCATGGAGGGAACCATTAATTGGTACTTCCCCCTTCCTTTATGGGTCTACAACCAATCAGATTTATCGTAGTCATTTACCAATGCAGAGTGGGCTATGGCCTTACTCGTACCCATGTTTAATTTGAAGTTGAAATCTGTTCAGTTAGGTATTTGGTATACATGACATGGATAGAAAGTATATCAAATCCAACAGTAATTTTAGTGAAATGTGAATTGTACTAAAAATTGTCCAAGTGGTGTAAGAACAAAAAGTCTTACACCAAGTACATTAGTTGATCCAACTTCTTAAATTAGATGAACTAATCTTACCCAACCAAGCTAATTTGTAAAATAGAACTGATACTAAATAGCACTCTCATCATAAGAGGATTAAGAGATGAGCCTTCTCCTTATTTGGTTGTTGATGTGGCATCATTTTATCGGGTGATAAAACTAAGAAGAACACAAATTAAACTCCATAAGTCGATATCATTTGTTTCACGAATTATGGGATCTTACAATAAGATTTCAAAGTTTATTCTCTTTTTTATTTTTTTTATTTTTATTATTATTGAACTTTGGATCAAAATAAAAGATTTTGTTTAGGAAAATGCTATAGAATGTAATTTTTGGTCATAAAGGTAAAGAGTGAGACAGCTGCGAAAGTATCAAACCATTAAAATTTAAAAAGAACCCCAGATTTGAGCATCAAGATATGAGTACTTGAAATAATCACATAAGAACATGCCATATGGTCCAATAATTTGTCTCCCTCGTGTGACCTGTCAAGTTAATGTTACTTTCAACCAAAAAGAGAGAGAGAGAGGGAAAGGCCCATCAAGTAAAAGAATAAATTAGAGTACTAACTATCTCCACAATAATCATAAAATCATTCACATGTCATTCATATAATAAAAGAACTGTTTAGAGATTACATTTCAAATCCAAAAATACAAAATGTCTTGACAAGTTCATTCTGACTTTCGAAAGGGGTAGGATGAAATAAATACAGAAAATACTCCAAACAAATCCAAGCTCGATCACAATGTCTGATTCTATGAAAACCTCGAATTAGCTATCCACCAGATTGACTACTTATCTGAAAAATAACTACAAGGGTGAGCATAATAAACACAATAGTACCAACCCAACCGCATATATATTTTGTTTTAAAAATGAATCTATATAAATCATAAGCTTTTTAGTGAAAATCATAATTAAATTATACATGACAACATTACTTAAAACACGTCAAAAACCACTATTCATGTATTTCAGAATTTCAAATTGGAAAACAGACAAGAAGTTAGTGTTTAGAAATCTCAAAATTTCAAATCAAAATATTAAACTATCTTACTTTTGAACTCTGGCAATTTGTACAGATTGCTCCAAAAGATTGACCCTCAAGGTCCAAACAAATTGACTAGCTAAGAGGTCCAAACAGATCAACCCAAGGTCCCAATTGTACTCCTATCATAGGGAGACTTCAGAATCAATGAAGTGGTACTAAAGATCAATATTTTGTCCTCTACTAATAGGGATCAAACATCAAATAGCCAACGGAGTACCCCTCCACACCTCCACCTAGAGTGAAATATGGTGCTTGTGTTCCTCAAATATCCTATTATATTATGCCAATCCTCTCTATTTGGATGTCAATTTGAATTACTAAAATACCCATGACACAATGTCACTTGGATTTAAATTGAAGGCTTCAAAAGTAAAATTCAAAATTCAAAATTTAAAATTTTACAAGCTCATCTACTAACATTTCTTTGGATGAAACCTATTACTCATCAAATTTTCAACAATAAATACTTTAAACTACTTATAATCCTTAACACATCATATCATAGGTAGGAAGAAGTTTCTCCTACCTCGTCAGGAGCTAATATTGTACTTCAGAAGAAAGGAAATTCTTCCATAATGTATATTTCATGCAAAAAGAAAAAGAAATGAAACGAGGAAAAAAGAAAGAATCCATAAGATATGTCATTGTGATGGGATATTTGAAACTGTCAGAATTAATGGAAAATAAGACAGTTTACCAGGTAAAAATTTAAAAAATAAAAAAAAATAAAAAAATGCTTGAGTAACTAATTAATTACTACTATCTCAATCCATGGAAAGAAAACGAAAGTGATGACGTCGAGAATTAACCTTTGCACAAGTGTTGACAAAATAATCTCAAAAACATATATTCAAGTTATTAATATATATGGGTGAAGGTAGATCTTCTAGTGATCCTAAAGGTTTAATCTTGGAAGATGTTATGAGATGCCAACTGTGTTTTTCTTTTATTTATTTATTTATTTTTCGGGATCTACAAAAAATTATGTAAGAATTAATTTTGGATAATCAAACTCAAATTGTCAAAAATAATATAAACAATGCAACATAAACATGATAATTTCTAGTTATTGCCATTCATATTCTAAAATACTGTAAATCACAAAATAAAATGAACCAATGAACAATTGATTAAAAAAGAAGAAGAAGAAGAAGAAGAAGAAGAAGAATAAAATGAGTCTCAGAACACTGCTAAGAAGTCACTATAGTCCTTGTTAGAGAGAAAAAATCCCAAGAAATTGATAATGTCTCACTTTAATCATTTGCTCAAATCAGTTCGAGGACAACTTTAATTTTAATTAATTGACAGTTCACATCAACTGAAATTATTGTAGCACAGGCATTCATCATTAACTTGCAAAACCATAGTAGGAGGTGAGTTGTTATACCCTAGTCAAAGTGAAAGCTGAAAAAACAACTAAGAAATCACTATGTGCTACTTTAACTTTGGAGGTTGTTGTTTTCTATTTGGGCTGTTCTTTACTTTGCCTTTTGCTGATAATGACCAAAAAAAAAAAAAAACAAAAAAGGGAAAGGTGCAAAGAGTGGCCTAGGGAAAAAATAACAAAAAATTGACTGAGCATATGCTAATAGGAACCAAAAGGAATTTGTAAAACTAATTCATTGATACAGGAACCAAAAGGAATTTGTAAAACATTCAAATTCTTCACCAAGACAGTGATCTGCTAGGCTAGAGAATTCTTCACCAAGCTTCAAAACTATTCAAGGCAGCCATGCAAAAAACAAAAAAAACAAAAAAACAAAAAAACGATAAGCTGGTAAAATTTATCACTAACTTGTCTGAGTTTTTGTGTTGGGGTTAGCAGTGGTGAGGAGCATAAGGTTTGGTATAACTATGTTGATGATGACGACGGGGGGAAATAATTATTTGGCTGTATGCACATCCATGCATGAAAGGAGGAAAAAAAGAAAAGGCCCCTCTTTTTTTCATTTTTTCATTTTGGGAAATATGATCATAGAAGATGTATCAACATGATTATACAAGAAATGACAAATAAAAATTCGCAATTAAAACACTCAACACTCAAACAAACAAAGTTCGAACAAGCTAGTCAATTAGACGATTCAATACCAAAAATAAGCATGCTTTGGGTTACCTCTCTGTCCCAACACCATTAGGGGAGACTAGACTCTCTATAAATGTAATCTCTTCCTTCCAAAGGCAATAACTGGTGTAGTGAATCAAAAATTCTTTGAATGTCGCCTTTTCATCCTGCTTGTATAAATAAAATTTCTTTTGCCTACTAAACGAGTCATATTTCTCCTTTCGTCGAACACTCATCAGGACTTCACCACCATTCTTTGTGAAACATATGGGAGCCAAGAACCAATTGGGCCGCATTTTTTCCATTCGCGGGATGCTCACCAGTTTACTCCAAGAAAATTTCACGTCGCCGTCTTCCTTCAATGCCCATATCTCAACACCCCTTTCTTGATGATTCTGAACTACACAAAGGGACCCTCCAAAAACCCCCAAACGAAATATACGTCCATGGGCTACGCCCACATCATGAGGCGGATACACCATCGTCAATTTCTCATCCCTTATGTCAAAACGAAGAACAGCGTCATTGAAATTAAAATCAATCACCTTCCAATAGAGAACCCCATTTTTTTCCGATCGGCAATAGAGAGCCCCATTCAAGAAATTCTCATGCTCCGGCTTGAAATCGAAGTACACATTATACGAGAGGACTTGGGTCTTTTTCCAAGAATCTGATTTCAGCATATAGATATCGGCTGTGGTGGTTCCCATAGGAATTTCGGCCCTGGCTTTGCAACGGAGTTTCACCACCTTGTAATCGTCGATGGAGGAATCATAACCCAATCCCAATAAATCTTGATAACCCAATCCAAATTTCTCTTGCCCTGGGCTTTCAACAGAAGAAGGAACTGGCAATTTCTTATAGTCTCCGGTAGACGGATTCCACAAGAAAATAGCATCATCATAAAGGACCACGCATAGCAAGCCATTGCAACAGCCTACCACCTTGAAACCTTTCGGGTTTTTCAGCGGAAACTTGACGTTCACCACTTTGCCATTTGACGCTCCACTACGCAGCAATTTCACGCTATTATAAGAAGAGAGAATGACGGTGTGCCGGTTATTGCGCTTATCATCATCGATGGCATGATTGAGGTGCATTTGAACGAAGTGGTGGCTCGTGATCAAAGATTCCCACGCCTTGCAAACGAACCTCAATCGTAGGAGAAGTTCGACAGGCAATCTGAGGAGTATGTCTGTGATGATTTCGGGGGGCAGTTGGGGCATGAACGATTGCTTTTTCTGCCTTTTCTTCTTCGCCATTCTTTGGCCTGTGTGCCTTTTTGGCTGTGGGTCTTCCTAGTTTTGCCCCATTTGCTAGGGTTTTGTATTTTTTACTCTTTATATTAGAAGCAATTTTTTTTTTCCCCTTTTTTTTAAGGGCAAACCCTACCTTCCAAGTCTGGAACATTAGTAAAGTGATCCCAATTCACGGTGGACTTTGGGTAGTTTAAAAGCTGCGTGTGTCAAATTTTCCCCCAAAAATTGTGTTTGGCTATTGGGATTCAACGTCAGTCAGAGTCAGGATTTGACTACCTCTATGCCAATGCCCCATTCATATCCCGCCACTTCAGCATTAAATTATTGGTTCAACCAATCATAAGGATAGAAGGAAGGATGCTACCATAGTCACCTCTAAGGTAAAATAGCATTCTAGATGATTTGGGATTTGAACTTTGTTTGGAAAATGGAATTTGGGCATTTGAATTCCCAATCAGATTCTAGGACCAGTGCAAAGCCTAGTAATTAGGATTGAAGCCTCTTATTTTATCCAAAGATATTCAAGTACAATTCTAATACTATTAACGTTAGGAAGTGGGTTAGTGGTTTTCGAGATTTCCCTTTTCTTCTAATACTATAAACTTTACGAAGTGGGCTAGTGGTTTTCGAGACATCCCTTTTTTCTCTTGGGGCCTATCACCGATTGAGTTTAACTTGGGCAAAGGTTTGAATATCCCTATTGACAAAAGAAGAAATTCTAATACTATAAGATGATAAGCATACATAAGTCAGCCCAAAGAGTGGATTATTCTAATGACGAGTCTCCTTCCCTTTCTCTTGTGCTTTTCGAATAGTTCTTTTTTGTTCTCGAGAAGAAATTATAAATTAAAGAATCCAAATTTTCTTCTCTTTCATCTAATATAGAGATTAAGCACATTATATTTGTCATCAGAGTACGTAATCATAACCAAGCCAAATGAGAATATTGTCATGGAAAGTCGCTTTTCATTCTTCTGCAGTTTGAGTTGGTTTTGGGTGATTATTTGTTCTTGGAGGATCTGTGCTTGGGTGTTGATTTCTGCTCTCTAAGTTTTATTATAAGGGCGGATTTGTTGCTTTTAGTTAACTCAAGGGCTACATAGATGTATCATGTTTGTAATTTCATTTTATATTTTAAAAAAAAAAAATTAAAACTTCCATTTTTTCTGATTAAAAAATAGGACGGATTTTCAAGAAATGCTTGCATTGCTCCTTCGATATGAAAGGTTTTAACTAGGTGATTAAGGTGATTGTTGTATCAGTAAAAAAATCTCAAATATCCTTCATATATAAGTGAGATATTGGAGATGCCGGCCACAATTCTTTTCACTTCAATGTTGGGTAATCAAATTAAAACATTCACAAATAATTAATAAAAGAAATAAAAGTGTTAGGCCCTTAGCTGTCCCTTAATTCTTGCCCTTAATATTGCACATATATATTAATTGTACATATCCTATTACAGATAATTAAGCTTAGATTTAGACTTATGTTTAGTCCTAAATTTAGTACAAGAAAAACAGGGAATTGGATACAACCACCAGGGGTGGAGCCAGAATTTATCTCCAATTGAGGCATTGTGCTATGATTATGTGAAGTGGGAATTGGGAACTAAAAGCTCTAGAAAGCATTTTTTAAAAAAATTACTTTTTAGTAATGATTTTTCAATTTAATACGAAAAAAAAGATATTTGTCAACTTATAACAAATTGACTGTAAATATACTTTAAAATGACTACCATCTTCCTCTTTTTGGCATTATGTTGAGAAATAGTCATCAAATGGTAATATCTCTCCCAAAAAAAAAAAAAAAAAAACCTTGGTTGAGCTAGTGGGGGCACGTGCCCCCAAAAGCCCCCTTGGCTCCGCCCATGACAACCACGTACTACATATTGTAAAAATAAAATTTTAAAAAAAAAAAAATTCAGCAAAAAAGGGCAATTCAAACCCAGAAAATTGAACCAATGAATCTCAAAACAGTTATATAAATTTAGAAAAAAAATATTAAGAAATTGGTGGTGTCACTTTATTTTCCTCAACACTGGGCAAAGTCTTGTCAATTGGCTCACATCAACCAATCGAAATTATTGAAGGATCGGCCATTGTTGATCATCAAAATGAAAGACCCTTGTGGGAGGGTGTCATATGAAAGCTCATGTATAAGTTATAGCTGAACACTATGAATTAAAAGTTTCCCAAGTGCAAATTAAGAGTGGTGAACAGGGTAAAAGGTATCCCTCTGTTCCAACTTCCAACACCATTAGGTGGGATTGAACTCTCTATGTATGAAGCTCATGTATAACTGTATAAGTCATCAGTTTACTCCCCCACCCAACCCCCCAAAAAAATAATAATAAATAATAAATAAATAAATAAAATCATGCTGTATTCCTTCAGTGGCCATATGCCAACACCCCTTTCATAATGATTATTAACTGTACAAAGGCATCTTCCAAAAACTTTCAAACTAAATGTAAGTCTCTTGGCTACATCATGGGGCGGCGGCACCACCATGAATATCTCATCCATCAAGTCAAAACGAAGAAAAGCAGCATTTAAATTAATCCTCTGTGTTTTGAGTAGTCAAGGTGGAAGAGGAAGGGAAAAACTGTCATTAAATTATGCTGGTTTATTTATTTATCTTTTAATTTAGACAAACTAGGAACAAAATTTAAGAGATGGGCACACTTCATTTGAACAAATGGCAGCACATACTCTAAACATATCATGGGCAGAAGGAAGTTTCTTTGAGGAAAAAATGATCAAAGGAATCCACAACACACCATTCTCAAGGGAAATTTGAAACAATCACGATTAATGGAAAAATAAGACTGTTTACCAGGTAAAATAAGCTAATTAATTTATACTATTTCGACCCATAGAAAGAAAACGAACAGCAGGAATTATCCTTTGCAGAAGTCTTAACAAAATAATATCAAAAACCTGTTAAGATATATAGTTCAACATAAATGTTCTAGTGCCTGCATTGCTCCTTCGAACCCCGAGGATTAATCTTGGTGCTGGTTGTGACTTGTGAGATGCCAACTCTGTTTTTTCTTCTTGTGTGGATCATATCTACAAAAATTTGTGTAAGTACTAATTTTGGATAATCAAACTCAAATAATCACAGATTATATAAACAACCCAAAATAAACACGATAACCGCTACATATTCTGAAATACCATTAGACACAAAATATTCAACAAGAAAGGGAAAACCAAGAAATGAACCAATGAGCTATAGAAAATAAATAAACAAATGCCCATGGCATATATGATAGCCTAATGGTATTCTCCTTGCATGTTGAGAGAGTGATCTTTGTGTGCACAGACTAGGAAATTATTGTGAAGCAGCTAGCAGGTAAAATGGAAGTATTCACTGAGATATGAATGTTTAGTTGAGCTTTGTTCTCTAGGTGAGCAATTCCATTTTTTTGTAAATTTAGTATAGTTCAATGAGGGATGGTGGGTAAGGCTCGTATCTTAGCAGGGAGTCTTTTTTTGTGTAGGTGCTCCTCTCACTTCTAGAGTAGATAGTTTTTGGGTTTGGCTCCTGCTGTTTTTCATTCTCTCAATTTCGTCTGGAGGGGCTATCTCCTCTGCTTTTTAGCACATATCTCTGTTTTGGGGTTGGTGAGGCTATTCTTCACTGCTTAACCTTTTAGCTAGGGTTTTATAAACTCTTATTATTAGCAAACCCTCTACCTTCTTCTTAGCCAAAAAAAAAGAGAAGGGCAAACCCTACCTTCCAAATCTGGAGTGTCGTAGTTGTCCCATAAATTGATAAGTGAAAACAAAAAAACAAAATTATTAAAAAGCATCATGTGTCAAAGTTACTACAATGAAGTGTTGCCTATTAATTCCATACCAAAGAAAAAAAAAATCAGAGAAGAATACAATGATTCTAAGAACACTGCTAAGAAAAAAAAAATTTCTTAGAAAAAAATATCACAAGAAATTGGTAATGTGCGTCTCATTTTAGTTATTTCTTCAAATTATCTCAAGGGCAACTCTAATATTCTGATTAATTAACAGGTTCGCATCAACTAAATTATCTAGCACCGCACTTCATCATTAACATGAATCGTACCATAGTAGAAATCACCAGGTGCAAAGAGTGGGGAATAGGGAAAAAATATTTGACATAATTGATTGGGCATAGGCTAATGGGAACCACTAGGAATTTGTAAAACTGATTGGCTTCCTTACCCTCGGAGACAGCGATCTGCTAAGGCTAGCGAACTCTTCACCAAATATAAGCATAGCTTGGTACTAACTCTCTGTCCCAGCATCATTAGGGGAGATTAGACTCTCTACATATGTAGTCTCTTCAAAAGTCTCTGCAGTCCAGCTGAAGATACACTGGATGTCAATCAAAAGTTTTTTAAATGTCGTCTTTTCCACTGGATTGTATAAATAGAAGTCGTTTTGCCGAGTAATCCAGTCATACGCCTCCTGTCGTTGAAGATTCATTAGGACTTCACCATTCTTTGTGAAACATATGGGAGCCAAGAAGTAATTAGACTCCAGTCCTTGCATACGCGGGATGATCATCAGTTTACTCCAAAAAAAATTCAACCGTCTTCCTTCAAAGCCCATAGCTCGACGCCTCTTTCACGATTATTCTGAACCATACAGAGGTATCCTCCAAAAGCCCGCAAAGTAAAGAAAGGTTTCCTGGCTATGTCGTGAGGCGGTGGCACCACCATGAATTTCTCATCCACTAAATCAAAACGAAGAACCGTGTATGATGTGTATCATTGAAATCATCCAATTGACCAATATTAATTACCACCCGCCAATAGACAGTTCCATTCACGAGGATCCCCGCATCCCGCTCACAGTAAGTTCCAATACGATAAGGGTTGTGTTGAATCTTTTTCCAAGAATTCGTTTTCAGCGTGTAGATCTCGGGGCAATTGCTGCGGCATCATGATGGATTCCCTCTTTTTGCCTCTTTCTTCCTCGCCTTTTATTCTTTCACTGTATATTAGAGGTCTGCTTCTAGTAGGAGTCCCAATTCAAGGTGGACTCTGATCTTTCAAAAGGGGCAAAAAGACGTGCCATAACTGGAGAGTTTCAGGCCAAGCGCAGGGCGTTTGACGCCGTAATTTGTACCAAACTTATTCCGTTCAATCTCTCTCCTCACTGATCATTACTCCTCCAAAAAAAGAGGGGACTCACCTCCATCCAAACCCATTTACGAATATTCGAACAGGGTACTCACCTCCAACTTATCATTTCAACTCAATTTTTTGTTAGGGTACTATAGAAGGAAGAAATTGTGAGTTTTTTTTTTGGAGTAGAGTGATGACCATCCCACGAATGGAAGGAATGCGGCCTAATAACTTCTTGGCTCCCATATGTTTCACCAAGAATGGTGAAGTTCTGATGAACAAACGAAAAAATAGACGCTGGATTACTAGCGCCAAAAAAATTCTATTTATATAATCTGGAAGAAAAGATGACATTAAAGTACTTTTGATTCAGTGCAACCGTTTTTGCTTTTGGGATAAGGAGACTACATACGTAGAGAGTCTGGTCTCCCCTAATGGTGTTGGCCCGGACAGATAAGCAACACAAAGGTAATTATTATGGCACCGTTTGGATACACTTATTTTAAGATCTTTTTGGCTTTTGAAAACAAAAAGTTTTAAAAACAAAAAACACTGCTTGGTTAGAGGAATTAAAAAGGAATTCTTAAAAGTAAAAAACAACATATTTGATTTAAAGCAAAAGCAATAAAGATTTGCTTTTAAAAGTCATTTTTATCTATCGGACAAGTTTAACCTTAACTCGAAAAATTTGCGATGAAGAGAGGTTGTACTTGTCCTAGGCTTTTATTTGGGCAACGATAATTCGGTAAAGTTTCTCATCGCATTTAAAAGATCACCAGTGAAATCAATTTTACCAAACACTTTTTGCTTTTGTGGTTTCTACTTAAAAGCAAAAGCAAAAAAGGAAAAAAAAAAAGACTTTTTCTACTTTAAAAAATATCTTTTAAAATGTGCAACCAAACGGTGGCTATGGCTAATTGATTTGTACATCTTTAATTGTTTGTCTAATGCCTCGTGTTATAATTGCAAATTTTATTTAATTTGTCATTGCTTTTTTTTTTTTTTTCTTAAAAGATTTTTTTTCATGCATGGATGTGTGTACGACCAAAAAATTATCCCTAATCATCATTATTATTTTCAAAATCATCAACGTAGTAATAACAATACTCTTCACCATCATTTGCAAACCTCACACGTACTCCTGTGAAAACTGGCGGATATGCATCACATAATTAAATTTTTGCCACTTAAAGTGTAGATTCTATCAAATACTCATTGGGCCTAGTGGTATGTCCAACTCCAATAAAAGTGTGAGGTTTGTAAAAGCCTAATTAAATTTGGGTAAAATGCAAAAAACCCCCCTTTTATTATTACCCATTTTGCAACTTACCCCCCTCTAATAAAAAACCATCAAAATGCCCCCCATATTATGTAGGGTTGACAAAAACCCCCCTCCGTCCAGTTGCCATTAGGGAAAATAACGGAAATCAATCACGTGATTGGCACGTGATAACATTAGCAGCATTTTATGACTAATATACCCTTCTGCACACCGTAGGGACGAAAATACCCTCACTAGATGTGACTTTGTAGCTGGCTGGTGAGTTCACAACGGCGTTGAATTCGGCTTGGTTTGGTTTGATGGATGATGGACCAATGAGGGTGCGATGGTGGGTTGATGATAGTTGGGAAATCTTCACGGCGGCGGCTTGTGTTGCCTCACGAAGACTGCAACGGTCTTTATCAATTTTTTTATTTATTTTTTTTTACGGAAAGCTTTCGCCGGAAGGAGGGCTTTTAATGGCAAGGATTCGCAGGCAAATCCAACGGCAAGGAGATCTGGTTCGATTCAGACGGCGTTGAAGATGGTCGCTAGTAATGGAATTAACGCAGGAGAAGATATTGCCGTGGTGGGTTGATTGCAAAGACGAAAGTGCTGGGTTGATTGCAGAGACAAAAATGTGCTGGGTTTATTTTTCTTTTTTCCAGTTTTCCTCATGCCGATTTCCATGGACGTAGCATCGCTGGACCCTTACTTAAACGCAAACGCAAATGCAAGAACTAGACCACCCTCCCTCGAATCCAAAGAACCAAAACCGTGGGGCTCTCCTCTACTAAACCCATCTAAAGAGAGCAAATACAGAGAGAGAGAGAGAAGAGGGAAGCCATTGATGAGTTCAAAAGTGAGTTGCAGAAAAAAGCTTCGAACTACAATCCGTTGGCTTAGCGAGCGCTTGCCTCTACTCCGCTTCCAAATTGTACCAAACCCAAAACCCTAAATGCCCAATCACTCCCACTCCTCTTCTTCTCTATATTTGAATTTCAAGTTTCGATCTTTGATTCGGTTTTTACCTGATTTCGTCTGTGACTATTAATTTTTGAGCAAAACTCGGCGAAGTTCACACCATCGAACATTGAGTTCCAGCATTCGCCGAAAGTATTGGACCATCGAGTTCATTGTTACGCCGACAATCGGTGTTTCGTATGTTAACACTCCGGTGCACGAGGAAGACGATGCAGTGGACGATGATTGTTGCCTTTTGTCTAAGTCTTACTTCGATTACAGGGAGTATAAGAGGGCTACTCACGTGGTTTGGGATCAGACGGGGAAGAAAGCCCTGTTCTTGCGCTATTATGCATTCTATCTGGTTTGTTTCATTCTCATATAGTGAAATTCGAATTCAAATTAGTTTTTTTTGCCTGGTTTTGATAGTGTGATAATGTTGATACACTAGAAATTGAAGTTCACCAAGTAGTTTGTAAGTGTATTTTGGTGAGATGCGAGTTTTGAGTTCGGTTTGATTCGCACGAATTTGGTGATTATGTCAACCGATGCAAATCCCCAACTAAAAGATGAACCCATGAGCCTATGGTTCTCTAGCTTAAAGAGAAAGAGAAAAAAAAAAAAGGGAGACCTCCGACGAGAGATGAGGGAGAGCAGAGGCATCGTGTCGCCGGCAAAGAGAAGCCAAATTGTCTGAAGGCCGAACGTTCAAGAGAGAGAGGAGAATGTGAGGGGGATTTAAGGGTAAAATCGTCATTTCATAAATATGTTTTAAAAACATTTTTAAAAACTCAAATATTAATATTTTAATCATTTCCGTACAAGGGTAAAATGGACTTTTCACTTCGCTGTTAACAGCGTAGCCCCCTGAGACATTATAGGGGGTTTTTTGATGAGTTTTTTAATAGAGGGGGGTAAGTTGCAAAATAGGTAATAATAGAAAGGGGTTTTTTGCATTTTACCCTTAAATTTTTGCCACTTAAAGTGTAAATCCTGCCCAATACTCATTGGGAGTAGTGGCATGTCCAACTCCAAACCATATAAAGTAAACAAGAATTATCCTTTGCAGGAGTCCTAACAAAATAATATCAAAACTCAGCCCAAAAAAAAAAAAAAAAAAAAAAAAACAATAATGCCAAAAACCTATGTTGAGACATGTTAACAAATAAAATGTATACGTAAAACAAAATGTTTCTTAGGGAAGTGTAAAACCATATGTTGAGACATGTTAACATATGAGTTCATATTGCATAGCCCAAGTCTCACAATTAACAGCATATTTCTAATATCTAATATTTAAATTTGATATTCTTACCAAAAAAAAAAAAAATTAATTGAATTTAGAGTACTGCAATATAAGACGAAAGGGGTAGGAGGAGTCCGTCAGCTGAATGATCCTGGAAGTAGTCAATTTAAATTTCCACTGTCAATGCAAAACTATGTATAGGCCAAAGGGGTCCATGGCCTCCCCCGCCCCAAATTTTTTTTGTAAGATATACATGTATACGTAACTATTTAAGTAAAAATTTGGCTTAAAAATTATATTTGGCCCCTCCCAAAACCAAATCCTTTACTAGTTTTATTTTTCATATTAATTTTATGTTGAAATTTATTATATTTCTCAATTTTGAATGGTTTAATTTAATTTTTTTTGTTCATATTTTCGCCTCCTCAAGATGAAATCCTCATCCTTGGATGCGTACAACCAAAAAAATATCCCTAGCCATCATTATTATTTTCATAAACATCAGCATTGTAATAACAATGCTCCTCACCATTACTTGCAAACCTCACATTCCTATGAAAATTGGCGGATGTGTATCACATAATTAAAATTTTGCCACTTAAATTGTAGATCCTATCCAATACCCATCGGGCTAGTGGCATGTCCAACTCCAATAGGAGTGTAAGATTTATAAAAGGCTAACTAAATATTTGCCACTTCAAGTGTCTATCTTACCCGATACTCATTGGGCATAGTGGCATGTCCGACTCCAAACCATATAAATAAAACAAGAATTATCCTTTGCAAAAGTCCTAACAAAATAATATCAAAACTCAGCCAAAAAAGAAACAAAAAAAAAAAAAAAACACACACACAAAATAATGCCAAAAACCTATTAAGATATATAGTTCAACATAAATCTTCTAGTGCTTGCATTGCTCCTTTAAACTCAAAGGATTAATTTTGGTGGTGGTTGTGAGATGCCAACTGCGTTTTCTTCTTTTCTGGATCTACAAAATTTATGTAAGCATATATTAGTTTTGGATAATCAAACTCACATAATCACAAATGATACCAAAAAAAAAAAAAAAAACCGACAAAAGCACAATAACTTCAAGCTATTGCCGCTAGATACTCTAAAATTCCGTAAGTCACAAAATATTCAACAAAAAAGAGTAAACCCAGAAATGAAGCAATGAACTATAGAAAATATATATATATATATATATATATATATATATATATCAGAGCAGTGTACAATGAATCTAAAAACACTGCTAAGAAGTCACTCACATAATATGCAACAAAAAATTAGTGCAAACCCAACCATGAACCAATGAAATACTGAAATACAGCTCTATTAATTCTTCTAAAAACACTGCGAAGAAGTCATTCAAAAGAAGGGGGAAGAAAAAAAATTTAGTTCACAAGAAATTGGTAATGTGACTAATGTTCCACTTTGGTTATTTCTCCAAATCAGCTCAAGAACAACTTGAGCATATGCTAACAAGAACCAAAAGGAATTTGTAAAACTGATTCGCTTCCTTATAACCATCAAGACAGTGATCTGTTTTCAAAGATTCTGGGCAGAGTGTTTTCAGCACATATCTCTGTTTTGGGGGTTGCTAATAAAAGGTTCTCATTTTGCTAATCAAAAAATAATATTAATAATAATAAAAGTCTCTCTTACTTGAGAAAATACGATCGAAGAAGATGTAGCAGCATATACAAG
This sequence comes from Liquidambar formosana, assembly GCA_039720395.1. Classification (NCBI taxonomy): domain Eukaryota; kingdom Viridiplantae; phylum Streptophyta; class Magnoliopsida; order Saxifragales; family Altingiaceae; genus Liquidambar; species Liquidambar formosana. Next base: position 6,866,052 of record CM077822.1, read on the forward strand.
CTCTAGCTTGGGATTATTTTTGCTTGGCTAGTTCTTGTATATTCCTTACGTACTTGGGCTTAGCCCCTTTTCATCTAATACAACAATCACTCACTTCATCAAAAAGAAAAAGGAAAAAAAAATGACGGAAATCAATATTACTCCTGCTTTGAAAGAGAAAAACTTGTCCGCTGTACTAACCCATAGGCCATAACTATCCAGTCTATAAGGTATCTCATTAGTTTCCATTAAATTCTTAAAAGATTAATTTTAAATGCTTTGCTACTCAATTAGCTACTTTGTGATCGAGTGTGACTGTTCGCACAAGATTTCGGCACTTGGGTGACAATATATGACCTGTCAGAAAAAAACTGTGCAGATCATTTCAGTATGCGCGCAGAATATTCAAAGGAATATCCTAAGTTCAAATGCAAGAACACCAACCTTGCTCAGTTCCCCAAGGTATTGTGTTTAAGACCTTAGGTTGGTTCAAATGCCTCGATCAAGACAACTGGAAGGGTGTGATGGGGAGCCCATGTATAAGTAAAAGCATGGAAACTAACAATTAAGAAATCTACAGAGTGCAAAGACTAGGGAATAGGGTAAAAGTGACTGACATTGATTTGGCATATGCTAATAGAAACCGAAATGGAATTTGAATTACTACCCCGCTTTGTTAGCCTTAAGACAGTGATCCGCTAAGGCTGGCGAACCCTTCACTACACTTTCCATTTTCATGAATTCGTGGTAATCATGCAAAATGACATATAGGTAAAATACCATTCTAAACAAACAAATGTATGAAGTGGGTGTACAATGTGTCTGCTTTGGGGGCAGGAGGGTAGCGATGATGAGGAGTATTGGGTTTTGCATGACTATGTTGATCATTTCGAAATAAGATCCTAGTAAGGGTAGCAGCATGATATTACAAGCAAAGAAATAAAAATTTGGAACCATAACATGGGCGGTTAGACAAACAAAGATCTACAAAGCAATTAGAAGTTACAAGGTTTCTACACCAAATAACAAGCATGTTTAGTATTACCTCTGTGTCCCAACACCAAATAATAAGCAATTAGAAGTTACAAGGTCTCATATCTCATTACTTCAGTTTCATAATATAGATTGGGATTTATATCATGACAATTTTAAATTATTGGGTGAAGCCAACCCAAATTGAATTCGGATTGAGTCTGCGCAAATGTCATGGGTAAAGTTCATCCAACCCAAAAACTCAAATTTGTAAGAATTAAAACAGTGATCTATTTTCAAAGATAGTTTTCCAGCTCATATCTCTGGTTCGGGGGTTGCGTCCCTCTATCTTGAGGAAATAGGATGGTAGATGTAGCCAGCATATATACAAGCAATGGCAAATAAAAACTCAATAAAAACAAACACAGTTGTACGTAGAAATCAATTAGAAGTTACCAAATATAAGCATATATGCTTTGTGTTACCTGTGTGTTCCAATACCATTGGGGGAGATTAGACTCTCTATATATCCAGTCTCTATACTCCAATAGTCAAACCAGATGTTGCGAAATAAAAGTTTTTTAAATGTCGCCTTTTCTTCTGCAGGATTGTATAAATAGAATTCCTCTCCCGTAACGAACCCATTTGACCTCTTTTGTCGAACATTCATTAGGACTTCACCATTTTTTGTGAAACATATGGGAGCCAAGAACCTATTAGACTGCATTCCATCCATGTGTGGGATGGTCATCAGTTTGCTCCAAAAAAAATCCATGTTGGAATCGTCTTCCTTCAATGCCCAGATCACAACGACGGATTCATGATGATCCTGAACTATACAAAGGCATCCACCAAAAACCCCCAAGCTAAATTTTGGAAACGCAAGACAAGACCTCGGTCCCTTCACTACATCACGAGGCAATGGCACCACCATGAATTTCTCATTCATTAAGTCAAAACGAAGAAGTGCACCATTATTGAAATTATCAATGAAATTAATAGGTCTAATCACCTGCCAATAGAGAGCTCCATTCACCAGGGTCCCCCCCTCCCGGTTCCAATACAAATAAACGTCGCACGGGATGCCTCGAATCTCTTTCCAAGAATTCGTTTTTAGGGTATAAATCTTGGCTGGGTTTTCCATCAAAATTTTCCCATTTTTGCAACCGACTCTTACCACCTTGTAATCATCAATGGAGAAATCATAGCTGAATCCAATTAGGTCTGCTGTGGAGGGACATCCTCCAACAGAAGAAATTACTGGTAATTTCTTATGTTCTCTAGTAGATGGATTGCATACCACAATGGCAGTATTGTCAATAACTACGCATAACAAGCCATTACAAGAACCCACCACCTTCAACTCTTTTTTCCAATAATTCAGCAGAAAGTCCGGCTCCACTATATTACCCTCAAGTGCTCCGTAATGCAGGCATTGAATAGAACAGCAATAGGACGACAGGAGGATACAGTGTCGATTATTGTATTTGTCGGGGATGGCATGATTGTGGTGCTTTCTAATGAACTGCTCACTTGTGATCAAAGTGTGCCATGCCTTGCAAACGCGCTTAAAACGTGCGAGAGATTTGGCAGGCAGTCTCAGGAGTATGTCTATGATGATATCGTGGGGTAGTTCTGGCATGATGGATTGCTCTCTTTTCCTTTTCTTCCTCGCCATTCTTTCACTCCCATGATTGATCTTCTTTTGAATGATGGGTTGCCCACTTTGCCTTTTCTTCTCCGCCATTCTTTCACCGCTGTATGTATCTTTGGCTAGGGTTTCACGAACTGCTTAACCTTTTAGCTAAGGTTTTATAGTTTACCCCTTACACCTTTTTTAGTAGCAAACCCAACCTTCCAAATTGGAGTATCATAGTAGTCCCAATTCATGGGCGACTTCGATCAGTCCAAAAAAGGGGGAGTTACCTTCTTTTAATAAATAAATAAAAAGAACTTATTCAAAAGCATCATGTGTCAAAAGATTTTTTTTTTTTTTTTAACAGAATGAGTCAAAGTTAATACAATGAAGTGTTGCCTATTGAAAATGAAGAACTGCTGACCGAAAAAAAAAAAAAAAAGAAAAAAGGTGAACGACTGCGCTATTCATATTCAATTTAGGTGAAATTAGTCTCCACCAATGTGAATCAAAGTGGGGTTTGAGTCTCTCTATCCCAACACCCATTTATATCTCGCCACTTCAGCATCAAATTCTTGAATAGGCCAAAACCCAATTATATTTTACAATACTACGCAAGAGAGTAAAGAATGTTATTATCCTAGATACTAAATACTTGTATTATATCCGTACACACATGGACCTAATTTTGAGGGAAAAAAAAAAAAAAAAACACACACACACTTCTGCATCCTGTACAAAGCTCGAATGTAACAAAAAAACATAATCGTTTTTTTAACAACGTATAATTCATGTATTTAACACTAACTAGCCGACTCCTTCTACAATTATTAGTTATACTACTCCCAATATTTAAAATCTTTTATTCTTATCTTTATTTTGTGAAATCAAGATCTACTTATGAGTTTTCTGTTATAATTTTTTAACTTTTTGTTCAATCCATAATGTGGCCGGCAATATAAAATTTTACATCGCACGGCGAACAAAATGTTTCTTAATAAGTGTAAAACTATCTGTTGAGACATGTTAACATATGGTTTCATATTGCATAGCCCAAGTCTCACAATTAACAGCAGATCTCTAATATCTAACATTTAAATTTGATATTCTTAACAAAAAAAAATTAAATTAAATTTATAGTGCTGCAATATAAGACGAAAGGGGTAGGAGGAGTCCGTCAGCTGAATGATCTTAGAAGTAGTCAATTTAAATTTCCACTGTCAATGCAAAACTAACTCATTATTTGAATTGACTACTATATAGTTGCAAGTAAGAAAATCTACCCACACGCTACTCCTAAGGAAGTCATTAACAAGAGGTAACAAGCAAAAACTTCTCGTAACACAAAGTCACTAACAAGATCATTCAAATAATCAATCATCCCAGCATAGCAAGTATTTCCCCTCAAAATCCAGCATAAAAAATTTGTTGCTTTTTTCTTCTCTTCTTGGACCTACATAATTTATATAAGCTTTAATATTGCATAATCAAACTCAAATAACCACAAATAACTAATATAAAGAAAGTGAAAATAAAAAACTTCTACATACAGCCACTACATGTTCTATAATAGCCTAAATCACAAAATATTTATAATAATAATAAATAAATAAATAAAGAAGCAATGAAAACCCAGAAAATGAACCAATGAATCTAAAACCTCCAATATATAAGATCAAATAGATAAATCAAAAAAAAAAATATATATATATATAGGATGATGATCAGGTAAGCACGTGCTGATATAACTTATATCAACACCCTTATTGGGAGTTGTACCTTGTGCATTAGTGGGATATGAGATACATTGGACCAATGCAAGAGGTATAACCATCAATTCATGGTGCTGATATAACTTATATCAACACATGCTGATGGGAACATAACCGTATATATATATATATATATATATATATATATATATATTACTATGAAAAAAATTATGTCCCACTTTAGTTTGCTCAACACAGGGAAAATGACAACTTAAATTTTGTTAAGAGGCTCACATCAACCAATCGAAATTATTGCAGCACCGGCCATTGTTGATCATAAAAATGTTAGACCTTAAGTGGGAGGGTGTGATATGAAGCTCATGTATAAGACAAAGCTGGAAACTACTAATTAAGAAATCTACCGAAGTGTAAAAGGCGGGAATAGGGTAAAAGTGACAAAAATCGATTGGGCATATGCTACTAGGAATCAAAAAGGAATTTGTATCACTGACTCGCTCCCTTAGCCTTCAGACAGTGATCAACTAGGGCTAGCGAACTCTTCACCAAACTTTGAATTTCCCTGAATTCGTGGTAATCATGCAAAATGACATATAGGTAAAATATCCTTTTATTATATTGGTGCGATAGCGGCAGTGTGGAGCATAGGGGGTATGAATATGTTGATGATTTTGAAGAAGATGATGATGATAAATTATTTCTTTTTTTTGTTTTTTTGGATGTACACATCCAAGCATGAAAAAAAAACATGAAAAAAAAGAAAGGGGAGGGGGGGGGGTTTGGGCCGGGGGAATCTCAAAATGCCTCATGATATGACAAGTAATTATTAAATTCGCAAAAACAACTTAAACAAACAACGATCTACAAATCAACTAGAAGTTCAGAGCTTCCAATAACAATTAGAAGCAAGCTTTGTATTACCTCTCTGTCCCAACCAGCAACAAGGGAGACTAGACTCTCAACATATGTAGTCTCTTCAGTCCAAAAGGAATATCGGATGTTGCGAATTAAAAGTTTTTAAATGTCAATCCCTTTTTATTTTTTTTTTTTTTTTTAATTTTTATGAAGTAAGTATTATATATCAAAAAGGGCAAAGCCTAAGTACATAAAGAATATACAAGTGCTAGCCAAAAAGAAAACAAAAAAACCCCATAACTACATCTTTAACATATCTAACAAACAAACAAAAGAGGAGTTGAGATTAGGGATGGCAATTTCGCCCCGGTCCATAGGGTCCCGACTCGATCCATACCCGAATGGGTGGGTATTTTTTTTTGGGTATGGGTATAAATTCTTTTTAAAAAATTCGGGTATGGGTCGGGCATGGATCTCAAAAAGAAAAAAAACCCGAGACCCGACCCGACCCGATATTTTTACAATATATATATATATTACAATAAAATATAAAGATATATATATTTTTTTAATGTCCTATATTTGGAATTTATGTATGGTTTTATGAATATTTGAAATCTATCTTGGTATAGGTTTTTGGAATCCATTAGAAGGCTCATTATGTATTTTTATTGTTTTTTAATCCTTATGTTTGTATATAATATTTGTGTGATCATATTAGGTATAATCTTATTTGAACAAGATTATATTAGGTGCTAAAAACATTTATAAGCTTGGTATATGATTATATGAATAACATGTAATAGGTGTAAGTAGCAAAAAAAATGGAATTTGAGTAAAAAAAATCCTCACAATAGGGTGGTCGGGTATGGGCGGATCGGGCATGGATAGCACAAGAAGACGGTGGATCGGGGATGGAGTTTAATTTTTCATACCCATCGGGTATCGGGTCGGGCATGGGTATAATATATTAAAGATCGGGTCGGGTATGGGGTGGTGCCGACCCGCATCCAACCCGACCCATTGCCATCCCTAGTTGAGATAGGGGATGGGGAAAGAGTGAGATTTTGGAAAGACGCTTGGTGTAATGCATGACAATCCCCTCATGATCGACTTCCTTCTTTTGTTTGATATTGCTGGAAATAAGGATGCCATGGTCATTGATTGTCTTGATTGGAATAATGGTACTAGCACTTGGAATATTAACTTTATTAGGCACTTCAATGATTGGGAATTGGATTTCTTTGGGAGGGAATGATTCCTTGGTGTGGCATAAGAACTCTAAGGCTATGTTTGGTACGCTAGATAAAAAGGTTGGATAGGATATGATTGTTGGATGAAGAAAAAGTCTTCTGTAACTTTGTTTGAAGTAGGAAAGATAGTCTCTTCGACAATTTTCTATCCCATTGTTATTTTTAAATGAGATAGTATCATAGGATAAAAATATACCACCTTTCTTAATGGGTTTATTATATCCCATATATGGAAGATATAACTATCCTATAGATAATATAGATAGTTATATCCCTTATTTGAAAATAGCACAAAACACATGAAAATGATATATTTATCCAATCCAACGTATCCGGTATACCAAACATAGTCTAAGGGTTCATCCTCGGTGAAATCTTACTATAAGATCTTGATTTCTTGTGGAGCTTCTTTTCCACCGGCAAAGTCAATTTAGATTGCTTTGGTTCCCTCTAAAGTCTCTTTTTTCACTTGGTTGGTGAGTAAAGGCAAGTGCTTGACTTTGGATCATTTGATTAACAGAAGATGGATCTTGGTTAATAGATGCATTCTATGCAAGGAAGCGGTGGAAACGATTGATCACATTTTCATCCATCTCCATGCTCTAGATTGTATAAAGACTATTTCTTTCAGCATCTTGTTAGTTTCCAAATTAATGCTCAAAAAGTTCAATTTTAAGGCTTTACCACTCAATAAGCCACTTTTGTAAGTGTAGCTGCTCCTTAATTCTTGCCCATAATATTGCACATATATATTGTACATATCCTATAAGGTATAATTAGGCATAGATTTAGACTTATGTTTAGTCCTAAATTCAATACAGGGAAAACAGGGAACTGGATACAACCACTACATACTGTAAAAATAAAAATTTAAAAAAAAAAAAAATCAGCGAAAAAGGGCAATGAAGACCCAGAAAATTGAACCAATGAATCTCAGAAAGCCAATAAAAGAACAGTTATATAAATTTAGAAAAAAAATAAAGAAATTGGTAATGTCACTTTATTTTCATCAACACTGGGCAAAGTCTTGTCAATAGGCTCACATCAACCAATCGAAATTATTGAAGGATCGGCCATTGTTGATCATCAAAATGCAAGAACCTTGTGGGAGGGTGTCATATGAAAGCTCATGTATAAGTTATAGCTGGACACTATGAATTAAAAGTTTCCCAAGTGCAAATTAAGAGTGGTGAACAGGGTAAAAGGTACCTCTCTGTTCCTACTCCCAACACCGTTAGGTGGGATTGAACTCTCTATATATGAAGCTCAAGTATAGTCATCAGTTTACTCCCCCACCCAACCCCAAAATAAAATATAATAATAATAACGAATATAAATAAAGTCATGCTGTATTCCTTCAATGGCCATATGCCAACACCCCTTTCATAATGATTCTGAACTGTACAAAAGCATCTTCCAAAAACTTCCAGACTAAATGTAAGTCTCTTGGCTACATCATGGGGCGGTAGCACCACCATGAATATCTCATCCATCAAGTCAGAACGAAGAAAAGCAGCATTTAAATTAATCCTCTGTGTTTTGAGTAATCAAGGTGGAAGAGTAAGGGAAAAACTGTCATTAATTTAGACAAACTAGGAACAAAATTTAAGAGATGGGCACATTTCATTTGAACAAATGGCAGCACATACACTAAACATATCATGGGTAGAAAGAAGTTTCTTTGAGGAAAAAATGATCAAAGGAATCCACAACACACCATTCGCAAGGGATCACGATTAATGGAAAAATAAGACTGTTTACCAGGTAAAATAAACTAATTAATTTTTACTACTTCGATCCATAGAAAGAAAACGAACAGCAGGAATTATCCTTTGCAAAAGTCTTAACAAAATAATATCAAAAACCTGTTAAGATATATAGTTCAACATAAATGTGCTAGTGCCTGCATTGCTCCTTTGAACCCCGGGGATTAATCTTGGTGGTGGTTGTGAGATGCCAACTCTGTTTTTTCTTCTTTTCTGGATCATATCTAAAAAAATTTGTGTAAGTACTAATTTTGGATAATCAAACTCATATAATCACAGATTATACAAACAACCCAAAATAAACACGATAACCGCTACATACTTTAAAATACTATTGGACACAAAATATTCAACAAGAAAGGGTAAACCAAGAAATGAACCAATGAGCTATAGAAAATAAATAAAGAAATGCCCATGGCATATATGATAGCCTTATGGTATTCTCCTTGCATGTTGCGAGAGTGATCTTTGTGTGCAGAGACTGAAATTATTGTGAAGCAGCTAGCAGGTAAAATGGAAGTATTCACTGAGATATGAATGTTTAGTTGAGCTTTTTCTCTACGTGAGCAATTCCATTTTTTGTAAATTTAGTATAGTTCAATGAGGGATGGTGGGGAAGGCTCGTATCTTAGCAGGGAGTCTTTTTTTGTGTAGGTGCTCCTCTCACCTCTAGAGTAGATAGTTTTTGGGTTTGGCTCCTGCTGTTTTTCATTCTCTCAATTGCGTCTGGAGGGGCTATCTCCTCTGCTTTTTAGCTCATATCTCTGTTTTGGGGTTGGTGAGGCTATTCTTCACTGCTTAACCTTTTAGCTAGGGTTTTATAAACTCTTATTATTAGCAAACCCTCTACCGTCTTTTTAGCCAAAAAAAAAAAAAAAAAAAGAAGGGCAAACCCTACCTTCCAAATCTGGAGTATCGTAGTTGTCCCATTAATTGATAAGTGGAAACAAAAAAACAAAAAAAACAAAATTATTAAAAAGCATCATGTGTCAAAGTTACTACAATGAAGTGTTGCCTATTAATTCCATACCAAAAAAAAAAAAAAAAAAGAAAGAATCAGAGAAGAATACAATGATTCTAAGAACACTGCTAAGAAAACAATTTTTTTCTTAGAAAAAAATATCACAAGAAATTGGTAATGTGCGTCTCATTTTAGTTATTTCTTCAAATTATCTCAAGGGCAACTCTAATATTCTGATCAATTAACAGGTTCGCATCAACTAAATTATCTAGCACCGCACTTCATCATTAACAGGAGAACAAACTGGTAATTCCTTATATTCTCTAGTAGATGGACTCCACAAGACAATGGCTTCATTATAAATAACTATGCATAACAAGCCATTACAAGAACCTACCACATTACCATTAGATGCTCCGTAATGCAGGAATTGAACGCTATTATTGCAAGATGAGAGGATGAGACTCTGTCGATTATTGTACTTACCATGGGTGGCATGGTTGAGGTGCATTCTAATGAAGTAGTGACTTGTAATCAAAGAGTTCCATGCCTTGCAAGCGCTCCTAAATCGAAGTAAGAGATTTGGCGGGCAGTCCCAATAGTATGTCTGTGATGATATCTTGGGGCAATTGCGGCGGCATCATGATGGAATCCCTCTTTTTGCCTCTTTTTTCCTCGCCTTCTATTCTTTCACTGTATATTAGAGGTCTCCTTCTAGTAGGAGTCCCAATTCAAGGTGGACTTTGATCTTTTAAAAGGGGCAAAAAGACTTGCCATAACTGGGGAGTTTTAGGCCAAGCGAGGGGCGTTTGACGCCGCAATTTGTACCTAACTTAATCCGTTCAATCTCTCTCCTCACTGATCATTACTCCTCCAAAAAAACAGGGGACTCACCTCCATCCAAACTTATTTACGAATATTCAAACAGGAACTCACCTCCAACTTATCATTTCAAGTGACCTATGGGTATGATACTTAATTTTTTACTAGGGTACCATAAAAGGAAGAAGTGACCAAGATATTTTTTTTTTTTTCCTTTTTTTTTTTTTTGTGGGAGTAAAGTGATGACCATCCCACGAATGGAAGGAATGCAGCGACATTAAAGTACTTCTGATTCAGTGCAACCGTTTTTGCTTTCGGGATAAAGAGACTACATATGTAGAGACTCTGGTCTCCCCTAATGGTGTTGGCCTGGACAGATAGGCAATACAAAGGTAATTATTATGGCACTGTTTGGTTGTACTTATTTTAAGATCTTTTTTGCTTTTGAAAACAAAAAGTTGTAAAAGCAAAAGCACTATTTGGTTCAAGGAACTAAAAAGGACTTCTAAGAAGTAAAACACAAAATATTTGATTTTAGACAAAAGCTAATAAACATTTCCTTCTAAAAGTCATTTTTATCTTTCGGACGAGTTTAATCTTAACTCGAAAAATTTACAATCAAGAGAAGTTGTACCTGTCCTAAGCTTCCATTTGGGTAATGATGATTCGATAAAGTTTTCCATTACATTCAAAAGATCACTAGCGAAATCAATTTTACCAAACGCGCTTTTACTTTTCTTGCTTCTACTTAAAAGCAAAAGCAAGAAAGAAAAAAAAATGACTTTTTTTACTTAAAATAATATCTTTTAAAAAGTGCAACCAAACGGTGCCTATGTCTAATTGATTTGTACATCTTTAATTGTTTGTCTAATGCCTCATGTTATAATTGTGAATTTTATTTAATTTGTCATTGCTTTTTATTTTCTTAAAAGATTTTGTCATGCATGGATGTGTGTACGACCAAAAAATTATCCCTAATCATCATTATTATTTTCAAAATCATCAACGTAGTAATAACAATGCTCTTCACCATCATTTGCAAACCTCACACTCTTGTGAAAACTGGCGGATGTGCATCACATAATTAAATTTTTGCCACTTAGAAGTGTAGATTCTACCAAATACTCAGTTGGGTCCTAGTGGTATGTCCAACTCCAATAGAAGTGTGAGGTTTGTAAAAGCCTAATTAAATTTTTGCCACTTAAAGTGTAGATCCTACCCAATACTCATTGAGCATAGTAGCATGTCCGACTCCAAACCATATAAATAAAACGAGAATTATCCTTTGCAGAAGTCCTAACAAAATAATGTCAAAACTCAGCCCAAAAAAAAAAAGAAACACACACACAAAATAATGCCAAAAACCTATTAAGATATATAGTTCAACAAAAATCTTCTAGTCCTTGCAGTTGCTCCTTTAAACTCAAAGGATTAATTTTGGCGGTGGTTGTGAGATGCCAACTGCGTTCTCTTCTTTTCTGGATCTACAAAATTTATGTAAGCATATATTAGTTTTGGATAATCAAACTCACATAATCACAAATGATACCAAAAAAATAAAATAAATTAACCGACAAAAGCACAATAACTTCTAAAATTCCTTAAGTCACAAAATATTCAACAAAAAAGAGTAAACCCAGAAATGAAGCAAGTGAACAACAGAAAATATATATATATGTATATATATATATCAGAGCAGTGTACAATGAATCTAAAAACACTGCTAAGAAGTCAGCTCACAAAATATTCAACAAAAAAGTGCAAACCCAACCATGAACCAATGAAATACTGAAATACAGCTCTATTAGTTCTTCTAAAAACAGTGCTAAGAAGTCATTCAGAAGAAATAGGGGAAGAAAAAAAATTTAGGCTGAATAGAGGTGTTGAAAGGACATAAGACTGATAGGCTTACCATACTTTAAAATGCCTAAGTGACTTTTGGAGACGTAGAATGTGCTTATATACAATTCTCCTAACACCCCTATATATCTACCCAATGTGGGACAAGGTCTTACCCAATATGGAATAGGGTTCCTCTCAATGGTTACATATAAGAACCTATTGACAAACTAAACCTTAAATTTATACGTACTCCATATAATCTATAAAAGTGTACTTTAGTAAATTTTATTAAAATTTAATCAAAATTAACCATTTTTTTTTCTCAATGAGGGCTAACATACTTTAGTGAATTTAAACAAATTTACTTATCCAAATTATAATAAATAAATAAATAAATTTTGAGTGGTTGCCTGTGCACACGTGCACCTTTAGTGCATCCGCGGCTGGTAATGGACCACTTTAGTTATTTCTTCAAATCAGCTCGAGAACAACTTGAGCATATGCTAACAAGAACCAAAAGGAATTTGCAAAACTGATTTGCTTCCTTATAACCATCAAGAAAGTGATCTGTTTTCAAAGATTCTGGGCAGAGTGTGTTCAGCGCATATCTAGCGCGCTCTGTTTTGGGGGTTGCTAATTAATAGAAGGATCTCTTTTTGCTGATCAAAAAATTCAATAATAATAATAATAATAAAAGTCCCTCTTTCTCGAGGAAATAGGATGGAAGAAGATGTAGCCAGCACATATACGAGCAATGGCAAATAAAAAGTCACAATTATAACACTAACAATAAAAACAAACACAGTAGTAGTACGTAGAAATCAACTGGAAGTTACCAAATATAAGCATATATGCTTTGTGTTACCTGTGTGTCCCAACACCATTAGGGGAGATTAGACTCTCTATATATCCAGTCTCTCTACTTCCAATGGCCAACACCATTAGGGGAGATTAGACACTCTATATATCCAGTGTCGTCTATATATCCAGTATCTCCATTCCAACCACTATGGGAGATTAGACTCTGTAAATATCCAGTCTCTGTGTTCCAATAGTCAAACCAGATGTTGCGAAATAAAAGTTCTTTAAATGTCACCTTTTCTTCTGCAGGATTGTATAAATAGAATTCGTTTTCCCTACTAACCAGCCCACTTGGGCTCTTCTGTCGAACATTCATTAGGACTTCACCATTTTTTGTGAAACATATGGGAGCCAAGAACCTATTAGACTGCATTCCATCCATGCGCGGGATGGTCATCAGTTTGCTCCAAAAAAAATCCATGCTGGAATCGTCTTCCTTCAATGCCCAGATCACAACGGCTGTTTCATGATGATCCTGAACTATACAAAGGGATCCACCAAAAACCCCCAAACTAAGTATTGGAAACCCAACACTAGACATCGGTTCCTCCGCTACATCACGAGGTAATGGCACCAACATGAATTTCTCATTCATTAAGTCAAAACGAAGAAGTGCACCATTATTGAAATTATCCATGAAATTAATAGGTCTAATCACCTGCCAATAGAGAGCTCCATTCACCGGGGTACCCCCCTCCCGGCCCCAATACAAACAAACGTCGTACGGGATGCGTTGAATCTCTTTCCAAGAATTCGTTTTTAGGGTATAAATCTCGGCTGGGTTTTCCATCAAAATTTTCCCATATTCGCAGCCGACTCTTACCACCTTGTAATCATCGATGGATAAATCATAGCCGAATCCAATTAGGTATTCTGTGGAGGGACGTCCTCCAACAGAAGAAATTACTGGTAATCTCTTATGTTCTCTAGTAGATGGATTGCATACCACAATGGCAGTCTTGCCAAGAACTACGCATAACAAGCCATGAAAAGAACCCACCACCTTCAATTTTTTTTTCCAAGTAATTCAGCAGAAAGTCCTGCTGCACTGTATTACCCTCAAGTTCTCCGTAATGCAGGCATTGAATACGACAGCAATAGGACGACAGGAGGACACAGTGTCGATTATTGTAATTGTCCTCCATGGCATGATTGAGGTGCTTTCTAATGAACTGCTCACTTGTGATCAAAGTGTGCCATGCCTTGCAAACGCGCTTAAAACGTACGAGAGATTTGACAGGCAGTCTCAGGAGTATGTGTATGATGATATCGTGGGGTAGTTCTGGCATGATGGATTGCTCTCTTTTCCTTTTCTTCCTCGCCATTCTTTCACTCCCATGATTGATCTTCTTTTGAATGAACTGGGGACTCCAAATCAAAAAGCGCCATGCCTTGCAAACAGAAACGTATCGTGCGAGAGATTTGATGGATTGCCCTCTTTGCCTTTTCTTCGCCGCCATTCTTTCACTCCTGTATGTATCTTTGGCTAGGGTTTCACGTACTACTTAACCTTTTATCTAACGTTTTATAGTTTACTCCTTAAACCTTTTTGTATCTTCGGCTAGGGTTTCACGTGCTGCTTAACCTTTTATCTAAGGTTTTATAGTCTACTCCTTAAACACTTTCTAGTAGCAAACCCTACCTTCCAAATTGGAGTAGGCGACTTTGATCAGTCCAAAAAAGGGAGAATTACCTTCCTTTTTTATAATTTTTTTTTTTTAAAAAAAAAAAAAAAAAAATGAAGAAGAAGAACTTATTCAAAAGCATCATGTGTCAGAAGTTTTTTTTTTTTTTTTTTTTTTTTTTTGGATAGAATGCGTCAAAGTTAATACAATGAAGTGTTGAAAGTGAAGGACTGCGCTATTCAAATTCAATTTGGGTGAAATTAGTCTCCACCAATGTTAATCAAAGTGGGGTTTGAGTCTCTCTATCGCGACACCCATATCTCGCCACTTCAGCATCAAATTCTTGAATAGGCCAAAACCCAATTATATTTTACAATACTACACAAGAGAGTAAACAATGTTATTATCCTAGATACTAAATACTTGTATTATATCCGTACACACACGGACCTAATTTTGAAGAAAAAAAAAAAACTTCTGTATGCTGGACAAAGTTCAAATGTAACAAAAAAATAATTGTTTTTTTAATAACGTATAGTTCATGTATTTAACACTAACAAGCCGACTCCTACTACAATTATTAGTTACACTACTCCCAATATTTAAAATCTTTTGTTCTAATCTTTATTTTGTGAAATCAGGATCTCCTTATGAGTTTTCTATTATAATTTTTTATCTTTTTGTTCAATCCATAATGTGGCCGGCAATATATAATTTTACATCGCACGGCGAACAAAATGTTTCTTTAAAAGTGTAAAACCATATGTTGAGACATGTTAACATATGGTTTCATATTGCATAGCCCAAGTCTCACAATTAACAGCAGATTTCTAATATCTAATATTTAAATTTGATATTCTTAACAAAAAAAAAATTAAATTATATTTAGAGTGCTGCAATATAAGACGAAAGGGGTAGGAGGAGTCCGTCAACTGAATGATCTTAGAAGTAGTCAATTTAAATTTCCACTGTCAATGCAAAACTAACTTATTATTTGAATTGACTACTATATACTTGCAAGTAAGAAAATCTACCCAAACGCTACTCCTAAGAAAGTCATTAACAAGAGGTAACAAGCAAAAACTTCTCGTAACACAAAGTCACTAACAAGATCATTCAAATAATCAATCATCGCCAGCATAGCAAGTATTTCCCCTCAAAATCCAGCATAAAAAGCTTTAATATTGGATAATCAAACTCAAATAACCACAAATAACTAATATAAAGAAAGTAAAAATAAAAAACTTCTACATACGGCCACTACATGTTCTATAATAGCATAAACCACAAAATATTTATAATAATAATAATAAAAAAAGGAGCAATGAAAACCCAGAAATGAACCAATGAATCTAAAACCTCCAATATATAAGATCAATTAGATAAAAAAAAAATATATATATATATATATATATATATATATATATATATATATATATATATGTTACTATGAAAAAAATGATGTCCCACTTTAGTTTACTCAACACAGGGAAAATGACAACTTAAATTTTGTTAAGAGGCTCACATCAACCAATCGAAATTATTGCAGCACCGGCCATTGTTGATCATAAAAATGTTGGACCTTAAGTGGGAGGATGTGATATGAAGCTCATGTATAAGACAAAGCTGGAAACTACTAATTAAGAAATCTACTGAAGTGTAAAAAGTGGGAACAGGGTAAAAGTGACGAAAATCGATTGGGCATATGCTACTAGGAATCAAAAAGGAATTTGTATCACTGACTCGCTCCCTTAGCCTTCAGACAGTAATCAACTAGCGCTAGCGAACTCTTCACCAAACTTTGAATTTCCCCGAATTCATGGTAATCATGAAAAATGACATATAGGTAAAATATGCTTTTATTATATTAGTGCGACTGCAGTAGTGTGGAGCATAGGGGGTATGAATATGTTGATGATTTTGACGAAGATGATGATGATGAATTTTTTTCTTTTTCTTTTTTTTTTTTTTTTTTGGATGTACACATCCAAGCATCAAAAAAACATGAAAAAAAGAGGAGGGTGGGTGGTGGAATGTCAAAATAAGATCCTATTAGGGGTAGCCTCATGATATGACAAGCAATTGTTAAATTCACAAAAACAACTTAAACAAACAACGATCTACAAATCAACTAGAAGTTCAGAGGTTCCAATAACAATTACAAGCAAGCTATGTATTAACTCTCTGTCCCACCCAGCAACAAGGGAGACTAGACTCCCAACATATTTATTCTCTTCAGTCCAAAAGGAATATCGGATGTTGTGAATTAAAAGTCTTTAAATGTCAATCTTTTTTTCTTTCTTTTTTTTTTTTTTTTTTTTTTTTTTTGATGAAGTAAGTATTATATATCAAAAAGGGCAAAGCCCAAGTACATAAGGAATATACAAGCGCTAGCCAAAAAAGAAAACAAAAAAACCCCAAACTACATCTTTAACATATCTAACAAACAAACAAAAGAGGAGTTGACATAGGAGATGGGGAAAGAGTGAGATTTTGGAAAGACACACTTGGTGTGATGACAATCCCCTCATGATCGACTTCCCTCTTTTGTTTGATATTGCCGGAAATAAGGATGCCATGGTCATTGATTGTCTTGATTGGAATAATGGTACTAGCACTTGGAATATTAACTTTATTAGGCACTTCAATGATTGGGAATTGGATTTCTTTGGGAGGGAGTGATTCCTTGGTATGGCATAAGGACTCTAAAGGGTCATTCTCGGTGAAATCTTACTATAAGATCTTGATTTCTTGTGGAGTTTCTTTTCTGCCGGCAAAGTCAATTTGGATTGCTTCGGTTCCCTCTAAAGTCTCTTTTTTCACTTGGTTGGTGAGTAAAGGCAAGTGCTTGACTTTGGATCATTTGATTAATAGAAGATGGATCTTGGTTAATAGATGCATTCTATGCAAGGAAGCGGCGGAAACGGTTGATCATCTTTTCATCCATCTCCAGGCTCTAGATTGTATAAATACCATTTGTTTCAGCATCTTGTTAGTTTCCAAATTAATGCTTAAAAGTTCAATTTTAAACGCTTTACCACTCAATAAGCCACTTTTGTGAGTGTAACTGTTCACACAAGTTTTAGGCACTTGGGTGACAATATAGAGCATGTCAAAAAAAAAAAAAAAAAAAACTGTGCAAATCCTTTTGGTTTGCAGAATATTCAAAGCTAGGTTCAAATACAAGAACACAAACCTTCCTCTGTTCCTCAGGCAATTGTGTTTAAGTTGGTTAAAATGCCTCAATCAAGCGACACAAAGAGTGTGATGGGAAGCCCATTTATAAGTCAAAGCTGGAAACTACCAATTAAGAAATCTACCAAGTACAAAGGGTTGGGAATAGGGTAAAAGCGACGGACATTAATTGGGCATATGCTATTAGCAACCAAAATGGAACTTGTATCACTACCGTCTACCTAGCTTCTTTAGCCTTAAGACAGTGATCTGCGAGGGCTAGTGAACTCACCACCAAACTTTGCATAATTTAGAGGGTAACGGTGGTGAGGAGCATAGTATTTTATATGATTATGTTCATGATTTCGAAATAAGATCCTAGTAGGGGTAGCAGCATGATATAACAAGCAATGAGTAAAAATTCAGAACTATAATATCAACAGTTAGACAAACAAAGATCTGCAAAGCAATTAGAAATTACAAGGTTTCAATACGAAATATAAGCATGCTTAGTATTACCTCTCTGTCTCAACACCATTAGGGGAGACTAAACTCTCTATATATGTAGTCACTTCATTCCAAAAATACCGCGTACTGCCACGAATCAAAAGTTCTATAAATGTCGTCTTTGCTTCTGGATTGTACAAATAGAATTTCTTTTGCCTAATAACCCCAGAAAAGAGTTCATTTCGTCGAGTACCGCATTGCCACGAGACGCTTCGTATTGCAGGAATTGACCACTGTATTCCGATGAGAGAAGGACTTCGTGATGGTCAAGGTATTTGTCATTGATGGCATCACTGAGGGGCATTTTGAAAGAGTCGTGACTTGTAATCAAATGAGTGTCATACCTCGCAAACGAACCGAAATCGTACCAGAGATTTGATGGGCAGTCTCGGGAGTATGTCTGTGATGATATCGAGTGGCAATTGCGGCTTCAACGATTGCCCTCTTTGCCTATTCTTCGTCGCCATTCTTGCACCGAATCGCTGTAATTTTGGCCGGCCGTGGGTCTTCAGTACGTCTTATCGTTCTGAGTTTTGGTTTAGGGCTTTACTAGTAATTGAGCACAGCGTGACGTGTGTGCAACATTTTTTTTCAAGTTTCTACTATACCAATAGAACTGTTATGTCATCAATTTCTAAGTTTTTAAACTACATGTGTGTGTGGGAAAGAATTAACGGAAAACAGGTTGTGATAGGTTTTTCAAAGTTGATAAAATTAAGAAAACTTTATTAATTTATAAGGGTATTTTAGTATTTTTAGATGCAGTCCAACCACTAAGAGAATTGACTTAATATAGTAATATAGATATTTATTATTTAGAACCGAGTAACAATTTTTGGGAAATACTAATCAAGCTCACACTTTACCTTACCAGCCCACACTTTACCCTACTACAAGAGAATAAGAGTTATTTCAATTTTTAGGGTTTAACAATATCAGTTGGTCCCACAATTTTACTCTTTATTGACAAAGTGTAGGATTAATTGGCCTTTCCCTAATTTTTTGGGACAAACCTGGCTTCCAAATCTTGAATATTATCCGTAGGTGGCCCATTTTTTTTTCTTATGAAAAAGTAATGGTGGACCATTTTATTTTATTTTTTTCCAGCCTTTGGCAGCGATTAAAAATAAAAAAATAAAAATAAAAATAAAAAAAGGGTGGGGGGGGGGGAAGAATTTATTTCATAGAAAAGGAATGAATGAAAATGGAATTTATGGAGGGAATTTAAGATAAAAGAATTTAATTAGGTCTTTTAATCTTCTTATAAATCTTTTAATAAATACAATTCCTTCAAAATTCTGCCCCTTCATGCTGAATTTCAGTACATGTATTAAAATTTCATTCAAATCCCTTTTAATTCATTTTTCGTTATAAACCCTTTTCATTCCAAACACTAGAATTCAAAATAATAAATGAATTTCTTTTCATTCCCTCTAAATACCTCCATTCCAAACTCCACGCATTTGTGTGAAGGAGCGCTGCCCGTGCCTCTATAGACAAGAGGGTACAGGTTATGTTCATTATATAATGGGCAGTAGCAAAAATTATCCGTAGTTTGCTAATTCTATCTTGACAATTGTATTATGCTCTGTTACGATTAAACTGTTCATACACTGGATCAAAATCTGTTGATTCATACTTCAGCTATGGAATGGGACAAGCTTCATGGGTGTGCTGCCTGCCCTATATAAGGCTAGTTCTGAATTAAACAAGCTTCATTATGTGCACCATATGAATATATTTCACAACTTTCATAACATTAGGAAAGGCACTCACATTGAAATTGTAACTCTCATAACAAGGGAACACCCCAAAAAAAATAAAAATTAATAAATAGTAAATAGAAAAAATAAAAATCTTAGGAGTAGTAGTACTCCAGGGTGGTTGATACATAATTTTTTGATGTATTAGGGCAGCACCTCATGCATTGGAAGACAAATTAGAATCTCAATATCCTCGCGGACCGCCTAATTGGCGCATTCGTGCGACAACTTCTTCGACACCAGCATGAATGGCACCCATGCAAAACAATTGTGTCCCGCCCACAATGATCATCAGGGTCTCAAGTGTCCGCTGCACAACAATTCACAATTGTACCATTATAAGGCATTAGACTAAATTTTGCTAGCTAGTGCACTACATCCTCTAATTGGCTCTTTTGACATTAAAGCATAGTTGTTTACCAAGTTTGAATCTGTCCAGCCTGTATTAATCTCTTTGCATGCCAATCTGCAGGGGAAATATTAGAGGAGAAGTTGCATGAGCTCGCTGTAGCCACGCCAAATATTTGCTTTGTTAATCTTATAAAGAAGAAATTGTTATGAAAAAAGGGAAGAATTATTCACCCCATGGCTAGTAAAGTGAGTGACCAAGTTGTGAGAGATGAGGCGGCGGCTGCGTTTAAGTTGGAGAGGTTCCATTGGATCACATTATGGATCCCGGTGAGTGAGGTGGTGAAGCCCACAACCCCAGCAAGGAGTGAGAAAATGATGAAGACACCGGTTGCCATGTTTCCCATTGGAAAGTATATTGGAAATATGCGAGCTGGGACCGACAAAATAGATGCTGCAGGCATGGCACAAGCAATAAAACAACAATAGGCAAGTTAATATTGCAATACAAATTTTATGGTCAAAAGGGTTCAAGGTTTTCGACCTACAAAATTTAAGCTACTGGACTACTTAAATTACCAGTTTCGTGAGATCTTTCGATCCCATGGTTTACAGCCCATGCAGCTATTATGACGATGATGAAATAGAGAATAAGATTGAGGATTAGAAGACCGAATGCTGCTGATTTGATTGCTGCAGAAGCCATAGCCTTTGAAGCTTAGAAACAGGAAGAGAAAACCTGAAATATGACACCCTTGTTTGAGGTTTGGAGAGAATTATTTATAACCCAAAGAGTGGTTCTTTCCCTCAACAAAAATTTAATGAATTAATTACAAGGGTGAACTGTTTGCTCTATGTTCTCCTATTTCAATATATATATGTAGTGTCTTCAATCCAAAGAAATGGCTGTAATTCCTTTCCCTTGGTGTTGGGTTTGCCTCATGGAGAGGGAAGGTATCCAAGTTGTAGAACTAGTGTTATTAAATCATCCACCAAATGAGGATTGTTTGTTAATACAACTCAGGTATGGAATGACTTCAGTTGGAATAAAGCTTTTATGCTGTACTTGTTTCGAGTATTTTAGCAGACTTGATTTGGGTGTCTTGTTTTCTTGAAGGAGGATTTGGTGCCCTTTGGGAATGTTGCAGAAATGACCTTCAAAAGCAAAATTCTTTCCTTCTTTTTGGCGTGTAGAGCAAAAGTCGTAACCAAGCACAAAAACAATCCCCAATGAAAACAGGGGATATTATAAAGAAGAAAAACAACTACTGATTCCTAAAAATCAGCAATTGGAATTGCTATGACAACCACCATCCCATCAACAACTTTAAATGGCCGATTTAGATATTTGCAGCTGCTATGCTCCTTCTGATGTACAAAATCACAAAAAAGGCCAAATAATTTTATTTTAATTTGACCAAAAATAAAAAAAGGAGATCAATGGTCAAAGTTCAAACAATCAAGTAAAATGCCCACGAACCAGCAAAACATCTGAAAAAGATCCACAATGAAGAGATGCATGCATGAACGATACATCCAAGTAAAATGTCCATAAAGCTGTCAAAAATATTCACGAAGACCACACTAATAACCCAAGATGCCTCCCATATGAGGAACTAATTTTGGAGCTTAGGCATCAACAACCACTTATATTGAGACCTTTATTCACAAGGAATCTTCTCTAAAGGATCTACAAGAAAAGGGAAAGAGATGGCTTGCCCCACATGTTGGCCAACTAATCCAAAGTGATTGCTTTTTGAGTCCCTTCAGTCTTCAAAAAAATTGATTTTTAGACCTTCAAAGCCAGCTTTTGGGCAGCCAAAGCTTCAGCCTCGAGTGTAGGCTCCCAGAGTATTGTAGTTTCTGCCAGTAATGAGGTCACAATATAAGGGTCCATGTTTGAAGCTGGACGCCGATCCTCCAAGTAACCTAACAACAGAGGAAACAACATTTATAAGATCAGAAATGCACGTGGTGATTATAGTAACAGATTGGGAAATGGAGATTTAACCAGTGTTGAAAGGCTGAGATATAGAAAGTAACAAAGAAAACAATATAATGTAAAGGGTGGGAAAGCAAATGATAAAAATGAAATAGTGTAAATGTTTCAGGAATAGAAAAAACAAATCAAAACAGAGGAGTAGAACTGTGTTGTAATACCTTTGCCTTGCTTCTCAGTTTCACGCCCCACACGGACTGAGCAACCACGATTAGCCACACCCTGCAAATTGAAATTAAGTGATGTCACAAGAAAATTACAGAGAAATTTGTTTTTGATTTTTGTTCAATAGAAAATGGGTGTCAAACATTTTTCTAGCATACCCAAGAAAATGTGTTAATGTTGGCTGTTTCGTGCTTTCCCGTCAACCTTCTTTCATTTCCTTCTCCATAGGCACTGATATGATCTTTGTGGCGAAGTGACAGATTCAAAATCGCCTTTTTAATTGCTTCAAAGCCTCCATCCTCTCTCATGGTCTTCGTACTGTGAAACCGATCATTATTCAACTACTATTGATTACCAATAACTATTAAAAAGTATTCTAACTTGTTTCCCCAGTATACAAGTCAAAATAGTAGTAGCCTGCTTTCCCTGATACATGTCATGAATTATGTAAAAGAAAATGCCAAGATACCTGTAATTGGTGTGGCATCCTGCACCATTCCAATCACCCTGTCGATGCAAATAAGAAGAGAGTTTTCAGTAACTATCCATATTCAGGAAGAGAGATTGTAACAAATTATATTCAGGAAGAAAGATTGAGCATGATAGGGATTTAAATGACCTCGATTGGTTTTGGATCAAGTGAGAGAACAACACCAGCTTGTTCAGTAATTCTCTGTCATGGAGAAGTTAAAAGGACAAACAAAATATAAGTAATTATGAATTTGCATGCACACACACACATATACATATGTATATATATGCATATATATACACAAATAAGGCTGGTCACCCATGTCTGAAAACCATTTTTTTGTGGTAGAACAACCTCTAAGGCTCTAAGTTACATTTGCCACCCAATGTATAGAAACTTTTGCTCTTTTATCATGTTCCACTTGATGCTTGTTTGTTTGTCTATTTTTCCATCACTCACAAAGATAGTACACAAGCATGAAAGTGGTTCAAGTCTGATATTTTATACATAATGCACATGTATTGTTCCGTTGACAGTATATGTTCAACTTGACAGACTTCAAGTCATTAATTTGGGACCTTTTTTTTTCCTCTTTCTTTTTTTCTTCTTCTTTTTTTTTTTTGGGGGGGGGGGGCAATACATTTGAAGGTACCCAAATCTTGCCTAGTTGAATTCATTTTGGTTACTATCAATGACATCTTCCTTAAGAGGTCTTCTCAACATTACCATAACTACATGGAGATGAATTACCTCAAGAATGTATCTGGAACACCAGACATGATCTCCAGCTTCAATCCCCACACTAGGACCAACTTGATATTCCCACTGCAGAACCACCATGGCATCAACAATTATGAAGTAAACAGACATTGTCACAAAAATAGTCGTGTTCATAGGCAAGACAGGAAAGAGAAAGGAGAGAAGACAAAACCTGGCCTGGCATAACCTCCCCATTGGTTCCACTAATATTGATTCCGGCGTATAAGCAAGCCTTATAATGAGCATCTGATATGTCACGGCCAAATGATTTATCGGCCCCAGCAGCACAGTAATAAGGACCCTAAAAGAGATAAAAACATTACATGCCACTGAAACCCATGCCACAAGTTTGAATACACACCATTAAATTCATATGCACCACAATTTTCTATACAAATGGATAATTACTAAGTAGCAACATTCTTCCGGTGAGAAAGGTGCATTACCTGAGGTCCAGGGTAGCCTCCAACAGGCCAACCCAAAGGCCATTTCACATTTGTTTGGAGTAAGGTGTATTCTTGCTCTATTCCAAACCTAATAATTTGAATAGTCACAAAACATTAGCACATGCATATACATTTTTGTGCAGTGTAAAAATTTTAAGATGGTAAATACATATTAATATGAAAATAATGATCACTATGTTGTATCCCAATAGGAATTCCAGTTCACAGAACCTACATTCGATATTGCTAAATATGAAGCCAAAATACTAAGAAACATAATCCATTTGAAATCAAACAAATAAGAAAATAAGAAATAAATAAATAAAACAACTTGAGACAGAATTAATTGAAGATACTTACCATGGAACTTCATCTACAACCTTCTTGCTGCTGAAAATCTCAGCAGCCCTATGGCGTTTATTTGTAGGGATGGGCTCACCTGCTGGTGTGTATGTATCGCAAATTACCTTTATAAATCATATTACAATGACAATAGGTAAGTTTTCTAATTTACATGCTTTAATATTTAGTCAGAATATGAGTGTATATATATCATATAGATTAAAATACTATACATGTATATTTTTTTTTTTTTTTGGATTTAACAAACAATATAATCATAAGTCACAAATTACTAGGTTTATATGTACTCACCAAGATATTGTTACCACCACGGAAAGGGTCCTTGAAAATTGCTTGAGGACTAGAAGAAAAGGTTTCAATCAAGATCATGGTGTGATTAAAAATAAATAAATGCAGAAAATAATTTTTTTCAAGTTCTTACTATAGAATTACTTCACTATCCTCTCCTGGTGCTTGTCCAGTACTTGATCCATCATAGTTCCACTTGGGAAGCTCAGATGGGTGTTCAACAGGCTTCGAGATAGTCTGTAAATATCAAAAGATAATAATGATATGAAAGGAAAAAAATGAGAAAATATAAAATGAAAATTTCAACAATTTCTTTATTTTACGTTATGGAACAAAGAAACTATAATAGCACTATCATCAACATCATAATACCCTTGATTTACTACGTAGATCAATCCCGGACCCTCCAATCCTGTTTCAAAATAAAATTACATTAAAAAATAATGAGTGTCAACAAGAAAATGAAGAGGAAATGTGTCACATTATATCCTACCATGAAACCAACATTTTAACCACTTGCTACATAACTACTTGACCAAAAAAATATCATTTTAGCTGTAGCAACAGTTAATTAGACACTGCTGACTAAAGGTGTTATTTTTTGGGCTATGGTATGTAAGCGAAAAAAAGACATACTCACATACCAAATGTACTCCGCAATAATCTTATTGGTGTATGGAGTGACGTCCAAATTTAGCAGATCCTCCATCCTGTTGATGGTGCTGTTTTCAGATTTCATAGCAAACACTCTGAAGTTACTAGTGCTTCTAGCTGTTCCTTTTGTGTTCTGTTTGAACAACAGAGAACCCAACATCTTTGCTGGGATGGGCCTTGCATTGGCAGAGTTCTTTGTAATTCTTGTCTGCCATTGGGTTGAGGGTGCCAAAATCTGTGCCATTTTCACCCACTCCTCACTGAAAAATAAAACAAATTAGAATAAGAACATTGAAGTAGAGACTTTTAATTAAAAGTTGATCATGATACTTTTGAGAATCCATTTTGTATTTACATTTTTCTTTTAATTTTTCTTCACAAAACAAGACAGTGTTTTGTAAAGATTGGGTCCCACACGGCATTCTCCAACCAATAGTGGTTAATTACTAGGATCCTAGCCGGATCAGCTCTAATCAATCTCACGAATTACTCTAATCATGGCATTCTCCAACTGATAGTCTACTGTTGGTTCCAAGGTGACTTACAAATCAATACATTTTTTTCTCTTCCTCTTCTTTCTTTTCCGTCCTTTTCTGCCCAACCCATTACAATATTATATTCGTATTATACAAATTATATTCGTATTATACAAATTAAGTATTAAATTTTAAGTTCTGATGGTAAAGTGTCACGATTACTGCAGGAAGGGAAAAGTAGTAATCCATGTAATTACATGGATAAGGACAAGAATATAAATCAGTGCAAGGCAGTTGACTTTATAGGTAATAATTGTAGATGGCCAGAGTCTATATCAATTTCAATGGTTCACTCTCTAATCATGCCTCATGTGGACCAGGTCCTTGAGGGCTTGAGGTATTACACTCATAAAGTGCATCTTCATGGTCTCTCTCTCATCTTTTTGGCTATAAAAGAACATCAGTGTTATCTTACACCCTACCCCATAGGTAGACCCTCCTTAACTCAAATCAAAATTACATACATTATACAAGTATCAAACCCAGGACGCATACTTACAAGGTGCCGTAGGCTATAAGCCTGCTGGCGAATGGTGATATCCCGGTTGAAGACCTGCAGTGGAGTTTCAAGATGACCAAAATAAAACTATCACTATCATCCACCTTGTAATGGAGGTAATATCTCTCCCCTTTTTATAAGAAAAGATTTGAGATTCGGAAACTTAAACCCACAATTTGAAAAAGGAAAAAAAAATTAAAATTAAATAAAAGGTGGTGTTGGGGGCCCTATGGAGTGGGGTGCAAGGTTGGTGCCCAAAATATATATATTCACTTTCATATTTAGGGTCAGATTCAGGCAATCAGTGTGTCAGACACCGGCCAGTTAATGACCAATTGTGTCGTTATGACTAGTTGCCTAATGTCAAACCAATTAGGCCATTACAAATAAAACTTTCATTTTTCTTATTTCCCCCTTTTGCAAGCAAAGTACCATCGACCAAGGAGTTGATACAGAAGTTGACAAAAAAACACACCTGATAGCAGCCGGAAAATGGCTTGAACGGCACCCGGAAAGTGGGTTCTACCAGAATTGCCTTTAGAGAGAGAGAGAGAGAGCAAGTGGGTATTTTGGTTTGAAGCCTTATAATGCAGGTATATGGAGAGGAAGTAGAGAGGTTTGTTGGCTTTTCCATTGTAGATAGGGGTGTGCTTTGAGTGGAGGAAAATGGCTTTTGGTCCTTGGTGACACCAGAAGAAGCTGAGGACTATAATAACTTTTAGATAAGGTTCTTTCTCTATGTACCTCTTTCTCTTCAACTCAAAAGACATTGGAAGCTTCAAAATTAAATATTGAGGAAACTTGCTTTGTAAATATAATAATGATAGTTTCAATGCTTATTTATGAGCAATAATGACATATAATATGCTACTTTGTAACAAGAAAGAACATGGGTGAAAGAAAATTTTGCTCTGGTGTCCCTCTACTTTAGTATATATCAATCCACTCCCTTTATGGGTTTATATACTCTATGTCCACCTGCTGTAAGGGTTTTGATTGACTGTCAAAATGCATGGCATTTAAGTGGTGATGTTTTCTGGTCATTTGAATGCTTGAGAGAATGGAGGCATTGTGATGCAACTGACCAAAATGGGCATTTATTGAGGATGGTCGGTCCCATTCTTAGTCTGTACCCTCCTCAGTCTTTTTTGAGACCAAATGATAAGCCTTCTATGGCAAATCCTTCATATAGCATAAAGAGTTCTTTATTGTGTTGTGTGTGTTAAGCAAAAAATCAACACCACCACTCCATAACCCATCATATGAACCTACAAATTATTAGAAAAAATCGATTCGTAGGCATATAATCAATCATCCCAGCAAAAAAAAGGTTCATAATCAATCTTTCAAAAACTAGTATTTGTCTTGATATTCCAACAGCAATAGCTTGTGCAAAAGAAGTTAATTAGGGTTGGGAAAAAAAAAATGCCCCAATCTGATATTCCTCGTATTGAAGGGGATTGATACAAATAAACCCTTGCGAAGTAAATTGACCAACCGATCAATCTTGAAAGAGTATTTTAGAAGTCATCATTTTGATTTGTTATAATTATCCCAACATATGTGGGTATGGGCCTTCTCATACAAGCTGCTACAGGATTAATTGAGACTCAAATTTGGACGAGACTAAAACCTACTATGCATCTAATCATTAATCCAATAATAATAGTAATAATAGAAGGGGCACAAATACAAATACGCAAAACACAGAGTACCAATGCAGGAAAAACGAAAAAAGTAAAAGCTTTCCTGTGTTGATGGTGATGTTGGATCCGTGTTGTTACTTACATGGCGCTATTCTGTTGGCTGATGTATGACGGAGAGCTTCTTCTGGAAATTACCCAATCAATGCCCCTGGAGAATGGTATGCTGCTGATGATGACATCGTTTTGGTACAACTGGTCGAGGAGTGGTCGATCCATGTGCACATCTTCAATTTCCCTGTTTTTGACCGTTGATCTTAGATCTAACGGTTGAGAGTTTTTCTTATGCGACCGCCATTGTTTCCCAGCTTAGGCATTTTACACTTTTATCCACTACCCTCGACTTAATTTCAGATTTGCTTGGCACTTGGCAGTCACCCAAAGGAACAATAGTGGTGCTTTTGGCTGAGAGGTCAAGAGGGTTTCCCTTTTACCTAATGGTACGGATCAAAATGACCAAAATTTTTTAGATTATTTTGAAAAAGATTTGTCATTCTTCACAATTGACCTTTTTTTTATTATTTTTATTAACAATTAGGAATATTCTAGACTGGTTTTACCTCTACTAAGGTTTCAAGCTAAACTAATCTCCTAATAACCCATTTGAAACGTTTCATACTCGCATAAGTAACGATAGTCGTGAGAAGTTGAAATGATAGCTTCTGGGAAAGCATACTTAGAACTTGATCACTCAATTAACCTTACAATTGATCTTTTTTTTTTTTACCCCCCAAAATGAAAACATCATGATTTGAATTCAGCCTCCTATTTGCAAAATTACAAAATGACAATTCAACTACAATTGTGCCGAGTCATACAAACACCAAAAATGGATAAATAACACTGGTGGTGCAGGGTGATAGAGCAAGCTATTCAATTTGATTAATTTTATAGATTAGGGAAACAAACCAAACATGAAGAGAATAAAATGTAAATACTACTCCCTCTGTTTCTATTTAAGTGGCCTATTTTCTTTTTTGGGATGTTTCAAAATAATTATCACACTCAAAAAGTCAATGATTTTTCTTATTTGATTTCCTAAAATTTCCTAAAATACCCTTGAAAGGGTATTTTCTCTTTTACAATATTTTATACACTTGAGGGTAAAATTAGAAAATTGAAATTTACGTGTTGATGCGAAAGCATTTGATAGGATTTCTTAAAAAACGATGTTTTTCCAGAGAGGACAATCAATTTAAAACGGAGGGAGTATTCATTAAGGGCAATCATGTGACCAGTGCAGTCACTGATTTCACAAGAATGCCAAAAAATGAAAAAAAAAAAAAAAAAAATTGGATGGTTAGAAATTGGCACTGAATGGAGAATGATGTAGTATTAGTGTGGGTTGTCCATTATTTTAGAGACAATATGAATAACTTATGCGTTGCTGACACATCATCATAATATTAGTGGAATGATGTGGCATTTGGTAAGGTGGTTTGATGGTTGATACTGAGCATCATACGTTTCCATGAAAGGTATGTTGTCATTATCACTAATTTTACTTTTCTCTTTTCCCTCTTAGCACAGAAAGCAAGGCTGCCTTTGAAGCCCACTAATCTTGACCTCCTCTTTTTCCCCCTCCAAGATCCCCTTTTTCATTTATTTTCTCACCAACTTGGATTTTTTTGATTTTTTTTTAGTTGGATTCAGTGCCGAGTTAGGAGAATTCGGCACCCCTAGAAATCTTGTGCACTTATTTTGGGTAATATTTAACAATTATTTTGACTTGGTTGGTTTGGCAAAACAGTTTGAAAAACTTTGACAAAAATTGAAGTCAAAGACTTGTGTAAGGTGGGTCATGGTTGATTCCAGCTAAATCCAAATTTAACTATCTGTAACTTAAACAACCTATAACTTGTCTCAACCTCAGCTGCTTTGCTCCAATCAATGCGGTGACATCCCATGTTGTAAAAAACAGTGAAGATGCTATTGTATAAAATGAAATAGTTTGTACAAGAATTGAAAAAATACAAACAGTATCGGTTGAGGCGTGTACAAGGCACTGTCTTTAAGAGTAGTTCCGCCCCTCTGAGTATTTAACTCGGTGCAGTAGGTCATAGCGCTCTATACTTCAGGATTCAACAACCGGACTCCCACTCGCAAGTATAGGAGTGAGACGAAAAACTCAGAATGCTCCTGACTCTCAAAAATAAAATTGCAGAAAGAAAACAGAGAGAAGAAGAGAACAAAGGATTTGTCTTTTTGTTGTTGTGTATTTCTACTGAATGAGAGGGCTGGTATATATAGGCTTTAGAAACCAGTAACAGCCCTTAAAATAAATTCCCAACCAACAGTCAAAAAATATAATTTAAGTTGATTTAATTAGAATAATCCTGGTATAAAAACAGGTCATCGGAATTTGCACCCCCCTGCGTGCACGTCGTACGCTCGCGATGCGCCCGACTAAGTCAATTTTCGGACCCCAATCCCGCAAATCACTCGATTGGGCTCTGTCTCATGCGCACGTGGGACTCCCTATATCTCCCCACATGATACCGTATACAATAAATGGAGTACTATATAAGCTCACTAAAACTCTTTTACTTTTCCAATGTGGGATAAGATGTCATCACACTCAAGTACAAAACTCTTTTATGAAAACCTTTGATTTTTGAAATACTTATTTTATACTTAAAATACAACATCCCATGCATGGTAAGTCCGCAGTTTTGGCATGTCAAAATAAAAAATAAAAAATAACATTATGGAAATGATTCTAATATACCTCTTTCTTGATCAAAATCTCTTAGCAGTTGTCTAATGTCTTTGGACTAATAGATCAATGGCGCCTCACCCACTATATCTTAGGACCTGTTTAGGAACTTCAAAAATTGGATCAGATTAGATCTAATTCATAACTGTTATCTGATTTTTAAATAAACCAACTTACAGTTAGTTTGAAAAAAATTGTATTTCTGTCTTATTTTCAGAATAAAGCTGAACTGTTTAACAGCGAAAAAAGACTTACCAAATAATATGAAAACAAAACTGGCCAAACTTATTCACTAGCTGGCCAGGTTTTCAGGTTTTCCAAACAACCCTTTAGTTTCAAGAAAGATTGGCCAGTTTTAATCACACACATTAAAATTAGAGCGGAAAATATCTTAAGTGTTACTATAATTATTATTTAAAGCCGGGAAAGAACCCCCTGTCTATTGTGTGAGAAAATATTCAACATAGGGGCCTTGTAAAAAAGAAAAGAAGGATTATCCAGAGGGTGAGCCTATTTTCACATTCTTTTTGCTAAATCAAACCCCTTCATGAGTAAAACTAGAAAAGTGAGAGAAAGTGTATAAAAAAAATGCCATGAGAGATGTGAATTTAGAGAAAAATTGTTTGCAAATAGACCCACCCTTATCCAAAATGGAATAAATGAATTTTTTTTTCTTTTTTTTTTTGGATAATTGGGTGTGGAATAAACTTTTAAATAAACATTTTTAATGGGACTTTTAATGATATTTTTACCAAACCCATTTCTGAAAGTATTGATTGTACTGATACTGTAAATCAATATATCGAGATGATAAAGTAAAAGTCGGAAGGTAGAGTGCCAGATAATTAATGGGCTAATGATGTAATTAATTAGTGTTATGATTCCATTAGACGACCTTATTATTATTATTTGTTTAAAGATTTATTTTATTTATAACAATCCTTGTCATGTGTGGATTCTTGGCAAGGCCGGCAGCTTGTGTATAATTTAATGATATTGAAAAATAGCCGGTTAAAAGGTGGAGAATTGAGACTCTTCAGCTAGTATAATATTGCTAAATCTTGTAGGTATATTCATTAATTAGCTAGAACCGTCTCCTAATATGCGGTCTAATTTGAATTTTGATGGTTCATGAAATAATGCAAGGAAGTAAGCTGCCGGAAGATTCATTATAAGAGATGACTAATGCATGGTTATGGCAGTATCATCCTTCCATCTAGAATACAAGGAAGCAAGGTGTGGAGGATTCATTATGAGAGATGATTAATGCATGAATTGATTGATTTTTAAATTTAGTAGGACATTAGTTAGACATGTTCATAGAAAAGCAATTAAAGCTGATGATTATACAACTATTATGAGGTATAATATAAATGGGGCTATTAATTGGGAATATATATTTCCTAGAATGTTACAAGAATGAGAAGAGTAAGAGTATTGCAAGACTAAGGTAGAATCTTACACCAGTTAATGGCATTAGGTATCAATTCTGAAATCATAGAGGACAGGTTAAGGAGATTCATTCTCGTATCAAAAAAAAAAAAAAAGAAGTTAGAATCCTAGGACCCACCTTTAAAGGGTGCAAAATGTTACCTAGTTAAAAAAAAATTTTCCCACCTAAACATAAAACATCCAAATGATGTGGCAACATAATATTGGATCTGAATAATGAACAAAAAATAGATCCAATATCAAGATGACACCTCATTTAAAATATTAAATTTGAAAACAAAATTTGAGATATATAACATAACCATAAAAGGGTTTAATCTTTGAAGATGTGATGGCCTTCACTATATGCACATCTATACCTAACCAATAAGGGATTTTTGCCCAATGTTTGTATGGTTTTATTTTATTTTATTTTTTTTAACATACACTATGACAGTATCAAGACAAAATTCGGATACCCACCTAAAAAAAAGGGCTTAACTTTTAAAGATGTGATGGTGCATTAAATATTAATAGGTCCATTTATATTTCGAGTTAGGTTCAGACGTGAAGTTATATGGACGTAACTTCATATACGTTTAAGAAAAGAAAAAAAGAAAATTTTTTTTTTATATATCTTATAACTCATTAATCCACGTTGTACAACTCTTAATACAGTGTTACGCTGATATAACTTTCCTTACCTAACTGCATCCTGTACACTCGTACCTAACCGAGATTGAACTTAATTCCTTGCTCAAACTAAGTAATAACCAGACACTTGTAGAGTCCGAACACATCCCATAACGATCCGATCCTGCATACGTGTGGGAACTCCGGTAGTTGACCCTCACACTGTCTCCAACACGTTTGGGACCGTCTTCACACGCGTGTACACTGTACAGGCCGAGAGAGAGAAAGAGAAAGTTGGCAAATGGCATAAGTTTGTTTTTTGTTTCCAAGGAAAGAAACGCGAAGGGACAACAACGGCAACAAAAACAAAGGCCGGTTCCATTCTTCTTCTTTCTGAGAGAACTCCACCACCCTACATCGGCTTGACTGTGTTTTTAATTTTTTCCCCTCTCTCTCCTCTTATTGACTACTATATTTGAATATAATATATATAATATTATAATATAATCAGGAACAAGCAAAAACAACTCACAGAGAGAGAAAGAGGTCGTCTGAATCTATGGAAGCGCTCATCAACTTCATCATTCGACCTCCCAGGTAAGAAACCACCAATTCTTTTGTGATAATTTACGTTTTTTTCCTCAAATTTTGACATTGGTTATTGCTTAATGGGGTTTAATTGGTTGTTCTAATTTGTGGGTTTATTGGATTTTTTTTTTTTTTCCCTCTTTTTTGTTTGATGCTCTGTTTGGTTGCTGAGAAAAGGTGGGAAAAGAAAAGAAAATGGTATAATTTTGAATCTTGAAAACAAAGACTAATACTAACCCGAGCGTAGTTCTTACTGTTTGGCTTAGTTCGGTTGATTTTTAGTTTTTTATTTTCTGGGACATCAAAGCGAGATAGAACATAAGATTCAAAATCCCCCTTTCTTTTCTTTTCATTTCTTCAGTTTTCTTGCTAACCAAAAAAATTTCATTTTTGTTCGTCTTTTTTCGTGGGTAATCTAGGATTGGAACATATATGCTTTCTTTGTTCCACGTGTTTGGAAAAATCAGATACCCTACTAAGTTATATAAGTAATTTGTCTTTCTGGCTGAATTTTTGGGTGTACATATTCAAAATTTCTTGATTGTATCTGTGAAATTTTCACATGGGATTGGTTTATGCTTCTCATACTTGCTTCTATTGTCTTTTTCATTACCCTAGATTGAATTTATATAGGGTTTTAATGGGAGTAACTTGTAAAGCATAGGACCATTTAGCCCCTTTCCATGGTTGCTTTTCTTATCTTGGACTTAATTTTGTGAATTTTGTAGGTTTTGGTGTGCATCATATGATACTGAAGCAATAGATGTTAAATGAACTGTCTTGTTTGCCTTCTTTTGACAGGCTTCAGTTCTATTTGACTAAGTGACTTTAATATATTTCATGCACGCTTATGAGAATTTTATTGTCTTGGAAATAATTAGAAACCTAAATGAAACTTATTTATGTAACACTTGATGGAAATTATGAGACCTAATGCTACTCATTGCGACTGTAATCCTTAATCTTTGTTAAATTCTTATGTGATTTTATGTGCTTTGAGTTGAATTTTGAGGTGTCTAGAACTGAAAATATGCTCATTCAAACAGTTGGTATTGCTAAAACCAGATCTTCAAAGTCTCTGATGTTCTAGCTAGGTTACATTTTGTACTTATGTGTAGATGCTCTTGTAGAATACCCAACAACTATGGGTCTATGTGGGTTTGTGCTTGAAAAACAGTTTTCAATTGTCAGAATTGAAAAAAGAAAAAGAAAAAGAATTGTAGAAAATATTTTTGGAAACACTGTTCTGAAAACTCTTTTTTTTTTTTTTTTTTTTGGGGGGGGGGGGGGGGGGTGGTGGATGGCATGTATTTAGAGAACATCAAAGGATGTTTTCAATATCTATTTTCAGTTTTCTCACAGAAAAACGAAGTTGATGAAAAACAGAAAGTTCCCCAAGCCACTTGTCCTTTTATGGAAACAAGTTTGTGAGAATTGTTTTTCATAAATGGAACCAAACGCGCATTGTAACTCTAGAGTCTGGTTCTCTTGCGTCAACATATATTTTTTTTTAGGAGGACATTGTTTACAATGACTGAGGTCAATCATAGTGTTTTTGGAAGTGTATAATGCTTTTGAATTGAGGTGCTTGAGAGAACTCATCAACAACACACTTCTAAGTGCAAGGCAGTCATGAAACATGCAACTTAGCACTTAAGGCTTAGTCATGTGTGGAATGGCCAGTTGTGTGTGGAATGTGTGCGTAGCATTAGTAGTTCTTATACAGTCAATATGAGGAAATTTCAAGGAAAGTAATGTTGTAGACGATTCTAATGTTTGTTTTCTTAATGATTACTAGGCTTGTTTCTCTATTTAAACATTTTAGCTTAAGTTAACTCAAGAGATAACAAGTCTTCCTATTTATGTGCTGCAGAGCTGAATACGACCCAAAAAATGATTTATTAGATCAAGAGTTCATGCTAAAAGGGAAATGGTTCCAGAGGAGGGATGTGGAGGTAAGAGTTTAGTTTATATATTTAAAGAAGCAAAGGTTTTATCTTAATTTTCCTTTTTAATCCTTAAACTTCCCTTCTTTTTTTGGTAAACAACTACTTTATTGAATAAGAAGGAGAAAATAACAAAGGACAAGAAGTCCTTAGGAAAGAAAAAATAGAAAAAATAATAAAAATAATAAAAAACCTGAATACCTGAACTTCAAAGGGGGATAAAAATGCCCCATGAAAAAATCTATCATACAAGCAGCCAACTTCCCTGTTTGTGGGTTAGACTACTGTCAGTTTTGTACCTGTTCGCTCTCTCTCTGTTTTAAGCTTGTTACTTGCACAGTGTATTGGATTGTTATATACTGTTGTAAAAGAAGTTCCTATGTGAACAAAAAGGCTAACTGGCTAAGCTAGTTGGGGAAACATAGAGGTGACATGATTTGTATGTGTTGAGTAGAAAATAAATCTCATACCAGTAATGGAGAAAGCCCAAATCCTTCTACAGTAGTGCCTTCTCATTGAGTTCTAGAAATCAGTCGCTTCTCACCAATGAACATTACAAAAGGAATGGATCCTATCATTGGATGGGCTGTATTTAACAACCAATGAAATCTATCCACATTAGCTTAATAAAATATTTGGGATGTGATATTTGATGGGTCCAATGAGGTTGTCAAACCTAAACACAAAAACACACAAAAGAAAGGGAAAGCTGGAAAAAGAAAATGAAGAGAGAATTGTATAGTTGATTTTTCTAACCCCAGTCATTCGTTTAATGCAATCCATTTCTTTTGAAAATGACAAAACTCGAGAAAATTTTCAGAAAAAGAGTATCTGAAACCGATGGCAGCCTTAAAGTTAATGGGCTTAAAAAATTCTGCAGGTTACAAACAGTCGGGGAGATGTTCTTCAATGTAGTCATTACGTGCCTATCGTTAGTCCTGAAGGAAAGGCTCTGCCCTGTGTAATTTACTGCCATGGAAACAGGTAAGTGAAGAATTATGCTTGATTAAAAGTAATGCTTACGCTTTGCCTCCATATGCCTCTTGGTATTCATTCACAGCTTTTTGAATCATAAGCCAGCAGCCAACTGAGTTAACATTATACACTCTTGTATTGCTGTAAGCTACACCAAGTAGGTGGTATATAAGGCTTAGTAGTGTTGAGTATTTCTTTAAATTCATCTTTACTGACAGGTAGTGTATCTTTTTTTTTAACAGTGGGTGCAGGGCAGATGCTAGTGAAGCTGCTATAATATTGCTGCCTTCAAACATTACTGTTTTCACCCTTGATTTCTCAGGGTCTGGACTCTCTGGGGGAGAGCATGTCACTCTCGGTTGCAACGAAGTAAGTAGCAAAGTAACTAATAAATCCCTATCTAGGAAGATAAAGAATATGTAAGAATGGCATCTACGGCACATATTCAATCAAAAAGATAGCACCTATGGTGCATACATTCTAAAATTTTGTTTATTGGTTTATTTTTCCTTAATAAATTGGTCCATTGGGAATCATGGGATTCTAGTCATATACATAAATTGAGGACTAATTCCTTGAAAGAAATTAGGATTTTTGTTTTGTGACCCATAGTATCCACATAAAATGCATTTCATATTTGTTTGTCTCCTTTTAATAGACATTGTGCTTGGATAATTGCTCATATTTTTCCCTAATAAGAGCATGGTATGTGCCAGTCAGTTGTTCTTTACACAATGGATCACTGATATGGATGGTTATCAACTTATCATTGCTGTTTCTCATTCTTTAATTGCCATCTGATACTTTTTGGTTGTTTTTTCAGAAGGATGATCTGAGGTCAGCAGTTGATTATTTGCGGGCTGATGGGAATGTCTCTTTGATTGGCCTATGGGGCCGTTCGATGGGTGCTGTCACTAGGTTTTTGTCGTTAACTTGCTCTCTTTTATCATTCTTGTAAAGAATGTACAACTTGGGGATCTGTTTATATTCACTTCTATCATGTAGCCATGTAGGACACTAGAAATTTGACCTATTGTCATGACTTTGTACGATGAGGTCATGAGGCTGGGCATGCTCCATTGACTCCGATAATTCCATTGATACTTTCCTGACTTCAATGTGTCAACAATTGGCCTTGATTGGCTTGAATAATATTTACATATGCAAGAGCCTTAGCCCACGAGGAGGGATAGGCTATATAAGGTTGGAGAAAATGTATGATATGGATTGGAAGCCTCTGATATGCATGAAGTGTGTAGGGCCATGGAATCAAGGTGATGTATATGCACCATAGCTGCCATCACATAGAAGGATGTGAAAAAGCATCTAAATATGGAGTTTGCAACTTTTATCAATTTAAAATTGATTTAAGAAGTTTTTATATGGTTTATGTTTGATATCTTACTTTTTGTGTTTTTCTTCTTTTTTAGAAATTTTGTATTTTGTTGGAGTCTACAGTTTTAAACATATTAATCTTTGTATTCAAGTAAGGTAAAAGTTGTTTATTTAGTCATATTGAGCCTTTTATTGAAGTACATATTAACTTCCATTTGATTATCTTATTAGTTAATGTCATTAAGTAATAGGGTGTTTATAACCACACAAATTTCAAAGTAATAATCTATTGTTCAAGTGTTAATTGATGGGTTTAGTTGGGGTTACCAATTTTGGAATCCCTATTTCTATCAAGGCAGGATTATTCTCTTGCTGCTACTTTCATCTTCTCCTTATTCTCTGCTTTCCTTACACTGCTTCACAATAAGATTCTATCTATTTGAAGCAACATCCCTCACAATACCTTACTTCATTGATATAATAATAATAATAATAATAATAGCAAATGTGGTCTTTTGGAGGATCCTAGTTGAGAGGAAATCTAATCAGACCAGCTTTCCAACACTGGATTGAATTGGTTAAGATTCTACATGGCTTTATGAGGGATCATAAAATAATCCATGATGCTTTCTTTTACACAGTTGCTAAGCCCTAAATGAAAAACACTTACCCACTTGAAAACACGAACTCACTATATTTCAATGAGAAAATGTGCAGAATTCCATAGTGTATAAAGTGATGTATGATGTGAAATTCTCATATGGTGGACCAATTGAAAGGTATTAGGCTATTAGTTGAAATGCAGTAAAGTGAAGAAGTCAGAAAGATTCAAACCTAAACTGCTGAAGAGGATATGGCATTGTATATACTAGAGTCTTGACACAGGATATCTGTAATGAACCTCAAGTAGTGTGGATAAGGCACATAAAATCATGATTGGTGACCCTCAAATACGTAGGTTAAGGCTCTGATGATCATAGTGATGATAGTGAAGTATTTGTGGCCATGAGATGGTAGATAGACAGTATTAAACACATGAAGAAGTGAAAGCAATGTGCGTGTGCGTGCGTGCGGGCATGCACGACTAATTTGATATGTGGCTAGGTAGTAATTAGCTAAGGTAACCCAGATGAAAGTGGGTTATACTCTTTCTTATTTGTTTGTTTGGAAAGCAGTCTCATATTCACATTATTTTCTGGAACATGATCTTCTACTTGTACATTTTATTTTGACTCTGTAGATGAGGACTCACATTTTCTTGAAAATGGCACGACATAAATCTGTCTAGCAAATACATACTCCTTATGGGTAAAATGATTAATATATCTGCTATATTGCTACTTGACAGTATGCTTGTACTAGGGCATGTATGATCACACTCCGTAATACTATTGTTGAAGTACCTTCCTTAGCACATTTATCTATAAAAATTACAAATTTGAACCATGCTGCTTAGCTGTCTTGCAAGTATCATTACATTTATTGAGGACTTTCTGCTTGTGTAACTGCTAAACATTATACACAATTCGTCACAGCCTGATGTATGGTGCTGAGGATCCCTCAATCGCAGGGATGGTTCTTGACAGCCCCTTCTCTGATTTAAATGACTTGATGATGGAACTCGTGGATACCTACAAAATCCGTTTACCTAAGTTCACTGTAAGTGGATCAATGCATAGAAGATTTTAGATTCTTTCACAGTTTGAAAGCACAATATCTTACATTCTTAGTGTAAAATATTTTTGCTCATCTTGGTTTGAATCACATGTTATGAATTCTCATTTGATAGTTTCTTCATATTTTCTCCTGACATTTAGATCACATAGATAGTGATGGGCTGGATGTTAGGGTACTTTTAGTATAAGGGTTATTTAATACAGAGGGTGAGGATTGGTGTTCTTTTTTTTATTTTTTAGGGGGGGGGGGGGTGTAGGGTAGGGGAATAGTAAGCATTTTTCAGGGGTTCTTAGATATTCACTGTATTAAAAACATTCTATCTGGATGTACAAGGTCTCTACCTCTCTCTGTCTCTCTTGAGAGCAGAAACATAGATAGAGATGGGTAATGTTAACATCCATGCAAATTTGTAAATTAGGAAACCTATTTTGAGGTTTTTACCTTTATTTTTTAAGAATACTCTCCTGAAAATTTCCTAGTACTTCTGTTAGTTGACAGTGTTTGAAAAGATAGGAGATAAGCCAACCATGTGTTTAAAACACATTATATCTGGTCTTACTGCTTGGTGCATGGCCTGTTATTTATTAGTGCCACAATTATAAAAGCCACTGCTATCATATCTAGTATATTTCATTTAATTAAAATATCTGATTAAAAGAAACTCCAATCAATTTAACAAAAGCCTTATCCTAAATACTTTGGGTTGCAGTCTGACTTGGTGGATTCTATTTTGCCTTTCTATTTTATTTAGGGTCAACTTGTTTTACATCACAAGCCATAATGCCTTCCCCACATCCTGAACCTATGTTACATCATAGTAATCATAAATTCTTTTAAATCATCGGCTATCATACCTTTCATTTGATGAATTTTTAAACATGATGAACATTAAAAAGTCAATTGAATAAGGGATGTTGTACGTTAATAAGTTTCAACTGTGGCCTTTATTATGTGATATTGCTGAGGTGTAAGTAGTCTGTGATGGCATTATAATGACCATATTTCCCTCTCTGGAACCCCAGTTGTTGTCCTTGGCAATCCTATCTAAATGATCTTGCAAAGTTACTTTAATGGGTGTTTATTAGGGAATCCTGGACAATAGGGTGTCGGTGGTCTGAATATGTCCCTTAAATGAGTGGCACCTCCAGATAGTTATGCAGGTCACTTGTGATACTCTTTTGGGTGTGAAATTTAATGGCTTGTGTGACTTCAATGTGGATTAGGTAGTTAGATAAGATGGTTTTGGATTACTGCTGATTGAATTTTAGCTATGATCACCAGCAAAACTCGTTAAAACCATGGTTGTGATCCATTGATTATACATTTGTGTGGTCACCTAGGGAAGCAAATTCCGTAGGCTACTTTCTACCTAATAGGGTTGCGCATTTGCTAGAGAACTGCTTTGGGACTTCCATGCCTCCTTGATCATATTTTAGTCATTTTCTATACTTTTTCATTTTTTCCTTTGGTACTCTTGTTTTTATGTTTTCTTTAGTTTTTCTACATATGAGAAATTTCTTCCTCTTCCTTTCAATCTTTTCCTCATTTCCTTTAATAAAAGTTCATCTTTCAAATAACGAATGACGGATATCCTTTTAAACCATGGTTGTTATCTTTTTTTCATATTTTCCAACATTATGAATTCTAACATCAGCGTATATGACAGTGCTTTTATTTGCAGTGTGTATTCTGAATTTCTCTGACACTCATCAATGCTTGGTTTGTCTGTGAATTGTTCAATGATGGTAGTAATGCTTTGTGCTTATTAGAGAGATATGTTGCTGTTTTAAATTTCATTACTGCCTTTGAATGGCAAGTGGTCTGCTTTTATATTTTCCCTAGACTGCACTACCAACTATCTTGATTGTGTATATATCTGAACAATTGAGGCAATGAATATTTGTGCAGATCATTTCGGTAAGGTCTTAAAAGTTATGATTAACCAACTGATTTTATTATCCTTTGTTCTGCTCATTCTAGGTGAAGCTTGCAATCCAATACATGCGAAGAGCTATCCTCAAAAAGGCAAAATTTGATATAATGGAGTTGAATACCATTAAGGTTTTATCCTACCACTAGTTTGTTGTTTATTTGTTGGGAGTATATTCTGGTTGATTGCTTTGGGTTATTAAAATAACGACAGCATATATAAACATACATACATACATATATACATATTTTAAATCATTATTACTAGTTTATTTATGTAACTCTCACATAATGGAATTTTCTGGCTGAAATCAATATTTTGATAATCTTTCCAAACCACTTTCATAGTTGTCCATCACATAAAAAATTATGAGTTCATCTAAACAACTATGTGTTTATGAGTTCATCTGAAATCAATTTATTATTTTTAAAATTTTAAAATTTTGAATTTGTCAAATTTTATTTGTAAGTTCAAGTTTGATCTATATTTAACTAAGGTGGGTTCATTTAGGACCTCACTTGTTCATAAGATATGCTACCATGGAAAACTCCAAATTTATGATTCTAATTCATTCTATGATGCTTATAATTCTTTACAAAAAGAAAAAGAAAAAGAAAAAGAAGGAGGAGGGGGGCATAAACAGATGCTGAAATGCCTCTATTTATTTGGCAGAACGACTATTGCTGCATGAGGAACACATCAATGGAGTTATAAAAAAATAAAAAAATAAAAAAATAAAAAAAAATAAAAAAACCAATAATCGGGTGTACACAATATGACTTTTTGTCAATCTTAGAAAAGCTGTTTGTTTATAGAAGATTAAAGTATTTATGAAGGCAATTTGATGGCTCATGCTACTAGATGTCTGAAGTTGACTGAATATAATATGATCAAACTTGCGAGTCATATCTTGAAATGATGTGTGACCATGATGGAGAAATGATTAAGAGAAAACTTAAATGTTACAAGCAGTTCCTCCTTAAAACTTAAATTTTACAAGCAGTTCCTCCTCAGGCCATAGAGGTCAAACGTAAGTGCTATACTATTCTTTATACAATTGATGAATACATTGAAGATGAATTTGTTTCATAGGCTTACATCAAGAGTTGCAATGAACCCTGAAATAATGGTATCAAAATCTTGAAATCTTGAAATGAAATTTGGTTTAATGAATTTTGCGTTCTCCATTAGAAAAATTCATAGAGTATCCATTCAAGTGTTCCTTAGACAATTAACATATGCTAAATACATATGCTTGTTAATTGAGAGTGTCTGTGATTAGCACAACTTGATGAATACTAAATATGGTTCTTAATTCAGAGTAGCTGTGATTAGCACAACTGGATGTAATGTGGTAGGGAGTTGTTATTGTTTCTAGGAATCTTTTGCAATTAAGGTTTCTACAAGTATAAAATTTGGGAAGGGAATTGATTTGGTTGGATCTCACACAAGTAATTAGGAAATATTAGTGGACTGGGTTGACCAATTTTGCTTTTGAACATATATGAATAGTACTTCATTTTTTTTGTCTATTTACTGTTTGTTTTATTTTGTTTATCATGATTTATGAAAGTGACTACAATTACTTATTTTGTTACAGGTGGCGAAGTCTTGCTTTGTTCCAGTTCTAATAGGGCATGCCATTGATGATGATTTTATACACCCCCACCACTCAGACCGTATATTTGATGCTTATGTGGTAATTTCTTTCATATTAATGGTAAATTTTGACAATCGATAGAACCTACCCCTTACTACCCCTAACCCCCCTTAATATGAAATAAGTGATAATAATAACTGACAAAAAAAAGAAAAAAAAAATGAAAAAAGGTCCAATGTTTAAAAATGCTATAAATTTGGTACTTCGTTTGATTGAAGAGGAATAATATGCATTTGAAATGAATCATCTGGTTTGTTGGTGTCTCTCTCTAGCATTTCATGCATTTTATAATGTTTTCTTTTTTGTCTTTTAATCCTGAACTTGGCAGGGAGACAAGAATATCATCAAATTTGAGGGAGATCACAACTCTCCACGCCCACAATTTTACTTTGATTCTATAAATATTTTTTTCCACAATGTTTTGCAACCCCCAGAGGATGAGGTGGGGGAAAATTTTTTGGACACAATGCATGATTACTTTGGCAAGGTAAATTCAGCTCCAATTCACCTGGTTGTAGGTTTTGATTCTATTGAAACTTCGAGATATCAGATATACTACCTCTGACCAATAGTTGATCTTCCAACCTTCAGGGTAGTTGGAGTACTGTGCATGAAGTAGGATATGCTGACCAGGGATCTTTGGGCACATCTGAAGGCATGACTCAAGTACCTTATGTTTCTTTACTTTTCAATTGTCAGTTTCCATCATAACCCTAATTTGCCACTTGTACTTCCCTATTGGCTATAAATTTCAGAACCAGCAACAAGCAGCACAGAAGTTGCCATTAAACAACTTCGTTCCAAAAGACCTATGAGTCGAACAGAGGTGAGTACTTGTTGCTTGGGTTTTTTGCATATGCATAGATGTTAACTGGTGCTAAATACTGTCGATTGGGCACACCTGCTACCTTTGTTTACACAAATGATTTTCAATTTAGTGCATTGCAAGGGTCTTGTTGTTCAATGGGTGTGAAATATGACTGTCCACAGATTCTTACTTTGATCTGACTAACCCTTTAAAAGAATGGTGGCTTTGCTGCATTAGCTTTGTAAACTCTAATTTCATATTATTCTTGTTGTGGGTATTTCTATTAACCTATTAATCGTCCTTTTGAAACTGCTCAGGTTCCTTCTGATGTCCCATCTAAAGATAAACAATTTGAAGCAGAGGTATCTTCTTGCCTTCCTTTCTAGTTGACTTTATTTGTTATAATGTGCTCAAATTTTCTTTGTTTTTTCCCCTCATATATATGATGGATACCAAGTCAAACAAATGCACTGGTACCCTAGAACAATAATATTGAACACTTTTTTTGATAAATTTTAGCAGATATCACAAGTCCTTGCCACCATAGAAAACTTGTGAGTTGTGACACATTGATTACTGACTTGATGGTTTCTATTTCTCTGTCCTCCGTACTTTTCCCTTTAGTAAAAGGTGGAATAAGTTAGTCGTTTTGTGACCCTCAAAATGGCTAGTATTACTTAAATTACCGAGTCAAAAGTGACTTGACGAATGTTCAAAGAATTTAGATTTGATGAGTTGGTGGGTTCCTAACTTCTCTGGTGTATCAGTAATAACTGACTGGCTTGCTCTCCACCCGTAAAAATTGCTTTAAAAAGTCCAAAATTAAGAATAAAAGTGAAAATTTCAAAAATAATAAAAACTACTTACATTTCTGCTCACCTTTATTTATATTTTTTTTCAGGATGGAGCTGAAAAGGATCCTCTTGCATCATCTTCTAAAATGATTAGCTTTGAA
The DNA here is from genome assembly GCA_039720395.1 of Liquidambar formosana. Taxonomy (NCBI): domain Eukaryota; kingdom Viridiplantae; phylum Streptophyta; class Magnoliopsida; order Saxifragales; family Altingiaceae; genus Liquidambar; species Liquidambar formosana. The sequence goes on from CM077822.1 coordinate 6,910,684, forward strand.
CTATCTAATGGTCATCCCTATGGCCCCCATGTTCCAACCTCTGTAGATGATGATCAGTATGTAGAATACCCACTCGATAATTTGGCAGATTTCCCATGTAACATGGAGGAAGAAGAAAGGGTGAGTTAAATTATTGGCTTTCAAGGCGCTGCTGGATTGTCTTCCAGATAAAAAAATGTTCCTATCTGATGAACTTGTTTCTTTGTATTGTCCTTTGACTTGCCAAAATCTCAGATGTTCATGGAGGCGGTGATTGAGTCATTAAAAGACTTGGAGATGAGACACCCTCATGATGTAGAAAAACTGCCCAGTGATGGCACTGAAATCCCTGAGTCATCACAGAAAGATGATCCAGATGCTTCTTCCACTACTGAGGATCGCAAGACAGAACCCACTTCCACTTCAGTGTCCAATGGCCACAATTTGGTCCCCCAGGACCCATCTCCTGATTTAAGTGCCTCATATGTGGAACCTGCATTTGACACCCCTACCTCCACTGAATCGGGAAGTACTGGGACTTCTGTCCGAAGTGATGCTTCGGTGAGCATCCAGAGCTCATCAGATGCTGACATGGTTGGTAGTACAAAAGCCACCTTGACAGTTGTAAAGAACCCGACAGGCCATATAATGGATGGTTTGATGCGCCGGTGGGATTTCAACTTCTTTCGGAACAGTCGATGATATGAAAAATGGTTTTGTAAGTTTGGAATATCTGATTGGTGTATTGTTTTGTAACAAATTAAAGAAAATGTTAGGGATTGGTAGTGTTGTAAAATGTTTGATTAAAATAGGAAAGAAAACCGAAATAGAAAAAGAAGTGCTGTGAATCTGTTAATGAAAGTCGCTGTGTTTCATTTAATTCAAAAGTTTTATTTACCTTTTATTTTGTTTGGTTTTATTTTATTTAATTTCTTATTTTTTGTGTGATAAACAGAAAGAAGTTGAACTTGATTACTCGTAAAAGAACAAAGTATCCAGACGACAAGAGGAGAACACATTCATCTTTCATTAGGAAAAGCCAAAAAGGAGAAACAATCTTTCCACTCCCAATGTGGGATACGATTATTTCAATACAATTTCTAATCTTTCTACTCCCAATGTCGGTCGCCCTAAGCTGAGACCCACCATTTTGGAAATCTAAAACACCTTCTTCAGAACATATTCTTTGAAGCCTGTTTTCTTTAAAATAATTCGACCCTATGGAAAAAAAAACAAAAACAAAACAAATGGCGAATGGCCATAGAAGAGCCAATACATAAACAACGATCTCAGACATTTCTAGCACGTCGAAGGCATTGCTTCTTTCGTTGAGATTCCATGGCATCATCCTCCAGCAAGTCTGAACCACTGCTGCCATCTTCCTTCAAGTTCTTCGTTCGATCTAAAAGCCTCTCATAAAGCTTCCTAGCTCTTTCAGATTCGCCATTCGATATCTCAAAATCAACGTACGCCTTCCACAACAACCCTGGCCCATCCAACACAGGCTGCGCGACTGCAAGTTCAAAAATCTATCTAGCACGCTCAGTATCGTTCAAAGATCTCTCCAACTCAGCATACTTCCTCCACGCGTAGTACTTCTCCGGCGACCACTCCAAATACTTCTCATACAGTTTTCGACAACGATCACCGTTACGCATTTTCCACTCCATCTCAATATACGTCTTGAATATCTTCTCCTTAGGAGCCTTGCCAATGGCATTGCCTAGGATTTGCCTCGCTCCCTTGAGATTCGACTGCCGTATCTCAAACCGAGCAGCCATTAGCCATAGTTTAGCGAACGAGAATTTCTCGTGAGGAATCAACTTGAGACACTGTCATAGCGCTTCTCAAGAGCTGGAGGGACATTGGCAATGGCTCGCTCGTACACTTCCCTGATCCTAGCCTTATTGCCAACACTCTCTTCCAATCGAATGTAATCGAACCAGGCGTCGTAATCAAGAGGATTCTTCGGAACCTCATCCTCGTATCGAATCCTCCGCTTTCCCACAATGGCGGCATCTTCAATCCCCTCTTTATTCTCATACTGCTCTGCCTCATCACGCCGTTCTTCAAACTCCGCCAACAACTGCTCGGCCTCCTCATCGGCCGCCGCCTATTCGTAATAATTCTTAGCTGCAACCTGGGGGTGACACTGCACGAACCGCTCGAAAATTCCCCTGGACCTTTCGATTTCGTTGTATCGACGCTCAAACTTGATGTACGATAGCCAGCCTTGCCGGTCCGGCATCCAACTCATCCACCGCTTGAAAACCCGCCTTGCGCCGGCGACGTTCCCGAGCATCTCCTCCATGTGAATATACTTGTACCAAAGCTGATCCACCCGAGGCAATAGCTCGACCGCTCGGTCCCAAACGTTCCTCGCGCGATCGATGAACCTGTTCTTCATCTCCATCTCGGCGTACTTCAACCAGAGCGTATGGTTCCTGTAATCGACCTCGAGCGCTCGCTACCACACTGATCGAGCACGGGCCAAATCCACTTGTGACTCTTCCCACCGGGCGTACTTGACCCAGAGGCTGATCTTTCGCCGGGATCGGCGAATTAGGTCTTCGAATTCTTTGCGCTTGCCGAGGCGGTATTCAGCAAGCTCCGTGGTGCATGTTATTTTTGGGTTCGGCGGTGATCTGGTTTCAGATACTTGGCATTCTAGGGCCTCGTGGAGAATTTGTTCAGCGGTGATTTGGATTGGGGATGGATTCTTGTTATTAACCCTAACTGGTCGAGGGAATTGCATCGAGTCTTTTGCGGAAGCCATTGAAGAAGAGGTTTGAGAAAGAGAAGAAAGAATCAAGAAAGAGGAGTAGAAGTAGGAAGAAGAAGTATTGGTAAAATCTCCTTGCTTTTTTCTTTTCTTTTTTCCTCATGAAATCTGTCCACCTTATATATATATAGCTGTAAAAACAAATCCTAATCTTTCTCTGGGAAACTAAGACTAGCAGATAACAACAGTTAAACCGAATTATTAGCATAACTTACATGCTTATCACAACTTAAACTCAAAAACAACAAAGCCTTGATGCCAACTCCTTGGAGTTTACATAATTATTTCTACTTATTTATTAATATGAGAAAAAGAATATCCTAGAAACTTACTAAATATATACGAGATTATCGTTTCCACGTTTGTGTCCATATGAAGTACTGATTCTGCATACCAAGTGCTGAATCGCCACACTTTACTTATCTGCCAGCAGCTTCGATGCAGTTTCAACCAGTGAGTGAATTGTTGTTCTGTGTCGGCTCATTCCAATGGTACCGGAGAAAATGTTGAAGTTTTCAAGCTCTGCTGTGGTTTCTGTGACACCTTCCAGTTCCTTCTCCATTCCCAGACCCTTGAAAATATAAACATTTGCTTCTTTGTCTTTCATCATCCAAATTGCCAACTCTATGGCAAACCTCCTTATTCTTGGAGTCTTGATTTGTGGGTACTGGTACTTCTTCAGAATCTGGACTAATGCATAAGCCAATTCAGCTTCTGTAATTTCTTCTCCCTCGAACATGATGCTTGATTCTTGAGAAGTCATGAATTTGAAAACATGTGCTGCTAGTCCAACCATTACTTCCTGTAGCTTGTTCTCTTCTGACACAATTGCCTTCAGTACCTGCCAAGGAGAGAACAAAGAACAAAGAATTAAGATTCATTCTCTATTTGCAGTTTTGATAGGAGGAGAAAAGCCAACCTGTGTTATAGTGCATGTCATGACAGTATATAATCCTACTATATTGGCAGAAGAGACCACCGGCCCTCGTGGCCTAGTGATACCCAGGTGCGGTTGGGGTGAGGGTAGAGTCTAGGGTCAAGGGCCAAATCCCTCCCAATGTGAATTCCCCCCCCCCACAACAAAAAAAAAAAAAAAAAAAAAAGGTGGGAGAGAAGAAAAAAGAATAGAACTTACTGTGGGTGCAGCTGCTGTGACCCCCTTCAATTGGTGGAAGCATTCTCCTCCACTGTAGTCGCACAAATTTCTCAAAATTCTTGCTGCATGAACGCGAAGCAACGGAACCTCCAGTGCTACTACAAGCTTTTCCACTATCTCCAATTTCAAAATGCGATGACAATTGCTCTTGCTTTCCAGTGCCAACATTGCCAGTGCTTCCCCAGCCGCAATTTTTACACCATTATGATTCTCTGTCATCACCTTTTTAAAGAAGATGTTGAACAATTCCTTGATAACTCCACCCGTGCCCCCAATTTTCTCTGTTGCATTCTCATCTAATGCGAGACTAGTTAGAATTTGAATACTCAATTGTTGCAGTATTGGGCGTTTTTCTCCATACCGTAATATATCTCTGATGTTGCTAATCGTGAAAACTATCTCTGAAATTTCTCTTCGGAGTTGTTTTCCTGTGGTGCCTGTTGTGCTTGCCAGCATCTTCACCACTTGCAGGGATCGTTTCACTGTCATAATCTGAGACATGGAAACATTTTCATCCTGCAACAATCTCTCTCCAGCATGTGTAAAATCAATTATTTTGGGTAGAAGGCCCCTTGTATTTCCAATCTTACCGCAGTTATCATGGTCACGAGCAAGTTTCTTCAGAATGAGAAGTCCCAAATGATTGAATGTCCAGAACCCATAATTTTCTTGGTCAAAGATGATTTTCTTGTCACAAATCTCATCGGCTGCACCATTGGAGCTCCTATTGACATGGAGCAGAGATGAAATTGATTCCATTGCACCGGGTATTCCAGCAACCCGCAGTGAATTTTGCTTTTTACCTGCTAGTTTCGACAAGATTTCGGCAGCTGATTGCCTGATCTCTTCCTCTTGTGGATCTTTCCAGTTCAGCATCTCAACTAACCTTTCAATGACCCATAAAGTTATTCCAATTTTTTGGAGGGTGTCATCAGATAATTGCTCATTCATTGCAAACTTTCGAAGAATCCTTGCTCCAATGAGCTGCTCATCAGGGGAATTTGAAGCCAGGAGGTCCATAGCAAAAGAAACCATATCCATTTCCAACCCATCAAAAATGCTTCCATTAACACATCTTGAGTAGGCATCATAGAAGAACCTTCGGATTGAAACAATTCCTGACGGCCCCAACTCACACTCGCTGTTCACCTCATCCAACAATTTGCAGTAAGTGACCTTCCACTCCCAATAAGCTTTCTCCAATAAGAAACACAGAGCTTCTGCCAAGGCTAATGCATAGAATATGGTGAGAGCTGATTTCCGGTTCCTCTTGTCAGTATCTCCTTTCGCCACGTTACCATAGTTATGCTTGATCAGCTTCATTAATGAGAGAACCACACAAGCCGTTGCAGATAAAAGCTGGAGCCAATAGAGAATCTTACTGATGTTTCTCGACAGGAAAACCCATTGAGCATATGGCAGAAGAGGAACATCTGAAGTTGTCCATGTCCGATTAGGCATTTTTGGACGATCCCAGTTTCTGGATTTTGCCTCATGGAAACTTTCTGCAATATCTCTGTTTCGTTGGCTCTGCACCCCAATTGCATGAAATGGCCGGAAAATTCCTTTGACAGATTCAAAAAGAAAGTGTGAGCTGGATCTCAATGCTCGGAAACTGTTGATTCCTGCATCGGTGATTGACCATGTGGCTTGGTGTTGCCATTCAAGCTCATGGCTCCTGCTGAATATTCGAGTCCCTTCAATTAACAGAATGATGGTGATGAACCAGAAATCGGTTTTTGCTAAAGTAATGGCGAAACCGCCTAGAAGAACAACCGTTGCCCAAATAAATCCAAGAGTTCCTAGGCCGGTAGCTGCTTTCTCCAGAACTGCAAGCCGAAGAGCGAAGAGGGTCAGCTTCTTTTCCGGTGCACGGACTGCTGCTCTTGTTGGAGAAACAGAATTCGTATTGCTGCTGTCTCTCTTCTCAATACTGGTCCGGGGTTCAAAAATGGTTGAGCTGCCGCTTTGAGCAAGCTTGTTGAGCTCAGCAATCTGCAAACGAATGTTCTGTTCTTCGTCGGATGAATTCTCGCCATCCATGTTGCAGGATCAAACCAGCTTGCAAGCTAGATGAATTGATCGATGCTGGAATTTGGCTTTGAATTACTGGTAGAACAAGGCAAGTTTCAGGTTTGAAAAACGCCGTGTATAGAGCTGTGCAGGAGATAATGAATGAGTGTTGCTTTATATATAAAGAGGAAAATAGTCTTTGGGAGCACGTTTTTGATGTGGAAATGAAGAGGAAAGTGTAACGCTAAGTTGCTTAACTTTCTGTCGCTTCTCCGGAAGTTGGTTATGTCTTGTTTCTAGTTACCCCTTAAACTTGGGCTAAGCCTTGCTTCTCTCTCTCTCTCTCTCTCTCTCTCTCTTTCCTGTTTAAAAGTGTGCTGCTTCCGGCTAGGATTTCCTTGATTAGCAAGTTTCTTGATGAAACAACCAAAAACCCAAAATGCCTTTTTATCATACCAACCAAAAGCAAAGCAGCTTCTCTCTTTTTGTTATGCCTTTGATACTTTTTCTCCAACTGAAAAAAGAAAAAAAAAAAAAAAATCCATTTGGGAAGTTACCATGTTGCCCTGCCGGATGTCTTATTAAAAATCCATTTGACTTTTTAATAATAGAATTAATTATATCAAATGGGGGCTAATAAGAGAATTAATTATATCAAATGGGGGCTTAAGCAATAACACCAACAAAGTCTTCTTCAGGAAGAGGAGGAAGGGGAGGAATAAGTTGGAACAATTTTCCAACTAGAATTCATAGAGGAAGGAGTCAATAATTCAACTTTGATGAGATACATTTAAAAAAATAAACCAGTTGCCTTGTTTTGATTTGGTGTCAGAATGACCAATTCATGAAACCACTAGTGAATGAAACCATGGACATGATTTCTCATATGACCTATTTTAAAACCTTCTCCCTAATCTTTCTCTGATTTATTTATTTATTTTTAATTGATTTTTTTGGTGGAGGGCGGGGATTTGGATTTGGTGCAGTTTGCACCTTTAACTGCATAGTGCAGTAGTCATTAGATGGACGACAAATGGCAAATGGAAAGGACGAATGGTGGGATTTGAGATTGCTTTTTGTTTATAGCAGCAAACGTCGTTACTATTCTCACAACAGATTCGGCTCTTAAATCCCAACCGTTCGTCTTTTTCATTTGTCATGTATCATCCAAGGACTACTACACCATGTAGTTAAAGGTGCAAACTACATCAAATCCGAGTCCGGGGGATGGTGGGGCGGTGGTGCTGTTTTGGGTTTCAACTTTCTCTAGAGGTGTTTATTGTCACCTAGTCATTGAAAGTCTTTAAATGTGCAAATGTGGCAAATTAGTTGGAAGTAGCTTGCAGGATTGGGTTACAGGAAGAGTCTTTCTTGTGTCAAAAGGCTGTGATGGGGGGGTCCTTAGTCCACACTCTTTATCCCTTTGAGTATACGAATATCATACCCTATCTCACATAATCTTTGACAAATATGCACTGTGGGCATTTCCAGGGACTCACCAAAGATGCACCACCGCTGGGGGTGCATTTCCAAAGGACTTACCCCAAAAATTTATGTATAGCGAACAAAAAAAATAAACCGTACATCTATTAATCCAAAATGACCACTGTCTGCCCTTGATTTATTCGGAATATTAAATTGCATGAAACGTATGCCATCGCGTGATGACCGCAGAGCGAAATATTCTTTCGCCCTATTAAAAATATGTGACGTGTTTTTACGTCGTATAATATATCTAAATCCCCACCTGCTCCCCCAAGCCATCCTTGATGAATTGATCGAAGATCATCATTTGTTTATTTATTTTTTATATCACGAGGCTCTGAAATAGTTTATGCATCTGATTAATTCATTGAGCATTATATGCACAGGACAATTATAGGTGATAAATCTATGAGGATAACCTTAAGTAGGGAATGGTACGTGAATGTTAAACCCTATTGGGTTTTGTCATGAATTTCAATTGTATCTATGATGATCCGTTTGTGACCTGGCCAACCCTACAAAAATTTTGACCCATTTTGTTATTCGGGTAATTTTAACTCAATTCAGTTTCTTTGTAATAACCCGCATGTATAAGGGTTTCGTTTTTTAGAATTTCTTTCTTAAGTGAGAAAAGCCAACTTTGGGAGTTATCATTGGGGTGTAAAAGAGATCTAGAGTTTTATGAGTGTTTCACTCTTGTAATCTCTTGCACGTAATCGATTAATCATCACCACTTGTGAATGTAGGCATCTTGCTAAATTACATAAATCTTGTGTCTTCTCTTTGTGTGTGTTTGACTTGTTTTTTTTATCATTGATTTAATCGTTGCTTGGCTTTTTTGCACTTCCTTACAATAAAATCTAAAACCCCTTGTTTGGTAAGAAGCTCCAAGACCACATGGTCCATCCTTAGTATTTTTTTTTTTTTTCTATACTCCGTATTTCATTTTCCTTTAGTTTTGTTAATTACTTGTTCTTCTTCGATTCTAAAGTTATGCCTTAAGCCTCAAATATACAAATACACATATACCATGAATGATCTGAAATTCTGGACCATCTTATTTAATGGTCCGATTGATATATCGAGAGCTGGCCAATGGTTTTTTGCCCCTTTTTTCCCCTTGCAAGTGGGTTTTTTTTTTTTTTTCATAATAATATTCAAAACTTCAAGCCCTATTCCACCCATGACGAGTGAATACCATTACGCTAAAGGATTGTCTGCAAAGTCCATGCTCGGCCGGCCCTAGGGTTTTGAAGTGTATGGGTGCCAAAACCTTAATCTCAACCACTTAGGATAAACTATATGATTATTATCCGACATCCAATTCTTTATAAAAGTAATTTCCTTTTTTATTAAAATCCCAAAAACGAGGGAATAAAGGGAGGAGGAAAGACATAAAGCTCTTACGTGAAGCAGCGTAGTTGGTGATTGCGTAATTCGCAAGGATTAATGTGTACCCTACGAAGCTACGATTAAGAATCCTGACTCAAAAGTGAAATGATTGCTGCATCGTATCATGCCAGTTGGCTTAGCTTGCCACCACAAAATCGTATCATTGGGTGAAAATTCCCACGTAGGATAGAGTGGCATGACGAAGAAAACATTCTGTCGTATCATTGCGTGAAAATTGCCATGTAGGATGGAGTGGCATACTGGCATGCGGCATGCCCAAGAAAAAACTGGAGAGAAACGCGTGTTAAGTTTTTGACTTAAAAACCTTTGTGCGGTTGGTTTAACGGTCAGGTCTTAGGTGTGCACCTTAAAAGTTATTGTTTTAACTTCTCGCAAAGATCACTACTTGTATGGATATAGGGCATTTTACACAGGCCATTAAGGAAATAGTTTAAGTCAAAACCTCGGCGGGAGTTAAACTTAGAATACCCCTAATAGTTAATAAATGAAGAAAAAAAATGTTTTCGACTTAAAAGGTTAAGGTGATAGGTGGAGGATTCAAACATGTATATTAAATTATATCAAATTTATAATTAACCAATGTGAGATGCAATGTTTTTCTATATATATATATATATACTAGATATAGCACACGTGCGTTGCACGTGAATATTTTTAAATAATATTAGTTATACAAAATAATAAATACATAAAGATTTTATATTAATGAGTTTAAACAGTTTCTCAAAACTATAGGTATTTCGTTTCGAATGATTTTTCACTTATTATGATTATAAATTCATCTATCTAACTTAAAAATTCATCAAAAATCAAACTTATTCTCTAACAGTACCATATATATATATATATATATATTATAATTTGAAGTTCTCTAACAGTACTATATATATATATAATTTCCAGAGCAAAACTTACCAGAGAAGGAAGAAGTTGCCGTTAACCAGAGAATAGAGAAGTCGCCGTTAATGGAAAAGGTGGAGAGAAGGTTGAAGCTACTCTTGATGGAGAAACAATCCGGCTATTTATTTATTATATAAGAATTATAGTTTCCATTTCTTTTGAATTCATATTTGTGTTTTATATATTAAAGTATGTGTTTTAGAATTATAGTTTCCATATTCCTATAAATTTCTATTTATTATATAGAAATTATAGTTTCCGTTTTCTTTAAATTCCTATTTGTGTATTATATATTAAGGTATGCGTTTTAGAATATATTAAGGTATGCATTTTAGAATTATAGTTTCCATATTACTATATTTCCTATATATGCAGAAGGGTGGGTAGTTGTATATTTAAAAATTAAAATAAGGGTATATTAGTCAATCAAAAGTTTTTCTTACATTCATTTTTTTATAGTTTCCGTTTCCTTTGAATTCCTATTTGTGTATTATATATTAAGGTATGTGTTTTAGAATATATTAAGGTATGCGTTTTAGAATTATAGTTTCCATATTACTATATTTCCTATATATGCAGAAGGGTGGGTAGTTGTGTATTTAAAAATTAAAATAAGGGTATATTAGTCAATCAAAAGTTTTTCTTACATTCATCTTTTTATAGGTAGTATAGAGTATAGATATATGTATCTCTATATGGAGAGAGAGAGAGAGATCACTTCCCGTCCATTATCCTAGATTGGACAATTCCCTAGACCTTTTTCTTTGAAGTCGTTAATTGGATTGAAAATCCACGTCAATTAGTCAAGTGCCTTAAGAGATTTCGATCCAACGACTTCAAAAAGAAGTTCAAATAATTCTCTAGTCCAAGAACTGGAAGTTTTCTATATATCGATCTTACATCTAAATGCCATATCCAAAGCACGTATTCTTAATTCTATTGATTGCCCTCGTCTTAAATTTCTCATGAAAATTTTCTATTTCAGAAATTGAGTGATAGAAACGAAAATTTTTGTCGACATTTAATAAGGATATGCCAATCTTAACCTTCGAGGTAGATATAAGAGGACAATAAATCCAGAATGTTATAATTCAATGATATGGGATTTAATTTGTAAATTTACGGCACCTCCCAAGAATTCTACCAGAATTTCTTGTAATAGCGCAATCAAAAAGCCTAAAGACAGCCAACCCTCATAGCTCTTGCACCTTTCGAAGTTAAAAAATGGGGAGCACTAAAAAAGAGAGTTTTGAGAAATACATGTTTTCCTAAGTGGGAGTTTTGAAAAATATATCTTTTAGTTTCAAAGCATCTCCTCATTTTCAAACTCTTCCATTTTGGTTAAGACATTTCTTATGTACATACTTAGGGCAGGTAATCTCAACCCAAACCCATGAACCTGCCCATATCGATCCGCAATTAATGGGTTTGGGTTGAAGTGAAATTTTAATTGGGTTGGTAACAGGTTACCCAATAAAACCCAATTATTATATGGGTTGGTTATGGGTAAACCACGGGTACCCACCCCGTTGGGTTTTAAGGGTTTTAATTTTTAATTTGCTCATTGCACGTCAGTTTGTTTCGTCAATGGCCAAACCAACGTTTATCTCCTCTACCCCAAAGTTTTCTAGAATCTTTCATCACAGCAACAGCCACTAGTGATGCAGACTTCGTCGGTGAGGTTCCCTTCGCCAGTGGCACTGAACATGTCGGAGATGAAGACGCCGCCGCCCCATTATTGCGCCATCATTCTCGCTAAGTATGGGTCGGTTCATAGCTTGGGTCAGGTATTGATCTATGCTGGCAATGATTTGGGTTGATGGATTCTCCCACTGACAGTGTTTTTGAGGAAAGAGATGATAAAAATGGCAAAAAATTGGGTCGGGTCAATATTTGGGCCAGGTTTAAATATGGGTCAAGTCATAACTTGGGTCGGATCATAACTTGGGCCGAGTATTGACCTACGCTGGCTTTGGGTATTATTTTACAGTTGTACTTATTCGCGGGTTGGTTTTGGGCATGCACAATAATTGGGTTGGGTTATGTCCAACCCATTAATGGTATAAATTACATAACCCATTAATAACCCAGCCCAAACCCAACCCAACCCATTTATAATCAACCCAAACCCACCCAACCCGCCCAGATTGCCAGGCCTATGTCATACTGTTATCTCTCCTTCCCAATATAACCACAGGATGCAAAGAGGAGCATCCTTCCAAATTAATTTGGCATTCTTATTCCCCGCTTCCAAATCAACTTGATGCCTTTCTAATTGCTTGGTATTCTCTCTCTCTCATTGAACACTTTGATCAATGAATAGTGAAAATAATTCAATTTAACTGAAGAGTGACAAATTTGGATGGAGACATGATAGATAAACCAGTTAGCAGTTTCACAGAATTTGAAGTCCCCAGCAGGGGCATCAGTGAAACATGAGCTCAGTATACAGCGCATTGTCAAATTAGAGAATCTTGAGGGTCAAATAAAATGTCAATCTTCATTCCATATGTGTGGATATAAAAGCACATTTTGGGATCACAATCTATGTCTCCTGCATTTGCTGGTCCATTCTTGAACTCTTCAAAAGGAACACTCAAGGACCCATTATGTTGGATGAAAAGGCACATTTTCTGTGAACTACAAGTTTTTGTGTGTGTAGCTATATTACAATATTGGGCGAATTAGCAATATCCCATGATGCATGGCCTTTAAATTAGCCATGACCCAAGGAATCATACTTATCCAAGAAAAAACAAAGACCCAAGGAATCACATTGCATCAACAAACCCACCTAATGGCATCTATATTAATTCATCGTGCTGCTCATTGGTTCATGTTATTGAGATCAAATTTATCTGTGGCATTTGAATAATGCGATGAAGAAAAGAAAAGCAGGCTCCCAACTTAATTTGAAAAGGCTTCATCCGGACAGTTTTGGATGGATCAGAGCAATACGGATGCAGTTCACTTCTAGGTACCTCCATATGAGTTTGGCATGTAAAATACAAGGGATAAATGACATGGAAAACCAGAAATCTTAAATGAAATTAAGTACAGCCCTTTGCAACTAGAAGAAAGAAATTATTTGAAGATTTTTTAATGGACATGGGCATTGACAGCTGAATTAATTAGCTGTGATCAAAAGCTTACTAATTTGAGAAAACGAATTTATTTGACAAAGCCTTAGTGTTGACGACTACCTGGAGCTTACATAATTATTTATTTATTAATTTGAGAAAATTAATTTCCTTTAATATGAAATAAGCGATAATAATGGCTGGAAAAAAAAAAGAAAAAAAAAAGGGTCCAAATGTTTAAAAATGCTATAAATTTGGTACTTCATTTGATTGAAGAGGAATAATATGCATTTGAAATGAATCATCTGGCTTGTTGGTGTCTCTCTCTAGCATTTCATGCATTTTATAATGTTTTCTTTTTTTTCTTTTAATCCTGAATTTGGCAGGGAGACAAGAATATCATCAAATTTGAGGGAGATCACAACTCTCCACGCCCACTATTTTACTTTGATTCTATAAATATTTTTTTCCACAATGTTTTGCAACCCCCAGAGGATGAGGTGGGGGAAAATTTTTTGGACACAATGCATGATTACTTTGGCAAGGTAAATTCAGCTCCAATTCACCTGGTTGTAGGTTTTGATTCTATTGAAACTTCGAGATATCAGATATACTACCTCTGACCAATAGTTGATCTTCCAACCTTCAGGGTAGTTGGAGTACTGTGCATGAAGTAGGATATGCTGACCAGGGATCTTTGGGCACATCTGAAGGCATGACTCAAGTACCTTATGTTTCTTTACTTTTCAATTGTGAGTTTCCATCATAACCTTTGTTTATTGTGGTGCTAAATACCGTCGACTGGGCACACCTGCCACCTTTGTTTACACAAATGATTTTCAATTTAGTGCATTGCAAGGGTCTTGTTGTTCAATGGGTGTGAAATATGACTGTCTACAGATTCTTACTTTGATCTGACTAACCCTTTAAAAGAATGGTGACTTTGCTGCATTAGCTTTGTAAACTCTAAGTTCATATTATTCTTGTCGTGGGTATTTCTATTAACCTATTAATCGTCCTTTGAAACTGCTCAGGTTCCTTCTGATGTCCCATCTAAAGATAACAATTTGAAGCAGAGTTATCTTCTTGCCTTCCTTTCTAGTTAACTTTATTTGTTATAACTAGCTTTAGAACCCGTGTGACGCACGGATTAATTTATAAAAAATAATATTATTAGCAAATTAAAATTTTAACAAAACACTTATTCTCTAAAATAGTAAAATATATTTGTTAATACAATATGTCAATTAAATTGAAAAGATATAGGCAAAAATAAATAAAATAGTTCAATCAAAATAATCTTTGGTGTGATGTTAGCATAATGTATCACACAAAATTTAGTTATACTCTCGAAAAAGATAAATTATTTTGAAAAAAAATTAATTTGATGGTGGAAACTTGTAAAAAATGAAAGAATTGATACATTATGATATTTGGTGGAAAAAGATTAAAATTCTCTAGAACCTGACTCATCCCACAATTATGGCTTTAACATGTTGGTATATACTAAAGCAAGTATAGCCGTTGAAGGTGTCTCAAAATCCGACAGTGGGGATTGTAAAATGCATGACAATGATGAATTTTGGCCTTTCATGAGGTTTTGAGTGAGTTTCACAAAGAGTGAAAAACTATGGGGAAAAATATTAGGAATATGTTTGAAATTAGAGCATAAAAAGATGAGAAAAAAGTCTAAACTGAGAAAGAGAATAGGAGAAAAGCCAAAAAGAAAAAAAATAAGAGAAAGTATAAATCTTTTCAACTTTATATAATTAATCATATGGAAGAATTTTGATTAAAATAGATTTTTTTTTTTTTTTTTATTCATGTCAGAAGCAAATCGGGAGAATCTAAAGATTCTGGCGGATTGTGTTTTCTTTTTTAATCATCCTTTCTTCTGTTTGTCTCTTTTTTAATTATGACTATTTATAGTTTCATACGTTTAATTTTTAGGAGGGAAAATGAATAGGCATAAAGAAAACAGAAAAATATAGTTTAGTCTATTAAGTTTGAGTTAAACATTATATAGTGTGGCTTTTCTAATCCTTTCACATAAAAACAAAGAAATATGCAGTAAACACCAATTGTCAACTTATCTCAACCACGTGAGAAAGAGCAAGTAATACCAAAAAAAAAAAAAAAGGGTGAGGAATTTATCTTTTAGTGATCACTTCCTAGATTGATACCAAACAAAGAAAGTTGGTAGTCTTTTTGAAACACTTATCAAGTTAATTTGTAGCAAGCTGACAGAAAATATCCTTTGTTTGGTATTAAGTTGGAAAGTGATCACTAAAATATTCCCAGAATTCACCAAAAGTAACTTTTTGGAAATATTACATTTTAGTGACTATTTCATAACTTAATACGAAACAATAAAAGTTAGTTGTCATTTTGGCCCAAATTGGTAGTCAATTTGTAGTAAGTTGATAGATAATATCATTTTTCTTGGTATTAGGTTGGAAAACCATTACTAAAATGTAATTTTACCAAAAAAGCTTTCTCCCACTGCCACTTGTTTCAGCATGTGAAAGGAAAAAAAGAAAAATAAAAAAAAATAATCCTATGTTAACACGTGGCACAAACTGGTGACCTTTCCGTTTTAGATATATACTAGATTCAAACCCGTGCAATGCACGGATTTATTTGTAAAAAACAACATTATTAGAAAATTATAATTTTAATAAAATATTTATTCTCTAAAATAGTAATATGTATTTGTTAATATAATATCTCGATTAAATTTAGAAGATATAAATAAAAATAAATTAATTGGTTAAATCAAAATAATATTTGGTGCGTTGTTAGCGTAATGTATCACACGAAATGTAATCAAATTTCTAGAAAGGACAAATTATTTTGAAAAACAATTAATTTAATAGTAGAAGGTTGTAAAAAAAGAAAGAAGCTAACACATTATGGTATTTGGTAGAAAAAGATTAAGACTCTCTAGAGCCTAACCCATCTCATAATCATAGTTTTGACATTTTGGTATATACCAAAGTAAATATAGCTATCAAAAGTGTCTCGAAATCTAATGCTATGGATTGTAGAATGCATGACAACGATGAATATTGACATGCCATAAGAGTTTTTAGTGGGTTCATAGAAAGTGAAAAATCAAGGGAAAAAAAAAAACCGAAAATTTATTTGATATTAGAGCATAAAAAGATGAGACAAAATTTTAGAGAGAGAAAAGTTTAGAGAATGGGAGGAGAAAATAATGAAAGAGAAGAAGATAAGGGAACACATACATCTTTTTAATTTTAGGTAATAAACTATCTGAAGAATTTTGATTAATTTTTTTTTTTTTTTTTTTGTCGAAAACAAATTGGGAGAATTCAAAGATTCCGACGTGTCATTTTTTTTAATCATTTTTTCCTCTATCTGTTTCTTTTATTATGACTATTTATAGTTTTGTACGTTCAATTTTTGGGAGAGGAGATGAATAGACATAAAAAAAAAATAATAATAATAATAAATATGGTAGTTTACAAAGTTTGGGCTGAACATTGTATGGTGTGGGTTTTTCGATTCTCCCACATGAAAGCAAAGAAATACGTAATGAATACCAAGTGACAATTTACTTGTATGAAAAGGAGTAGTGAACACCAAAAAAAAAGGTTTAGAAAATTACTTTTTGGTGACCACTTCCTAACTTAATACCAAACAAAAAAAAACTTAATAGTCATTTTGAAGCACATATATAATTAATTTGTAGTAAGTTGACAGAGAAAAACTTTGTTTGGTATTAAGATTGAAAGTGGTCACCAAAAATACAATGTCCTCAAAAGTCACCAAAGGTAACTTTTTAGAAAAATTACGTTTTAATGATTAATTTTCAAATGTAATATGAAAAAAGAGAAATTGGTAGTCATTTCATGCATGTATATAGTTAATTGGTAGCATGTTGACAGCATATATCCTTATTGGTATTAAGTTGGGATATGATCACCAAAAGGTAATTTTTTGAAAAAATTTCCTCCAACTTTATTTCACTGTTGAGTATGTGATTTTTAAAATAAAATTAAACAAAAAAAAGGAAAAAGAAAGAAGAAGAAGAGAAAGTGACATGTGGCACAACTACAGAACCAATATCCTCCGTTATAGTTATATATAATAGATAATAGATAATAGATGTGCTCAAATTTTCTGTGTTTTTCCCTCATAAATATGATGGATACCAAGTCAAACAAATGCACTGGTACCCTTGAACAATAATATTGAACACTTTTTGATATATTTTAGCAGATATCACGAGTCTTTGCCACCATAGACAACTTGTGAGTTGTGTCACATTGATTACTGACTTGATGGTTTCTATTTCTCTGTCCTCCGTACTTTTCCCTTTAGTAAAAGGTAGAATAAGTTGGTCGTTTTGTGACCCTCAAAATGGCTAGTATAACTTAAATTACCGAGTCAAAAGTGACTTGACGAATGTTCAAAGAATTTAGATTTTATGAGTTGGTGGATTCCTAACTTCTCTCTCTGGTGTATCAGTAATAACTGACTGGCTTGCTCTCCACCTGTAAAAATTGCTTTAAAAAGTCTAAAATTAAAGAATAAAAATGAAAATTTCGAAAATAATAAAAACTACTTACATTTCTGCTCACCTTTATTTATTTATTTATTTATTATTTTTTTTCAGGATGGAGCTGAAAAGGATCCTCTTGCATCATCTTCTAAAATGATTAGCTTTGAACTATCTAATGGTCATCCCTATGGCCCCCATGTTCCAACCTATGTAGATGATGATCAGTATGTAGAATACCCACTCGATAATTTGGCAGATTTCCCATGTAACATGGAGGAAGAAGAAAGGGTGAGTTAAATTATTGGCTTTCAAGGCACTGCTGGATTGTCTTCCAGATAAAAAAATGTTCCTATCTGATGAACTTGTTTCTTTGTATTGTCCTTTGACTTGCCAAAATCTCAGATGTTCATGGAGGCGGTGATTGAGTCATTAAAAGACTTGGAGATGAGACACCCTCATGATGTAGAACAACTGCCCAGTGATGGCACTGAAATCCCTGAGTCATCACAGAAAGATGATCCAGACGCTTCTTCCACCACTGAGGATCGCAAGACAGAACCCACTTCCACTTCAGTGTCCAATGGCCACGATTTGGTCCCCCAGGACCCATCTCCTGATTTAAGTGCTTCATATGTGGAACCTGCATTTGGCACCCCTCCCTCCACTGAATCGGGAAGTACTGGGACTTCTGTCCGAAGTGATGCTTCAGTGAGCATCCAGAGCTCATCAGATGCCGACATGGTTGGTAGTACAAAAGCCACCTTGACAGTTGTAAAGAACCCGACAGGCCATATAATGGATGGTTTGATGCGCCGGTGGGAATCTGTCTATGAAAGTCGCTGCGTTTCATTTAATTCAAAAGTTTTGTTTACCTTTTATTTTGTTTGGTTTTATTTTATTTAATTTCTTATTTTTTGTGTGATAAACAGAAAGAAGTTGAACTTGATTACTCGTAAAAGAACAAAGTATCCAGACCACAAGAGGAGAACATATTTATCTTTCATTAGGAAAAGCCAGAAAGGAGAAACAATCTTTCCACTCCCAATGTGGGATAGGAATATTTCAATACGATTTCTGACCATCTACATTTCATTTGACATCACAAAATCAACGTACGCCTTCCACAACAACTCTGGCCTATCCAACACAGGCTGCGCGACTGCAAGTTCAAAAATCGATCTAGCACTCTCAGTATCGTTCAAAGATGTCTCCAACTTAGCATACTTCCTCCACGCGTAGCACTTCTCCGGTGACCACTCCAAATACTTGTCATACAGTTTTCGACAACGATCACCATTACGCATTTTGAACTGCATCTCAAATATACTTCTTGAATATCTTCTCCTTAGGAGCCTTGCCAATGGCATTGCCTAGGATTTGCCTCACTCCCTTGAGATTCGACTGCCGTATCTCAAACTGGGCAGCCATTAGCCATAGTTTAGCGAACGAGAATTTCTCGTGAGGAATCAGCTTGAGACACTGTCTATACACATCCCTCGTCCGCTCCATGTCTGCTGCAACTAGCTCTTCGAACAGAGCATAATTGATCCACAAGTAAATGGATCGCTGAAAATAGCGCTTCCCAAGAGCTGGAGGGACATTGGCAATGGCTCGCTCGTAGACTTCCCTGATCCTAGCCTTATTGCCAACACTCTCTTCCAATCGAATGTAATCGAACCAGGCGTCGTAATCAAGAGGATTCTTCAGAACCTCATCCTCGTATCGAATCCTCCGCTTTCCCACAATGGCGGCATCTTCAATCCCCTCTTTATTCTCATACTGCTCTGCCTCATCACGCCGTTCTTCAAACTCCGCCAACAACTGCTCAGCCTCCTCATCGGCCGCCGCCCATTCGCAATAATTCCTAGCTGCAACCTCGGGGTGACACTGCACGAACCGCTCGAAAATTCCCCTGGACCTTTGATTTCGTTGTAACGACTCTCAAACTTGATGTACAATAGCCAGCCTTGCCAGTCCGGCATCCAACTCATCCACCGCTCGAAAACCTGCCTCGCGCCGGTGACGTTCCCGAGCATCTCCTCCATGTGAATATACTTGTACCAAAGCTGATCCACCCGAGCAATAGCTCGACCGCTCGTGGAGAATTTGTTCAGCGGTGATTTGGATTGGGGATGGATTCTTGTTCTTAAACCCAACTGGTCGAGGGAATTGCATCGAGTCTTTTGCGGAAGCCATTGAAGAAGAGGTTTGAGAAACAGAAGAAAGAACCAAGAAAGAGGAGTAGAAGAATTAGGAAGAAGAAGTATTGGTAAAATCCCCTTGCTTTTTTCCTTCATTTTTTTTCCTCATGAAATCTGTCCACCTTATATATACATAGCTGTAAAAACAAATCCTAATCTTTCTCTGGGATTCGAACAGAATTGAAAACAGGAAACTTAAAAATAATAGAAAACTAATACTAGCAAATAACAATACTAAAACCGAATCAGGAAAGCAAAGACTTGCATCTCGGGCACCCCAATCCATTGAAAACGGTCCGGATGAAGCCTTCTTAAATTAAGTTTGGAGCATGCTCTTCTTTCCTTCATCACATTGTTCAAATGAAGCAACGATGAATTAGTCGAGTACCCACTATATCCATCATCATGATGTCAGCATTGAACTAGGTTTATGTTGCCTGAAGAGCATAAATATGCACATTTTAAGTAATGTAAAGGATCTACAACAGAAAACAACAATAATGTCCTAAGACAAGGCAATGAGAGTCTCAATAGATAATTTTATAAGCTAGCTCAAATTATTAGCATAACTTACATAATTACTTACAACTTAAACTCAAAAACAACAAAGCCTTAGTGCCAACTCCTTGGAGTTTACATAATTATTTCTACTTATTTATTAATATGAGAAAAAGAATATCCTAGAAAATTACTAAATATATACGAGATTATCGTTTCCACGTTTGTGTCTATATGAAGTACTGATTCTGCATACTAAGTGCTGAATCGCCACACTTTACTTATCTGCCAGCAGCTTCGATGCAGTTTCAACCAGTGAGTGAATTGTTGTTCTGTGTCGGCTCATTCCAATGGTACCGGAGAAAATGTTGAAGTTTTCAAGCTCTGCTGTGGTTTCTGTGACACCTTCCAGTTCCTTTTCCATTCCCAGACCCTTGAAAATATGAACATTTGCTTCTTTGTCTTTCATCATCCAAATTGCCAACTCTATGGCAAACCTCCTTATTCTTGGAGTCTTGATTTGTGGGTACTGGTACTTCTTCAGAATCTGGACTAATGCATAAGCCAATTCAGCTTCTGTAATTTCTTCTCCCTCGAACATGATGCTTGATTCTTGAGAAGTCATGAATTTGAAAACATGTGCTGCTAGTCCAACCATTACTTCCTGTAGCTTGTTCTCTTCTGACACAATTGCCTTCAGTACCTGCCAAGAAGAGAACAAAGAACAAAGAATAGATTCATTCTCTATTTGCAGTTTTGATAGGAGGAGAAAAGCCAACCTGTGTTATAGTGCATGTCATGACAATATATAATCCTACTATATCGGCGGAAGAGACCACCGCCCTCGTGGCCTAGTGATCCCAGGTGGGGTTGGGGTGAGGTTAGAGTCTAGGGTCAAGGACCAAATCCCTCCCAATGTGAATTCCCCCCCCCCCCCCCCCCCAACAAAAAAAAAAAAAAAAAAAAAAATGGGGGAGAGAAGAAAAAAGAATAGAACTTACTGTGGGTGCAGCTGCTGTGAGCCCCTTCAATTGGTGGAAGCATTCTCCTCCACTGTAGTCGCACAAATTTCTCAAAATTCTTGCTGCATGAACGCGAAGCAATGGAACCTCCAGTGCTACTACAAGCTTTTCCACTATCTCCAATTTCAAAATGCGATGACAATTGCTCTTGCTTTCCAGTGCCAACATTGCCAGTGCTTCCCCAGCCGCAAGTTTTACACCATTATGACTCTCTGTCATCACCTTTTTAAAGAAGATGTTGAACAATTCCTTGATAACTCCACCCGTGCCCCCAATTTTCTCTGTTGCATTCTCATCTAATGCCAGACTAGTTAGAATTTGAATACTCAATTTTTGCAGTATTGGGCGTTTTTCTCCATACCGTAATATATCTCTGATGTTGCTAATCGTGAAAACTATCTCTGAAATTTCTCTTCGGAGTTGTTTTCCTGTGGTGCCTGTTGTGCTTGCCAGCATCTTCACCACTTGCAGGCATCGTTTCACTGTCATAATCTGAGACATGGAAACATTTTCATCCTGCAACAATCTCTCTCCAGCATGTGTAAAATCAATTATTTTGGGTAGAAGGCCCCTTGTATTTCCAATCTTACCGCAGTTATCATGGTCACGAGCAAGTTTCTTCAGAATGAGAAGTCCCAAGTGACTGAATGTCCAGAACCCATAATTTTCTTGGTCAAAGATGATTTTCTTGTCACAAATCTCATCGGCTGCACCATTGGAGCTCCTATTGACATGGAGCAGAGATGAAATTGATTCCATTGCACCAGGTATTCCAGCAACCCGCAGTGAATTTTGCTTTTTACCTGCTAGTTTGGACAAGATTTCGGCAGCTGATTGCCTGATCTCTTCCTCTTGTGGATCTTTCCAGTTCAGCATCTCAACTAACCTTTCAATGACCCATAAAGTTATTCCAATTTTTTGGAGGGTGTCATCAGATAATTGCTCATTCATTGCAAACTTTCGAAGAATCCTTGCTCCAATGAGCTGCTCATCAGGAGAATTTGAAGCCAAGAGATCCATAGCAAAAGAAACCATATCCATTTCCAAGCCATCAAAAATGCTTCCATTAACACATCTTGAGTAGGCATCATAGAAGAACCTTCGGGTTGAAACAATTCCTGACGGCCCCAACTCACACTCGCTGTTCACCTCATCCAACAATTTGCAGCAAATGACCTTCCACTCCCAATATGCTTTCTCCAATAAGAAAAACAGAGCTTCTGCCAAGGCTAATGCATAGAATATGGTGAGAGCTGATTTCCGGTTCCTCTTGTCAGTATCTCCTTTCGCCACGTTACCATAGTTATGCTCGATCAGCTTCATTAATGAGAGAACCACACAAGCCGTTGCAGATAAAAGCTGGAGCCAATAAAGAATCTTACTGATGTTTCTCGACAGGAAAACCCATTGAGCATATGGCAGAAGAGGAACATCTGAAGTTGTCCATGTCCGATTAGGCATTTTTGGACGATCCCAGTTTCTGGATTTTGCCTCATGGGAACTTTCTGCAATGTCTCTGTTTCGTTGGCTCTGCACCCCAATTGCATGAAATGGCCGGAAAATTGCTTTGACAGTTTCAAAAAGAAAGTGTGAGCTGGATCTCAATGCTCGGAAACTGTTAATTCCTGCATCGGCGATTGACCATGTGGCTTGGTGTTGCCATACAAGCTCATGGCTCCTGCTGAATATTCGAGTCCCTTCAATTAACAGAATGATGGTGATGAACCAGAAATCGGTTTTTGCTAAAGTAATGGCGAAACCGCCTAGAAGAACAACCGTTGCCCAGATAAATCCAAGAGTTCCTAGGCCGGTAGCTGCTTTCTCCAGAACTGCAAGCCGGAGAGCGAAGAGGGTCAGCTTCTTTTCCGGTGCACGGACTGCTGCTCTTGTCGGAGAAACAGAATTCGTATTGCTGCTGTCTCTCTTCTCGATACTGCTCCAGGGTTCAAAAATGGTTGAGCTGCCGCTTTGAGCAAGCTCGTCGAGCTCAGCAATCTGCAAACGAATGTTCTGTTCATCGTCAGATGAATTCTCGCGATCCATGTTGCAGGATCAAACCAGCTTGCAAGCTAGATGCTTCTTTCTCAATGGGTTGAATTGATCGATGCTGAAATTTGGCTTTGAATTACTGGTAGAACAAGGCAAGTTTCAGGTTTGAAATACACCGTGTATAGAGCTGTGCAGGAGATAATGAATGAATGTTGCTTTATATATAAAGAGGAAAATGAGCTTTGGGAGCACTTTTTTGACGTGGAAATGAAGAGGAAAGTGTAACACTGAGTTGCTTAACTTTCTGTCACTTCTCAGGAAGTTGGTTATGCCTTGTTTCTAGTTTCCCCTGTATTGCGATGGAACACAGAAGGAGAGAAGGGAAAAAGAGGGTTAAAACCCTTGCTATTGATTGTGTCTATTTCATGTACATGAGGGACCTATATATAGAGTTTAGGCTAGGAATAATCCTAGGTATAGCTATACAATACAGGGGCCTACGCTATACTTTATACAGTTACAATACACATACACGGTAACACCCCCCCTCAAACTCAAGTAGGGTTTGTAGAGACCAACTTGAGTTTGGAAACTAAATCGAGATGGCGTCCTGGAGGATGAGATTTGGTGAAGATGTCTGCAGGCTGATCTGTGGAAGAGACGGAGAGGAGACGCACAGTGCCACTGGTAATGTGCTGACGAATGAAATGACAATCAATTTCAATATGTTTAGTGCGTTCGTGAAATACATCATTATGAGCAATCTGAAGAGCACTACGATTGTCACAGTAAAGAACAGTAGCTGTCGGGAGAGGAACTCCCATAGTAGTAAGAAGCCAACGAAGCCAAAGAAGTTCTTGGGTAGTATCGGCGAGAGCACGATATTCAGCCTCAGTGCTAGAGCGGGCGGTGACAGTTTGCTTCTTGCTACGCCAGGAAATAAGGGAGGTGCCAAGAAAGAAACAGTAGCCAGTGGTAGAACGGCGGTCAGTCGGATCACCGGCCCAGTCAGCGTCGGAGTAGGCACGCAACTCAAGGGAAGAGGCGGTAGAAAAATGAAGACCATGATATAGGGTACCTTTAATATATCGAAGGATCCGGAGAACAGCTGCATAATGAGAAGAGCGAGGAGCAGACATAAACTGACTGACAAGATGTACTGCATAGGCAAGATCGGGCCGAGTAACAGTGAGATAAACAAGGCTGCCAACTAACTGTCGGTACAAGGTAGCATCATGGAGAGGTGTACCATCTAGAGGAGTGAGGCGAACATTAGGCTCGAGAGGAGTTGAAGCAGTCTTGCTATCAGTAAGACCAGCACGGGTGAGGAGATCAGAAACATACTTGGCCTGAGAAAGATAGTATCCCCGAGAATCAGAAGAAATCTCAAGACCCAAAAAATAGCTAAGGGAACCAAGATCCTTCATCTCAAAGTGCTGGCTAAGAAACTGTTTCAGAGTAGAAATGCCAGTAGAATCATCACCAGTGATAATCATATCATCAACATAGAGAAGCAAAAGAATGGTGCCATGATCAGTCTGACGAACAAAAAGAGCGGAGTCATAGGGACTAGATGTAAAGCCGAAATCTCCAATAACAGAACTGAATTTGGCAAACCAGGCTCGAGGAGCTTGCTTGAGTCCATACAAGGCGCGACGGAGGTGACAGACCTGGTTAGGTAAATGATCATACCCAGGAGGTGGTTGCATGTAGACTTCTTCATGAAGATCACCATTTAGAAATGCATTCTTAACATCCATCTGAAATAATCCCCATTGGCGGACAGCGGCCACAGCTAGGAGACTCCGGACAGAAGTAAGACGGGCGACAGGAGCAAAGGTCTCTTCATAGTCAATTCCATACTCCTGAGTAAAGCCTTTGGCAACGAGGCGAGCCTTATAGCGTTCAATAGCTCCATCAGAGCGAGTCTTGATCTTGTAAACCCATTTACATCCAATGGCATGTTTGCCCAGGGGAAGATCAACCAAGTCCCAAGTATGAGTTTTGTGTAAAGCCTGTAATTCAGTATCCATTGCTTGCTGCCAAAGAGGGTTAGTACAAGCCTCGCGATAAGATTGAGGCTCATGTTGAGAAAGAATAGTGGAGAAACAATGAAAGTCACGAAGATGGACTGGCAATTCTCTTACCCGAGTAGAACGGCGAAGAGCTGGAGGAGGAGTGGGAACGAGATTGTCAGGATCGTCAGGCGGGACGGGCACTGCAGGAGGGGCCGTAGTTGGTGTATCTGAACCTGTGTCAACATCATCAGGAAATAAAGAAATAGAGGGGTTAGTAAATAAAGAAAGGGTAGATGAGGAAGGGAGATGAAATTTGGAGAGAGAGGAGAACAGTTTGTGTTCCCAAAAGACCACATGACGGGAAATACGAAGACGTTTGGAAATAGGATCCCAACACCTATAGCCTTTGTGTTCTATCCCATAACCCAAGAAGCAGCAGAGACGGGCACGAGGTTGAAGCTTGGTACGTTCATGTGGTTGAAGTAACACAAAACAGGCACAGCCAAAAACACGGAGAGTACTGTAGTGAGGAGGTGTACCATAAAGCCGTTCATGGGGAGATTGATTATTAATGACAGGAGAGGGAATGTGGTTGATGGTGAAAACGGCGGTGAGAGCAGCTTCTCCCCAAAAATGCTCAGGACAGGAGGAAGAGAGAAGAAGAGAACGAACAGTGTCCAAAATGTGACGATGTTTGCGTTCGGCGCGACCATTTTGCTGAGAAGTGCCTGGGCAAGAACGATGAGGAAGGGTGCCTTGTTGTTGAAGAAATTGGAGGAAGTCAGTGTCGCGGTACTCCATAGCATTATCTGCACGAAAGATTTTAATAGGACGCGAAAACTGAGTGGTAATCATGCGGGCAAAGTTATAGTAAATCTGTTTCAGTTCAGAGCGATGCTGCATAAGATAAATCCAAGTAAAGCGAGAATAATCATCAATGAAGATAACAAAATACTTGGATCCACCCATGGTGGTGGTAGGAGAGGGACCCCAAATATCAGAATGAACTAAGTCAAATGGGGCATTAGAAACAGAATCACTATTTGAAAAAGGTAAAGCAGGTTGTTTACCGAGCTGACAAGATAAACAATCATCATGTTTATTTATTACAGGGCCCAAAATACCACTAGAAGCCAATTTTTGTAAACGACTGAAGGAAATATGTCCTAAGCGAGCATGCCAAAGAGTTAAAGAGGGAGGAGTTGAGGCAGCAGCGGAG
The DNA here is from genome assembly GCA_039720395.1 of Liquidambar formosana. Classification (NCBI taxonomy): domain Eukaryota; kingdom Viridiplantae; phylum Streptophyta; class Magnoliopsida; order Saxifragales; family Altingiaceae; genus Liquidambar; species Liquidambar formosana. Next base: position 6,936,967 of record CM077822.1, read on the forward strand.
TGAGCGGGAGAGGTAAGGTGGGATGGAGTGTGGAAGTTGATCAATTCAAATAAACGTCCAACTCTACGGCCGGTCCCAAGCGTCTGTCCCGTCTTTGGATCCTGTACAATACAACCAGTAGAAGAGAAGGTAACATTAAGACCAAGTTCACAAAGTTGTCCCACAGAAATAAGATTTAAAGTGAGTTGAGGAATGAAATAAGTATCAGGGAGAGACACTTTGGAGTTAGAGATTTGTCCAATGTGATTAATATGCATGTGAGAGCCATCAGCAGTATGAATAGGAGGAAGATGAGAAGTATGAACTTGAGTAGTGAAAAGAGAGTGATCAGATGTCATATGATTACAACAGGCTGAGTCAAAATACCAAGAGGAAGTACCTGGTGTGACGGAGAGAGCAGTAGGAGGAGGGTTACCAGAAGTAGAGAGGACCTGTTTGAGAAGAGCAGTGAGATCGGCATTAGAGAGAGATGAAGTGGGAGAGGTAGGTGGAGAGATGTCCTCAGTAGCAGCAGCAGTAGTAGCAGCAGTAGTAGAACGATGGTGAGGCTTGAACCTGTTAGACCTAGATGAATTTCCTCTGGAATGATCATGTCGAGGTTGTGGGTTTGGATTGCGTGGACAGTCATTTAAGAAATGACCTGGACCGCGCTTGTGACAGTGCTTGCAGACTCGAATAGGACAGTGAAGCAGAGTATGGTTCGGCGCATGACAAAACTTGCAACCTGATAGAGATGGACGCCCAGAAGGAGGAGTGGCCATAGCAGTGTGGGCCGGTGCTGAGAAGGGAGTTGCAAGAGCAGATTCAGTAGAAGGAGGAAGGCGAGTACAGCGTCGAGTCTCATATGCAACAAGTTCAGAAACAGCACTTTCCAAGGTCGGTAATGGAGTGCGATGAAGCAAAATGGCACGTGTAGGTTCGAATACATCATCCAAGGCCATCAAAAAATGGATTAGACGCTGCTGATTTCGGTAACTGAGAAATTTCGCCGCATCCTGAGAACAGGTCCAAGTAGGTTCTGAAGCGGCCAATTGATCCCAAAAGGCCTGCATCCGGGAGTGGAAAATGTCAATTGCTTCTCCAGGTTCTTGACGCATGCGGTGAAGTTGATCTAAAAGTTGGTACTGATGAGAGAGACCAGCAGTGGTGTAGCGGTCGGCAAGAAAATCCCAAGCAGCTTTGGCGGTTTCAAAACGGCCAAACTGCATACCAATGGATGGAATAGAGGTACTGCGAAAAGCAGAGATGATCTTTTGATTCTTACTGTCCCACTCTTCAAGACGATCCACAAATTTTTCTTCAAGTTCTTCTGTCCCTTTCTTTGGTTCAGTGACATCACCAGTGACAATTCGCCAGAGTTTGTGACCACGAAGGTAGCCAGACATGGCTTGAGCCCAGAGAACATAATTCTGGCCATTTAAGACCAGAGGGATGTTGATAGCAAGCTCTGGGTTACTCATAACTGCACACTCGGAGTAGAATTAGCCAAAAAGGAGCTCAAAAATGAGATCAGAGGGCTGAAAATACCTAAGAATGACTGTTTGTTTGCTGAAAATGGTCCAGAAATGGAGAAAATGAAGAAAAATCAGCAAACAGATGCAGTATGGCTGACGTGGCAGCAGTGCTGATGTGGCAGTGGTGGTTGCTGACGTGGCGCTGACGTGGTGCTGACGTGGCAGTGGTGGGTGCTGACGTGGCAGTGGTGCGCTGACGTGGCAGTGGTGTGCTGACGTGGCAGTGACGTCGCGCTGACGTGGCTGATGACGTGGCGCTGACGTGGCAGTGGTGGCTGCTGACGTGGCCGCTGACGTGGCAGTTGTGCGCTGACGTGGCAGTGACGTCGCGCTGAGGTGGCGCTGACGTGGCAGTGGTGGTTGCTGACGTGGCTGATGACGTGGCAGCGAGGCGCTGACGTGGCAGTGACGTGGCTGCTGACGTGGCTGCGACGTGGCAGTAATCTGCTGACGTGGCTGATGACGTGGCAGTGGTGGCTGCTGACGTGGCCGCTGACGTGGCGTGGTGTGCTGACGTGGCAGTGGTGCGCGCTGACGTGGCCGTGACGTGGCGCTGACGTGGCAGTGGTGGTTGCTGACGTGGCGATGACGTGGCGATGACGTGGCGATGACGTGGCTGTGGTGGTTGCTGACGTGTCGATGACGTGGCAGTTACGTGGCGCTGACGTGGGAGTTAGGTGGCGCTGACGTGGCGCTGATTAGACGCTGCTGACGTAAGCGCTGACGTAAGCGCTGGAGGCGTTGTGAAGATGGCGCGTGGCAGCGCGTGGCAGAGCTCAGTGCGCGTGGATCTGACGCGCCTGCAAAGAGGTGGCGCGTGTGGGCGCGTGGAGAGCTTTCTGGTGAGCTGGTTGACGGCTCTTTGTAGAGCAAAGTGAGGCGAGGCAAGTGGATGTGGTGCAAAGGTTGGGTGATGTGCAGAACGTACCCAAAAATGCGAAAAATAGCTTCGACTTGCTGTGCGCGTGGATCTGACGCGCCTGCAAATTGGTGGCGCGTGTGGGCGCGTGGGGAGCTTGCTGGTGAGCTGGTTGGCGGCGTTTTGTAGAGCAGAGAGAGGCGAGGCAGGTGGGTGTGGTGCAAAGGTTGGGTGATGTGCAGAACGAACCTGAAAAATGTGAAAAGGCTTCGGCTTGCTCGTCACCGGAAATGGGAGAGAAAAAAAAAAACTTTCAGAGGACCAAACCCCGCTCTGATACCATATTGCGATGGAACACAGAAGGAGAGAAGGGAAAAAGAGGGTTAAAACCCTTGCTATTGATTGTGTCTATTTCATGTACATGAGGGACCTATATATAGAGTTTAGGCTAGGAATAATCCTAGGTATAGCTATACAATACAGGGGCCTACGCTATACTTTATACAGTTACAATACACATACACGGTAACACCCTGAAACTTGGGCGAAGCTTTGCTTCTCTCTCTCTCTCTCTCTCTCTCTCTCTCTCTCTCTCTTCCCTGTTTAAAAGTGTCCTGCTTCCGGCTAGGATTTCCTTGATTAGCAAGTTTCTTGATGAAACAACCAAAAACCCAAAATGCCTTTTTATCACACTAACCAAGAGAAAAGCAACTTCTCTCTTTTGTTATGCCTTTTATACTTTTTCTCCAACTGAAAAAAGAAAAAAAAAAATCCATTTGGGAAGTTACCATGTTGCCCTGCTGGATGTCTTATTAAAAATCCATTTGACTTTTTAATAAGAGAATTAATTATATCAAATGGGGGCTAATAAGGGAATTAATTATATCAAATGGGGGCTTAAGCAATAACACTGACGAAGCTAGTCTTCTTCAGGAAGAGGGGGGTGGGAATAAGTTGGAACAATTTTCCGACTAGAATTCATGAGGAAGGAGTCAATGATTCAACTTTGATGAGATACGTTTAAAAAATAAACTAGTTGCCTACTGAATTTTGATTTGTTGTAAGAATGATCAATTCATGATAACAATAGTGAATGAAACCATTAACATAAATGACATGATTTCTCGTATAGTATGACCTATTTTAAAAACCTTTTCCCTACTCTTTCTCTATTTTTATTTTTTGTTTTTTAATTGATTTTTTTGGTGGGGGTCTGGCGGTGTTCATTGTCACTTAGTCATTGAAAGTCTTTAAACAATAACACCGACAAAGTTTTCTTCAGGAAGAGGGGGGTTGGAATAAGTTTGAACAATTTTCCAACTAGAATTCATAGAGGAAGGAGTCAATTATCCAACTTTGATGAGATACATTTAAAAAATAAACCATTTGCCTACCGAGTTTTGATTTGGTGTCAGAATGACCAATTCATGATAACAATAGTGAATGAAACCATTAACATAAATGACATGATTTCTTGTATGACCTATTTTAAAAACCTTTTCCCTACTCTTTCTCTATTCTTATTTTTTTATTTTTTTAATTAATTTTTTTGGTGGGGGCCTGGCGGAGTTTATTGTCACTTAGGCATTAAAAGTCTTTAAATGTGCAAATGTGGCAATTTAGTTGGAAGTAGCTTGCAGGATTGGGTTACAGGAAGAGTCTTTCTTGTGTCAAAAGGCTGTGATGGGTGCTCCTTAGTCCACACACTTTATCCCTTTGAGTATACGAATATTATTCCCTATCTCACATAATGTTTGACAAATATGCACTGTGGGGCATTTCCAGGGACTTACCAAAGATGCACCACCTTTGGGGGTGCATTTCCATGGGACTTACCCCACAAATACATATAGCGAATAAAAAAAATAAACCGTACATCTATTAATCCAAAATGACCACTGTCTGCCCTTGATTTTTTGGGAATATTAAATTGCATGGAACGTATGCAATCGCGTGATGGGCACGGAGCTAATTATTCTTTTGCCCTATTAAAATTACGTGACGTGTTTTTACGTCGTGTAATATTTATCTAAATCCCCACCTGCTCTCCCAAGCCACCCTTGAAGATCTTCATCTGTTTTAATTTGTTTATTACTTTATTTATTTTTGATATCATGAGGTTTTGAAATAGCTTACGCATTTGATTAATTCATTGAACACTATATGCACGGGACAATTATAAGTTATAAATCCATAAGGATAACCTTAAGAGGGAAATGGTACGTAAATGTCAAACCCTATTGGATTTTATCATAAATTTCAATTGTATCTATGATGACCTATTTGCGACCTGGCCAACCCAACAAAAATTTTGACCCATTTTGTTATTTGGGTAATTTTGACTCAATTCAATTTCTTTGTAATAACCCGCATGTATAAGGGACGTTTCGTTTTTTAGGGTTTCTTTCTTAAGTGAGGAGAGCCAACTTTGGGAGTTATCATTGGGGTGTAAAGGAGATCTAGGGTTTTATGAGTGTTTCACTCTTGTAATCTTTTGCACATAGTGGATTAATTATTATCACTTGTGAATATAGGCATCTTACTGAATCACGTAAATCTTGTGTCTTCTCTTTGTGTGTGTTTGACTTGTTTTTCTATCATTGATTTAATCGTTGCTTGGCTTTTTTGCGCTTTTACACAATAAAATCTAAGAACTCTTATTTGGTAAGAAGCTCCAAGATCACATGGTCCACCTTAGGATTTTTTTTCTATACTCCGTATTTCATTTTCCTTTAGTTTTGCTAATTTCTTGTTCTTCTTCTTCGATTCTAAAGTTATGCCTTAAGCGTCAAATATACAAATACACGCATAGCATGAATGATCTGAAGTTCTGGACCATCTTATTTAATGGTCCGATTGATATATTGAGAGCTGGCCAATGGTTTTTTGCCCTTTTTTCCCCTTGCAAATAGGTTGCCCAATTTTTTTTTTTTTTTAATCCATAATAATATTCAAAACATCAAGTCCTATTCCACCCATGACGAGTGAATACCATTATGCTAAAGGGTTGTCTGCAAAGTCCATGCTCGGCCGGCCCTAGGGTTTTGAAGTGTATGGGTGCCAAAACCTTAATCTCAACCACTTAGGATAAACTACATGATTATTATCCGACATCCAATTCTTTATAAAAGTAATGTCCTTTTTTATTAAAATCCCAAAAACGAGGGAATAAAGGGAGGAGGAAAGACATAAAGCTCTTACGTGAAGCAGCGTAGTTGGTGATTGCGTAAATCGTAAGGATTAATGTGAACCCTACAAGGCTAGCTACGTTTAAGAATCCGGACTCAAAATGGAAATGATTGCTGCATCATATCATGCCAGTTGGCTTAGCTAGATTGCCACGACAAAATCGTATCATTGGGTGAAAATTCCCACGTAGGATAGAGTGGCATGACCAAGAAAACATCCTGTCGTATCATTGGGTGAAAATTGCCACGTAGGATAGAGTGGCATGTGGCATGCCCGAGAAAGAACTAAAGAGATTCGCATAGTGTTAAGTTTTCAGACTTAAAAACTTAAGGTTATAGGTGGAGGATTCAAACGAGTATATTAAATTATGTCAAATTTTATAATTAATTAATGTGAGATGCGATATTTTTTCAACACATACAAATATATATATCTCTATATGGAGAGCGAGAGAGAGAGAGAGAGATCACTTCCGGTTCATTATCCTAGATTGGAGAGTTCCCTAGACATTTTTCTTTGAAGTCGTTAATTGGATTGAAAATCCACATCGGTTAGTTAAGTGGCTTAAGAGATTTTGCTCCAACGACTTCAAAGAGAAGTTCAGAGAATTCTCTAGTCCAAGAACTGGAAGTTTTCTGTATATCGATCATACATCTAAGTAGCACGTATTCTTAATTCTATTGATTGCTTTCGTCTTAAATTTCTCATGAAAATTTTCTATTTCAGAAATTGTGTCATAGAAAGGAAAATTTTTGTTAACATATAATAAGGATATGCCAATCTTAACCTTCTAGATAGATATAAGAGGACAAGAAATCTAGAATGTCATAATTCAATGATATGGGATTTGATTTGTAAATTTACGGCACCTCCCAAGAATTCTACCAGCATTTCTAGTAATAGCGCAATCAAAAAGCCTAAAGACAGCCAACTCTCATAGCTCTTGCACCTTTCAAAGTTAAAAAATGGGGAGCCCTAAAAAAGAGAGTTTTGAGAAATACATGTTTTCCTAAATGGGAGTTTTGAGGAATAAATCTTTTAGTTTCAAAGCATCTCCTCATTTTCAAAGACTTCCATTTGGTTAAGACATTTCTTATGTACATACTGTTATCTCTCCTTCCTAATATAACTACAGGATGCAAAGAGGAGCATCCTCCCAAATTAATTTGGCATTCTTATTCCCAGCTTCCAAATCAACCTGATGCCTTTCTAATTGCTTGGTATTCTCTCTCTCTCATTGAACACTTTGATCAATGAATAGTGAAAGTAATTCAATTTAACTGAAGAGTGACAATTTGGATGGAGACATGACAGATAAACCAGTTAGCAGTTTCAAAGAATTTGAAGTCCCTAGGAGGGGCATCAGTGAAACATGAGCTCAGTGTACAACGCATTGTCAAATTAGAGAATCTTGAGGGTCAAATAAAATGTCAATCTTCATTCCATATGTGTGGATATTAAAGCACATTTTGGGATCACAATTTATGTCTCCTGCCATTGCAGGTCCATTCTTGAACTCTTCAAAAGGAACACTCAAGGACCCATTATGTTGGATGAAAAGGCACATTTTCTGTGAACTACAAGTTTTTGTGTGTAGCTTTATTATATTATTGGGAGAATTAACACTCAGCAATATACCATGATGCCTTTTAAATTAGCCATGACCCAAGGAATCATACTAATCCCAAAAAAAAAAAAAAAGACCAAGGAATCACATTGCATCAACAATCCCACCTAATGGCATCTATATTAATTAATCGTGCTGCTTATTGGTTCATGTTATTGAGATCGAATTTATCCCTGTGGCATTTGAATAATGTGATGAATAAAAGAAAAGCAGGCTCCCAACATAATTTGAAAAGGCTTCATCCGGACAGTTTTGAATGGATCAGGGCGCTACGGATGCAGTTCACTTCTAGGTACCTCCATATGAGTTTGGCATGTAAAATACAAGGGATAAATGACATGGTAAACCAAAAATCTTAAATGAAATTAAGTACAGCCCTTTGCAGCTAGAAGAAAGAAATTATTTGAAGATTTTTTAATGGACTTGGGCATCGACGGCTTATTTAATTAGCTGTGATCAAGAGCTTATTAATTTGAGAAAAAGAATTTATTTGACAAAGCCTTAGTGTCGACGACTACTAGGAACTTACATAATTATTTATTTATTAATTATCACAGAGACCATCGTGTCCAAGTGAAATACTGATTTTGTATATTCAGTGCCGAATCAAGGCACTTTTAGTGATCCCTCAGCAACTTTAATGCAGTTTCAACCAGTGAGTGAATTGTTGTGCTGGGCAAGCTTACTCCATCGGTACCAGATGAAATATTGAAGTTTTCGAGCTCTGTGGTGCTTTCTGCGACACCCTCCAGTTCCTTCTCCATTCCTAGATCCTTGAAAACATGAACATTTGCTTCGTTGTCCCTCATCATCAGAATTGCCAAGTCTATGGCAAACCTCCTTATTCTTGGAGTCTCGATTTGTGGGTACTGGTACTTCTTCAAAATCTGGACTAATGCATAAGCCAATTCAGCCTCTTTAATTTCAGCTCTCTCAAACAGGATTCTCGAGGCTTGAGAAGTGATGAATTGGAAAACATGTGCTGCTAGTCCAACCATTTCTTCTTGTAGCTTCTCCTCTTCTGACAAGATTGCCTTCAGTACCTGTCAGGGAGAGTGAGTAGAAAGAAAAGGGAATGAAGATTATTTCTCTATTTGTAGGTTTGATAGGAGGAGAAAAGCAAAAAACTAGCTGTTGTATACTGCAAGGAACTTACTGTGGGTGCAGCAGCTGCGACACCCTTTAATTGGTGGAAGCATTCTGTTCCAGCGTAGGTGCACAAATTTCTCAAAATTCTTGCTGCGTGAACACGAAGCAACGGAACCTCCAGCGCTCCTACAAGCTTTTCCATCACCTCCAATTTCAAAATGCGGTAACAATTGCTCTTGCTTTCCAATGCCAGCATTGCTATGGCTTCTCCAGATGCAATTTTTAAATGATTATGATTCTCTGGCATCCCTTGTTTAAAAAAGATGTTGAATGTTGAAGAATTTCATCACTTCTTCTTTCTTCTCCAGATTTTTCTGGTTTTCTCTCTTCTTATTCTCTCCAGAAATTTCCAGATTTCTCTCCTTTTCTTTTCTTTCTTGCTTTCTCTAGATTCTTCTTTACTATTCATCATCTTTTTCATCTCTCTTTCTCTCTCTAGAAGCTTCATTTTCTCCCTTCTTTTCCCACCGCCATTGTTGAAGCTTCTAGGAACTTCAAGTCGGTTTCACCGACTTCTTAAGAGCCGGGCAGCATCTATAAAAGGGGTGAGCCTCCTTAGGTGTGTTGTGTGTAGAGTGAAACATAAAATGTGAGTGAGTCTCCCATTGTGCACGTATGGTGTGGTGCAAGTGAGAGCAATTATGAGTGCAATCTTGGGTGTTCTTGAGTGCACCATAAGTTGTGTGTGAGTTACTAGTGTTTATAGCAAGTGTAGAGAAATAATGTGTGAGTGAGGTATCCCTTTGTACAATTTCTTTCCTTGTGAGTGATTATGAGGTATTTGTGTAAAGTGTATTTTATACACAATAAATAAAAGAATTATTTTTACATTTCCGCTGCGTTCTACTCAACAATTTGGTATCAAAGCTAGATCGGTCAGGGACCGGTTTATCAAGGCTTATTGGAGGCGAGCGATCAGGGATCGCGGTTTCAAGACTTCAACGCCAGCTTGTGAGGGAACAACGTGGCAGTGTGGACGGTCAGGGATCGGGTCTTGAAGCATATAAAGCCAAGCAGTAGGTGATCAGTCAGGGACTGATTATCGAGGGGTACCAGGGTAGAGCCAAACAGTCAGGGACTGTTGTTTGCAGCGGTGTTATTGGTCAGGGACCAATTCTGAAGGGTAACAGACCAAGGCGGTCAGAGATTTTTTTTTGGAGGCACTATTTGGAGAGATCGTGCACAGTCCGGGATTGTGGAGCTGATTGGTCAGGGACCAAGCCCACTTGGAGGAGTACAACTGGTTGCGCACCATGGCAGATCTCGCGAATGCAATTGGAGGATTTGAGAAGCTTAATGAGCATAATTATGAATATTGGCGGTTATGCATAGAGGCATATCTCCAAGGCCAGGATTTATGGGAGATCGTTGGCGGCAACGAAACTACTGCACCAGAAAATGCAGAGGTGCTGCGTAAATGGCGAATTAAGGCAGGTAAGGCTATGTTTGTATTAAGAACAACAATTCAAAAAGAAATGATAGAGCATATCCGAGGAGCTGACACTCCAAAGAAAGCCTGGGATAATTTAGCTACGGTATTTTCTAAAACAAATGAAGCTCGACTTCAGTATTTAGAGAATGAGCTCGGAACGATAACTCAGGGGTCTATGACAATTGGTCAATACTTCATGAGAGTAAAAACCCTTTGTCATGAGATCTCCGAGATTGATCTTGAGGCTCGAATTAGTGAATCTCGGATGAGGCGTATTATCACTAGAGGTTTAAAACCCGAGTATAGCGGGTTCATGACAGCCATAAGTGGATGGCCGGTCCAACCATCCATTGCAGAATTAGAGAGCTTGCTGGCAAACCAGGAAGCTTTGGCTAAACAAATGGCTGGAATCTTATTAAAGAATAATGAAGAGGAGGCACTCTTCAGTAATAGAAGTAATGGAAGATCAAGATGGCAGAATGGTACAAAATCAGATAAAGAAGAAGTAGACAGATCAAAGAGGCAACAAGAGAGGAGCTCAGAACCAGGGGGAGCTCAACAAGGCGACAGAGATGATCGACGATTCTCGGATGTCAGGCGACGCACTGGTGAGTGCTACATCTGCGGTAAGAAAGGTCATTACGCAAGAGATTGTCGGCTAAGGAGAAAAATAATTGAAGGTAATGTAGCAACCTCCAATGATTACCAAGACAACAGTGAAGAAGAGTGGGATCTTCAAGCATCTTTTGCAACATTGGCATTACGAGAAGATGGCTACTCAAGTGAGGAAGAATGGGATCTCCAAGCAACGTCCGAGTTCTTTGAAGATAACTACTCAAAAAAGGTGATAGACTTCGAATCGTCCTCGCAAGTTTTTGATGAAGACTGTTCAGAACAAGAGATAGACTTTGATGAAAGGGTAGGGCAGCAGATCAACTCAGTCATAAAGGAAGTACCCTCTTCAAGGTCATCTCAAGTGGTAGAGTTGCTAGAGTCCAAAGATTCGGAGGATGAGTTGCAAGAGAAACTGGGGGAGCAAACTCTGCAAGAGGTTCAGCCGAGTCAAGAAGATGTGACTAAGGAAATTGGGCTACAACTTAGGAAAGCAACAAGACTACAAAAACCTAGCTTAGAGTATGTTGATGTCACATCAGTAAAAGAAGAAGAGATAAGGAAAGAAGCAGGTATGATCGACAAAGGATCTAGTGCTACAAGGTATGATCATCCAAAAAGAATAAAGAAGAAAGAGTCAGTGCTGAGGGGGAGTGTTGAAGAATTTCATCACTTCTTCTTTCTTCTCCAGATTTTCTGGTTTTCTCTCTTCTTATTCTCTCCAGAAATTTCCAGATTTCTCTCCTTTTCTTTTCTTTCTTTCTTTCTCTAGATTCTTCTTTACTATTCATCATCTTTTTCATCTCTCTTTCTCTCTCTAGAAGCTTCATTTTCTCCCTTCTTTTCCCACCGCCATTGTTGAAGCTTCTAGCAACTTCAAGTCGGTTTCACCGACTTCTTAAGAGCCGGGCAGCATCTATAAAAGGGGTGAGCCTCCTTAGGTGTGTTGTGTGTAGAGTGAAACATAAAGTGTGAGTGAGTCTCCCATTGTGCACGTATGGTGTGGTGCAAGTGAGAGCAATTATGAGTGCAATCTTGGGTGTTCTTGAGTGCACCATAAGTTGTGTGTGAGTTACTAGTGTTTATAGCAAGTGTAGAGAAATAATGTGTGAGTGAGGTATCCCTTTGTACAATTTCTTTCCTTGTGAGTGATTATGAGGTATTTGTGTAAAGTGTATTTTATACACAATAAATAAAAGAATTATTTTTACATTTCCGCTGCGTTCTACTCAACATTGAACAATTCCTTGATTACTCCACCTGTGCCCCCGACTTTCTCCGTTGCATCCTCTTCCAATGCTAGATTGGTCAAAAACTCTATACTCAATTGTTGAAGCAATGGGTGTTTTTCTCCATACCGTAATATATCTCTGATGTTGCTAATTATGAAAACAATCTCCGAAATCCCTCTCCGTAGATGTTTTCCTGTGGTCCATGTCATGCTCGCCAACATCTTCACCAATTGCAGGGATCGTTTCACTGCCATAATCTGAGATGCTGTAGTATTTTCATCCTTCAACCACCTCTCTCCAGCATGTGTAAATTCTATAATTTTTGATAGAAGGTCCCTCGTATTTCCAATCTTACCACAGTTATCATGGTCACGAGCAAGTTTCTTTAGAATAAGAAGACCCAAATTATTGAATGTACAGAACCGATAATTTTCTTGGCCAAAATTGACAGAAATCACATCAGCTGCACCACTGGAGCTATTTTTGGCATGGAGCAGAGACGAAATCGATTCCATTGCACCAGGTATTCCAGCAACCCGAAGGGAATTTTGCTTTTTCCCAGCTAGCTTCGACAAGATTTCTGCAGCTGATTGCCTGATCTCTTCTTCTTGTGGATCTTTCCAATTCAGCATGTCAACTAATCTTTCAATCACTGATAAAGTTACTCCAATTTTTTTCAGGGTGTAATCAGAAAACTGCTCCTTCATTGAAAATTGTCGAAGAATCCTAGCTCCAATGAGCTCCTCATCGAGGGAATTTGAAGCCAGGAGATCCATAGCAAACGAAGCCATATCCATTTCCAGGCCATCAAAAATGCTTCCATTAAGACATCTTGAGTAGGCATCATAGACGAACCTTCTGATTGATACGATTCCCAAATCCCCCAATTCACACTCCTCATTCACCTCTTCGAGCAGTTTGCAGTAAATGACCTTCCACTCGCAGTAAGCTTTCTCCAGTAAGAACAGCAGAGCTTCCGCCAAGGCTAAGGCATAGAATACGTTCAGAGCCGATTGTCGGTTCCTCCGGTCAGTATCTTCTTTCTCCACACTACCATAGTTATGCTCGACGAGCTTCGTTGATGAAAGAACCGCACAAGCTGTTGCAGATAAAAGCTGGAGCCAATAAAGAAGTTTACTGATTTTTCGACCATATGGCAAAAGAGGAACATCTGAACCTGAACGTGTCCAAGCAAGCATTTTTCGACGATTCCAATTTCTGGGTTTTGCTACATGGGTACTCTCTGTAATATCTCCGCTATGTTGGCACTGCCTCGGAGTTTCATGAAGTGGCCGGAAAATTGATTTGAAAGTTCCGATCAGAGAGTGTGAGCTGGACTTCAAATGCCGGAAACGGTTAATTCCGGCATCCGCGATTGACCACGCGGCTTGGTGATGTTGCCATTTAAGTTCATGGCTCCGGCTGAATATTCTAGTCCCTTCGATTAACAGAATAATGGTGATGAACCAAAAGTCAGTCTTTGATAAAGTAACGGCAAAACCGCCAAGAAGAACAACAGTTGCCCAGATAAAGCCCAAAGTTCCTAAGCCGGTAGCTGCTTTCTCAAGAACCGCAAGCTGGAGAGCAAAGAGGGTCAGCTTCTTTTCCGGTGCACAGACAGCCGGTGCTCTTGTTGGAGAAACAGAATTTGCATTCTTCTCCACACGGCCCTGGGGTTCAAAAATGGTGGAGCTGCCGGCCGTTTGACTAAGCTTGTTGAGCTCAGCAATGGGCAAACGAATGCTCCGGTCATGTTCAGCAGAATCACCACCATCCATGTCGGCTATTGGATTTTTGGCTATGAAATGATAGAACAACGTGATCGAATTTCTGGTTTGAAGTATTGGGTATGTGTGTTGAGCTGTGCGGCAGAGGATGGTTGAGTCTTGCTTTTATAGACAATGGGGAAGATGGAGAAAATTTTGTATTCTCCGTATCATAATCCAATAAGAGTGGAGATTTGATATATTCAATTTTTTCTAATATCATAGTTGACAATTCCGCCGGTGTGATATTGGACATATGTTGTGGAGATGATGGCTTCTACTCCCTTTTTTTCCATGTTTTTTTTTTTGTCCATTTCTACTCCCTTTGATATTTGATATTTCCATACTTCTGAAAAAACCCGTTTTGTTATAAAATCTTTTTAAATGTTTCCATATTAATATAAATGTTTTAAAATACTGAAGCATACAAAATATATTTTTTTTATTATTTATTCTTTCAACAAGGGTATCCAATTGTACAAAACATTATAAATGATAAAATATTCACGAAAAAAAATTACATTTTAGGAAATTAATTCAAAAAAATTATTGCCTTTTTTGAATGAAACAATCCTAAAAAGCAAATATATATATATATATATATATATATATAGGGTTAAGATCAACATACATACTTTTTTATACAAATTCTTACACAAATTTTTAGATAACTTATCTCTAATTCATATTTTGTGAAACGCACCGTTGGATTAAATAGTCTTCACACATAAGTCATGCACGCCAAAAATCAAATTGATCCGAAATTTTTTGCCATTCGATCCAAAAACCCATCTTTTTAATGACTAAAAATCTCACATTTATGAATGAAACGGCTTTTAATCTCGGATTAACTTGACTTTTTGCATAAATGACCTATGTGGGAAGACTATCCAATCAAATGGTGGGTTTCGTAAAATATGAATTGGAAATTGGTTATCTAAACACTTATGTAAGAATTTATGTAAAAAATTGTATATATTGATCCTAACCCCCCCAACACGCGCACACACACACATATATATATATATATAACCTACAATAATAGTGATATAGATAACAAATTATCACGGTTTAAGAATCGGATATCCAAATTCAAATATTCACTTCCTCACCACCGAATACATTGGCTTGTGAATAAACTGTCAATCACATGGGAGGGACTAGTATAGACTTGAACTACATCAAGGATGGGATTAGGATACCCATGAATGACAAAATAATAATAATAATAATGATAAAATATTCAACTTGAACTTATTTCGGAAGGAGCCAATCATTCAATTTAAAGTATTTGCGTTTAAAAGTAAACCCAGTTGCCTCCTCGCACCAAAAAATGAAAATAAAAATGAAAATCCAGTTGCGTCCCAGCAGTTTCAACTTATTGGTACGAGAATGACCAATTCATGATAACAATCGTTCAATGCATTATTGGTACGAGAATGACCAATTCATGATAACAATTGTTCAATGCATGATGCATGCAACGGGTTGGGTTACAGAAAGTCTTCCTTCGTCCCCTTTCTTTCCTTTTTTCTCTCTATTTTTTGGGTCCAACACGGCAACACTAAGTCTTCCATCGCCCCCTTTCTATCCTTTTTTTCTCTCTATTTTTTGGGTCCAACACGGCAACACTATACTAATACCTTTTGAGTTTATCAATCTGTTCTGACTTATATACGAATACTATTCCGATCCGACTACTTAACCCTTTTTTTGGTCCAATACTACTTATCCCACTTCAAACAAAGCTGTTAAAGACTTTTTTTTTTAATCCAACAATCATATCTTATCCAACATTTTTATCCAGCATATCAAACATAGCATTTGAGTATACGTTTCGACCGTTTACTATTTCTGTTTCAATTTTGGCAAAAAAAAAGACCTCACAACCACTTTTCAAATTAGTCTTTTTTTATTTTTCATAAAACCTTAAAAAATCAAAATAAATAAAGATGCAAATAAAATTAATGAGTGACAATAACTCCCTAACACAAAATGTTAATGGGGGCTTCCTTAGGGCCCACCCTCTAAAAGATGCATTGTAAACACATTGATTTTTTTAGAGAGTTGCCCGCTAACCAAAAAAAAGAAAAAAAATTGGTCTAATAAAAAAAAAGAAAAAAATATTGGTACTCTTAACATGCTATGTAATCCTTTTTTCTTTTTTTAATAAGAAACTCATTGTATTAATCTAAAAAGAGCAGTACAAATTTGGACAAGGAGTCCAAAGAGCAAACCAAAAGAGAGAGCAAAGCTCAACCCCTATAAAAGAAGCATCAAAAAGAGAACATGCTGAAATAAACAAAACAGAATGCAAACAGCCAACCAGCAAAACACAAAAGAATCAAAGGGGATAAAAATGGCCCCCAATAACACTTCTCTTAACTGCCTTCGAAGCACAAATCTCAATCCAATTCCTCACTATCAAAAATAGAGGAATTCCTTCAAAAGATTTGTGCACCGAAGCCCATAAAGAAGCAAAAAAAAAAAAAAAAAAAAAAAAAAAAAAAAAAAAAAAAAACCCTACCCACAACTCATCAATCTCTTTATGAAATTCCTTAAAAATCCTAGCATTCCACTCAATCCAAATCATCCAAATAATGGCCATCATTGCACTACTCCATAAAACCTTCGGTCTTTTGGAACAACCTAAACCTCTGAAATCAACCTCAAGCAAACCACCAATGAACTCAGGTCTAACCCAATTCAAACCAACAAGGATGAAAAGACGCTACCACAGCTTAATCGCAACCTCACAGTGAAAGAATAAATGATCCATTGATTCTCTTTTGCTTCTACACAGGACACACTAATGCGGAGAAAGACAAGAAGTTAGCCTTTTCCTTTGAACCCAATCACTAATATTAGTCCTTTGATGAGCAGCCGACCGAATTAACCAAGATCTTAATCTTCAAAGGCACAACAGATTTCCAAATCAATCTAGTAGGAAAAAACACCGAAACCGAGGAGTCCTCTCTCAAAGAATCAAAATCGGATTTGGAAGAAAAAAACATTAGAGGAATGATTAATCCACAATCTTCTATCAGAACTAGAAGGAACAATCAAAACATTCTGAATAGAGGTAAGAAGAACCACCATCTCCTCAGACTCTCTATCGTTAAGGTTACGGGATAGAAAAAAATTCCAGCTCAAGGAACTAGAATCCACACTAACCATATCAGCAATAACAACATTTTTGGCTTTAGAAAGATGGAATAACCGAGGGAATAAATCTGACAAAGTTCTTTCTCCTAACCCACACATCTTCCCAAAAACGAATATGGGCCCCATTATGAAGAAAAAGTTTAACAAGGTTCAAAAAACAAGGAAGACCTTGAGAGATAAATTTCCAAAGGCAACGAAAGCATTCCCTTTCCAAAATATTAGAATCCCACCCATTATTTTGAATACCATACTTGCTTTTAATTACAGAATGCCAAAGAAAATCGTGTTCAATAGGGAACCTCCACAACCATTTCCCCATAAGAGCAACATTTCTAAGGACAATGTAACCAAGCCCAAACCACCTTTCTCCTTAGACCTAGAAACAACTTCCCATTTAACCTAGTGGTCCTTCTTACCTTTCCCACTACCTTCCCACAAAAAAATCTCTTTGCATTTTCTCAATTTTAAAGGCAACTTTCTTAGGAATCTTAAACAAAGACAAATAATAGGTAGGAATACTACTAAGAATGGAGCTAACCAAGGTTAATCTTCCCCCCTAGAAATATAAGTTTTCTTCCAACCATCAAATCTTTTACTGATCTTTTTAAGCACCCCATCCCAAAGGCTGGTGGCTAAGGGATTGCCTCCTAGAGGTATACCTAAATACTTCATAAGCCAACCACTGATAGAACAACCAATCAAAGCCGCTATTCTCTCCAACTTAGCAGACTCAACATTTATACCTCCTATGGAACTTTTGGACAAATTGACTTTCAATCCAGAAAGCAACTCAAAACCTTTCACTAAAATGGTCACATTCTCTATATTCCTTTCATCAGCCTCAAGAAAAAGAATGGTATCATCAGCAAATTGAAGATGAGAAATCTTGATTATCTCTCTCCCCACTTTAAAACCTTTTATGATATCCCTCTCCTTATCCTTGCTCATCATTCTACTTAGAGTATCAACCACCAAATTAAGTGAATAAAAACGAAGATAAAGGATCCCCCTGCCTAAGACCTCTAGAGGCCCTAAACCATCCTCTAGGTCTACCATTAACTATCACAGCAAAGTTCATAAACTTAAGACACCCTCTAATCCACCCTCTCCATTTATCCCCAAAACCTTTTTTCTCAAGCACATAGTCAATAAAGCTCCAATCAACATGGTCATAAGCATTCTCAAAGTCAATTTTAAAAATAATGCATTCCTTTCTCATTTTCTTGTAATCCTCCACCAATTCATTGGCAACTAGCACCGAATCAAGAATCTGCCTATCCTTAGCAAAAGCTCCTTGGGCACCAATGATCGTCTTTTTGAGCACCTCTCTAAGTTTGTGAGATAGGACTTTAGCAACAATCTTGTAAAGGCTAGTAACTAAGCTTATAGGCCTAAAATCACTGACTTTGATGGATCTATGCTATGTAATCCAAATTGACCATTGTCAAGCATCATTCTTTGGAATAGTAAACTAACCGTATGAGAGTTGGGATCCTAATTTACCTTGTAATGCATATAGCTCTTTTTCTATTAAAATAAAAAATATATATTTAAAAAAAAACATATGAGAAGTACATGAATATTAAACTAATAATAATTATTATAAAGGATAGAAAATTAACAGGGTATCGTCAAATCTGTATTTGCACTATGACTATATTTGTTAAGTGAGAATAGAGGAAGGAATGGAATTCTATTGCTAAAAAAAAAAAGATGTTTGGTAAGACCAAAGGAATGGAATTGTGATTCTCGACCATGGCTCATTCCCCGACACGAAGGAATAGATATTCTTCTCCCTACCAAGATGAATGACCATTCTATCTCTCAAGGAATGAAAAAAATATATTAAAATATTAATCTGACACTTATTAATCACTCTGCCCCTATCCCTTTCTCTCTCTGTCTCTCTCTCCCTCCCTAGCCCTTCTTTTTCTCTCTTTTTCTTCTGACTTTGCACAGTGCTCTTCCCCGTCCTCCCTCAGACCCTCACCCTGTGTTTGGTTGGGTGGAAAAGGGGAGGGAAGGAAAGGGGGGGAGGGAAAAGGGGAGGGAAGGATTCAAAATCCCTTGTTTGGTTGGGAGGGAAAGGAAAACAGGAAGGATCTCGTTTCCGCCCCGCCCACCATTTTTAATCCGCCTAAAAACGGGCGGAAAAGTGGATGGAAATGTGGGGGAAAAACTGAAGTGACCAAAATACCCTTGAATGGGTCTGCTCCAACTGGTTGGCGTTCAATAGAGACTAACGCAGAAGATCAACCCGTCGAGATCTACCAGGAAGATCCCATCGGAGCAACCCTTCAATCCCATCTCAGTTGAAAAAAAAAAAAAACCCAAACCAAGATGCCGGCAATTGCCGTTGCCATCACCGTCACGGAGATTGCGTCTGCACTCTTGGATCGTCGGTAACTGAGGAAGAACCGAATCCGTAGATCTCAAGACTATCGACGGAATGCGAGACGTGGTCTACGGCAACCTCATCGTCCTCGACAGCAAATCCGGACTGCGGGGTATTGCCGGAGACGTCGACGGCGGCGGTGTAGTCCTCGTCGACGCCTTCGCCGGCGACATCTCTTTCTCTCTCTCTGTCTCTCTCTGGTTCTCGTAGTCCTCCCTCTTCAAGAATTTTCTCTCTAAGCTAAAATGGAAAAGCAAAAATGTGTAGAGTTAAATAATTTAACAAAAGAAAAAAAAACCAACAGGCCCAAAAAAATTTTTATTTATTTTATGAGGGTAATATGGTAAAATATCTTCTCTATCTTTTATCCCTTCCCCTTTATCTTCTTTTTTACCAAGCAAAGAGAGAGGAAAGAAAACTCCTTTCCATCCTCCCTACCAAACAATAGGAAGGAAAGAAGATTTCCTTTCCTTAGGGATGGGTTTTCCATTCCCTTCCCCTTTCCTTTCCTTCCCTCTTTCCTTCCCTCCAACCAAACACAGCATCACACACACACACACACACACACACACACTCTCTCTCCCCTACCCCTTCTCTTTCTCTCTTTTTCTTCTGACTTTGCACAATGCTCTTCCCCATCCTCCCTCACACACACATACACACACACACACACACACACACTCTCTCTCTCTCTCTCTCTCTCTCTCTCGCTCTGCTACCCCTTCTCTTTCTCTCTTTTTCTTCTCACTGTACGCAGTGTTCATCCCCATCCTCCATTACAAGGCATACAACCCACGTTTTGCATCAATCACCACCGCTTCGCCGAAGACATGAAGATTCATGTCAAGGGAGGTGGCCACACCTCCCAAAGCTACAACATTTGCACCACCTCCCAAATCTACACGCACCATCCTCTAGAGCATCACATTCTACCAGATGATTATGGTGAAAAAAAAAAAAAAAAACAACAAACAAACAAATAAACACTAATGGTTAAAATTGTAGGTAAATGGGTATAAGATGATGAAGATGATGATCACAGTTCTTTTTTTCTGTGAGATGATGAAAAAAAAAAAGGCAGAGAAAAAATTTGGGTTAGTATTACTGGTAATTAGGTACAGGATGATGATGATAATGATTATAAAAGATAAAGAAAATTATTAATTTAATTGAGGTTATTGGGGAATGAAAATTCCAAACAAAGGGATGGAATAGTCATTGGAATATCCATCCTCTTCTCAAATCCATTTCCATTTCATTCCCTTCTCATTCCATTCAAGCGTACCAAATGCAGCTTATGTTTTTAATTTCTAATGCAGACCATAAAAAAGGGGAACTCGGTTAACGTTTATTGAAAATTTGCTTAATCTTCTAGTCCAGCTAGATAAGCGGGGAGAAAAAAAAATCCGGAATGTTATAATCAAAACATGGGGTTATGATTTGAAGATTCATGGCACCTTCCAAAAATTCTACCAGCATTTCTAGTACTAGCATGATCGGAGTCTTAAAAACAGCCAACTCTCAAAGATTCTGGCTCCTTTCATAGTTCGAATGCCTCTAATTGTACCTTTCGTAGTTCTTTTATCTGACACTGTAAACAAAATTTCTAATTTTATTGATGATAATGAAACTTCCAGCATACAGATCTATAACTCTACATTAAGATAGAATCTGATGGATGATTCAGTGAAAACGAATACTTTCAGAAAGCATGCTTCTGCTAAAATAAAAAAATTCTCCAGCAAATTAGTAAGCATCATACTCCTGGCCTCCCATCCTCGTGGTTATGGGGCTAGACAAAACTCTCCTGTGACCATTAGGTACATAAATAACCCCGTTCACAATGTAACTTCATCACCTCCCCACTTATTAAGGCCATTATGTCCTACAAGAAAGAATAATAATAACTTTAGATTCATTTATAAAAGCAAACAAATAGTTGTAGAATGCTGAATTACAATTCAGGTTTGATATTTATATCTTCAAGCATTTTCTCAAGCAATCTTAACTCCTCAAGTGGAACACTCAAACCCCATTATGTATGGATATAAAAGCACAACTTATAATATGAAAATACTATTCGGGATCACAATTTATATGTCCTAGCATCGCTCGCTCATCTCAAATGGGACTATTTTAAAAACTGAGTAATCACCACAGCTGAAGTCATAGAATCAACTAAGAAATTCATAAAAATGTCTCTATTTTGAATTTTCACGATCATTTGTGATGATGACTATCATTCTTTTAAATTTTTCCATTCAACATGAAGGAATTGTGCCTTCAATACTATGTAATATACACTATGAAGCACGGATACTTCAAGGCGCCTAACAAATCCGTATCGGATACGATACGCCTAGAATACTTCCTGATATGTATCAATCTCCGTACGTATTTGAACAATAACACACATTGCCACGTCATCAGATATTTCTCGGATACATCTCGCATACTTTTAGGATTCCTTTAAAGTTAGTTTATAATTATTTATTTTTAAATAAATAGGGGTAAATTTTTATAATTTAAAAAAAAAAATGTAATACCCATACTTTGATTGAAACAATAAATCCATTTTAATTTTTTCATCTTAGTTATCTTTTCACTATCTATCGTTTAAGGCAACAATTGTAAAACAATAAAGTTAAATGGCTATTTCGTAGTGTTAATGTCTTTATAGTTTTTATCTATGAATGATGAGCATGATTGATTCTTATGGACGTGTTTTTTGTATATCTATTCTTACATATTAATTGATTTTGTGGATGTTTCAAAAAAAAATTATGTTTATTATATATGTTTTAAACCAAATATTAATATTAATATATTTATTTATTAACGTATCCCTTCAATATCATATTCTACATTTTTTTAAAATTACCGAATTGACATATTCGTATATTGTATCCATATCCATGCTTCATAGAATATACATAATGTAAACTTCGTATAACACCAGGAAAGGTAATAGGTTGGAAGGAGAGAATTTTTTCGTGTAATAGGTTGGAAGGAGAGAATTTTTTCGTTGGATCCTTTATTTTTTGTATGGAGTCATGGCTTTCTCTCGTATATATCTCATGTACGAGAGTTTAAGCCCTCTTTTATTTCAATACATAAATAACCTTATCAAAAAAAATATATATATATAACACAAGGAAAGATATTGTAGAAGAACCGTACTACTTCACCCGTGTTTATCACCCATATTTCCACACCCACCTTACCTGGCACCTGACGTGGCAGCCACGTCAGTATTATGTCACAATCTCTCTTTCCTTTTTTGATCTCTTCGTTTTTTTTTTCTTTTTTTCTTTTTTTCCCTGCTCTGGCTAGAAGCAGCCATGGACGCCGTCCGCCGCTACCGTTCTCCCCCTTTTATCCTCGCCGGCGACCCCATCAACATAAACCCATTAATTGAAGCTGCTGCAACCTCCCATTTTTTTTCCCAGAAAAAAGAAAAGGCTCCGGATCTGATTCGGAATGGAGGGTACCGATCCTTCGCCGGATCTGAAGCTCATCGCCGGAAAATATGGAGATAGAGAGAGAGAGACGTACCTGCTGAAGACAGGTCAATTCGCTGGCGGGATTGAGTTAAGTTCGCTGGCGAGAGAGGGGGTGGTGGATCTGAATCAGATCTGAGAAAAAAACATGGAGAAGATGATATCTACATCAGTGGTGCCTTCCTCAATACAGGGAGAAGATGAAATCTGATTTTTTTTGGGGGGGGGGGGGGGTAAAGGTCAGGTCACCTTCTCCAAATATAAGTCGCTGTCGCCGTCGCCGGCGTTTCAACCGAAAAAAATCAGTTCGCTTCCTTCTTCTCTTTCCCCCCCCCCTCTCTTTTTAATTCTTTTTCTTTTCCTCTGCTGACTCTCTCTCTCTCCCCTCCCTTCCCTCTGATCTGCCCTCTCCCCCCATCTCGTTCGCTGGTGGTCTTGAAGGCGTTAGTCTCATCGTTTTTTTTATTTTTTTTTCTGTTCTTGGGTTAAGTGTTGAGACCATGGTCACGGGAGACTTTCTTTCCTGTTGCAAATCATGCTTCTGATGCCAACAAGCGTCCTTTGGGTCAGGGGGTTTTTACCTTCGTGAAGAAGTACACCGGTGAGAGAGGGGTTGTAGGCAGATCTGAAGGATCAGAACCATGCCGTCTTCTTTCTCCAACAAGGCATGCCACGAAGCACGCGCGTGGCAGCCACATCAGTTGCCATGTAAGGGTGGGTGGTCAAAGTGGGTCAACAACACGGGTGGATTAGCATTTTCCATTGCGGAATACCAACGCAGTCTCTAACAAAAGATCTCTGTCATTCGAAACAAATAAGACCCTTAAACTCCTTGGTCAAAGAAACAAGTCAGCAAGGACGAACTGTGGAGAACTTGACCAAACACAGACCTGATAAAAGCTTCAACTGATTGCAAGAAAATCATAACTATATTTGGTTTATTTATTTTAAAAAAAAAAAAAAAGAGTCAGCAAACACTAAATCTGCAATAAAAAACCAGAATTTGGGTCAGGAAACCAAAAATCCCATAATTCTCATTCTGCAGATTTCTTGGTCTCCTGTTGGTTTGGGTAACATGATTTACCCCACATGCCATTGTATCTTCTACACATTAATAAATACTTGTATTACTTAACAGGGAAATAAAAACTCAAAAACCATATTTGGATGGAGACTACAACAGATAGACCAGTTGGCAGGGGGCATCATATAGTGAAACATCAGCTCAGTATGCAGCACATTGTCTAATTAGAGTATCTAGATGGCCAAATAAAATGCTAGTTTTCATCCCATACATAAGCTTTGGCCTATAAGTACACAGACACTTTGTCAAATTTTTCATAAATTCACAATAACTACCTCGACTTGCTAGGGAAGACCCTATACAAATTCCTTGGACATAAGTTCACACATCTTATAATTTATAAAACTTCCTATGGATCTAAGCATCATAGACTTGCAGATGAAAACACGGAATAAGCTTGGAAAGAGGCAAACGTCTTACAGTAATTACATAGAGGAGCTAAGCTACTTAAAAATAAAAGGATTTTACTTAAACTAAGCCCAAATAGCTGGGATAAGGCTTTTCTTGTATTGAGGCAAGTTGAATGCCTACTTACATAACTATGATACATTGGGAGAATTAATAATTAGCAATATAAAAAGACGGCCTTCCAATTAGCCCTGACCCAAGGTATCGCATTGTATCAACAATCCTGACCATCTAAGACTATATCAATGACATTGAATTCCATCTAAGACTATATTGACATCAATGATATTGAACTCATAATCAGTAGCCCATTGAGTTTGAATCATTGCACGCTTGTGTTTTCACATAAAACTCTTAGTCAGCTTGAACACCAAATGCCAATATTTCATTACAAATATCTAGCTTTTCCAAGAACATGAATTCAACAAGCATAAAACTGACCTCAACATCAACAATAACATCAGCACGATATCGAATCCTTTTGCCATGCAATTTGCTGCTTTGGAATCCCCTTATAATCTCCATACACAAGAGCATACTCCAAAATTCTTAATATGCCTCACCTCCTCACGAGTCGAGCCACCTCTATTTTCATCTCGTATCCATTACCCGTCGAGCCCCTTTACCATCGACGATTCTTTCCACCTCAGATCCATCGAGCCGCCATGTTATTTGTCACCGTTGGATCTTCTGCTGCCGTTAACGCCACCACTGAGCAATTGTCGGACCATCGCCAACGAAGTGTCCCCATCAGATATTGCTTTATCTCTATTTTTTAATGTTGAGTATGTTGGATTGTTGGATATATGTTTCATTGTTTATGTGTTTTCTAGATGATTTTTAGTGTATATATTTCATTGTTTGCACTCGATAACTGTTTGAGGTTATGTTTATGAGAAGTGCTAATGTGCTGTTGTTGCTGATCTGAGAAAAATTGAGAACTTTATTTTGTTTTGTTGGTTGTATTCTTTTGTGAGGATCTTATTTAGTTGTTTATTAGGATCTAATTTACTAGATGTTTACCCCTTTATTTGCTCGATTGCCCATCTCAAGTGGTGTTAAGGTTTAATGAAACACAGAACTAACGTTTGAGGGTTTTGGTGAGAAAACAAAAAAATAAATAAAAAAATAGACAAGCCAAGCTCGAGCTCAAGTTCGAAATTGAGCTCGAGCTCGAGCTTGAGCTTGAGCTTGGCTTGTTAATTCTAAACGAGCCGAGCCGGGCCAAGCTCGAGCTTCAATATTTTCTCACGAGCCGAGCACGAGCTCAAAATTAAGGCTCGTTAAAAGCTCGGCTCGTTTACTAATGAATAAGCTTTTTAATGAGCCCGAGCTGAACACTCCAAAGCTCGGTTCGGCCTAACTCGTTTGCAGCTTATCTGGAGGTGTTTATTGTCACTTAGTTACTGAAAGTCTTTAAGTAAGAACACCGACGAAGTCTTCTTCAGGAAGAGGGGGTGGGAATAAGTTTGAACAATTTTCCAACTAGAATTCATAGTTAATGATTCAACTTTGATGAGATAAGTTTAAAAAATAAACCAATTGCCTATTGAGTTTTGATTTGGTGTTAGAATGACTAATTCATGATAACAATAGTGAATGAAACCATTAACATGAATGACATGATTTCTCGTATGACCTATTTTAAAAACCTTTTCCCTACTCTTTCTCTTTTTTTATTTTTTTATTTTTTTAATTGATTATTTTGGTGGGGGGGTTTGGCAGTGTTTATTGTCACTTCGACGAAATCTTCTTCAAGAAGAGGGTGGTGGGAATAAGTTTGAACAATTTTCCAACTAGAATTCACAGAGGAAGGAGTCAATGATTCAACTTTGATGAGATACGTTTAAAAAATAAACCAGTTGCCTACTGAGTTTTGATTTGGTGTCAGAATGACTAATTCATGATAACAATAGTGAAAGAAACCATTAACATGAATGACATGATTTCTCGTATGACCTATTTTAAAAACCTTTTCCCTACTCTTTCTCTATTTTAATTTTTTTTTATTTTTTAATTGATTTTTTTGGTGGGGGGTCTGGCTGTGTTTATTGTCACTTAGGCATTGGAAGTCTTTAAATATGCAAATATGGCAATTTAGTTGGAAGAAGCTTGCAGGATTGGGTTACAGGAAGGCGTTCGGATTCAGTGCTGAGGAGGTGTTTTCTCGGCACCGTGCCAAGGTGCTTTAGATCGCACCACGTGGCGCAACATCTCATCCAATGGCCTAAACAAGTCTACCGAAGAAAACAACTCAAGCCTTCGCGTTTTGAGTCCAAAATGCAACCTTAACGGCAGCAATTCACCGTTACCGCAAAAACACTGCGTTTTGCCCATTCTCGCTTAGGATTTGGTTATCCTCTCGCCGGCATCGTCGCTGGCGGTGCCAGCATGGAGGTGTTCTTTTTTCCGGCGATGGAGGTGTTCAATGACAGCCGGTGCACAAAAAAAAAAAAAAAAAAAAAGAAGAGGAAGGAGAGACTCCACTCAAATCCCATGCCGGTAGTACCGGTCTTGCCACTGTTGTGGGAAAACTTGCAGTGTGCAATTTCAGTTTAGGGTTCTACCCTCTAATCTTCCAATACCGCCAGTGGAAGCAAGGTGGAGAACCAGCAACGACGGGAGTCTTCCTTCGTCGTCGTCGAACACTGCTGTCAAACTGCCATCGTTCACCGCCGTTGAACCTCGAGACACCGACAAGACACATTTAAACCCCATCGTTTCATCTCTACCAAACCCACCGACGAACCCCGTCAAGTCCCGCATCCAGATCCCTCGAGTTTTCCCCGACGAGACACCGTCGATTGCCCGCCGTGACAACCCCGCGTGAGAACCTCGAGTCCTCCTTCCCATATCTGAAGTTGGTGTCGAGGGAGAGAGGAGATGGAGATGCCACCATCGTCACCGACATTGAGGGCTACCATCGTCACCGACACCAAGTGGAGATGCCATCAAACCCGTCTCACACTGCAGATCTGAAATTTTGTAGCAAACCCACCTCGGATGGCAGATTTGGAAGCGTTGAGTTCCACCTTACTTGGCAGATCTAGAGTTTTCAAATTTGGGTTTGGATATGATTGAGCTGCAAAGCCCCTTCTTTTTCATGGTCAGATTTGGATCCGAAGGCGACCTCCGCTGCTAACATCGTCACCGACATCGAGATGGAGATGCCATCAAACCCGTCGACCTCCGCTGCTGTTATGGCGGCCATTCTCCCTTCTTCAAATGGGCCAAACGCAGCGTTTTTGGGGTAACGGTGAGCAGCTGCCATTAGCATTTTCTTTGGGAGTTAAAACGCAAATGCTTGGTGTCGTTTCATCAAGTGGAGTTTCTCCTGCCGTTGGATGAGGCACTACGGCACGTGTCGAAATCTGGAGCACCTTGGCACCGTGCCGACAAAACACCTCCTCAGCATTGAATCCGAACGCTACAGGAAGAGTCTTTCTTGTGTCAAAAGGCTGTGATGGGGGTTCCTTATTCCACACACTTTATCCCTCTGAGTATACGATTATTATTCCCTATCTCACATAATCTTTGACAAATATGCACTGTGGGGCATTTCCAGGGACCATTACTAGATGTACGGTTTATTTTTTTTATTCGCTTTACGTATTTGTGGGGTAATTCCCATGGAAACGCACCCCCAAAGGTCATGAGCACTCATTCATTATCTTCTGCACAGCTCTATACACGGTGTATTTCAAACCTGAAACTTGCCTTGTTCTACCAGTAATTTAAAGCCAAATTCCAGCATCGATCAATTCAACCCATTGAAAAAGAAGCATCTAGCTTGCAAGCTGGTTTGATCCTGCAACATGGATCGCGAGAATTCATCTGACGATGAACAGAACATTCGTTTGCAGATTGCTGAGCTCAACAAGCTTGCTCAAAGCGGCAGCTCAACCATTTTTGAACCCCGGAACAGTATCGAGAAGAGAGACAGCAGCAATACGAATTCTGTTTCTCCGACAAGAGCAGCAGTCCATGCACCGGAAAAGAAGCTGACCCTCTTCGCTCTCCGGCTTGCAGTTCTGGAGAAAGCAGCCACCGGCCTAGGAACTCTTGGATTTATTTGGGCAACGGTTGTTCTTCTAGGCGGTTTCGCCATTACTTTAGCAAAAACCGATTTCTGGTCCATCACCATCATTCTGTTAATTGAAGGGGCTCGGATATTCAGCAGGAGCCATGAGCTTGAGTGGCAACACCAAGCCACATGGTCAATCGCCGATGCAGGAATTAACAGTTTCCGAGCATTGAGATCCAGCTCACACTTTCTTTTTGCAACTGTCAAAGGAATTTTCCGGCCATTTCATGCAATTGGGGTGCAGAGCCAACGAAACAGAGATATTCCAGAAAGTTCCCATGAGGCAAAATCCAGAAACTGGGATCGTCCAGAAATGCTTAATCGGACATGGAAAACTTCAGATGTTCCTCTTCTGCCATATGCTGAATGGGTTTTCCTGTCGAGAAACATCAGTCAGCTTCTCTATTGGCTCCAGCTTTTATCTGCAACAGCTTGTGTGGTTCTCTCATTAATGAAGCTCATCCTGCATAACTATGGTAACGTGGCGAAAGGAGATACTGACAAGAGGAACCGGAAATCAGCTCTCACCATATTCTATGCATTAGCCTTGGCAGAAGCTCTGCTTTTCTTATTGGAGAAAGCTTATTGGGAGTGGAAGGTCATTTACTGCAAATTGTTGGATGAGGTGAACAGGGAGTGTGAGTTGGGGCCGTCAGGAATTGTTTCAATCAGAAGGTTCTTCTATGATGCCTACTCAAGATGTGTTAATGGAAGCATTTTTGATGGCTTGGAAATGGATATGGTTTCTTTTGCTATGGATCTCCTGGCTTCAAATTCCCCTGATGAGCAGCTCATTGGAGCTAGGATTCTTCAAAAGTTTGCACTGAATGAGCAATTTTCTGATGACACCCTCCAAAAAATTGGAATAACTTTGTCGGTCATAGAAAGGTTAGTGGAGATGCTGAACTGGAAAGATCCACAAGAGGAAGAGATCAGGCAATCAGCTGCCGAAATCTTGTCCAAACTAGCAGGTAAAAAGCAAAATTCACTGCGGGTTGCTGGAATACCTGGTGCAATGGAATCAATTTCATCTCTGCTCCATGTCAATAGGAGCTCCAATGGTGCAGCCGATGAGATTTGTGACAAGAAAATCATCTTTGACCAAGAAAATTATGGGTTCTGGACATTCAATCATTTGGGACTTCTCATTCTGAAGAAACTTGCTCGTGACCAAGATAACTGTGGTAAGATTGGAAATTCAAGGTGCCTTCTAATCAAAATAATTGATTTTACGCATGCTGGAGAGAGATTGTTGCAGGATGAAAATGTTTCCCCCTACTCAGATTATGACAGTGAAACGATCCCTGCCAAGTGGTGAAGATGCTAGCAAGCACAGTAGGCACCACAGGAAAACAACTCCGAAGAGAAATTTCAGAGATAGTTTTCACGATTAGCAACATCAGAGATATATTACGGTATGGTGAAAAACACCCAATACTGCAACAATTGAGTATTCAAATTCTAACTAGTCTGGCATTAGATGAGAATGCAACAGAGAAAATTGGGGGCACGGGTGGAGTTATCAAGGAATTGTTCAACATCTTCTTCAAAAAGGTGATGACAGAGAATCATAATCGTGTAAAAATTGCGGCTGGGGAAGCCCTGGCAATGTTGGCACTGGAAAGCAAGAGCAATTGTTATCGCATTTTGAAATTGGAGAAAGTGGAAAAGCTTGTAGGAGCACTGGAGGTTCCATTGCTTCGCGTTCCTGCAGCAAGAATTTTGAGAAATTTGTGCGATTACAGTGGAGGAGAATGCTTCCACCAATTGAAGCAGGTCACAGCAGCCGCACCCACAGTAAGTTCTTTTCTTTTTTCTTCTCTCCCCCACCCCCCCCTTCTTTTTTTTTCTTTTTTTTTTTTTTTGGGGTGGGGGGGGGGGGGGAAAGGAGGGGGGATTCACATTGGGAGGGATTTGTCCCTTGACCGTAGACTCTACCCTCACCCCAACCCCACCTGGGTATCGCCAGGCCAAGAGGGTCCGTGGTCACAGAAAATTCTTTTCAGTAGTAAGCAAGAAGCCTAGTTTTCTCTTCCGCCGATATAGTAGGATTATATATTGTCATGACATGCACTATAACACAGGTTGGCTTTTCTCCACCTATCAAAACTGCAAATAGGGAATGAATCTTAATTCTTTGTTCTTTGTTCTGTCCTTGGCAGGTACTAAAGGCAATTGTGTCAGAAGAGAACAAGCTACAGGAAGTCATGGTTGGACTAGCAGCACATGTTTTCAAATTCATGACTTCTCAAGAATCAATCATGATGTTCGAGGGAGCTGAAATTACAGAAGCTGAATTGGCTTATGCATTAGTCCAGATTCTAAAGAAGTACCAGTACCCACAAATCAAGACTCCAAGAATAAGGAGGTTTGCCATAGAGTTGGCAATTTGGATGATGAAAGACAAAGAAGCAAATGTTCATATTTTCAAGGGTCTGGGAATGGAGAAGGAACTGGAAGGTGTCGCAGAAACCACAGCAGAGCTTGAAAACTTCGACATTTTCTGCGGTACCATTGGAATAAGCCGACACAGAACAACAATTCACTCGCTGGTTGAAACTGCATTGAAGCTGCTGGCAGATAGGTAGAGTGTGGCGATTCAGCACTTAATATGCAGAATCAGTACCTTCATATGGACACAAATGTGGAAACGATAATCTCGTATATATTTAGTAATTTTCTAGGATATTCTTTTTCTCATATTAATAAATATGTAGAAATAATTATGTAAACTCCAAGGAGTTGGCATTAAGGCTTTGTTGTTTTTGAGTTCAAGTTGTAAGTAATTATGTAAGTTATGCTAATAATTTGAGCTAACTTATAAAATTACCTATTGACTCTCATTGCCTTGTCTTAGAACACTATTATTGTTTTCTGTTGTAGATACTTTACATTACTTAAAATGTGCATATTTATGCTCTTCAGGCAACATTAACCTTGTTCAATACTGACATCATGATGATGGATATAGTAGATACTCAACTAATTCATCATTGCTTCTTACTTCATCAAAAAATAAAAAAATTCATCATTGCTTCATTTGAACAATGTGATGAAGGAAAGAAGAGCATGCTCCAAACTTAATTTAAGAAGGCTTCATCCAGACCGTTTTGGATGGATTAGGGTGCCCCAGATGCAAGTCTTTGCTTTCCTGATTTGGTTTAAGTACTGTTATCTGCTAGTATTAGTTTCCTATTATTTTTAAGTTTCCTATTTTCAATTCTGTTGTTCAAATCCCAGAGAAAGATTAGGATTTGTTTTTTACAGCTATATGTACATATATATGGTGGACAGATTTCATGAGGAAAAAAAAAAAAAAAAAAGGAAAAGAGAAAAGAAAAAACGCAAGGAGATTTTACCACATTGATTTGCAATAGAAAACCAGAATTTGGGTCAGGAAACCAAAAATCCCATAATTCTCGTTCTGATTTCTTGGTCTCCTGTTGGTTTGGGTAACATGATTTACCCCCCCCATGCCATTGTATCTTCTAAAATGTAGCTTGAACACGTCTTATACACATTAATAAAATATTACTTAACAGGGAAATAAAAACTCAAAACCATATTTGGATGGAGACTACAACGGATAGACCAGTTGGCAGGGCCATCACATAGTGAAACATCAGATGCAGCAGATTGTCTAATTAGAGAATCTAGATGGCCAAAAAAAATGCTAGTTTTCATCCCATACATTAGCTTTGGCCTATAAGTACAGATACTTCGTCAAATTTTTCATAAATTTACAATAACTACCTCGACTTGGTAGGGAAGACCCTATACAAATTCCATGGATATAAGTTCACACATTTTATAATTTCTAAAACTTCCTATGGATCTAAGCATCATGAATTGCAGATGCAAACACGGAATAAGCTTGGAAAGAGGCAGACATTTTGCAGTAATTACATAGAGGAGCTAAACTATCTAAAAATTAAAGGATTTTACTTAAACTAAGCCCAAATAGTTGGGATAAGGCTTTTCTTGTATTGAGGCAAGTTGAATGCCTGCTTACATAACTATGATACATTCGGAGAATTAATAGTTAGCAATATAAAAAGATGGCCTTTCAATTAGCCATGACTCAAGGTATCGCATTGTATCAACAATCCTGACCATCTAAGACTATATCAATGACATTGAATTCCATCTAAGACTATATTGACATCAATGACATTGAACTCGTAATCAATAACCCATTGAGTTTGAATCATTGCACGCTTGTGTTTTCACATAAACTTCTTAGTCAGCTTGAACACCAAATCCCAATATTTTATTACAAATATCTAGCTTTTCCAAGAACATGAATTCAACAAGCATTAAACTGACCTCAACATCAACAGTAACATCTCCACAACACTAAATCACAGCACTCCTTTGCCTAACCTTAGCTTTCTCTGCATCAATTATCGATTCCACCAACTTAACCGCGCTCTCCAACTTCCCCTCTGCATTCACAACCACATAATCAAAATTCTTAATATGCCTCACCTCCTCACGAGCCGTGGCAATCCTCACAAGGAGCGTCTCCGCGGTCTCCGTCTTCCTCTCAATCAACCGATTCACCAACTCCTCCTCACTCTCCGCAACAAGGAAAACGAACACCGCTGAATTCCCAAGAATCCTCCTCAACGTCGCCGCCCCTTGAATGTCTACTCTCAGCACAATATCGAATCCTTTTGCCATGTACTCGCGAATTTGCTGCTTTGGAATCCCCTTATAATCTCCATACACAAGAGCATACTCCAACAGCTCATCCCTCTGAACCATTCTAAGGAACTCCTCTTTCGTAACAAAGTAATAATCTTTCCCGTCCACTTCGCCCGGCCGCTTCGCTCGGCTCGTCGCCGTGACGACAAAATGAATACCCTCTCGAACTTCCCTCAATCTCTTGATGACGGCGTCCTTGCCCACCCCGCTGGAACCGCTAATTACGATAATTAAAGGGTTTGGAGGCGGCGAGAACGGCTTCGAACTGAAGGAGGAACCCAGTGAAGCTTCGAGGGCTCTAATCAATTCGAGCTTATCCGCCGTCGCGACCGGCGGTATGGGAACGGCGGGAGGCCTCCGAGAATCACCCATTTGGGAAGTTGATGAAATAAATCGAGGGGTTGCAGGGTTTAGGGTTCGGAATCTCAGATTGTGGCGATTTTGGGAATGGAAACTCGTTCTAGAGGTGGGAATGGGAAATGGGTTAGAGAATTTTTGGTGGAAGAATGGAGGGTTGAGGTCGAACCGAGCAAGGGAAGTGCAGAGTTTTCGAAAAAGCATCGAACAAACCCTAATTGCAACTGTATTATCTGATGCTGTCGATGTTTAGGGGTGATTGGCGGGCAAGAGTCCTCCCCAAGAACCCTAGTTTGGAAAAAAATAGAACGAAAATGTGGGTTATGTACAGAAGTCAGAAGGAGAGGCAAAACAAATTGATGGGACAGTTGTGTCGAAACGAGACAAAGAGGGGCTGCGGAAAATGGACGCCAAGCGTTTTCTGGTCTTTTAAAACGATGACGTTTGCAAGGTACTTTTTTTTTTTTTTTTTTCTTACTTTAATATAAATTATCATAATATGAGGATGTGTTTTAAATGAGCACGTATCATTTTTGTCATTATGAAAATTCTTTGTTGTCGTGCCTATCGAGATAAGTCTCATTGCCAACCTCATTTATTTTTTTAATTTTATATTTAAATCTGATTTTTGACATTGGTGTTTTATTTCCTAGAGAGATTTAATTAAAGAGATTTTATTGCTCAAATGCTCAAGTTAGTAAAAGAAGCAAAGACTTAAGAGTTAACTTGACAATGGATTTCTTGCATACTTTTGAATGAGAAGGGCTCTTCCTTTCTCAGAGAATGTGGATTTTAGATTCTCCAAACTGATTTGTATCCTTCTTCCATGCCAAACTGTTCAACTTGATTGATTTCTCCTTTTGGATGAAGTGTATAATTCCTTCACTTTCATATTCGAGTTTGTATATCTAATTTGTGCATTCCTTTTTTTTTAAAAAAAGGGTTCTTAAATTGTGCATTCCCTTTAAGTATATGGTCATGGATTGTGATTGCAGCCTACACATTACTTGGTAATCTTAGATTCCTCTAAGGTTGGGATTGGTATTGATCGACTGGATAGTTTGTTCAACTATTTTCGTAAAACTATTTAAAAGAGATTTTTATTTCCAAGGCATAAGAAGAATATGAATTCAGCATCGTTTTGGTGCATTTATTTTAAAATCTTTTGTACTTTTGAAAGCAAAAAGTTGTAAAAACAAAAAAGCACTTTTAGAAAGCAAAAGGTAAAATATTTTATTTTAAGCAAAGGCAATGAAGATTTGTTTCTAAAAGTCATTTTTATCTATTCAGACAAGTTTGACGTTAACTTGAAAAATTCGCGATAGAGAGAAGTTGTACCTTATACTAGGCTTTTGTTTGGACAACGATGATTTGGTAGAGTTTCCATCACATCCAAAAGATTACTAGCGAAATCAATTTTACCAAACGCATTTTTGATTTTGTTGCTTCTACTTAAAAGCCAAAAAGCAAGAAAATAAAAAATAACTTTTTTTACTTGAAAAAAATATCTTTTAAAAGATGCAACCAAACAATGCCCTGAAATCATTTGGCATGCTAAATTTTGCTTCTATATATTTCATAGTGAACCTTTTGAATCTCCATCATGTTGTTT
The DNA here is from genome assembly GCA_039720395.1 of Liquidambar formosana. Taxonomy (NCBI): domain Eukaryota; kingdom Viridiplantae; phylum Streptophyta; class Magnoliopsida; order Saxifragales; family Altingiaceae; genus Liquidambar; species Liquidambar formosana. Next base: position 6,971,659 of record CM077822.1, read on the forward strand.
CTTCCCATCATTAACCTTTAAACATTTGGCTTGAAACATTTGTTTAATAGCATAACGTTGGAGTAGTTAATGTCCGAAAGTTTACAAATTCCTACACTGCTAATTAGTTGAACCCACATTATAAGATCTATACTAATCACAAGTTATCATGAAGATAATCATAATAAACGCCAAAAAATAATTTGCGTTATTATTTTTTATTTCTTGGGAATGTGCAGTCAATTTTTTTAAAGAACAAGCTTGTTACCTCAATCAAGGCTTATATTTGAAGGTTTGATTAACGCCAATATTCCTTAATCTTAATAATGTATGTTGTCCCAATGAAGGTACGGTCCTTAAATTTGACCTCATGTAGGTGTTGTGTGTAAGTGCATGTGTTTCTCCTATAGTTGGATTAAAAAAATGAAAAATCTCCAATTAAGAATCTTCCATTTTAATAATTTTATAGATTGAAAGCCAAACAAGATGGTAACAAGTGATATTTCGTTCTTAAAAAAAAGAAAGAAAAAAAAAATGGAGGCGATATTTCGAAAATATAAAAGGGAGGGCAGTGAAATTGTCAAAAATCTCAGGGGTTCTTTTATGATTCTTCCCCTCTCTATAATACTTCCCTGTAAATAGTTTTCTCTCACATTTCAACCCCATTCAAATCAACACCAACCCCCAAAACCCATCTCCCTCCCTCAAAATCCTCAAACCCCCAATTTCAAATCTCTTCCTGAAACTTCATCACCAACCCAAAACTCCAAATTCCATACTGTAATTTCACTCCAAAACCCCCAATTTTGAAACCCTAACCCAAACCCCATTATCAATCCCGCCCTTACCCAACACAATTCAATCACCAACTATTACAAACCCTAGAATTCCAACCTAACATTTCACTCCAAAGCCCCCAATTTTGAAACGCTAATCCAAACCAATCACCATTCATTTCAATTACCAGACCTCAAATCTCAGCCCAATTCATAATCTTTCCCTTACCCAACACAATTCTATCATCAACAATTACAAACCCTAGAAATACTAGATTGGTAGCCTCGATATTTGGTGTTAATGGGCATGATTAGGGTTTGCAGAGAAACCTCCAAACCCTCATCCTCATCTTCTTGCTCATCGCCTCCCGTCACCAGCTCGACTTCTCGGACCGAAACGGTGAATGGAACCCATCAATTCAAGATCAGCGGGTACTCATTGTCGAAGGGGATGGGCATCGGCAAGTACATCGCGTCCGATACGTTCATGGTCGGCGGGTACGCCTGGGCTATATACTTTTACCCGGATGGCAAGAGCGTGGAGGACAACGCTACGTACGTATCGCTGTTCATTGCGCTGGCAAGCGAGGGTACGGACGTGAGGGCGTTGTTCGAGTTGACGCTTATGGATCAGAGTGGGAAGGAGCAGCACAAGGTGCATAGCCATTTCGGTCGGACACTGGAGAGCGGTCCGTATACGCTTAAATACCGAGGAAGCATGTGGTAAGTTTTGGTTTTGTTGTAAGAAATAATTCAATTTTTTCAACTGGCTATTGGGAGAATTTTACAAGGATAAAAGAGAAATTATCCAATTGTTGAGATATGTGACATGCACGTATATTTATACATTTCTTTTGCAATATTCATTTCTGATAATCAATTTTCGAAGATTTGGTCGATTCAACACAACAAAGGGATAAATAGAAACTGCGATGCATTGGCTATGCAAATTTGTTTTCTTTGCCTTTGGGATTTTGTAGGGATAGAAAAGAAACTACTCCTTTACGCTATGTTTGGATAAGGAATTTCTAGATGGAATTTGTTTTTGAGATGGAATTTGTAAAATTTTTATAAGGATTTTGTCCATCTCATCCTTATAAAAATTTTACAAATTCTATCTCAAAAGCAAATTCCATCTACAAATTCCTTATCCAAACATAGCCTTATGGTAATAATAATTTTGATTGTTGAGTAGATTTGTAACATGCATATGTGCATGCATACACTTGTACATTTCTCTTATAATATTCAGTTATGCTAATAAATTTTTGAAGATTTTGTCAATTCCACTCAACAAAGCATTATATATATATATATAAAGTACTATGGTCTGGCCATGCAATTTGTTTTCTTTTCCGTTCAGATTCATTTAGGGTCATTTATTTTGTTGAATTATGGTTCAATGTATATATTTTGAGCCTAGGTCATGTGCCTGCAGCATATGTAAAATAAACTAATTTCCCCTTCCTTAGTGGAGTGGTAGATCACTAAAAGATATGGCTGTGCAAGAATGTATATATTTTGGTCCTGGGTCATGTGCCTGCAGCACATTTAAAATATCTAATTTCTCCCTCTTTAGTGGAGTGGTAGATTAGTAAAGATATGGCTGTGCAAGGATTTATTTTGAAAAAGAAATCCATGAAGGATAGCTTGAAGGGAGAAAGTCATCTCATCAAAGGTAGGTTCTTTCACATCTGATGGCAACTATCCAAGACTAAATATCATGGAGGTCCTTCCATCACAAGATATACGACTTTAATATCTCACCTTTTGATTTAAGTTTTCAGTACTACAGATGTAATATAAAAGGTGTGACTGTTGGATGTTGCAGGGGTTATAAACGTTTTTTTAAAAGGACTGCTCTAGAGACATCAGACTACCTTAAGGATGATTGCCTCTCAATTCACTGTAGTGTTGGTGTTGTCAAGTCGCATACGGAGGGACCTAAGATTTACACCATACCGGTGCCATATTCTAATATTGGTCAGCATTTTGGTCAGCTCTTAGAAACTGGAAAGGGCACTGATATAAATTTTGAAGTTGATGGAGAAATCTTTGCTGCCCACAAGTTGGTGCTTGCTGCACGCTCCCCTGTGTTCAGGGCACAACTTTTTGGTCCAATGAAGGATCAAAACACGGAGTGCATTAAAGTAGAAGACATGGAGGCTCCAGTTTTTAAGGTTCTTAAATCACTCTCTCTTTCTTTCTCCCACTCTCCAAGTCTACTTAAACATTTTCTTTGTATTACATTGAGAATTTGTTTGTACTTTTATAAATACTATGAGCCTGTGCATATTACATATTTACATTGGCTTACATTAACAAGCTTGCTGTAACAGTGGTTTAATTTTACTGGGCATATATATTATGGATTTTAGTAGTTTTTTCTAATGCACGGATTCTTGTATTAGTTTTGGGATGATTTTGTGGATAGATATTTTGACTTATTTTGTATTTACACTTTCTTTCATACAAGCTGCAGACGCTGGTGTCTGCATGCTTTCTTGCTGACAGTGCACAGTTCACAATTTCAACTTACTGATCTAACGCTTCAATGAAGATTAGAATGCTTTGTGGCATTTTATTTACTCCATTTGTTAGACTCAGCGTTATTAATAATCAGAATCAGTTTCGGGAAGTCACTATAGGAAAAAATATTAGTATTAGACTATTAGTCATAAGAGTCAAAAGTATCAAAAGTTTAAAACTTTTCTCATGCGTTTTGTGCTATTTATCTTGTGTGATTTATTTGTTCTTTTTCTTCTATCTTTGTAGCCTTTCTATTGTCATAATTACTCAGTTAGTAGTATCATTAAAACTGTGAATAGAGCTGTCCTTGTCCTTTTGTATAAACATGTTTAATTTGGATTTTTTTATCAGGATGTGATCAATCTTTGTCATAAAAGCTTTTCTTGCATTGTTTGTCATCCTTCTTTAGACCAAAAAAAAAAAAAAAAAAAAAAGAAATGGAAAAGACAATGGTTTTGTGATCCCTGACCCAGATCATTTTAATTTGAACTACGACTCCCTCATTGGATCGTATAGTCACAGTGGTGTCTTTTGTGGTTATGTTTTATGACTTTTGTTTTGGACTGTAAGATTAACATCCTTTCTTGTTGCTAACATTAGGAAATTTATAGATATAATTTTCTCCAAATTTTTGTTATGTGGTTGAGACTATTGCTAGTTTATTATTTTGCATGCAATAAATAATAATATAGATCTATGTATCTATTATGAGGATGTTATTCATCATCTTATCTGGTCTATGGAAGAGGTAGATTTGTGGGTTGGTTGTCTTTGTTAGGAGAGTAATTGTGAATGCCGTACAGGATGTTTATAAATTCTCAAATGTACATGAGGACTCTTCTTCTAAGGCGCTGCTCATGTGCACAGACCTTACTTACTCCAGCTAAGGTTTACTATCCTTTTGCTTCTCTTCCTGATTTGCAGCCACTGTGAATGCATCTGATCCATGACTTGTAGTTATACCCGCTACTGTCTGCAAATTGAATTCCATGGTCAATTCAGTTAAAATATAACAAAATCTTTTTACTGTGTCTGCAGCAATGGCCCTACTATGTCTTGAGAATTCTGCCTTTGGGACACCTACACCCAACCATTTTACTCATGTGACGAATATCTTGACTAATGAATTAGTTTTTAGTTTTCACTCATTTTAGATCATTTTGGAAGAATTAATATTTACTGCCATTTATAGATTTTTCCCAGCATCTAACGTTGTGGATAAAATGGATTGAAACATGATTTTAGTGTTTGTGTTGACTCTTGAGGATCCCTTGGCTCCATTCACCTGATGGAAATGGAGTCGCTATGAAGAAAGGAACTGATATTGTCAGCAGGGCAAACTGAAGAGACAAGCACTGTACTTCCATTTGGCCCTGTCGTCTAATTACGTTTCAGTATTTATGCGACTAATCATCATTTAGGTTATTGGTGATGCTCTGGCCCTTGATTCTATCAGGCTTAGTTTTGGTTAAGGCCAATTGATTCTGTGACAGCTGCATAGCGAATAGGTGAGTTTGCATGATTATAACTTGTTTTCTTCTCTTTGGTTGGATATTTCCAGGTGTTACTCCATTTCATTTACTGGGATGCCCTCCCTGACATGCAAGAACTTGCGGGTCTGAACTCAAAATGGGCTTCTACACTGATGGCTCAGCATCTGCTTGCAGCAGCAGATCGATATGGACTTGAGAGGCTCCAATTGGTCTGTGAGGCTAAACTTTGTGAGGATGTTGCCATTAATACTGTAGCAACGACGTTAGCCTTGGCTGAGCAGCACCATTGTTTCCAATTGAAAGCTGTTTGCCTCAAATTTGTTGCATTGCCAGAAAATCTGAGAGGTAGATATGTTGAACACCACATCTATTTTGGAATTTGTAAAAAGTATGAAGTTAATGTAAGCTACATGGTTAACAATAGGAACGTTAAGATTAATGGCATGGGTTCTAGCCACCCTTTTAGAAAAGGAATGAAAATTTTGTTCTACTTGTTTAACGCACCATTAATATTAGACTATTAGTGACTTGTATATTCTCTGGACCCTAGCTCATCCCATGGGATGGGCTGCAAGATCGGGCTGTGCTCAACTTGACTGAGTTTCTATTCTTTGGGCTGTGATTAGGCTTACCTCAGTGCAGTTTAGCCTGGTTTAATTTGAATACGGAACTGTGTTTCATCACTTTTTAGTGATGTAATCTATGTATCTTCTATATACTGATTGTCAAGAAAAATTGCTTGTGTATATTGATGATTTAACACCTGTTTTTTTTTTTTTTATCATACTGGTTTACTTAATAATCATTATGGGTCCTGTTGTGGCATAGGTTTATGCATAGTTCTTAAGAACTTTGCAGGACTCGCTAATTCCACTACTATGGTCAATTTTAGACCATTTAATAGGCTGGCTTCGGGGTTGGTCCCTGGAATTTCACAGTCCATGTCTGCCTCATGTTTTGGTTGCTTCTTGAACAGCAACTGTGGAATCGTTTGAAAATTCAAGTGAAATTTGTTTCTAAAATGAGTGGGCAGTTTTACTGTTCAACTTTCCCCATGATGAGAACATGACTAGAAGGTTTTGTAGATTGTAATTTGGACTACTGTATTGACCACATGGCAGAAACCAGTCCCATTGAGAAGTCTTAGCTAAGATGCGTAATAAAAAAAATCTGCTTTTTAATTATTAGTTCAAGATGTAGAATGTTATCGCTATATCCATTGTCTTCTGGCCATTTGGTTTTATGTTTGTGCAGAATTTTCCTTTGTTCTTGATCAAATATTCTCATATTGAAAAGCAATAAATTTATTTTTTTCAAAGGTTTAATGATATTGCATGTCCTAATTGGTACCCTATTCTCTCATGAATGCATCATTATTGACTAAGGTGGGTCAATTGTTTTTTTCAGCTGTGATGCAAACAGATGGGTTTGAATACTTGAAGGAAAGTTGCCCTTCTGTCCTTACTGAGCTACTGGAATATGTGGCTAGCATCAGTGAGCATTCTATCACTGCTTGTGGATGTGGGAACGAAATCTTCCTAGATGGCAGTGACGTGAACGGTAGGCGGGTGAAGCAAAGGATATACTGATGTAGGAAAAATAAGTTGACATCCTTTCTTTGGCCACAAATTTAAAGGGATTTTTTTTTTTTTTTTTTAAAAGGCTTTTTAGGATTTAGACATTTTTTGATCGTACTAACATTTTCGATTTATATAAGAAATTAAGGTTAGTGGTTCATGCCGCTGTCAGCTGGTGTCTTGTGATATGAAAGTTTTTTTGTTTTTGTTTTTGTTTTTGGTTTTTTGAAGAAATAATTAGACCTTTGTGCCTTTTTATATTTGTTCTATGTGCAGTGAAGTCTTCTGTTCATAATGTATTATACTTATCATGAATTCTTGTTTCGGTTAGATATTGTAACGTTGGTTCCTGTTTATGTACTGGCGCTTGTGTTGACGAAATAGATTGAAAATCATTTTTCATTATTTGGATACATGTTGAAGACAGTGTCCAGGCATCAGATTATGTTTGTGTGGATTGTCATCAATGTTGTAAAATAGGAAAGATGAAACTCAGGAGCCAGCAAATCAGACTGAAATATTCTGGTAATGTCTATCACCACTTTTTCTGGTCATATAAAAAGCCAACAGGAAATTTTTCTTTTTAATATCTAGTTACTTTTTCCTTGCAAGTGCAGGAAAACCCTAAGATTTGTAGGTACCGTTATCTCTTATGTTACATTGACTTGGTTATGGATGGAGGGTGCAGATATGTATCCACGTGTTGCATTCATCTATGCTGTAAAGATTCATTCATCTAGTAAAGATTTTTTATTATTTTTAAGGTGTTCAGGCAAGGGTATTTACATTGATGTCACATGTGTTCAATAGATACTCCCACAATTTTTAAGTGTCCATGTAACCTAGGTTTTCCCAATCCTGGTGCAGTAGACAGTTTCAACAAGCCAGAGTTCAAAAATACAAGCCTCGTAATTACTGGATGGAAATTGTGTATATTTTGCCATGCCATTGCTCCACTAATTCTCATGTAAGACAAATCAAAAGTTAATTAAGAGGAAAGAATATACTTCTTTATAACAGCACATGCTAGTTTTCAGTGGAGTTACTTCCACTGGTTTCCCTGCTAAAGATTACATGTTCTAAGTGAAAAGGTCCTTATTCGAAGTACAAATAATATAGGTGAAAAGATACAACTGAGGTCACAGTAATGCCAGGATGAGAAAAGGAAAAGAAATGGAAGTCGTTGTCTAGCGCAGCGCATACTTTGATTTTGCAAAGAATGAAGGAAAAGAACTTCATAAGTCGCCAGGTCACTTCCCTTTCCCATATTCACAACTTCACGTGCTCTTCGAATATGTCTTTCGTCTGAATCAGAGTGCAACTGGGTCATGGACAGAGATCCATGCTTTATCTAAACTTCAAATCAGTGATAAATTACATTGTAACTAAACTCCAGCAGAGGTCGGACTTCAATCTTTTAGAGTGCCCATGGTGGTAGACTTGCACCGATAAAATTTACGGCTTGGATCTGATGATTTAAAATCAACAGGTGATCAATCTGGATGACGTACAGTAGATGCCATGCCACTGACTAGGTCGGAAGAGTAGGCAATTTCGTCCACACCACAAAAAGGAAAAAAAAAAAAAAAAAAAAAAAAAAAAAAAAAAAAAAAAAAAAAAAAAAAAGCACATCATGGAATCAGTACCAGTTATTTCCAGATCCGCCTTGAGCAGCAGCCACTTTCCTTGCCATGTAATTAGGCTTTGGTTGTATTCCATTGGGCCCTTCAACAACTTCAGCTTCTCCCCTCTCATCTTTAGAGACTGGGTTTCTTCTAGTGTATGAACAATTAGAAGCAGTATACTGAGTTGGAACAGCTGGATTCCTAACCATCCTTCGCTGTTCAAGAGCCTCTGCTGCTGCTACTGCTGCAGCCCCACAATTGCCATAACGCAACACTGAACCAACGACTTTCCCAGGCCTTGCAGCACCTCCTGCAGTGAAAGCTGTCTACAGTCAGAGCGGTTGATGTAGAAAGTACTAACATGAACCAGAGAGAGAGAGAGAGAGAGAGAGAGGCAATTCTAAAAACATACATATATCTATGTTATATCATGTGAATGAAAATGTATTGAAGTAAAAAAGATGTCAAACATTAATGAGGTGTTATTTACATAAAATATTTATTTAAAAACCCCCACAAGGGTCTAAATCACAATAGAACAGATGTCACAAAAATATGAGTTCAACAATCACTTCAGGAAGACACCATGGCACTCGGAGGAGAAAAGACCCCAATAAAAAGAAGGGGGAAAAAGAGTACATAGGCACACACTTTAAAAAGGAAGAAAAAAAGATGGTATAAAAAAGAAGCAGTTAGATTACATGTACACACACCTTGGGTACTTTGAGGAACTTGCAGAGGAAGCCTAGTCATAGGAATCCCAGAACTCCTGTCCATGTGTGGCTTATCAGTTTCCTTAATGCAACATTTGGAGAGATCAGCCACAACCTCAGCTGAATTTTGTACCGAGTTATCTGAATATAAGACACACGCCCTGCATGTACAGACTTGAATCAGTGGCCTAAACAATGCCAAAAAAATGGACAGCATCACGACAAAAAACATATTAGTAGAATCTATGGATGATGTCCAAAATAACGCATAGGCATATTAAGAAAGACTTACTAAAAGAAATACCTGGGTAACGAAGCATGCTGCCTCTCAGGTGGAGTAACTGTTGCACCATTTCCATAGTGCTCCTCAAGATAAGCAAATTGCTTCTTAAAATGGTCAACAGCACTGTTAAAGAAGGGAAACAAATTGAGAAAAAGATAGATAAACTACATCATCAGCCTATACAAAGGTTCTGCTACTTCATCACAAGCCTATAGAAAGATTCTGGTTCAGTGGTAAAAAAAAGTCAGGAACCATAGTTCACGTCTCAAAGCACAGACGAAAATATTTAACTATTAAAGAATACCTTAGATAGTTAGATATGAAGTATTCAATATTAACCCCCCTCACAAAACACACAAAACGGGGAGGGAGTGCCCCATGACCATTAAAAAATTGCTTCTTGGAGTGGTAAATAATATGAAAGACCTTATTTCAGAAACTGAAGATATTACACTTTCTGCTATAGGTGGCATTCAGACTTTTAACTCTAGTAAATTCTTACTTTTTAAATTTTTTTGGGGGTTGAGGGGGGTGGGGATATTAAGACTCTGTCTGGATCTCGGAAAGAGTGAGAAGAGAAGGAAAACAATGAATTTGAATTGCATTGAAAGGGATTCCTCTTCGAGGCATTTTTTTTTTTTTTTTAAAAACTTTTTCCTTTCCTTTCCATTGTTCTTTCCAAAGTCCAAACAGTGGCTACAAAATCCGAATATTACAGGAAGGTATTCAAGATGTCATAAAAAAAAAAAAACTTTATATGAAGACTTAAAACCTTGAACCACCTAAAAAGTCCCCAAATTGTTACAAATGTGTTTCTTATCTTCATAGGTAATGAGAAATAAAACTCAAGCTATGTGGCCAAGCAGCAACGTGTTATTGTGTCTCATTCATGTATTTTTTTCCGGTATTATATGCTATTGTGTCTAATAAGGAGGCAGTGGATGAGCAAGTATGCAGTGTGGTCAGGTGCTACTATGCATTGGAACCCGATTTTTGTATGAAATTTTTGAGATTTGGAAGTAGAAAGCATGTCATGTCACCGAGAAAAAAGGAAGAAAAAGCGCATCCCATTTCTTGGATAATCTTCACAACATGACTGGTGAGAGATAGAGAAGATTCCTTGTTCTAGAAATTTGATGTAAAGCGTGCTTTTTCAGTGGTCTTTTTTCTTCATGCTAAGTACCTATTAAAGTCCATGCAGGGCTTCGCCCATTTAAAATTTGGGGTTCAAATGCTCACAAATTTGATTTTCTTGTATGGATAGTTTTGAAAGACGAATGTTTAATTGTAGATGATCTGGTCAGTAGAGGTTGGTTTTTCCCAAAATTTATTTTGGGTAAAGGAGATGATGAATCAGTGATTGTAATTTATTCATCGCTCATGTTATCTACCTTGATTTTGAGCATCTAATGACTGATGATTCTTACTGTGCATGAACTTTATGTAAATTTAAGTAAATAAAACTTTATATAGGATACTTGGAAGGCTTTCTGACTGCATCCATAAAGTACGATATGAATATCAGAATGAAAATATTTTTCCAATATGTAAATTACATATGGGCATCGACATGTAAGAAGTGTCCGATACAGCGAAGTATGGGCAAGAATTTCAATAAAAAATAATTCACAGCCTAAAATTATAGATCACAATACCTTGGATACATGAAGCCTGTTGGCTCTGTTCCATCTAAGTACTCTTTCAACATCTTTGGATGGTACTCAAGAGTTTCTCTGTAAATAAGCTCTCGTACATCTTCCTTGGTTATCCTTCGTCTCTCGAATTCAAATTCCATCTTGGTAACTGGTTGAGAAGAAGGCTCTCTCTCGACCTTGGCCAAACCCTTTAAAATATGGATCTGCAAGAGCCTGAGAAATTGTGGCACAATATGCTCTGTTAGAGGTAATATATACATTGTAAAACATAAGTTAAAGAAGCATGCACATTTTACCTCTTCAGCAGAAGGTCGATCCTTGGGTTCAAATGCTAGCATTCTTTCTAACAAACGGAGTGCAAGGGGATCTGCATTTGGGAACTTCTGGGAGAAAGGAATAGGCTTTTTCTTCCGCATACTGCTTAAATATCTCCGAGCCTTCTCGTTGCGTATCTGTACACATAGGATCACTGGCTGAGCAAACAGAATTGTTGCATGGACAGGGACAAGCAATGGGAGGATGATAGAGGATAAAAATTAAAAAAAAACGATATCATATCCATGTTAAGACAGCAAGTTTATCACAGGACACAGACCCTTGCAATTGCCTCAGCAGATGGTGTTCCCAACAGATCAGTCATCAGATCCAATTGATGGACTACATTTTTTCCAGGAAAGAGAGGTTTTCCTGTTAAAAGCTCTGCAAAAATGCACCCAATGCTCCATATATCTATTGCTGGTGTATACTGAAAACAAAACAGAGAGCATTACTTAAGATGAAAGTCAGACCATGGGAGGACGATATTGGGGGAAAAAAATATAGGGGTGAGTTTTCAATGCATTAAGTAGGTCTGTGCTTGTTTAAAGAGGACAGTCTTTGTGGGACAGAGGAAGTGTCAATTATTGGTGGCAAATTTGAAACTCGGTGTTTTGAATAAGCTCCTCAAGTTTTTGCATCGACAGATTGGATTTGATAGGTGTTCACACAATCAGCCCTTGAAGTATTGTGAGGGAAAGTAAAATTCAGAAGCTGACTTCCTTTGCAATATTCAGAGCCGTTTGGAAGGAGATAAAAAGTAGGATTTTAGTGTGGCAGGGAGACTACCTGTTGCCAAGGTGTCAAGGAAAAAGACTTTCATGGGTTCTAAGTTGGGTTGTAGTGTACAAGGACTTTGAGGGGGTTGCAGTTGGGGACTATTCTTTAAATAATTGCTCAGTGTAAAGTTTTTATTTAATTTTTTATCAACACATAGATGTATTACGCAAAAATTCCAAATTCTAAAAAATTTGGTTTATGTTGAGATATAAATTTCTTTTGATTATTTTATTAATTTTGTACATCTTGTATATTTCTTCGTGAAAAACGTTAAAAAATTAGTAAATAAAATACAAAAGTGCAAAATGAGCGATCATTGTTCCAACAGTTCAAGCAAGACAAGAATCATTATAATAGATGAAAAGATCTCTCCAGTTGAGACATTGGACAATAGTAATGATTATTATACCTTTGAGAAAAAGGATCCACACAATTCAGGAGCCCTGTACCATCTCGTCGCAACATAATCCTGTGAGGACGCAAAATAAAAAACACTGAATTCTTGAGATATTGACAGATAACCATCATTAGACCCTCCACAGTTTGAGGTTGCATGGTAGAAAGAAATTAATGAGTACAGTTAATTTAGAAGAAACATACCGTCCAAAATATAGCAGTAGGAGTATCATTAAAGGCTACTCTTGCAAGACCAAAGTCACATATCTTGAGTTTGCAGTCAGCATTTGCTAAGATATTTTTTGGTTTTAGATCTCGATGAAAAACATTTGCTGCAAAACAATAAAAATAAAATAAAATCAGGACTAAAATAATCAAAATCAGAAAGAAACTACTGCAAGTTACAAAGTCTTACATATGCTATATCCACACAAACTAATCCTACTCGTATACTGCAATCAAGAAGTCTACATGAAAATCCTAATGTAATAATACAAAATTGTAGCATCATATAACCTGTGTGTATGTACTTCAAGCCACGGAGTAGTTGATAAAGAAAAAACTGATAATGTTCTGGTGTCAAATCATCATTTGCTTTAATAACCTGGTGTAAATCAGATTCCATGAGTTCAAAAACAACATAGATGTCTTTAAATTCCCTTCTGGAAGGAGGCAACAAGATGTGCTTGATTTCCACAATGTCCGGATGACGCAAGAGTCTAAGAAGTTTAATCTCACGTAGAATACGTGTGGCATCAGAGACATGCTCAAATATATCATTGATCTTCTTAATTGCAACCTTTTCCCCCACATGAGTATCATACGCAGAACAAACAACACCATAGCTTCCTTTACCAATCACTTCCTCTATTCTGTACCTGCTGCCCTCACCATATTCTGTAAAAAAGTCTACATCCACAGATGCCTGCATCACCACATTAAAGGAAAAAAAGGCCCTTTCATCAAAATGATGCTTGAGTTGATGTTGTATAATGCTATTGAAATGGCTCACAAAAAATGTGAGAAAAAAAAAAAAAAATGATTCAACACTGCCTGATGTAATTCACCACCACATTTGGCTATTATGTGCTACCAACATAGGTAAACAATTAAACATGCTTGCTGTTGTCAAAATTAACTTAGAAAGCCTTCATAGAACTAAAGAGGAAGGTCAAATTGGGATTAAATATGGTGAGATCAAATAAATCTCATTGCCACATTTAACAAGCCATGGATTTAGCTGCACAAATCGTGTTTGGCTATCCTGCTGAATCTAATGCCATATGTTATATTTAGATTAAGTTTCAACCTAAACTAGATACAAGAATGGTGGAAATATTTTATTTATGTCTTCTACTATACTAAATTGATGAAGGATAAAAAGGTAAGAAAATAACTACTTTACAATATAATATAGGAGATTGTGCAGTCATTATTTCTAACGGATGAAGAGCCAAGCAAATGTAAAATTAATTCAAGACGAATATAACTTTGACAGTCACTGCAAGGACGTCTAAGTCAGTCTCTCACAACACGTATGAGCAATTATTGTGTCATGTAAACTCGAAGAGCCAAGCCAACGTAAAATTAAATTCAAGTCGAATAAAACTTTGACAGTCACTGCATGGACATCTAAGTCAGTCTCTCACAACATGTATGAGCAATTATTGTGTCATATAAACTTGTGATTTAAGGGTCCATGGTAATTTCAAAAACATAGTTTTTTTTTTTTTGGGGGGTGGGGGGTTGTGGGGTTGACAGGCTGTGGGGAGGAAATTGCTACGTAAGAGCACTTGGTTTGTGGTTCCTCGCATAACAGAGTCCATTCAGAGTCAATATAGACAGAGATTCTACATTTTTTGATAAGATGAAATTCTATATTTTTGATATATGATAAATACAAATAAAATAGGCACCCAATAAACCCAAAACCAAGACAAGTAGGGTCCCCTAACTGGAAAAAATGACAACTTTAGTACCACATACAAAAAAAATAAAAATAAAAAGAAAGTTACAATTGTGATACACGAGTATGCAATTTTTACATAACAAAAAGTACTCTGGTGGAATCCAAACTGCACCATAGAATTGGAATATGGCAGAGAATCAGAGAGATAACATGACAAGCTGTTTCTTTCCGTGCAGAAACAGAAATGCAGCCCACAATACAACAAAAGATCCATTACAAGAGAAACCAGTACAATCATAGAACATGAGAGAGCGCGAGAAAGAGAGAGAGACGCAATTTCAATTGTCCGAAAGCTATCAAACTAAACTAGAACTGTTACAAATTAAAAAGTTAAAATAAACGCTATAAGAACACCAAAAACCATAACTCTTTGTGGTTTCAGACATCTGTCAAATACTCAACTCAACAAGTCCTTAATTCCAACTACACAGGTGGGCTGCATGAACCCTTTTCGCCATTTAATCAAGCTGTTAAATCCTAAGAAAACGCCCCAACTCGTTCTCATATTTGGATTCATGTTCATAAGGTGCGACTATAGTTTCACGCCAACCCATCAACCCACCACAAACCTTTTTCCTTTTTACAGGCTTGGGAACGGCTAGTGGGAAATATAAGACATTATAAGCACTGCCCATATTGTTGAAATCCTTCCTAAAAGTTGGATCTTGTCCTGAGAAAATCAGCTCATACAAACCGAAACCAACCCAACAATCTCTCTCTATATATATATATATATATAGAGAGAGAGAGAGAGAGAGAGAGAGAGAGATTTACCTTTCTACGCTGATCAGGCTGCATCTTAGCAACGACAAAGCATCGAAATCTTCCGTAGGAATAAAACCGAAAATAACATCCAACAAAGCCACGGATCAGAACTGGAAACCCTAACTTCGAATCCAAATTTAGTGACAAGAAAGAAGCAAAAGCGAAGGACGAATTTCTGCGGCGAAAGGGGCAAGCTTTAAGGACTCAAACCCGCCTGAGGGTTTGAAATGCTTATATTTCTAGTGAAATGAAAACGAATCGTCCACTGAAAGTATAAAAGGCCAACCAATTCAGGCGGCAGTATCCAAAGCTTGGCGCTAAATGTAGCTGGAGACGGAGAATTTCCAGATCGAGATGAAGTGTCAGTTTTCCTAGGTAGTTCCGCTAAAAATTCAGCGGAAAAATCTATAGTTCAGAGGATCTATAATCTGTGAGTAATAAATATAGAGAAAATATATATATATATTTGCAAGGTTTGCGTTTGGAGAGCAGGAAAAACCCTATGATTCTCTGCTTTATATGGATGAATGAATGAGTGAATACAGCGAGAGGAGAGAGATTCTTAGTAACAGTAGTTGGATCTGTGTGAGAGAGAGAGAATGGAAAATCACAGAATGGTGTAAAATGCCTCAGTTGAAGCCCTCTGGAAGCAGGGATAGAGAGAGGGGAGGGAACAAGAAGGGGACGAAGTGGAAATATTTAATTGATAATTGATTGTGAAATTAAAAAATAAGAGAGAAATGGATTTGCTTTCAAGAAGACAAGGTTGCCACTCAAGTTGCAGCAAATTACCACTAGCCGAAAAAAAAAAAAAAGGAAAAAAAAAAGGAGAAACTACTAGCAATAAAATAAAATAATAAAAAAGGTTGTAAGATCAATGGCTAACCAACTTTATCTTAAGAACAGACGTAAAGTGGCGGATTATCTGAAGGTTTGAACTGCCCTAACTTGTTGCCAAAAAAAAAAAAAAAAAGAGGGAAGAAAAAAAATTAATTTGGTTTTGTTTGATCAGGTGATGTTTTGATCCCAAAGTTGGAGACTTTCAATTTCAATTTTAATGCATTAAGATCGGGAAATTACATAATAGTTTTTTCATTTGAAATGAACAACTATAAAATCAACTTCTAAGTTCGATTTTTCATTTCCTCTAAGGATGAACCATTAATTAGACTTATTTTAAATATTATTGACGAGAAGTGGATGATGACTTTATCCGTACTATAAGAGATTAGATGACCTAGCCTTGCCAAAAAAAAAAAAAAAAAAAATTAAGAAGAAGAAGAGAGAAGGAAAAAGATAAAAAGATTGGTTTTATTTGATGAGGTCTTAGGTGTTTTGATCCTAAATTTGAGTCTTTCAATTTCAACACATTAACTCATAAGGATAGTGCTGGTGATAAAGGACCACAACTTATTAATCCAAAGTCCTAAATTCAAAACTCCACTTCCTCATTTATTAGATACATGGATTTGTGAGTGGACTATGCAGTTAGAGGGAAATTAGTTTAGATCTAAACCCCCAAGGAGAGTAGGCTAAATGGAATGCCCTTTGTTTGGCCAAAAAATAAAATAAAAAATCGACACATCAACCACTTCTGGCATGATCCAATTTGTTTAGTGCAAATTTAAAATGAAGCTCTCATTAATATAACCAAACATATTTATAATATGATTATGATGTGAAGATTAGATAAACTTGGTGTGCAAAGGAGAGCATACCTAGAATGTAGATTTTAATAGAACTACATCAGAGGAGCAAGCCATCATTTTATTTGGACCCGACACCGGAGAGGCAAAACATAACTGCACGTAGTTATATCTTGGATGAGTGGCTTGTAAGTAATGTAAGTGTTGAAAAATCCTACATATATGCACAACGTACAAAGCATTTGGTGAGTTAGTTAAAGAGTGTGGTGAGGTTGAGTGCAATGTCCCATTTTTGAATCTTGTTACCAAGTTACTTTCACGTATGAGATTAGAAGAGAAAAGAAGGCCGAACGCGTTATAATTTAGTGGCATTTGTTTCACTTGTTAAGTGGATGATTTCAGATTTGAACTAATTTATGGAGAAACGTTGATACCTATTTATTGATATTAAAAAAAATTAGAAAAAAAAATAGAAAAAAAGAAAAAAACCGACACTGTTAGAGGGAGATGAAAAAAAAAAAAAAAACAATTGTGATCAAATTTGGCAAAATATAATATTATTTAGCTTTCATGGTTGTTGCTACTTATGGTGCTATTGTTGTTGTTGCTTATGTGCTATTATTGCCATTTGGTTTGCAATTAGCTAAAAATTGAAGGGTATCGATCTTGAAAGCACTACATTATCCTTACTTACTAATCCTATATATTAGGGTGGAGTATGTTGTGCATTGTGCTTAAAGTTAGGACTTTATTTATCCATTTAATTTTGGTTCAAAGGATTGAAGAAGAGTCTAATGTGCCCTTGGGCTATACAACAAGGTTAACTCATTCCCCTCCCCGTAACTCCTTCCCCCACTCCTCCCTTACACTAACACTTGGAGGGAGTTGAAACTTGCAATATTCTTCAAATTAATCCTCACAGCTATTGTTGTCTATGTGGGTATGTGACCTCTTACACGAGCCGTTAGGAGATTAATCTGGACTAAACCTTTGTAGGAGTGAAATTTAAGACACCCGTTATCCTTAATAAAAAAAATAAAAAAATAAAATCAACATTCATCCATTGGCGAGTTCAAAGAAAGGTATAGAATTCAGCTCATTGCATTGTGACTTAGACAATGAGGTGATGTTTATTATTTATTGGGATTCCATCTGTTGCATGTGCATCACATGGGGCTCTACATGGGGGAATCTTTGGTTTCACTGGTAAGTCCATATGATATTGCACAACATAATCCAATGCTTAGAAAAAAATAATAATATTGATAATACACAATGTTTATCAAAATTGTAAGTATTTGTGCTTGTTGAAAACTTTGGAGTACAATTTTTAACAGAACTCTCCCTTGCTTTGTAGGCCGAGTGGATTGGAGGTCTCACATACCTACTGCGTGGGGAGCAGTTTTGCTGAAATTTAACTGGAGGAAGGTTGCATCTAGCTAGGGTTCACCTTCCATTGTCTGTATATATGATTACTTACCCAGTTGTATCGAAGCTCAGCTACAAGCTGGCGCCTCAGCAAGCATGATGTATATGTGGAGAGCATCTAATCTCATGAGAGCAGCAGGTTTCACAAAATATAAATTACACAAAAGGTTAATAAAAATTGCATCTTTAGATCCTAACCAATTACGAAGTACATTTTTGGATAAACATATGTAGAATTATGACTTTAATCATATACGGAATCTACAAGATATTTCATATAATCATAGTAGTCCATGAAAAATGTCATGTATTTTTGTGTCGTTTAGAGACAATAATTATATGAGATAGTTCGAGATATTTTCCACAAGATCAAACATGTGATTGGGAAATCTTTAAAATGGCATAATTGTAGTAATTGGTGATTGAAGGGGTATAAAAGGGTGAGAGAGGGCATAGTGATTGGGAATGATACACATGTCATATATTGGGAATAGATTGGAAAGGTTGTAGAAATGTAACATATTATATTGGAAGAAATGCAGAATCCACGCGCTTTGCCCCCCTGATTGAACCGAGTGCTACTCTAAAATGGGACCCACACTTTGCCATACGCGTTCGCGTCCATGGCTGTCCGAGCTTGCTTCTCACGTGCTTTGAAGGCGCGTGGATCAGATCCTCGCGTGATGATTTAGGATAATTACAGGACCTTTTGTGTCCATTAAGCCATTGCGTACGTAAAATCTTGACCAGACAATATCGGGACCAGTGGACCACACACACACTCGGCTTAATCATTGTTATATGTCAATTAACATATCAAATCCTTTTCTAAATTCTAATTACCTTGTTACTTTCAACAATATTACTTGTTACTTTCAACAATGTGGGACAAGAGAACGAGACCAAAAAAGAAAAAGAAAAAAGGAGAGCCACATGATCCCACCTCCAAAAGGGCCTAAATTCTAATTACCTGTTACTTTCAACAATATAAGTTATTTTCTTCTCATTTGACCATAGTTGTTAAATCTGAATCGGACACTAAATTGGCCGAATGGTGTGCTATTCTGATCATCTATTTTACCTCTAGGTTAATAGTTGTTAACATAGTATTATTATATTACCCATCACGGTAAAACATTAATCATATTAATGTTGACACAATAGTTGATGTGAGATGTCACATTATTCATGATATAGTCAAATTTGATAATTGATAGGAAACAATAAAATTAATGGTAAGAATGACATCTTTTAGAAGTAATAATGGACCAACTGTATTTTTTTTTTTTTAAGATAAGAGGGTTGAATTAAATCCATAACCCCCCTTACACTAGCGAGAGATACCCATTGAACCAAATTGATTGTACTTATGATTGACCTCGTAGTCGTTGAAGCGTCTCCTCCACCCACCCCTCCGCCTTCTTTTTTTTTTTAATAGATTCTTCTCTTATTATGGATAGGTTAGAGATTTGAAATTTGACCTGTTATATCGCTTCCCCTCCGCACCTTCACAAAAAATTGGAGGAAAAAAAAAATGTTGAATAGACCTCTCTCGCAGGGGATGGTAGAAGATTAGTAGTATTGAAAGAAGAATCCTAACGAAACTGAGAGCACTTTTCATAAATTGAGGTTGTTTCCAAATGTAGGCACATCATACCATTTATCCCTTTTAAAAAACGTTTCTATAATTTGCTGGTTTGCTCTAATTTTTCTATTTGTTTGTTTATGTTTTGCTAACTTTAGATTAAAAAAAAAAGTTTGTAAGATGGAGGGCCCCTCTCCAGCACATTCGAGTGGTGCTGAGGAACGACTAAACAGTCACCACACATAGAACAAGCAGCAATGGACAAGTCACTTCCATGTGCTGGTTTGAATTTTTGTTGTAGCCAGCATCGAATTGTGGACTTTTCCAAATAGTCATTTTCACTCTCTGTTTTTGTGACCAAGAAGACCCATTACGGTCTGAGGCTCAGTCTAAAATCTGATTATTTTTCATGAACCATGACCCAACTTTGGGCCCTGCTTAATGGTGCGAAAACCTCCACAGGATGTGCTCACCTTGGGGAATTGTCAATGATGAGAACATCGTGACCAAAATGTAAGAACATTCTGTAACTGGATGTCTAAGGGACCAATGATATGGGTTTGACATAAATACATGATTTTTGCCAAAGAAAAAGGTTGGGTCTCCACATGCCTTCCACCCGCTGATAGCGGAGTGTGAAGTTTCGAATTCATAACTTTTCCTTTTTAAGATGGGGAAAGATACCGCTGAAAAATGAACGCCGATGGTGAAATTGATTCCATCACGCTACCTCACATGCATAAAGGTCCGGCATTTTCTAATATATTTTCCTCCAAAAACAAAAAAAAGATGGGAGGTTTTTTCTTTTTTTTGGAAAGGTTCAACTGTTTTTTTTATATTTGAAGATATGATAGCAAAAAGTCTACATTTATAATGAATGTTGTAATGCATGAAATATCAACCCAAGCCCAATCCCGACTATGTGTAGGTTTGAACGCAACTGCCTCCAATTATAGTCACAATTCGAACATATCCTTTTTGTAGTGTAACAAGGATTATGCAATTCAATAGAATCAAACTTTATATTTAATCTAATCTTTTCGACAAGAGATGCTGTTCATAGTAAAAAATGACCGACCATGCTTTCCTCCTTTCTCTCCTCTTTTTTTAATCGTGTACACATTGTAAAGATAGAGAGCACTCAACGTGCTTTCACTAAAAGATCCTTCACAGTTGGAGTTTCCAAAAGGAAAAGCTGTAGGATCATGTTGAGATCATGGAATGATTAAAGTTTTAAAAAATTATCACTCTGCATGTTTGGGTTACTATTAGTAGGCAATATGCAAGCGTGCCATCTCAAAGTTGGGACCACATGATTTAGACTTTAGAGTGAGGCATTTCGCTAGATTGGATCATGATCCATTCTTTCTTAGTAGAGAAACAAGTCCCATTAGGAATTTTAGATTCAATGATCCAATACAGTCCATGAAAGAAAGCCTAGAGCAGTAATCAAATGTATAAAGTATTTCTTTAAGAGCAAAATTTCAGCGCCCTTGTCGAGTAATTATTTTGGTTGCATGGTCATGAGATTTGATCTAATATGCCTTATTTGAGGCTTTTTTTTTGGTGAAATGGTTACACAATTAAACGGCATGCCATCAGAATCCAGGGTGAAGTTGTCGAGAGGCTACAAATGTTGTTAATGTTGGGATATGGCACTAGCATCTAATCCACAAGGGTATCAGAGGAAAGCATGTGAAGTAGATGGCAAGACTTGAGGCATGATTACTAGTCTGGTACTAGACGCAGCATAGTGCCTTGTTAGAGACCACAACAGAACAATGAACTCTCCATAACCTAAGGAAAGCTCTTCCTAGCAGAGAACTCGTCAAGGTCTCTAGTAATTACTGCAAATTGATAACGCAAATCTAGAGCATACATAATCAAAGGCTTGATTAGTAAGTCTCATGCATAATGAATGCAACATCACAGCATTTTTCTTGGTCGGCAAAAAGAGATTCATTTTATCAATGATAATGACAAATAATATCAGTACATACCTAGAAAGCAGAAACCTTTGAACCAATAAAAGAAAAAGAAAGCAGAAACCCCCATAAAGAAAGGGCTGAACACCCTCCACAAAACACCAAGAAATTGCAATGCTGGATAAGTGGCACTCGTAAAAGCCTGAAACATGACCAAATTAACACCAGCTTTACTAATATTGAGGACTAGAACAAAGAACTCCTGCAAGCCCCAACAGTGCCTTAATGATACCAGACCAACAAATGAGAATATACACAACCTCTCCAGCAAACTCCAATAAAGAAAGCTAGAAATTAGCCTAGCACCCCAGCCATGCTAACCACAGCATCCAAAGCAAGCAGCTCAAGCAATGGAAACTCAATGCAAGAACCCTAAACGAGGAGCAAAAGCCACAACAAATGCCAAGTCTCCTTTACTTCTGGAAATTCGTGTGATCTCTATCTCCATCTCCACAAATTTCTCGATGATTTCATTTTCTGGACAGGTATTTTTGATTCCCAATTCGCAATCAAAATCCCAAGTTTTAATGGCTTCTTCCATTAGCAAGCTATTTGTATTCTCCGACCTCTTCTTACCTTGTGATTTGCTTATCTCTCCCCTCTTGATTTTCCTGTTCCGATCTTCCTTTCCCTTCTTTTGGCGTAGTTGATCCTCCTGCAGCTTCCTCTTCCTTGCTATTGACTTTTTTTTTGAGTTTGTTTCTGTGGCTCCATTTTGCAGTAGCATTCAAACGATCATCTTCAAGAAAATCCTCGTCCCTTGATCAGAGGTCTGCAACATCAAAACATGGTGCCTTTACTTGTTAATACCATTGTCTAAAAACAAAGAGACTTTCCATAAGCAGCATCATAATTAATGATACCAGACCTAAAAAAAAAAAAAAAGAAGGTAGAAAGCTAAACTAGTATTTGATAGGAAAAGAACTTTGTCAAACTGCACCATAAACAGGCACTGTTGAGTGTCAATTCTATTGATTTCAAGCTGCATTTGTCTTTATATATGTTCAGTCAATGATCAGATAAAAACTAAGGGCTCACTTATCAAAACCCAAACCACTTGAACCAACATATATATGTTCAAAATCCAAATTTGACATACAGGACCATCTTCATTAATAATGAAATAAGCTGGTTTTAACATTAAGTCGTTTAAAAAAAAAAAAATCATTGTTGTTAAGATGGTGGAGACAAGCAATGTAAATATATCCACGTGAAGAAGCAAGGAAAACATAGAATTAGATGGTCTAGCTATATACCCATTCGCGTGTTTCTCTTCGTGAGCGCTTGGTTCTTGACTTTATCCCATGCTTAACAATGGGTGAAACTAGACTCTCCACATATGTAATCACACCGAACCACCTACACGATCTGTTCACCTACAGATAAAATAGTGGTATATGTATTTTCTTTAAGATTGTAGACAATGAATTCCTCTCGATTTACCACCATCAGAACACCATCCTTCGCAAAACACAATGGTTTCAAGTATTGAAACGAATGTGGGAGGACGAACAATTTAGTCCAAGATTCCTGCAAGCCATATTCTTTCATTGTCCATACCTCAAAGGAGCTTCCTTGGTTGTGAGACATACAAAGGCAACCGCCTTAAAACCCCCAAATGGAATTTTAAACTCTCATCTATCCAAATAGGTGAAGGGACCTCTCTGAATTTCTCCTCTTTTACATCAAAATAAATGATTACTCTGATTTTGGGGAAGTAGCTAAAATCAGCATTATTCCGAGTCACCACCCAATGCGGAGCTCCATTCACAACTGTCCCTCTTTTTCCACTATAACTAATGCGATATGGGAAGTCATCCTTTTTAATCTCTGCCCAAGAATTGGTTTTAAAATTGAAGAATCGGACCCAGGTATCATAATAACGTGGTGATCCCGGTGGACTGAGAAAACGGATAACGCTAACCACCTTATAATCATCAATGGAGGAATCATAACCAAGTCCCCAAATCGTTCTACGGTCTGTGAAATCTCGATGACGGTCCTGACCAAAATTTAACATATTCTCCAGTAGATGGATTCCAAAGCCAAAACAACTCGAAGTCATCGAAAGCTATGAGTACCAAACCATTACAAGAAGCCAGGATATCAGCAGTCCAAACATTGTCCTTCTCGAAAACACGCTCTAGTTCATTTTTATCCGAAGGCTCGACGCCCCTGGAGTAGAGACAGGTAGGCGAAGGAATACGACTTCGTTACCACGTAGCTGAGTCTCCAAAGGTTAACATTATTGTTGCCATGGTTGGTTCGGATCGAGGTGCATTTGGACAAAACTGGGATCGGATATGAGAGAATGCCACGATTTGCATACGGCCCTGAATCGCAGTAGAGACTTGACGGGTAGTCTCAGTAGGATGTCGAGCACGATCTCTTCAGGGAAGTACATCCGCGACATTGATTTATATTCGAGTGGTTTTATTCTTTTTATTATGATCTTTTCTCGTTCTTTCTCCTCATTTCTTCGCTTGGGTTGCTTTGATTTTCTCTTCTTCCTTCCCATGCTTTCTCGCACTACTTTCTCTCTCTACGGCCTTTTTCTTGGCCGACTGCTGTTACGTTTTTGTAGAACAAGAAGTTCCAATAAAAAAAACAAGTCAGCAATTGCTTTCCTAAGTTTAGTAGAATTATTTTTTTTAATTTACTTAGAGTTCAAGTATTAGTTTGCTTTCCTAAGTTAAGTAGAATTTTTTTTCTTAGTTTACTTAGAGTTCAAGTATTAGTTCTTTATAAATAGGTTTATAGCCTACGGGCAAAAATTCAATTTTTGATTAATAAAATTTGAGAGAGTTTATTCTATTTTTTTTGTTATTATTTTACAAGAAAACGGTGCTCTTTTTTTGCTACTTCCACTACGCCAATTTTACTACTAACTAGGGTTTTCACCATTTTAAAAGCCAATCTTGAGTTTTTTGAGACCTTAGGTAAACTCTTAATTTCATTGGTCTGTAGCCTTCAAGCCTTGTGGGCTATTTTTATTTTGGGGAAATATCTAAAACCTCCTTCAAATATAAAATCATATCTAAAAACCCCATTAAATATTTTTCCCATCCATCTAATCCAAAGAAAAAAGAATTATATCCACTAACTTCAATCAGTTAAATTTTTGTTTACTGCGGTTAAAAGAAAAGGGTGATTTGACTAAAATGCCATTCTTTTACAATAATATGTTTAATGAAAAAAATGCATATTCAAGTGAATTTTCCATTTTGCCTCCTCTTTTTCCAAACTTGCATATCTACTCTCCCACTCCCTTCCCTCCATGTGTACATAAGAGAATAATTAATTAATGATAGTTAATTTTTTTCTAATTACACTAAAAAGGATAAACGTAGAAATTCAATTAAATATGCAATTTTTTCATTAAACATATTAATGTCAAAGAATGGTATTTTAGTCAGATCACTCTTTTTTTTTTTAACAACAGTAAACAAAAAATTAACTGGTTGGAGTTAATAGATATGATTCTTTTTTATTTGGATTAAATGGATATGAAAAATATTTAATGGAGTTTTTGGATATAAAATTATTTTTGAGGGAGTTTTTGGATATTTTCCCTTTTATTTTTTTATGGGGGCCTCTATTGGCACCCTAAGACTTTCTTTTCATCATCCATTTATTTTAGATTTTAAGGTTTTTTGAAAAATAAAAGGTTTTCATGATAACTAACTATGGAATCCACTAGAAAATATCATTTTGAATAACTTTGTGGAATAATTTTTTTTCAAAATTTATCGTTTAAATGGACTTTTAAGCCATTTATAAAACAAAGTCTATAAATGGTTGAAAAATCCACTTAAACGATAGATTTAGGAAACACTTTTTTCTACAAAATTATTCAAAATAATATTTTCTATGGAACAACGTGATTGGATATGATGTTATCAAACCCTTTCATATTTTTCATAAAACCTCAAAATATAAAATAAGTGAAGGAATGAAAAGCAAGTCTTATACCAGTATACCCGCGAATCTTTACTAGCACTCATTGCAATGAGAAATTGCATTCCAAGGCTTGATTAATAGTCTGATAATGGATGCGACATCAGGTGCTTTTTCTTGTTAATACCACTGCCTACGAATTCAAGATCGAGACACTTCATAAGCTGCCTCGTAATCAAACTGCATAGAATGTTTATGAAAACAAGCTCGCATAAGTTGGTTATAACATGCGACCACATTCACATGTTCTTCCATTTTTTTCTCAATCCAAAATTTTATATGGCCAGATTTAAATACCAAAGCAAGATTGAGGAATAACTAAAAGGGTGAAACAGAAAACAAAGAAGAATTAAATGGTCTAATAATTTACCTCCCGTATCCATTCATGTTTATCCATTCATCCTGAGCAGAGAACGCTTTCTCAGTTCTTGTTTGACCTAACCTTCAACCTCAATTGGTTCTTGCCTTGGTCCCATTCTTGACACTGGGTGAGACTAAACTCTCCACATAATTACCCACCTTGAATTTGTACTCTACATGCTCTTCTGACAAAATTGTGGTATACGGATTTCCTTTAAGATTATAGATGATGAATTTTTCTCGATTTACATTCATCAGAACTTCACCATTCTTCGCAAAACACATTGGTTTCAAGTACTTAAACGAATGAGGGATGACCGAACAATTTAGTCCAAGAATTCTGCACGCCATATTCCTTCATTGTCCATACCTCAAAGTTGCTTCCTCCGTGATTATGAGACATGCAAAGGCAACCTCCCAAAACCCCCAAATCAAATTTTAAACTCTCATCCAACCAATTAGGTGAAGGGACCTCTTTGAATTTCTTCTCCTTGAAATCGAAATAAACTGATGACTCTGATTTTGGGGAAGCTAATAGAAGGACGACCTGTCCAATGTGGAGTTCCATTCACGACGGTTCCCCTGTCTTTCACAACAATCAAAATTATAAGGGAAGTCTTCCCATTCCCCCTGTATCAAATGATGGGTTTTAGAATTGAAGATTTCTACATAAGTAATACCACAAGGTGGTGAGGAATGACTAAAATAGCTATTTGCCCTTACCACCTTGTAATCATCACTAAAGGAATCATAAGCAAGTCCCCAAATACCAATACCATCTCCGTAATGAGAAGGGAGGCCCTGAAAATTCTTGTATTCCCCTGTAGATGGATTACAAAGGCAAAACTTGGTCAAGTAATTAAACCCAATAAGTAGCAAACCATTACAAGAACCCAAGATATCAGCATCAGCATGCAAATCATGGGATGACTGCTTGAAAAGACACTCTAGTTTATTTCCATCAGAAGCTCCGATGCCCCTGGAGTAGAGACAAACATCCCCAGACGGTGGAGGCGACTCAACAGCGTAGCAAAGTCTCCGAAGGTTAATGTTGTTGTCTTGGTTGGTTCGATGGACGTGCGTTTTGACAAAATTGGGATCGTTTATGCGAGTACACCATGGTTTGCTTACGGCCTTGAATCGCAGTAGAGACTTGACGGGTAGTCTCGGTAGTATGTCCAGCTCCATCTCGTCTGGAAGGTTCCGGTTCGGCAACTTGGCTTCCACTGCTTTGATATTCTTAGCGTTGGTTGCGTTGGTTTTCTCTTCTCTTCCCATGCTTTCTCGCACTGCTTTCTCACCCATACGCTTTTTGGCTGCCGTCGTTGTAGCGTTTTTAGTGAAGAAGGGTGAAAACTAGAGCTGCAACTCAATGGACAAGTTTGGGCGATAGTTCTCTATAGATTGGGCTGGGCTTGGGTTAGAAAATTCTAACCTTATTTGAACTCAAGTTGGGTTTGGGTAGAGATGTTGGGCAACCCAAACCCAACCAACAATTAAAGATTGCCAATGTGTGTGTGACGCACAGGAGTTTCAATGTATCGGCTGATTAGACACTGGCAATGTATATGTGACGCACTGGATCAACCTTGGCAGTGATCAAAGCTTATTATTCTTACACTCATTAATATATTTTTGCAGGAATAATATTTTTCCAATAAAATTCTTAGATTAGATATTTTCACCGTACACGTAATTTTAAGTTAATTGAAAATTTGAAAATATGTCATTCATAAAGTGTTTCAAATTATAATTTTGTTTATGAGAAAGAAATGTAAGTTTACATTTTGAATACTTCCTATTATACATTTAATTCAAAATTGATGTGCATTACATGTAAGAGCGAAGTATCTAATTCTATGATTAGATTAGCAAAATTGATAGCAAACCCACCAACAGTTAAAGACTGCCATCACTATTAACCCAGCACCTAAGCTGACTGTCCGACACCCTACGTACACGAGCTGCATCCCAACGCAGATGTAATTAACAAAACAGAAAACACATTGCACCATTCATCAGACTGTCACATATAAATATATATTTGATCCGCAAAGTAAAAATTTTATTAATATAATGTGAACCAAGTATAAAAGGGACTTGCAGAGTTGCAACAAACAAAAAGAGAAAAAGAGAAAAAAAAAAAAGAAAAGAAAAGAAAAGAAGGGACTAAGTCACAATGGGCAACACCCCACTACAACCATCATAACACCGTCTAAACAATAAACAGGCCCCGACTTAAACATGGCTAATCCATACACAAAAACAAACAAATTCATAGCAGCACCATTAATAAAAAACTGATCCCATCAACACAGAACAAACTCAAATTTGCAAGAAAGACTACCGCCAACAAATCATGGAAAACACCACAAATGCAGTACAGGAATAGCCTCCTTTTACAATATATTCAAGGAGACCATTGTCTGAAGAGTGAAACCAAAAGCTTACAAAACCCAAAGCCTGCCACATTGCTGCAACCACAACCCTAGCTTCAGCCCTAGCCCCAAGCCCCCAAGGCAACAAAACACACCACCAAGCAAAGCCACAGCAAAGTACTCTGCAAAAACAACCTTCCATGAAGATGACTAGCATCTAAGCAGCTTATACTCTCCAACCTACCACAATTGATGCCCCGGCCAGCTACAGAAAGCTACCACGGCAATTCAAAATACCTCTGTACCCCAACCACACCAAACGTTGGGTCCCCTTCTGGAAATTCGTCTGATCTCTTATCTCCATCTCCACTAATTTCTCGTTGATTTCATTTTCTGGACGGGTATTTTTGATTCCCAATCTGCAATCCAAGTCCCAAATTTTATTGTTTCTTCCAGCAGAAACCTATATATATATATCAGAAGCTTCGATGCCCCTGGAGTATACATAGACATCACCAGGTGGCGGAGGCAACTTAACAGCGTAGCATAGTCTCCAAAGGTTAATGTGGTTCCCTTGGTTGGTTCGATGGAGGTGTGTTTGGACAAAATTGGGATCGTTTATGAGAGTAGCCCATGGTTTGCATACGGCCTTGAATCGCAGTAGAGACTTGACGGGTAGTCTCTGTAGTATGTCCAGCTCCATCTCGTCTGGAAGGTTCGACAACTTGGCTTCGGCTGCTTTGATTTTCCCTTCTTTTCCCATGCTTGCTCGCAGTATTTTATCTCTCGCTTACGCTCCTTGCTGGCCGCAGGCGGCTGCTGTTACGTTCGATAAGTGAATGTGAGCAAAAGAGGTCGGTTTGACGGTTGGGGAGGGACTCGGATGAGTCCAGGGGGGGCTGTTTTGGTTATAGCCTAAATAGGCAAAATCGTCATTACATATTAGTTAGAAAAACTCAACTTAAAAATGGAGTTCTATTGGCTGATTGGACAATGGCAATGCACATGCATGTGATGCACTTGATCACAGCCCCATGTACAGGTTTCTTATGATGACTCGTTTGGGCCGGTGTTTTGAAAACCGATCTGGATATTGAACAAGTCAAGCGGCGGAATCAACGAGTCCCAGTTGATTCAATCGGTCGAATCAATTGAGTCAATTTAACTATTAATCAATCGAATCAATTGACATTCTCCTGAGGTGACCCCATTTTGAATCATTTTAAAATTAAGGGTATCAAAGTCAAATTGATCCCAAACTTTAGGATAATTTTATATATTTTACCTTTTTTTCAAATAGTAAAAAATTTGTACCACTTTTTATCATTTTTTATTGGCCCAATTGACTAAGTCAAGCCAAATAGGTCATAAAATTGAACCGATTAATTTGGCTAGATTTTTTTTTAGGTTTTATAGCTTTTTGAGTGAATTGAATAAATCCGATTAATTCTGATTTGGTGGAGCAGAAATTCAAGGACGCGCCTCAACCTGATGAGATATAGGCAGGATTTCCAAATTTTGATTTGGAAGGATCTCTTTATGTAGTTCGTTATATATCACAATTCACAAAGGAAGCCATGACTAACTTGTTTCTCAGTCATTTGGAATTCAGTTAAATACTTAATTCCCGTTTGTTTTACAAAAAAAAGGTGAAGTTTCACCCCAATGATGAAAATGGGACGCCATCTTTGTGATGATGACTCCTTAGAATGACAAAATGTTGAGCTTAGTCCAATTTTTAAAGAAATCAATTTCTATGTCTCAAAATGTTGAGCCTCATTGCAATTAGAATTTGGATTCCAGAGCTTGATTAGTAGTCTGATAATGGGTGCAATGCTGCCTAAAAATTCAAGATTGAGACTCTTCATAAGCTGCCTCTCATAATCAGACTGGATAGAAGCTCGCATAAGTTGGCTATACCATGCAGCCACGATCACCCGTTTTCTTTCAATTTTTTTTTTTTTTTTTTTTGCTATATCCAAAGTTTTATATGGACAAAAGGCATGTATGGAAACAAGATTTAAGAACCAAGGCAACATTTGAGGAAAAAAGGGAAACAGAAAACAAAAATAAACTGCCAGTTTATAACATCATTGGTCACATTTTTCTTTTTCTTTTTTTTTTTGGTAGGCAAAGAGATAATTTTATTAAACTGAGAAAGAATTATTGATTACATCCAGAGGTGCTTATGCCCAAGGAGATTCCACTGTCACTATTGCTGACCAAAAAAGCAAGATCATAATAACACTGCACTCAATAATTTTGAAGAAAATTCCTAATCAAATTCATAATACTGAGCAGAGAATGCCTTTTCCAGTGCTAGCTTGAACTAGCCTTCAACCTCAATTAGTTCTTTTCCAAGTCCCACTCTTGATATGGGGTGAAACTAAACTCTCCACATATGCACCCACCTTGAACCACAATTGGCTCCGTAGCTCCTCCCAAGACAGAATTGTGGTACATGTATTTTCTTTAAGATTGTAGATGACGAATCTATTTCGATCTACCTCCATCAGAACTTCACCATTCTTCTCAAAACACAATGGTTTCAAGTACTCGAACCAATGTGTAATGACGAACAATTTAGTCCATGAATCCTGCATGCCGTATTCCTTCATTGTCAATACCTCAAAGGAGCTTCCTTGACGATTATAAGACATACAAAGGCAACCTCCCAAAACCCCCAAATCAAATTTTAAACTCTCATCCAACCAAATCGGTGATGGGACCTCTTTGAATTTCTCCTCCTTGGAATCAAAACAAACTATGACTCTGATTTTGGGGAAGTAGGTTGATAAACCGACGACTCATCATCCAATGTGGAGCTCCCCTCACAACGCTCCCTTGTCCTCCATACCAGCAACTAACATCATAAGGGAAGTCGTCAATCTCTGTCCAAGAATTGGTTTTGAAATCGAAGAATTCGATGTCAGGTTCCATCATAAGGTTCATCACCAGGAGCTGGTGATCCCGCTGGACTAAGAATACGAACAACCCTTATCACCTTATAATCATCACCGGAGGAATCGTGACCAATTCCCCAAAGATTTATACCATCTCTGGAATAATATTGGCCCGAAAAATTATTGTATTCGCCTGTAGATGGATTGAAAAGGCAAAGCTCTGTCAAGTCATTAAAACCGATAAGTAGCAAACCATTGCATGAAGCCAAGATATCAGCTTGCAAAACAGGGGGTGACATCTGGAAAAAATGCCCTGGTTTATTTCTATCAGAAGCTTCGATGCCCCTGGAGTAGAGACCGACATCCCTCGAGTCGGGACGGAGAGATGGTCGAGACTCAGGAATGTAGCAGAGTCTCCAAAGGTTAAGATTATTGCCTTGGTTGGTTCGATTGAGGTGCTCTTTAACAAAACTGGGATCGTTTATGAGAGAACGCCATGGTCTGCAAACGGCCTTGAATCGTAGTAGAGACCTGACGGGTAGTCTCAGTAGTATATCCAGCTCCATCTCGTCTGGAAGTTTCCTCTGCTTTGCTTCGACTGCTTTCATATTCTTAGCGTTGGTTGCTTTGGTTTTCTCTTCTTCTTTGGTTTTCGATCCCATGCTTTCTCGCACTGCTTTCTCTCCCATAAGCTTGTTTGGCCGCCGCTGCTGCTGTTAAGTTTCAGTATAAAAGGCGAGGGTTTTCACGAATCACCTTCTTTTATAAGCAACATGAGAGGTCGGTTTGAGAGGGGACTCATTAGATGAGTCCTGGCGGGGGCTGTTTTGGTTATAGCCAAAATATGGGCAAAATCGTCGTCATATATCTATATCTATAATATAATAATAATAATTAATAATTAATAATCTATATCTATATCTATACTTATACTTACTACCTATAAAAAGATGAATGCAAGAAAAACCTTTGATTGACTAATATACATTTATTTTAATTTTTAAATACACAACTTTCCACCCTTCTGCATATATAAGAAATATAATAATTTTAAAACACATACCTTAATATATAAAACACAAATAGGAATTCAAAGTAAACGGAAACTATAATTCCTATATAATAAATAGAAATATATAGGAATATGAAAACTATAATTCTAAAACACATACCTTAATATATAAAACACAAATAGGAATTCAAAGGAAACAGAAACTATAATTCCTATATAATAAATAAACAATCACTTTCTCCATCAAGAGTAGCTGCAACTTCTCCCTTCTCTGGTTAACGGGGACTTCCCCATTCTTTGGTTGACGACGACTTCTCTATTCTTTGGTAAGTTTTGCTCTGCAAATTATAATATATATATATGGTACTGTTAGAGAACTGCAAATTATAATATATATATATATATGGTACTGTTAGAAAATAAGTTTGATTTTTGATGAATTTATAAGTTAGATAGATGAATTTATAATCATAATAGGTACTGTAATTAAAGAAAGAAAAATCATTCGAGACAAAATACCCATAATTCTGAGAAACCGTTTAGACTCATTAAACGGAGGAACAAAATACAATACATACCTCAAGAGTTCCAACCAAAACCCAAAAAGGATGTATGAAACCCAAAAAGGATGTACTCTAAATACATGAAGAACCCCTCAAAATCGATTTTCCATTGCAAGCATATCTAAACAAAAATACATAGATTAGTGAAGAAAAAAAAAATAGAAACTAATATTATTTAAAAATATTCACGTGTAACGCACATGTGCTATATCTAGTACTTGTAAAAGACAGAATCTCAAAAAAACTTTTGAATGACCATATACCCTTATTTTAAAAAGAAAAATACATATCTATCATTCCTTTAATTGAAACACATAGTAAACATTCTTATCATTTGGTAACAAATGAAAGTAGATTTTAACTCAAACTCTTAACAAATTAAAGTTAAATTCTTACCTTAAATTCTTTTTAAAAAAAAAATGTACTTTTGAATTTAAACTTCATCTTTTATGAAAAAAAATTAAAATCTTTATGTATTTATTATTTTGTATAACTAATATTATTTAAAAGTATTCTTGTGCAAGGCACATGTGCTATATCTAGTTGATTAGAAAAATTCAAAAAAAATTGGAGTTTTATTGGCTGATTGACCCTCTCAAATCTCAAGTTAGAGTTTTGATGAGAATCTTAGAAATTTCAAGTTGAGTTAGCCGATCAAGGAATTTGGTTTTAAGAATTTGAACGATTCTATTTTAAATATAAATTCCACCTAAAAATTCCTTATCCAATCACAGCATAAAAAAAACAAGAGAAGGAGAATCCATTATCACAGTATGTAGAGGATCCTGATAACATTGCAGCCAGAGACTTGAAGAATGCATTTAGCCTAGTCCTGTACTAGAGAGAAACCACATTTCTAGTCCTAGCTCGACCCGAGCCCATATTCTTGGAAGCTATTATTGTGACCAAGAGTTTGGACTGGACATTCTAACTGCAAAGGCTGTAGGAAGGATAGATGAACAAAGTTGACAAGCATTAATCAACCCAAAAAAAAAAAAAAAAAAAAATCCCAAGTAGGCTGCCCCAGAATCGAAGTGAAATGAAGCCTTGTCAAGATGCCCTTTAGTAGAAACAAATGCGTGCTAATGCTAATTCAAATTTCGATTCAAATGTGCAATTGCCTTTTATTTTTCTCTTCAATCTATGATACTGAAAAGTAGCACACAAATTGGAGAGCAACAGAATTGATTTCTTGAGTAAATATGAATGCACACACGCACCAAACAGGCACTTATGTGTGCCAAATTCGATTGATTTGAAACTGCAATTGTCTTTATATGTCTTCAGCCAATGATGAGATAAATACTAAGATCTCACTTGTCAAACCCAAACCACTTGAACCAACATATATAAATTAAAAATCCCAGTTTGACAGAAAGGACAAACTTGATTAATAATGAAATAACATTAAGTCCTCTAGAAAAAAGAAAGAAGAAAAATCATAGTTGCGAGGATGGTGGAGACAAGCATTATATATATATTGGTACAAGGATCAGAACTTCATTCCATAACAAGCCATTTACAGAAGGAATATTGGGGAGGCCTAAAGAACCGAAAAAGGAAGAGCCAAACAAATGGCTCAAGCTTGGGTGCCTCCCCAACAACAGACCTCAAAAAATCCAACAAAAAGAGCAAGGAAAACATAGAATTAGTTGGTCTAATAATATACCCATTTGTGTTTTTTTTCTTCCTGAGTGCTTGGTTCTTGCCCTAGTCCCATTCTTGACACTGGGTGAAACTAGACTCTCCACATATGTAATGTGTGTTGTCTACAGAGAAAATAGTAGAGTATATGTATTTTCTTTAAGATTGTAGATGACGAAAATCACTCAATTTACCTCCATCAGAACTTCACCATTTTTCGCAAAACACGAGGGTGTCAAATATTGAAACGAATGTGGGATGACGAACAATTTAGTCCAACATTCCTGCACGCCATATTCCTTCATTATCCATGAGTCAAAATGGCTTCCTTGGTGCTTGAGAGTAGGTCTGGCAACTTATGCCCAAACCCACGAACCCGCCTAAACTCGCCTAAGTTAAATGGGTATAGATGGGTGATTTTATTAATTAGGTTGTAAATGGGTGCCCATAATAACCCAACTAATAATTGGGTCTAATCAGGTTGGTATAAAAAAAATTTGGGTGCGAATGAAACCCGAGTCTCCTTCACAGCTCTCCTTCGTAGTCGCTCCTCCACTGCCGGTCGTCTCCTTCAACTCCGCCGCTCGTCTCCTGCCACCGCTCATCTCCTTCAAGACCACAACTCTCCTGCTACATCACGCATCTCCAGTTTGGAAGCGAAGAGGGGTAGCGTGTGTGTAGGATGGAAAACAAAGGGATGAGAGAGAGGGAGGACACGAAGGGGAAGATCGAGAATGGTCCAAAAATGGCCGAGCTCAGACAGAAAAGGGGGAGGAGATTGGAAATTTTAAGGACGGACAAATTCCCCTTTTTTATTATTAAAAAAAAAAAAAAAAAAAAAGAAACCTTTGTTACAGATCTACCCATGGTAGATCTGAAAATTGAAGCATATTTAAAAATAAAACTAGAAAACAAAGAAGAAGGAGAGAAGAAGCAGCACCGACAACCAACCTTCCAAGTTGATGGGTTTGAACCTCATCCACAGCTACCCATGGTAGATTGAGAAGGAAAAAAAAAAAAAAACCTATGTTTTAGATCTACCATGGGTAGATTTGAAAATTGAAGCATATTTAAAAATAAAACTAGAAAACAAAGAAGGAGAGAAGCAGCAGTGCCGGTAACCAACCTTCCACATTGATGGGTTTGAACCTCATCCACAGTCAAAATCCCACCCTTAGACACCAACCTCAAGCTAGAGAGTTGTAGCCGACACCAGTTCACAGCAATGGCCGAAGCTCAAACCGCTGGATATAGTGTACAGAAGAGATTGAGGGAAATGGCTGAAGCTCGAAGTCACCCCAAGTCACCCAACATCAGAACTGTGAAGTAGGTC
Source organism: Liquidambar formosana (assembly GCA_039720395.1). Lineage (NCBI taxonomy): Eukaryota > Viridiplantae > Streptophyta > Magnoliopsida > Saxifragales > Altingiaceae > Liquidambar > Liquidambar formosana. Next base: position 7,007,308 of record CM077822.1, read on the forward strand.
AGCGTTAGCGGAGGTATGCAGGAGGTGTGCGGGTTAGGTTGGGTTGCTAGTTGCAATAAATGAGTGAATTTGGGTTTTGCATAAATGGATTATTCATGTAAATGGGTTGGGTTGGGTTTGGATGATATTCTAACTACACCCATTTAAATCCGCCCAAGCCCACCCAAACCCACCCAATTGCCAGCCTTACTTGTGAGACATACCTCAAAATTGATCGAAAGGCATCACTTGGAAATCCACATATAATTGCAACAACCCCCAACGGTCACAAAATAATATAAAAATATTTAATAATTTTTTGATAATATATTTTAAGAATAATCAAGTTATTTTTTTGTTCCAATGGTCTTAAAATAATATTCAATAATATTTAGAAAATTAAAACATTAAAATATATAAAATAATATTAAAATATTAATAGTTGCTACCTCTCTTCGAGCTCTCGATTTTAAAGGAGGTAGCAAATTGCCACATAAGGTAGCAAAATACAATTTGCTACCTCATTTTTGTCACCTCTTTGGGAGATGCTCTTCCAACCAATTATGTGAAAGGACCTCCTTGAATTTCTCCTCTTTTACATCAAAATAAATGATATATTGCTCTGATTTTGGAGGAGTACCAAAAAACACCACAAATCACCACCCAATGTGGAGCTCCATTCACTAGGGTCCCCTGTCCTCCATAACAATCAACATCACAAGGGAAGTCACCCCTTCAATCTCTGTCCAAGAATCGGTTTTAAAAGTGAATAATCTGACATGAGTTTCATCACTAGGATTATCACCAGGACTTGGTGATCCCCATGCCCATGGAATAAGACAACGAGAAGCCATTAACACCTTATATTCATCACTGGATGAATCCAAACCAAGCCCATAAAGCCTCTAACATCATAGATGGAAAAACCATTGCCCGAAAATTTCTTGTATGCCCGGTAGATGGATTCTAAAGGTAGAGCTCGGCATGAAGACTGATGAGTACCAAACCATTACAAGAACTGAAGATCTCAGCAGCTCCCATAACACAGGGCTCCTCGAAGAAATGATCTAGTTTGTTTGTTTTTTTTTTCTTATTTTGAAAGCTTTGGCGTCCATGGTCGAATTGACTCTTGAAAAAGTATTGGGAGTTCACGAAATTGATTAGTGATGGATTGTGTTCTTTAATCTTGCTAGACCATGAAGCTTCCCGTCATATGTGAGTGCCTGAGTGGTGAAGCTCAAATATCGATCATGTCAAAGTATTTGCATTTGCTAGCTAGATTATTAATCCATATCTCACCCTTTACTTTTGAAGCTGATTCTTGGACCAATATTGAAGATGATGACTTTCCTACTAGACTGGGCATCTATGTATTAGGGGGGAAAAAACTAAAGACGAGCTCGAAACTCTCAACTATAAAAAATTAAGAGCACGATCATTTGTCAGACCCAAACCACTTTAACCAATGTTTAACAGATACATAGGACCAACTTCCTAAAAATGAAAGAGGCTTTAACATCAAAGTCATTCTTGAAAAAAAAAACAGGAAAGAAAGAAAGAAAACCATTGTTGCAAGGATGGTGGAGACAATATTAAGGTTTTGTCTGGTGTGCTTCGATCTTGCCTTAGCCGCCTGTCCTATTCTGAACACTTGGTGAAACTAGACTCTCCATATATGCAACCACACTGAGCCGCCATCCGTCGTGTACAGACAAAATGGTGGTGTATGTATCGTTTTTAAGATTGTAGAGGACGGAATAGGTTTGATTTACTGCCATCAGAACTTCACCATTCTTCGCAAAACACAACGGTCTCAAGGATTCATACGAAGCTGGGACGATGAACAGTTTAGTCCAAGATTCCTGCACGCCATATTCCTTCATTGCTGATACCTCAAAGTGGGTTCCTTGATTATGAGACAAGCAAAGGCAACCTCCCAAAACCCCCAAATCTAATTTTAAACTCTTATCTAACCAAATAGGCAAAAGTACCTCTTCGAATTTCTCCTCCTTGGGATCAAAGTAGACGATAACTCTGATTTTGGGGAAGTAGCTTAAATCACTATTAACACGAGTCACCACCCAATGCGGAGCTCCATTCACAACAGTCCCGTTTCCATCAGAAGTAATTTTATAATGGAAGTCACCCCATTTAGTCTCTGTCCAAGAATTGGTTTTAAGAGTGAAGAACTTGACACGGGTTGCATCATAAGGTTCATCACCAGGACCAAGAGCTCTACGAATACGAACAGCCCTCACCACCTTATAATCATCACTGGAGGAATCATACCCAAGTCCCCAAATCGTAAAACCATTTCTGAGATTTCGCTGGCCTGAAAAATTCTTGTATTCCCCTGTAGATGGATTCCAAAGGCAAAACCGTGTCATGTCATTGAAACCTACAAGTACCAAACCATTACAAGAACCTATGATATCAGCAGCATAAACATCGAATTCTTTGGAAGGACCCTCTTGTTTAGTTCCAACGAAAGCTTCGATGCCCCTGGATTTGAGACAGAGAGTCAAGGGAGATGAGGGATACGAGTGATCAACAACGTAGCATTGTCTCCAAAGGTTAATATTGTGGCCTTGTTGAGTTCGATGGAGGTGCATTTTGACAAACGTGGGATCGTTTATGAGAGAACGCCACGATTGGCAAGCGGCCTTAAATCGCAGCAGAGACCTGACGGGTAGTCTCAGTTGTATGTCAAGCACGATCTCGTCTGGAAGGTTGGGTGGCAACTTTGCTTCGGTTGATTTGATTTTCTCCTCTTTTCTCATGTTTTCTCGCAGTACTTTCTCTCTCGCTAGGGGCTTTTTGAATTGGCTCTGGCTGCTGTTACGTTTTATTACTACTAACTAGGGTTTTCACCCTTTTATATATAGATAAAGCGTATGGATGAGAAATTATAGGAGGAATAGGTTGGTTTGAGATTAGAGTCCTAAGGCAGGGTGGGGGTTATCTTGATATCTTTGGAGAGGCAGCATTAGGCAGCATTATGGCCCTGGAAATTGCTATTGGACTTTCCTTAAAACCCCCCAAAACAAAAACCCCCATAATGTATCATGAAAATAGATTAGGACACTTAAATTGGATCATCAAATTGCGTTTCAGATAGCAATAGGAAGAAACCACCGTGTCTATAATTCTTTATTCATAGCATTTTGGAAGAGACTCTCTTAGAGCATCTCCAACCCTTACTCAAAACCTATATCAAATTCAAATTTGAGTAAAAAATACCAAAAACCTACTCCAACCCTATACTGAAATTTATATCAAATTTGGGGATACTCAAATTATTCCCCAAATATGGGGTCATCAAAACCATGCTCAAATGTGAGGGGCAAATCGGTCAAAAGATTCAACAGCTATATTTAGCCGAAAACTCATCAAACCTAATGGCAGAGACCGTTTCTCTCTCTTTCTCAGCGTTCTTGGATGAAAAAGGTTCCCTTTTTCCTTCTTCTCTCTTTCCTTATATTTCTTGAAGTTGCTGAAGCTGTCATAGAGTTGGCAACACACCGCTAGAGCTCTAATGGGGTTGTCAGCAGCAAGGGTGTGATTCAATCACAAAAACAAATTTCTAGGGTTTGAGAATTTGGGCTAAGTTGGGAATTTTCAAAAAAAATTTGAGTCAAAAATTGAGTAAAGGATTAGAGAGCAACATATCTAAACAGGGGAATACCATTTTTTTATACACAAATCTGAGTAATAAAAAAAAAAAAAAAAGGATAATGGTTGGAGATGCTAAAATAGGGGTTACGACCCCTAGATTAGTTTTGTTTTGTTTAGGCTCTGCCTCCACGCAACCAAAAAAGAAAAAAGAAAATGGTCATGCTAATAAAAGACCACCTCATCCACGACACCTTATATTACCAAGTTTCATGTTCTAATGCCTGCGTAAATAAAATGGAACAGGCTCATTATTCTGCATTAATATCCAAACACACATAAGATGGGGGCTTGTACTGGAAAAATGAAATATGACAGAAAGTCAGAAACAAGGGCTGGTTGACGATGGTGGCCACAGCTAATTAGGTGGCCACAGATATAGTACACGAAAAAAAAAAGGGCTTATGTGGTGATCTGTGGCAAAGTTTATGGAGTTCGGGAAGAAGAAATGAAAGAAAGCAACAAAGGGGAAGCAAACGATACTGAAACAGCTGCTTGATTTTACTCTTTAACAGAAACCAAAAATAACCAGAGAAAGTAGTTTGGTTGGACCTTTGAATTTACTGTCTTTGAATTGTATAGCCAAAAAATTAAACAGTATGCGGTGTCCCAAAAAATTTCCAACAAAACCAGAGTTTTTAAAGTTGAGAGTCTCTGGTGTGTGTTTAATTCCCCCCAAAACCCATTGATTGATGCCTAATCTATTAGGAAAGTCATCATGTTCAATCTTGGTTATAGAATCAGCCTCAAAAGTAAAGAGTAAGATATGGGTTACCACAACAACCATCGATGCCTTGTGCGCCCGGTGGACTAACAACACAAACAATTGCCATCGCCATGTAATTAATCATCAAGCAAGGATATAAGTACTTTGAAAGGATAGCACAGCTACATTCAACTCTGGATGATGGGAAGCTTTATGGTCTACCAAGATTAATTAAAGAATAGCATCTTTCAGTTGCATACGACACTAAATAGAAGTAGACACACATTGATAGTCCTGCCAATTTTGTCAACTCCTGATAGTCTGATACCACACTTCACTAATTTCTACCAACAAGGCAGAGCCTCAAACCCATTAAAACAGGGCAAAACTGACACAAGCTTGCAGAAACAACAAACTAGAAAGGAGACTCCAATAAGGAACAGTTTTCAGCAGGCAGCAAAGACCCGAAAAATAAATAAATAAAAATAATCCTACACATATGCATCATCACTTTGCTTGTAGGAACTATGCTAGACTTTCCTTGTGTCGGATTGTCATAAAAGTTGGACTCCAATCAATCTCCATATAAACTGTCATACTAACTGACTATTAATTACATCCAGAGGTGATTGCACCCAAGGAGATTCCATTTTCACTATTATTGAGCACAAAAGATTCTAATAATATTGTCCAGACTTGAAGATAGATTCCTAAACTAAATCTATACTGATCAGAGAATGCCTTTCTAGTTCTAGATTGACCAGCCTTCAACCACAATAGTTTTTATTTCCTAGGCACAAGTTTCTATCTGTCAATGGCTATAGAGATAAATTTCAAAAAAGAATTATCACTAAATCATATATTAACAGGCAAACAAAGGAAAAATTGACCTAATACTATAACTGTATTGAAATTTTGAAAAGACAACGTATCCCACATGTGAAGAAGCAAGGAAAAGATAGAAGAGGATTAAACGGTCTAATTATATACCCATCGTCATACCCATTTGTTTTCATCTTACTCTTCTTCTGTGCTTGATTATTGCCTTAGTCCCTTTCAAAACACTGGTGAAACAAGACTCTCCACATATACATCCACACTGAACGGCCATTTGTTGTCTTGAGACATAAAAATGGTATAGCTATCTTCCTTAAGATTGTAAATGACAACCTCATTATCATCTACCTCCATCAGCACTTCATCATTCTTCGTAAAGCGATATGGTTTCAAGAATCTAAACGATTGTTCGATGGCGAACAATTTGGTCCAAGATTCTTGCACACCATATTTCTTCATTGCCCATACCTCAATGTAGTTATTCCCATAGTAGTTTCTTTCATGTTTACGTCCTATACCAAGGCAACCTCCCATAACTCCCAAAGTCAATGTAAATTTAAAAGGATCAGCTTCAAACCACCCAGTTGGTAGAGGGATCTCTTTGAATTTCTCCTCCCTGAAATCAAAATAAATTATTACTTTTCTAAAACCAGTATAACGACGAGACCCCCACCAATGCGGAGCTCCATTCACATTCACAACGGATAGAGATGAAGGGGACCAAGGGAAGTCCTCCATTATAATCTCTGTCCAAGAATTGGATTTCAAACTGAATAATTCGACACAACCTTGGGTTGATCTCCAAACACGGAAAGCCCTTATCACCTTATAATCGTCACTGGAAGAATCATACCCAAGTCCCCAAAACGTTTCATAAACTTTGGAAAAATCAAGGGCTGAAAATTTATTGTATTCCCTGGTAGATGGGTTCCAGAGAAAGAGATCAAGGGAGTCGCGAAGAGAAATGAGTAGCAAACCATTACAACAACACAAGATTTGAGCACCCCAAATATTCTTCTCCCCCACAAAAAGCACCGACACTTGCTTATCACAATCTTTGAGGTCCGTGGAGTAGAGGGAGACGGACGCAGGCTGATCAGAAGAAAACTTGGCGTAGCCGACTCTCCACCGGTTAATATGGTGACCATCGTCGGATCGGTGGAGGTGCATATTGGCAAAATTGGGATGGTTTATGAGAGAACGCCATGGTTTGCAGACGGCCTTGAAACGCAGTAGAGACTTGACGGGTAGTCTCTGTAGTATATCGACCTCTATCTCGTGCGGAAGATTCCAAGGCCGTGCTTCCATTGATTTGGTTGTTGCTCTCTGCGTTTTTGCTAGGGTTTTCATCATCTACACTAATACTACGATATATAAAAAGGAAGGGATTTGGATTTGCTCAAGTTGGGGTATTCAACTTGACGCTCAATTTAGCGTTAGATTTCGGACACGTGGGGGGATGCAATCATCAATGACTGGGATAAGGAAGCTTTAGCATTTGTAGGAGAAGCCCAACCGTTGATAATTGCATCCCCCCACGTGTCCAAAATCTAACGCTAAATTGAGCGTCAAGTTGAAGACCCCAACTTGAGCAAATCCCAATCCACCCTTTGGCCTCCGAATTGGTTTATCCCAACTGTCAATTCTCCTTATTGCCCCTCATATGGCATATTTGGTTGTCAAATTCAAAATTAAATAGTTCAAAACATTTTACATAAGTTTGAAAGTATAAATCTATTACCTTCAATTACAATATTTTAAAAAATTATAATTGTCATTATAGTTGATATTGTAGAATCAACTTTTAGAAATTCATGAAATACCATTATTTTAAATTGCTACTCTTATTTGTGATGATAGTTATCATTTTCTTAAATTTGTTAATTCACAATGATAGAGTATGCTTTCAACCCTATGTAAAATTTCTCAAATTATTTAATTTCGAATTGAACAACCAAACAAACCATTAATATATCATATATTATCATATTCTTGTCTACTATTGGCAGTTTGGCACTTATGGGCGAGAAATGAAGTTCCAATTTTCATGTAGATTATACGATATTCTTGTCTTCTAACAAGAAGCAAAAACAAATTTTTTTTAAAAATAAAAAATAAAAAAAAGACCCCTTAGAGGGTTATTCGCAAAATGTTATAAAAGACTTCAAGAGTTAGGATCATCACTAGCTTGTATACCGAGGATCGTTTGCTTAGGTGCTTAGATATGCTTGTGTAATTTAATGGTTGGAAAAAAATAACATAATTATAAAATGATTATTAAACTTTTTAGACCATTAGATGAATCCAAGCACACAAAAGTACTCAAGTAGAGGATCTTGACAACATCTAGCAGCTACATTATTATTCATGCCCACCCCAACACCGATCCCTCAATTTCCTTGGATGGGCCTCGGGATAAGTGCCACACTGCGCATTCTCAAAACAAATGACTAGGATGGATTATATGCCTCACTATTTCCAACCCTCCCCCGAAAAATTCCCAAGATGTGATATGCATCCAAAAGCCCCACCAAAAAAATCGGAGATTAGGAGAACTGGAAAATAACCTTAGATTAGCCATGTGCTGCCTCATTGCCTTCCTAGTAAGAATGAGATATATAAGCTTGGAGATTCTTAGTCCTGTTCAACATTTCCTTTATTTTAAAGACCATGAACCAATTTGTAGTCTTTTTTCCTTTTTGATAGGCGACAAAATTTTTTATTAATCAAAGAAGAAAAGACAGGTGAGAAAGAGAAGTCCTACAAAAGGAAAATAAAAAATAAAAAATAAAAGAGGAGAGAAAATAAAATGAAGAAATACCAAAATGGGTAAAAAAAAAAAAATACAAAATTCACTTCACAGGCAGCCCTCCAATCTGAACCACATTGTAGTCTTGCTCAGATTGATCTCTCTTTGAAAATTTAAGGATATTAATTCATAAGGTATATCCCCATATAAGAGATTACAATGGGTTATAAGAGCATCTCCAATGGAGATGTTACATGTTTTTATGTTAAATACAAAATGAAGGCCTTCAAATTTAGCAAATCAGTTGGCGTGACCAATTTTCACGCCACCCCCTGCAGAAGCCCCCAAAACAGAGCAATTTTCAAATTCGGCATGTTAGTTGGGGTGGGCATGTTTTTACGTCTGTATGAACTATACTTGACTTTCCTTGTGGATTGTCATACTAGTCAAAATCCAATCGATCTCCGTATAAACTGTTATACTAACCAAACTCTTATTGATTACATCTAGAGTGATTGCACCCAAAGAGAATCCATTGTCACTATTATCGAGCACGGAAGATTCTTATAACATTGTACTTATAGACTTGAAGAGTACTGAACAGAGAATGCCTTTCTAGTTCTAGATTGACCTAGCCTTCAACCTTAATAATTTTATTTTCCAAGGGCACAACTTTATATTTGTCAAGGACTATAGAGATAAACTTCAAAAAAGCATTATTACAAAATCAAATATGTTGTACATATATTATTAATTTTATAACTTGCTTGATGAATACCATCTTTATTTTTGACAAAATAAATTGTCAAAGTATTAACCTGCTAACAGAGAAAACATTGTCTGAGAACTATATTTGTATTGAAACTCTGACAAGACACAACGGGCACAAAGTTGTGCCAATTCTATTTTTCAACCTGCAATTGGCCTTATATATCGATCTGGTCTATGGGAAAAAACTAGCACACACTTGTCAGACCCAAACCATTTGTACCAAAATAGATAAATTGAATTAGTTAGAAGGAATACAACCGACTTCATTAGTAATAGAATAGGATTTAACAATGAGTTATTCTGGAAGAAAAAAATCATAATCATTGTTGCAATATACCCACATGTGAAGAAGCAGGGAAAAGATAGAATTAAATGCTCCAATAATATACCTGTCATACCCATTTGTTTTCAACTTACTCTTCTTCAGTGCTTGATTATTGCCTTTAGTCAGTCCCCTTTCTTAGCCCGGGAGAAACAAGACTCTCCACATATATATCCACATTGAACGGCCATTTGTTGTCTTGAGACATAAAAATGGTGTAGCTATCTTCCTTAAGATTGTAAATGACGACCTCATCACTATCTACCTTCATCAGAACTTCACCATCCTTTGTAAAGCGATATGGTTTCAAGCATCTAAACGATTGTTCGATAGCGAACAATTTGGTCCAAGATTCTTGCACACCATATTCCTTCATTGCCCATACCTCAATGTAGTTATTCCCATAGTAGTTTCTTTCATGTTTACTTCCTATACCAAGGCAACCTCCCATAACTCCCGATGTCAATGAAAATTTAAAAGGATCAGCTTCAAACCACCCAGTTGGTGGAGGGATCTCTTTGAATTTCTCCTCCCTGAAATCAAAATAAATGATTACTTTTCTAAAACCAGTATCACGACGAGACCCCAACCAATGCGGAGCTCCATTCACATTCACAACGGATAGAGATGAAGAGGACCAAGGGAAGTCATCCATTATAATCTCTGTCCAAGAATTGGATTTCAAACTGAATAATTCGACACAACCTTGGGTTGATCTCCAAACACAGAAAGCCCTTATCACCTTATAATCGTCACTGGAAGAATCATACCCAAGTCCCCAAAACGTTTCATAAACTTTGGAAAAATCAGGGGCTGAAAATTTATTGTATTCCCTGGTAGATGGGTTCCAGAGAGAGAAATTCAGGGAGTCGCGAAGAGAAATGAGTACCAAACCACTACAACAAAACAAGATTTGAGCACCCCAAATATTCTTCTCCCCCACAAAAAGCACCGACACTTGCTTATCACAATCTTTGAGGTCCGTGGAGTAGAGAGAGACGGACGGAGGTTGATCAGAAGAAAACTTGGCGTAGCTGACTCTCCACCGGTTAATATGGTGGCCATCGTCGGTTCGGTGGAGGTTCATATTGACAAAATTGGGATGGTTTATGAGAGAACGCCATGGTTTGCAGAGGCCTTGAAACGCAGTAGAGACTTGACGGGTAGTCTCTGTCGTATATCGACCTCCATCTCGTGCTGAAGATTCAAAGGCTGTGCTTCCATTGATTTGGTTGTTGCTCTCTGCGTTTTCGCTTAGGGTTTTCATCATCTATACTTATAATACTCAGATACAGAGAGGGAGGACCCTTTCGCCTCTCAATTTTTCCTTGGTTTATTCGTACTGCTAATTCTCCTTACTACCCCAATTATAAAAACCACTTTAGTATGAATAAAAGAATGGTTTTCTTAATATATGCCCTAACGATACATGTTAAGCTGCTATTAATAATTTAATCATTACATCAAAAAATGTGTTTTCATAGTTTTCAAAGTATTTACATGTTTTTTCAATCAACTTTCACCATTTACAATACATTTTTATCATTTCGAAGGCATGATTGAGTCGTTAATTGTAACTTAACGTGTGCCTGCTTAGGACACACGTTAAGAAAACCCATAAAAGAATGGGAAAGTTCCTTTTAGTGAATAGAAATGAAAGCGCACCAAAAAAACATATAAAAGAAATAAGGATAAAATAGCTAATGCCATATTTGTTACGAGGGAATGAGAGAGAAAATGGAATGGTAATTCTATTACCATCGAAAAAGTGAGTGTTTGGTAACCCAAGAGAATGAAATGACCATTCCTTTATGGGGGTCTATTTCTTTTTTGGAAAGAATAGTCATTCCTTCCCTAATAAAAAAGAATGATTATTCATACCTTTTAAGGAATGAAAATCATTAAAAGTTAAAACGAGTCCCTCTTTAGCATTCCATTCTCATTCTTATTCCATTCTCACTCCCATTCCATTCTCTTAAACCAAACGTAGTATTGTTTCTTCCTTTCCCTCTCTTTCTCCCAATTGGTATTGTTTCTTCCTTTCTCTTTCTTTCTCCCATTTGGTTGTGGATTCAAAAATTGCACATTCTTTTTATTAAGATGGTTATACAAAAAAGGACAAACATATATATATATATATATATATATATATATAATATAAGTTAGTCTTTGGGTACCTTTGATATGGCCCTGTAAAATCACGAGCCAATAGAAATGGAATAAAATAGGTTTTTTTTTTTTTTTTTTTTTTTTTTTTTGCACCTATGGGCTCATGATACCACATGGCCATATCACAGTTACATAAAAGACTCGCTCAAAATTTCGTAATATATAGCTTCCTAATACTGTGAGTATTTTGCTCTACTTTTATTGGTTCATTGTACCACATGGCCAGAAGACTCGCTCATAACTACACATATAGCTTCCTAATGCTGTGAGCTTGTGACAAGTGGAATCAGTAGACTGATAGGCAAGTAGGGGGGAATAAATGATCTTTGTAGATTATATAATATTCATGTCCTGCATGTAACCCAAAAACAAAGACAAAATTTTTAAAAAGAAGGTTATTTGCAGAAATTTTTAAAAGACTTACGAGTTGGGATCGTCACTAGCTTGTATACCTCTTATGCGTGGCTTGGGTGTGAGAATTGTCAATGCTTTCAAAACCGGCTCACCCAAACAACTTGAACAAGAAGAATTAAATAAGGTAATATATTTGACCCTTAAAATTTCCAACAAAATCAGAGGATTTTATGGTTGAAAGCCTCCGGTGTGCTAAATTTTTAGTTTTTTGCCCCCCTCATGGATTGATGCCCAATCTATTATGAAAGTCACCATCTTCAACCTCAGTCCAAGAGTCAGCCCTCAAAAGTAGATTATCACACCAGTCATCGGAGCCTTGTGCGCCCAGTGGACTAAGAATGCCAAAAATTGAAATTAATCCTCAAGCAAGGACGCGAGTACTTTGAAAGGAAAACAAAGATTCACCTCCGCATGGTGGGAAGCTTTATGGGTCTAATTAAAGAACAGCATCTTTCAATTACATACGACATTAAATAGAAGTAGAGAGACATCGATAGATATTCCAAAATTTTCAACTCCTAATACTACACTCTACCAATTTATATACCAACAAGGCAGAGACTCAAACCCATCAAAACAGGGCAAAATTGACACAAGCTTGCAGAAACAACAAACTTTAAAAAATAAAAATAAAAAATCTTCACACTGCCACCCGCAGAAGACCCCAAAACAGAAGCAGCAAAGACACAAAAAAAATAAAATATAGAACTCCTGCACATGTGCTTCATCTCTTGGCCTGTATGATCTATGCTTGACTTTCCTTGTGTATTGTCATACTTAGTTGGACTCCAATTGATCTCCATATAAACCGTCGTACTAACCAGACTCTTATTAATTACATCCAAAGCTGATTTTACCCAAGGAGTTTCCATCGTCACTATTATGGAGCACAAAAGATTCTAATAATATTGTATGGACTTGAAGAAATTCCTGAACTAAACCTATACTTAACAGAGAATGCCTTTCTAGTTCTAGATTGACCTAGTCTTCAACCTCAATAGTTTTTTATTTCCTATGGCACAACTTTCTATCTGCCAAGGGCTACAGAGATAAATTTCAAAAAAGAAATCAAATATGTCGGACATATCTTATTAATTTTATAATCTGCTTGGTGAATAGTGAATACCATCTTTATTTTTTGAAAGAAAAGATTGGCAACTATTAACAAAGCTAACAAAGGGAAAATTGTCCTCATACTATAAGGGCCTGTTTGGTTGTCCAATTCGAAATTAAATGATTCAAAAAAATTTATATAGTATTGAAGGCACATTCCATCATCTTGAATTAACAAATTCAAGAAAATGATAGTTGTCATCACAAATAAGAGTGGCAATTCAAAATAGTGGTATTTCAATTCATGAATTCCTAAAAATTGATTCTACAACATCAACTATAATGATAACAACAACATTTTAAAATATTCTAATTCGAGGTGATAGTTTTATGCCTTTAACCCTATGTAAAATTTCTTGAATTGTATAATTTCGAATTGGACAACCAAAGATGCCATAATTGTATTGAAACTTTGCAAAGACACAACGGGCACAAAGGTGCACCAATTCTATTGATCTCAACCTTCAATTGGCCTTATACGTCGATCTGGTCTATGGGATAAAACAAGCACACTTGTCAGACCGAAACCACTTGTACCAACATAGATAAATTGAATAAGTTAGACAGAATACAACCAACTTCATTAATAATGGAATACGTTTTAACATTGAGTTAATCCTGAAAATAATCATTGTTGCAATATACCCACATGTGAAAAAGCAGGTAAAAGATAGAGTTAAACGCTCCAATAATATACCTGTTGTTATTCCCATTTGTTTTCATCGTACTCTTCTTTTTGTGCTTGATTATTGCCTTAGTCCCTTTCTTAGCCCTGGAGAAACAAGACTCTCCACATATATATCCACACTGAACGGCCATTTGTTGTCTTGAGACATAAAAATGGTATAGCTATCTTCCTTAAGATTGTAAATGACAAACTTATTTCGATCTACCTCCATCAGAACTTCACCATTCTTCGTAAAACGATATGGTTTCAAGTACGTAAACGATTGTTTGATGGCGAACAATTTGGTCCAAGATTCTTGCACACCATATTCCTTCATTGCCCATGCCTCAAAGTAGCTTGCCTCAAAGTCGCCTCTTTTATGTTCACGAACTATACAAAGGCAACCTCCCATAACTCCCAATTCCAGTGGAGTATATTTTAAAGGATCAGCTTTAAACCACCGAGTTGGTTGAGGGATCTCTTTGAATTTCTCCTCCCTGAAATCAAAATAAATGATTACTTCTCTAAAACCAGGATCACGACGAGGATCATGACGAGTCCCCAACCAATGCGGAGATCCATTCACATTCACAACGGATAGAGATGAAGGGGACCAAGGGAAGTTATCCATTATAATCTCTGTCCAAGAATTGGTTTTCAAACTGAATAATTCAACACAACCTTGGGTTGATCTCCAAACACGTACAGTCCCTTATCACCTTATAATCGTCACTGGAAGAATCATACCCAATTCCCCAAAATGTCAAACAATCTTTGGAAAAATTAGGGGCCGAAAATTTATTGTATTCCCTGGTAGATGGGTTCCAGAGAGAGAGATCCAGGGAGTCGCGAGGACGCATGAGTAGCAAACCATTACAACAACACAAGATTTGAGCACCCCAAATATTATTCTCCCCCACAAAAAGCACCGACACTTGCTTATCACAACCTTTGAGGTCCGTGGAGTAGAGAGAGACGGACGGAGGCTGATCAGAAGAAAACTTGGCGTAGCCGATTCTCCACCGGTTAAAATGGTGGCCATCGTTGGTTCGGTGGAGGTGCATATCGACAAAATTGGGATGGTTTATGAGAGAACGCCATTGTTTGCAGACGGCCTTGAAACGCAGTAGAGACTTGACGGGTAGTCCTCCGTAGTATATCGAGCTCCATCTCGTGCGGAAGACTCCAAGGCTGTGCTTCCATTGATTTGGTTGTTGCTCTCCTGCGATTTTTGCTAGGGTTTTCATCATCTATACTTATACTACTCCGATATATAAGAAGGAAGGCCCCTTGGCCTCCCAACTGGTTTATCCCAACTGTCAATTCTCCCTATTGCCCCTCATATAAACGCTTAATATCATATTATTCTTGTCCTAAATTGGCAGTTTGGCACATATGGGCGAGAAGTGAAGTTCGAGTCCTCATGTAGATTATATGATATCCTTCTCTTGTAAACTAGTAACAAAAACAAAATTTGAAAGAAAAAAAAAATTATTAAAAAATAAAAATCCCCTAGGGGGTTCTTTCTAAAATTTTCTAAACGACTCCAGGAGTTAGGATCGTTACTAGCTTGCAAAAGCGGAACTCAAAATTTGTAATTAGGGTGGCCGACTTACAAAAAATTTAAAAAACGAAAAAATTCAAATGGGATGTTTATATGGCATGACCTTTTTAATAAAAGTTCAGTATTCATCACGTTGATTAGTGATAAATGTTCTAATTATTTATCTATTATCATTTTACTTACAAAATATATTAGATCAATATTTAATCTTATCAGAAGCCATAATAATCGTAGATATTGGAGTAATAAACAAAAATAACACAATCAAAATTCATAATCAATGCCAATAATACAACAAACCGAATGAATTGAGCATCCATACCAAGATGGTATGAAAGTGAACCCAAGGTGTCATGGCTGATTCAACAAAATTATCATAAATTGAGGTTCCTATGGTAGAATGATAATATGAGTTTAGATTTGGTAAGACGCATTCCACCACTTGAGGTGGTTACATGTACAAAGTTTTAAAAATCTTAAATTTAATTAGGCCAAATGTCCAAATTTTATAAAACTTTGAGGGGCCATGGCCCCCCTTAATCTTAAGGTGGCTCTACCTCTACCTTTGCCCCTGGCCCTGATAGCTTGTATATCGGTGGCTTGGGTGTGAGAATTGTGGATGTTTTCAAAAAAGTTTACCAAGGGCCTAACTCAAATGAAATGAAAGAAAATCCTCTGCTTAGGTGGTTAGATATTATGTAATTTAATGAGTGAATGAAAAAAAGGAAAAAAAACCCAACATAATTATGAAATGATTATTAAACACTTTGGATGAATTGAAGCACGCAAGTACACAAGTAAAGGATGGTCACTGTCATTCATGCCCACCCCAACACCAATCCCTAACAGTTTTCTTGGATGGCCTTCGGGATAAGTGCCAAATTGCGCATTCTCAAATCAAATGACTAGGATGGATTATATGCCTCACTATTTCCACCCCTCCCTCGAAAAATTCCCAAGATGTGATGTGCATCGAAAAACCCCACCAAAAAAACTCAGAGAATAGGAGAACTGGAAAATGACCTTAGATTAGTCATCTGCTGCCTGATTGCCTTCCTAGTAAGAATGAGGTATATGTGCTTGGGGATTCTTAGTCCTGTTCCGACAGTTCCTTTATTTTAAAGACCATGAACCAAATTGTAGTCTTTTTTCCTTTTTGATCGGCAACAAAATTTTTTATTAATCAAAGAAGAAAAGAAAAGTGAGGAAGAGAAGTCCTACAAAAAGAATAAAAAATAAAAAGAAGAAACACCAAAATGGGTAAAGACAAATACAAAATTCACTTCACAGGCAGCCCTCCAATCTGAACCACATTGTAATCTTGCTTAGATTGATCTCTCTTTGAAAATTTAGGGACCTTAATCCATAAGGTATATCCCCATACAAGAGATTACAGTGGCTTATAAGAGCATCTCCAATTACATGTTTTTATGTTAAATACAAAATGAAGGCCTTCAAATTTGGCATATCAGTTGGCGTGACCAATTTTCACACCACCCCCTGCAGGAGCCCCCAAAACAGAGCAATTTTCAAGTGCAGCAAAAATAAATAAATAAATCCTGCACATTCGCTTCATCTTTTGTCTTGTATGAACTACGCTTGACTATCCTTGTGGATTGTCATACTAGTCAGACTCCAATCGATCTCCGTATAAACTATCGTACTAACCAAATTCTTATAGATTACATCTAAAGTGATTGCCCCAAGGAGAATCCATTGTCACTATTATGGAGCACTTAGATTTTAATAACATTGTACTTATAGACTCGAAGAAAATTCCTAAACTAAATCTGTACTGAACAGAGAATGCCTTCGAGTTCTAGATTGACCTAGCCTTCAACCTCCATAATTTTATTTTCCAAGGGCACAACTTTCTATTTGTCAAGGACTACAGAGATAAATTTCAAAAAAAGCATTATCACTAAATCAAAGTATAACCTGCTAACAGAGAAAAAATTGTCTTGGTATTATGTTTGTATTGAAATTTCGAAAAGACCCAACAGGCACAAAGGTGCGCCAATGCTATTGATTTCAACCTGCAATTGGCCTTATATATCGGTCTGGTCTATGGGAGAAAACTAGCACACACTTGTCAGACCCAAACCACTTGTACCAACATAGATAAATCGAATAAGTTGGACAGAATACAGCCAACTTCATTAATAATGGAACAGGCTTTAACATTGGGTTATTCTGAAAAATAAAATCATTGTTGCAATATATCCTCATGTGAAGAAGCAAGGAAAAGACAGAATTCAAGGGTCTAATAATATACCTACCATACCCATTTGTTTTCAGCTTTCTCCTCCTCTGTGCTTGATTCTTGCCTTAGTTCCTTTCTTGACATGGGTGAAACTAGACTCTCCGCATATATAACCACATTGAATGGCCAGTCATCGGTTTCAGCCATAATGGTATAACTGCGTTCCTTTAAATTGTAAATAACACACTTCTTTCTATCTACGGTCATCAGAACTTCGCCATTCCTCGTAAAACAATATGGTGTCAAATGTTTAAACGAATCTCGGATGGAGAACAATTTGGTCCAAGATTCTTCCACACCATATTCCTTCATTGTCCATACCTCAAAGTGGCTTACGCCAAAGCGGCTTCTTCCATCATGTCTACGAACTATAGAAAGGCAACCTCCCAAAAGCCCCAAATGAGTGCTTAAATGCTGAAACCAAGGTGGTGCAGGGATTTCTTTGAATTTCTCCTCCCTGAAATCAAAATAAATGATTAATTTCATCATGGGAGGAGGGACTCCTAAATCCAGCAGCAAGACTCCGCACACTCCAATGCGGTGATCCATTCACGATGGTCCCCAATCCACCGCAAACACTGCAATAAGGGAAGTAACCCCATTTCATCTCTGTCCAACAATTGGTATTCAAACTGAATAATTCGACATAACCTCGGAGTGATCTCATATCATGGACAGCCCTTACCACCTTATAATCGTCACTGGAAGAATCATAACCAAGTCCCCAAAACGGTCTACAATCTTTGGAAACATTAGGGGCCGAAAATTTAATGTATTCCCTGGTAGATGGATTCCAGAGAAAGAGATCGTTGGATTTATCAGCAGCCATGAGTAGCAAACCATAATAAGAATCCAATATGTAAGCTCCCCATATATTTTTCTCCCCCAAAAGAAGCACCGACGCTTGCTTATCACAAGCTTTGGCATCCGTGGAGTAGAGAGTGCCGGACGGAGGCTGATCAGAAGAAAACTTGGCGTAGCTGAGTCTCCATCCGTCGCTATTGTGGCCATCGTTGGTTCGGTGGAAGTGCTTTCTGACAAATTTGGGATGGAGTATGAGAGAACGCCATGGTTTGCATACGGCCCTGAATCGCAGTAGAGACTTGACGGGTAGTCTCACGAGTATGTCGACCTCGATCTCGTGCGGAAGAATATTCCGAGGCTGTGACTCCATTGATTTGGTATTTTGGTTGTTCAATTCTCTGCGTAGGTACTAGGTTTTCATCCTTACATCTATATATAAACCGACCCATGAGGAATGGACTTGGTCTACCTACATCATGGACACGTTATTTGCGGATATACGGGCTTAGGTGGGTCACTCAGTTGGGTCTGTTATGGTCTCTAGAAAGGTCTTAAACCCATTTCCTCCATCCTCCCCAGTTCACATCCCTAAATTCATAATGGATTATCCTAATCCCCTTTATCTATTTAAGGAAAAATGCTATTGGACCTCCCCTTGACAGCCCTAAAAACAACTTTTTATGATGTGTTATGACAATAGACTGGGACTAGTGAGACTCAATGAATATAGAGTAGGACTAATATTGTTATCGGATTCTCCTAATCCACTTTTGTTCTCATGACACATGATGGGAGGTTGTTTGAGGGCTATTAAGGGGGTCTAATAGCATTACTAAATTTATTTTTAGTGGTTGTAGCACAACAGGACCTTGTGATGGATACGACTTGGGGGTACCATGCCCCAGGGGCAGCATTAAAAGACCCACACTTTAAAAATCCTTTTATAATGCAATAGAGAGTAGTGTGTGATGTGTAGTTTATTTGGTAGTTACTTCTAAATTCTTTGTTGAAATGAATATTTTGATCTTACCTTGTGTTTGTGGGTAAAAGTCTTATGAAGATGTTTTTTTGCATTTCAATGTGTACATC
Source organism: Liquidambar formosana (assembly GCA_039720395.1). NCBI lineage: Eukaryota > Viridiplantae > Streptophyta > Magnoliopsida > Saxifragales > Altingiaceae > Liquidambar > Liquidambar formosana. Next base: position 7,026,427 of record CM077822.1, read on the forward strand.
CAATCAAAAAAGCTTTTATTACGGTGTATAAATTATAAAGAAAAAGTGGAGGGATGAGCTTTCTTTTATGTCCATCAAAATCTTTTCCTCCCATAAGTGAAAAGAAAGGACGTGTTAATTGATTTAACAAAAATATCATTTTCCAAGGTTACATTTCTTTTTCTCTATGAAAGTAATATGGTAAAATAATACTCTGTATAATTATTCTTTTTTCTTCCTTTCCAATTTCCATCCTCATTGCCTACTAAAGAATTTTTCCCTTAGGATGGAAAGTTCATTCCTCCCACTTATTATTTATTTATTTCTTTTTTTTTTTTTTTATATATATATCTCTTACTAATTTGGTAAGCTGCTTGGTGAATTACCAAATGAGCGAAGAAAAAGTAGCCAGAAAAGTGGCATTTGTATTGAAATGAAAAAGATATATACTTTGCCAAATTGCACTTAAACAGGCACAAAGGCAATACAAAGAACCCTCAGCGAAACTAAATCATACGTACGCTGCAAAACCAACAAACAATGGCTTAAAAACAAACTCCTACACCTTCTTAATGTAGTGATAGCTTGCAGAATACAAAGAACCCTGAGTCCAATGTGTCTTCATAGCATTTAGAGGAGACTCTCTTCGCCACTCTTAGAATAAGGTCATGTTAAAAATAAAAGTAAAAAGATCGAGCACGCCTTACATGACCAAGTTTCAGAAGAAAAGAAAGATATGTCACTTCTTCCAATAATAAAAGGATCATGAATGACCACTATTGCCTTGTAAACATCAAGGGAGGAATCGTAACCAAGGCCAGAGAAAAAGGCGTAATACATTTCGTCTATTAAATTGGGTGGTATTGGAATCTCCTTGTATTCTCCGGTAGAGGGATTCCACAAGGAGGCTTGTTTCCAAGTCAATACGAATAGCAATCCATTACAAGAACCGAGGATTTCAGCATTATGGTGACATCGATCCTTGAAACGATAATCAAGCTTTACTTCTTGACGTTCCAAAGCTTGGCCGTGGACGGTTTCAAGAAAGAAGGATGGGCGAGGCTTGTCCAGCCCGAAAATGACTCCGTATCTCCGGAGGTTAACATTGTTGGCTTCATTAGCTAGATTGACGTGCGCTTTAACGAACGAACCGTGAATTACAGTTTGATTTTTTTCCCTTTTTCTTTTTTGTCCTTTTCTCTTTTTTATTCGATATAGGTTTCCCTCTACAATCCTTTGATCCACAGCAGAAGAAATTTCTTCTGCTGTCAGTCGATCTAGCCAGTTAAGAGAATATCTTAAAATGATGCATGCAAATTTGAATCTATTTTTATTAACTCGCTTCTTCAAACCTTTTACAAACCAAGGAAAATAACATGTCCTAGACTCCTAGTCCTAGTATTTTTCATCCATGGACAATAAAATGGCAGTCCATGGGGGATTCACAACCTCACATCAAACTAAAGTACTACAGAGAGAAGAGATCCATTGTCAAAACACGATCTTACTTCACATACTTAGCAAACCATTCTAACATATTCTGATGGGCCTCTTCGGCACACTTAACAACTACGGCATCTTCAGCAGTGTACCTCACTGTCCACCCATGTGAAACACCAGGAAATATCTTCACAAAGCCATCAACCTGTAGAGAACCAGACATCGTTAGATCCTTTGACTGAAACACAAATCATTTGATCACGGCCTAAAAGTAAGTAGTGTAACCACCATATAATTAAGAAAGTCCAATAGCCAAAAAAATTTATAACAATATTTAGCCTGCAAAATTTTCCATTGCCGATACTTAATAAGGGCCAGCAGAAACTTGAAAATATGAGAATAGGGCCATCCACAGGATGGTTTGTTAAGGCTCATTATCATCAACAATGTATACTTTTGTGGCTATATCCAAACCAGAAGAGTCTATGTGCGCGTGCATGTGCAAGCACCTGTGTGTGTGAGTGTGAGAGAGAGAGAGAGAGAGAAAGAGAGAGAGATGAGAATTCTGGTTCTTATTGTGGATTAAAGATGTTTTGGAGTACACCCCCCTAAGTGCTTGCAAGTTGAGCTTATTTTAATAATTGAGCGTCTATACACAAATCAGGGCTATAGTGGACCATTGACAATGATCAAGATATTCTTTGATTCCAAAACTGAACACAACAAAAAAGAAAAGAAAAAACCAAACCAACAACAATGCAAGAACAATATTGAAGTCATCAAACTCAGGGACTCAACAGTGAGGCAGGCACACAATTAAATGAACAACTGTATCTCCTTCAAACTCTGCTGCAACTACTATTTTCACAATTGTTAGTTCAGAATGTATCCAAACAACCCTTGAAACAAAATGTGAAATCAGAAAATATCCAAGCCACCCTTGAGACGACACAACATTGTCCAGAGAACCAAGTTTTGTTCTTGTTTAATTAAGAAATTACATACCATGAAAATAAAAAACACCTGCCAGTACTATAGGTAGGATGACCACTAAACAACTCTGGACCAGCATCATATGAAATAAAAAGAATGAATTATGTTTATCATTGAAGTTCTCATAAATCCAGAATTCCAACCTCAGGTTTAGTAGCTAAGACCTCCTCAAACTGTTTTAAGAGTTCTGGCGGAGACATGTGATCCTTCTCAGCACCCAAGACTGCAGTGGGAACCTTAACAGCTGAAAATTATGACAAGAATTAATTATTAAACAATTGGCAGATCTGTTGTCCACCCAGAAACAATGAATATATAAATACATAGTACATACATGCCCCCCCAACTCTGAAACAGAAAGCCAAATATCCATATGGATGTATTCAGACGCAAATTCAAGAGAGAATTTCCATTGGTTATTGGAATGGTTCCTAGTACCCTAGTTTAAGTGGTTTCTTTGAAATCTTGATCCATTAAATGAAATAATACTAGAGTATAATATTTGAATGGTTTAGCAATTAGATTCATACCCTTGATATCATCCAAAGCAACAAATGAAGGATGTAACAGCACTGCAGCATGGATATAATTAGTCTTTGCTAGTTCCACAACCACCTTTGCTGACAAAATACAAGAAGCTGAATTTCAGCAGAGTGCAGTAAATGATAAACTACAATTGTATCCCAATAGGGAATTATTTATCACATTCACAGCCGCTTATTTTATTTTATTTTTTTTCCTTTTTCTGGATAACACATTCACATCCAATTCGGAAGTGGTGTAATTGTCTAAATTTGAGAAATTTGTCAAGAAAATATCTCACCACCCCAACAGAAGCCCGCGGCTCCAATTGAAGATGCACCTTTACGTTTTAGAGCTTCAACCACCAGTTTGGCATCTTCAAATCCTTTATCCTATAAAAACAATATAAGAGATCAAACACTATTGCTTTAGCATTACTCTGCTATCAAAACATAAGGAGCACACCATTTGGAAAACCACAGAATCAAGCCTGCTCATTTCGACATTGGGCAAAATAACAAAGAAAAGAAAAGTTGGGCTTGGGTTGTTTTTAGGGTAAATATCTAAAACCTCCTTGAAAAATAAAATCACATCCAAAAACTCCATTAAATATTTTTTCTATCCATCTAATCCAATGGACAAAAAATCACATCCAAAAACTCTAGTGACTAAAATTTCCATCCATGGCTGTTAAAACAAATGATAATCGGACTAAAATAGCCCTTCTCGACTAGAAACCACCACTATCTGCATCTCTGTCAACAAGCCCCCTCCTACCTGTGTCCCCATCCCACTGCTCTCATCCTTCAATTAGTGAGCCTCCTTCAATACTCTTCACCAAGTTATTTTGCCTCTGTTCAGCAATTGCTCTTTTGGCACTAGTGTAGATCAATCTATTGGTCATAAGCTTAACTACTTGAGAGATCTTCCTCCAAAGCTAATAGGCATCAATATTCCGAACATTTAGAATAATGCCCTCATTTGCTACCCTACACATTATCGCCATCAATCTCGCCATCCATTAGCACCAGTGCCATTTAGTTAAATCACATCATCATCATTCTCCTCTTCTCCACCTGTACCATATCCAGATCGATCTTTTATTCGTCATCCTCATTCTCTTTGAATTCAACAGCAACACCCAAATCTTTATCAAGAGCATCATTTGCTTTTGCCAGATCGCTCTTTTAGGTAATGGATCTTGAATCAGAGTTAAAAATCAACAGCATTTTTTTTAATGCAAAAATCAATAGCAATTTCAAGGTATGTATCATTATGATAAAAAACCAACCGCTCCATGATCTTTTATCCAGACTTGTATAGTCCTCTCAGCATTGGTAGGCACATAGGGATCTCCATAAAAGAAGTCAGGAACCACCACATAGTATCCAGCAGCTGCAACCTTATCTGCAAGCTTCCTTTATAGTCAAAAGCTGCCGATATTAGTTTCCAGAAGAGTACAATTACATGAAAATATGGCTACGCATACTACTAATGGTACGTCTTACAGAATTAAAAATATTGAGTATATGTTAAGTTTATTAACAAAAGAAGACAAATGCAATGTTCTGGAGCCAGAGAAATCCCTCACTGAACTAATATTCGCAAAAGCTACATAAAACATTTTAAAATGGAGTCCATAGATATTAATTTGACACATCAAAATAGTGGGTCACTCGATATCTCCACTCTGTTCTGACAAGTAACAAACTTTATTAGTATAAAAGGCAAGATGAAACAAGGAAAATGAAGTAAATAAATTCACAATATGGTAGGAGTGCCCAGTAATTGAAGAACAGAATTTTATCCATTCCATTTTGGGGCATGCTCACACACATGGACACACTTCCCCATGAATACGCTATTCAAAGATTTCACTAGTGGAGTATGTGTGATGTGAAGCGTGGCAGCAAGAAAATGGAGAATTGGGTTTATTGAGGATTTTCTTCGTAGTGGGATGACTATATGCAGGGTTATATTTAGGTAATTTAATCGTACAATAAATTACATAATCTAAATTAGTAGTTATTTAGTAAATAATTAATGTTCAGCAAGATCATTCTGTAGCACACTGCACCTACAGCATTGCAGTGCCACTGTTCATGCTACTGTAACAACAGTAATTATTTAGTAAATAATTACTCGGTTTAATTAGAGGTCAATGTATTGCTATGATTTATTCGTTTCAAAGGCTAGGAGTTATCATTGTTATGGTTTTATCTATAAAGAGGATTACAATCTTGTCTTTTAAAGGGAGTGAATATTAGATTGAAAATTTACAGCTTTAGACGCTTTATTTGGAGGCCATGAGATTCGTCGCTTCCCCTCGCACTCTTTCTCCCTTTCTTTCTTCTTCTCCTAATTTATCCTAGTTCACAGTGTTTGGTTGTATCAAACAAAGGCAACTGATCAAATTGTAAAAACAGCCCTCAAAATGAAATCTTACTCTCAATACTCTATTACCCCCTAATCACCCTTAATTCAATCTACATCAAAACCTAACCCTAATTCTTTATCAAATTGCCAAATTGGTGAAAGGTTCAGGATCAGCATGACTACTATAAATCTATGTCATAAAAATGTTTGAGCAGAAGGTTACACAATCCTGAAGACAACTTGAGTAATAACAAATATTGAACGTCTTGAATGATACAAACAGAGGAGAATTTGATAGAAACATATAATGATGGGTTTTGCTGTGATGCCATCTGAAATGTTCTTTTGTTTTTTTTTTTTTTGTTTAGCGGGCTTCAGAACTGCCATAAAACAACCTATTGCCCATTTCTGAGTAAACCAAAACTTATTACAGATCTTATTACATTTCAAGAAAAGGCAAAAAGCTTGAGAATTTGCCATACCTCAAATTTGGAGCTTCATATCCTGCAGGATAAATCATGTTCAAAATTAGAACATGATGATGATGATGATGATGATGATCATAGACATACAAACTCAATAAACAATAGCATGTAGCCATGATCTAAATGCACTGAAAAAAGGTATCAACCCCAGTACATTTATACCCATTCCAATCAAATTCCAACCACGTTTCACTATAAGGAGTACAGATAATATGTATGTGTGAGTGTTTGAGTGTGTGAGTGTGTGCGCACGCACATGTGAATATGAGTGTGTGTGTGTGTGTGTGTAAATTGGTGGGAAAATCGCACACAATCAGATATGAAAACATCCAAATAAATTGAAAAATTAAAAACCTAGCCCTCAGTTTGGTTGATGGGAAAACGGATGAAAAGGAGAGATAAAAATTTGGAGTCCTACGTTTCCTATTGATTTAAAGATTCTAGTTGTTTCAAAATTTCCAAAAAATGAAAACCTCATTTTCAATTTCTCCTCTTTGCCAACATTTTCTCAGCAACCAAAGGGAAACGGGTATGTCCACACTACGAAATAAAAGCTGTAACATCATCGAGCATGGAAATTACAGAGCAACGACCAATACCCACTAGTAAAACTGCAACACAAGAATAATTTGACACCAACAAAAATCTCAAAACACACTCCCTCAACACATATATATAACCCATGCAGAACAGTGATAAAAAATAATAATTATTATTATTATAAAAAAATAAAATAAAATAAATCCAACAATGCATCCACATGAGAGATCGAATAAAAGAATAAATAAATTATGAAAATACAGATGCAGTGGGTGGTTTGTTGGGTACCGAAGATGTCAGAAACGAGAAGAATGGCGAGCTTCGAATCAGGGGGGCCAGTAACGTAAGAGTTGAGTCCTCCAATTTGTTCAACATGGCCTGAACCACAGCTAAAGCTCAGGCTCGGTGGGTTCTCGCAGCATTGAGGCCCTGACATTTCTTTTCTCTGTATAATAAAGTAGGACTATAAAATAATTCGCTTAACACTTTTTTCTGTGAAGACCAGGGAAGAGAAGAAATGGGAATGAATACGGAAGCAGTGGAAGTGTGTGGATATATATATTTCCAGGTTGCAAAGAGCCAAACGTTTTTGCAATGTCACAATGACGGCCGGAATTGTCTGGGCTGCCATGTGTGAGGTTCTCACTTAAACTTGGAAATGCATCACCATCACAATTTTTTCTTTCTTTCTTTCTTTTTTTTTTTTTTTTTTGTGGTGGAGAGACACCTTCACACAATTCACTTCATAGGTGATGTCACCTGAAAATCCATAAGAGTCATTTTTCACGATTCCTTTTGTGTAACCCAAAATCCTACTTTGGCTTTCAATTTGAACCCATATTTTGTTTTTATGTTTTTTTTTTTTTTCAAAAAAAAAAATTGTGAATTACAAGAACCCTTTAATATGTTCAGTCATTTTTCACGAAACTTTCGAAAAAAAAGAAAAAAGGTGATTGCAATATGCCTTTAGACAATTTATACATTTAATAATTAACATTATTGTTAATCATTGTTCGTAAAATTAATAACGGTCATGTGATGTTTTTCAATTTAATTCCACAAACGACAATTGTTACAATTGATCACTTGAGTTTTTCCATTCAAAATGATGAACTTATTCACAAAATTATAAAAAACTCACAACCCATATGGATTATGTAAGTTCAAAACGCAACTTCATTCAAGAAAACTCCCTTTCAAATCGATATATATATATATATATATATATATATATATATATATGTATATATATATATATATAAAGTTTTTCTCTTTCAATTAACAGTGTACTAAACGGTGTTCCAAGTGAAAGTGGGAAAAAAAACTGCCAAAGTTTCTCATTAACAAATGAAAATTTGCCAACCCTTTAATCAATTTCAAGGTGGAAATATTTATCCCACTTCAATTCGGTCCATGACGTAGAACATTGTCACACTAATTAATTACAAGAGTCCAGCCATAAATACTCGGATCCATTTAACATAAATAAGTTATACCCATTGGAAATGGCATGGGAAAAATAAAACATAAAGATTATGAGGATTTTGGCCAAAAGTCCATATTATTGTACTTGTACAACTATAAGTTTATAAAAAAAAACTTATAAAACCTTAATCCCACAAATATAGCCATAAACATAAATACCATTTAATAAGCGTTGAAAGGGGACCTTATATTCACTGTTTGTTTAGATTCAGTCATTTTTTTATCAAGCCTACTAATTGAACCAAGCATACCTATATATATATATATATATATATATATATATTCTTTTCTTTTTTTCTTCTTCTCTTTTTCATCCTGACTGAAAAATGATAGCCACACATGATATGTAACTGTTTTAAAAACACTATATTCTCTTAAATTAAAAAATTTCAAATCACTAATACCAAATTTAATTGTTTTATTCATGATGTAACTATTAGAATTATTCCCAAAACAAATAATTTTAATTTAAACTCTACTAAAAACAATTTAATTTAAAATTTTTAAAAATAGTTATATATAACTATTTTAAAACAGCACATTTAGTCAATGTAACTGTTTATTTTTTTTCCTAATTTTATAATCATCTTCGGTCTTGTTTCAAAAATTTTGACGAATAAATTACAAAAATATAAATTTTATAAAAAACCAACATATTAATTAAAAATTATGTCATTGTAATGTTTAAAAACAAAATATAACTACTTAAGGGTAATATAAACTTTATGCAATTAACACCCTTATAAAACACCAACGTTTTACTTAAAATTATACTTATACCTATACAAGATTTCTACATAGACTTTTGCTTTTGACACTGGAATGTTCTTCATCCAAAATGGCATATGCCTAACATCACTGTCATTCCAAATCATTTCTGCAAGGATGATTGTAACTATACCCATATGCTATTATAGAAACTAGGAAAAAATAATAATAATAAAAACCTATTATGCCAATCCTATTTACCCTTCTGTTTCTTTCTTTTTCCCCTGAGCCTTTTGTTTCGCCTTTGGCCCACAACATTGGGTGAAATTAGACATGCCACACATGTAGCCACCATTAACCAATATTCAAAGGGTTGCAATGACCGCCTCCTTTCTTTTTAGTTTGGGAAACTTGGGGTGGGTCATAGGATCATCTTCGTTTTAGCATTTTCAGTACCATAGCCCATTATACTAGAGGTCGGTTTGAGACGGCCTAGTCCCTTTTCTAACTCGTACTAATTTTAACGTGGCAGATGAACCAGCTTTCTAGGGTTAATCAATTATGGGAGCAATCTCACAGTTGTCGCTATATGCTTTCTCATTTTTTCAGCCAAATTCTGAGGCAAATTTTAAGACACGGGTTCACCACATTTTTCACATGAGTAATTCTATTCTTCAAACCTATTACACACAATAAGGAAAGTAATGTGCCCAAGAATTTTGCAAACCATTTTTTCTTATTAGGCAAAGTTTCCAAACCATTATTGGGAGATGGGGTAGTTCACACGGTTCACCACCGCATATCATAGTTCATAGTCCATAGGGTTCACACCTTATATCACATACTAAATATTACAGAGACCGGAGATCCGACACAAAAACATGATCTTTACTTGACATACTTAACAAACCAATCCAACATATCCTGATGGGCCTCTTCGGCACACTTTACAGCTGCTGGGTCTTCAGCATCGTACCTCACTGTCCACCCGTGTTTAACTCCAGGAAATATCTTCACAAAGCTATCAACCTGTCGAGAACCAGATATCATCAGAAATTGACTGAAACAGAAATCATTTGATTGTGGCCTAAGTGTGGAGTGTAACTACGATATAAGTAAGAGAAGCCCAATGGCCCAAACATTTTATAACAATATTTAGCATGAAAAATTTACCATGGCCAGTACTCTAATAAGGGCAACAGAAACTTAGAAATGTGAGAATAGGGCAGCCAGAGGCTTGTGAAGTAAGGCTCCTGGTCATCAACAATGTATGCTTTTGTGGGTAAATCTAGACCAGAAGAGCATCTGTGCGTGCATGCGCGTGTGTGCATGTGTGAGAGAGAGAGAGAGAGAGAGAGATGAGAATTCTGGTTCTAACTGTGAATTAAGGGTGTGTTTGGAGTTCACTATCTCCTCTAACTGCTTGCACACTTGACTTTAATAAAATATCCAATTTAGTACTTTCTTAAGAGCTTATTTTAAATATTGAGCATCTATACAAAATCAGACTTAGTGGACATTTGACAATGATCCCTCCACCATGGTATCCTTTGATTCTAAAACCAAACACAAAGAAAAACTAAAAAACCAAAACCAAACCACCACCTCCACCACCACCAACAACAACAACAATGCAAGAAAAATACTTAAGTCATCAAATGCAGGGACTCAACAATGATGGTAGCACACAATTAAATGAACAAATAATCTCCTTCAAAACTCGGCCGCAAGTGCTATCTTCACAATTGTAACTCAGAACATACCCAAAGCACCCTTAATACAACACCAAGTTTTGTTGTTGTTTAAGTAGAAATTACTTAACATGAAGAAGGGGGGGAGGGGGAAGCAATTATGTTGGTCATTGAAGTTTTCGCAAATCAAGATTTCATACGTACCTCAGTCTTAGCAGCTAAGACCTCCTCGAACTGTTTTATGGTTTCCACTGGAGTTATGTGGTCAATCTCAGCACCCAAGACTGAAGTGGGAACATTAACAGCTGAAAATGGTGACAACAATTAGTTATTAAGCAATTGACAGATGAGTTGTGCACCCGATAACAAGGAATATACTAATACTTAATAAAGACATGCCCCACAACCCCAAAACAGAAACTAAATATCCATATGGATGAATTCACAAGCAAATTCAAATTCAAGAGAGAATAACTTTCATTGGCCACTATAATGGATCCTAGTACCCTGGTTTAAGTGGTTTCTTTAAAATCTTGAGACCACAAATGAAATAAAACTAGAATATAATGTTTGAATGATTTATCAATGAAATCCATACCCTTGATATCGTCCAAAGTAACAAATGAAGGATGACACAGTACTGCAGCTTGGATATAATCATGCTTTGCAAGTTCCACAATAACCATGGCTGATAAAAATCCAAGAAGCTGAGTTTTAGCCAGGTACAATAAATGATAAACCATAAACGTATCCCAATGTAATTATTTATCACATTCACATCAATTTTTTTCTTCTTTTTGGATAACACATTCACATCCAATTCAGAAGGCGTAATTGTCTTAATTTGAGAAAGTTGTCAAGAAAATATCTCACCGCCCCAACAGAAGCCCGCAGCTCCAATTGAAGATACACCTGAACTTTTTAGAGCTTCAATCACTGGTTTTGATTCTTCAAATATTTTACCCTATAAAAACAACTATAAGACATTAAACACTACTATTTTAGCATTACTATAATATCAAAACATAAGAGGCTATTTGAAAAAGCACAAAATCAAGCCTTCTAATTTCAACCTTGGGCAACACAACCAAAAGAAGAAAAAAGCTGGGTTTGCATAAAAACAACCCTTATTATACAAGGAAAACACAGAAGTGAAATCAAATATCAGGTAATGGTTCTCAAATCAAAATTAAAAATCATTATGATCACAAACGAACCACTTCATGAGCTTTTCGCCAGGCGTCAAAAGGCCTTGTCTCTGCATTGGCAGGTACAAAAGGATCTCCATGAAGGAAGTCGGGAACCACCACACAGAATCCAGCAGCTGCAATTTTATCTGCAAGCTTCCTTTATACTCAAAAGCTGCCGATATTAGTTTCCAGAAGTGTACAATTATATGAAAATATGGCTAAGCATACTACTATGGGTACATCATGTGGCTTTAAAAAATATTGATTATATGTTATATTTATATTAACAAGAGAAGACAAATGCAATGCTCTGGAGCCAGAGAAATCCATTGCTGAACTAAAATTCTGAGAAGCTACATAGAATGTCTTAAAATGGAGTCCATAAATATTAATTCAACATGTCAAAAAAGTGGGCCACTCCATATCTCTACTGAGTTTTGACAACTAACCAACTTTATTCGTATTAAGTGTGTTGTCTAGCATCCCTATTTACTTTATATCCATCCATAAAGTCCCAAGAATGGTGGCTAATAGAATTGAAAAGTTTCAAAGCGATTTCTTATGGAAGGGAGCCTCGGAGGAGAGAAATATCACCTTGTGAATTGGCATACCGTTTGTCTTCCAAAATTTTTAGGAGGGTTGGGTACTAGATCTATTTCTAATAACAATCAAGCTCTTATGGGTAAATGGCTTTGGAGGTTTGGAAAAGGAGATCAAGGCTTGTGGCAGGATGTCGTGGTTTGGAAGTATGGTATTACAAGTGAAGGGTGGTGGACTAGAGATGTTAGAGGTTCTCATGGGGTGGGTCTTTGGAAGGCTATTATACAAGGGATTAATGATTTCAAGAAGGAGATAGGATTGGGTGATGTCGGTAGAGTGAGATTTTGGAAGGATGTGTGGTGTTCTAACTTACCTCTCATGGATGAGTTCTCTCTTTTGTATGATATTACCCTTGACAAGGAAGCATTGGTTCGTGATTATATTGAGGGGGTTAATGGTGCTATCTATTGGAATGTTATCTTTTTGAGGCGCTTCAATGATTAGGAATTGGAAAGTGTGGTGGTTTTTTTCCAAGTTCTTTATGATAGTAAGATTTTGGTGGGTGAGAATGATTCCATAGTGTGGCGTAAGGACTCTAAAGGGTTATTCTCCGTAAAAAAATTTTACAACATTTTAAATCCTTCTACAGAACCTTTTCTTCCGACGAAAACTACTTAGATTGCTTCGGTTCCTACTAAAGTGAATTTATTTTGTTGGTTAATGGAAAGAGAGAAATGCTTGAATTTGGATCACCTTATTGAGAAAGGGTTATCAACGCCTAATAGATGTATTTTGTGTAAAGACAAGGCAGAAACAGTGGGCCATCTTTTCATTCATTGCATTGTGGCTAGAAGCCTTTGGATGCTCACCTTTAACTCGTTTGGTATTCATTGGATCCTTCCTTTGTCTAGTCATGATCTCTCTCTCGGGTTGGTGGAAAGGGGGAAGCAAAGAGGCTAAAATGGTTTGGAGAATGGCCCCCATGCCATTTTTTGGTGCATTTGGAGGAAAAGAACTCTAGGACTTTTGACGGGATAGAAAAATTGGTCATTGATCTCATATTTTTTTTACTAAGAATCTCTTTTTGTGGTTTTCGAGTTATGCCAAAGTGTGCAAACCTTTTTTATACATTTTGTTGATTCCCTAAAATTATAATGGGGTTTAATTCTTGTATATAACTTCTGTACTTGGGTTAAGCCTTTTGTTATTAATATATATTTTACTTCATAAAAAAAAAGGGGGAAGACGAATCAATGAAAATGAACTAAATTCACAATATGGTAGGAATGCCCAGTAATTGAAGAATAGAACTCCACCCATTACTTGAGGGGGCATGTGCACACACACAGAGATGCACTTCCACATAAATATGTTGTTCAAAGATTTCACTGGTGGAGCATATGATGTAAAGCATCCTAGGAAGAAAGGGATGAATTGGGTTTATTGGGGATTTTCTTCCTATTGGGATGGCTATAATTCATATGCAGCATTATGTTTAGGTAATTTGTTAGTACTATAAATTACCTAATCCAAATTAGTAGTTATATAGCAAATAATTAGGGTTTCAATAAGATATTATTGTAGCATACTGCTCCTTCGATACCGCAGCATCACTGTTCACAATACTGTAACAGTGAACAAATTAGGGTATTTCTGCCTTTTCACTTTGTTTAATTAGCGTTTAACTGTTTAAGGTATGGCTATGAATTATTTGTTGCATAGGATAGAATTTATGGTCATTAGGGTTTTTATCTATAAATGGAATTATAAAATATTAAATGAAAACCTACAGCTTTAAAAGCTTCGTTTGAAGGACATGACAATATCTGTGTAACATAGCATGAGATTGCCCTCTTCCCCTTGCTCTCTCTCTCTCTCTCTCTCTCTCTATACCAACCCTTGACACCTCACAACACATGCAAATCCAACAAGCTACAAAGAGGCCTGGTGCTTTCTCCCTTTGTTTCTTTCTTTTTCTTCTCTTTCTTCTCTTCTCCTTTTTTTTTTTTTTTTTTTTTTTTTTTTTTTTTTTTTTGATGAAGTAAAATATGTATTAAATCCAAAAGGATAGGCCCAAGTACATGAGACATATACAAGTTCAAAGCAAGAAGGATAAAAAAAGAAAGAACCCTTTATAACTTTAGGGAATCTACAAAAATTACAAAAAAGGTTTGCTAATCTTAGCAAAACTAGAGAACCACAAAAAAAAAAAAAAAAAAGATTCTCAGTAAAAATAGATATGATCTCAATGACCAACTTTTCAATCCCTTCAAAAGTCCAACTTTTCAATCTCTTCTCCTAATTTATCAGTAGTTCACAATGTTTAGTTGTTTTGAACAAAAGCAACTGATCAAATTGTTAATCCAACCCTCAAAACTAAATCTTACTCTCAAAACCCTATTCTCCCCTAAATCCCTAATCACCCCTAATTCAATCTACATCAAAACCTAACCCTAATTATTTGTTATATTGCTGAATTGGTGAAAGTATCTAGATCAGCATCACTTCTGTAATTCTATGTCATAATCAAGTTTGAGCAGAAGGATATGCAATCCTGAAGATGACTCAATAAATTATAAACAATGAGCATCTTGAATGATACAGAGGATAATTTCATAGCAACATATAATGATTGGTTTTTCTGTGATGCCATTTGAAACATTACATGTTTTTTTTTTGGTTAGCAGGCTTCAGAGCTGCCACAAAACAGATTAAAACCTATTTCTGATCAAACCAAAAATCACAACATTTTTTCAAGGTTCAAGTAAAGTAAAAAAGCTTGAGAATTCGACATACCTCAAATTTGGAGCTTCATATCCTGCAGGATCAAATCATGTTCAAAATTAGATACATATTGACAATGAAAACACAAACTCAATAAACAATAGCAAGTAGCCATGATGATGTAAGACAAGTAGCCCATGAGCTCATGGAGAATTTGGATCATTAAAGGAATGCTAAAATGTGTTAAAACAACAATTTTGGGAGCACCAAACCAGCGACCTGTCTCCCAAAACACACACAAAACCTATGAAGGAGGGGGGTTTGGGGGTGTGGTGAAGGTCTTGCCAGAGGGGTTTTTTATGAATTATGCTCTTTACCTAATGCTGCTGCACTAATAATGGGTATAGTAGCTGAAACAGATATCGGAAAGGGTGAGAGAAGGAGAAATAGGACATCGGAAAAGGTAGAAGGGGAAAGGAACAGAGGAGAGAGAGAGAGAGAGGAGACAGGAAGTAGTGGAACAGGGCAAAACCACACCGTTTACCAAGGTCGTTTTTTGTCGGCCACATCCATCGTCCGAGGTTACACTGCCGATAATTTCACTGGTGATTCATTAACAGTGCGTTTGGATGAGGGATTCATAAGAGGGATTTGGGTTAAGATGGGATTTCAACCCCATCCACAGCTACTGCCGCCACCATAATTTGGCGTTGAAATCCCAACTTAGCCCAAATCCCTCTTATAAATCCCTCATCCAAACGCAGCTTAAGTTTGGGTACAATACGACCAGATTTGAGTAGATCTAAGTTGTTTTCCAACCCCATCTACGGCTCTGTTGTTGGTATTTGTTGATTTGTTCATCAACTTGAACTATGAGTACAAATCTCTACAGTGATTATTTTGTTATTTTGAATCTGCTCTCAGCTTACTTGCCAAACGAGTTTTCAGTTCTGGTCCTATACCAAAAAAACACTTTCCTATTCTCCGTTTTGAAAACATGTTTTCCAAAACAGAATTCACAAATCGCAACCAAACAGAAAACCTAAACCCTAAACCCCACCAAAAAAATAAAAAAATAAATAAACAAATGCCCATTTAACAGATCAAATAAAAAAAATAAAAAAAAGGTGGGTTGATGGGTTTTACCGAATACGTCAGAAACGAGAAGAATAGCGTTCTTGGAACCAGGAGGGCAATTGACATAAGTGCTGAGGCCTCCGAGTTGTTTAACATGGCCTGAGCCACAGCTTGAGCTCAGGGTTGGTGGGTTCTCGCAGCATTGAGGCCCTGACATTTTTCTCTTCTGGTTAACAAAACACTTCTTTTTCCGTGAAGAAGACGAGAGAGAGAGAGGGACTGTGTGAATCGTGAAGAGGGCGAAACTGGTCTACATATACACTCTCGGGTCGCACTGAATCGGATATTTTAGAAAAATGATTTTTCGCATCATCCCGTATGTCACAGGGCACGTGATGGAATGGTGTGATGCCACCTGTAACTGCACCGAGGTGGGAATACGTCATCGGTGACTTCACCTTTGGGGGAATTTTAAATTGATCGGGCTATAGGAAAATTATCACAATTCAATACAAATTACTTCGTACTACAAAGTTCCTAGTAAATGACTACTAACTTAACTAAGAATGACTACTGACTGTAATTAATTGTCTGTAGCCTGATCAATCTGTAATTCCCTCATCATTAAAAAATTTAATAAAAATATTTTTGTCAAATGAAAAAAAAAATTATAATATTATAACACGTTTATTTTTTTTCTTAAACAATTAGATAAGGATAGAAATGAAAATCAACATCATCACTCAGGATGGCTACTGATAATATTCCTCCATAAAATTAGCATTTCAGTTATTTTCTGCTTAAGGCTCAAAGAGGCGTGCTATACCAGCCGAAGCTAGTAAGCCCAATCCGTTGGCCGAGGTACGTGTCCGCACATGCTCATTCAGTTTGAAAACCACCGTCAAAAGGTCCGTTACTAGAAATGCTTGCTCCCATCCCGTTTAGACCAAAATACCCATTCACTATTTGAAACACAAGTTTAAAAAATGGAAAATGCTAAATAGGACGAAATAGCGGGCGAAACTGTGAGCCGAGACTTCTAAAAACTAACGTTTTTGTTTGGGTTTTTAGAATTTGTTTTGAACATAACCACTCATTCTGTAATTTCAGGTTCCACCCCCAAACCTTCTCCCCATTGTCTATTCTTATTCAATTTCCAAACATGAGCTTATTAGCTATTTAATTGTATCACTATTGACACGACTTACTACTTAATTTTCTAGATCAAGTATTTTAAAAATTGAAAAGATTGGGTGCGATGATTGCAATTATATATCAACCTAGTTGAGGTAAATCTATTATTTTTGTTAATTTTTTCTTTATTTATTTGCATTTGCCATCAAGCAACGACTGGATTTGTTGCGGCGTTTGTTCATAATGTTCAACAAATCTTTGGATTTGTTGGATCATGTTGTGTGCATATCACTAGAATAATTAGTGTCATATCGCATTCAGTGTTATCTTAAAAACATCACACTATTATTTGAAAAAAAAAAATCTCAATTTATCTGAATATTCATGGCATTAATTAGGGGAAAACAATGCAAGGGGGAATTCCTACTGTTATCTGAAAAAAAAATCACAAATTATCTGAATATTCATGATTCTAAAAACATACCTAGTTTTTTTTTTTTTTTTTTTTTGGGAGGGCAGGGAACTCTCTATTGTTATATGATAAAACTCTCAATTTATTTAAGTTGTCATATTTAGTGTCATATTGCATTCATTATTATCTTAAAAATATCACACTCTTATCTGAAAATAAAAAAAATAAAAAAAAAATCCCAATTTATCTGAATATTCATGGCATTAATCAGGAGAAAACAATGCGGAGAAGGAAGGGGGAATTCCTACTGTTATCTAAAATAAAAATCACAAGTTATCTTAATATATATGATTCTACTGCTGGTGAGTAACATCTCACCGAACTTGAATGCGGAGGTATCTCGAAAAGGAAGTAAAAGATCATAGCAATTTTGAGGAAATCCCTATAATCCCGTTTATCTAAATTTTGGGTACATTTATTTGAACTGGAAATTAAGGGCTTTCCATATTAAGTTCTTTTTTAGTTACTAACAGTGTTAATACCACCGACCAATCAAATTCAGCCAAACCAGTGGTTTTATATTTTAGTCATCTAATAATGGACTTATGTATCACTATTCTTAAAAAATAAACCATAATTTCCAAAATCAATGTCTAATTTTGATAAAAAATTATGTTTCTAGAATCCACTCGTCGAGACATTCGAAACAAGACCCATTATGAGTAAGAATTTTTTTTTTTTAAAAAAAAATTCAAATTAAGTTTCAACCAAAAATCAGTTTAAGTTTAGCTCTAGGTCCACACGCTGATTCTCCATTGCTGCTAAAATCAAATAGATCTGAAAGATTAACTAGGTTTTTGGTAAAATTAACTAGGTTTTGATAAAATTAGCTATGGCTTTTTGTTAGGTTAATTAGCCTTTTTTGTAAAGTTAACTAATCGAGACTCTATAGAGGGGTCTGTTCATTTGTCTTCTTAGATGAGAGAAATGCACCATAAAAAGAATAAATAATTAAAATATTGTTTGCTGTTTGTCTCACAAGTTGACGAAGGGAACTGAAGGGACGCGTTACTCAATGATTAGCCTCGGGTTTATGATCTCCTGAGCTGAGATCGGTCTATCTTTTTCCTTTTATGATATGAGTTTCATATCTATCTTATCCAAAAAGAAAAAAAAAATCTCTCTCTCCTGTCAAAATCAGAATATTTATTTTCTTGAAATTAAAGTTTTTATGATGGGAACTGTGGAATTCATATCAAGCCAATTTACTTGAATAACAATCGGCTTACCCCAATTATCACACAATATAGAAGCATTACCACTTATATTATTAAAGGCACTGAATTTTAAGTCAATTTCACAAAATTTCTTGAATTTCAAAACAAAATAATAACCCTAAACTATTAAATTGTGACATTTTGTAATTTAATAATTTAGAGTTATTTCTTCAATTTTAAAGTTTAGGCTCCAACCGTTTTGTAGCACAACTGCCCAGTGATTTGATTATATATTTCAAAATAGGGTAAAAAAATGGCATCCCAAAAGTAAGAAAAGCTACATGTCCTCAGAGTAGGCCAGTAAGCATCCCAACCAATCTCCCAAGAATCTGTTATTCATGCCCAGTGCATTTAATTTCTCCATTCAAGAAAGCTCCATTTCAAATGGATATGTGAAAACACATTGCTTTTAATAGATTCCAAAGGAGGAAGGCTCAGTCTTTTTGTTAATAAATTCTTTCTCACTTAACATACTTGGGTAAACCATATTAACTTGTCCATTCAGCTCTTCTATTTGGAAAAAGTTGAATGTTGAATGTGAAACTGATGAGCCATTTAACTGAAAAGCTCTATAAGTTGTGTGGAACCAAGCTGCTAGCTAGCATATACACATGGTGGAAAATGGCATCCAAAAATAAGAAGGGCGGCTATTTTCTATATTGTGAAATGTACCTTTCATCCTGTGTTATTCATTAAATTTAAATCCTGGATTCACTAAACCCAAAAAGGAATGAAATCGATATCAAAAGTAAAATATTCTATCGAAAATAGGATCAGTAATGACTGTTAGAGATATTGGCCATTTATTAATGTGGGTCCCATGTGTAATTTGAGGTGGATCCATATTGGAATTAGTTAATCTCTATGTGGAGATAATTCGAATATTTAATTGGCCAAAATCATTGATGGTTGAATGAGAAATTGTTCTCTAAAGTCGCCTTTGAATAGTTGGTTGAAGAATGGTAATAAGGCTTGTCCTACATTGAAAAACTATGAATTTTCAAGTGAGTTCATATACACATACTTTGGACTTATGGTTTGGGCCCAAAGGGCACCCAAGTTTTGTAAGGGGGGAGGACCTAGCCAACATTAGGTTTGGACCTAAAAACACCCGCAACACACCGAACTGAGCCGAGTCGGGCCAAGTGGGGTCAAGAAGACTGACCCATGTGTGTTATTTTTTAAGCAAAATTTATTTTTGCTAATTAATTTAATTACCATTAAGAGTTGTGTCTGCTAACCCACAGTTATAACCCATAAGACGCATCTGATCAACGTGCCTTATAACTGTTCTGGAGAAGTTAATCATCAGATTACATTATTGAGTTGTCATTAGAGAGAGAGTAAGGATACAGTGGGATTCGCCAGACACAGAGATTGCAGTGCTTCTTCTGTGCGTGCAGATCATTATATCCTAAGAGACAGACGTCTAAAAGACTCAAAGCACCAAGTGAGGGGCGAAATCTGTCTTAAGGACATAGCGTCAAACGCTAGCCTTAATCAATCCGGTTCTATTTTTATTATCTTCTGTATTCAGTAAGTTTGTAAATTTCTAGAATTTATTTCTATTTTTATTATCTTCTGTATTCTATATGTTTGTGTAATCCAGAATTTATTCGTGTATTATATATATATATATATATATATATATATATATATATAAAAGTAAAACATATTTTCCAACAATGACAACAACAGTATCATACGCAGAAGTTCTCGAAACTACACGACTTTTTAATCTCTACATACAATACATGCCAGTTCTCTGGTTCCATTGCCTTAGAGACATTCATCGATCCAATTAAAGGTTATACTTTTAATCTCACTTAACACACTTAGTAAACCAGTTTAACATGTCCCCATGGGCCTCTTCAGCACTCTTGACAGCTGATTCATCCTCAAGACTGTATCTCACAGTCCATCCATGGGAAACACCAGGGAAAATTTTCACAAAGCAATCAACCTGGTCAAGGAAAAAAAGTAACTTGAAATCATCAACTTATTTTAGGAAAGCACACACAATGTTCAATATTTTTGTTTAGATATCGCTTTTGTTCCAATCAAAATTCAAGAAGATCCTGAAATTTCAGGATGTTATCAAAGCTTCTGTCAAAATGCGGGGAATGACTTGAACTCGAAACATACGAATGAAAATTTTCGAGTATACAAAATCTTGATTGGACAGTCAGATGTTTATTATCTTAAATCTTTAACAGCCAAAAAACTACCTTTGAGGACCTCTTACCTCTGATTTTCCAGATAAAATTTCTCCAAATTGTTTCAATTTTTCCGGCGGGGAAGCACGGTCAATCTCAGCTCCCAATATAGAAATTGGAGTCTTCACCTCTGAAACAATCAGCCGTAAGTCACAAGTATTTCTTGTCAGCTTAAGAAGTGGGGAACTTACCATTGATTTCGTCAACTGTGATTGGACCAGGATGCAACAGAACTGCAGCCTGAATGTCATCAGAACGTGCTAGTTTCACTACAACCATCCCTGACATAAATTCAAGCAATCCATTTATCAGAAGCTGGATTGATCACTCTACAGTCAACATACAAGAGCCCAACTCAAGAT
Organism: Liquidambar formosana; assembly: GCA_039720395.1. Lineage (NCBI taxonomy): Eukaryota > Viridiplantae > Streptophyta > Magnoliopsida > Saxifragales > Altingiaceae > Liquidambar > Liquidambar formosana. Next base: position 7,047,578 of record CM077822.1, read on the forward strand.
ATTCAAGCCTTTAGCATTGAAAAAATAAGAAAAAAACTCAACTCCCCAGCAAAAACCTGCTGCCCCTATGGCAGACACACCTTTACTTTTAGAGCAGCAATTACTGACTTTGCATCTTCATACCCTTTATCCTAAAATGAAATCAAATTCGAATTATGATCGAAGTAATCCAACAAAGACTAACTAGTTTTGCTATCATTGGCATTTGATGAAGTCCACCCTAAGCAGATTGATCTAATCAAAATGTTTAAATTGATGGTAAAGCTATTTTTGCCCAGCAAGTAATGTCAGTTGTTTCAAATAATTTGAGGGAACTTATGAAAATGATTATTTTCCTATTGTACTTCAAATAGCATCTTAAAAGACTCCATTTCCCATTTGACAGCATTTAAATTGAGTCTATTACTAACTATCCGCTGAAATGAGGTCATATAAAGACTTCAAGTAAGGACCCCATTTTTCTACAATAATCTTAATGATGGCTTCATTTCAAAAGGCCATATTCCACTCAATAGCTACATACTCCGTACTAGAAAAATTGAATAATTTCATTTTCCAAGTGCCCTAATTTATTACTCTTGATTCTTTAGCATATATACTCAATAACGGATATAAAATTACATCACTAAAGTGAGAAACCAACCGTGTTATGAGCTTTCATCCATGCATCCCAATCATTATTAGGGTTATCAGTAGGGGTGTTAATGGTTTTGGTTAAAACCGAGAACCAAATCGAACTGGGCGGTTTGGTTTGGTTTTTTTGTTAGTAGGTTTGGTTATGGTTTTAATTTTAGAAAACCGAACTTAATTGGTTTGATTTTGGTTTTCAGTTTTAAAAAACCAAACCAAACTGAAAAACCGAAAAATATATAATATATAATATATATATATATATAATTTTATATTATATATATAAACTTAAAGTTTGTAAATTCCCAATTCTAATAAGGGTAAAGTAGGTAATGGGCTTGTTTTTGTTGATTTTAAGTTTCTTATTGTTTTCCCTTTTTTAGATTGGCATGTATTAAATTAGCTATTAATGTTGTGTGTATTAATGTCGTGTGTGATATTGACATATTGATATATGTCAATATATTTCTATTTTGATACAATGTTTGTTTTTTTTAGTTGCTAATGTAATGCTTTTATTAAAAATATTTTTATTTGGAGTTTGGTATGTCATTTTTTTCATTTTCAATTATTTGTTGTTACTTGATAGGTTAAAACCGAAACCGAACCGAACCAAACCGAAATATAATGGTTTGGTTTGGTTTGGTTTTTTTATAGTATGGTTTGGTTTTGGTTTGGGTGGAACAAAACCGAAGTATAATGGTTTGATTTGAAATCTCCCCTAAAACCGAACCAAACCGAACCATTAACACCCCTAGTTATCAGGATCATAAGGGTCACCATAGAAGAAATCAGGAACCACAACCAAGAATCCAGCGGCAGCAACTCTGTCTGCAAGTTTCCTTCACAAAGATATTGCATGTATCAACTTAGATGGATTTATAAATGGATGATATAAAAATACGTAAATTAAGCCTAATATATTTACTATTCTCCTTTGTTTTAATCTTGGAGAGAACAAGAGAAACGAAAGGAAAAGCCTACAAGTTTGAAACTGCTTGAGAAAGGAATTTAGGCTCTTAGAGGTAATTGCTGGATGTTGTTATCTCTCTCTCCCTCTCTCCTCAGAAAACAGCGGTTGGACATGCGAATTCATCTTTTTTTCTCATCATAAATCATCAGCTCTCAAAATCACAATCCACTGTAAAAGTAACAATTCTAATGTGGTATGTCACTTTTTCAGATAGTTCATCTATCCTTACTCAACTCTGGCATAGTAGACCAGTCTTTTTTCTTATATGAATTTCAACATTTTAATTGGTTGACCAAGCTAAGCATTTCTTTATTCACAGATGATAACAAAAATTTTCCATACCTCAAATTTGGTGCGTCATAACCTGCAAAAGTATTCAAGATAACAAAGAAATTAATTTTTATTCAAGATAATGAAGAAATTAATTTTTAGTTCGTTTGGTAACATACTAACATACAGAATTAAAGAGTAGCATACATCATCTATATATCTGAAACATTCTATATTCTTTTCCAAATAGAGCATTATAGATTATTTTGAAGGAAAACACCACTCCTTCCAATGTTTCTCCCAACCTTATTTCCCTGTATGATATGGTAGCTGACATGGTGGTACCACATCAGCACATCGTATCAAAAAATATACTCCTATTTTGATAACATGGCAATCCCGTGTCAGCTGCCAAATCAGATGCGAAAAAAGTAGGGAAGAACAGCACTGCTCTGTTTTCAAGGACACAGCCATCACAACTTTAATAGCCCAGTTTAAAAGTTCTCCAAGTTTGAGCATGAAGATTGCAAACCAATCAAGAATTCTCAATCCAACCTAAGTAATAAAGATTGGTGAAGGAAATGAATATGAATGTTACCAAAAACGTCGGAAATTAATAGGATGGCAAGCTTGGAATCATGGGGACCAGTTATATATGTTTTGAGGCCTCCAAGCTCTTGGACACATCCGTCGCCACACTCTGAGCTGAGGCTTGGTGGGTTTTCAAAGCACTGAGACGTTGTCATCTCAAATGTACAGAGGCCCTAACAGTTCTTTATCTGTATCACAATTCACAACCCTTTCTCTATAAATATGCAAGAAAAAGTTGTGACTAGGGAAGGAGGCAACTTTCTAGTTATATAAGTTTCCAGGCTGCACTGAATAAAAAATTATAAAAGAAAAAAAATATTTTCATCATCCATGACATCTTTTTTTTTTTTTTTTTTCCTAGGCACGTCATCGATGATATCACTATACTAATTACTAACAAAAAATATGACTAAGAAAAGAGGGGAAAACATGGACCCCCACAGCCTATCAGTCCATCACAATCACTTATTTGCTAAAGTATAATTCAATGCTAATCGAAGTGTGATATTAAAATTAAGAATGCTAAGTAGTCTAACCATTTTGTTTTCTTAAACTGGTTAAAAGCCTGACTAGAATCTCCATGGGAAAATCTGTGCACTGTTAAACCCAAGACTCCACCACACGCTTATTGATGCCTCTACAGTGTTCACCAACACAATGTCTTGATTCTGCCAGCGTGCCAGCGTGCCAATTGCCAACAAGCATTCGAATATCATGCTGGGAATACTCCCATGAAATCACCACTACTTGTGTTGCATTTTTGCTAGCATCACTCAGCTCTTCTGTTTGGAAAAGTTCATTGTTGAATGTGTGGGTTATGTATGCTGGTCAAGAAGCTGGATGTCCGTGGGACAGTGAGACTGATAAGCCGTGAAAGTGAAAATCTCTATAACATATGCAGAATGAAGCTGCAAGCTCAGAATATATGGTGGAAAATGGCATCCCAAAAATAAGAAGGGAAGCTAGTTTCTTACTTGTGAAACGATCCTTTTGTCCTGTGTTATCCATAAATTCAAATCCTGTACTTACTGAAGACATTTCTTTTTATAGTTTCAAAAGGCAAAAGAGTATAGTTGTTGCTAAACCCAAACAGTTGAAATTAGTAATAAAAATGATAATGATATCAGAAGTAAAATATCATCTTCAACGTAGGATCAGTAATTAAAATAACAATATCATCCACAGAAGTCCTTGAAACTACAAAATTTTCAATCTCTACATACAATACACGACCAGTCCTCTCTTTAGTTCCATTGCCTTAGAGACATATACCGATCTTGTTAAAGGTTTATATTTCTATTGATAGAGAACTTTTCCTCACTTAATATACTTAGTAAACCAGTTTAACATGTCCTCGTGGGCCTCTTCGGCACTCTTGACAGCTGATTCATCCTCAATGTTGTATCTCACTGTCCATCCATGAGAAACACCAGGGTAGATTTTCACAAAGCTATCGACCTAGTTAAGAAGGGAGAAAAAAGAAAACTCATAATCATTAAATTCTTTTACCAAAGCAGATACAAAATTCCATATATTGGTATTAACATCAGTTTCGTTCCAAGCCAAATTCAAAGAGATCATGAAATTTCAGGGTGTGACCAACGTTTTGTCAAATTGCAGATTCAATTTTAAAATAATTTGAGGTTGAAATATATGTAGAAAATTCTTAACTGTTAAAAGATCTTGATTGGACAATCAGATGGTTATTCTCTTAAATCTGAATAGCTAAAAAAAATGCCTTTGAGGACTTTTTACCTTAGATTTTACAGATAAAATTTCTCCAAATTGTTTCAATTGTTCCGGCGGTGAAGCATTGTCGATCTCAGCTCCCAATAGAGCAGTTGGAGTTTTCACCTCTGAAACAATCTGCCATCAGTCTCAAATATTTTGTGTGAGCTTAAGAAGTGGGAAACTTACTGTTGATTTCATCAACTGTGATTCGACCAGGATGCAACACAACTGCAGCCTGAATGTCTTCAGAACTTGCTAATTTCACAACAACCACCCCTGCCAGCAGTTCAAGCAAACCAATTGTTAGCAGCTGCATTGATCACTCTAGGTATTCCATACAAGAGCCCATTGCAAGATAGACAAGCCATGTAGCTTTTTCGATGCTAAAAATAAGAGAAGAGAACTCACCTCCCCAGCAAAAACCTGCTGCCCCTATGGCAGACACACCTTTACTTTTAAGAGCAGCAATTACTTGTTTTGCATCTTCACAACCTTTATCCTAAAATGAAATCGAATTGAAATTAAGATTGACATAATCCAACAAAGACTACCTAGGTAAAAATAATAAAAAATAAAAAATCAATAACAGTCCTGTGTTTCGCTATCATTGGCATTTGATGAAGTTAAGCAGATTGCACTAATCAAGATGTTTAAATTGATGGTAAAGCCATTTTTGCCCAGCTAGTGGGTTAGTCAACTAAGTGATTTCTGTTGTTTCAAATAATTTGACGTAACCTCATGAAATTAATTTTTTTCCTATTGTACTTAAAATATCATTTTTAAAGACTCCTGTTTCCCTTTTGATGGCATTTAAAACAAGTCGATTTCTCAACTCTCAGCTGAAATAAGGTCATTACTCATTAAAGGACTTTAATTAAGGACCTCATTCTTCAACAATCAGCTTCATGATGGCTTCATTTTAAATGGCCAAATTCTGTTCAATGGCTACATAGCTGAAATTTAATCATTTAATTTTCTTGACATGCATATATCTAGAATGGTATTTCAATTTGAATTATGAAAGTTAGCAAATCTCTTAGTCCTCTAATTTATCAGTCTCTTGATTCTTGGATACATATATTCAATAACAGATCTTAAAATTAATCACTGAAGTGAGAAACCGACCGTGCCATGAGCTTTTCTCCATGCTTCTCGATCAAAATTAGGTTTATGAGGAGCACAAGGGTCACCATAAAAGAAATCAGGAACCACCACCAAGAATCCATCAGCAGCTACTTTGTCCGCAAGTTTCCTTCATAAAGAGACGATGCATATATTGATTTAGATGGGATTGAAATGACTGATAGTATAGATACTTACAGAAATTAAGCTCAACAGACTTCATTTTTGCCTCTGTTTGGATCTTAAAGAAAACGAAAGAGAAAGGAAAAGCCTAAAACCGCTTAGGAAACGAATTCAGTTTTAAGCACTTTACAGCATTGTCCTTTACTTTTCTCTCGTTCTTTCTCAGATTCAAACAAAGCCTTGGGTTAGATGAATCTTGAAGGTTTGGAAGGGTTGGTCTTATTAGGATGAGGCACGCCAACTTCGCAATGTTGATTGATATAATGATAGTGAGAATGTGTGGTTTATAAAAATCTAACTGCTGAAAGAAAGAGTGTTCTGCCTTGTTCTTCTTAGAACATGAATAGGGGCAAGTGGAACTAGAATAGATATGAAGAACGCCACTACCTCCAGAACATGATAAATTATAAATAGGATTAAGTTGTCACTTTTGGAAGATGACATGACATCTAACCTAGTGACAAAGACTCGTTGGCCTGGTACCGAAAGCCTGCGTTCAAAACCCGTCTTCATGCTAACCCACAAACATCTACACATTAACCAGAGAAGAAAAAAAAAAAAGGATCATGTTGTGACCTGTGAAGAAGTTGGAAGTTAGGAATAGGTGTTCCTATCTATGTAGGGATTGCAATGAAGTTTCACTATTGTTCTTTCTTTGTTTGTGTTTGTGTGTATCTTCTTCTTCTTCTTCTTCTTTGAGGTAATGTTGAATGTTGTTATAAGGAGTATATCTTTCCTCAAGAAACAGCGAATGGACATGTGCATTCAATTTTTTTTTTTTTTTTTCTCATCATAAATCAGCAGCTCTCAAAATATAATTCACTCTAAACCAACAAAAATCAAAATGGGGGCGTATCTTGAAGCTTGGGCAATAGTCACTTTTAGATTGTTCATCTACCCTCACTCCATTCCGACATAGTAAACCACTTTATTAGTTTTCTTATAGGAATTTCATCATTTAAACTGCTTAAGCAAGTAAAACTACTTTATTCGGAGTTAATAATGAAAATTCATTGTACCTGAAATTTGGTGCTTCATACCCTGCAAAATTTTTCAAGAGAACGAAAGAAATTTATTTTTACAGTAGTTTGTATGGTGACATACAAAATTAATAACAAATAACATACAGATATATCTATAATCGGTCTCCAGACTGATCTTATCAAGGATCTCAGATATAAGTTACAGACGGACTAATATCCCATAAGAATTTTCTTTTCCATTATGCTCCATTTAATTGCCCAAAAGACCGACGGAAAGAGTTGAAAAAAGGCAATCCTACACCAAACCGGATACCTGAAACTCAAATTGCCAAATTTTCTATTCTTTTCATTTGAGATTGTTTGCAGAGGTACAAGCACTACTTCTTTGAAAAACCCAGTTTAGAAATTATTTAAATTTGAGTTTGAAAATGCCCATTGTTCGTGGGGGAAATCGACGTGGAGTCAATAGGGCCCACATGGGTCATAGTCCATGGAGGTTGGCCATGCGAAGTGGCTAGATAGCTGTTGGAATTATAATAGGCCATCCCGGAGGGGGGTCGTCGACATAGGACCCCTTGGAAGGGATTGTTGGTGGATTGACATGGAGGAAAGCTGATAATAGTAGGAAGTTCCTCGGAGAGGAACTTCGTCTTTAACTGTGTAAAGTGAGGGGATGGTTGGAGCGACCAAGTCGGAGGAGAGAGAGAAGCAGCCTGATAGCAGTGTGAGGGAAATGAGAGGGCAGTGAGGTCTGCGACCTCGAGGCGTAATTGCAGCCGGAGGGTTCTAGTCCAATAGAACCTTGGAGATATATTTGGAGGAAAGGTAAGGAAGTGGGGTCGACCCGCCTTCCTTCCTTGGTGGTGATCCGATCCCGTTGTGGGGTTTTGGATGTCATGGTGGTATGTTGGATGGTATTGATGATGGTGGTGATGTTGGATAAGTGATAGTGGTTAAGGTGGAGTGTTGGAATGTTGGTATGTTAGAAGGTTGAGGCAGAAGGCCTTAGTGGTGGGTCGCCGAGTTGGTGTGTTGGCTCACCAGGTTTCACTTGGTTTCGTCCCCTTCTCCTCCCTTGATCCCCCTTCCTTCTCTTGGTCTCCCCCGAGAATGGGGGCAAAGATGGCCTTTTATAGTGGTGGAGTCTAGGATAACCTAGCAGGGTGAGTAGGGTAGGTGGGTAGGTAGGGTAATGGGGGCAGTAGGCCTAGGCTCACAATAGGCCTGTTGCGGTGATGCCGTGTGCATGGTCGCCCATACCGTGTCAGACCAGGCGACCATGCCGTTTCAGGCGGTGATGTGACCGGTCGCGTTCCCTCAACTGCCATCAGACTGACTAAGGCAGGTTCGCTGATTCCCAATACCATGGGAGCGACCCGTACCTTAGAGAACCTTCTCTCTAGCCACCAAACCAAGATCCTCCAACCATCCCAATGAGAACCTAGGTCAAGGTCGACGACCTTGCCCAAACACCAAGCTCAAGATTGAGCTCCCCAGGTACTGCCCGACCTGGGCAGGCATGGCGCCAGGGTGTAGTGCCACTATGGCACTCCAAGTGGACCGTGTCAGGCCGACAACTTGGCTCCCGCTGCGCGATGCAGCAGGCATCCGACCCGAAGGGGGCACGAGGACCCACCCCGAGATAGCTCGGGCAACTCGACAAAGGAGGCATCCATCCGGAGATGGGCAGCCTCGATGAGCTGTGACGTACTCACCGAGGGTACTTAAGCCAAAGAAGGCACTAAGCAAGAGCTATGCCGAAGGCCACTGGCGACTTATGATTGGCGAGCTATACCATAGGCTAATAGCGACTTAAGATGGCGAGTTAAGCATCCTTCCGGAGAAGGGCATCTCCGACAAGGGAGGTAACCATTCGGAGATGGGTGAGATATGCCATAGGCTGATAGCGACTTAAGATGGCGATATCGGAGTCGACCTTGGTACCATCGCGAGGCGAGGTAAAGGCAATAAACAATATCGGTGACCTCGTAGGGCGAGATCGGCGACCTTCTGAGAGGTATGTGAGATATGGTGCCTTAGAATATTAGGAATGAGGCCACGTCACTAAAGTAGTGGGCATGTGTCAAGTGCGGCATCAGGCCATATGGCGACCTTCCATTGGATTGGAAGGTCACGTGGCAGCTTATCATCGATCTGACGTGGTTGATGCGATCTATGTATAAACATTAGCCCCCATGCTTACATGTGGGTCGCGAACGGGAGTCACGTGTAAGCATGTGACGTGGATGTTTGACTTGATTCCTGTTGAGATGTTGCCATGTCGCTGCAGATGTGGTTTGAGTCGACCATCTTCCTTGTAGAGTTGTTGGTTTGTGGTATCGACATTAATTGTGCTGTTGAGGCAAGGCGACCTCTAGGGCAATATGATGGGTCGCATCATGTGAAGTGTTGAGGCGATGTAGGGTCGGGTATACAGTATGACACTTCTAGAGATGGCTTGAGCATTTCCCCGGAGGAAGACATTGTCGAGGGTATCTAGGCCGAGAGCATTAGGTAGATTGATTGAGAATCATCTCGATCAATTATGGCCTCTTTTGGCATAGAAGTTCCCGTCCTATCTCTTCAGAAGATTGAAGAAAATGATATGGCCAATGTCGCCAAAATGTTCGTTGGAAGCGATGCTGCCAGCATTGGGAAAGGTGACGCAGCAAATGTTGGAAAGAGCGACACGACGTGGCCAATGTTGGAAAAGGCGATGCGGCCAATGTTGGAAAGGGCGACGCGACGTGGCCAATGTTGGAAAAGAAGACACGACGCGGCCAATGTTGGAAAAGGCGATGCGGTTGATGTTGGAAAAGGCAACACGACGTAGCCAATGTTGGAAGAGGCAACCCAGCCAATGTTAGAAGAGGTGACCCAGCTACTGTTGGAAAAAGCAATGCGGCCAATGTTGGAAAGAACAACACGACATGGCTAATGTTGGAAAAGGCGACGCGACCAATGTCAGAAAGCGGCCAAGGTCGACGCGACCCAACCAATGTTTGGAAAAGGCGATGTAGTCACTGTTGGAAAAAGCGATGCGGCTAATGTTGGAAAGAACACGACGTAGCCAATGTTGGAAAAGGCGACGCGGCCAAGGTCGACGCGACCTAGCCAATGTTGGAAAACGCGATGTAGCCACTGTTGGAAAAAGCGATGTGTCCAATGTTGGAAAGAACACGACATGGCCAATGTTGGAAAAGGCGACGCGGCCAAGGTCGACGCGACCCAGCCAATATTGGAAAAGGCGGTGTAGTCACTGTTGGAAAAGGCGATGTAGCCAATGTTGGAAAGAACACGACATGACCAATGTTGGAAAAGGCGACGCGGCCAAGGTCGACGCGACCCAGCCAATATTGGAAAAGGCGGTGTAGTCACTGTTGGAAAAGGCGATGCAGCCAATGTTGGAAAGAACACGACACATGGCCACTGTTGGAAGAGGCCCAGCCAAGGTCGACGCGACCAATGTCGAAAGCAGCCAAGGTCGACGCTACCCAACCAATGTTAGAGGAGGCGACGCACCCATTGTCGATAAGGGCGATACAGCTATTGCCTCAAGAATAGCGAAAGATGATGGTTGGGTGTTTCATTCTATACTTACGGGAGTTGTGTGGTGATTTACTTCAATGATCACCTTAGATAAACCGATGGTAGAGTCATTCAGACTAAGCAGCAATTTGGAGACGTGCATACCCAGCAGCCATAGGCGTGCTAGCAACCATCCGGAGTTGGGCCTATTAAGCGACCATCTGGATTCGGGCGAGTTTGAACAGCCATCCAAGGACGGGCATGCTAGGTGACCTTCCAAAGCTGGGCGCACCAAGCAACCATTCAGAGTTGGGCAAACTAAGAAGCCATCCGGAGATGGGCATGCTAAGTGGCCGTCTGAAATCAGGTGTGCTAGGCAGCCATTTGGAGTTGGACGAGCCAAGAAGCCATTCGAGGATGGGCATGTTAAACTGCCAACCAGAGTTGGGTATGCTAAGCAGCCATCCGAAATAGGTGAGCTTAGCAGCCATCGGGCGAGCTGAGCATACTTCCAAAGAAATAGCATCTCCGACAAGGGAGGCTTCCACCCTGAGTGGTATTCTCATTAAAGATGGGAAAGTTGTTGGTTTTGGTAGCCCCGGAGGGTCGAAGTAGAGCCCATCCTGAGTGGCATTCTCATTAAAGATGGGATACTTGGAGAAGTTCTGCACCCTTGCCACCTCATCATAAAAGTTGTTCATGGATCTTATGGATCGGGTCGTAAGGTGGAAGCCGACTGAGGATGAGTTAGCAGGAAACGAGGGCGACCTTGTAGCTATAGTCGTGAGAGATTGAGCTGCTGAGGCATTGACAAAGTGGTCTGTCTTGTTATGTGGCCACAAGAGGTCGTTGTTTTGTCGACCTAGTAGTGAACGTAATCCACATTGCTCTTGGAAGGCTGGCGCAGATTGCCATGTCAGCGATGTGTAAGTACCCTGGATGGTACATCCTGTTAGGTAGCCCCAGAAGGCATAGATGGAGCAAATCGCCATATCAACAATGTACAAGTACCTCGGAAGGTATGTTATATCGGATAGCCTCGTAAGGAATGGATGCTGTAGATGATTGTATCAACGATAAATAAGTACCCGGAGGGTATACCATGATAAGTAGCCCCAGAAGGCATCAGTGTAATAGATCACCATATCGAAGACGAATATGGAGGGCGAGTCACCAAGGTGACTTACTTCTAGTTGAACTCAGAATGGATGGAACCCTTAGCGAGTTCTCTTGCAAGGACCTCCAAGATCTGGCTGTCATGGAGGGCAGTCAACGTTGCACCATAAATGGGAGGAACATCCGTAAACCATTGTTGTTGAGACTGTTGGTTCTGAGAAGATCGTTGTTGAGGTTAGGACTCGTTGGTTTTCTTCAGAAGGCTGTTAAAACTCTAGTTGCGATGTTGGACTCGGCAAGGTCCCGAGTGTTAGGTAGCCATATCGCATGTACCACCTCCCCAGCGGAGTCGCCAAAATGTTCGTGGGGGAAATCGACGTGGAGTCAATAGGGCCCACATGGGTCATAGTCCATGGAGGTTGGCCATGCGAAGTGGCTAGATAGCTGTTGGAATTATAATAGGCCATCCCGGAGGGGGGTCGTCGACATAGGACCCCTTGGAAGGGATTGTTGGTGGATCGACATGGAGGAAAGCTGATAATAGTAGGAAGTTCCTCGGAGAGGAACTTCGTCTTTAACTGTGTAAAGTGAGGGGATGGTTGGAGCGACCAAGTCGGAGGAGAGAGAGAAGCAGCCTGATAGCAGTGTGAGGGAAATGAGAGGGCAGTGAGGTCTGCGACCTCGAGGCGTAATTGCAGCCGGAGGGTTCTAGTCCAATAGAACCTTGGAGATATATTTGGAGGAAAGGTAAGGAAGTGGGGTCGACCCGCCTTCCTTCCTTGGTGGTGATCCGATCCCGTTGTGGGGTTTTGGATGTCATGGTGGTATGTTAGATGGTATTGATGATGGTGGTGATGTTGGATAAGTGATAGTGGTTAAGGTGGAGTGTTGGAATGTTGGTATGTTAGAAGGTTGAGGCAGAAGGCCTTAGTGGTGGGTCGCCGAGTTGGTGTGTTGGCTCACTAGGTTTCACTTGGTTTCGTCCCCTTCTCCTCCCTTGATCCCCCTTCCTTCTCTTGGTCTCCCCCGAGAATGGGGGCAAAGATGGCCTTTTATAGTGGTGGAGTCTAGGATAACCTAGCAGGGTGAGTAGGGTAGGTGGGTAGGTAGGGTAATGGGGGCAGTAGGCCTAGGCTCACAATAGGCCTGTTGCGGTGATGCCGTGTGCATGGTCGCCCATACCGTGTCAGACCAGGCGACCATGCCGTTTCAGGCGGTGATGTGACCGGTCGCGTTCCCTCAACTGCCATCAGACTGACTAAGGCAGGTTCGCTGATTCCCAATACCATGGGAGCGACCCGTACCTTAGAGAACCTTCTCTCTAGCCACCAAACCAAGATCCTCCAACCATCCCAATGAGAACCTAGGTCAAGGTCGACGACCTTGCCCAAACACCAAGCTCAAGATTGAGCTCCCCAGGTACTGCCCGACCTGGGCAGGCATGGCGCCAGGGTGTAGTGCCACTATGGCACTCCAAGTGGACCGTGTCAGGCCGACAACTTGGCTCCCGCTGCGCGATGCAGCAGGCATCCGACCCGAAGGGGGCACGAGGACCCACCCCGAGATAGCTCGGGCAACTCGACAAAGGAGGCATCCATCCGGAGATGGGCAGCCTCGATGAGCTGTGACGTACTCACCGAGGGTACTTAAGCCAAAGAAGGCACTAAGCAAGAGCTATGCCGAAGGCCACTGGCGACTTATGATTGGCGAGCTATACCATAGGCTAATAGCGACTTAAGATGGCGAGTTAAGCATCCTTCCGGAGAAGGGCATCTCCGACAAGGGAGGTAACCATTCGGAGATGGGTGAGATATGCCATAGGCTGATAGCGACTTAAGATGGCGATATCGGAGTCGACCTTGGTACCATCGCGAGGCGAGGTAAAGGCAATAAACAATATCGGTGACCTCGTAGGGCGAGATCGGCGACCTTCTGAGAGATATGTGAGATATGGTGCCTTAGAATATTAGGAATGAGGCCACGTCACTAAAGTAGTGGGCACGTGTCAAGTGCGGCATCAGGCCATATGGCGACCTTCCATTGGATTGGAAGGTCACGTGGCAGCTTATCATCGATCTGACGTGGTTGATGCGATCTATGTATAAACACCCATTTATCAAGAATTTCCCAATCCAACAGAAGTAATAGAGATTGGTGAAGGAAACTGAAGATGATGTTACCGAAAACGTCGGAGATTAGAAGGATGGCAAGCTTGGAATCTTGGGGACCGGTGATATATGTTTGGAGGCCTCCAAGCTCTTGGACACACCCTCCTCCACAGGTTGAGCTGAGGCTTGGTGGGTTTTCCAAGCATTGAGACGTTGCCATTTCAAATGCAGAGAGAGAGAGAAAGAGAGAGAGAGAGAGAGAGAGAGAGAGAGTGAGGCGGAGGAAGAGCGGAGACTGGAGGGAACCGAGTGAGGTGGAGCACCTTGTAGGGAGCGATTCAATTGTGAGGCGTCACTACTTACGTCATTGGACCGACTTTGTCACTTTATATGTTGGACCGAATCAATGAAAATGCAGTTTTATTTATTTTATTTTATATTTTTTGAGTGCTAATAATATTTTCTTAAATAAATTTGCATATGTGGTCTTATAGTTTAATAGCATTTTCCATGGTTTTGGATGAAGAATTTTAGAGAAATTTTGCTTACAAAACAATTTTTTTTGGTTCTAAGAATTAAATTTTATATTTGAATAACTAAAAAGTCAGATCAAATTTTATTTAAAAATTTATCTACTTAAATCAAATTTGTCAAATTCTAACTTTCAAATAATCTAGCCAAACAAGAAATATTACAATTTTGTTGGTTACAAATTATACTCTCTCAAATCCCATCATTTCACCCAAAAAAAAAAATTATAATTTTTTTTTTCCAAATCCCTCACTTGAACAGAGAGGTATGATGGTGATGGTAAAACCAAGTGTGATATTAGAATTAAGAAGGAAAATGATAGAGTAATCCAACTATGCACAAATTTTGTTTTCTTGATCTGGTTGGCTGGTTTTTATTTATTCATTTTTTATGATAAGGTAAGTACGTATTGATGAAACAAAAAGGGCTTAGTCCAAGTATATAAGACATATACAAAAACTAACCATCAACTCTTCTAAGGTTAGAGGAATCAACAAAATTAACAAAAGAAAGGTTACGAGTATTGGGATAGCTATAGTACCACAAAAAAATTAATCTTAACAAGGGAAGACATAAGATCAACAAAAGATTGCTCAATCCCATCAAAAGTTCTAGAATTTCTCTCCCTTCAAAAAGACCACCAAATGGCTGGTTATAACTTATAAGCCCACCTAAATGGTTCATGGTAAAAGCATGATAGTAGAGAACCACTAGGGGGTGGCCCAAAGCGCACACAGTGAGCGTGAAAAGCTGATAGTAGAGAACCACTAGTGACTGGCCCAAAATTTAACTTGATTTAATAGTAAGAGTTGAACATAAGAGTCCACCCACGCTTATTGATGCCTCAACCGCATGCACCAACACAATGTATTGATTGTGTCTGTGTGCCAAATGCCAATAAACAATTGCACATAATTCGGGGAGTATCTGGATCACTCAGCACTTCTGTTATGAAAAGTTAATTTGTACAACGTGCCAAGAATAAGGAGGAAAGCTATTTTCTATATATTGTGAAATGTAATCTCCATAGTAGGATCGGTAATGACAATTACAGTACCATAGATGAAGTCCTCAAAACCACAAGAGTGTTTAATCTCTGCATACAAAACATAACCAGTCTTCACATCCCATTGCCTTTGAAACATGTACCTATCCATTCATCCCATCCATATATTTGTGAAGAACTTTTCCTCACTTGACATACTTGGTAAACCAGTTTAACATGTCGCAGTGGGCCTCTTCAGCACTCTTGACGGCTGATTCATCCTCAATATTGTATCTCATAGTCCATCCATGAGAAACACCAGGGAATATTTTCACAAAGCTATCAACCTTGTTGAGAGGAGAAAAAGAAAAAGAGGGAGGGGGGGGGGGGGGGGGGGGGGGCGCACAAAGCAACCTGTAACGATCAAATTCTAAAAGCAAAGCAGATAAAAGGATCTATATATCAATTTTTACATCAGTTTGGTCTTAGTCAAATTCAAAGAGATCCTGATATCAAAGTTTAGTTAAAATGTTGGTTCCATTTTAAAATGATTTGAAGATGAAACATAGTTCAAAATTTTTAAGTATAACAAATATTGATTGGACAATCAGATGGTTAATCTCTAAATTAAACCTGAACAACTGCACAGAAGAAAAAAAATGCTTGAGAAGTACTTACATTTGATTTTCCAGATAAAATTTCTCCAAGTTGTTTCAATTGTTCCGGCGGGGAATAATTGTCGATCTCAGCTCCCAATATAGCAAGTGGAATTTTCACATCTGAAATGAAGTGCCATCAGTAACAAATATTTTATGTGAGCTTAAGAAATGAGAATCTTACTATTGATTTCATCAACTGTGATTGGACCAGGATGCAACAGAACCGCAGCCTGAATGTCCTCAGAACTTGCTAGTTTCACTCCAACCATCCCTGGCATAAATGCAACCAAGCAAATTGTAAGCAGCAGGATTGATCACTCTACATCATAAAAGTGCCCAATTCAAGATATTCAAATCATCTAGCTTTCCTGAAAGAAAAAAAAAAACAAAAAACCTCACCACCCCAGCAAAAACCTGCTGCCCCTATGGCAGACACTCCTTTACTCTTTAGAGCGGCTATTACTGGTTTTGCATCTTCACACCCTTTATCCTAAAATGAAATCGAATTCAAATTATGATCAAAGTAATCCAACAAAGACTATGCCATTTTTCCTAAAATAAAATCAAATTCAATGTAAGATTGATGTAATCCAACAAATACTACCTATGTAGCAATCCTTCTTTCTTCCCCAATAGTCTTATGGTTTGCTATCATTGGCATTTGATGAAGTCAAACCTAAACAGATTTCACTAATCAATATGTTTAAATTGGATGGCAAAGCTATTTTTGCCCAGTAAGTGGGTTAGTCAAGTAGGTGATGTCAGTAGTTTCAAATGATTTAAAGTAACCTCATGGTTATATTTTTCCTATTGTACATCAAATAGCATTCAAAATACTCTGTTCCCCTTTTGACAGAATTTAAAATGAGCTATGTTACATAGACACTTCAAAATGTGTGAAATACCCGTGCTAGACACATGTGACATGGGTGTGGGTAATCCTACTAGATACATCAAAATATTGATAAATCTTTGGAAAGCAAACAAATCCGACACCTAGACACATACCGCTCCCGCACCTGAGTCCATGTAACATAGAAAATGAGTCTACTTCTTAACTCCCACCTGAAATAGTCACTTAAAGACTTTAAGTACAGACCTCATTATCTACAATCACCTTTAATGATTGCTTCATTTTAAATGGCCAAATTCCATTCAGTAGTTGCATCACTGAAATTGGATCATTTCATTTTCATGACATGCATACATCAAGAATGGAAAATCTATCTGAATTATGAAATTTAGCAAATCTCTAAGTGCTCTAATTTATCATTCTCTTGATTCTTGGACTTGTATACTCAATAACAGATCCTAAAATTACAAAAAACTGAGAAACCAACCGTGTCATGCGCTTTTAGCCATGCTTCAGGATTAAAATTAGGGTAAGGAGGATCAAAAGGGTCCCCGTATAAGAAATCAGGAACCACCACCAAGAATCCAGCAGCAGCAACTTTGTCTGCAAGTTTCCTTCATAATGAAACAATGCACACATATTGATTTAGAAGGAATTGGAAATGAATAATATATACATACATAAATTAAGTTTAATATACTTATAATTTGCCTCTGTTTGGATCTTCAATAGAACAAGAGAAATGAAGGGAAATTCCAAAATTATGATGCTTATAACTCTTTTATTATTATTATTATTATTTTAAAAAAGAAAAAAAAAAAAGAAGGAAAGAAAGGGGAAATCCCAAAAACACTCAAGAAAGGAATTCAGTTATAAGCCACTTACAACATTTTCCTTTCCTTTTTCCCTCATTCCTTTCAAGATTCAATTGGAGCCTTCAGGTTGATGAATCTGAAAGGTTGGAGAGGGCTGGTCATACTAGGACAAGGCAGGCCCAGCTCACTATGTCAACTGATATAATGATATTTCTACAAGTAATCGCAAGAGCCTAGTTCCTTTTTCCTTTCTCCTTTAAACGGGACTATTGTGTTGTATGGTGGGAATGTAGTTTATAAAAATTTAGGTGCTGAAAGAAAGATGGGCACTTCCTAGAACATGATAGTGGCAAGTGGAACAAGAATGGGTATGCAGAACACCACTACCTCCAGAAAATGATAAAATAGTAAGCTCAGTTTGCTGGCTTAAATGGCAAAAGACCCTGATGGTTGTGTTTGTGACTTTTGGAAGATGCCTTCCCACCTAGCCTACGTGGTAAAGGCTGGTCAGCCTAGCATTGGAGGCCTGGAAAACCAGTCCTCATGCGAAATACTAACATCGACCCATCACCCAATCAGAAACTAATAACAAAAAAAAAAAAAAAAAAAACAAACAAACAAACAAACGAAGCGTAGTGATTTGTAAACAAATTAGGTGTTAGGAATACGTGTCCCTGTCTATGTGGGGAGTGCGATCAAATTTCACTAATGTTCCTTTTGTTTCTTTTGTCTTTATATATGTGTAGTTGTGTGTAGTGTGTACACATGTCTTCTTTTTTTTTTTGAGAGGTAATGTTGAATGTTGCTATATATCTCTCCCCCCCAAAAAAAAAAAAGTGATTGGGCATGCACCTTCAATTTTTTTTTCTCTCATCATAAATCAACCCCTCTCAAAAACCAACAAAAATCAAAGTGGAGTTTTAACTTGAAGCTTGGATCAAGTAATTATGTCAATGTGATAAGTCACTTTAGACTGTTCATCTACTCTTGCCCAACTCCGGCATAATTGACTACTCTTTTGATTTTATCATAGGAATTCCATCATTTAAACAGATTAAGCAAATCAAGAACTACTTTATTCAGAGATAATAATGAAAATTCATTGTACCTCAAATTTGGTGCTTCATACCCTGAAAAAATTTTCAAGAAAAGGAATAAATTAATTCTTAGTTTGTTTGGTAACATACAAAATCAATAACAAATAAATATCCCATAACAACTTTCTTTTCCATTATGCTCCATTTAATTGCCCAAAATACTGACAAAAAGCAATGAAAATTGGCAATCCTACACCAAGCCATATATACCTGGAAACCCAAATTGCCAAATTTTCTATTCTTTTCCTCTTAAAGCATTAGAGATTATTTGCAGACATACAACCATCACTACTTCGAAAACCCAGTTTAGGAAAGTCTCTAAATTTGAGCTTGAAGAATGAAAAATGATCTAGAACTTCCCAATCCAACATAAGTAACAGTGATTGGTGATGGAAATTGAAGATGAATGTTACCGTAAGCGTCTGAGATTACAAGGACGGCAAGCTTCGAATCTTGGGGACCGGTGATATATGTTTGGAGCCCTCCAAGCTCTTGGACACACCCTTCTCCGCAGGTTGAGCTGAGGATTGGTGGGTTTTCCAAGCATTGAGAGGTTGCCATCCCAAATGAAGACAGCCAGAGAGAGTGTCCGAGACGGAAAAGTGGAAGTGAGTGTGACCGGTGCAGCTTATTATACACGTAAAGAAGGAAAAAAATTCAATTTTGAGGCGTCACTACTTCCGTCGCTGGAGCGACTTTTGTGGCTGCGTATTTGTCGACGCCCATGAGAGCAACTCTAGGATTGCTTTTTCAATTTTTCACTACTCTGGCGATGACCAACTTCTTATTCGACCCAGGATTTCAACATGGCTCTACGTTTAAAGGAGTAAAGAGAGCCCTCCTCAAAGGTTAAGAGGTTATTGGAGATGCTCCTACTCTTAAGTGCTCGAGTTGGGCTAACTATGTAGATTGGCATACTTAATTACATATAATAATATAATATAATGTTCCTTTTATATAGTTATAAAACTATTTTTTAAAATTTTTAAATTAAAAGATAATGTTGGCTAAGTAAGCAAATTTAAGTATAAAATTTGGTTCTTTATCATTTTCAATCCCTTTTATAACCTTATGGTTAGAACAATTAGTTTTAGTAAGTAGGAACGACAACGGGATGGCTTTGACATGGTGGGCTTTTCCCGATCCTAACCCTAATAGAAACTACCTTATCAGGTTTGACATCAAATTTTTATTTTCAATTTAATTAATTTTGAAATTTCCATGCTTGTCATATCCTGCATTATTTATGCTTTGGCAAAACAAGAGAAGGGGAAAAATCATTTAGACTTGACAACCTAAATTTGGTATTTTAAAAAATTCATAATAATACTTTTAATTCACTTATTCCCTAAGTCAATCGGTTTCTAATATTATGTTAAAAAAAATTTCCAAAATTCATTATGAAACAATCATAATGAGCACATTTTATTTGCCCTCGGCCCATTAGTTAGTGTCGTGGGTCCCCACATGTGACGGTCCAACCGTCGTAATTGTAAGTGGCATTTCCCGTTATTCCCGAGGTCGCACACTTGCGTGGGTACGAATTCTCTGCAGCTGCGCAAAGAAGACACATTGTAGGATGCTTAAAACGGGGTCGTTTTCCCATCATAAAAAACCGACATTGGGTGTCTCCCGGCAAATTCAGTTTGACTTTAAAACGACGCTGTATTGAAGGATTTTCAGTCTCTCCCAGGGAATCCTAAACAAAATCAACCCATGCATTAAACCAAAGAAGCAAACAAAAAAAATCTGAAAATCTCTCTCTATCTCAACAATTCAACGCGTCAGTGTTTCCAGGGTTTTTGCAGGGTTTATCTTTCTTCTTACTTATTTTACTTCGTTTCGCTCTATATATACATAGATAATACATATAGAGAGAGACACACACACACAGGGACAGAGAGGAATGGGTTCTCTGCGAAATATAAGCGATTCATATCGTCTGCCCCAGAAGTTGAGTTATGGTGAATAGTGTTGTTTAAAGGAGAAAAAAGAGTATTAGGGTTTTCATCAACTGTGATTGATTCTGTCTGTGACAAATGCCAATAAACAATTGCACATTATTCAGGGAATATCTGGATCACTCAGCCCTTCTGTTATGAAAAGTTAATTGTAAAACGTGCCAAGAATAAGGAGGAAAGCTATTTTCTATATATTGTGAAATGTAATCTCCATAGCAGGATCAGTAATGACAATTACACTATCATAGATGAAGTCCTCAAAACTACAAGAGTGTTTAATCTCTGCATACAAAACATAACCAGTCTTCGCATCCCATTGCCTTC
This sequence comes from Liquidambar formosana, assembly GCA_039720395.1. NCBI lineage: Eukaryota > Viridiplantae > Streptophyta > Magnoliopsida > Saxifragales > Altingiaceae > Liquidambar > Liquidambar formosana. Next base: position 7,068,038 of record CM077822.1, read on the forward strand.
GAAACATGTTCCTATCCATTCATCCCATCCATATATTTGTGAAGAACTTTTCCTCACTTGACATACTTGGTAAACCAGTTCAACATGTCGCAGTGGGCCTCTTCAGCACTCTTGACCGCTGATTCATCCTCGAGATTGTATCTCACAGTCCATCCATGAGAAACACCAGGGAATATTTTCACAAAGCTATCAACCTGGTTGAGAGGAGAAAGGAGGGAGGGAGGGAGGGAGGGAGGGAGGGGGGGGGGGGGGGGGGCACAAAGCAACCTGTAACGATCAAATTCTAAAAGCAAAGCAGATACAAGGTTCTATATATCAATTTTGACATCAGTTTGGTCTTTACTCAAACTCAAAGAGATCCTGAAAATATTTCAGGTTGTTATCAAAGTTTTGTTAAAATGTTGGTTCCATTTTAAAATGATTTGAAGATGAAACATAGTTCGAAATTTTTAAGCATAACAAATATTGACTGGACAATCAGATGGTTAATCTCTAAATTAAACCTGAACAACTGCACAGAAAAAAAAATGCTTGAGAAGTTCTTACATTTGATTTTCCAGATAAAATTTCTCCAAGTTGTTTCAATTGTTCCGGTGGGGAATGATTGTCGATCTCAGCTCCCAATATAACAAGTGGAATTTTCACATCTGAAATGAAGTGCCATCAGTAACAAATATTTTGTGTGAGCTTAAGAAATGGGAATCTTACTTTTGATTTCATCAACTGTGATTGGACCAGGATGCAACAAAACAGCAGCCCGAATGTCATCAGAACTTGCTAGTTTCACTACAACCATCCCTGGCATAAATGCAACCAAGCCAATTGTAAGCAGCTGGATTTTATCACTCAACATCATACAAGTGCCCAATTCAAGATATTCAAGTCATTTAGCTTCCTTCAATGCTAAAAAAAGAGGGGGGGGAAAAAAAAAAACTCACCTCCCCAGCAAAAACCTGCTGCCCCTATGGCAGACACTCCTTTACTCTTTAGAGCGGCTATTACTGGTTTTGCATCTTCACACCCTTTACCCTAAAATGAAAGCGAATTCAAATTAAGATCAAAGTAATGCAACAAAGACTATGCCATTTTTCCTAAAATAAAATCAAATTCAACGTAAGATTGATGTAATCCAACAAATACTACCTAGGTAGTAATCCTTCTTTCTTCCCCAATAGTCTTATGGTTTGCTATCACTGGCATTTTCCTAAGTCGTTTTTAAACAGATTTCACAAATCAATATGTTTAAATTGGATGGCAAAGCTATTTTGACCAGTAAGTGGGTTAGTCAAATAGGTGATGTCAGTAGTTTCAAATGATTTAAAGTAACCTCACAGTTATATTTTTCCAATTTTACTTCAAATAGCATTCAAAATACTCTGTTTCCCTTTTGACAGCATTTAAAATGAGCTATGTTACATGGACACTTCAAAATGTGTGAAATACCCGTGCTAGACACATGTGACATGGGTGTGGGTAATCCTATTAGATACATCAAAATAGTAAAAAATCTTTGGAAAGCAAACAAATCCGACACCTAGACACATACCACTCCCGCACCTTAGTCCATGTAACATAGAAAACGAGTCTACTTCTTAACTCCCACCTGAAATAGTCACTTAAAGACTTGTCTTTAAGTACAGACCTCATTTTCTACAATCACCTTAATGATTGCTTCATTTTTAAATGGCCAAATTCCATTCAGTAGTTGCATCACTGAAATTGGATCAATTCATTTTCATGACATGCATACATCAAGAATGGAAAATCTATTTGAATTGTGAAATTTAGCAAATCTCTAAGTGCTCTAATTTATCATTCTCTTGATTCTTGGATTTGTATACTCAATAACAGATCCTAAAATCACAACAAATGAGAAACCAACCGTGTCATGCGCTTTTAGCCATGCTTCCCGATTAAAATTAGGGTTAGGAGGATCACAAGGGTCGCCATATAAGAAATCAGGAACCACCACCAAGAATCCAGCAGCAGCAACTTTGTCTGCAAGTTTCCTTCATAATGAAACAATGCACACATATTGATTTAGAAGGAATTGGAAATGAATAATATATACATACATAAATTAAGCTTAATATACTTATAATTTGCCTCTGTTTGGATCTTCAATAGAACAAGAGAAATGAAGGGAAATCCCAAAATTATGATGCTTATAACTCCGTTATTATTATTATTTTTTTAAAAAAGAAAAAAAAAAAAAGAAGGAAAGAAAGGAGAAAACCCAAAAACACTCAAGAAAGGAATTTAGTTATAAGCCACTTACAACATTTTCCTTTCCTTTTTCCCTCATTCCTTTCAAGATTCAATTGGAGCCTTCGGGTTGATGAATCTGAAAGGTTGGAGAGGGCTGGCCATATTACGACAAGGCAGGCCCAGCTCACTATGTCAACTGATATAATGATATTTCTACAAGTAATCGCAAGAGCCTAGTTCCTTTTTCCTTTCTCCTTTAAACGGGACTATTGTGTTGTATGGTGGGAATGTAGTTTATAAAAATTTAGCTGCTGAAAGAAAGATGGGCACTTCCTAGAACATGATAGTGGCAAGTGGAACAAGAATGGGTATGCAGAACACCACTACCTCTAGAAAATGATAAAATAGTAAGCTCAGTTTGCTGGCTTAAATGGCAAAAGACCCTGATGGTTGTGTTTGTGACTTTTGGAAGATGCCTTCCCACCTAGCCTACATGGTAAAGGCTGGTCAGCCTAGCATTGGAGGCCTGGAAAACCAGTCCTCATGCGAAATACTAACATCGACCCATCACCCAATCAGAAACTAATAACAAAAAAAAAAAAAAAAAAAAAAAAACACGAAGTGTAGTGATTTGTAAACGAATTAGGTGTTAGGAATACGTGACCCTGTCTCTGTGGGGAGTGCAATCAAATTTCACTAATGTTCCTTTTGTTTCTTTTGTCTTTATATATGTGTATTTGTGTGTAGTGTGTACACATGTCTTCTTCTTCTTCTTTGAGAGGTAATGTTGAATGTTGCTATATATCTCTCCCCCAAAAAAAAATAGTGATTGGTCATGCACCTTCAATTTTTTTTTTCTCTCATCATAAATCAACCCCTCTCAAAAACCAACAAAAATCAAAGTGGAGTTTTAACTTGAAGCTTGGATCAAGTAATTATGTCAATGTGATAAGTCACTTTAGACTGTTCATCTACTCTTACCCAACTCCGGCATAATTGACTACTCTTTTGATTTTATCATAGGAATTCCATCATTTAAACAGATTAAGCAAATCAAGAACTACTTTATTCAGAGATAATAATGAAAATTCATTGTACCTCAAATTTGGTGCTTCATACCCTGAAAAATTTTTCAAGAAAAGGAATAAATTAATTCTTAGTTTGTTTGGTAACAATACAAAATCAATAACAAATAAATATCCCATAACAACTTTCTTTTCCATTATGCTCCATTTAATTGCCCAAAATACTGACAAAAAGCAATGAAAATTGGCAATCCTACACCAAACCATATATACCTGGAAACCCAAATTACCAAATTTTCTATTCTTTTCCTCTTAAAGCATTAGAGATCATTTGCAGACATACAACCACCACTACTTTGAAAACCCAGTTTAGGAAAGTCTCTAAATTTGAGCTTGAAGAATGAAAAATCGATCAAGAACTTCCCAATCCAACATAAGTAATAGTGATTGGTGAAGGAAATTGAAGATGAATGTTACCGTAAGCGTCTGAGATTACAAGGATGGCAAGCTTGGAATCTTGGGGACCGGTGATATACGTTTGGAGCCCTCCAAGCTCTTGGACACACCCTTCTCCGCAGGTTGAGCTGAGGATTGGTGGGTTTTCCAAGCATTGAGAGGTTGCCATCTCAAATGAAGACAGCCAGAGAGAGAGAGAGAGAGTCTAAGACGAACTAGTGGAGGGAAGTGAGTGTGGTAGTGTGGTGCAGCTTACTATATATAGAGAAACAAAATTCTATTTTGAGGCGTCACTACTTACGTCGCTGGAGCGACTTTTGTGACTGCGTATTTGTCGACGCCCATAACTCATAAGAGCATCTCTAAGATTTCTTTTTCAATTTTTTACTACTCTGGAGATGACAAACTTCTTATTCGACCCAGGATCTCAAGATGGCTCCATGTTTAAAGGAGTCAAGAGAGCTCTCCTCAAAGGTCTCAAAGGTTAAGGAAGGAGGTTATTGGAGATGCTCCTACTCTTTAGTGCCCTGTAAGTTCATTAGGGTTGGGCTATGTAGATTGGCATACTCAATTACATATAATAATATAATATAATGTTCCTTTTATATAGTTATAAAATTATTTTTTAAAATTTTTAAATTAAAAGATAATGTTGGCTAAGTAAGCAAATTTAAGTATAAAATTTGGCTCTTTAGCATTTTCAATCCCTTTTATAACCTTATGGTTAGAACAGTTGGTTTTAGTAAATAGGAAAGACAACGTGATGGGTTTGACATGGTGGGCTCCTCCCAACCCTAACCCTAAGGCACCGTTTGGTTCGGGGGTATGATTCCCGGGAAAGGGGTTTCATTCCCCTTTCCCCCGTTTGGCAGGCGCAGATTCCCAGGGAAATATCATTCCCGCTACCCCTCACATTCCCAACGAAAGCCAAAAATGATTCCCGATTGAAACGAGGGTTTGATTCCCGTCTCCTGGGAATGTGTTTTACAATAATTAGAAATTCCAAGCGTGCCCTTGCCTTCTTCAATGAATAAGTTCTTATTCCAGCCATGTCCCTTCCCTCACTATTATCACATCCCAAACCCTAGCTCACTCTTTCTCACAACGCACACGCAGCCGCAGCCGCCACAGCGTCGCCTTTTCATCTTCTCACCTGATTTCGCAGCAACCGCTTCCGTCGCACGTTCATCTTCTCACATTCTCGCACGTCTACACCGTGGTCGCTCACAACTTTGTTCGTCATCACCCTTTAGCCGTGATTCGTCAAGATCCGGGTAAGATCTGTTTAGGGAAATCACCCTTGTTAAGTTTGGTTTGTTAACTGTTTATAGGTCATGGAACAATTTTTGAAAACCCTAATAAGTACTGTTTTGTGCACGATGTGTTACAAACCCTAATAAGTACAATTGGTAATATATATAATTTTATACCCTAAAATCGTCCAAGATGTGTTACAAACTCCATTGATGATATTTAAATTTGGAATTTCTGTATTTTGTCAACAGCCGTAGGTAATGTGACACATTCTTGTTATTTTTTAATTTTTTTTTTCTTTACCTATTGATTTATGAAGCGTACGATAAGACATTGTTATTTTTTATTTAAGGTTGATTTGTTTACTGTTATAGGTCGTGGCCCTTTTTTAATTTGTTTAAATGAACTATTGAAAACCCTAAAAGTACTGTTTTGTGCATGAGATGGCATGACGATTGCTAATATATATAATTTTACACCCTAAAATCGTCCAAGATGTGTTAGAAACTCCATTGAGAAGATTTAAATTCGGAATTTCTGTATTTTTTCAACAGCCGTAGGTAATGTGACTCATTCTTGTTATTTTGTAAATTTTTTTTTTCCTTACCTATTGATTTATGAAGCTTACAATATGACATTGTTAATTTTTATGTAGTTTTATTGCTTTGCCTTTTGGTTCCAAAACTGAAGGTGTATAGTTACATAATGCTAGAATTTCAATTGGTTTGAAGTTACAAATATTGTCTCAACACCATGAGGAATATGACATTGTTATTTTTTTTTGTAGTTTTATTGCTTTGCCTTTTGGTTCCAAAACTGAAGGTGTATAGTTGCATAATGCTAGAATTTCAACTGGTTTGAAGTTAGAAATATTAACAACTACTTATGGCAGTCATGATATGTCGGTAGTTATTTTTCATTTGCTAGATGCTACATTTGTCATTTTCGCATGTTCATTTGATTTTTATATTTACAAATAAGCCATGTACCATTGATGTTTTTAACACTCCTGATTACTGAGTAATTTTAATAGTTGTTATTTTATAGTTTCTTTGACTTTTACTTCCATGAATTTTAGGTTAAAGGCATGTTGTTAAAACTTACAATTGTTAGAAATACACAATACTTGTGATATAAAGTTCCATTGAATTATTTCATACAAGATATTTACATTACCATAGTGACAAAAAACTAAAATGAGTGTATTATTGTTTACCCTCAAATTAGTTCAGGGTGTTACAATATGAATTTGAAAACCTCAATGGAATTATTCATTAAGGCTCTATTTGGTTCGCGGAAATTTCAAGGGAACGCAAAAAGAAGGGGAAAAAAATGTAACGAAAAAAAAAAGGTAAAAAAATATATAGTAAGTTATCTTGTGTTTGGTTATCTAGGGAAAAATAAGAATAACGAAATATAAGAGAATTCATGAATGAATCCAATACTATTTTAAGTGAAAAATTCAGAATAAATAATTCAACATTATAGATAGCTCAACTCCTAAGCACCAAGGCCTTTTTGATTAGCTAAAAATATAAAAATATTGAAGTATCACCCCTCTCAAACATTAAAATTATGAAAATTTTAATGTTTAAAGGGATAATTTTGAGCACAACGTTTACCCAAAATATTAAGGTTACGCAAAAATAATAATAAATAAATACATATATATAGAAAAATGAACAATTACAATGAAACGATTGAAGGTTAAAATGAACAATACATATATATAGAAAAAATTAATTGAATTATTTTTATGTCTAATGAGTTCATGGTGGTAGAATATGCATCTGCAATTACAATGAAAATTTATGAGAAGTAAAGAGCAAGCAAATAATTAAAGAAATGTATTTTAAACAAATTGACTATCTCAATTATCTAAAGCAACATATAGTACTAGACAATTAGTTCCAAATATATAATCAAATCTCAACGTAATGAATAAAAAGTAGTTTCCATTCTAAATTTTGTTGGGCAAAACATTAAAAATTAAAAAGGAAAGAAGGCAACTAACAACCAGATAATTATCACATATATGAATTCATATAACCCAATGAAAAACCCCTAAAATGAAACTCCACAAATTAAATTCATGTGATATATTTGATTGAATTAGACAATATTCTTACTATCATTGACGTGTTTTGTTTTGCTGTTTGTCGTGCTTATGGCAAATTTTGGGGAGGGATTTTTCATTTTGGTTTATGCCACCTTCTGTATTATGTATTTAGCCCTTGTACACATCTAATGCAAACAGATATGGTATATTCAGTGCCATGTAATTACTTATATGATACGGTTATTAAATGATTGTATCGATTGGGTTCAAATATATATACTTTCAAAGATATATACTTTTACTAAGGATTATTTAGTGACACCGTGTTTATCCACCGCGTGTCTCAGTGATTGATATACAGATATGGCTAGACTGATGGTGTCGAAGAAGAAAGAAATTAGGTCTATCCTGGAAAGTATTCGCTCCCTACTGAATGTTATTTCCTTATTCCATGTGTGGTTATACTTACTCCTTGGTAAACATTACGAAGACCATGTATTGAAGTCCGAATCTTACTTTACACATGACTCTCGGATGTTGAACCTTCATAATATCATATTTCACAATGACACAACGTGCATAAGTCAACTACGTATGAATAGGTATACATTTTTCAAGTTGTGCGGTATGCTTCGCACCATAGGGAAGTTAAAAGACACTAGACACGTAACAGTGGAGGAGATAACTGCATTGTTTGTCCACATTCTTGCTCACCATGTGAAGAATAGAGTGATAATTAATAGATTCATGCGTTCCGGTGAGACAATAAGTAGACATTTCAATGAAGTTTTGAAGGGAGTTATCCGGTTGCAAAGTCATTTGCTCAAACAACCAGAAGCTGTCACAGAGACCTCCACCGATCCAAAGTGGAAATGGTTTAAGGTATATATAGAAGAAACACTAAAATTCCCCTATTTTAAAGAAATAATTTCATTTAAACAAGCCTATTTGAACAATACAATATATGTTAATTACTATTAACCTTGGTAGTAATTGTTAATTTACTTGGTTTTTTATTCGACATTTTTTTGACCCTTCTATTGTAGAACTGTTTGGGAGCTTTAGATGGGACCTACATTAGAATAAATGTGCCTGAGGTTGACAAACCTCGGTACCGAACAAGAAAAAATGATATTGCAACAAATGTGTTGGGAGTATGCTCCCAAGACATGCAATTCACTTTTGTTCTACCAGGTTGGGAAGGTTCTGCAGCTGATTCTCGGGTACTACGAGATGCTGTTAGTAGAAGACATGGTCTTAAGGTCCCTCGTGGTACGTTATATTCGATTTTGGAATATAAACAATGAAGTTCATAACTTACTCTATAAAAATCCTAATAGACTTTATTTTTTTTTTTTTTTGGTTATTAGGTTTTTATTATCTTGTTGATGCTGGATATCCCAATGGAGAGGGATTTCTTGCCCCATATAGAGGGCAGCGGTATCACTTGAATGATTGGAGGACCGGCTACCAACCTACCACTCCCCAAGAGTTTTTCAACATGAAACATTCAAGTGCTAGGAATGTTATAGAAAGATGCTTTGGGCTTCTTAAGCGGAGGTGGGCTATTCTAAGGAGTCCTTCGTTTTATCCCGTGCAAACCCATAACCGGATCATTCTTGCTTGTGTTCTCTTACACAACCATATCACCAGAGAGATGCCGACAGACCCATTCAGAGAGCTCCCTTTTACTGAAAATTTTATTCACCCGCAAGGGGAGCCACTTGAATACGTTGATGCATCGGACCAATGGCAAACGTGGAGGGATACAATGGCGACTGAAATGTTCAATGAGTGGCGAGCATCAAGAAATGCATAACTTAGACTTGTAACCGAGTTGTTTTTTATTTTATTTGTTATTGGACAATTATCCTTTTTAGGGTTGGATGTGAACTTATGTGTACTATAACTCATTTATTAATTGGTGTTATGTAATTGAGAATTTTAGTATGTGCAAATTTTATATGATTTTACATCAGGTATGCATGTTATTAGACTGCATATTCTAGGCATGATGTTTAGTTGTTTCATTTATTATGTGACTATATAATAATTGCAATGCACATGCTCTATTTCGTATTGCACATATATATAGGATGGCAACTACAAGTGTGGATAAGGATTCTACAGCCAGTACAGCACCTCGCGTTGGAAAGCATCAGTGGACACCCAGTGAGGATGCAAAATTAGTAGAGAGTTTGTATGAACTCTACACAATGGGTACGTGGAAGTGTGATACCGGCTTCAAATCCGGTTACTTGGTTCAACTTGAAAAGATGTTGGCCACAAAAATTCCGGCTGCTGGTCTTAGAGCTTGTCCCCACATTGAATCTCGGGTCAAGACTCTAAAGAAACAAGCAATGGCAATTGCTGATATGTTCCAATCGGGTAGTGGATTCTCTTGGAATGACGTAGACAAGATGGTAGAAGCTGAAAAGATAGTGTACGATACATGGGTCAAGGTAATGCTCTATGTGTGTGTACATTTATAGGTTTATAAATTTATTTAATTACATCCTAATTGATAATATGTAACATATGTAGACTCATCCTGCTGCAAAAGGTTTATTTCGTAAGCCTTTCCCTCATTATGACACATTGATAGAGATTTTTGGGAAGGACCGCGCAAATGGTTTGGGCGCTACAACCCCGGCTGCAGAGGAGGAGGCAATAGAGGCAGGTGCTGCTAATGATTTCAATGGGACTACTCAGTTTGAAGATGGTCTTGAGGGCATTGAGGTGTCTAGTACTCAACCCCAACCATCACAGTCGGGGATGTCGCTAGGAAAGCGTAAGAGCAGCGATGTGTGGACACGTACAATGATGGATGTGTCAACATCTATGAAGACGCTAGTTGACGGAACCATGGTCTATCTTGAGAAGATAGGCAATGCCATTAGCGAGGAGAATATTCTGACCAAACAGATTTCTGAGGAGGTTCAGAAAATTGAAGGATTGAGTTTGCTGGACGTACTTAAGGTTGGAAAAGACATTAGTAAGGACTTATATATGTCCAATGTGTTCTTGTCTCTACCTGATGCTAAGCGGAAGGAAATGGTGTCTGAGCTGCTTAGAGGACGTAACCCGACTAATTGAATTATTTTGTGGTATTACTTCTGAAGCTTCATTTTGTGGAGGTAGTTGATGGAATTTTTTGTCATGTTTGCAATTAAACATGTAATATTTTTTGTATATTTATTGGACATGTCTTTTAGATATATAGGAAGTTCTATAGCTTTAGACTCAAGTAGCCAACTACAAAAGGCAATCACCAATTTGGATATGTTTTCTATATTTCTCGGATATGTCTGTCCGATATGTGTTTTGGATATCTTGGAACTTCTACAGATTTAACACTCAACTAGCCAACTACATAAGTTATGGGTAGTTGGATATGTTTTGTATATTTATCGGATATGTTGGAGTTTATGTATTTTGGATATGTTGGTACTTGTACAAATTTACACTCAACTACACTCAATTCTAAGTGGCTATATTTGTAGGGCTGAGAGTTGTATAATGGCAGGTGTTGAAATAGCGACTAACACCTTCTAATGACCATTATTGCATGGCAATGGATTATATGAGGTGAAAAGGAAAAAAATTTAGCCACCTACACCCACTATTACTTGGCTATTATCCACAGCAGTGGGTTATATGATGGGCAAAAAAAAAATTTTAAGAAAATATAGCTTTCCTATTTACTTGGCTATTTTGCTTGGCAGTGGGTGGTTTATATGGTGGGGAAAAAAAATACCCAACTATACCCACTTGTAGTTGCCTATTTTCCGGGTCAGTGGGCTATAGCATGTGGAAAATGAAATATAGCCAACTATACACTTTTTTAGTTGGCTATTTTGCCTCCCAGTGGGTTATTGGACGTGGGAAAAAAAATTTAGGCAACTATTCCCACATTTAGTTTGCTATTTGGCGTGGCAGTGGGTTATATAATGTGGGAAATAAAAATTTAGCCAACTATACACATATTTAGTTGGCTATTTTGCCTGCCAGTGGGTTATATAATGGGGAAAAAATTTTTAGCCAACTATACACATTTGTAGTTGGCTATTTTGCCTGCCAGTGGGTTATATGATGGGGAAAAAAAATTTAGCCAACTATACACATATTTAGTTGGCTATTTTGCCTGCCAGTAGGTTAAATAATGGGGAAAAAATTTTTAGCCAACTACACACATTTTTAGTTGGCTGTTTTGCATGGCAGTGGGTTATATAATAGGGAAAAATAATATAGCCAACTATACACATTCATAGTTGGCTATTTTACCTGCCAGTGGGTTTTATGATGGGAAAAAAAAATTTAGCCAACTATACCCATTTTTAGTTGGCTATTTTGCCTGCCAGTAGGTTATAAGATGGGAAAAACAAATATAGCCAACTATACACATTTGTAGTTGGCTATTTTGCCTGCCAGTAGGTTATAAGATGGGAAAAAAAAATATAGCCAACTATACACATTTGTAGTTGGCTATTTTGACTACCAGTGGGTTTTATATGGGGAAAAAAATAAATAGCCAACTATTCTCACTTGTAGTTGGCTATTTTGCGTGGCAGTGGGTTATATCATGTAAAAAAAAAGAAAATTAGGCAACTCGGTTGGAATATAAAATCCGAAAACATAAAAATTAGTCAACTATAACTATAAAATAGTCGATTAAATACCCAGATCACATTAAAGAAGCATTTATAAAAGATTTGGGTCACACGTTAAATAGGAATTTTTTAATTTGGTATTTCGCGGGTTCTGCAACAACTTATTTACACATAACCCAACTCGTTATAAACATACAACCTCTACATATTCCCCATCCCACAAACCCCACTTTCATCCCCCATCCTTCACACCCATCGTTCCCCCTACCGTCGCCTCCTTCCCCCATTCCCCCTATCGTCGCATCCATCCCCCACTTCCCCATACCGTCGCCTCCCTCTCCCAGTTCCCCATCCCGTCGACTCCCTCCCCCACTTCCCCCAACCGTCGGCTCTCTCCCCCACTTCTACCTACTGTCACCTCCCTCCCTCACTTCCCCCTACCGTCGCCTCCCTCCCCCTCACCCCGCCACACTTCTTATCAGCCTCATCTCCCCATCACCATCCCCATCAACACATCAATCCCCCTTTCGTACCCATCCATAGCAGGTTGTACCACAACCCCCATCGCCCCTATGACTCGACGAAGTGAGAAATTACTTCAAGCTTCGATGGACGCCGCGTCGGGGAGTAGAAGCAAGAAAGATAAAGGGAAACAACCAAGGGTTGAAGGAGATGCACAAGAGAAACGCAGTCAACCACAACCACCGGGTTCAAAACAGAAGAAGAGCAAACCCACATTTGTGCAGAATTCGAGTGATGCGGATTTGTTCTTCAATGATGAAATGCGGCGCAGGTATAATTTGTTCTTCAAAGATCGAAGCATTCAATTTGGGAGATGTGTTGACTTCAATTTCTTCACCAACAATGGGTTTAGGATCGGGACGTTGTTTCGCGACATTGGGTGGTTTGATTTTCTCAACCGACATAATGTCATGTACCCTCGATTGGTACGTTGTTTTTATGCGCACTTGAATTTCAATGACAACACTAAGGAAGTCACATCATACGTAAACGGTATACATATTTCTTTAAATTGCACCACATTGAACCATCTTCTTGGGGTACCCCAGTTTGATACTTTCCAAGCATTCCACACCCATAATTGGCCTGATTTTCCTGAATTTGACAAGGAGAATGCAATTCGAGAGATGTGCTTGTCAAATAACATAAGTACAAGGAAGCCACCTAAGTACTGTGAGTTGAATGTGGAGGCACGAATACTGCATAACATCATCTCTTATTGTATACTCCCGCGCGTAGGCAGTATGGGACATGTGGGTTATTTTAATGTTTTTATTATGTGGTGCATAATGCATGGCAAGAGAATTAATCTTGCATGGCTCATTATACACCACATGTCGTATTGCGCGGAAAGGAAGGGAGTGCTACCATATGGGATGATGCTCACATCAATATTTGAGCATTTCAATGTGCCACTTGACCATGAGGAAGATGTGATCGTTCCAAGGCCAACGGATATATATACCGCGGCCACATTGAAACGTATGGGTTTTGCGTTGGACGCCAACAATGAATGGGTGGTAGCCGGCATTGAAGATGAACCGAACGATCCACCAACTGCTACACAAACAGCCCCACCTATAGACCATTCAGCAGCTGCTCAAATCACTGATGAAGCACGGACTCCATCCCATGGTCTCCCAATTCATTCATCAACTGAGCACCAACATGCACCCGGATTTCAAGCACTTATGGATGCTATAGCAAGTGTTGGAAAGGTAGTTGAGAAAGGGTTAGCTGATGTTAATGGTCGGTTGGGAGTGTTGGAGGATCGAGTGTCGAGTATGAATGGTCGGGTGTTGAGTGTAGAGAATCGGGTGATGGGTATGGCGATGAATTTGGATACTGTGGCAGAAGATGTGCATCTCATGAACTTTTATGGAGGGGAGGTTTACAATGCTGCTCGGGTGATGAGTCAAGCATTTGAAACATGGCATGGTAGAGGTAGAGCTCCACCAGCTCCACCAGCCGATGCGGCCCCACAAGCCCCCCCACCACATGCGAGGCCATATCAGACTACTTTCGCACCCATATTTCCCGAGGGATACCACCCTCCACCACCATCGGGAAGCAAGAAACCATGGGATGATGATGCTGGTCCTTCTACTGCTCCTATATGATGTAGTTGACCATTATGTAGTTTAGTATGTTTTGAACATGTACATGTGTTTTTGGATTTTTTGGATACATGGGAGCTTGGGAAGATAGAAGCATTGTATGTGCTGGTGTTAGTTATTTTTTGGGTAGTTGCATAGTATGACTTCTTATATGTATGGAGAAGACATCTTTAAATTAAATGAGTACACATTTTTATAAGTTATACATTTGTATTGTTATTCGGTGTTGGTGCTCATACTTCACATTCTGTTGCTATTATTTTTATGTACTAATATATAATATGTTATGGTTATTTGGTTTTCAGTGTTATATGAAAGAAATAATGGAAAGAAAATAGAGTTATATTTTATATTTAAAAAACTTTGTCCCGACCTTTATATACTTAAAGGTGGGTGAACATTGTTTTGGGCTTATGTCTGGCTTGCGTATGTGCTAACAAATAATTGAAAAAATTGATATATTTTTGCCGACTATGACAATGGTATCTGTTATTTAGGAAAGCTTGTGTTATCTTCTTATAATTTACATCAGGGCTGTGTATGTCTATTTAGGCCTAATTCTTAGTAGACATATAGGTAATAACTTGAGAAGTTATATCTGAATATGATTACTTCATGTATAGAGATATGCAATGATATGCAGTAAATGTTTATTTTCAGCAGTGTGATTAGGTAGAACCTCATGTGTAGTGGGAATGTCACAACTTGTAAGTTGTAACTGACATGGAAGCTGTTATCCATAGGCAGCTACTTTTTTGTTGGTCTAGCTAATTTTTTTAGGGTGAGGTTTTATGCCCTCTATGTGTGTGTGTGTGTGATTTGGTTTTTTTTATATCCTCTGCATGTTCACTTTGATACTGCCTAATATCATTTCTCAATAAAATTCTACACTTACTACTCTCAGTTTCTCATGAGCCACTTTTCTCTCGAGATTCATTAATACCTTGATAGAAACAAGCTTGAGTTACATAAGCAATCCAGTGCTTGTTTGCCTGCATGGATTGTACAATGTTGGGTTTTATCCTTGGCAATGGTGAAAGCAGACTTTTTTTTATATTTGGGAACTTGAGAGGCATTGGGATTTATATTAATTTGTGCGTTTATTTCACCTATTATTGAGTCCCCTATTTTTAATAGGGAGTTGGGGTTGGTTGCGGTTACCAACATGATTTTTGATATTAGTTTGTAATTTGTGAGCTTTTGTTTCGCTCTTGTATATGTCTTATGGACGAGGGTTAAAACCCGTCTTTTTTATTAATACCCATCATCAATGGGGAAAAAAAAACCTTGGTGTTTAATATTTTGTTATGGAAGTGTTGATTTTTATTGTTAATGTGCAATCATGGTTTCATTGGACAGTCAAAATGCCTGAAAAATCTCAGCTGCTCAAGGAAGAAACCAACATACGCCATCAAGACAACCTCGGTAATAGCTTTTTCAAGTTTATAATAATTTAAATTATCATCGGAGCAGTTTTTTTTTTTGGATAAAGCAGTGGTGAATAGCACCATATATGCATTGTGTATACCGTCTTGTTTTTTTAATATAATACCTTTTATTTCAACAAAAAAGGGAAAAAAGGTTGATTTGAGGTATGGACACAACCATGAGTGTCATGGGGGGACATGGCCACAAGGTGGTTGACACAAAGAATCATTGTCAAGAAGAAACATCCAAAGCTACTTATTGCTTAAAGCAAAGCTTTGTTGGGTAAGTGTTTGTGGAGATTTGCTATCGAAAAAGAAGCTATATGGAGGAAGGGTGTGGGGTGGAAGTTTGGGGTGATTGATGGAAATTGGAAAGCTAGAGAAGTTAGGGGTAATAATGGGGTGGGTGTGTGGAAATATATTAGCAAAGGTTGGGTGGATTTCGAGAAAGGAGTGTATTTTAAGATTGGAGAGGGTAATACAGTTCGGTTTTGGGAGGATGTGTGGTGTTTTTAGTATGCAGGGTGTTAGTGAGGGTGTACTTGTACTGTGAAATCTTTTTATCGTTCGTAGTTGGTGAGAGAAGGAGATAGGTTCCCAACCTCTAAGATTTGGGTGGCTTATGTTCCTTCCAAATTCTGCTTTTTCACCTGCTTAGCATGTTGGGGGAAATGTCTCACTTTGGATAACCTCCAGATAAGAGGTTATCATTTAGGTAACAGGTGTGAGTTATGCAAAGGGTTCCAAGGTTTTTGTGAATGTTTGGGCAGGGGTTGGGAAGAGGATGATGATGTATGAACTGGCTTCACTGTTGCATTCATTTGAGTGGCAATTACCAAGGGGTACAGAGATTATCTAATTTGGTGCTCTATGCATAATGAGTAGAACCTTAGCAGGGTGTTAGTGAACCTATTGTCTTATAAGAATTCGGCCACCACCGCAGATATCAATGGAATTGGGACCTTTACTTTTCTGTTGTTTATGGTGCATACCCTAAATTATGTCATATGTGTTTTCATTTTAATTACATATAAGTAACTTGAAATAAATATATTAAGAGTCTTATGTGGTGTGATTTTTTTTTCTTTTGCAAATGTCTGAGATGATTTGCAAGAAAAAACATGTACAATATCCATGGCAGGCATTTTGGGCGAAAGGAAGCCCATTGTTTCATATATGAAACCTCTATGGTTATGCTAGGATTTTTAGTATTTTATGTTATGCTCTGTATCAGATTCTATCATCTGTCTAGTATGGTTTCCTAGTAATTAGAATGGTTAGATTAAGCATTGCTTTCATCTTTTTAAATGTACTGAAAGAATTAAGCGCATGGCCTGAGGTTTTCAGGCTTTAAATCCGTACCTTCCTTCAGCAATTGTTGATGAAAATTGAAAGACATGTGGAAAACCTCTTCAAGCCAAGTATTGTAGAACCCACCTTGTCTGATTGGGTATAGCTGACATAGTCTCAAAGCGAGGAACTCCTACCAAGAGTTTAGGTGCACTGATGTAACTAATTGAAACGATTATCTTATATGCACTTTGAATTCTCTATCATAAATTGCCTCAATTGAATATTGAAGCTCAATGACATGATGTACGTACAACCATATATTCTTATTCAACAGTTCAATCTATGTACTTGTTCTTGCTTTGTCTTACAGGACTGCTCTTGGTTTAAATTAGTTTTCGTGTGAGTCACATTGATTCCCTTTTATCTTTTATTGTTAGCAATTGCATCTAGCTCTATGAAAAATGCTTTTTTATGCAAATTTGAGGCCATCATCTTTGATATAGAGCATTAAAAAGTGAAGCTGAATGATATTGTGCTTCTAGAGCAACTATGTGGTTTCTAGTTTCAATTGAGGCATCCTTCTAGCATAGTCCTACTGTTCTATGGGGGAATGTTGTCAGGTCTCTGAAATATGTCTGCAATCAGCTCTATTAAGCCAACGTTCTTTTTGTTTTTGTTGTTGTTGTTTTGTGTTAGTGGGTAAATGATCGATCTTCCTCGGGAGTGACACGATTGTGATAATTTTTTTTTTTTAAAATATTTGAACAGAGCATCTATGTTTCCCTACAATACTGCCTATTTGGATGGCTACAATATAAAATAGCAAAGAAAGAGATGAGCCTCATTTTTTTCTTTCCTTTCAGTGAAGGCAGGTACAGAAAATAGAAACTGCAGAAAACACTCGCACTTGATTGGCAATTGGTCCCTAATTTAACTTATGAATTAGGAAATCACAAAATCTGTTCTACTTGCAATGCTGGTTGCAACTGTGTTTTCCCATTATGTTCCATTGGGAATTCCTTGCAGGCTATTGTTAATTGTACTGAGTATGAGAGGTCATCCAGCTCTGGGCATGCGTAATTGTTGTAGTGGCAGCTCTAGGAACAGATGTCTAGAAAAAGTAAATCCTGTTGGAGGATGGCATTCAAGGAATCAATGATAGTAATTTTGGGTTATTATCTCTGTGGATGTCTTTGTGAATCAAAATTAACAAGAATCAATGATATGTTGTTTGTTCAAACTTTTGAAGATAAGGAAGCCTCTTTAATTGAGCTAAAGTCTTCTTTTGTAAACACATTTTTTTGGTGGTCTTCTAGCTACTCTAATGGCCACAACCCCTCCTTTGTTGACTTTCTTGACATGCTAAAGATTTAGCTTGGGGTTTTTCTGTTTCTTTTCCTTTCTTTCTTGTGGTTAGCTCTTGTATATCTCTTATGTACTTGGGTTTTGCCCTTTTTCTAATACAATATTTCATCAAAAAAAAAAAAAAAAAGGATATGTTGTTTGTTGCTGTTATTTCCCTGGAACTAAGTTTGGCGCTGAATTCCTGCTGAGAAGTGACCTTATCCTGTCGTCCAAGTATACTTGTTTGCTTATGGAAGTTCTGGTGTGAAATCAATCTTGCATGTTGCCATGAACAATCTATAGATGGAACAAGATTGACTACAATGCAGAAATGCTATTTTTTTGAGTTTGTCAAAATTAAGTGCACTCTATGGGATGGAAAATAGATTAGGATGGTTTAAGGGGAAGTGAAATTCCAACATGTGTCTTATGATTGCTCTTTCCTTTGTATGGTGATTGGTCCAAATCGAATACAAGTTGATCACTTGTACTTAGTTGAGATTAATTTACTGCAGTTGTATTAAAGGGTCTACAATTGATTTGGTCTAAGCATGAATTGTGGACTACAACCACTTCTTGAGAGAACACCGTACCAAATAGGTTTCAATTTGGACGTCCAAATCGATCCATAATGAAGTTGATTAACAGCAACGTTTATTAGAACTCAATCCCAAGAGATTTGATGGCTATTTATTGGAACTCATTCCCAAGAGATTGGTTGGCTATACACCTATCGTAAATACATTTACTTTATTTTATATATTTTTAAATAAAGCTATTTTGTTCTTTCCGGAATATATCCAAACAAAAACTATGTGTGCGAAAATTGAGGCTAGGACAGGCTGGGGATTAGAGCAGAGGTGGTTGAGGATGTGGTGTGGGTGTTGGTATTTGATTTTGGAGGTTGGAGTTGAGTCGTGAAGTTTTTTTATTTTATTTTTTGGATTAAGGCTTGGTTGAATTAAGGTTAGGGAGGAAAGATACTGTGATATGAGAACTGTCATGCAATATGGCCAACTAAAAACGAGTGTAGTTGGCTATAATTGTTTGTCTGTCATATGAGAACACCATCTGGTATACAAAATAGCCAACTACAAGTGGGTATAGTTGGCTATTTTTTTTTCCAACATGAGATAACCCACTGCCATGCAATATAGCCAACTAAAAGTGGGTGAAGTTGGCTATAATATTTTGTTTTTTCACATAACATACCCACTGCCTTGCAAATTAGCCAACTAAAAGTGAGTATAGTTGGCTATTTTTTTCCGACACGATATAACGCACTGCCATGCAATGTAGCCAACTAAAAGTGGGTGTAGTTGGCTATACATGTTTTTTTTTTCACATTACATACCCACTGCCTTGCAAATTAGCCAACTAAAAGTGGGTATAGTTGGCTATTTTCTTTTTCCCACATGACATATCCCACTGCCATGCAATATAGCCAACTAAAAGTGGTGTAGTTGGCTAAATTTTTTTTTTTAACATGACACACCCACTGCCTTGCAATATAGCCACCTAAATGTCCGTATAGTTGGCTATTTTTTTTACACAGAAGCATGTTATTTATGGTCGGCGCACCCCCAGTTTGGTCGAACCATGTTTTTTTACATAGAAGCATGTCCATTTGAAGAAGCAAATGCAAGGTCCATTTTAAGAAAACAAACATAGGTATACATTTTCAAGGTTCTGCAGTCGCAAATCCCATACACAAACAGATTCGAACCTCCATCACACAATTTAAAGCCAAGTGCGTCTGATATTTCCATTACCACATTCAATGTCTATTAGCAAAAAGGCTTATAAATATTACAAAACAATAGAGTTACAAATATCCTTAATTAATGGACCACATCGATTATATCCAAAATGTTAAATTACAAATTGTCATAGAACATTTAAAACCCAATACATAATCGCCAAGATTATTAACACTCGAACAATTATCCTCCACTCCGTGGACGTAGGTAGAATGTAATTATATCTCCCATCTTGCTCCACATTCGATTCGACTATCATCGATGCCTCCTCATTGGAGTTCTGCACGCTTTCTTCTATAGGCCCACACCAAGCGAAGAAATTACAAGCACGCCCATTCTTTTCCTGAAAATGTTCCTAACTAATGTTAATTACATTTCTTACACGAACATAATATAACATATTTTCAAAGTTCCATATTACTCACCATGTAACCGGGGCATGAATAAAAAAGGCAATATTTACTATATCTCTTGTGTGATATCTTCAAGATAGCTCGACGTCCACAATCACACAACATAGGGGTTGCTCTCAAGCAGTTGGGTGGGGGTTGGTTGTTCATGACTGAAATTACTTCAGCTAATCACCTTCAAACAATTTTTAGCAACATATGAAAGTGTATAATGTTAACTGAATGCGGGATTATCACATTCAAGAGAGAAATGAAAAACACAATTTTCATAAAATCAATAATAAATTGGTAGAAGTCTTACGTTATGCAAATAAATTACTATCAAGTTTGTTATCCATATCATGGCGTGTCGTACAATCAATTGCATATATAACACCAACGTACTCTTATAAGGTCATTCAAACCAATCTTTGATGACCATTTTATTTTCAAGAAAAGGAAAGGGTTTTATGTTAATAGAAGCCGAAAATTAGTAGCCTATTTTTCCCTAACCTTTTTTATGTATTTATTTATCAGGTTTTTTTCCTTAACCTTCGCAACATATAAAAGTTACACGACTAAAAGAATGAAAAAGCACTTTCTCCATCCACCAAGAGGCAATGCTGATGATAATACACCTCAACTTTGACAACAATAGAAAAGAGAAAAATATAAAAACTCCACAAAATACAGTGTCTTCGTAAAATGATACAACATTATCACTGACTGGTATGGTTGGTGTTTTATTTTTCCCTCAAATACAGTGTCTATTTATGAATTATCATATAGAATGATGATCGTCCAAAGTTAAAGGGTTTACGCATGTTTTCGAATCAAATTTTTTAGGGCAATAAGAAATTAAAAGCAGTAAGTCAGATTCGTACCTCCAACACAATAAATCGAAGGAGATCAAGGAAAGAATGGACGCTTCTACAGAACGGGAGTCGATCTTCGTCTATAACAATTATTTCGCCCAGGTTCGGTTGTGGATCTGTTCGACAAGATTCCCTCCGATATCAAATTCCAACGTCAACACACCTCGTTCATGTATGCATGTTCTTCAAGATACTCTACTCGATCCATTCGTGTAGATCTGTTCTTGAAGATTGTACCAGTAGGAAGAAGCTTGGTTTATGGTTTTCGATCTCTTCCTGAGGTTTGGGTGGACGACGTGCGGCAACGTTAAAGTAATGGGGGGAAATGGTGTTTGGTAGATTTCGAAATTTGATTTTGGTAAAGTAAAGGGTATTGTGGGAATTTACTATATTTGGGAATCACATTCCTACCCAACCAAACGTGGTAATGGGAATATTATGTGGGAATCACACTTTCCATTACCATGAACCAAACGTGGGGATGGGTATCATTCCCTCACATTCCCATTCCCAAGTAATGGGTCATTCCCAGTAATCACATTCCCATTCCCCGAACCAAACACACCCTAATAGAAACTATCTTATCGGGTTTGACATCAAATTCTTATTTTCACTTTAATTAATTTTGAAATTTTCATGTCTGTCATGTCCTGCATTATTTATGCTTTAGCAAAACAAGACAAGGTGAGAAATCATTTAGGCTCGACAACCTAAATTTGCTATTAAAAAAATAATAATAATACTTTTAATTCACTTATTCCCTAAGTCAATCGGTTTCTATATATATGTTAAAAAAATTCCAAAATTCATTGCTTAGATTTAGGAAATCACTCGCATATTATGGAACAATCTTAGTGAGCACACCTTGTTTGCCCTCTGCCCATAGTGTCGTGGGTCCCACATGTGACAGTCCAACCGTCGTAATTGTGAGTTTCACTTTGCGTTATTCCCGAGGTTGCGCACTTGCGTGGGTACAAATTCTCTGTAGCTGTGCGAAGAAGACACATTGTAGGAAGCTTAAAACGGGGTCGTTTTTCCCATCATAAAATAACGACATTGGGTGTCTCCCGGCAAATTCAGTTTGACTTTAAAACGACGCTGTATTGAAGGATTTTCGGTCTCTCCCAGGGAATCCTAAACAAAATCAACCCATGCATTAAACCAGAGAAGCAAACAAAAAAAATCTGAAAATCTCTCTCTATCTCAACAATTCAACACGTCAGTGTTTGCAGGGTTTTTGCAGGGTTTATTTTTCTTCTTACTTATTCTACTTTGTTTCGCTCTATATATACATAGATAATACATATAGAGAGAGAGACACAGAGGGACAGAGAGGAATGGGTTCTCTGCGAAATGGATTAGAGAGAAAACGAGACGAAGAAGAAAAAGAAGAAGAGCCAATATTGGCAGAAAACTCCCAAAGATTTTGTATGTTTCCTATCAGATACGCTCAACTATGGGAGATGTACAAGAAGGCCGAAGCCAGCTTTTGGACCGGTAATTTCCCTTTTATTATTATTTTTTATTTGTCTCAAATTGTTACTTTTCTTATTTATCTATATGTGCTTGCAAATGGGTATGTATCTGTTGTTTATAATCCCTCTTATTTTCTTCATATGCTCAGGGAATTATTGTATTGGTGAATTAGTTATTGTATGTCTACCCTTTATTTATATGTTTTGGGGTACCAAGGTCAATTTTTCGAGTAGCATCTGCAAATGCTTATACGAATTGAACCCATAATCCGTATCTCTTGTTCACTCCGTTCAATGCTTGAGTTTTCTCTTCTTCCTTTTTTATTTTATTTGTAAGAAAAAAACATTCATAACTGGAAAAGATAATAAAATGATAAATATTGGGTTTTTTTTTTGGGGGGGGGGGGGGGGGGGGGGGGGGCAGGGGAGTGGGGATTTATTTTGTTCAAATAGTTTTCATCTTTCGGTTGCTTCTTGTGGTTATTTTGAAGGTCTAGGAGGCACTGTATATGTATGGGGTCCAAATGATTACATTAGATGAGACCCTGCACTGACCCCATCCATGCTTGGGGGAAGACACCAGACATGGGATTTAGAATCTAGAAGGGAGAAAAGTTGACTTTTCTTTTTAACTTTTCTTTATGCAAAGAAAAAGGAATAAAGCAGTGTTTGTGGTCGTTTGTTGGATGTAAGCAATAAGATATCGCTTGATGCAGGTATGTAAGCGATTCATGTCGTCTGGCCCAGTAGTTGAGTTATGGTGAATAGTGTCGTTTAAGGGAGAAAAAAGAGTATTAGGGTTTTGCTGGATTGCCTTATATATAAATATATATTTAAAGGATTTGGAACCAAATAAGTGCATGAATTAAGAGTTCTTGCGTCAATTTTTATAATATAATGATAGTGTTGGTCAGTTTATATACGAGTGTTATGTTGTAATAAGGCAGACCCAAGCAATTTCTCATCTTTAGGTTGTAGTGAAACCTAGTTGTGATGATTAAATTTAGTCTCCAGATCCTTTACAATAGTGCATTGGGAGCATAACCAATTTGGTTAGTGTGAGAGCCTGCAGGTGTGAACACAAATCATGTGAGGCGATGACTGTCATCTTAATATAAAAAACATTCCTACGAGTGGGGTGGGCTAGACGACGTTTGACAGACAAGGTGAGCAGTCTTACCTATCTTTTAGTTCAGCCTTCAAACTTAAAAGTACTCAAGTCATCCTAGGAGAATGTTGTTAGGACTGTTGATGAGTTCTGTACTGGTGTAGACTGTAGACCCCCAGACCAAGCTCTTGACAACAAGCATGGTGTAAAGTGCTCAGCTGTAATACCTTTGCTCTCAGCATAGCCAGGTTTAACACACTTGAAGACGTGGCACCTTCTTCTTTTGCCTAGGCAATCTTAGCCAGCCATAGTTAGTACATATGATGTCCTTGGAAGGCCATGTGTCAAGCCGGTGTGATGCACATGTTTAGCTGGAGGGGGTTGTCTACTCCATTTTTTATGAATTATAGATAGAATGTAGCTGTGTGGTGTTGATGCCAACACCAACAGTTCAACACCACACAGCAGATCATGTTGGTGGAGATGGTGGTAATGAAGGAATTGGTGGTGATGGCAGCTGTGATGGTGAAGTTATAGTGGAGGAAGAAAGAGGTGGTGATATCAATGGTGGTAACGGCAGGGTTAGTTGTGCTGATTAGAGTGGTGGTGGCGGAGTTTGTGTTTGTGGTTGTGTAGTACCATCTGGAGGTGGAGATTTCTGTACTGGAAGTGGTGGTATGTTTTTTGTATTGGTTGCAGCGGTGATGATAACAGTGGTTGCATTGGTGATAGTGGTGGTAGTGACACAGAAGAAAAGAATTAGAAAAAACAGGAAGTTTTATTTGCACTATCTCTGTTTTTCTCCATTTTTTTTTCTTTCAATGAGCATTTGCAGACATTTGTCATTTCTGTTTTCTGCTTTTGAGATCAAGATAAGTACTTCCAAGATCTTACTAATATGGTGCCTTGATTTTTAAAAGCTCTTTCTCTCTCATATAATTCTCTGGTCCCTAAGTCGTGTGAACATAATTTGGTTTCACTCTATTAGAATCTTGTTTCCTTTATTTATTTATTTTTTAAAATCTATTATAATAACTTGTTAACGGGCTTACAGCTGAGGAGGTTGATCTCTCCCAGGATGTGCAACAGTGGGAAACCCTGTCAGGGTCTGAGAAACACTTCATAAGCCATGTACTGGCATTTTTCGCTGCATCTGATGGGATTGTTTTGGAGAATTTGGCTACGAGATTTCTAAATGATGTTCAAGTTCCAGAGGTGAATTTCTCATATGCATTCCATGTTTAGATTCTTGATACTATAAATAAGGGTATTTATATTTGTGTTTCATTCTCAATCTATATCTGAATTTCAACTTCTTCTTTTTTTTCTTTTTATCGTTTTTCATTTTAAAAAATTTAAGCTTCTGCTTCTGTTCTTTTCTTTTCTTTTTTGCTTTTTTGAATAAATGAAGTGTATGTAGGGTGGGCATACACAGAGTTGTAATGTTAAAGAGTAGGTTTCCTATTATTCTACCAATGGGATTGAGGTCTGCTATTCAATTCGACACATAATATCTGGAGATAATCTTCGTAAGTTTTTCCAAGCATTTGAGGGAGAACTCCATTTCAGTGATCAAGTCTCTTGTTCTTCTTATCTATTATCTTATAGTATTAGAGACTTAGTGGGATCTCTCTGTTTAAATGCTCAATCCTAATTTCTGGTGTTTTTTATTTTTTATTTTTAAATATAAAATAAGAAATGGGTCAATTTCATTTACTGGAACATTTTTTTAATAGATATGTAATGTCTGGGACCACATCTCTCTTTCCCATCAGATCTCCCCATTTCTCTTTACTAAAATTTCCCTTTGGGTCCAAAATATAACTCAATAATACACACACACACACACACGGTGATGTTCAGGTGCTTGAAGATGTGCGTATGCTATGCCAATCTCAAGTGTTCATGTTGGTCAAGCGCACACTTGTGATTTTTAGGAACGGTCACAATCGATGTCTCATATCTGCGATATCAAGGACCCAAACATTTTCATATATATATATAATCAGCTTGGGATTTGCTTGGGTCTTCTGCCTCTATAGATTCAATTGATGAACTTTCTTTTTTCTTTCCCTTGATTCTTGAGGACATAACATTCTGGAATTTTGTACTTCTGTTTACTTGAAGTTGACCATCTAACACCAAGGTTTCTCATGCTCTCACATTTTAAGGCTCGGGCATTTTATGGATTTCAAATTGCAATGGAGAATATTCATTCTGGTAGAGCTTTGTAAGTGGTGTCTTTGAATTTTCCCTCTATGGTGCATGTTCAAGCTACCTGACTGTGGATATTTTCTACTGCCCATTCTTAGAAATGTACAGCTTGCTTTTGGAGACATATATCAAGGATTCAAAGGAGAAGCATAGATTATTCAATGCAATTGAAAACATTCCTTGTGTAGCTAGGAAGGCCAAGTGGGCTTTGGATTGGATCCAGAGGTATCATCACATTCTTATTATGTACTTTTCTTAGTCAGTTGACTCAGTTCTATGTAATGATTCTTTCAAAGAAATCCTTCTGTAAATCAGAAGCTCTGCATGAACAATTTTTTTGGTCACTGATCAGAAAATTTTAACCATACCTGAGAAGGTTGAAGGTTTAGGTATTTCTGGGATATTTTATCTCTAAAGTCTAAATCTACTTGGTTTTTAGTGACTCATAGTTATGTCATGTTGGCTTATATTGACGGGACACATTCTTGTTGTTGCAATTATCCTATGCTTCATGGATGAGTACTACTCTATCAAGACCATTTGCATAAAAAATTATTAACTCAGTTGTAGTCTTTTTGCATTCCACATATAAACTTCTTGTTGAGGTTGATGTTTTACCAAAGTGGTATTGATTAATATCTAATATCTATAATCTCTGGACACGGACAGGAGTTTTATGCTCAACACATATACAGGGTATCTTACACAAGACCCCAACGAAATCTGGACATGGTGACAAGCTTGTAATGTATGGGCATGCATGCATAACCATCCTAATTTTATTACTTTAGCTCTGAATAGTGTAGTTATGGGCAAGAGATTAATAGTTTGTCCGGTTGTGTGGGAGATAATATATCTAAAGATTTAATGAATGCATTTTCAGACTGGAGTTTAATAGCTTCTACTGCAGTCTATGTGATTTTGTGTTTAACCATCTGATTGAACATCAACTTGGAGTCTTGTACTGCATTCTGTGCCCTTGATTATTGACTTTTTTTTTTTTTTTTTTTTCTGAATGTGGTAGTTGAATTGCGTTTACACTTTGAAGATTGACACTGTAGAGTAGAAGCACTGGACATTTTGCTTTTAAAACTTCCTAATTGCTTTAGTCCCCTTTTGCAGTTCTACTTCGTTTGCAGAGAGACTCGTTGCTTTTGCATGTGTTGAAGGAATCTTTTTCTCAGGAAGGTAATTACAGTTTGTGGGCTTTTTCATGTTCTTCAATGCGGCTGACTATTTATCCATTTTCTTTTTTCTCAGCTTCTGTGCCATTTTCTGGCTTAAAAAGAGGGGATTGATGCCAGGTTTGACATTTTCAAATGAGCTTATTTCTAGAGATGAGGGCCTCCACTGTGACTTCGCTTGCCTTCTGTACAGGTGGTTTTTGCTGGCTTTATATCTTCAGTTTTTATTTTTTAACTTTTACATATGATGCTTGGCTAGAAATTAAAATGATTGCTCTACCAGATGTTTCTATGTACTCCCATTTGTCTAAATTTTAGTTGTCCCTAAAAGAGAAAATAGGACAGAATTGTAGTGAAAAGTAACAAATTTTTTTTTTCAAGAAGCTTAATATTGTTGTTGTTCTTTTTTTTCTTTTTTTTGGGTACAGTTTGTTACAGAAACAACTACATATGCAAAAAGTTCATCACATTGTACATGAAGCTGTCAAAATTGAGACCGAGTTTGTATGTGATGCCCTCCCATGTGCATTGATTGGCATGAACTCAACACTTATGAGCCAGTACATAAAGTTTGTTGCTGACCGCCTTTTGGTATATCCCCATTATGTTGGTTTTGAATTTTTTTTCCCTTTCCTGCCAGAGTCACACACCCCCCCCCCCCCTGCGGGGGTTTTTTTAGTTTGGTGTCTTTAATTGCTTAACCGCTCATATATACTTATTTGTTCCAGGTTGCTTTAGGATACCAGAAGAAGTACAATGTGGAAAATCCCTTTGATTGGATGGAGTTTATTTCCTTGCAGTGAGTATTGATGACTTTATGCCTTGTATCGTTCTGCTTTTTTGCATTTGAACTCAATCAGAAGTACTTTTCATTAATTAAACATTAAAAGAGAGCATGTACTTCTGGTTGATTAAACATTTACAAGAGAGTGTCATGCATCTTGAGTCTTTGACTAGTACCGTAGGTTATCTAGTGCTTGAAGAAGACACCCGCATGTGTTGACATTCCTCACCACCAGAGGGTGTGTCATAGGAGGTCTTTTTGATAAGGTAAATGATTGTATTATAAGAATAAAAAGGGATTAGACCCTCGTACATAAGACATATACAAGAGAAAAGTAGCTCGTAAAAAAAAAGAGCCAACAAAAAACTCAACCCCCTTAACAATTAGATACACAAGGAGTCAACAAAATCTATAAAAGAAGGGTAATTCCCACCCATATAGGAGGTCTTTTATGCCAGAACTTACGATTTTAAAAAAAAAAAAAATCAAAGTTTGATACAATAATTCATATAACCCCTCTAAAATCATCTATAAGAACTTCCCATAACTTCCTGGGATAATTATTTTCCCAAACAGCAGCACTATTAAATTGTAATCTAAATTAGCTGCACAAGCAGCCACTCTGTTAGCTTGCCAATAAAAGTTATGATGATTTTAGACCCACTTGATTTGAAAGCTTTCCACCATCCTACACAATGGAATGAAGTCTGACGCTCAATCCTTTTATCCTTTGAACCATGTTGAAATACCTTTTCTACTTGCCCCAAAAAAAAATCCCTTTTCTGGCCTCCATCAAATATTGGTTCCAATCTTTTAGCAAGACATGTGTGTGAAATGAGTTGCTTTTCTAGGGGTCTCAATCCTACTAATTATTTTGCCATGTAAATTTTCATGCTGTATATGTGCAGTGTGGGACCTAGCAGAAGTACGTAATAAAAGAGTGATGGTCACACCAGCTCATTCCCTTGTGAGACTGAGGGCATGTCAAAAGTGAATTAACTTTAAAAAAGACAGTTTTTCCTTTTATTTTGCTGCTTCTGCCTTTTTTTTTTTTTTGGGAGCCAATGCATTTTGACATGTGTTTGAGCTTGCTTGGGCTCTGATCACCAGTTAGGGCATGAAGTGTTGCATATTGATTCTTTTTTAATTGTTACTCAGCTTGGTTTGTTGATCAAAATTTTATTTGTTGATTGAGCAGAGGAAAGGCAAACTTCTTTGAGAGGAGGGTGGGTGATTATCAGAGGGCATCTGTTATGTCTAGCCTACATGATAGTGGAAAAAATTATGTCTTCAAGATGGACGAGGACTTCTAGTCATCAACTTGTTTCAATTCCTCATATCATATCGATGCTGAAACTGGGCATCAAAATTTTGTTACTATTCTTTATGGTAACATTTTGTCTATAGTAGACTTTCATTCAGAGGCAGTTCCAAGGCATCAGTTAAAGGTCAGAAAGTGGTAATTTTTTGTCGTTAACATCATGCCATCCCTAAACTTGTAATATGTTACATTTTTTGGGTGAACTGTTTTTTATCTCTTACATTTAGTGTTTGTCGTAATCGAAAAGGCATGATATATTTATTTTAATTTGATTCTCTCAAGGTGGAATGTCTTAATCATCATTTGTTTGCACTTTCTAGTCACTTTTATTTCCTTCATTATCTATTTCATCATTGATATTCTTTGAATAAATAATGAACGTGGTTGAAATTTTTAATTTACGTGATGTGTATAGCAAATGAAAGTTATATGCTCCCATTGCACCCTTTTAAAATAACAAATTTCAAAAATTGCATTGAATTTAGAAAAAGTGTCTACAGTTCAGAACTATTTATGGTGTTTCCTGCATTAGAAGGGAAGTGTTAAAGGCTTGAAAATAACATTGGATGACAAAGTATAGATTCATATATCCTATACATGTTTGGCTGTTTGGATTGGTCCATGAGAAATGTGTAAATCTTGGCAAATAAAATTCACTCTTTTCTTTTGGGGGTTGGAAGAAAATGGGTAGAAGGGTTGGGTACTTGGGTGGCAACCCCTAATTGCCTAGGGCAACCAATGGGAGGATAAGCACCACCACATTCTCTAGTGGGAATTGGGGACTGGAACCTATGCACACAGGTGCCTGTTGCCCAAGCCCAGGCCGCTTGACCACCGGTTAGGTGGTAAATGGAAGTTTATTCACTGCAACTTCTTCTCAAACAGCCTTGATTGTTTCAGTGAAACAGGAAACTAAAATGATTTTTCTACGGTTGACCCTTTTTCAAGTTTTTGTTCTGTTTGGTCGTTGAGAAAATAGAGGCTGCAATGGTGGTTGTAAGATTCCAAATTTTCTTCTCCTTGGGTCTTTTTGTAGTGTATTAATCATGGAAGAGTGTTCTTATTCATGTTAGGTGAAAGCAGTGAAAGCATCTCCTCTTCATGTCCAAGAAATGGGGGCAGGACTGATTATTTTTATGAAATAGAAGATAAAAAATATCTGTAGGTCCAATCAGAAAAGGCCATGTGACTCAAAAATGGCTTCTAGGTTCTAACCAATGAAAAATCAAGTAATCTCTCGTGATGCCACGAAATTGGACTAGTGGAGTCCTTTAATCATTTTGCTACTCTTTTGAGTTTGACATTTTCTAGATCAAGGGAACAAACAGTTGAGATATGAAAAAGGGAAACTTCACTGAGTCCACTACCTTTTTTTCCTTTTTCTTTTTTTTTTTTTCTTTTTTTGGGGCTGTGAGTTCAAGAGCTGAGTCCATTGCCTACTGTACATCCATTTTCTGCATCTTCTTGGTGAGTGGAATTGGTTTTTTGCATAATGCTTTCTGACCAAGCATTATTCGTCTCTATCTAGTCCTCTAGATTGGATCTCATAGAAGATTGCTATCATTCTCTTCTCTCTCCAGATTGGATCTCGTAAATAATTTTGCTATTATTCCCAACCTTCTTTCTTTTTCTTTTTCTTTTTTAATTGATGTGATGTTGCCACAATATCAAATCATTTGACGTGGTAATTGACATAAATTGTCACGTTAACTCTCAAATCTACATCATCAAAAATATATTTTTTGAAATAATGTGCAATATAATTTTTTGAGATAATGGACCCATGTGTCATTGTAACTTTGGTCATTTTTTGGAAGGTTGCCTTCATACTTCTTGAGTTTCAATTATGTTTGCTTGCTTTTGCAGGCTTAGTTAAGGTGGTTAGGCATCCCTTTATTTATAAAATATGAAAATATAAATGATGCCTCTCTCTCTCTCTCTCTCTCTCTCTCTCTCTCTCTCTCTCTCTCTCTCTCTCTTACCATCTTAGAAAATGGTGGGACTTAAAATCACCAATTGCCACATCACTTAAAGAATGCAACCTTTAATCTCCCTGGATTTTCCCTATTTTATGATGGCAGCATCTTCTATGTAGATGACCTAACCATCTTACCTAATTCTTTTCTTATGGATGTATCTATTGCTATTGTTATAGCGTTTTGTTGTTTCATACAATGACATGATGTGACAAAAACCCAGACACAAATATCTTCCTCCAATATTATTTTTCTCTTCCTCCAATATTATTTTACATAATTTACACTGTTTTTAACTAATGAATATTTTATTTTATTTTTGGACAATCGATACAATTTACAGCAGATCCTAAATCACCAATATTAATAAATGGATATTAATGCTTTTTCATAAATTTGAACCGAGATCGCTCACTCAACAAATGATAAAATACAATTAAATTATCATGCCATCGCCGTCTTTCGTTTCTTCTTTATTTATTACCACATATTGGTGGACGGGTAATCAATCCGACCTTACCTAACTCAAAATAATGCTCCGAAGTAATAATTCCTTGGTGGGTCAAGGCATGCTTTACAGCTCTCTTTCACGTTTGGACTTTTTCCCTATGGCTAATCAAAATTTCAAGGGCTCATCCCCTCCTCACAAATCAACAATAGGAGTTTGATTTTTATGTATTGTGGCCATTGGGGAGGTTGAACCACACCTGGGTTGGTGGGTGTGACAAGAAAGGATGATGATGGTCCCATTATTTCATTGTTATGAGACTAATCGGTCGTAACTGATTGAGCCACTAGTGCTTATCTACCAAAATTTCTTGTGTAAGCTAAAAGTATAAGGAATAAAAGATAGAACAATAAAAACCAAACTTGCCCTCAACGGCAAAGTGGAGATAAAGAAAAATAGTGTAAGCTTTCCACAAGTGAAGCAAATCACTTTGGACCAACTCTGATGGGGACCTCAACCCTTGTCATGATCTCTACCTACCGTAACCACTTTAGGTTTTATTATATTATATAATATATATTAATATATTAATATCTATACTTGTATATATACACAAAAAAAAGTGATCCTATCATGACAGTGCATAGGGATGTACATGTGGCTCATGCATAATGATCGTTGGATTTGATGGAATAACAATTAGGCATTGGATTTGGACCGTTCGATCAAATTCAACGGTCCTTAGGTTTAACGTTCGATCTTATAATATGACGGATAAATTATATATTAATCAATATCCGAGTTTGCTAATTTTGGATGTCCAAATGTAATCCGAGTTTTATCATATATTTGATTTATTAATTAAATAGATCATCATATTTAAATCGTTAACCGATTAACACATCACATTTCTAGTATCATATTTGAATTATCGATCAGATTCAAATCAAAATCGGATGCATTAACTGGTCTAGATAATCATTACCATACATACATATTAAAAAGTTATTATAAATTTAAAATTTTATTGCGGTTTAATTTATCTTGATGCATGGGTTGGCAAGCTGCTAGACGCTATCGATCCACTGGGTGGGCCATGCCCCGTTCTTTTGTGGGAGTTGGGCCATGGCATTGGGTGCGTTATGGTGTACAAATGCACACATCGAAATTACCATATTCTCCTTACGTCTTCACCAGACAAAGTCAGGTAGTTGGATTTCTATTGGTCCATGATCCTCTTGGTAGAATTCTGCCTTGGTTGCATCATATAATCCCCAAACTTGTCCTAAGGGTCAATGCCCAAATTATGGTTATACCCTCTAATCTTTAATTGTGAAAATGAGCCACATTTATTAAACAAAACAATAATGCATTGACGATGTCACTGTTTCCTAAAATAAAATTAATTAGGCTAAAATGGTTTTTTTTTTTTTTTTTTTTTTGATGGTCTTTGGCCAGTGACAAGTCTCGTATCAATAGAGACGTGAGTGCATATATGTCTAGAGTCTACTCTTATCATTTGGAAAGAGAGAAAAAATTCTCAGGACAATGCCATAAGTTATTTTCAAAATTATATATATAATTGAATGAATATTATTTCAAAAAATGAAATAAATAACAGATTTTTGTCCGTTTGAGCTCGTTAACTTAAAAGTAATATCATTCAGCCACTGTATGATAAGTTAATAGTATTTTCTTTATTTATTGAGTGAGTAAATTCAAATTTAAATTTATAAAAAAGCATTAATACCAACTTATTGATACTAAAGAGTATCAATTGGAAAGTTAATTTTTTTGAGAAAATCAAAGAGATGTAACTTGTGCCATGCTGGTATTCTTTTCTCAATCCCCGAAAAATAAGAGCACAATAAACCAGGGTTGAAACAGTAATTTCACACGTTCCAGAATCTAATATAAATAATAGTTGTACTTCCAACCAACCCAGTTTAGTTGTCCCCACTTAAAACATTTTTATATTACCTCTCCAAAAAAATGCCAAAATAATATTAAAATTCCACTACTACCCCTTACCCTGTTTGACTTCTGCATTTCCAGACCAATTACATTGAACACATACGGCCCTGCCCTTCTCTGCACCAAATCTCCCCATAAGCCCCTCTCTCTCTCTCTCTCTCTCTCTCTCTATATATATATATATAGATGTCTGTATGGTGATTTAGCTCAGTAATGGCGATATCCGTACATAATAGTCTCTGGGACGGTGTCCTGGAGCTAACCAAGGTGACCCAAGAGAAGGGCGGTGATCCTCTAGTTTGGGCAATTCAGTTATCTTCGAATTTGAACTCGGCGGGAGTGTCTCTGCCCTCGCCCGAGCTCGCCAACCTGCTCGTTTCGTACATTTGTTGGGGAAACAACGTTCCGATTACATGGAAGTTTCTAGAGAAGGCGTTGATGCTTAAGATCGTTCCTCCCATGCTCGTCCTCGCTCTCCTCTCTAACAGGTCTCATGCTCTATTTTCTGTTTCCCGTTTTGTTTGTTTTGAAATTTTTTGGTGGGTTTGTTTTTTTTTTTTTTTTTTTTTTTTTTCTGTATTGATGTTTAAGATTGTGCCACCCCTACTCGTCCTCGCTCTGCTCTCTCACAGGGTTCTGTTCTGTGTCCTGTTTTTGTTTTGTGTGTGTGTGTGTTTTTTTTTTTTTTTTTTTTTCATGGGGGTTGTCTATTTTGGTGGTTGTGTGTTCTGGGTTTAATGTGTTTTAAGTTGGTGTTTCTGGGTTCTTCACTTCTTTGTGAATTTTTCGTTTTCAAGTGGGTGGACATATTTCGCCATTGCACCTACTCGTATCGTTTATTCAATGAAAATCCATTATTTAATAAATTCCTTGCTGTTGCCATGTGGTTGGTTGTTTTCAACATCCGGTATTTCTGGATTCTTTTTTTTTTATTATTATTATATTTTACTCCTTGTTTTAGCTGAATAATTCAATGTGTACTTTTAGTCAAAGACAGATATTTTCCCTTTGGTTAATGAGAAAATAAAGGAAAACAAGAGAAAAGAAAAATCAGTAATGTTTTTTCGTTTGTATTGGACTCACTTTTTTTTTTCTTTTTCCTGAGGTCCTGAATAATTGAAAATTAAAACTAATGATTTTGATTTCTTTCTTTTCCTACATTTTCTTCGGCAACCAAAGGGAGCCTTTATTTAATGCATGTTACAAATTTGACAGTTGGTTACACTTTCCTCTCTTTTATTGCTTTAAGTTTGCACTAATGCGTTCTTATGTAATGATCCTTTTCTTGAGGACTCATTGGAACTATTGGCAATTTTGTGCTATACCGATGAACAAAGCTTACTTTATTTCTAGTTATCTACTCATGATAATGTCTTAGTTTCAGGATCTCAATGGCATTAAGATTAGTATTTTTACCATGTGACTGCCCTTCAAGTATTGGTTATAAGTCTAATGTGAACTTGGGATGGGATGCAATATCATTAATCTTAGATCAAGATCTGTTGGTCTCCAATATGCATTCATTGGATATCATTTTGTTTTCCATTTGTTATTTTCAGTAATTTCATAGTTTGTGAAGCATCCAATTTCTTTATCATCGTCTTACACTTTGATTCTTGAGATGCTGTAAATTTCTTTGATTATTACTTGAAAATGGCATTAGAATCTGTTAAACTTAGGGCACATTGTTCCTGAAGAAAATTGTTTTTTCCTAATTCAGCTGTCTCTCCTGTGGCACATTATTATTTGACACTCACCTTGTTATTATTCTTTACAGGGTCATCCCAAGTCGACATTCCCAACCGCCAGCATATAGGATTTATATGGAACTCCTTAAGAGACATGCTTTTACACTTCAATCTCAAATAAGTGGGCCAAATTATCAAAAGTGAGTTTGGACATTTGTTTTAATGTGAGAAGAAAAGAGTCATTGATGGTCTGGTTGCTTCCCATAGTCAATTTCCTTTAGCTTGTCATGTTTGGTGTTTACCTCTATGACATATTAATGGCTGTTACAGATTGTACTGTTTTAAACAACTGCTTCTACTATGTTGAGGTTGGAAAATTCAAACCAGAATTTCTTTTTTGTTTTTTTTTCACACGCATAAGATATCCAATTCGACATAAAGAATGCTATTAATGTCCCACTATGAGAGCCAGTGGCCATCCTGGCATTCCTTATATGTTAATCATTTCTGAGACTTTTATAATTCCATTGGATATTTTGATTCAAAATTTGGTTTTGGCAATGTAAATGGCCATGTATTTATGGCTATCTAGTAGGCTGTAACAGTCATGCTTGACCTCTAGAGTTCAACAGTTAATGAATCCCCTTGTTAGCATGCTTTCATATATACTGTATCTAGTGAACTGATCTGATATATGCCATTGGAAGCTAAACTATATAAAGGAAATAGAAAATAGTTACATAGCAAAAATTACGAAGGAAGAAGAAAAGAAGAAGCATTGTTGAAGAGAGGACATGGAAGATCACCCATGGGGGGTGAAATCCTTTCTAGAGGACAGTGCATTTTCCACACCTTAGCCATCAAGTTTATCTCATTTTATTTTCCATTTTGTCACATCTGAATCCTTAAGTTACTTTATGTGCTGCATGTGAATACTAGTGATTTTCAAAAGTTGGAAGTATTCTCCACTTTAAGCTACACGAAAACCTTTTTAGTTTTTATCTGTAGCATGTGTCAAGTATCCAAATTTCCTTTTTACTTTCCTTTTTTGGGAGTATAAAGTTGTTTCACGTAAATGATGTTATTATTTTTCATTCAACTACGAGCAAGTAGGATTTTCAAGTTGGATTTCTTGAACAGGTAAATGATGTTATTATCTTTTAATCTACTAGAAGCAAGTGGGATTTTCAAGTTAGATTTCTTGAACAAGGATGGGACAAGTTGGCTAGACTTTTTGATTTGGTCATTGCTTTTATTTGTCATTATTGACCTATCTACTTCGTGCAGGGTCATGAAATCAATAGACAATGTTCTTCACCTTTCTGAGATATTCGGTCTGCAAGCAAGTGATCCCGGTATTGTTGTGGTTGAATTTATCTTTGCAATTGTATGGCAGTTGCTTGATGCATCATTAGATGATGAAGGGTTGCTGGAACTTACCCCAGAAAAGAAGTCCAAATGGGAAACTAAACCTCAGGACATGGAAATAGACAGTTATGATAATTATGATGAGAAGAGAGTCGAATATCATGAGAGATTGCGTAACATTAATACTGTAATGGCCATTGAGATAATTGGGCAGTTTCTGCAAAATATAGTAACCTCCAAAATTCTTTACTTGGCACGCCGAAACATGTAAGATCTTTGCACTTAAAATTTTTTTTCTTTTTTTTTTTCAAACTTTGTGCTTAAAATTGTCTTAGTGAAAACACACTGTAACCTTGATTTACCTGTCATATTTCTATTTCCCAGCACTGAATCTTGAGTTTTATTAGTTTACCTCAAAGTAGATCTCATTTGGCCGTTGTATCTCTATTTGAATGTAAACTATTCAATTTCACTCACCTTCAACAATGTATCATAGTAGATATTCGGGGTTGGCTGCATAAATTCAGTTTTGCCAATCCATTCAACTTTGGGGTCATAATTCTGCCGGTTACTGGCCATCATGTCTTTCTTTAATATCTCAATCCATGCCTTCTTGGGCTTCACCTTGAATGAAGATATTTTACTTACTTTCTGTTGCTACTCTGTCAGGCCCCCACATTGGGTAGTTTTCATCCAGCGGTTACGGCTACTTGGAGCAAACTCATCAGCTGTGAGAAATTCAAAAGCTATAACTCCTGAGCTTCTTCTGCAATTGACATCAGATACTCGTATAGTCTTGTCTCGGGAATGCAAAACAAGTTCACTGCAAAAATTCCATGCAGTGATGGCTTTTGGATCTCTGTCTTCTTCTGCTGGTATCTGTCATGGGGCTAGTCGCTCTTCTCTTTGGCTTCCTCTTGATCTAGTATTAGAGGATGCCATGGATGGATCACAAGTTACTGCAACAAGTGCTGTTGAAATTGTTACTGGTAAAGGCCGCTTTTATCCTTGGTCTACGAAATATTATTTTAAATTATATTATGGAATTTGAGTTAAAAGTTAATTATATGAAATTTTATTGTACAGGTTTGATAAAGGTTCTTCAAGCAATTAACGGCACCACCTGGCATGACACCTTTTTGGGTCTTTGGATTGCCGCTCTTCGTCTTCTTCAAAGGGTTGGATTCATTAACTTGTTTCTTTTCCCATGAATAAAAACTTTAAATTTACAGAAGTTAAAATTATTATGCTTCCTTGGAGTCCTGTTAACTTCGATATTTAATCAATGTGGGATGTTGGACTTCCCAGCACACCTTTTATGGCATTTTTTGGCTTTCAGCCCCAAAGCTGTCTCAAGTTTTCTAGAATTTTGTACTGCTTAAACATTAGAAAACTTCTATTCGAACTCTTAATATGGATCTTACACCTGGGGGGCTGGGCGGGGAAGGGGGGGAGGAGCACATATGTTGTATAGTACTTTGTAATTTGTATGGTACTTTGTAATTTCTTGCACATTGAGCAGTAGGGAGCAGGCAGAGTGAGATGGATTAGAGGTTCACATCCATCTAATAAAAAGCATCACGAAGTCTGATTTTAATGTTCAGGAAATATGTTTCATGTTTTGGTTGGTTAGATATGCTTAAGTAAGTGGCTTCTTTGTGAACTGTCTTGTTGATCTGGAGGACCAGATTCCCTGTCTGTAGTGTTTAGAGCATTATATTCTAGGTTTCAATGTGTATCATATATTTCCATTTACTAATTTTTGTTTTTGATTTTAATAATTTATCCATTGTTGTTAGGAAAGGGATCCTATTGAGGGCCCTGTGCCTCGCCTCGATACTCGCTTGTGCATTAACCTGTCTATCATTACACTTGTGGTTGCTAATCTTATTGAAGAGGAGGAAAGTGCACCAATTAATGAAACAGAATGTAGTTTTACCAATCACTGGAAAGAGAAACAGGCCCCAGGAAAGCGTCGCAAAGATTTGGTGTCGAGCTTACAGGTACTGGGCGATTATCAGGGCTTGCTGACTCCACCTCAATCTGTTATTTCTGCAGCCAATCAGGCTGCTGCAAAAGCAATGATGGTTGTTTCAGGCATCAATGTTGGGAGTGGGTACTTTGAGTGCATCAGCATGCAAGACTTGCCTAACAACTGTTGTAAGTAATCTCTAATTCTCAATCATCTTAAAAAAACTTCATCAGATTATTTGGTTATTTTTTATAAAGGTGATCTAGGTGCTTGGTAGTGACTAGTGAGGCCCACTCAGCATGCCTCCCAACTCCCAAAAGTCTCTTACGTGATGGTCTCTATCTTTTAACATCTAGCAATTAAGCAAATTTTTCTCTAGTCAAAAGGAATGTAATAATGTGTATGGCAGTTGTGATAA
Organism: Liquidambar formosana; assembly: GCA_039720395.1. NCBI lineage: Eukaryota > Viridiplantae > Streptophyta > Magnoliopsida > Saxifragales > Altingiaceae > Liquidambar > Liquidambar formosana. Next base: position 7,106,806 of record CM077822.1, read on the forward strand.
TTTCATGAGTTCGATGTTGGAAAAAATAAGATAAAAGAATAACTAGTAAAATTCAGGACAAAAAAACAAATGAAGGAAGATGGAATCTTATCAGATCACCTACCAAGGCAAGTTGGTTTATTGCTCATATTTGATAATGTTTTCACATTCCTCAAATTTTATCTTCAGCGCATTGGGTTTCTGGTGATGGTTGAGGCATCTGGGTGGTTGGAAATTTCATACCTGGTCAGGGTTCTACAGCCCTATGTGCCATCAAACAAAGAGAGGAATTGTGGAGTAGAATTCTACTTTAGATCATGAGACATCTTAAGCGTAGTTATTCAAGAGAAGAATCTTAGTTTATTTTGGAACCTGTATGGTGGAGATGTCTGTTGGTAAATTAAACAGACAAAGAAAAGAGAGAGGGGCAATTAATATAGGCCCACACTTAAACTTTCATTCCAATTCTATCAAAATCAAGAGAAGTATCAATGAGAGGCTAATAGACTTAAACTACTTTTATGATCTGCAATGAAAATTGTTAAATTTCCAACCTAAAAGCCTAAGCTATCAGGTGGAGGGCTCAAACAAGTATATGAAGACATGTTAAACTCGATATTTAATCAATGTGGGATGTGATACTTTTCCAACAAAAATAAATTTCGGTTTTTGACAATTATGAAAGTACTTTTCATTCTCACCTTTAGTGTTTGGTCCAATAATGACTTCAAGCTGATTCTGCATTCTGTGCTCCTTGTTGGCCCAGTGGGTATTTTTGTGACATGTCATTAAGGCAGTCTAATCTGAATCAGTCATATCCTTTGCAGCTGGAAACATGCGCCATCTAATAGTTGAGGCTTGTATTGCGAGAAACCTACTGGACACATCAGCATATTTCTGGCCAGGCTATGTGAATGGGCGCATCAACCAAATACCTCATAGTGTGCCTACTCAAATGCCCTGGTTGGTCATCATTCATGAAGGGGGCTCCACTTACACCACCGATGATAAATGCCTTGATTTCAACTCCTGCTTCAAGGTATACTCACACTTATCCTTGTTGAAGTTCATTTAGTTGATTAATCCATATTGCGTTTTGCTTGGCTGAACTTTATTTGAATAAAGCTTCTACAAATTTGAGTCATTCGGCTTCATCTCTGCTCCTCTGGCTTTGAAACTTACAATTACCAAGACAATGACCCTGCCAACTTCTATTTGACTGGAAAAATTGCATTGCCATGGCATCTCTGTCATTGGTTTTTGAAATGTGATAGTTCCACAAAAGATGCCTATTAGTCCAGTCGATAGGATTGTTTTTCTGGGAAACTTTAACAGATTTCTTCAGTGGGCCCATGAAATGGTGAATTACAATTTCTGTGTTCATGATCCACATGTTCAACACACTGGAAATGATGGAGGTTGGACATACCGATTGAAGACCATTTAAATAGAGTTAATACTTTGTGATTTTTGGAGGGATTATTTCATCAACAGTTAATGTTACGATTCATTGTTATTACTGGTGCTCTAATGTAAAAAGACAAGGGTCACTGTGAATAACTTCTAGATTCCCTTCTACTTTCCTTGACTATGGCCTGGTCTTCAGTTACACCTTTTTCTTTCCTGAAGCCAGGTATATCAGATGCTCTTTTTTGTAAATTTACCCAAGGGTAAAGCAACTGAATTTAAGCTCATGGATTTGATGGAAGCTTAGCAGAGCTCGAGAAAATATTTGAGATTGCAGTCAAAGGATCAAATGATGAGAAGATATCTGCTGCTACCATTCTTTGTGGGGCCTCTTTAATTCGGGGTTGGAATATACAGGTGATGAGGCAGAGTCATTACATTTAAATTTATTATTTGGATCTTTGACACACAAGGTGTTTGGTTGATTGCACTTGCATTATTTATTAAATCTTCAAGACTCAGTTCTTTTATTTTAATTTTCCCTGAATCAATAAATATGTTCTGGTCTACATGCTTGCAGGAACACACTGTTCATTTTATTACTAGATTATTGTCTCCGCCAGTTCCTGCAGATTATTCTGGGAGTGAAAGCCATTTGATAGGTTATGCTCCAGTGCTGAACGCTCTTATTGTTGGAATAGCCTCTGTTGATTGTGTTCAGATTTTCTCCCTACATGGCTTGGTATGTTCAGTTATACTGACTCAAACATTTCCCTTTTCCTAATTGTACAGATAAGATAATTATTGGCCTGGGTGTTTAACCATATTATTATAGGAGCAATGATAGATTATGCATAGTAAAATCTCTTTCCAGAACTTAGGTCATTATAGTCTACCTACCTCAATGAAGACAAATGACTGCAGCCATATGAGTAATAGGGTTCAAGTTGAAGGAGCTTCAACGATAAAGGGAAGGACAAAAAGAATGGGGATTTGAGGCTGTGACAAAAGACATGATTGCCTATGTTCTAACTGAAAATATGGCCCTAGATAAAGTATAATGGTAAAAAATCGAATAGTTGGGAGAGGATTTGTTTTGTTGAGCTGAGTATCTTCTCAGCAATCAAATGAAGCTTGATGTAAGTTAAGAAAAAAAAAAAAAAAAGGAGAGACCAGGGCCTACAAGGCTTAGGGTCAACAATCTGGAAAAAGTTTCATACAATTAGTAGTCTGTGATTAAAACTATTTGCAATAAATATACACAAATATATAACCATTTAAGAGTTGAATCTCCATTGAATGGAGTTAGATTGGTGCATTTATTATTCATGCTGGTAGCAAGTTTCCATCCCTCAACCGTGCATTTATAGTGAAGTAAAGAAAAATGAAAAGTACCAGGTGTTTGGGGGGGGGGAGTAGTCATTGAGACCTCCCAGTCAGATATGAGCTAATGTTGTTTGCTTTGCTAATTATTTTGCCAGGTTCCGCAGCTTGCGGGTTCATTGATGCCCATTTGTGAGGTTTTTGGGTCTTGTGTGCCCAATGTCTCATGGACTCTCACAACAGGGGAAGAAATTTCTGCCCATGCTGTGTTTTCAAATGCATTTATCCTTCTTCTAAAGCTATGGAGGTTTAATCATCCACCTCTTGAACATGGTGTGGGAGATGTACCCCCAGTTGGAAACCAACTGACTCCTGAGTACCTTCTATTGGTACGAAACTCCCACCTAGTAGCTTCTGGAAATATCCAAAAAGATCGAAATAAAAGAAGACTTTCAGCTGTCGCAACTTCATCATCTCTAGAACCCATATTTGTGGACTCATTTCCAAAGTTAAAAGTCTGGTATCGGCAGCATCAAGCATGTATAGCGTCAACTCTCTCTGGCCTTGTTCATGGAACCCCCGTTCATCAGATTGTTGATGGACTTCTGAACATGATGTTTAGAAAGATAAATAGAGGAAATCAGACTATGACTACTGTAGCTTCTGGAAGTAGTAGTTCATCTGGACCTACAATTGAAGATACTTCTCTAAGACCTAAATTACCTGCATGGGATATCCTGGAGGCTGTTCCTTTTGTGGTGGATGCTGCTTTAACAGCATGTGCACATAAAAAGCTGTCTCCTCGCGAATTGGCTACAGGTCAGTAAGCTGTGCGAGTGTCTGGTTTCCTTCTGGTGATTTGATCATTGTACACATCCTCACATGGGAACACGCCAAATGATTTTTTATTTTTATTTTTTGTTGATTTTTTGTTCTGAGAAAATCACCTGATATGTTATTGGCACACAGTACATAAAAGTTCATTCTACAGCATAGCTAGATACCGTGATTCCTTCTACTTGGAACTCATCACAAGCAAGAATGTTTTGAAAGTGGTTTGGTGTGACGCCAGTTTTGAGTGAATGGGTCACTGTTTTGTTGTAGCATTGATCAGTTATACATTGGTATAATGCTATAACCTAAACCTTATTTATTTTTTCAGGGCTCAAAGATTTAGCTGATTTTCTTCCTGCATCGTTGGCAACCATTGTGAGTTACTTCTCATCTGAAGTAACACGGGGTGTTTGGAAGCCAGCTTTTATGAATGGAACGGATTGGCCAAGCCCTGCTGCAAATCTGTCCAATGTTGAGGAACAGATCAAGAAAATCCTAGCTGCCACTGGTGTTGATGTCCCGAGCCTTGCTGCAGGTTTTCTCATCACCATTACAAGTTCTTAATGCTAATATTAATTTTCAGGATTTTGCATGTTTGAATGGGAAACCTCCCCATCCCCACCCCCATGCTGACCCCAAATATATATATATATGAAAAAGAAAAGAAAAGATTATCTGCCCGTAGTCCAGCATGTTTGGTTCATATCGGTCTTAGTGGATGTGTCCTAAGTCAGAGGAGGTGAGAGAACAAATAAAAAGAACCTGATGATAATAACACTTGTATCTCCTTTATATGGGGCTGAAGCTGGGTACACGAGTATTCCACTTTTAGATGTTAACAGTCAGGGAATAAACTGGTTCTAGAAGGAATGTTACTCTCCTCTTTCTATTTTCATTAGGTTTTCAATATCATGACTAGTACTTATCTTTCTGGCAGGGGGAAGCTATCCAGCAACACTTCCACTGCCCTTGGCTGCCTTTGTAAGCCTCACTATAACTTATAAAATCGATAAAGCCTCAGAACGATTTCTCAATCTGGCTGGCCCAGCTCTGGAGTCCCTTGCAGCAGGTTGCCCATGGCCATGCATGCCAATTGTGGCTTCCCTATGGACCCAAAAGGCGAAGCGTTGGAGTGACTTCCTCGTCTTTTCTGCATCTCGTACTGTCTTCCTCCATGACAGTGATGCAGTGGTTCAGCTTCTCAAAAGCTGCTTCACTGCCACACTTGGTCTGAATTCCATGCCTATGTCGAACAATGGTGGTGTTGGCGCCCTTCTTGGCCATGGATTTGGATCCCATTTCTGTGGTGGGATTTCTCCTGTTGCCCCCGGGATTCTCTATTTACGTGTTTACCGGTCCATCAGAGACATCGTGTTTATGACTGAAGAGATTGTTTCTATCTTGATGCATTCTGTGAGAGAAATAGCATGTAGTGGGCTACCTAGAGAGAAACTGGATAAGCTAAAAAAGACCAAGAATGGGATGAGATATGGACAGGTTTCGCTCACTGTAGCTATGACTCGGGTGAAACTTGCGGCTTCACTTGCGGCTTCTTTAGTATGGCTATCTGGCGGCTTGGGTCTGTTTCAGTCATTGATAAAAGAAACTTTGCCTTCATGGTTTATATCTGTTCACCGGTCTGAGCAGGAAGAAAGATCCGGAGGGATGGTTGCAATGCTTGGGGGATATGCGCTTGCATACTTTGTGGTACTCTGTGGAGCTTTTGCTTGGGGTGTGGACTCATCATCATCAGCATCGAAGCGCCGCCCAAAAATCCTTGGGAGCCACATGGAATTTCTTGCAAGTGCACTTGATGGGAAGATATCACTTGGCTGTAATTGGGCCACTTGGCGTGCTTATGTGTCAGGATTTGTAAGCCTGATGGTTGGTTGCACACCAACTTGGGTGCTGGAAGTGGATGCAGATGTCTTGAAGAGACTGAGTAAGGGGCTGAGGCAGTGGAACGAGGAGGAGCTTGCTCTGGCTTTGCTGGGTATTGGTGGGGTTGGTACAATGGGTGCAGCTGCTGAGCTGATAATTGAAAGAGAGTTATAAATTCCCCTTTTTCCTTGTCTAAAATTTTTCTAGGATAGAGAAGATTGTACTTGATAGAATGTAGTTGTACACTAGTTTTCATGTAGGTAACCTATAGAGAAATAGATTCTTGTAATAAAGGTTCTGATTTTTTTTTTCTTTTTTAAATGGAAGATCTGAGACCCAGAATGGGAATTCTGTACAAAAAAGGTTCAGTTGATGCAACATAGGGTTGAAAACCATAAACTTGGTATCAAACAGTGTTCTGTTCTCAAGGAGATAGTACCGGGACAACCAGCCAAAGGCTTCTTAGCAGGGTTATGCAGGGGTATTAATATGTTTGAATCCATGTCATGCAGTGTCTTGCCATTGAACCTGTGTATGACTGTGACCCAAGCTCGTCTGAGCCTCATCTATTCCTGTTAACGGAGCTCAACTCATATGGAGAGCTGTAAGTTATTGCACGATCACCAAATAAAGTGTTATATTGCATGCTTACAGAAAATGAGGCAGCGCCTTCTTCAGAACGTCATAATAACACAGTTTCACTCCACTGATAATGAACATCAATTGATTAAAGGGAGATTTCTTTCACCAAAAATTGCATGGAGGTACCACTCATCATTGCGTCCAACAGCATACATAGGGCGTTACATGGATAATAGTCGCTAAAAATTAACTCAAATCTCAATAGGACACGAAACCAAAACAATGATGTCAATTTTATTTTTTTTGGTCACAAATTGAATAAATTTAAAAACCTTAGTATACAATACAGGTTGGAATATTTCAACTATTTATGGTGGCATGGTAACCCCTCTTCCGATAGTCATTTCCAGGAAACTGAGGCTGTTTCAATTCTCAACTTGACTGAATTTATAGGTGCAGTAGAATGCTGTTAGCAATATCATACAACGCCACTGTACCCAGGTGACTTCTTCATTCTCTGACTCTGCATTGCTCTCCTTACCAAAAATGAATCATCCCACCTCCCTGCATCAGCATATATGTTGGATAGAAGAACTCTACTTGCCCCATGAGATGTATCCAACGTTGCCAAACTCTCTGCAGCCCTTTCTCCTATTTCCACATTCCCATGTGTTCTACATGCTGCCAACAATGTGCCCCATATCACGACATCAGCCTTCATGGGCATGCTCCTTATCAATTTCTCAGCTTCTTCTAATCTCCCAGCTCTGCCCAAGAGATCAACCATACAACCATAATGCTTGATGTTTGGATCCACATTATACACTCCCTTCATGCTCTTAAAATATCGCTCCCCTGCTTCCACCAACCCAGCATGGCAGCATGCAGTCAAGACTCCAATGAATGTGATTGAGTTGAGTTTAATATGAACCCTTTGCAAGTCAGAAAAAATTCTAAGAGACAGATTTGCGTGTCCATGCATGGCCAACCCACATATAATCGCATTCCATGGAGAGACAGAAGCAGCCTTGTCTTGGATTTGATAGAACACTTCTAAGGCAGTATTGATGCTCCCACATTTGGCATACATGTCGATGAGTGCTGCACTCAAGTTGTCACTGAGAGGGATGGAATTATCACTTATATACACATGGGCCCATTTTCCTTTTTCCAATGTGCCCAATGAGGCAATTGCAGAGAGGACACTGACCATTGTAATTTCATTTGGTTGGACCCCACTAGCTACCATTCCATGAAAGAGTTCTAGAGCCAAACTAGGTTGCTCAGTCTGTGTATAACCAGAAATCATGGCGCTCCATGAAAAAACATCTCTTTCAGGCATCTCATTATATATTTGCCTAGCCTGGTCTATCATTCCATTTCTTACAAATCCTGCTATGAGGGCATTCCAAGATGAGAGATGGTCCTTGCTGCCTAGTTCAAATTGCAAACAAGCAAGATCAATCCTGCAGCAAGCTGCATAAAAATGGATGATTGTCGACTGTATAAAGTCATAACAATCATAGCCTGTCTTTATAATTGTACTGTGAATTTGCTGACCTTCACCAACTGCCATCAATCGTCCACAAGCTGAAATTAAATCAACAATCATAACTTCATTGGGTCCTAACCCAGAACGTAGCATCGCATGATACATCATCAACGCTTCACTTAACCTATCCACCTGCACATAGCCATCGATCATCGTACCCCATGAGACCACATCTTTTGTAGGAATCCTCTCAAAGAAATCTCTAGCCAAATCAACAAGACCCGCCTTCGAGTACCCATTTAACATCACATTCCATGAAACAATATTCCTTTCGGGCATCTCGTCAAATATAATCCTGGCATCCCCTAAACTTGAACAAACACAATACATGTGCACCAAATTAGTTGAAATAAGATTAAGCTGTTCAACACCCAGTTTTATTACCAATGAATGGAGCATTCCACCGTCCCAAATACTACCCAAGTGTGAGTAAGCTGAGATTACGCTAGCGAGAGTCACCTCATTTGGTAACACACCCGCAAACATCATATCCTTAAACATATCAATTGATTCGATTTTACAATCATTCTGGGCCAAACCCATTATCATAGTAGTGTATGAGACGCAACCTTTACGCGGCATTATCTCAAACAGTCGGCGGGCATCGTCCAATCTACGAAATTTAACATACCCAGCAATCATAATATTACAAGATACAGAATCCAACACAGGAGACGAATCAAACATCGACTGCGCATCAGCAATATAGCCGCATTTCGCGTACATATTAATCAAACTGTTTTGCACGAAAATGTTCGAGTTGAGGCCGGATTTGAAGAGAAGACAATGGATTTGTTGGCCTTGAGAGATGGCCAAGAGAGATGAGCAGGATTTCAACGCCGAAACCAGTTGGAGCTCGAAATCGACGTGTTTTTGTTCCCACTTTCCATTGAAAAACATACGGAGATGGTCTACCGGGTCCAAGGGAGGTTGAGGAGGGGTGTGGGGTGTTGTAGTGGAGACCCATTTCAGAGATGGCGGTGGAATTGAAGGAGAAGGGATAAGAAAGCGAAGGAGTGATTTGGGTCTGAGAGCAATGTTCATGAGACGAGATCATGAGGATCCGTTGAGGCTTTGAAATTTTAAACTATGTGATTTGGGTTTGAATGTCTGATAGCAATGCTCAAGCCAAGCTATTCGCTCAATTCGAGCTTGTTCGAAAAATTAATGGGGCAAAATCGAACCATAAGTTTGAAACTTTGAATAGATTACTGCTTTATCAAAAAAAAAAGAAAAGAGATTACTGCTTATTTGCCTGCTCATTAATATTTTAAATTATTAAATTATTCAAATTTGATTTAAGATTGATGCTAAAAAAGACTCATTGGAATGTTTTCATAAATTAAAGTATTAAGTAAATCAAATTCAAATGTTATTTTGATATCATAAACTACACGAGTTAAGCTTAAACAACTTATTACTCGTCTTAGTTCGTTTACGGTTCTAAATTAATAATAGGTACCAAGGTCGTGAGGAACACTATATCACATAAGCACATAATTTAGTACAATGCCCCAAATTGCATGTTGTATTTTTTTTTTTTTGGGATAATTGCATGTGGTTTTAATGTCTAATAGATAAGCGATTTTTCAGATTTACGCTTCTAAAAACTAAAGGTCTGAGGTTGCGCGCCTCTTAATTCATAGTATAATTGTAATTTGCACCATAGCCATAAAAATATTATATTTTTTTGTCACAATGTAGCACTGGCTTTTTATGGACAAGGCTCTCAATTTATCAACTTTTCTGAATATCCATGATTAATGATGACAATGGCTTTCATCTGCTGTTGGTTGATGTTTGGGAATAGAACCACTTCTAAACCCAACTAAATCAAACTTCAAGCCCCAGCCTCAGGGATATCCACTTTCTTCATATAGCCTTCAATCCTCAGAAATCACCCCACTCTGCAGTTCTTACCTTTCCATTAGGAAAGGAAAATAAATTTCCAACAAATTGCTTGTAAATGGATTCCATTTCAAGCATTTTAAGCCTTCCCCTTTCCCTTTTCTTTCCTTCTTTTCCTGTCCTATCCAAAATCGAAGCGAAGGCTTAGGGTTGGGACCAAACCCTAAGGATTACTGCTTAGGCAACACCACCTGCGCATGCCAATCTACAAAAAAGCCATTTAAGTTGGAGGTAGATTTAGATCTATATGCCGAAGATTTTGAAGTTATACCTCATTGGGAGAGTGGGGAAAAGAAACAAGAGGATACCCCAGAACATGGCTGAGAACCAATGCTAAATTTTATAACAAAAACAACATTCATTTCCACTTCAAATATTTATTCGCATTTAATTTGGTATACCCTTCAGAAACAAGAAATAATCTCCCACTTCAATGTCCATACAGGGAAGAGGTTGAATCATACACTGAAGGAGATCCACCGTCAAATTGTGAGATTTTAAAGGGAAAAAAAAAAATGGTCTAATCGAGTTTCAAGTCTTTTCATAAAGAAGAAAGAACATTCAATATCTGAAAGGTAAACAAGATAGTAAAAAGAGAGACATATAAAAGGGAACCCTGACGACGGAACCATCACAAACAATCAGCGATGATCTCCTCCATTAAGAGCCAGACTGGGCAGACCCCTGCAAGTACCAGCAACTTGAAAATTAATAATCATCCACACACACACACACACACACACACAATGAAAAATCCTAGTCTTGAGTGATATAGAGAACATATAATTGTAACATACTCAGTAACATATTTCCATGGTTTTAGTTTCCTGTCATCGGATTATAACAAAAAATTCCATGTATTCAACACTACAAATGTTAGCTTGCCTTGTTGTTTCTCCCAACTGTCCCCAACTATATGCTAAATACAATCTTTTAGGGTCTGAATGACTAACAAATCTTAGCTAGTCCGATAAATTTCTCAGTAAATTATGCACAGCGTGTGTCCACAAATTTAAGTAGTCAGCAGTTCTGATTATCGAAATCAGAACTTAGAATCAGTATTTCACTCAACAACCTAATCTTAATTAAAAAGCAGCCAAGGCCATTTGAAAGTTATCAAAAATAAAATAAAATAAAACCTAATGGGCAGAACCATGCTTATTGACTAGGGGCCAAATGAGTACACAACCACACATTCTAGACGAAAAATCTGAATTCAGCAAACGTAGTCATCAGGAGGCAGGAATCTTTCTAGGATGCAAAATTGGACTCAGCCACAAGTGAGGGCCCCAAATAATGTTTCCACGGTCATTAAAAGGACCCTGAATGGGGACACACTGCTTTGGAGTCAAGAAAGAGAATAGGTTCTCAATCAAATCAACATCTAATCTCACTTTGGATGATATTCAACACGAAAGGAATGTTACCTTTCTTTGGGACGACCGATGACGTTGGGAGCTCAAAGTTCCAATAAAATTTAACATATTGTTTGGCACATGTTCCAATGATGATGAAAAATCCTTTACATCTGCTTAGAAGTAAGCTAAAATCCATAGATCCTTCAGGTACTAAATCCTGGCCTACGAAACAAAGATTTTTGGAAACCTTTCCATGAATGGCTCCTTCAAACAAGAAAACTCACATCCACCACATGAAATAGGATATGCGTTTAACTACATCTTGCTTCTCCATGTGGTTGAGTAAGAAGTAAAGCATTTACCATTTTTTTTTTCTTTCTTTTTTTTTTTTTTAATTTATATCAGAAGATTCCTTGAGATGCTTACGCACCTGACTAATCCCCTTGGGCATAGGCAGTTTCCCCGTCCCACATGCACTGGGCAATTACAGGACATAAGTCCATGTACAACACCACATTGAACCTCAAGACACTTTTCCACACATTCATCCACAAGTCTACAGTTAATTGAGGCCAAACCTCATTTCTATTACCAGTCTCCAAGGGTCAATGCTTGGCAAGACATCAATGGGAGTTGCCCCCTCCAGTTGGTAAAAACTAAACATTAACAGTTGCTCAAAAGGGAGTCTTGAACCAGCCGCACCTGGAGGCCTTATAAGGGATGGTAACACCCAATAGGTGACCCACAATAGTAATAATGCTATGGCAGCCCAAGGAAAAAGAAAGGAAAGAAAACAAAAGTTTTGGCAGAGCTCTATGAGATCTGTGAGAAAACTAAACATTACTGGTTGCTCAAACGGGAATCAGGAACCAGCAGCTGGAGGCTTTGTAAGGGATGTTAACAGCCAATAGGTGAGCTACAGTTGTAACAACATTGTGCAGCACAGAAAAAAGGATTAAAAAAAGAAAGAAACAACAAGAAGAACATCATTGTGGCAGAGGTATATGAAATCTTAAAGAAGGTCCACTGTTAGCTAGGAATCAAAGCCTCAAAGACCTTACAGTTTACGTGAGTGCTAAGATTCCTACTGATAGTTTGCAAATTTGAGCGTCTTGTTGGTCAGTATAAACCTATGGCTGGGTATGAGAAGACACCAGTAATTATACTATATGCCATATAAAGACATGAACAAAATGTGCATCACCAAACTGAGCAAAAAGGGACTGGACAATAAATGCTCAAAAGAAGCGAAAGCAAAGAATATATATATATACATATATGGAAATAATGGCAGTCACAAAAAGGAATAAGAATCCATGATATCGAAGAACAGAACTACTGTAATGTCACTGAACTTAAACGTCCAAAAAAATTAATCAATAATAAAAATCTAATCATGACATCCAACTTGAAACTAAAAGTTTGGAGTTCTTGACAATCCTTCCATTTTGCACTTTCTACAAAATTGTAGAGCAGTAAAGGAAGTGCTCCCCAAACATCTAATCCAAAGGGACAACGATAAAAAATGGCTCACAGATCCACAATATACTATAGAAAGAGCACAGGTTACTGGCAATGGGTCATTTCTTGGATCAAGTTGTGGGTGATAAGGATCTTCTACAACATAGCAGTCTATAAGGCAACAATGACAACAACAGGGGAAAAAATAAGAAAATTTACTTGGCATAGGGCCATAGGTTGCGTTTTTGGATATACAAAGGAGGTTTGCATTCTCCTTTTTCTATTGTGAGAAGAAAGATTGAGAACCTAGTCCTCAACAAGCCTAGGAACTGAAGGAGCTACTAGGTCATCAGCAAAAATCTTTTTATTTTGATAGAAAACAAAATATATTAAAATCAAAAATCAAAAATAAATCAAGAAGGAAGAGATTTCCTTCAGAAAGAAATAAAAAATAAAAACAAAAGCAACCTATATATAGCTCTAGAGTACCAAAAAATGCCATCACAATACCAACAGTATACCCAAATAGCTATACCAAACCTATATCGAAATCTATACACGCCAAAGCGGTATAAGAGATCAAAAATGACCAGCCTCAAAAGAGGAAGAAAATGCCCTCTAAAATATTGAAGCGTAGCGGCTCCCCTCTCTGCCAATTCATCTGCCTTTCCATTAGCACCCTTGGCCACCCACTTTGCTTGTATATGTAGCACCCCTGCCAAGTTCAGGATTTCTCTAATGAAATGAGTAAATCTCCATGCATCAATTGTGTTAGATCTCAAGAAACCCACAACATTGGAGGAGTCACCCTCCACCATAATGTGAGAAATTCTTAAAATTGACACTTCTCTTAGTCCTTCAATAAGAGCAAGCAACTCAGATTTCAAAGCAAAAAACTGGGCTTGTTGAGAACCTAGTCCTCAAGGAAAAAGATTTTTGAGAACCTAGTCCTCAACAAGATCACCAAAAAACTGGGCTTGTTGAGAACCTAGTCCTCAACTCCTCTCTAACAAGATCACCAAAAAACTGGCTAGCACCACACAAGAGCAAGGAACCATACCACTCTCTCCATCCTGCCGAGGCCACCAAAAGAAATCTTCAACATGAATGTAATGCCAAAATGAGAAACCCAACTCAATCCATTGACTCACTGTCCCTTCTACACATCACACAAATATCCCGGCATCACACTTTGCTAGGTCTTCTCAGTTGCAAGTTATCATTAGTATTAACTCTTTTGTGGGCAACAATCCAAGAAAAGGCTTGTGCTGTGGGGGGAGCTTTGGCTTGCCAAATCAACTTGGCAGGAGCAAAAGAAGTTAAAGCCTCTGACTCTCTGAGAACATGAAAAAAGGAATGGGTGGAAAACTGACCACCACTTTCAACACATGAACATCTGAAATTTCACACTCAAGTTTCTTTCAAAGTTAAAATTCCACAAAAGAGAAGAAAAATTAGCTGATGGACCCACAAGATCACAAATAGGACACCACTGAGAAGATAAATAATATAACCTTGGAAAAGATTCCAAAAATAGTTTTTCGACCCTACCACAACTCCCAGAATCGGATCCGAGAGCCATCACCAACAATAAATCTAGTATGAGAAGAGAAAACTGCATAAATCTGCGAAATGAATTTCCCTAGGGCTGCGATGCATTCTCTAGACACCAAATTAGCATTCTGACCATTTTCTTGGAGACCATATTTGTAAACCAAGTAAAAATTTGAAGGCATCTCCTTTCCCCATCCAAGATAATCCTCAGGATTCTATCCAATCTTTCATATACAAGAATAGCGAATAGTAAAAGACAGTAAATGGAAATAATTGATAAGGAGTTTCCACTCTAATATTGAAAGTTAATTAGCAAAATATGCTAAGGGATACATGGACAGCTTCCCAAGTGCTAAGCAACTTAATCAAGGAAGCTAAAAAAGTGCGCATTTAAAACTTCTCAATCACTAATCATGAAAACTAAATCTTGAAAATTTTGTAGACACAATTCAGGGAGTAACATTGTTCTCAATACCCTAACTTCCACAATCTCTAAGGAGGATACCATGCAATCATCAATCCGCCTATTCATCCAAATAGATCACATGATTGCAAGGTGTCTAGCAAGAATTAGACCTGCCAAGATGATATGTTACTAAAAGTTGAATTGGTTTTGATGGTCCCACTCACTCACATAGGGAATTCTGCATAGGACTTTTACAAAATAAGTAGAACTTTAAAAACAAAAAAGGTTGGCAACAAGAATATGGTCTCACTTTTCTAACTGTCTCAAAATTACAGATCTAGATTCATGAATGAGATTAAGCAAAGTTTAGCTCTTAACTTGATTTTTTTTTTTTTTTTTTTGTTTTTTTTGATGAAGTAATATTGTATTAAAAGAAAAAAGGCAAAATCCTAAGCCCACGTGAGGTATACAAAAGCTTCAAAAAAAAAAAAACCCAAAACAACTACAAAAAAACCAGCTACTATCACAACTGCAAACTACCTAAAAAATGATCAGCAGGGACCTTAAACTTCGGCTTTCTGAAGTTCCCCCAAACAAAAAGAAGACCTATAAACCTCTCTTTAGCTGCTCAAAAGAGATCTCACCCTTGGGAGAGCAATTCAAATAATTTATTACAAGTGATAATCAGACGAAAATGAATAAAATTTTAGTAAAAAATCTCTGACTAAACATCCATACTAGTTGTAGCCTTGAAACAAGCACATGTAAAAAAATGCAAAATAAGCAATCATAGAACTATATCATTTCTGTGGAGTACTCAAATTAAAATTGAGGTTCAATTCAAATATCCAAACAGAGAATTTAAAGGTAACTAAGGTATCATAGAAATGCCAAGTTCCTTCTTTTTTATTTTTTTTATTTTGGTGCTGAACAGGTGTGAAGGGATTTAGTTAAGATTCAATTCAAATATCCAAACAAGTCATGTCGAAGGCAATTTCCTAAGTGCCAAGAACCTAGGAAAGAAACTACAAGAGAGCGCCTAGATGAGGATGCTACACTAGGTGCTGTTCTCACTTTCCACAGAGCAAGGGACACATAAACAAGCTTCTCATTAAAGGTTTGTTTAGATCCAAAAGATTAATAATAAACTAAATACTTTATTCTAACTTTCATATTTTTGACTAGGAACATATCTTCAAGCGCCAAATAAGAACTATTGGGACTCAAATGATAACGACTCACACTTAAGGAATCAATGAGTTAAAAATTTTAAGAGGGAACAACTTCTTGTTAAATCCCAATTCTCCATTTGTCAAACATCTTTGCTAGACTGAGGGACCACAAAGCATTACTGGACATTCTTAATTGTGAAAAGAAAACATAACAATTATGTTAAGAAAACCAAGGATGGTAAAGCATTAAAGGATAGTGCTTTATCGAGTTTTCAATTTACAATTGACAAATCAATCATGATAACAACAAATAATGGAACACAAACCCTTAAACAGCCAAGCCAAAGGTTGCGAGATCATCCAATGCGATATGAGCCCAACAATTTACTAATACCCAGACAATGAAAAGTCCATTCCATCTCATGTACATAGACATAGGGTCAGACGCACAATGATTTACATGAAATGATGCAAAGAAAAAGGGCACTAACTAAATAAAAGCAAGTCTGCAATCAATGGGCAAAGCATGAAATGGATTACAGATCAAATTGCACAAAATGGGCATTAACAACTAGAAATTGTATGGCATTTAAGAAAAAAAAAATTTTCCCACTCACTTCTTGTGCCGCCGGCCGCGCTTCGGCCCCCACCCTTCGAGCTTCGCGACGGGGCATCCGCATCTCGCCCGAAACAGCAACACCGCCCTCCCATTTGGCGGCGCCATCTTCCTCAGCTCAGATCTCAGACACTCGTAATCTGGATTCCCCTCCGTTCCGCCCTTCCACGGCAACCTATCGATGACCTCCTTCGACACCCCCGATCTCAGACACTCCTCCGTCTGCAGCTGCAAATCGAACTCCATCGCCTTCTTTAGCCCCTTACACCCAGGCTTGTCGCACTTCCTCGACCGATACCCACAACAGGCATCGGTCGCGTAGAAAATCACCGCGAAGAATGCGAAGGAACCCTAAAGCATAGGGAATGGGGGAATCCCGGAAGGAGGAGAGAGAGGAAGGGAGGAGGAGCGAGAGGGACTGGAAGATGTAAGAGAAGTAGGAGGTGAGGAGGAAGGAGCCAGAGAAGAGAACAAGGATGAGGATGAGGATGTCAAGGGTGGCGGAGGGGGAGTGCTTGCAGAGGAGGGCGGTGTTAGGGTTTGAATTAGGGTTTCCGGCGGAGGGTTTTCTCGGTCGGTGATTGACGGAGGCGGCGGCAGAGGAGGAAGAGGAGGAGGGAGAGATGGGCATGGCGATTATGGAGAAGAGAAGATGGCGCATGTTAGTGAGAATGTGGTAATTTTTGGTACAGAGGTGTAGGTTAAGGGAGTTGGGAATGGTGGGTTTTGAGATTTGGGAAAGGGGGAAGAGGGGGGTGGCGCACGCTAGCGGACTGTTGAGGGTGAGGTGCGCATGGTTGGGAGTGAATTGAGCTCGACTCAACCACGCGCCTACAGAGAGAGTGGAATATATATACACATATATTTGTTGATTTATTTGTTTTATATGAATATTAAATGCTTTTTTTTTCTTTTTTCTTTTTTAATAAAAAAAACCTTTTTGGGTAAGAACTAAGAATATTAAATGAAAATTAAAATATGAAAACCCCCCACATCAAGGCAAAAGGATACCCCCTTTTATGAGTGTGTGGGTGAGGGGTGATTCTTTGGATCGCATCATGTTCTTTGTATAATGAAGTATCATGGGTTTCTATTTGATAATTGAATTAGATTTAATGGGTTAAGGTTGGTATAACTTGTTACATGAACTAAATTTGGTTGGACAATGAAAAAATTTATTAAAATACTTTAAAAATATGAAATTCAATAAGATAGTTGAAGTGCATTAAATTAAACTGAATTTTGATATAATTAACTAAAGTATTGGATATATTAGTATGAAGTATATGGATTATAAATAGGACCGACGTTTGAACTTTTAACCTTCTTTTCCTTTTTTTGAGAAAGAGATAAATACAATCATAAAAAGTAGGGCTAATGACTATAATACTTACGTTTCAATATATTTAACAATTTGGATTGGTTTTGCTACTCCCTTGTGTGAACATCTACCGACTAATTATATTTTAAGTGTTAATTGATGAGAAATAAATAAGGGTTCTGTTTTTTTCAACAAAAAAATAATAAATGAAAAAAAAAAAAAAGTTTCGATGACCATGTTGGCCAAACAAACAATAAAATAAAATATATATAAATATCAAATACAAGCGAAAAACAAAAAGGAAAATAATTAACCTATAAATTATAAGATAAGTGATATATTTCAGTAAAATTATTTTAGTAGTCAACATTGTTAGATCGTGACGTCTGTTTAAATCATTACATCTGTCTAGGATCATTCATAATAATTACATACAGACATGTAATAAATATGAAAACTCACAATCAACATCAACATCATGTATGCACGTCATTGAACACATAATCGTTTCAGCGTATTTCAATGCGTCTAAATAATAATGCTACTTACATTTGGGAACCACACAAACTGGAGATAAAGGAAGTTCCTGAATTGTACTTCACACAAAGTGGGGATTCGCTGAATAACATATAAAGGAGCGTGTTCATCACCAGTATGATGGATGAGAGTGGGTCTACACTTTTAGAGAACAACAGCGAATAGGTAGGTGTTTGAAAAAAAATTTCCATTATTGCCTAATCCTGTCTGATTTGAGTGGAGTTACTTCTGCCAGAGTAAGATCGTGATTCTCTGACCTCATCAACCAACCAACCAACCAACCAACACAAAATGGGCCACATCTTATTTTTACTACTTTAGGCTCTGTTTTAAGGTTTCGACTTTCGAAAGCAAATGGGTGACTTCAGCTATGCAATCCACAGATTAACGCATAAACCCATGTCTGGCCTTCAGCACACCCTTTATATTTCTTCCCAACAAGTCTCGTACATAGCCGTACAAGTTGGTCGGTAAAACGTGTAAGTGTTTAAATGATAAAATATATAAATATTCTTGTTCCATAATTGAATTCGGATTTTTGTTAAGATGATAATACTAAGGTGGCGAATGTAGTTT
Source organism: Liquidambar formosana (assembly GCA_039720395.1). Lineage (NCBI taxonomy): Eukaryota > Viridiplantae > Streptophyta > Magnoliopsida > Saxifragales > Altingiaceae > Liquidambar > Liquidambar formosana. The sequence continues at coordinate 7,125,273 of CM077822.1, forward strand.
TTTCCTTTTTCTTCAAAGAGAACTCAATAATTCTTTGGATTAAAAGTAATTCAATTTTTCATAAAGATGCACCATCAGGATTTGATGGTATTTTTATTTATTTATTTAAAAAATTCATAAAGATGCACCATCCGGATTATATGGTATTTAAAAATAGGGTAAATTACACTTTACCCCCTTCAATTTTAAGTTGATTTCAGCAAATCCTTCTATAATTTAAAACTAAACAGATAACTACACACATTTTGCAAAAGATGCCACTTTACCCCCCTTCGGGTGATGACGTGTCAGTTAAATGGATTGCCACGTGTCTTGTGCGAGGGGACAAAGTGTAATTTATGAACTATAAAAGGGTTTGCTGAAAATGGTTCAAACTTGAAAGAGGCAATGTGTATTTTACTCTTAAAAATAAAAATAAAAATAAAATACACAAAGGAGAACTCAATAGGTTCTTATAATAATTCAATTTTCACAAAGATGCACCATTCAGGTTGGATGGTTTTTTAGTCTTGTTAATTCAGAAAACTCAAAGGAGAACTCTTCAATGGGTCCTTGATGATCTATTCAAGGATAGTAATTCAAAATTTCATCATGATGCACCATTTAGGTTTGATGGTAAAATATTTCAGTCATACCCCACGTCGTATTATCCCTAGCTAGTACATACTAAGTACCTATACAATGATGGGTGAATCATTTTTTTCGTTGAGTGCTTTTTGCCCTTCCGCTCCTTGTAGCACTGTATAATTGATCCCTGAACCAAAATCATGGGTTTCCACTCAACTTTCAAGCATTACCTCTTCTTTTTCCTCTTCCCTACGTCCACCCCACCCCTGACCTCCACCCCACCCCTTAGCACCATACGAGAAATCTCATGCCTATAAATGGTTTTGAATTCAGTGATGTTTGGGCTCACTAGGGAAGTTTCAGAAACAATGGAATTGAAATCATGGAAACTTGAATTGTTCAATCTGTACATGCATTATACCCCCACTGAAGCAAAAAAGGTTATTACAAGAAGAACAAGCCAAAAAAAAAAACTCATAGAGATTATTACATTAAAGAAGCTCTATACCATCACTAGAAGATTCATACATCAACAGTTTCTGGAACCCAGCTATACCTCAAGCAGAAGACCTAAATGAATTCACGATTGGAGAAAAGAAGACCTAAAAGAACTCACGATCAGGGAAAACCAAAGGGGCCAGGAGGGACCAGACATACAATCCAGCAGTGACCCACTCGGTGCATATCCGAACCCAAACTGAAGTCCAACCAACATCTATCAGTTCTGAGCTCTCGGATGAGCTGGTCCACCCCGAAAGAAGCATGCCTGAGTACATGCTAGCCAGAGCAAATATCAGGTGGAAGAACGTATACGAGTAGCTAACTGGCCTTGCTTCTGTTTCCTTCTTTTCTTTCCCTTCTTTCCCTTCTTCCAATTCTTTCGATTCAAGAAGAGGTTTCTTCTCACCTGAAACCCAAGATTTAACAATATTTAGACTTTTAGAGGATATTAACATGCAATAACTTATCAACGAATACAAAAATCATCTATCATGATTTTCCATGGAATATCAAAACAAAAATTGGTTCACATTTTTCATTTTTTACTTTTTGTTTTTTTGTCCCTGCACTGATATTATTGCACATGAACCTGTCCAAGTTGTCTGTGATTTAAACAGACAGCAGCTCAGGTGGGTGATCCAGAAAATGCCCCTAGAACCTTATTTGGTATTTCCAAACACCACAGAGGGCACCTGTTTTATAGATGTCAATTGTCAAGAACATCTGTTTATCATGTTCCAGTGCGCCTAGCATACTATATCATGCAACTACAGGTGAGACTCGAGAAGCCACTGAATTGAACAACTTTACTATCTTCTGTACCAGGACCCAAGTAGCTTGACCTTTAACACTTCACCCATGAAATTCTTTGGCTGGTCAGAAATAAACTAACAAAGAAAGAGGACAAATAAGGTTATCGTATTTCAATCATGGTGCAACTAGACTGGTAAGATAATTGGTTAAGAATCTCTATGTACACCTTACCACATGGTCAAGGAATAACTTTGAATCATCATCTCGTAATAAGTTATAATCAAGCAAGGTTTAAGAAAGTTCTGCCTTTTGAACATCCAATTAGTCATATTGGCCTGCTTTAAGGAAATAGATCTTAATTTCAAGAACATAAAAACATTGATGCATCTGAAAATTTTGAAAAGCTAAGAAGGGTTCAATGCAGTTTTGAGTACCTGACTTAGGTGAAGATGGTGGGGATAGAAATGTTGTTGAAGATCCAGCACGAAAAGCAGAGTATAGGACTGAGAGAACCGTTGTGACCATCCCGAGAAGAAGGGTACTTGTGGTGACTGCTTTGCTGTTATGGAGACCGTTGCACTCATAATCTTGAGGTTCACTTGAAAGACCAGTATAGCACACATAAGCACAATAAACGGATATCACTGAAGCGGGCAATAGGCTGCCGTTCACCTGTTGGCAATCCCCAATCAGAATCATCTTGAAAGTTATAAATTACATTTTTACTTCTTTTAAGTTCAATAAAGGGTGTGGCTATACTCTGCTACGACCCTCCCAACAAGATTCCAATTATATTGTGCCACATCATAGTATCAAATGTGCTTCCATCTTTTTACCTAGGGATATTCTTGTTTTGCACTATGGTGGAAAGAGGAGGAACCCCTCAACCATGATGTGACCTGATTTGATTGGTGAACTAACAAACCTAAGGCTGGCAGCCTCATACCAGAGAAAAGTTTAGCCCTTTAGCAGGAAGAGACAAAGCTTTAGGACAATAGGTAAACAATGGATTAGGCACACACAAAACACATATCAAGTCCCATATTGTTACTTTTAGTACCACTCCCATGTATTGCCATGTCAACAATGAAAAGAGACAACGACCCACATCTGATGGTTTTAGAATATCACATATCTGTAAGTCTATCATGATTTGATAATTTTAGCCATTCAATTTGAATCTAGTTCTCTTGGTGGCTTAAAATGTGTATAATGCTGCAAACATTATGCAAATCAGATGATTAAAAGTTATCTAATCATGTTAATATTTTGCATATCGATCGCTTAAATGGGACTATTGATTAGCACATCCCAATTCATTCCTTTTTCTTTCTTTTTTTACCTTTTGGGTGTGGTTTTTTTTTTTCTTTTTTTTTTTTTTTTTTGGGGGGGGGGGGGGGGGGGGGGTGTGGGGGGGAGGATCCTAACATGGTCACATGCAAGTGCAGAATTTAATGGACGAAGCTCACCTGAAGGAGCTAAACCTACGCATAATATCTTAAGGAAGCTGAGAGCCATTCCAGTAGTGTTGGTGGAAGAATTTTATACGGATTTTGGAATTCAATTAATTCAAATATATATATGATGGATTGATGGCATAAATTATTAATTAATTAATACAGAATACTATCTTTGAAAAGAAGTATTATTAGAAGAGAACCTTGTCCCAGCTTCACCACTTTTAAGCTTCATAGATTACCTAGGGCTGCTGGTAAACATAATGGTCAATTAAAAAAAAAAAAAGCTTTTAGAATTTTATAGAAATCAACCTTTCTATCACAAAATTTTACCCAATATATCCTCCTCTTAGCCTAAATCATTAATTTGGCATTGTTCTACATAAATTTGCAATTAAATCCTGAAAAATATGCAAATCACTAAAATCATCAAAACGATCTTTTATTTTTTTCAGAGAGAGAGCGAGAGAGAGAGAGAGAGAGATCTTTTGAGGTCCAGGTTTGCAATGTTGGAAGATATTCAAGTCAAAAATTCATTTTAATTATTTTAAAATGAGGATAAATTAATTAAATTCACAATTTGAACTAAAATGACACTTGGTGGATAAACGTTTGTGAGAACTGAGAAAAAAGTAGAGGCAAGAAACTAATCACACATGAAGCATTTGTTAAGATTCAATACCAAGTTCCCAATTCACAAGGTGACTGAAATTTCATAAGTTTCCCTTCTTCATAGTTTCATATAACTAGTTGTTCTACAGGATTGACATTTTTGTGTCTATTCTCCTTCATTTTAAACTTTTTACCCATTCCCACTAAGAGGATTATTTTCATCCCATACCCGGCCAATAAATCAAACAACTTCCTGATGTAAAAAAGAAAACGACAAAATTAGCCTCAAACAAATAACACTCTTATGTGTCAGAGTATGATCTGCATGAGGCTCAAATGACTGTAGATTCTTGTCAATGATAAAAACAGGGAACAATTACGGATAATCTGGTCAATTTAAGTCTTCATGTAATGACAGTTGGATCCTTCAAGAAGGCCATATTATGACGAGAATCTACATATGGGGAAGATGGATATAAATACATCTACAAAAAGAGGCATAAATGAGAAAATATATCCTTACGCTTGGATGTAATGCAATAACTGCAAATGAGAATGCAAGAATCATGGTCATGACAAGGAAGAAGACGTTCAGACCACAGTCATAGCCAGAGGGATTGAACCAAATGAACAAAATTCCTGAGATTGTAAATGCTGCAAGGTAGCATCCAATTGATACAACAAGTAGAGCAATATACCTAAAAACACCCATAAACAAGGTTACAAAATCGAACAAAAGTAAGGACAGTGAAAATGATGACATATAGGACTTGGACAAACCACTTCTGTTCGTCTTTTGCGACCCATGCATCGTTCCACGAGTGTGTACAGTCAAGTAATATAATCACTTGAACCAGTAAAAATAATCCTGCCCCAAATTTTGATAGAATTCCTGCAAGTACAGTAATTCTGCAACGATAAATAGAAGATTTGAATAGTTACATATCAAATTTGAGAAATGGAAGCAAGTTGCCACAAATGAGGGAGAGAATCATGATTGAAGAGAACAAGTAGGTTGCCCCACAACCCCAAAAGTGGGGTGTACCACGTGCAATCTGCCAATAAGTTGGTGAACCAAGGAAATGGTAGATCCTGAAATTTCAAAATCTGCCTGTGTATGCTGTACAGGAGATTATGGAATAACTTAGCTTTATGCATAAGGACCATAAATAATGGAATAACTTTATGTATAAAGACCATATATCAGGAATGATGAAACCAGTCCTCATTTCTATACTTCATCATGAAACTATATTGAAATCCACCTCCTGCAAAGCGGACTATTTCCAGAGTTGTTTTTGGCAGAATCCAGAGCCATTTAATGCAGATCATTCAACTCTTCAATTAGAAGCATTTGGAAGCAGCCAAAATGGCTTTGGAAATAGCCCTTCCTTACTGCTGATATGTAAAACGCAGACACATCAATACAAGGTTCGCATGATCCTCTGTTATATCCAGTAATAGAAAAGAGGCAAAAGATTTTAATTGTAACGAAGATTACAATTTTTTTTTTTTTGGGGGGGGGGGGGGGGGGGGGGGGGGGGGGGGGGGGGAAAGGGGAAGGGGGAAGGGAACTGACCGTAGATTGTGATGATGATATTTGGAACGAAAAACATGAGGATGATGACCAAAGCCCAGATTACCATCTTTGCAATCCATCCGCCGTGGTGCCAAGAATCACGTCTGTCATTTTGGTCCTTTATGCCAATCATTATAAGGGCAAGTACTGTGAAAAACAGGAAATTCCCCAAGCTCACACGAAGAACTGCTTGAATTTGATACCATTCCTTTGAATGAGTATGAGGAGATGTGTTTATCCCTGTAAAAAATATCAGATCAAATTCTTGTTACCGGGGAAGTATATATCATCTCAATTAACTAGACTGGGCTGGGACTACATAAAGCTCTAGAAAATTTCAAGGTTGCACACATATTCTGTAAAAGAACCGCCAAGACAAACCAGCACCATTTTTTTTCTCTCTTTTTTCTTTTTAATTTAAAAGTAATAGAAAATTATTATATTTTGATTTGTAGAGAACGTTTACATTTTCCAACATTTTCCTTCTAAAGGAATAATCCAGAGAGACAAAAACATTTCAAGTATTGTCCCACAGCAACGGGACCTCTATTAGACTATAGCTTTATTCCCAGGGAAATTTGCATTGGCTGAAGCAAACAATTTCATCCCCTAAAAATTTCAGCTTTAAATAGTTGGAAATTTTGGGCCTTTATCAACCAATTAATACTGCAGCCATCTGCTCAAGATTGAAATTATCATTCGACCTGAAAATCATGATATAGAAAAGCAAGGTATTCTTCCACACCCATGTTACCAGGACCTTTTGCTTTACCCCGGAGTCCCCATGTCAATGCGGCACGATATGGGTATGGGCATGCTTATGGACACTTCAAAACAATGAAAAGTATTCAGAAAGCATACGAATCCGACACTTGGATGTGCACCCGCACTTGACACCCATACCCAAGTTTATGAAACGTAGTTCCACATTAAACGAACCCTCTATTAGACCAAAACTTTATACCCATGGAAATCCATTTCAGTCAAATTAGTAATTTAATCCAATTAGAGACAGTTTCAATGGCCCATGAAAATTGCATGGCTCCATTAGTTTTTGCATGGTAATTGAAGTCAGAAATCATCATTTAAAATGGGTCCGTTAAGAAAAATTGGGGTTTCCACCACAAATGACGGTATAAGATCAATTTTAAGATTTCTTGAAATGCCACCATTCCAAATTCTCACAGTCATTTGTAATGGTAGCTGCCATTTTCTGTTATGGCCCCATTCATGATAATGAATTTGTATATAAAAAGCAATGAGACAATTCAATATTCAAGGGAATTTCAAACGGGCCTATAAAAAATTGGTTTTAAATAGTGCAATTGTGGGATTCAAACGGGCCCCAAAAATATTGGCTTTACATAGTGCCTTTGAAACTTCATGTCATAATTTGGTACTCCTACTGTCTATTGAATGTAGGATCATCATGCACCTACCAATAAAGACCTTTTCTTTGTACTTCTTTTTTTTCAAAAAAAAAAAAAAACTCATTTAGCTGAATAAGTTGAAATTATAACATAACTTCCAAATTACTAGTAGAAAATATTCAGCCAAATTACCGCGCAGCATAAATTTTCATACTCTGGAGAAATTTCACCCCCAATTCAATTCAAGGTGCCCGCCCAAAATCCGAATTCCCCCCTGAATCACATGTCAATCATCTTATATCCCAAGTAAATACACTCTATCGTATCAAACAACAAAAGCAAATGAATCCCATTTCAAGTTGGGTCATCTTTCATCCATAATTTTATGCATCATCAAACACTCGCAGCTAAACGAACCAATAATAAATCAAATACCCAATTGCAAAAAGTTTACCCAAAAGAAAAAAAATATATATGAAAAAGGGGATGTGAAGAAGGATGGAACTGACATGGGATTTTCTCGATGAGAGGAGTTCCAACTTCCCTGAGAATCCACGATACGATTAAGGATCCGCCAAACAGGCCACAGTAAGCGAGTCTAGCCGAACGTTTCGAGATGCCGGAGGCTACACAATTGCAGAGACCGCAGGTCGAAGCTGAACAGCAAGCCAATAAGCACGACATCTCTCCCTACTCTCTCTATATTTCTCTGTCTCTACCCTCTAGCTCTATCTCTCTGTCTTTCCTTACCATGTGAAGAGGTGGAGCGTGGACTGTTAGGTAGGAGAGAAGATGGACAGGTTCCAGTACATTCTATCTGCATGCGTTAATATTTTTTGAAATTCTTTTACTTGTGACAGAGCTTGGAATAAGCCTCCTATTTGGGCCTTACGAGTCGGAAGTTACGACTGTAAGCAGGATAACACGTCTCCTTCTCTTAAAGGAGACGGTTTGGACAGGTGGTTGTTTTCATTTTATTTTATTTTAAGAGGAAGGTTATTGCACCACTATAAAGTAATCTAAATCATTCATTAGTTTATATTTTTTAAGATTTTATGAAAAATATAAGAAGTTTTTAAGAAAACTAGTTATATTGTTCATTAGAAAACATCGTTCTGAACAACTTTGTAAAATGAAATTTTTCCAAAATCTATCATTTAAGCAGACTTTTTGATCATTTACAATCTTTATCTCATTTTCCATGAAAAATGGTCAAAAAGTGTACTTAAATGACAAATTTTGGAAACAAATTCTTCTACAAAGTTGTTCGGAATGATGTTTTCTAGTAGACTACGTGATTAGTTTTCGTAAATTTTTTTTTTATATTTTTCATAAAACTTAAAAAATACAAATTGAGTGGGGGGTTTAGAGTATTTTATGTGGTGGCAATAGCCTGACTTTTTTTTTCTTTTGAATATTTTTTTTCTTATCAGTAAAAGGAATATTCCTTTCCTTTCTATTTTCTATTTTTAATGGTCTTATTTTTTTGGATGTTTTAAAATTAGTTACATTTAAAAAATCAATAATTATTTTTATTTGATTTCCTAACTACTCTTTAACAAGTATTTTCTATTTTTCTAATGTTTTGTATACTTACAAGCAAAATTAAAATGTTAAAACATATGTTGATGTAAGAGCAATTAATAAGATTCTCTAAAAAAAAGTTTTTTTCTAAAGGGGTAATCAATTAGAAACGGAGGACGCGAAGTATCTTATTTTGTAACTCAAAGATTTATTAGATGTTATTTACTTATTTTTTATATTAGGTTCTCTTTTGAAACAGACCCAAAAAGGAAAAAGAACTAAAAAAAATATTGGACCCATGATTTTTGGAATTTTATGCCCTAATAAGCAAAGGTATTGGTTTTACTTTTACTCAATTTTTAGATTAATTACCAAATACCAACTAAATTTATCCTCAACCTTATTTGAAGCGGAAAAAATAAAATGTGACTCTTTATAATGTGTTACGACGAAAACCAATTTTAATCACATGATAAAAAATAAAAAATAAAAAATTAAATGAATTGATCTTTTAAAGATAAAGCACATGTAAGTAAGATTCCTCTTCTCACCATTGTTGAATGTTGGCAGAAGGTTATAAAAAAAAAAATGAAAAAAAAAGGTGGTGGTTTGGGAGTGACATGTCTAGCACAGATTGGTACAGAATCCTGCAAAAGTCTTTGCTAATTCTCTAAAGAAGGCCTCTATTGGCACCCAAAAACTTGCTTTTAATCTCCCCACTTATTTTACATTTTAATATTTTATGAAAAATATATAAGGTTTTTATAAAAACTTATCGCGTGTTCTATTAGAAAACATCATTTTGAACAACTTTTTAGAAGTAAGTTCTTCCAAAATCTATCGTTTGAATGGACTTCTTAGTTATTTATGATGCAGACATTATAAATAGCAAAAAAGTCTACTTTAAACGATAGATTTTAGAAAAACTTTCTTCTAAATAGTTGTTTAAAATGATGTTTTCTAATAAAACACGCCATTAATTTTTATGAAAATCTTTTATATTTTTCATAAAACCTTTAAGTTGAAAATAAGTAGGGGATGAAAAGCAAGTCTTTGGGTGCCAATAGAGTCTCCCTTCTCTAAAAAGACATTTTATGGTTGTGAGGCTGGCCGGCCTGACCTCAGGCCTAAATCAGCCAGTTCAGGCCTGATCCAGAGTCAGATAATACATTTCAGGGAACGGCTAATGCAACCCCTCAGAGTCTGGACCCAAAATTGATCGAACCTTAAAAACTGCTTCTCTGCTCGGCCCTATGGCCTAATAATACACGTCCAAGCCGGCCATTTCAACTGAAAGCCAAGGATTCCCCGAGCAATAAAGGGGTCCAACTCTTCACTTGATGCATTCATTTGGGGGCTTATCTTACTAGCGTCTTTAATGTCCATAACAAGTTTTTGTGCATGCACAACTACATAATCCTACTGGCACGCATATGTGAAAATAGGAGAAAGAAGACGACCAAGATGAAGACATTATAGATAATGCATTTTATAATTAGGACCTGTTTACTCATTCAAATGGAAATTAAGCAATTATAATTAAATAATTCATTTTGTGTCCTATTATTATTTTTTATTAACTATTAAGGGTATCATATCCCAAGTATTATTCTTGCATGGTTTCAACTTAAACCAATCCTCCAACGACTCATGTGAGATGTTTCATTATATCGACAAGTACGTAGCAATAGTTACGAAGAGTTGAAATAATGACATCTGAAAAATACATTCAAGATTTGATTACTCGACTAACCCCACCTACGCTTATTTCATATAACATCAATGACACAAATTCATCACATTAAATGAAACTATATTAAAAAGTTGGAGCCATTAATGAAAAGCCACTATTTTAAATTCCCTCTAATCTGTGATTGCGATCATACATTGAAATTGTGTAATTTATATTTGGATGCTCAAACGGATCCTTAATTTATTCAAAATATAATAGCAGTTCACTTTAGAAAACTCTATAAATGCTTTGAAAGGTAAATTCAACATGATTAGTTAATTTTCATTGCAAAAGCTGTAGATTTTTAGGATTAGTTTGGAAAACAGTCTCAAAAATCTAATTTTCCAAAGAAATCAAGTAACTGGTACAACAATTGTCACCAAATTATCCCCTCCCTCCCCCCCCCCCCCCCCCCCCCACCTCTTTTCTCTCTCTCTCTCTCTCTCTCTCTCTCTCTCTCTCTCTTCCATGATGTTTCTTAAAAGGGAATGTTGTGATTGTGGTGTCTCAGTTAGTCACATCCACCACTGAAGATAAACTAATGCTTCCCCACATTATTGTACTTTCCAAGACTTGCAAAATGCAACAAAAAAGAAGACTGCCCACCAGGTTGGATTTTTATTTCCTTTTCCACTTTCAGGTTCGATAAAATCAAAGCACAACATTCCAATGGTTGAAGTAAGTTGTCCCCAGGATGCTAATACTCTCTATTTACTGGCTATCACGGGTGTCCCATGCATAGTCATAAATTGGACACCATCCGTGTGCAGTCTCTATGTGTATGGCCCTCATTGGTCTTGACTAAGCTTCTTAGTGGGGGGCCAAAACTCATTCCCTATACCATCTGAGGGTGGTGGACCCATGTAATTTGCTGGATCTCAGTTACATTATCCTACAGGTCCACCCTAGATTTATGTGATATTAAAGATCTTATCCTTGAAATCTTTTGCTTTAAGATAAGCTAAGAGCCTTTCCCTGCCCATCTTTAACATGGCATTGAGACATGATTTGATACGTGAAATGGACCTTGATTAGAAGCTCATGATAGCTGACTTGGGAGCTAGGGTATGTGTGATATACTTTTTTACCCATTAAATATTAATTTCCATAGGGAGTTAATAACCAATATGTCCCTAGAGAGGTGGTGATATTAGTGCTCTTATGAGGGTCATCTTGAATGAGGCTAAGGTCCCTTTTTGGGTGTCCAAAATGGTCACTCTCTCTCTCTATGACCCATTAAATTAATCAGTTGATATGTTGACCAATATAATTAATGTGACCCTAGAGAGGTGACAATGTGACATTAGTGCTTTTGTGAGGTTCATGTTGAATGTGGTTGCAAGGTCCCTCCAGGGGTAACCAAAATGTTCTCTCTCTCTCTCTCTCTCTCTCTAGAAAAGGGAAAAAATGGTGTTACAAAAAGATGATGTGGGGTTTGGTAGCCATGGAAGATAAGGTTTCATGTTTGGTACTTTGCAATTAAGTGCTTTAATTCACACCGGCGGCAATGATCAGCGGCCGCACTGTGATAAAAGCCCACCACCATGTTGAGAGGCTGTTTACGCTAGTTGAATTTGGAGAGAGAAAGCGTGCGCACTGTGACGTGGGTGCGCTAGGAGGGTACAAGTGGACCCATGACAAGACATGCAAGTGCACATGTGGATCCAATTAATCTGGCTAGTAGAATCTCATGACAAGTCGATCAGATTGAGATCTCAATAAATTAAGGCCTCAGCCCAAGCAAGCAAGAGGTGTAGTGCAATTGGGGATCGGCAAATGGGAAGCATGGGTGGGAGATATGCCAAGTGGAAGAAGAAGGTGAGACAAATGAGAGGAAAGCTCTACATTATGAGGGTGTGCATATCTATGCTTCTATGTTGGCACAAGTACTCTTAGAAAGCCAAATGTTCTTTGTTTTCACATTTTTAGGTAGCCATAGAACTGTTTTATCGGTTCTGTTTCATCTTCTTTTCACTTTGTTGGGTTATTAGCTTTTCTATCAGTTTGTACATGCTCCATATTTGTAGAGAATTATTGGGGTATAAGAACAAAACCCTAGGAATGGGAGAAATATAACACTGTACGACCGGCTTTCTTAGAAATTTAACTTTGTACAAACTCTCTCTCTCTCTCTCTCTCTCTACATATATATGTGTGTGTGTGTGTGTGTTTCATGGATGAGAATTTATCCACATGTATGGCTGAGTTCAAAAACAAAATTTTTTGGACCTCTTTAAGCTGGTGCATGCACCTTACACACTCTGGATCAAGCGTATGCGTGTACATCCTGCATGCAGGTTTGCACTTCTGTTACCCATGCATGCATGCTCCTGAGTTTCTTTCTCCGTGTAGAAGCATAGTTGTTGTTAATCAAAGGAATAAAAAGTAAAAAATTTCCTGGGTACGCTTGAAGTGGTGAATTCATCAATATATGCTATTATATTTACCGCCACCCAATAGAATGGAATTGAAGAGATACATAACATTATGCAAATTGTTTGTACTTATTTCATTGTTATTACCAGCTTTTTTCTGGTAGCCATTGGATTTTTTAGTTTATTTTTATTTTGTCAAAGAAAGGAAAAGAAAAAGAAATGTGTGTATTTACTTTGCAATATTTGGCTAAAGCATAAGAAAATACTCTGTAAGCTAGCAAGTAAACAAATAAAACCAAAAATAAAAATGAAAATGAAAACATATATTTCAACAATAATTTAGCAATAAAAATAAGAGAAGAATGAAAAATGAAAAAAATGCAGAGCTCATTGAGCTAGGTCACACCCCAGTGTCAAAATAGATTTATATGTAAAAAAATGTAATTATGAGTCACTCAATTTGAGTTTGTTCAATCTTTGATCCCAGCTGGGTAAATTAGAATTTGCACGGACAATGTCAAGGATGGATTTAAGCCCATACTGTGTGAACTGGCCTGAATCACTTTTCCAGGAGGATGGGCTGATGGACCTTTCTCTGGCCCAGCCCATAAGAAGTTACGGTACCAGGGAAGGTTTCATTCAAGACGGAATTTATCCCTAATTGTTTTGTAATGACGCATTCATATTCAACAGCAAACCAGCGTTCAAAATGCATTTGTTTCTCTGAACAATGAAGCTGCCCATGAGATGGCCGAAATGGGCACTTGGCAATGATTTCTCTGGTTATTTAGATGTTGATAGATTACTAGTAGCTGTGAAGAGAGTCTGCTTTAGAGATGTTTATAGTAGGTTTTAACTTTTACTTTTCTTTCCTTGTTATTTTGTTTGTTTCTCCTGGTTTTCTAGCGCAAAAAAAAAAACCCTACTAATTTGATGTTCTTTTTAATTAATGGAAGATTTTATTTTTTATTTTTTATTTAACAATTAACAAATTTAGTAATTAGTGTCCAATGCAAGTGTGAACACAAGCAGAGCAAAATTTTTTGTTCGTGATTGGTTTCAACTTAGAAACGTATTAAGAACGTACCGTCTTAACAACACCATCCAAACACATCCCCGAATTTAGGGTGCAGTGGGTCAGATTTGCTATCCTAAACACAATGGGACAAATTACAGCCCTAAAGACAGACAAAGGTGGCCTTCTACTAAGGATAAGTATAATAACAAGTCATTTTCCAAAGAGTTGACAGGGCAGACAAGCTCTAATGCCACGGGGTCTGCCTTGCCATGTTTTACTCACAATGGGGACGCTACCATGTTGGCCCAATCAGAGACCAACAATTGTCACCCACCACAGATTGTTCTCTCACACATCTTCACAACCTCAGTCTATATAAATCCATGCCCCCATAAGCTTTTCCTAGAGCCAAAAAAACCTTGAAATCTAAACCCATCAGAATTCTAGGTCCTATACTCTTACCAGCTATCTTCTTCATGAAAATGGCAAGACACTCGTCTTCGATGCAGATGCCAAAGCTTCAGTCATGGCAACGGTGTTCAAGGCACATACGGGAGAAGCGAGCACGTCTTTACATTATATGGAGGTGTGCTGTGATTCTAATACGGTGGCAGGAGTGAATTTAAAGGTGGGGTGGTGATGATGAGGCTCAGGATTTTTGAGTTTGGAGGATGGATCAAGCGAGGCCAGTGGTACAACCATTGAATCACTGACCAAATATGTTTTGTGTTGGGGCATAAGATCTCCTTTGGGAGTTGGGGTTGATCATTTTAATGGCAAATTATGCACTCCCAGCGAGTTCCTGGTCAGGGATAAACCATAAACCAACAGATATGTATGACATAAAAGCTGATGTTGAATGTGATCCTCTTCCAATCTTAGCAGATGTGTAATTGTGTAAAGGTACATATTTAATATGAAGTTGATGCTAATGTAATACCTTGGGAGCCTCTCTCTCTCTCTCTCTCTCTCTCTCTCTCACACACACACACACACACACACACACAAATGAAGTTAAACTAACACAAGTAACTCAGCAAGGCACGGTGACGTCACAATCCAGTAATACAAGCCCCACCACCATGTTGAAACCCTTAATTTCTTATCAAAACTCCTGAATCTCATTTTTACAAAACCAAACACAGCTCAAGCCTCAGTGGTTCAATTCATTTCAATCAATCTGGAAAGTGTATTTGTTGGTAAAATACATGCATAGCAAATCACCTCAACAAACTTCAAAAATTACAATAAATTGCACAACTTTTTCTCTCTCCATTGTAAAAATAAAATACCTCTCTCCTCATGATCATCAAAATCAGCACATAATGAGTTGCACGGCTACACATTTATTTCTTGTTCGCAATAGGAGGTTCAACAGGACTCCCTTGTAACCTTGTTGAATTTGGATCATCCTCCACCTTCTTTATGGTGAGCCCGTGCTTACTTTGGCTTCCCTGAGGAATTATAACAAAAGAAGGATAAGAAGCTTCAGCCATGGTGAGAATTAGTTGTGCAGTGAAAGGGAGAAGTAGTAGTAATAATAATAATAAAGTTATCAGGAAGCCTTTTACAAAACTAAATCTTAATCATTAGAAATACTTCTAGGTTTGTCTCACTAAATTTAAAGTTAAGGAATAGGAGAGAGTGAAAATCCAAATCTCAGTTGATTTAAGAGATCAAGAGGGGCAGTATTTGACAACAATGAGAATTGTCATTTTACATCCATTCACTGTCCACATGGTGAATGCAAAGAGAGCACCACCAGTTAATCCCCATGTTTTTGTAAATGCTTATAAATGGTAGAACACAAGAAACTATTATATCATATCGACAGATAATGGTTGGAAACATTAGCCACTATTTTATTACAAAGGCTGTAATTCTGCCCTTTTTTAACTACTACTAAATATTATTTAATGATATCACATTATATTTGTTCATTTATAGCTAAAATTTTAATCTTTTGATAATAAAGTATTCCAATACATCACGTTAGATATGATAACATAATGTCGTGTAATACATGCTTCATCCACAAGTGCACGCACACACATGTTCCTAATACACTCCTTTCCCTGATTTCGTTTATTTTTAAAAGGAGCCTAAGATACAATTTGTGGATATTGTTTCAGAACAAATGAATATAAATTTCGAGTAATCCAGATGATATCCCATCACATGGAGAATAAGTCTTGCATGTAGACCAAACTCTTAACAATTGCCCTTTTTTTTTTCTTTTTTTTTTTTTTTTTGGAAAAAATGCTCAACAATTAAATAATATATAGTATTTGAGTTCATGTTAGAATGCTGATAAAGATGATGCAATAACACAAAACAAGAAAAATATATTGGGTAAGACATTATTCACTTACTGCTCCCTTCAACCTCCGAACTGATGGAAGTCGTGCTACTGATGACGCAGCAGCAGCTGCAGCAACACGTATCCTGCACAAAGAGGGGAAACCATCCATATATTTTTCAGCATTCATTTTAAATATTGCAACTAAACACTCCAAAATTCAATCCTATTGTACCTTTTATGTACATCGATATATTCATCTGTTTCATCCACAATCTCCTCCTGCATAGATGAAGAGAGTTATCACCATATTTGGCAACTGAAAACCCATAAAATGAAAAGGAGTGATACCGATAGCAAGGGATAAAGGGACTAAGAGGATTACCTGCAGAAGTTCTTCAAATACATCTTCCAGGGTGATGATACCAATGACTTCACCATCTTCAATATCCTCTGATAAATGAGGCAATCCATTTGTTGATGCATCACTATGTTGAGAAGAGGCTTGCCTGCCTATAATGGTGGGCCTTGAAGCTTTCTCAATGTCAACAATAACACTTTCTGATTTTTCATCCTGCTTAGATAGCAAAGGAGTAGTTAATTCAGAATCCCCACTGATGACTTTGTTTTCATCAGGAATTTCTTCATCCACAATAGGTGGAGGGTTCTTGCTTTTCCCTTTAGCCTTCACCACAGCAGCCATATGACTGCTACCTTTTTGAAACTCGTTCAATATATCATATAGGGGCATATCTGCTGGAACCCTGGGGAAATGTTCCACATATGAACACTTTAGATTCCATGCTAAAGTTCTGAAAAAGAAAATATACACGTATACAAGGATAAACAAGCACACCGTGGAATTCTCCGGATGGAAACAGCACTGACTGGGGTCTCTGTTTCGGCTCGTACAGTTAGAAGACTTTTTACCTGCTCCCAATCAGGGTGGGTCGAGAAGGGAGGGGGGGGGGGGGGACCGGAGAAAACATAATCAACAAACATATGAAAGCAAGCACACACATTTATCACATAAAACTCAATGAAAGATTTAGGTTCAAACACCCACCAGTAGAAGTCCAATGATATTTTTTGGATTCCCAGAATAGACAGGGACTCTGCTATGACCCCGAGCAAGAATTTTTCCCATTGCCTCCCTGAAAAGAAGAAAAAATGAAAAACACCTCATGTACCTTTATTCTAGATTTCACTTCTCATAAGAGTACAAGAACTAAATTACAAAAGGAATGTTCATTTTGAAAAACTACCATCCAAACAAACTAGTCAATGTTTCATTTGCATTGCATGCTACATACGAGATTAAATGAAACTTATAACCTCCTATGAATGAAAAAGTGTACATATACCCAAAAAAAAGAATATAACAAACTTCTTAAGGTCATTACGAATGGAAAAAAACATAAATTTTCTAGAACTTTTTTCAAAAGTGAATGTTATATTGAATATGATGATTATGATGATGATGGCGATCATGGACAACCGTATCAAGAGATGCTTTAGAAAGAAAAAGGTTTTAGGAGGAAAAAAAAAGGATAAAGGTTTTAGGAAAAGCAACATTAAAAATCTATAGAATGCATCATAGTAAAACAAGGAGTGACCATTTTGGACCAAACAACCATGAGGAGGGAGATATTGTAGAGGACCTAAGGACATTCCTGTGTCAAACATGACATGACATGGATTAAGGTATGGCTGTATGGGATATGTGATGAACACAACAACTGTTGGACATACACTCAGGCATCTTCATCAATTGTCAAGTGAGGTAAAAACAAAAAATGAAAAAAACAAAAACAAATTCTTAATTCGCTAAAGTTCCTTCAAATACTTTTTCTAATGATTTTCTTGCACTACATGACTAATAAATACAAACAACAATATTTTCCATTAGAATAAAAGCTGACATGATCATACAAGTTTCTGCAGTTGCAGGGTTGCTATTTATAAATAATCAGGGATTTAACTTTTAGCACTTAAGGTAGCAAAGACCAATGGATTAAACAGATTTCTTTCTAACTAGAGAATAACAGCAAAGATGAACCGAGGAGTGAAAAAATTGGAAATGGGAACAAAATTTTTAAGAAGCAAAACTTACCAGTCCAGTTTTGAATTAACATCCAAAGAAAATGTTGACTCAATTGGTGTCATAGCCTCCTCAGCAGTCTGTTCAACAAAATATAAAAGGGACTTTAAGATGCTGACTACAATTACATCAATTGTCTCAAGATTGTATGATGCATGATGATTAAACAAAAGAAGCCACTCTGGAGTATGATGCATTTTGAAACCATTTCTCAAGCATTATGAGCAACTTAAAATCAATGTTTTCCAAACTCAACATGAAGTGATGGCTTGTTTTAATTCAGATGCAGAGACTACCTAAACACCTTGGCAAAGAAAAGAAAGTACATAAATGAATTGAAGTTAAATTTTAATTGAAGGAGTATAAAATCATTCATTACAGTGGAAATTTAGCTAAGTTTGATAGTTTTGCATATTTCTATCCACCTTCCCTCGTGTGCAAAATGATAAAAACAAGAATAGAAAGAAAAAGAACATGCAACATCTTGGAAAGTCCCAGCTTCATTTCCAAATCTTTATTTTATGTAAAATGAAATGACTGTAATTTGGAAGTTCAACAATGAACTGTATATAAGCAAAAGTAAATAGATAAGTAAACAAATCCAACAATCAGTTTAATTGCAGCGTGTACCTTTTCAGTTAAATCCAGAGCCCCACTAATAATTGTTGTCTCATCATGTGTAAGTTCACCACCCTTACCAGCCTAAAAATGACAAGAATAATATATTATGGTATGAAGAAACAGCCAAGAGAACTTGTTGATATATTTTGGTAGTTTAAACTTTAAACATCCTGGAAACATTACATAGCAATACCATGTGGTAATTTTAATCTTTTATACATCAATTCTAAATGGATTTAGTTTACCTCCTGGCCGTGGATGGAGACAAGGGCTTTTAACTGAGCCCGCCTAAATAGCGCTTCATTATGCCCCAGTACCCAGTCAAGAACCTGGAACCACACAACACCACAATCTATAGCCACTATAACTTCTTAAAGTTTAGATGTAAATTATCAATTCAAGTTATCAGTGTTCATAAAACTGAGTAAAATTGAAGTATCAATCATTCTGGTGATAAGGTGCTGACTGCTGACTGCTGACTGATATTATATCAACAAAGGATATTTCTCCATTTTCTATTTTTTGCTGGACATAAAAACCGAAGGAAGCTTAAATTGAGTTCTTCAATTTGTATCATAAACTCATTTTCATACAAGTAACGACAAATATATAGACAGAGAAAAAAAAAAAAAAAAGGGCAAGTACAGCCCTCCCGCTTTCTCCATCTTATATTTAGTAAAAATAGTTGAAGTGATTGTAGCAGTATTGCAGAATTAATTGATCTTGATCTAGAATTCATATCATTTTAAAATTTGAAGCCAGTAAAGTACACAATAAATAACAAGGATTTAAGTAAGTAATGTTCAAATATGCAGTTAATGGCTAGCACCATCAACAGAAACAAGATGAGTCATAAGCCAGCATTTTTTTATCTTCTTTTTTTCCGATCAGCCATAAGCTATCATTTCTCAACTCTCCATAACAAAGCCTCATCTTAACTACTCGGGTCAGCTACACAAACCCTTTCCAGTCATTTCAGCTCCACCTAGAGTTATATCCACTACTAATGTAAAGGTTACCATGTCTTTTCTCACAGCCTCAATATACATTCTTTTCAGCCCTCTTTATAGGTTCATAACCTTGTGCTGCCTTCTTCACTCAGAACCATATCGCTCCATACTGGTGCAGTTACTGTCCTTTCCAATTGGATAAAGAATTAGAAGGATCTCAGTAATATTCATTCTCGAACATGATAACATCTAATGTATCTTGCATGGCACATTATTTTCTAGAAAGGACATAAGCATTTGTCCACCAACTAGTGTATTAATTTACTGATAAGAAAAATCAAAAGTTTGAAAAGTCATCCCAGGTTCATAAAGAATTAGAGAGATCTTAGTAGTATAGTAGAAATTACCTTTCCAATTGGATAAGCAATTGGATAGCAAATTATCATTAAAATACGCACGAGCCATACAAAATTTGCCCCAACAGCAAGTCCATATCTAGTGCATATTGCTTGTGGAATAACCTGACAAAACAAAGGTACTGGGGGATCAAATTCCATTTAGTTGATTATAAGTGGATGCGAAGGTTAAAGCTGAAGCAAGAATGTTTTGTAATGCAATGTACCTCTCCAAAAGCTAGAACAAAAGTCACAGAGAGCAAAATGGCAAGAAACTGATTAAAAAGCTTATCCAGGTAAATAGGAAGGGCCTGCAGGTTTCATGTGTAAAAGCAGACTACTATCAGTAAAAGTTAAGCATGCTTTAAAATTCTGGAATAGAAAGTAAACATCAGTTATGAACTTGATTTGAAACAAAATACAATCCAAACAACAGTGGAGGAATATTCTCAGGATGATATCCCCAAATGCATCCAGAAGTCTAAAGCGAACTTAAAGTGTACCCATTGTTTCCATTGCTTCCAGCAGCATAATACTCATATATGCTGCGTTTTTCCTTTTTTTTTTTTTTTACATCATGTTTTCATTTTTTGCAAATATTATTAAATTAGCTTTGCATTCCATTACTGTCCAGTGTTTGGCCCTTCTAACTTATTTTATATGATTTGTCATTCCCCAGGGGAAAAAAGGGGAGTAATAACACAATTGTTTTTAAGTATTTATTCTTATCTCAAGACCTTTAGAAAATATACATACATGTATATGAAAGTGCATGTATATACAACTTTAAGCATATTAATAATTTGGGTAAATTGCAGATAACCCCCCTGAAGTATGGGGGGGGTCAGCAGATAACCCCAATTATGTTTTGATTTTGTCAATGTGCCTCCCTTATATTTTAATTTTTGTCAATGTGCCCCACCGTCACTCGCCGTTAATAAAAATTAACAAAAATTAGTCACATGGTTACGCACATGATATCGTTAAAGGATCCATGTTGCCTGAAATCGCTAGAATCCTAGCCGGCGTCATAGGCCAATTGAGTGACCATCGATGATTGGTTTTGTCTTCCAATTGCACTAGGGGGCACATTGACAAAATTAAAACATAAAGGGGGTTATCTGCTAACCCCCTATACTTCAGGGGGGTTTTCTGCAATTTACCCTAATAATTTTTATAAATGACGGATTGAGATAATCTCAATAAACATTCAAAAGAGCCTATATCAAATACATTGACATTTACAATTCTAGGAAATTTTTTCCTTTATGAAGGAACAAAAAGGGCATACCACACATACATTTGCAATTCAATAAAATTGAAGTTAAATCTAAACTATGCTTTCAAAAGAGCTATTTTAAATAGTTACCTCCATGGCGCATGCATTGCATAGAAGCAAAGTCACAAGAAGCTGGTGTTGCTTTTGAACGACTGGAAGGATAGCAGCTGAATATAGAGAACTTACATTAAAAAAATCCAAAAGTTTATTGACAGACAATAAATTCTTTCTTAAAGATTAAAAAACATGGAAATTAAAAATTCCGCATCAAAAACATTGTAGAATAAACCAGTGACATATAAAGAGTAGGTTAGAATTTATGAGGTTGTAAGTCAACAATTTGGCATAATTTAAAACCACTTGTTCGTTTAGTCACACTCTCAAAGGTAGAAATCCTATGCATGACTAAAGGAAGAGATTAATATCTATTTTTCCTTCTAAAAATCATTTGTGGGTGGCCCCCCAATCATGCTCTGAAATTCGAGATTACAAAAAACAACAATATCTTCAATTCAAGAATGAGATTTCTAATCTCTCCTTTATTATTGAATCTACATCCCCAGGCTTCCTCCCAGTAGCACCTTCAACTCGCACAGAATCACATCTTACTACTTTGTTAATTACCTCCTTCAATGAATGAAAAGAGAGAAAGGACTGGAAAGACATATAAACATAAACTACTTGAGCAAAAATTTAGCTAGTGTGTGTAGAACAACACAATATCATGAACATTTACTGGCAAAATTGGATTAGCTTGAGGCCTACTGGAAATTTACCTGCATTAGCCCTTAATTGAAAACTAAACCAAAGCCTATGTCAAAATGAAAAACACACAATCAAGCACTCGAAAAGAAAAACTTCACCATTCACTTTAACCTTTTTCTATACAATTTTATATTAGTGTCGACTGTGGAGACTTTCAGATTTACATCGGCACATCATGATCATTTCGTACAACATTAGGACTTACTAGGGACAAAAAGAAGCATATCTTCGAATGCTTCCACGAGATTATTTCGATTCACGAGCCTTCATTAATTTTCCTAAAATTTCTCGGGAACCAAATCTTACATTCACCATAAACCAAAAAGAACATAATGCACTTGGAACTCATAAAATTTTCCTCAATTTTATCAGGAACCAAACAGAATCAAATTCAAGGAATGCTTCCATCTCAAAATTTTAATTTCATTTTCGACGATGGCTGCCATTCACTCAAATTCATCCACTCGTGCTGATGAATTTGTTCACAAAACTACTCCGTATATCCAAAATACAATGAAACAATTCAATTTCCACGAGACATTCAAAGACACCCTAAATTTTCCTCAATTCTCTCGGAAACCAAACAGCATCAAATTCATAGCGAAAAAAGACCAAAAGCAAAAACGGGGATAGAAGTGAGGGGGACCTGCTTGCTTCTTTTCCGACGACGTGCCGCTCCGCTGGAGAATCTCGAGATCGACGAGGCCGAGGGACATGAGACCTAAGGTAAGACCGGACATGATTCCGGCGAAGAGGACGAGGAAACAGGAGATGCCGGCGTAGGTGAACCACCAGACGGATCCGAAGGCGATGTCACCGACGTCCAACCCGGCGGCGGCGAAGTTTCGAGACACCATCCGAGTCACGACCAATGCGTTGATGAGATGCATCGCTTCCTTCGTTTCTCTCTCTCTACGTGAGAAAGATTTCACATCCTCCGCAGACTCTCTGCTGACTCTTCTCTCATTTTTGTATATTGTGGCCTTGTGGGAAGCAGAGGGGAAAGAGAGGTTGTTTTAGTTTCATTTTCTGATACGACTGGGACCCATTATATTTATGAGGTAAATAAAGAAAAATGTGTAGTTGACGGTTCGTCACTGTAATAACAATAGCGGAATCCTGATAAGACGACACCTACTGTTAGATAAAAGGAAAATCCGCATATTTGGGTCATGTTATATGCGGTTTGAGCTTGTCAAAATAATGACTGACCGTGACTTTAGAAGGACTCTTTTGATGATGATATTTACACGTTTCAAATCAAGTGGTCATCACTTTTCTTATTGCTCTATTGTTTTTCTTCTTCTTTATATGCGTAAATTGCATTTGAGGTTTAAAGTTTGGGTCAAATTTCATTTTAGGATTTTAAATTTAAATAGCATTAATTTAGTATTTAAATTATCAGTTGAGTTACAATTTAGCACTTATTGTCAAAAATTTCTATATTATCCATGCTTTATCCTTTTTATGGGTTTAAAAATTCTATTTTACCCCTATCAATAACTAATAAATTTTTATATTTTAACTAAACCTGAATCAATCGTATCTTTTTTTTTCTCTCTCTATTACCTCTATCAACATCTAATAAACTTTTATATTTTCCATTTAAAAAACACAAATCTGATAATAGAGTGATTCAGATCTAGTCAAAATATGAAAGGTTTATTAAATATTGATAGGCGTAAAATAGGGTTTTCAAACTCATAAAAATGGTAAAATAAGGATAATATGAAAAATTCTGAGGGTAGACCTCAAATTGCAACTCAATTAATAATTTGGGTGTTAAATTGACGAGATTTAAACTTTGAACCCTTAAGTAAAACTTGACCCAAACTTTAGGAACCTCAAGTGCAATTTACCTTTTTTATATTGATCCTTTTCTTTGGGATGCAATAGCTTTATTTATTTATTTACTCCCTCTGTCCCATTAAGATAGGCCATATTTGCAACTTTTTTTGTCCCAAAATGTTTGTCTACTTTGAAAAGTCAATCATTAATTTTTTGAAAGTTTCCTACAATACCCTTTGTTATTTCAATGATAACTTTTAACACAAAACCTAATACAAAAAAGTTGAGGGTATTTTTGGAAATATGAAGTTTGATTAATACAAGTCAATGAAATGATGACCTTTTCTTAAACTTCGTAATTTGTCAAACCTGGCCTATTTTTGTGGGACAAAGGAGTATTTTTTTGGTAGTTATTTCCATTAAATTTGAATCTTGGCAGGAGACCATGGGATTGGTCCACCTGGCTGACAGCTAGGTTGTGCTGACTGGAATTTGTGGCTTATGGGAGAATGACAAGTGGCGAGAATGATGCACATGTGGCTTTGCAACTGCAGCTGCATAAATAAAGGGAAAACAGAGCATGGGTGAGAAAACAGGGGTTGCTGCCAAACGTGGAAGATAGATGGGCTGTAACTGCAAATGTGGGTTTGAAATGGAGTTGAAAGGAGTTGAAGATGTGGGAGGAGCAAGCCTAAATCGTGGGCAAAGGAGGTTGGCTTTTTCTGCAATTTGGAACAACTTCTGAAGCGGTTGAAAGAAGAACAACTACTGTAGCAGTTGAAAACAGGGGGACTTCCATTCGGTTAAAGAAAACCAAGCATGTATAAAGGGCAGAAATGAAGACTAAAGAGTGGTTCCACAACCAACAATCCTTCTCAGGATCTCTCTTTATCATAGGAGTAGTTGTAATTAGAATAGCTTTCAAGTCTTTTAAGCATACAATCTCATTTCAATTTCTTACTGTAATTGCTTTGTTTCGTATCTGGAGTTCAAGTTTTGTGGATTTCATTTTCAGATCATGTCTGGTAATGTGTTCTCAGCTCTTTTCATTTTAGTTTAACATTTACAAGTTATTTTGTTTCTTTTTTGTGACATTCACGCCAGAACTTTAAAGGAAGTACCCCTTTTTCCTTTCGCAATCGCTTGACATTCCATTCACAATTCGTAAGAGGTTGTGTATACACAACTTCGGGCTGAACTTGGCCCTTGCACGCCCGCAAAATTCACTGACCTAGGAAGACCATTTTTAATGCGAACAGTAGTAAAATAAGCACGTTTTCAAAGTATTAACAAATTCTCTCCTAATTTTAGGTGAGATTACAAGAAGTTGAAGTGATTCCGTCTTATTATTGGATAAAGGATTTTTTTAATGATCGTATTTCCAAAATTCAGTAAATGTCGTATGGTTCATTACACTTTGATAGAACTTAGCTACTCTTTCTCAATTAAATGCTTACCTAACTTTCTCTACTAAAACCATGGATCTTCTCTATTAACCAATATATAATAGATATTCGGAAACCAATCGGATTTAGACTCTCCCTTGGATCAGCTTTCAATTTTTTTTATAAGAGATGGCACTTAATATTTGATTCCTAGTATGAGATAAGTGCGACAGTATTATTATAAACTAAATAATGATATTCATATTCACATGTCAAATCCAGGAGATGCGATTAAGGTCACCATCATTTTAGTTTTAGTACTTATTTTTTTTCAAGAGGCCAATGCATCTTCGTTTCTTTGGGGGCTTAGCTGGGGGAGGCCATGACTTTCAAGTCTCGAATTTATCAAGGAGATTTGTTGTAAGGTTGCCTTCATGGATGAATTAAATATTGTGAGGTTCCCACGATACGCACTCTATTGCTAAGTACAAAACCCTCCAAGATTCACTCATTAAATATCATCATTAAATGTTGCACGATTTCATTATATATACAATCCGATCATAGATTGATTAGAGAGTAACGATTGATTTTAATATAAGTTTTACTTTATTCTTATCCATAAGCATGGCAAAATTACATAGGAATCAAGATTTTGAAAAAAAATTTACATTTGACTCCCACCCCAATACAGTTAGGTAGATGATAACAACGAATCAGATCTAGACTTTCTATTGACTCTGTTTTCATTTTGTATTAGAGGGGTATTGTTGATGTCTAATTTTATTTATAGTATGAGAGAAGGACAGTTTTATTATTATAAGTTCAGTGTCAAATCCAGGAGAAATTAAGGTCTTCATTTTTCGTATTTTTCATTTTTTTTTTCTAATATTTTATTATTTGTGATCCTCGGAGCCTAGAAAGTCATAGTCCTTTTTCTTTTTCGTTTTCTTTTGTAGGTTTAACTTGGGGAGGCTATAGCCCCCCACCTTTTTTTTTCTTTGCGGCGGGGGGGTGGGGGCGTGGGTGGGGTTGGGGTTGTGACAGAGAGCATGGCTTTTAGAACCTGAATTTATCTGGAAAATTTGTTATAGTTGCCAATTTTTGTGGGAAAAGCTATTACAAAGGCGTTCTTATGGGTTTGTTGATAGGTTTTCCTCTATTTTAGATAGAGAAAAACTTACATGCAATTGTCATACCATTGCTGTAGTATCATAAGTCAATGAAAATGAAACAAATAAAATTATTCATTACGCTTTTTGACCCCACAATCCCATTTTGCTTCACTTCTATTGGCTTATAACACCACATGGCTGTGTCACAATTACAACAAAAACTTACCCTTTCAGATGGAATTGTAGAATTTACAACACAAGAATATAGGACCCTCCAAGGGCCTCACTTACAAAATTTGATCATTAAATGACGTAACATGTATTATACACACAGATCAAAGTTTAATATTCTTTTCTACCAAAAGTATAACCAAACTTCTCCATCAACTCTGACCAATGCTTGTGGATACGTTTTAACATTTTTTGCATTAGTTCATACTAGTTGGAAGGGGCGGAACAAAATAGATGATGTATTTATTTTTCATTTCATGCAGTCCTATCTTTCTCACCAAAGCAAAAAAATGTTGTGTGCTGTTCCAAAATAGCATCCAGGGCCCTTTCTTTAAGCCCAACAATGTTTTAAGAGAAAATTCTATGCATATAGGCCATACGACTATACGAGCTAGCATAGCATGCTGGGCTAGAGAGGCCAACACTAACTTGGAACTCCAAGACATTGACAGTGCCATCAATTGTATGCTGGTGATAATGTTTACCAATTATACTCAGAACTTGCCAAATGCTTTGCCACTTCTTTTCCTCGGCCTTGAGGCGGTTTAAGAACCTAGAGCTGAACGTTATTCCTTTTAGAACCTGTATGGTGTCGTCTTTACCCGACTTTTGCAAGATCCGGGCTTCGCAATTGTAACAAAAACAAACCTGCCATCAAAAAACTGAACAGCAAACCACTTCCCAAGTCATGATTAGGCTTTCCTCAGCTCCCTTAATTAATTAAGAAATACTGTATTACTTGCAAAAGAGGCAAACCTTTCCGTCCATCTCCTTCACAGCCAATTGGGCAGACTCTTCACTGGTAAACCAAACATATGCAAATCCCAATGGTTGCCTGGATTTTTTATCCATTATGATTTTAACTGCAAGATGATGACAAACAATCAGAAAAGAACAAATAATTGACAACATTTTGATTTAAACTTTAAAATGACTTAGTGATAAGCTTAATTCATCAAGATCAAAATAAGCCAAGGATGCATAGGAAGAAACTACACCAAAGAATGATTTCTAATGCTCACTAGATTAATTCTTATGGGCATAAAGAACTTCTCTTCCAATATCCAAATGATTTTGGAATGCAACACCCCCGCCCCCCGCCCAAAAAAAAAAAAAAAACCTACTTCCAAAAGAAAAAGAAAAAAATCTCTGTAGACTTGAAAATAGGCATGTCAGTGACTGTTCATAGACATCAGATTCAGCTACAGGGTGCATGTTCATCTAATATAGCCTGAAGATATCAAAATTGTACTCATTCCCAAAAATTGTATGACATTTTGGTACAGAATGTTAACTACAGCATCTACGTCTTATGAAAAGTCATCTATCTTTTCTTGAAGTTTCCTTCAAACACACCTTACCAAAAAGCATACCAAAAGAAAAATTCACCTCGGCTAACTTCCCCAAACTGTGAAAATGCCCTCTTCAAACTCCCCTCAGATGTTGATTGTGGCAGTCCTGCATTAATCCACTTTGAAGGCTTCAGAAAGGGCTATTCTCTGCAATGTTGTAATAGGGAACCTTATCTAAATATGAACAGTAGCTTGCACAGGAACATCTTAATATAACAATTGACATGCTGAAATAGATTGTTACATCAGACAACAGCTAAAAGTGAAGAACAAAAAAGAAGAATAATAACAATAACTTCAATCATAATCAATGCAGTGACACACTTTCAATCAAGTATCTCTAATTGGTTTCTAAGAAAAATATTATCTATCTTATTCTCTTCAATAGAAGTATCGGCTTCTTTAAAAGACTTCATACAAATATCACATAGAAGATTTCAACCCAACCTAGAGGTCTTAGCTTACATAATACATACTGGAACCAACTAACAATATCTCCAAGCAACTAAATAAAAAAATCTGCCTTTAAAATGGGAAAGAATTGAGAAAAAATTGTGTATAAATTGCGACCCCTGATCCTAACCCTTGAAACAATATGTATGTTCTAAAGCAATTGCATGTGGAAACGAGTGCAATACACATGCTATTTACTGGTGTAAATATAAATGTAAGCCAATAACATTGGAGCAGATCTCCATAGATTGTAGAGGGAGAAGGCTCAAGCAGAAAGATTATTTGCTTTTCGCACAGATAAAATCCTAGGAAGTCATTTTCTAAAAGCAGATTTCCAAGAAGAACCATGTGCGAGATATCACCCAATTTTTACTTTCCACATGAAAAAAAAGAAAATGAAGAGAGAGAAGTTCGCTGCATTGTCTAATGTGGGTGCAAATGGTATACCAAATACTGTCGCTGATTTTTTGCCCAGATAATGTGTAGTATGGGATAGAGATATTGTGTATTCATGCGAAGCATAAAATTTTCACATATTACCACCCAAAAAAAAAAAATATATATATTGGAAAACATATGTTGTGCTGTTCTATATAGAGTTATAGGACAACCTAAAGCATCAAAACGATACACAAATTTGAAACCAAACATGATGTGAAAGAACTAGCCAATCAGGTGCAAGAAACCCCTACACAGCCATTGATGCAGCAAATCTATCTAGTTCGCATCCTCACAAGAAACCCTACATAGCCAATGTGGGTGCAAATGGTATACCTTTTATGAAGATTATGCTCGAAGGAGATTCATCGTGATCGGTTGAAGAGCTCGAGCTGGCGCAACAACGTAACCTCTGCGGAGACGAATAGCCACTGTTGTATGATATGGAAATCGATGTTGTGGAAATCTTGGGACGATTGATGCCGAAATTAGGGTTTCTGAATTTGAGGGCGACGAAATCACGGGTTGTTTGAAGGAATGAAGTGATGAAATTGGGGATGAACACGACGAGAACAGAGCCATTTAAAACCCTGGCTAAAATGGCAAACGCGGCTCCCTTTGTACCGCGGCGTTTTAGGATTGCAACTATAACCATTTCTCCATCGCTAGGTACGACACCGTTTTAGTTCACTTAATTTTTTATTTTTTCATCTGCATAATATAGTACAGAAATTATACTGACGACTCTCTTTTTAGTTTTTACAAATACATTTTCCATTGGCACTTCGACACTAAAATGGAGAGCAAAGGTGATAGCCATTTTAGGCAATTTGTGTGAATGGTTTGAATGCCTTATCGAAGAACTTCATTATTTGCTGTGTGATTTGTGGATTTCAACTTTGTGATCATTCAAACAAGTAATGCAGGCTGAATTCACTATTCACCATAGATGATGAAATTGAATAGGATCAAATCCAATTATAATGATTTAAATATACAATCCGTAAGCGTTTGAAATATGTCTTTAAAATTACAAAAAGGTACACACGACTTTGAACAAAAAAGAGTACATGTTCTTAGAATTTTTAGTAAAAATATTTTAAAAAAAATTTAGATAAAAGTTCCAGAAAACTATAGTTTTACCTTTTCCAATGTTTTATGCACTTGATGATAAAATTGGTATGTTATAACTTTACATTTTGAAAGAGAGAAAAAAAATAAAAGAAAGAAAGAGAAAAACAGTAAAATTAAAATATTACCATTTATTGTCATTTGCGACAATAGTTGTCTTCTACGGAATTATCCCATTCTCTTCTTTATTTTTGCTATAATGGTTTTTTTTTTTTTTTTCCCTTCATTATAATAGGAAGGATTCGAATTCCTAACTCATACTACTCCTACTCTTTATCCACCTTCTTTCAACATCAAGTTAGCATCAGGGTGACCCAGGGTCTTAAAGTTGTCTCATTCAAACTTATGTCCCTGAAATACTATGAAACAATCCTTTTTTTCGAGAGACATCGAAAGGGAATGGCTATTGCAACCCCCCATTTTTATCACCCCATCCCCCATCTTTTAGGTTTTTAAGGTTTTATGCAAAATATAAAAGATTTTTATGAAAACTGGCCGTGATGTCCACTAGAAAACATCATTTTGAACAACTTTGTAGAAGAAAGGTTTTCGTAAATCTATTGTTTAAATATACTTTTTAGCCATTTATAGCCTTTATTTCATTTTTTGCCAAAAAGTCTATCTAAACGATAGATTTTGGAAAAACTTTCTTCTGCAAAGTTGTTCAAAATGATGTTTTCTCGTAGACCAAGAAACCTGTTTTTGCAAAAACCTTTTATATTTTTCATAAAACTTTAAAAACCTAAAAGATGGGGATGGGTTAATAAGAATGGGGGTTGCAATAGCCGTTCCCATGAAACAAATAATCCTTTTTTCGAGAGACATCGAAATTCGAAAAGGCCCAAATGTTTCATGTTCATCGGCCTTCAAGATTCTAACTCCCAACCCACTCTATAAGAGCCTAGGGCTGCAGCCTGGTTGCCCCAAGGACTATGGACTGAGTGCAGGACCTGCTTCAATACCGGACAAGCCCAAATGAGCACAATGGGCCAATGGCATATTCACCCATGATGTTGTTGTTTCACCAATAATGGCACCTCTATTTTTATTTCTTCTCTCTCTTTTTTTTTTTCCGTCAGTATTGGGTTTGAAAATCAGTTGATTATAGGATCACGATTTAGAAAAAATAAAATAAAATTTACAAGTATTGTTCAATAAATTAAAATATAATTGTGGAATAATTGGAAACAATTTAAACTGTCACGAACATTTCAAATTTATTAAATAACCTCATTTTAGATAGAGGGTTTGTAGACCTAAAGGGAAAACTAATGTTGCCATTCAATTCCCATGGGACGTCCAAACATGCCCTTATCGTATTGTGACTCAATCCTTATAATGCATTTCTTGATTTTTCTTTTCAAGGAATACTTCTATCTTAGAAAGAAAAAATGGTCCGCTACCGTTCATTTCAATGGAAAAAAGTTATTCCACGATACCCCTTTTTTCCTAAGGTGCCAAAAGATTTTTGTTATCTTGATAAGATCATTAATGGTAGAACAATATGATATACGGGAATGGATCAATAAAATAGGCTACAATTAATGGATAGGATCGAGATTAGGGACTTTAATTCATAGTGTCCACAAAACTAACAGACAATTTCATATTTGACAATGATATGAAGACACAAAATCATCTGCCCCCATAGCTATCAAAGTCTCCACATCGTGGACCAAAACAGGTCGCTCTTGTTGAGTTGTGCACGGACACGTCGCCAGCACCACCAGTCAAAGACGACATAGAGACCACATCAAATGAGTAATTTCTGCGAAACCCCGCTGTTGGAAGAGTACAAGGGAGTTGCCAATAAAACAAAGCACCATATGAACACGAGCACCAAACCAAATTGATAGGGTTTCTTGTGAAAATACAGGTCCAAAAGAGTACAAAGGACTCGCCATCAAAAAAAAAAGAAAGAAAAAAAATTAATAGAAAAGGCATTTTCAAAGGCTAAGGCCCTTTAGATTTTTTGGAATAAGGTTGGAGAAGATAGATTCAAGCTTGACCAAGACTTCTTGGCTTCACTTGCCAATTGCCATAGTGCGATTCTTCACTTTCGGCAAAACATGTGCAGTTTTTTTTTATTTTTTATTTAATATATAGTTCTCAAATATTCTGGAATTTTGTCAAACGTGGAAATGGGACCTTTGGCATTTATATGCAATCAAATTGCATCAACGTACCATTTGATGGTTTTTTAATATCAACGGTGTTGTAATAATACTTACAAAGCTCAATTTTTTCACATAACAAGCCAATAATCTCAATGTCCTCAAATTTTTTGTACCCCATGGAAAGAGCAATAGCTTGTCGGGCTCCCTCGGGGCACATTGACATGATGTAGTGACCACCATCGTGCGCAAGAGCCCAAGAACTGTCCTTGTGCGTGTACCCTGAAAAAAAAATTGTATGTAAATGTAACACGACTAATGTTAGTGTCACGGGCCAATGAGGAATAAGAAAAGTGAAATCGTCAGAATATCCTTTGATCCCATAATCTCACTTTGCTTGATTTTTATTGACCTATGACACTACGCGCGTGAACATGTCATAGTTATATAGAAGACTCAGTCGTGTACCTGAGGCAATGTTCTCAAATTTTTGTACCCCATGGAAAGAAAGCAATAGCTTGTCAAGGTTCCTCGGTGCGGATTTGGATTTGGTGCAATTGGCTACTTTTACTGCATAATGCAATAAACATAGGATCGATGACACATGGGGCAAGGAGGAGAAATTGAGAGTTGTTAGGCGTTGAGCGTCAAATGTATCTCTTAAATTTTAATCCTTCATTTCTCTTCCTTACCACGTGTTATCGATTCTACGTTTACTATATTATGAAATAATTGTACCACATCCGCGCACATTGACATAATGTAGTGACCACCACAGTGCGCAAGAGCCCAAAAACTGTCCTTGTGCGTGTACCCTAAGGCAATGACCCAAGATTTTTGATTTTGGAAAATTACAAATTGCCAGTTCAAATAGATTCACGCATCGATTAAAATGATTATTAGGATAACGAACTCAATGGTGACATGCATTATCTGCACATAAAGACAAGACATTTTTTATCAACGGTGCTACGTGCCGTTGGAGTTCTAATTCGGTACCATCTCAATCATCCTTAACTCTTTCTACCAAGAAAAGGGGGTTATAAGACAAAAAAAAAAAAAAAAAAAAATTGATAAAAAAGGATAACTATGGTTTCCTCCCCACAATCTCAGCTTGTGGTTGTCCTATGATCTCATTATCTAGTTGTGACAAAAAAAAGATAATGTTTTTTTTTTTTTTAAATAAAAAAAAAAGTAATTTTATAAATTGCTTTATTAAGGGAGAGGATTTGGTGTTTTGGGGGGGGGGGGGGGGGGATAGCCTATGGGTTAAATTTGGGATATTATAAGCTTTTTTTATTTTCCTAGAACAACCTCCATATATTACAAGTCGATGAAATCTTGGTCTAACCCAAAACCAGCCCTTTTTTGAAATGAAACCATTCAATCTAAACCCAAATCTAACTCTTCAACAAGTTAATATTAGAATTCAGCTTGCCGTTGGGGTCAAACCCAGATCCAATCTAAATTGGGGAAAACAATAATGCTATATATTTCACACAATGAGTAAGACAAGCTAACCATGAATCCAACCCAAAGATGATTGAGATCATCCGTTCTCATTCATCCAATAATCAAGGTGTTAAGATTCGGACCTTAGACTTTAAGTTCTTGATTCATGAACTTGATGGACTATCTAAGCCACCTTAGTTGATAATCTGTCATGTTCATGGTGACCTGTTGTTGCAAAAATATAAAGACGTACACTCAAACACATATAGTCCCTTATATTTTGAGGACTCTCTATGGTACTCTCAGGAGGAGTATGCCCTGATGCCACCAAATGGTGCCAAGTTATCACAAAAATGCAATCGAAATCATTGAAAGAACCGTACCGACCCATGTTTCGATGGACACGTGTTGGGTAAAAGAAAAGAAGTACGGCACTAGGGCCATTTTGACTATATTCACCAGATTGACCTGGCTATCGGGAAGAACCCCGGCCTCCGTATGGCTGAAGCTTCTGTGATATCCATGCCTTCTGCTCTAGTAGTGGTGCCCTACAAGGCCAAAATAATTTTGAAAAGGGGTTGAACCCAAGTTGGTACAATTTTGAACCCAAGTAGGTACTCTTTGTCTGATCAAGTTGGGGTATCAAGTCCCGTACTCATCTTTTGCAACCTATTTAACTTTTTCAAAAATAGGCCACACGGCATCGAACGTGCAAGAAATGAAGAGAACTTTTTCAGTACCAACATGGCTAATGAATGTAAATAATTTGAGGCAATAAGTGGCCGCATGGTTTCCCTCGATTGGCCTTTATGCTAAAACAATATGGTATTCTCCGTACGACCAACAATATATATATATATATATATATTGTTGCTAAACAATAGGTATGACATATAATTTATTGGATCTAAACTAATCCTTCCATAATGCACAAACGGTAGAGAGATTACTCTTACAAAGAAAAATGAATGAAATTAAGCAATCTTCTTGTCACTTTTGGGCATATGAATTTTGGTGGATGGGAAGGAAATATTGTTATCCCTCCACTTTTCTTCCCAACCCAATAAAGAAAAATGCCTTCTTCCTTCTATTTTTCCCTTCTCCCCTTCTTTCTTTCATTCCACTTTTCCTCTTTACCAAATAGGATCTTAGAGATTAAAGGTTTTTGGGATGGTCAACTCAACTTTCTTTAGAAATTAATAATCTAAGGAGTGGCAAAGATTGGTATGATTCATGAGCATGAATTGAACTTAATATATAATTAGCATATTTAAGTTTACTAGCTTGATGGTGTTTGGGTTGTAATCATGACAACTCGCCTAAACCATGTATTTAACAAATCGTGTTCAATTTAATTAATTTGACTCGAACTAACCCATATATAAAATCATGTCGTATCAACATAGTTAGAATCAAGTACCTATTTACCTGTATATGTATACAAGCATGTGTATATATATATATATATATAATTGTTTGGATTGACACAAATTCTTAAATATTTATGTTTTGACACAACACAAATATATGTGACCTACTAACACAAATTATAACCTTTTACATAAACTTCTTAAACACACACGTAAGTAGGGTTAAGATTGGGGAGAACAAAATTTTGATACAAGTTTTAATACTCTAAGAGACATACACATGCAGATAGAATTAAGATTGTTGATACAAGTTTTTGTACTAGTTTTATAAACACAGTCACATACACACACATGTGAAGTTTATTATTGGATTAAATAGGAGGTCGCCTATCCAAAATTAAAGTTGATCCAAGATTGATTATCATTTAGTAAAAATCTGATATTTCTAGAGAAAACAGCTCTTAACCTTTAATTAATATGATTTTATTCCACATATACATCCACATTTTTGGCATCACTGTCAACATGAAATTCAAGACGTAGACAGATGCCCCATGAAAGTTTAGAAATCATTATACCCTTTTTTTTATTTGGATGCAAAGCGAGGATTAAGCCACTTTACTAAAGGTGATTTTGACCATTTTATGAGCCTTTCTTCTAAGACGAAACTTAAAAACAAATAATGTTTTTTTCCTAAGGAGGGTCCACAAACCTTTTAAACATGGGGTGGTGAGTGCGTATAAAGACATCATATTATATAGTTGGAATCATGTGGCATCAAAGACGACAACGGTTTAAGGATAGGTCCCACCAAAACCAACTGTTTTGCCTTCTGTCTTTTCACAAGATTCCCATTAACACTTTTATAATACTTCTAGGATAAAAAGTTAGCATGAGGGTGCCCTCCTAAGTGTAAAGTACTCTCCTCTTTAGAAAGAATTTGTACGAATTTCAAGATACCTCTCTTATCAAATATCATTTGATAGAAGATTCTTTATTTATTGGCCTTATGTTATTTGATTAAATGTTCTTATCAAAGTTTAATGTCACTTTCTTAGTAAGATTTAACATTTTTAAAATTAATTTTGACTAGTGTGTATATGTTTTAAATTAACATACCGAGTATTTTTTTTTATCAAGTTTATACTAACAAAGTATAGTAAATTTGGTGACATTACATGTTTTAAATTGCATACCTAACAATTTTTTTTTTTTGAATACGGGATAAATCCTTTCAACCTGTCCTCCATGATTTCGGAATCGATACCTAATGCTGTTAACTGGAGTAGGACAGAGAAGCAAACTCCAGATGTGTGCACCGCCTCTATAACACACACCAATAAATCACGGATTTGCACGGCAACGAAGATTCATATTTACACGTAGATCCATAAATTGATTTCCCGTCAATGGAAGTATATCCTATTAACCTTTACTGCACTTATTACTTTCGGAAGGCTAACCACAAGGTTTGAATCCAAGACCTCATTGTTGGTATTCCAACTATGAGACTATTAGAGCCACACCTCGTAGTTACTCAACAAATTTAAATAAGTGAGAGAACTCTTGGAAAAAAAGTATACCCAACAATACTAAAAAAGTAAGAAAAAACTCATGAAAAGAAGGATGAGGTGTTCTTACTCATATTCCAAATGTTCCATCACTACCATTAGATTCACATCAATAAATAGAGCATATCCACATATATTAATCAAATTTAGGAGAACTCACACAAATTTAGGAGTGCCTCTTATATGGTTCAAAAATAAAAATTTCATTGGTATTTTCTTTGTTAAAAAAAAAAATACCATATAAAATGTGAAATATAAAAAACCCTTCCTTAGCTGGACAAAATCGCAAATCTACAAACTTTGTGAACCTCTCCACAAATGGCTTTCCATATCTTACAAAAAACAAGATTTGCAAAGTAATATAATATTACATATTATTTGATAAAATAAGAAGAAGAAGTAATTCAACAATAGATTTATCACGCCAAAGTGAAATACAGCTCAATGTCAATAGATGGCACACAAAAGACCTATCCAAATCTGTAGTGACCAAAAAAAAAAAGAGAAAATTCCAAAAGGAGACACGCCACTCAGGAAAACGAAGTATGGGCTATTCTCTCACATCACTAATAGAATGGGCCCACACCCACAAAGCCTTCCTTCTTCGTACAAATATATATATAATATGCTCTCTATGCGCAACGCACCACACGCAGTATGGAAAACAGGGGCGCGCTCGTGTGCATTTCCGCCGCAATCTGCACGGATTTCTAAAATGCTTCCACCTGTACGGCCGCCGAATTTTTGGCCCCTAACGACTTGACCCTGACAGCAACCGTCAATTTTTTTTTTTTTTTTCATTTTTCTTTTAAAAAATAAAAATAAAAATCTTGTGCATTAAATAACCGAAAGAGGCTGCTCGCTGCTCGCTGCTCGCTGCGTGGCATGTGCGGTCATCGAGTGAATATTTGCTGACTCCCGGTAGTGGTGGTGGCGGTTGTTTTTCCTTACTAGCTCTAGTGAGACGCAGCTGCGACGGCGGCGGCCATTGGGATGGGCGCCGCCGTAGCGGCGGCCATGACTGCTGCCGTATCGGGTTTTGCAGGAATGGTGCCCAAGTAGTCTTCACCGTACAGAAATTGTTTCACGATCATTGTGCTCGGCCCTGCCACCAGGTTCTGCCACGCCTCGTCGGCCGATTTGCCTCGGCGTTTAAGAAAGGCCTCCGTCGCGTCGAGGCGGTGCAAATTCCAGCCGCGAATGTTTTTCAGTTTGTGAATCTTCTGCAACTGGGAACAGGCCAAATCGCAAGTATGCTCCTTGATTTTGGCAATGGCCGCCTCCAGCAACCTTGCTCGAGTTTTCTCATCGGCCAAGCCTTCGCACCGAAAAAACAGATCCAGTTCCGGCACACCGATCGCCTTCCGGATTCCCCGTGAGTAATCAGCTTCCGGGTCGAATATCCGTCTCACCTCATCCACAAAACCCGCTTCCACCATCCGATCAACCCGCTCCGACACAAAAGAACGGAGCACCGGCAACGACACATCGACCCACAAAAAGCAACACTCGTATTTCGATCGAAAACCGACGTCGTCGTTCACCAGAGCTTTAATGTACGAATTCGACCCGCCCGCGATGATCGGAAGCCGGTCACGGTCAACAATTGATTCGAGGGCGAGGGACGCGTGGTGCCGGAAATTCATCGCCGTAAAGTTCGAATTTGGATCAACTATCCCCAATAAATGGTGTGGCACACCTCGACACTCCTCTTCGTTCACTTTGTTGGTGACGACGTCGAGCCCTTCGTAAACTTGAATTTTATCGGAATTCACAATTTCGGCCGGAAACCGGGTCGCCAGGTCGATGGCGAGGCGAGATTTTCCTGTGCCTGTAGCTCCCATTACGATGACAACCTTGTCCTTTCGGCGCCACGACAGTAAAGGGCCCATCAGGTTGAACCCCCCTTGGTAATTCACAAGGGGCTCTGCTTGTTTGCAGGCAGAAAATGAAATTCTCATATTAACCTGTTTTAAAACTTCCTAATCAAAATGAATAAAAAAAAGAAGCAAATGTAAGATTGCAAATATATTAAAAAAAAAAAAAACAAAACAAAACAAAATTGAAGAAAACTGCAAGGCTATAGAGATTTCAAGGAGGGTTTCCAGGTGATGTATTTTGTGCTCTGTTTTTGTTGGTTGGGGTCATTTCTGTGTTTAGGGTTTTTGTGGGGGTTCTGTTTTGTATTTCAGTCACCTTAGTTCTTTAATAAAATTTACATTTTGCCTACCAAAAAATAAAAAAATAAAAAAATCTCCCTTAGCTTTCTCTGGTCATAGTTCTATCGCAGAGAGAAGGGGCTGTTTGGGTCACCGGAAAGAGGGACAAAAAAACATTTGGTGTTGCAGAATGCAAACCCAGAGGAAGATGGTTTGCATCGCCGGAAAACGAAAAAAGGACTCACCTGTTGGGTCCTTTCCCTTCTTTCTCTCCACTCGTCTCTGTTCTCGTCAAGCACAGAGTCTCGTTTGCACCACCTCGCCTGATTATGCAGAAATGATTAATGGCTTTTTACCAAAAATGAAAATGTATACCAATATGCATGTATTATAAAAGCCATACAAAATCCAATGCCCCACCCAAATTATCTTGGGCCACCATACCTTAAAAATCGCAGAGGCGGCGACGAGAAGAGGTAAGTGAGAAAATTTGTGCGGCCTCACTCTGCACAGAGAAAGAGAGACAGAGAGAGAGAGAGAGAGAGAGAGAAAGAGAGGGAAGCTGGGAGGAAAAGTTGGGAGAAATGGTAAAGAGTAGTAATGGATAGCAAGCAAGGGTAGTGAGAATAGGGGGGTTTTGTAGGTATATTTTGTTCCTACGAGCACCAATAAGCCGCTTCGAATAATAGTAGTCTCTTATATTTATGAGAGGAAACCTCTATATGCCTAGGAGGGAAAATGAGATTTTGTAGGCTAATGATGAAATGATTATGACAAGAGATTAGATGTCCATCTATCTGCCTTGAAGCTTATCACTTGCACAAGGCTAGAGAGATGGGCCTTGGTATTTATGGTGAAAGAGTTGGACTTTCATGACCGCAGTTCCATTAAAATTCTATGAACTCGAGTTGAGGCGTGAACACATGCTCTGATGTGATTGCAGGTCTTTCCTCCTATGAATAAATTATAGTGACAAGATAAAATAATAATTAAACCCGTGGGTTAGCTCAGATGGTTAGGATGTTAGGTATTGATTCCGAGATCCTGCTTTCGAGTTCTACGATCACATGTCCAAGGCGTAAACCTTGTGACTTATCTGATATATTTGTTAAGCATGCGGTGCATGTGCCCATAGAGGTTATTGGTCGGCTAAGTTAGGAGTTAATCTTGGCGATAAATTGAGCGGGTTTCTCCTCGTAAAAAAATAAAATAAAATAAATAAATAAATAATCAAAGATGTCATCTAAGTAATCTTGAGGGGTGGATCGAGTGGTTGTAGGGTCTTTTGCTTGACAAGAGGTTTTGGATTTAACCCTCACCGCTCTCTTTAAAGGCCACCCTCATGGACTTTATCCTGTAACAGAGGAACTGCATATGTTCAGGGAGATTAGTCAAGTGCAAAGCATTTAGAACCTCTTGATTAAAAATAAAATAAAAAATTGCCATCTAAGTTGTATATATGGTAAGGAAATGGGTGTATTTTGTATTTTACACTTGGTTTGAATCCTTGTAAGGCTACTTATTTTCATCCTATTGATCTACTTATTCTAAAATGATGGTAGTTTCATTAAATTACTTCTTATGCCCATAACAGTTTCATGAAAGCCAATCTAGGGGTAGGTCAAGGTCAAAGGGGTAATGTTGACCTCGGCTTGGCTCTTAATCAAAAATTGGAAATTGCTCTAGCTAGAAACACAAGAAGTTCCTTGCTTTCATGGTTAAAAATGGTATCATAAGCCTATTGCTACATAGTACATACCATGAGAATTTTAGCCTAATTGGTATCTTTCCCCACTTTTTATTTTATTTTATTTTATTTTATTGAGGTAGAGGTTTGAGGTTTGAACCTCGACCTATTTAATATATCAAGTTTGTTTTTTTAATTCTGTTTTGGTTTGTTTTGTTTTTTAAGGAGTCTCTTGCCACACAAGTCCCCATTATATATATATATATATTTAGCCTAATTGGTGTCTTTCCCCCGCCCTTTTTTTTTGAGGTTGAGGTTTGAGGTTTGAACCTCGACCTATTTAATATATCAAGTTTGTTTTTTTATTCTGTTTCTGTTTGTTTTGTTTTTTAAGGAGTCTCTTGCCACACAAGTCCCTATTTTATATATATATATATATATATATATATTTCATACAAAATCCATGAACTCATCGGTCACCAGATTTATGACCTTAAAGAAATATATATATATATATATATATATATATAAATCTGCCAGAAATAGTCAACTAAAAGTAGGGGGTGTGGTTCATAAGAGGATTCCGCTTAAGCTCCATTTTGTTTGTTTACTAATAACTTTTCTTAATTTAGTTTAATTTTTTTTCTCACCACCATATAAAATAGCACCTCATCACCAACAATCTGGGTGGGAGAGTTGTTTTCTAAAAGCAGTGGGCAAAAAGAATTTCTCCTTTAGTGGTTTCGATACTTGTATATAAATATGTGGTGAAGGGACAAGCTTATATTCTTTTCAAAGCCTCATGTTTTGAGGATTACTTAGTCTTTAATTAGTGTTTTCAATTTGATACCATAGCTAGTCTGGTGATTAATTGATGCTTCCCTTGAATAAAGTCCTCCATTTACTTGGCATCTATAACAAGAAAAGGAGGAGAAATTACACTGACCTCCCCTAAGGTTTGGTGAAATAACATTGACTTCTCCTGACATTTCAAAAATCACATCGACCTCCCTTAAGGTTAGGCTAAAATTACGCAGACCTCTATTTCATTATTTTTTCCGTTAAGGAAAATGTAAAATGTCTAAATCACCCATAGTCTAAATAAAACTTAAGTTGCTTACCCTTTTTTTTTTTTTTTTTTTTCATTCCTCAAATTTGATCTTGGTTTAAAGTGTTTTAAAAAAGTCAAAAGCCATCGGTTTAAGTAGAGTCAAAGTAAGATAATTGTTTTTTTGATTTTTTTTTTTCCCTCCTTGTTTGGGCTTGGGCTCCCTTTTTGATGTAACAAAAATAAATAAATAAATAAAGGTACCCATAGTCTTCACATGGCTTGTATATAAGTATTAAATAAACTTTAATGTCTATATTGGGATATTTATGCATGACATCATTCATTTCCGTCAGTAAAACTAACAAGCAATAGATGGAGGGGAGGCAAGTGTTAAATCTATTAAATTTTAAGGGAGGTCAATGTAATTTTATCAAATATCTAGAGAGGTCATAGTAATTTTCCCAAAAAACAAAAATTCAAATTCAAATGGGGAACCACCATTTTTATTGTTTGTGCTTGTAGTTTTCAGGTTGAGTAAGCTTGATGGATATCTTTGTTTATTGGCAAGTGAGAACTTGCTAAAAACGAGCTGGTATCGAAGTTTCCATCACAGAATTAATTAATGCCACCCCAATTTTATTTATTTAGTTTTTGTTTTGCCTGTATATGCTAGCTGATTAAGAAATGTCTATTGGTGATCTAAGGAATGGTCGGTTTGAGAATCACTTAGGCATGAAAAGACGCATTAAAAATGCTACTAAACTTTAGTGATC
Organism: Liquidambar formosana; assembly: GCA_039720395.1. Classification (NCBI taxonomy): domain Eukaryota; kingdom Viridiplantae; phylum Streptophyta; class Magnoliopsida; order Saxifragales; family Altingiaceae; genus Liquidambar; species Liquidambar formosana. Next base: position 7,167,241 of record CM077822.1, read on the forward strand.
GACAGTGGGTTTCAAAAAAAAAAAAAAAAAACCTTGGAATCTGCAGATAATTTTAGAATGAATGCTGCAATTTTTTTTTGACTATACATTCATGAATCTTTATTCTATATTCTTCTTTCTTTCTTTCTTTCTTTCTTTCTTTTTTTTTCTCTGGTTTCTTGATTGTTATTTTCACTTTGCTCATTCCTTTAACAAAATTAGGAAATTATTGTTCTTATGCAATTCACTGACAAAATTTGCTCGCGGAATAAAGCTAGGGCAGAGGGATAGGCCAGCAACTTTGTGCGGTATATTTTCCTTTTTAGCTTTGTGTAGTGATGGCCACCTAGCTAGGACAACCGAATATGAGCGTGCGGATTCAAGAAAAACAAGTTAAATTATTACAAATGTACGGTAGTACTTTCTATAAGTAGCAACGCCAAAAACTAAATGCGTAATTATTTTATGTGGATCCCTTAGCATCCTTATCATCATCATTAGGCCATTTAAAGATGTTCTTTCACCTTTTTCTAGCTTCAAAACCATTAAGCTGATTCGAGGTTAAAAAGAAAAAAAAAAAAAAAAAAAAAAGCAAGCGAATGTAGTTTCTGGTCACTATCCTTACCCATAAATGTAACTGAAAATAACTGTAAACATAGACATATTATTATGTTAGTAATATTTCAGAAGGTAGCTGCAATTCTTTTTATAATGGACCACCATCTCTGATCAGTCCCTTCTTTTCTTCCTTTTTGGTAGTGGAACTACTATAATACCACACCAAAAGGGTTATATATTGGAAGAGTGATCGATGATCAGACAGGCTAGCCTAGAGTTCAGGAACATGTGCTAGATTGTCCAATGACCAGGCACATCGTGAACCCTGTAACCTTGGTCAGTGGTCACCTTCACATCTTATGTGAAATGACAAATTTTTCTTGTAATTATATATATCATGCACATATATTATTAAGGAACAGTGTACAAAACCAGATCAACTGATTAGTTAATCTCTAACTAATGTTTGTTATTTTGTTAAGTTCGTTACATCTATTAGTTAGAATCTAACTGACTAATGTTCTTGTATATATGTACCAACTGTTCTCAAAGCTAATAATGAATTGGATACTTTTTCAGCTCTCTCTCTTTCTTCTTCACTATAAATCTTCTCATGGTATCAAAGCTTTAAGAATGAAATCAGTTAATCAATTGATCTGGTTTTGTACACTCTTCCTTAATCTAGTTTCGTGCATTAGTTACGATGATAACAATCCAAAGCCGTGTGACCATTCTTACCACAAATTTGACAGCCAAATTGTCGAGAATCAGAATTGAAGGGATTGAACTGTGATTGAGAAGAAAAATTCCCTGAAGTATTGTAATTGGATCTACCACTATAATTGGATCTGCCATGACCTCTATTATGTTGAAATCATCCTCTACCTTGAGAATTGAAAGTATGTTGACCAAAAGAATTAGATGGTCGTGACTAGGAAGCAGCCATAGCGATAGGATGTGACAAATCCTTCAGCTGATCATGAGTTTCCTTGAGAGTTTGTTCTTCAGAGTGCGGTAAAGCATGAAGTTCTACAAACGAGAGAGGATCATTTCGAGTTTTGATAGGCTGACTTGAGAGGATGATACTCAAGTGGAAGAACTTTGAGTGTTATGTGTAACAATTCTTCATCATCAACAAAGGCAGAGGCTGCCGATAACTTGTCATGAAGCTCCTTAATTCGCTGAAAATAGACATCAACTTGACTCCATGTAATTCCATATTGAGATTCAATATATTTGCTCGGAATTAGATGGAAATTGGCGTTCGAGCATTGTCCAAACTCCTTGAGCTGTAGTTTGTCCAACCACCATGGATAAAGCTGATGGAGAAAGTGTTGAATTGACCAGTGTAAGAAGAGCCTGATCTTGCATGATCCATTGATGAAAAGTTGGATTTTCTTGAGTAGAGAAATTTCCCTTGTTATCTCGAACAAATTGATCTAGACATGACACAGATCCATCGATGAATCTGATCAAAGAATACGCTCGAAGAACTAAAGTGATCTGATATTTCCAGATGACGAAGTTTGATGAATCTAGCTTTACAGAAACCATATTTGAAATATTAGAAAGCAAAATAATTGGATTTTGATAGGTAGAAGTTGAAGAAGGAGTAGAAGATGAAGATCTAGTAATTGAAGAAACAGAGGATGAAGATGCCATTGTTGAATGGTCTTAAAGCTCTGATACCATGAGAAGATTTACAGTAAAGAAGAGAGAGAGAGAGCTGAAAAAGTATTCAATTCATTATTAGCTTTGAGAACAGTTGTACATAAATATACAAGAGCATTAGTCAATTAGATTCTAACTAATAGATGTAACCAACTTAACAAAATAACAAACATTAGTTAGAGATTAACTAAATCAATTAATCTGGTTTTGTACACTCTTCCTTAATAAATGGATCATGGGGTTCTCAAGGAAGAGGTCTTTAGGAGTCAGCCGCTTGGGTTATTGATCCCCAATTTCCCTATCATGTGTACAAACTTCACAAGTCTCTCTATGGCTTAAAACATGCTCCTCGTGCCTAGTTTGAAAGTTTCACTACGCATCTATGCTCTCTTGGGTTTACTGTTTCTTTAGCTGATTCATCTCTTTTTATTGACTACCAGGGTTCTTCTCTTACTATCTTATTTCTATATGTTGATGATATCATCCTTACTGGGAATGATCCTTCTTTTATGACCTCTTTAGTCAAGCAATTGGGATTGGCTTTTGACATTAAGGATCTTGGCAAACTTCATTACTTTCTTGGCTTAGAAGTTCATTACATCACATCTGGTTTATTCATTAATCAAGTCAAGGATACTAAGGATCTTCTATTAAGCATCACATGTTTGACTGCAAACTTGTTCCATTCCTTGTTCTACCTCTGCTCGACTCAGTAGATTAGATGGCACGCCTTTGTTTGATGTCTCCACTTATTGTAGCATTGTGGGAGTTCTTCAATATCTTACCTTTACACGACCGGATATTGCTTTCTCAGTAAACCATGTTTGCTAGTTTATGCATAATCCCACTAATGTTCATTTTGTTGCTGTTAAACGGATACTTCGCTATCTTAAGGGAACTACAGAACATGGTATCTTCTATCAATCTGTTCTCTGACTTTGTCTGCTTACAGTGATGCTAATTGGGTTGTAGATCCCAATGATCGTTGCTCTACTTTAGGTTTTGTTGTATTTTTGGGTCCTAATCCTATCACTTGGAGTGCTAAGAAGCAGGCCACAATAGCTCGTTCATCCACCGAAGTTGAGTATAGATCTCTTGCATAAGCAGTTGCTGACTTATCCTGGTTACGCATGCTGCTTAAGGATCTTCATGTTTTTTTCTTCGTGAGGCACCCAAGCTTTGGTGTGATAATATTTCGGCTTTGGCCTTGGCATCCAATCTTGTATTTCACGCTCGCACAAAACATATTGAAATTGATTTTCATTTTGTTCGTGAGAAAGTTGTTCGCAAAGATCTTGAAGTTAAGTTCATTTCTAGTGAAGATCAGATTGCTAACCTTTTTACTAAAGACCTTTTCTCTGTGCGTTTCACTCGATTACTGAGCAAACAAATGCCATTAAGGAAGAGTGTACAAAACCAGATTAACTGATTTAGTTAATCTCTAACTAATTTTTGTTATTTTGTTAAGTTGGTTACATCTATTAGTTAGAATCTAACTAACTGATGCTCTTGTATATACATGTACCAATTGTTCTCAAAGCTAATAATGAATTGAATACTTTTTCATCTCTCTCTCTCTCTCTCTCCTTCACTGTAAATCTTCTCATATATATCACAACTTTAAGATAAACCATAGAAATGTTTTGGATGTTTACCCAGTGGAAATGCTGCCTATTAGTCTATTAGCCTAATCGAGGGTCTCGTTGGAAGCAATCATGTAGGGAAGTTATATATAATCAGTCTTTGGTCATTATATATGTCACTGTCCGTAAGCAAAAAGTTTTCCCGCCAAGATGTAGTGGGTGTGTAATCTCTTCTTTTAATCATTAGGAAAAGAATTTTATAAATTATCTGAGTACCAACTTGCCAAATAATTTATGTTAAAAGACTATGGGATATTGTTTGAAGCTAAAGTGTTCCAATTTTTCAATGAGACTTGAAGTCGGTGAGGGATGAGACTGTGAATTAACTTCTTCTTTTTTGCTTTGGGGTCTATTCTCATGATTATGATTGCAATATTCAAGCGTGCGTGTGTGATGGAGAGAGCCCAAAAGTCGCTTTTTATTAAATCAAATTCAAACGGCACTTAGAATGACAGATTTAAAAAGGACAGCCATAATCATGGTTTTCCTTAGCCAAAGCCCTCGATTGTCTTGCAATAATTCATTGGATATTCTAGGTCATCAACGATCACACATACTATATTCCTCAGATAAACTTTAACCCGGCGTGAAATATATATACTCTCCACTAGCTTTTGAAATAGGTGCTTCCATAATATGGAGGATGGATTATCCTCAAAAACATCAAATGGTTGCATGTAATAGGCTAGCTAGCAAGTTTTGAACATGCGCACGAAGAGCAAGAGAGAGAGAGAGAGAGAGAGAGAGAGAGAGAAGTTATTGGCACCATGAAAAGGTTAGCTCCCACGTTCGCCAAAAGCATTGTCATTTCATTTTCAACTTCGATTATGAGTCCTTTCTATCTTGTTAGAAATCATTAGCAGCGGCGCAGTCAAAAAAATGAAAAAAAAAACCTCATAAGGCAATCATGTTCAACTCATTTTATTTTGCTAGATGCAATCATGGGCAAGTCAATAATGATGATATTATCAATCTTATATATATATATATATATAGATCTTACCATTTTTTCATTTTTTTTATTTTAGCTTTTCTTCCCACATGGATATATTATACTAACCACAAAGCACCCATGCCTAGCACCAAAAAAAACAAAAAAAAAAGGACCCATGCAAAACCCTAGTATATACGAGTATAATATAGTTGGACTTTAGAGGCAGTCACATCCATCTTAATTTATTCTAGGGTCGTTTGTTAATTTGGGCCCATTTTTTTTATATTCCAAATGAACCCACTTCTACTCAATGCATTCGCCCAAAAGTTCTTCCGCCTGCATATGATTATTTTGTACACGTCTAGAAGTAGCAACAAATCAAAATAAAATTATAAAAATCACGCGCAACCATCATCTCTTTTCTCAAAAAAAAGATTAGAACATCAATTAATATCTTGACTAATTCGATATCCAGGACTCTATACAGGGACCTCACCTACAAGCAGGGGTGAAGCGAAGAGTTATCTCTAATGGGAGCACTGTGCTGTAATTCTGTAAAATGAGAATTGAAAACTATAATCTCTGGAAAGCATGTTTTTTAAAATATTACTTATTGGTAATCGTTGTCCAATGTAATACCAAAAAAGGGAAATCTTATCACCTTATTACAAATTGACTGTAAATATGCTTTAAAATGATTACTATATTCCTATTTTTGGCATTATGTTGAGAAATAGTCATCAAATAATAATATCTCTCCAAAAAAAGAAAAAAAAAAAAACTTGGTTGAGCCAGTGGGGCACGTGCCGCCAAAGGCCCCCTGGCCCCGCCAGGGCCTACAAGAGGGGGTGAGGTATGATCACTTCATGGTAGGAATAATTAAAATTCATATGCCATAAAAGTAAGTTGCTGTTGGTAAAATTCTGTAACCGAAGGCAAGAATACATGGTCCTTCTATGCTTGCCAAACATTTTAGTTGGGTAGTCTCGGGTCTTGATGGCTTGATGTTTCTGGCTGGCCACAATAATGACTCAAGAGAGCCATAAACCATGAAACTATTTGGGATTGGCTACATGAATGCTGTTTTCTTTTCCACTTTACAGCATGTCTTCTTTGACTACTTTAAGCAACTTTTATGTCATATGAATTTTAATCTTGCAAATCGCCTTTTGTCAATCATGCATCATTAATTTTGGTTTGGCAATGCGAAATCAAACCATCTTCTTCCCGATTGGCCGTATCTCAAGATTCTTTATCCATCGGCACTAAGTTTAGACACCATTTAGTTGCATTTTTAAATTTTTTTTTTTAAAGAAGTAAAAGTCATTTTGTACTTTCTTGTTTTTTACTTTTAAATAGAAGTAATAAAAACTAAAGCACGTTTGGTAAAATTGATTTCGCTGGTGATCTTTTAGATGTAATGGGAAATTATACCGAATTATTGTTGCCTAAATAAGAGCCCAGGACAAGTACAATCTCACTCAATCGCAAAATTTTCGAGTTAATGTCAAATTCATCAAAGAGATAAAAATGACTTTAAAAGTAAGTCTTCATTGCTTTTACTTAAAATCAAATATTTTGCCTTTTTCTTTTTAGAAATCCTTTTTATTTCTTCTAACCAAACAGTGTTTTTTGCTTTTTTAACTTTTTGCTTTCAAAAAAAAATATATATTAAAATAAGTACAATCAAACGATGCCTTGTTATTTGGCTTCAAAGTGGCTTCTAAAATTTGTAACGCTCATAATATATTATGAGCAGTGCCACTATGCATCCCATATTTTGGGGCCTATGTGGATGTTCGTGGAACCCATATAGACCTTATCTCAGGTGTCTATACAGGATGATTATAAGTGGGGCCGTTGGGGATTACGAGGTGTAAAACTTCATTGGCATCATGCCAAACTTTTTTTCCAAAATAGCACTCTGGCTTTAAAATTTTCCAGCACTAGCACCATAAGGGTTCTTTTTCCACACTTATCACTTCGTACGCCACGTCACAAACTATGTGGGCATGTGGGCGCCATGGCGGCCATGCTAGAAAATGAAATGCAACTTTAAAAAACCATTAAAACCACTATCCCGTATAGCGGTTATTACCAATCTACTAAAGCAATTAAATTTGACAGAGTTCATCATAAAAGCGCCATTTAAAGTAACGGCTTAAATGCAATTCAAATACATTAAAAACGATCATAATAGCGGTTTTGTGATGAACTCTCTACCTGCTTCTGTCAAAAGAGCTTAACTATAACCCAACTTAAACCGTTATTCGTATTAACGATTTAATATTAGCACTGCAACCGTCAGTCCATCTAATAGTTTCATTTTCTAGCGTGGCCGCCATGGGCCCCACATATCCACGTTGTTTGTGATGTGGCGTACAGAGTGCTAAGTGTGGACAAAGAATCCCTATAGTGGAAGTGTTGGAAAATTTTAAAGCCAAAGTGCTACTTTGGAGAAAAAAGTCGGCCAAAGGTGTAAGTTCAAAATGGGTCTTCATGCTAAGCCCTTAAACATCTAACCGTTACTTAGCCAAGTGAAAAAATGGTAGACAGAACAAGAAGTGATTAGATACAAATAAAAGCTACCAAATAAATCAAATTTAATTACAACCTTGGGCATTCTCCTCTCTGAGAGTTTTTGTCTCAAGCCCCTTAGACTTGGTTGAAAGCTCATGCAATTGTCAGCCTGAGCAATGGCCTTTGATAAATGCTGCAAGGACCATGGAAGAACCAATAAGGACATGATCCACTTCCTGTATAGAGAAAAGAGGTTGTTCGCCCTTTTCTTTTCTTTTTTTTGCTAAGTGTACAAGGAAGAACATCATTATATACTTAGAGAGGATAGTATCTTTTATTTTTTGCCAAACGATAGGTGAACACATGTACTCATATGGATTCGAAACTAAGACTTCTGCAAACCCTAAATAATTGGAATAAGAGTTGTCTTAAACAAGTCATGTTGGGATTCTTGATGACATGGTTTTACTAATTAATCATACCCTTGCAGCTCAGATGGTGACCAGGTGGGGTGGGGTGGGGTTTGGGAGGTCTAAGGCTGGTTCCTATCCTCCCTATCAAAATAAATAAATAAAATATTTTAGTCCTTTTCATCCAAATTTGCTCGGTTTAGTCACAACAAAGCCACAAATGACCTACTATTACAAAGATAATGACTTCACATTGGTTACACTACCACGAACTCCCAAAATCTTACTATTCTAAGTATTCAAATGAATCACTTGTGTTGCACTCTAGGTGGTATGTTTATAAATCATGGGTTAGGATAGTGAAATCTAGGCCATGTCTTTTTAGATGAGGATAGTTATTACCACACCTTAATTTTATTTGCATACCCCACTAATTTTAAATTGTCAAGGTGAACAAAGAATATTAAAAAAAAAAAATTATAAAAATTGGTTGCGTGTTTCACTAGAAAATTGAATAACTATGCAGGGAAAAAAAAATCTAAAATATGTCGTTTAAGTGAAATTTTTGAACATTTTACCTTCTCTATATCATTTTTGGTAAAAAAAAAAAATTAACTTAAACGAAAGATTTTGAAAAAACTTTCTTCTAAAAAAGTTGTTCAAAATAATGTTTTTTAGTGGACAACGTGACCTGTTTATATTAAAAAAATTATATTTTTCAAAAAAATCTTGAAAAATTTAAATTAATGGGTGTACAAATAAAATTAAGGAAAATTAGAGAAAAGTCCACTTTATAGGACTTATGGAGGCATAATTCATGGTAAAAACTCATATTGTCATAAGTCCACTTCTAACTGAAATGACCGTGTCTTTCGTGTGAGTCTTAAATACATAAAGTCAATTATACCTTTAAGTTGTTATTTTTACTTAAAAACTTTGAATTGGCATAACTTTTAATCTATATATTGGTTTTCAATAAAATTTATATTGTTGGAATCTATTAGTCGAGACCTTTCGAAATGAGACCCATAATTAATATGAAAAAATGTATTAAAATAAAACAGTTACATAACGTGTGTTGTAACTAAATTGTGGTTATATATAATTGTTCAAATAAAAAGTTATATTTCGAATATTTGTGTAATCTAATTTTAAAATCATACAAAAATAGTTAAGTCTAAGTGTTTGAGACTAAATTTAATTTATTAAAACAATTAAATTTAAGTGATTGTGCTTACTTTAACACTTTGAAGTGGCTTTTGTAAAACAGTTATATGTAATTGTTTTAAAAAAAACAAAAAGAATTTTGAATATTTGTATAATTTGCTTTCAATATCCTATGAAAATAGTAAAATCTAAGTGTTTGAGACTAAATTTAACTTATTTAAGTAATTATAATTAAATTTGATTTTTGAAATGGGTTTTGTGAAATAGTTACATGAAACTATTTTTTTTAATTAAAAAAAAAATACATTGTCGAATGTGTAATCTGGTTCAATATCCCATGAAAAATAGTTAAATCTAAGTGTTTGAAACTAAATTTAACTTATTAAAATGACTAAATTAAAGTTATTATAACTAAATTAATTTTTTAAAGTGGGTTTTCTTAAACAGTTACATGTAACTATTTTAAAGAGAAATGTTTAAATTTTGAATATCTGTGTAATCTTTACTTCAATATCCTATTAAAGGGAGGAAAAGGAGAAGGAGAAGGAACAGAGAGATATAGAGAGAGAAGCTTAAGTTTCATATCACAAATCTGGGTTATTTTCATTGTCATGAAGGTATAGTACAGGAAATAAAACATTAGAAATGTGGAATATTTTGTCCTCAATCTTTCAAATCTACTTGTTTAAATTGAACCTTGCATGAATTCATGACAGCACTTGAAAAATGCCATCCATGGAGGATTCCTCAATTGGAAACCCAAATTGAACCTTATAATTAAGAAATGACAGTACCACCTTTAGCTTTGTTACATCACCCAGAGCCCTAATTGACTATAGTGGAGTAATTCATGTAAGAATTAGTGTTTCCCATCTTTTCTTCTTCAATTTCTCTTCCTCTGTACTTTACCATAAAAAGTTATGGGTTGTTTTTCCACTTGAAGAAAACTTTGAAGTAAACCTATGGTTGGTCATTGGTGGGGGTAGTTTAAGAGAAGACATGGGTTGATTACATCTCGATGTGTCGAGACCCTTGAGAACATGGGTTATTAACCTGGGGCTTCTCTTGCATAAGAAACAGTTAGTATAGAGATGGAAGAGCAGAACAAAGGAGTTGGCTGTTTAACTTAGTGATTTGGACCCATGTGTGGATGACGAGTTAAGTGAACTAAGCCTTGTTTTTGCACCAACTAACTAACTAACTAACTATATATATATATATATATATATAGAGAGAGAGAGAGAGAGAGAGAGAGAGAGAGAGAGAAGTGGGATTGGTATATTTTATTTGAGAGAAGGGAAATGGATGTAGATATGCGGTAAGGAGAAAACAACACGGGAGGGCATTTTTGTCTGAAAGGATTTAAGGTGGTGGACTTACCTTCATAAGAATCTATTATGTCCTTTATGTCTTTATAATTCTTATAATATAGACTTGTGGCCAAAGTCCCCTAAAATTAAAGCGTTTGTTCTTTCATAAGTTTTTGGATTTGCTCATTGTCAAACTCACAATAACATCTCGTGATCTCTCGGCCTGATTATAATGAAGTTGGGCCATATCTTTTAATCTGTTGGGTGTTGATTGATGAAGCATGTTATGGGCCCTGATGGAATCTATTTATGGGCTTTAGACAAACACTATCCCCAGAGCTGAAGTTGGGCTCTTTGTGATTTAAGGGATCATAAGGTTGGCACGCTTCATCGGCTGCTGTGTTTGGGCCTATGTATGCCCTTGAATCTGTTAAATCTAAGGGTCTAGTGACGGCAAATCGGCAATGTCAAAACTTTGCTTTTATATCCCACTAATTTTAATTTTCTAAAGTTTTATAAATATGTAAAAGGTTTTTATGAAAAGTGTTCGTGGGTTCATTTTCTCACAAGATGAGAGTTCACATCAATCTCATACAAATGTCAATCCCGTCTCACTTTAAAGAATTTAGAAAAAAAATTAGGAGGAATTTTTTTTATAAAAAAAAATAGTACACTCATTTTTATTTTCTCATATTCTTTACCTATATATCCTTTTTGGTAAACCACTCACCCACCCTGTCGAGAATCAATTGAAGAGAGAAATAATACAAGCTAAGGGAGCTTTTACAGATGTAGTGACGACATCTCTTATTTTTTTTAATGCATACTGCATGAAATATAAGACACATTAAAGAAAAAAGAAACCTCCAAAAGTCTTACAGACAAGATTTTATTAAAAAAAATCTAAACATGATTGTTAGACCTGCCGATCAAAGTTTGACGTCCCTTCTCCTCTAACAATATTTGATCTAAAATTTCTGTCTATTGTGATTGGTGCTTACAGGCCAGTTTTAATATATTTTTGTTAGAATTTATATTAGTGTAATTGAACAAAATCAATCAGACCATGTTTGTTTAGATGAAAGGGAATCACATTTGAATTCGTTCAAAATAGTGTGTTTGAAGAGATTATTTAAATGAAAATGAAATCAAATAATGTGTTTAAATATCCATTTTAAATCTTTTTCCATTTTAAATTACTTCAAATATAAAATCAAATTGTATTTCCATTCATTTTATTCGAGTTAAACAAATATAGTCTTAATGTGATTACATGAGGTACAACTTGAAATGCGTGTCCCAAATAGCTTGAAAAATGGGAGAGCTAATTGGAAGAGGGATGAGGTCTGCCTCTTCGGAGCCTTACCCACTCAGCTCTCAATTATAAGACACAAAAGTTGTTCAGCACGCGCTTGAAGAGGGCGTGGACCTACCTTCCCTCCATTTTAACACACGTCATCCGCCAGCGCGACATAGACGACAGAGATAATCGACCAAAAGGCTACACAGAGGTACACTCACTCTTTCTAGAGAGAGAGACGGAGAGGGGGAGAGAGAGAGAGAGAGAGAGAAAGAGGGGGAGTCTCTGCAAATCGCAAGCACGGCGGATTACAAACCCTTGAAACCTATAGATGGTGATGAGGATGGTGTTCAATCAGACCCTCTGACATGAATCTATCATCATCGTCGTCTACTTTGTCATCATCGTCTTCTTCTTCGTCCACGTCATGGTTGTCCGGCATTGTTCGCGGCCGTTCCGATAAGTCTTCGAGCGTCAAAATGGCCAATAACTCCGTGTCCGGCGGTGGAGATTCCGGAGGTCCGGTGAATCGTAAGAAGCAGTTCCGAGGCGTCCTCTTCAAGTATGGTCCCAACCCAATTCAGGTCCGGAAAGTTCCTTCATCTCTGGATCTTCGTTGAAAATTTATGGCATTATGATTTGAATTGAGTTGAGTTGGTTCTAGGATTCGTAAAATTGATTTGTTGTAGTTTTACTTTATCTTGAAATTTAAATTTAGTGCCACCAGTTCGGTTGAAAATCCTAATTTGGGCATTCTTCAGAATCAATGCTTTCTTTTTCTCATAGAAATCTCAATAATTTGTCTATTTATTTATTTTTTGCAGCTGTTGAAAACCAATTGTTGTAGTTAGAATAAAAAATTAATGATTTAATTGTTTAAAGGTGTAGTTGGGTGGAAGTTTTAGTGAAGTGCAGTTACTTGATTGTTTGGTCACAAGGGCTCAATCAACCAAAGAAATTTATGGATTTTTGGTTTAGGTGATTTGATTTTAATTGAGTGAGTTGTTAGGATTCAAATCTTGAAGATCTATCCTGAAAAGGCTTTGAGAATGTAGGGTTTGTTTCACCATTATTGGAATTTAAGGCAGTGAAAAATGGGAAAGCTTTGCGAAGGCGTTTCCTCAAAGTGACTTGCTGTATCAGTGCCCAGATACAGTGAGAAGTAGGCAACGATTCTCACAGTTCGATGGACCAGGTGCGAGTAAACAATTCAGTCCACTAGAGTAGGAGTAGTTGGCAACTTGAAACTCTGGAACATCAACATGTAAGGGGATAAAATTTGTAGATACGATGAGTAGAAGAAAAATAAATATAAGTTGTTTACAAGAAACAAAGTTGGTTTTTTTTTGTAAACTCTATTGTTTCGTTTTTTTTACTAGTGAAGGGCATTAATAAACCTAAGAAAGTTCTTTGAGTGGATCTGGAAGTATAGCCTGTGGTTGAACCTGCAGAAATGCACGTTCAGAGTGATTCTCTTCAAGTTTAAAGTACAATTCCTGTTAATGACATGACAACTCCATGGCCATTCTCCACATGGGGATATGGACGCCATTGGCAACATCAATTTGAAAGTTTGCTAATGAGGTGTTTGAAGATTATTAAATTATAAGAAGCGTAAGCTTGAAGGTTTCATTTTGAAGTTGGATTTCAAGAAGGCTTATGATCAATTGGATTTGGACATTTTAGACTATGTTTTATACAACAACGTTTTCAGTGTTAGATGGAGGAAGTGGATACTATTTTTTCATAGTTCTTTGAAGTTTGCGCTTATTGTTGATGGTAGAAGCCTAGAGGGTGGTTCAAGGCCTCTAGAGGCCTTAGGCAAGGGGATCCGCTTTCCTAGCCCTCTTTTTCTTTGCACTTTAGTTGTTGATGTGCTGAGTAGAATGGTTCCAAAGCCATGGAGGTGGAGATGGTTAGAGGTTTTAAGGTGGGTAGAGATAAGAGTTCGTGTTTCTCTCCTTCAATTTGCAGACGACTCAATGTTCTTTTCCTGCTGGTGACGAGCAACAATTTATGAATCTAGTGACCTTAGTGAGGTGTTTTGAGATGATTTTTGAGTTGAGGGTTAATATGGCTAAGAGTGCTATCGCAGGGTGTTGATGTAGAGTTGAGTTAGACCCAAAGATTTGTGTCTTAATTCGGGTGCTCCATTAGTAAGTGCCCAATGAAGTATCTTGGGATGCCTCCAGGAGGAAATCTAATGCCATAATAGTTTTTGGGATCCATTTGTAGAAATAGCGGGTAAAAGATTGGATTGATGGAAAAGGAGAACATTTCTAGGGGTGCGAAGATAATATTAGTGAATTCAGTTCTTGCTAGCATTCCTGTTTATTACCATTCCCTTTTTAAGATCCAAAAAATGTTGGCCAATAGGGTTGAGAGCTTGCAGCGAGATTTTATGGGGAGGCAAGGATGAAGGAAAGAAGGATCATCGGGTGAGATGGGAGGTGGTGTCTCATCGTAAGGATAAAGGTGGTCTCAACCTAGGTAATGTGGTCGCCAAGAATTTGGCCTCAAATGGTTAGTGTTTTTTTGGAGATTCTCTACTCAAAAATGTTCTTTATAGTATTTTATGATCAAGAGAAAATACAACGACCCTAATTTTGATAATCAAGAAAAGTATATACCATGAATCTTTAGAGGTCGTTCATTTACATTAGTAGGAAAGCAATTATTTTAGAGGCATGCTCCATGAGTAGAACTTTGAAGACTTCATTGTTATAGCTCTTTGCTTCTAGCGGTTGAAACTAAAAGTCCATTTCGAATGGGGCCATTGAAGAAAATATTGACTATCACCACAATTAATGGCATGTGATTTTCTTTAGCATCTCATGAATGTCATCATTTCACCTTTTTACTATCATTTTTGTGATGGTTTCCACTTTCTTTAATGAGCTCATTCTTGATGATGGATTAACCCTCTAATGTGGAAACAAAATGCTATGTAACTAATAAATTTCATTGGGACATCCAAAGATGCTTTGAATGGTCTTTAGTTGACTAGATTAAGGAGATGATTGTGTTTTACTGTTTATCTGTCTACATCCTAAATGTTCAAAGTGTGACAATTAAAAGAATTTTTTTCATTTAGCTTCATGGGTTGAAAAATAAAAACACTCATATTTCCCTCTTTCACCCACGATGAAAGGGATGATTTCGTTCTTCTTGGTCTGTTGGTAGGGTTGATGGTTAACAAACATTGAGAAGTATTTACCTAGTCACTTACATATTGGTATTTTGCTTCGTGACTAGGTGCTATATTCTAGAAGTTAGTGTCGATGGTTAATGAATTAAACAATATGCGCACAAAAAACCCGAAGTATTCATCTGCAACAAGTCACGATATTTAAATCACCCTTTCATAGTTTAGAATTTGAGGTTTACTAATTAATGTTCTATTCGGTAACTGAACATCAGGGAGCCTTGTTTATGGGACTGAATCTTTTGGGACAATTACATATGACCTGGCTTTATCACTGTGTTGTTCTTATTGTTGGTTTCAGTAATTATGCTTCCCTATATCTTCATCAAAAAGAAAAAAGAAAAAGAAGAAATGCTTCCCTATGATTCTTCAAGCATCAAAATTTTCTTTTGCACATTTATTAGATACGATGTCTCCATGATAGAATTTTTTATTGTTGCAGGTTGCATTTAAAACAGGCGATTATAGACAACAAGTCATTTTTATTGGTGGATTGACTGACGGCTTTTTGGCAACTGAGTATGTTTAATGTTTTTGTTATAAATCATTAATATCTTTATCTATAACTGCATCAAATTTCTTTCCTATTTATTGGTATTTCTTGAGCATCAACTTTGGAAGTTGGGACTTTTATTTTTCCTTGATGTTCTTTCTTATCTTTTCCCACTTTTTTACATTTTCATTATTCCCCCTTTTTAAAAAAAAAATAAAATAAAATAATTAACTCAAAAAAGCCTTAATGGGGCTGGCTACATGAATTTGTCTGATATTTCTTAATTATGGTGCCCAATGTTTGATATTTCTTTCTGGAGTAGTGGCTTTTGGCTATCAATAAATGTCAAAAACTTTTTGACTTTATTAAGTTTTGTTGTCTGGTATTTGGGTTGCTGCTGTCCAGTGTTTAAGTTGTTTGTTTTTTTGGGAACTGTAGTGATGTAATCCATGGAAATTACTGGTAATGTGGTTAGTCTATCATGTATACATGCCGTGCATGTACAAATACACATGCACACTACATTTTTCTACTCAAAGTTGCACATAAATTCATTGTTGGTTCTTCAAATTGTCAAACTTAGTAGTTAGTAGTTACTACTTAGGCATAAACACATGGCTAAATACTAAAAGCATAATCTCCCTTGATATGCAGATACTTGGAACCTCTAGCAATTGCTTTGGAGAATGAGAAATGGTCACTTGTTCAGCTACTGCTCTCATCTTCTTACAGTGGATATGGCATCTCCAGCTTGCAACAGGTAATTTATGTTTTCCCCTTCAGCCCTTCTAATGTGATTTTTCTGGCAAACCTATTTTACTATTGTGGGGTTCTTTGAGTAGGTGTCACATGTTCTTTCCTGTGTTATGACTTACTTTAAAGTGTTGAAAGACATACCTTTAAAAAAATTGGGTTGGTTGTGCTATTCTTATAGAGCTCAGACTTGCACAGTTGCACCATCAAATGTGTCTTATGTCCTATGTACGCCCTCTTTTTTCTAATACAAATTTATTTCATAAAAAAAAAAATTACAGATGATATTCTGATGAAAACACAAACATCACTAGCTATTTTTAAAAACTGTTTTGCCATCTGTTGCTGTGCAAGTTAAGGTGATTTAGAAAATACAGAATGTAAATGTCACCTTGTTCTGAAATATTTGTAGTGTATTTTATGTATTGCACATGTGCAAAAACCTTGGAAACGAAAGAGAAATATACATATTATTTTCTTTTTCTTTCTTTGGAAGACTAATAGAGACTTTTGAGGATTGGACTTACCTGGTCCATATGGGTTGTGAGGTCTTATATGGGCCCGGGGTTTGTCAGAAGGATTTCCTTGTCATAAAAAAAAAAAAAAAAAAAAAGACTTATGAGGATTTATTTTTTATTTTTTATTCAATAATGGGAATGATAGTTGATTGGTTAAGATAGTTCATTGAAAACTGAAGCAATCAATCAGTGTGGAGTGGATACCTTTTATTTTTATAAAATCGTATTAACTCGGCCAACATACTCATTTTTGTAGTTAACTGGTGCCCCTTCATCTCAGTGTTTACCTTTTTCTTGAGATTATAGCGTGTGCTCCTTGGTTACATAAATAAATTTTCCAATCTGATGCACTAGTTTCAAGATACCATACACAAAACAAAAATTTCTGGCTGTAATGGCACAACCTTATGTTTTGTCCTATCAAGGTTTCAATCATGATGAAGACATCTAGTGTTGGCTGTTGGCAAGTCCTACATTGCCCAAATATTGGGTTTGAGATGACTTCATATACCTATTTGGGACCTCCATCTAATTGCTTAGGCTTTTAGGTTGAAAACTTAATTTGGTATTGGAGACTGTCGTTGTCATCTTGGGTCTGTTCTATTCATGAGCCCATCACTGTTGTTCAGATAACAGGTGTCTTCTTGTCTTGTTAGGCCTACACATGAGGGGAAGTGTTGGGAAGTCCCACATTTTACATCATTCATGTATTGCATTGATTATGGCTTCATAAACCTGTTTGGACCCTCCACCTAATAGCCTAGGCTTTTAGGTTGGAAACTAAACATTGGCTATTAGTTGAAACACTAAAGGTAGGGTGATGAAGGTTAGATATTTTGATAGTGTTAATTTTGATTTATATGAGAGATGGTATTATTAATGAATAGACTGTGTGGCTGTTGTGCTATGCAGGGGTTGTCGGTTGTTGCAATGGTAGTGGACCCATCTTTTTTGTAGCAGAAGCATCACTAGACATAGTTCATCGTAGTAGTTGAGGTTGCAATATTGATACCTGATAACAAAGTGTGTGTGTGGGGGGGGGGGGGGGGGGGGGGGGGGAGAGAGAGAAAGAGAGAGAGAGAGAGAGAGAGAGAGAGAGAGAGATTGTGCACAGATGCAAATCTTAAAAACTGGAGTTCCAGATGACTGTGGACTTGTTTTACTCACTTAAGATGCAAGTATCGTGAATGGTTCTTCAGACCTATCTGTGTTGATAATCTTAACTATAAGGTTTTGAAAATTGGAATTCCTGACGGGAATGGACTTGTTTTATGTACTAAACATGCCAATATCCAGAATGGTTCTTCAGACCTATCTGTGTTGGTCATTATTACTATTTGGCTTTAAATAACCATGTATCTGGGGCCTTTGGGCAGCATTTATGTTATTCAGCAGTATAACTTGTTTCTAATCGTTTAGTAAAATTGTACCCTCTAGTTGTTCAACAATTTTATTTTTTGCTTTGTTTTTTACTCTTAGATATTTATCTCTTCCAATTTCAAGATATTCTTCCACATTATTTTTGAAGGATGCCATGGAACTTGATCAGTTGATCAATTACTTAATCAACAAGGAAGATTCTGAGGGTGTGGTACTACTTGGGCATAGTACTGGCTGTCAGGTGAGTGTTGTTTCCTTCTTCTTCTTTTTTGTGTGTGCATTTTGATCTTTTACTGTGTCCAATTCTCAACACTAAACATTTTTTGAGGAAGTAAAATTATCTTCATTATTGTTTGGATACAACTTTAGGATATTGTACATTACATGCATACAAATGCTGCGTGCTCCAGAGCAGTTCGTGCTGCCATTTTGCAGGTACTCACCTATCAAGTTTTAGTCATTCATTCTTCTCCTTCAAATTTTAAAGTTGTATTTCCACTAGAGCAAATAGTACTTGTTGCATTTTGAAGCTTATATCAGTTTTGCATTGTGAATGATAATAGGAACACCAACTAACCATGGCTTTTTGATTGTCTTGCCTATGTCCTGAATCAGTCCACCTGGTTTTGTGATGAACTATGGCAGGACTTTTATTGTGATATCTTTGAACACATTTGCAGTAGATAAATCGTTCCTTTGTAGTGCCTGTATATAAATATTAAGGCACCTAGCTGGAAAACAGTTCTGTTCTTGATTGCTAGCCTTTTCCCAATATTGTCTTTGGCCCCGTTGATGGTGAGATGACCTGAATTTGATATTTATGGGAAATCCATATCCCATATGAACTGGACTTCAGATGCAATTAAATTCAGGATAATAGGAGCGAAATGCCTGGTTTGGAAGAGCAATTCTTTCGTTTAGATGAGTTTGTGACTGATCACCAGGATATGACTTTTGTATCTTTAATTCCCTCCATGAACCAGTTATAAACCAAAGTCATTTTGGCTTCTGGTGGTGGAGGGGTTTTCATCTTGAAAGGAAGAGACGGCTTGTTTGGAATACATATTTGGTGGTCGTGGGAGTGAGGAAGGAGTTAAGGACCTGATGTTGAATCAATTAGTAGAAGATATGGCTGTACTAGTAGGTTTGATATTTGAATGAAAGTCGATTATATTACTAAAGGAATTTTTATGGGAATTAACATTTTTCGCATGATTTTCGGTGATATGTTTCATTGATTAGTGCCCTCCGTTGAGTCCTGTAAGCCATGTGTGCATACTAGATGTGATCATGTTGTAAATACGGCTTCTTTGATACCTATCATCTTTCTAAGCCCTCATAAGATGTGATCATTTTGCTGAACAAGTTTTTATTCTTATAAAAGATAGCCTGGTCCAGTTCAATAAGATTAAATGTTGATGTGGGAAGAAACAGACTCTTTCCAGATTCATACAGGCTTGTAACTGTTGACTCTTGATAAATGACATGCGGAAACCTTATTCTTGACTCTAGCAACCATTTATTTCTAGTTGCCCATGTGTTATTTGTCAAGTTGCAGCTTTGATTGTAACGCCAATTTGAATGTTCAGGCTCCAGTTAGTGATCGGGAACACAGAGCAACTCTTCCTGAAACGGCTGCTATGATTGATTTGGCTTCGACAATGATAAGTGAAGCACGGGGGACAGAATTAATGCCAAGGGAAGCAAATCCAGACGCCCCCATAACTGCCTATAGGTGGGTTTGTCTACCATATTGTGTTGTTCCTTAAATAGCAAAATTTATTTGGGATTGGTTATTGGCAGTTTATGGATGTATTTCTTTTCAATAACATTGCCTCTACAGGTTCTGTCAGTCCACTAGAAATTAATCAGGAAGGGCCCATGTGGAATCATGTTTGCAGAATATTATTTCCATCATCTTTTTGTTTCCTTTTAAACTATTTTCCTGTGCTGGGAACTTGAAATGCTGTGTAAATGCATCAAGTTCTCAAATTAGTCATGCATCATGCATGTGAAACTTCTGCTAGAATGCTTTCGCATTCACCTGACATATTTTTATTATCTCGTATGGCATGAAGGTTTGTAGAACTAACGAACTTTCCATTCATATCTCCAATTCTTTGCTGCTTTATTAGAAAAAGGAGATCAAAGATCTTCATCTGTACGAATTTGAGCTACATATCTTACTCATTTTGAAGAGTATTCCAAATAATATACCAGCTGTTGTAGCATTGGTCAGAATATTATTTCAAAATTGAAAAAACAAAAGGGAAAAAAAGAAGAGAAGGAAAATATTATATAAAGTTCAGGTTTCCTTTGAAATAAGAGGATTTCCTGAGTTCCAACTCTTGTTTCCTCGTTGGGGCCACAGGCCACCTGCATAAGGTTCCATGGCTCTCATGGGCCTTGGGTTATCTGGTCGATGTGGGTTGCGGGGTCTTGAATGAGCCTGGGGTTTACCCGTGACTGGTTACCTTGTATCGAATAGAAAGAAAAAAAATTCAGGCTTCCTTTGTTTACGTAACAGAAAATGGGTTTGCATTTAATTTATAGCACAGCTTGTGTTTTTAGTTTGAAACTTCTTACTCTGTGAAAAGCTTGGTTTTAGTCCGAATTAATTTCATTTTTGGCATAATGAAAGTTTAACCAAAAGATAGAAATTGTCATGCTACTGAATACAAAGTTGTCACTTTTTTCACGCTATTGCTCTCTCATTACCTTGCAGGTATCACTCTCTTTGTGCTTACATGGGGGATGATGACATGTTCAGTTCCGACCTTAGTGATGACCAGCTGAGAATGAGGCTTGGGCACATGACTAACACACCTTGCCAGGTAGGCACGTCTCTGTCATGAGTCAGATGTTTATATCATGTATGCACATGAGAGGAAAAGCTATCTCAGATATTTATAGTTCAACCAAAGGATCAATCCTTTTATATTCCCCTAGAATGCCCTTCCCAATTGCTATTAAGCATTTATGATCACAATATGATCAACCCCAATGTTGCTCTCTATGGTGACTATCACGACATTTTGATTGCCTCGAATACTTTCTTCAACCTTTCTATTTTCTTATTTGTTGGTAAAGAAAGGAATTACACCACCTTAGACTAGATCTGCCCGTTACATCTTTCCAAATAAGACATAGTCTCTGTTGAACAATTTATGTTCAAATCACATTATTATTTTTAACTTGTAACCAAATTAGCTAGAAAATCTGCTGCTTTATTACCTTCCCTATAAATATGTTTAATTCTCATATTCATAACCCTCTTCACAAATTGTTTTTCTAGAGTCATCAATAATACTACATATCAACATTGACATTTATCTGATTGCAAAGATTGTCAGTAACTAGCTTAGCATCACCTTCTTTACAAACATTCCAAAAATAACTTGCCTTGAATGCTTCATGGATGTTGTTTCCTTGCTTAATTCATAATGGCGGGTTAATAACAAGGACTAGTCAGGAAACCTCATCAATGTGTTCTGCAGGTCATCTTTTCTATGGCTGATGAATATGTACCAGATTATGTCGACAAGAAAGCATTGGTTGAAAGGTAAGAAGAACCCCTTATGGAGTAACTTCTTCATGCAATTTCAGTATATATTATTTATATCTCAAGTAGCATTTGATGGTTTGGTCTTCGTTAACAATGATGTCTTTTCTTGTGTACACACTCTTGCTCGTGCACGAGAGAGAGAGAGAGAGAGAGAGAGAGAGAGATTGATCAGAAGTATGTGGTTAGATCAAACGTTTAATTTTTTGAGCTCATGCAGATTGTGCAGGGCATTGGGTGGTGCAGAGAAAGTTGAAATTGAATGGGGAAACCACTCCCTTTCTAATAGAGTTGATGAAGTTGTCCAGGCCATAATTGACTTTGTCAAAAGAGAGGGACCTAAGGGGTGGGATGATCCATGGAACTAATATTGTGCCTGCTTGTACCTCTTGTGCTTTCCATTTTCTCCTTTTGTTTTATTCTCTTAATACCAATTTCATTTTTATTGTTTTTTCGTTCTTTTTTCAGAGGTTGAGTTGATTTTGACCTAGCATTTTTTTATATATTTTATATTAAAGGCATGGATTTAGTTTGTATTGCTGAATTTGTGTGAATAGATAAAACAAATTTTGGTATTTTATTAGAGCTGATTTTATGTTGTAAAATTGGTTTCCGACAGGAGTGGTTTTTTTGCCAATTCGCACTAGGTCTAGGTGTTCTTTTATGTCGGCAGTAACACAGGTTGCGTTGGGCCCCAAAGACACTTAGGTTGCTTAGGCTTCTAACAAACAACTTGTGAACTTTTTGGCAGCTGCATGTATATTTTGTTACACCTCACGAGTCAAGCCACTTAGTCTGAGCCTAAAGCTTGTTGGTTAGTCCATGGGATTGTTCGAGTTTTTCTCCCACCTCTCTCCCTCCCTTTGTTTGCCGTAACTAAACTAAACAAAACTTTGGAGCCATCCAATTTTAATTGGATGTCTTAAAAGCTCTAGTGGGAAAAGAAATGATACTTTTAATCAAATTTACCAGCAATCATACCTGTTTTAGAGGGTGGTTTGACATAGTTGGGCTATGCAAGTCTCTTGATTTTCGCCTGAATTGTATTGAAAATTTGAAACGCAACGTTTTGCATTGAATTGTTTGTTCTCTTTTTCTGATACCTGTTGTGTCTTGATTAGGAGAGATTTTTTTTTACAACTGTAGATAAAGACACAGTTGTAGTTCTTTCATAATTTTCAAATAAATAAATAAATAAAAGTACCTCTTAGAGCATTTCCAACGCAAGAGAATTATTTTGAAAAGGTAAAAGTTATTTTTAGCTCAAAAAGTGTAAAAATAACTCTTTACAATAAAAATAGCTCTCTGCAGGTAAAGTATTTGCTCTATTGCAGCAAAACTAATTTTTTAACTCACCTAGTTTTCTCTTTTTCTAACTACCATTATTTCATATTTTTGTGACATAACCAAATAGCTCGAAACTAAATTGAAAGCCAAATTTAGCTTTAGTTTTTAGCTCAATCATTGGAGAACACTCTTCAGAGCTAAAAACTATTTTTAGTTTTAGCACACCATTTAACTCTCCCGTTGGTGATGTTCTTATATATTGAGATTTTTTTGGTAATTTACCCGAAATCCTTTAATGTTTTATCCCTTTCACATAACTTTTCTCAAGTAAAAATCTTTATAATGTCTTTCATCACTATAATTTGCCACGGAATTATTTTATTTTTCATTAATTTCCAAAGGACAATTGTAGTTGTTTCATTAATTGTTAAGAATCTATTTATTAAAAAATAAAAAGAAGAAGAAGAAGAAGAAGAAGAAGAAGAAGAAGAAGGGCTCTTACATAACATTGGGCTAAAGGAGATGGAGGGGGTGGTTGGGAGTGCCGGAGTGGGAACCAATTCGGTGGGCACTGTATGTAGTGATGGGAAGGTTTAAAGACTGAGAAAATATCACCCAAGTGATAATGTTGGGGCCTGGAGTTGTGGGTGAAATTTTCAAAGAAATCGGCTTTTTAGGCGATTTTCCCCGATAGCTGTCAGCCAGAGCCATCAGGCGCGTTTAGTGTGTCGCAAACTTCAACGCCCGCTTTTATTTTGTCCGCTGTCTTGTCCCATCCTCCACACTCTGCACCCATCCCCTCCCCAAGCTCTCTTTTAACCGTTAATAAATATATTTTTTAAAAATATACAATATCACTTTTAAAATGCTAGCCATATTCATTTTACGTAAGGGTGGTGGAGGTAATTACCTATTGAGGTATTATGGGTTAAGTGGTTGGACAATATAGTGAAGAACACTAAAAAGGTATGAATAGGATTTTCTTTTTTAATTTTTATTATTGTTATTTTTCTTCTTAGGGTTTGTGGGGCCCCAGGGGGTGTCATTAAGTAGAATTAACTTGTGTGCATGTTTTTATTTTACAGTGATAACAGTTACGGCCGAATCAACATAACTGCTGTCGGTGTGAAAGATCTTATTGGGAATAAAGTTGTACCCAACTAAGAACCAAACACTCCGGCTAGTTTTTAAAATAATTAATACTGCACCTTCATTTTGTCCGACTCTGGTCAAAGGATCACCAAACACCTTTAAATTTACTGATGGGGGAAAAGTTGACATAATGCTACCTTTGGATAATGAATGTTTCAGTGAAGTTTGTTTTTTAAATGGAATTTGTAAAATTTTATAAGAGAATTATTTATTTGTTAAAATTCTTTTTCATGGGTAAAGAGTCAAGTAATTGTTAAAATTCAATTAAAAATATGGTAGTATGGATTTACACTTAAATCAAAGTTGATGGAAAATTTCTACTAAACATTGTTGGATGTGGAACAACATCAAACTTTTATTAGCCTAAGTAAACAAATTAATCATGTCAAATTTCTTCATAAACATTATATGTGAAACCAATACACATGTTTTGAAATCCATGTGATATTTATTAAAATGGAAAAATAGCTCGTCACTACACTCATGATCGAAAGAGCCCTTGTAGTACTCATCAAAAAAAAAAAAAGGGGGGGGGGGCCCTCATAGTAACCTTCTTCTTCCTTGTAACCAACATCATATCTAATTAAATAAATTATAATTCTTTAGTAAAGTGGAACAAGATTGAAAACAATATTCTTTAAAAAAAAAAAAGAAAGAAAGAAAAAGAAAGTAGCATACATGTGTATTAACATATGCAACAAGGACCAATAGATGCATAAAGATTCAATGCTGAACTCAGCATCGTATTGAGGTGATGACCTCCCTTAATTGAGATGGTGGACGGATCAGATTAGAAGTTGCAAAAATTATCCATTAAAATTATTTTCGTTATTTTAATAATAATTTTTTTAATTTTTAATTTAAACTGTTCACCGCATCGTCCAAGGGTGGTTATCAACTTAGCGCAGTCCGAATGGTTACTCCCAATAGACCCAAGACCTAGTGGCATGCCTTCCTCAAAAAAGAATGAACGAAGATTTTAGAGGTTTGTTGAATTCTCTTTGAGTTTGCGTCTCTTACTAAGCAAAAATAAAATAAAATTAAATAAAATAAAATAAAAGAAAAGAAGAAAAGAGAGGACGAGATAGTGAAAAACATTGACTATGGTTGGGTCAGCCGTGTGTCGCTGTACTTGTTTTGACTGGTTTGCGGTGCCGTTTAGCGTCAAAGATGGAAACCTCGGCATTGTTTCCGACTTTCCGTCGGTTGTCTTGCTGTGGTCAAAACTTCATTCTTAGTTTCAAAAAAATTCACTGAAAATAGCCAAAAAAGTCACACCAACAACGTCCCAACTCCCAACGTCTTTGACAACAACAATTGGAGAAAAAAACAAAAGAGAAGAAAAAAAATAGAAAAAGAGGAAAAATACCATAGCGTGTGCAAAGGTGGTTAATCCTCCACAAGCAAAAGCCAGAAAAATAAAATAATTTAATTTTGTTGATAAAAATGATCATGCTGCACATGATATAATAGCTTAATTAGCTTCTCAATAAATTCTTTGGCCAAATTGCTAAATCTAATACCATCACAAATTCTTTTGTTTTATTTAAATGTTATCTTTAGTGAGTCTTATTAAGTGATGACTCTCAATTATATGAAAAAACAAATAATGCTAGACTGATGACCACCTCATCTTTTGGATTTACACTTAGGCTATGTTTGTTTGGTTGGAATATAATGAATGGAATTGAATCTCATTCCAATTCATTCCAAATAACATGTTTTGATGAAGTAATAAAATGGGAATAGAATCAAACATTAGTAATAAATTATAATGATATTTATTTCGCAATGTTTATTTCAATTTCATTTTATTCTAAACTATTTTTAGTATGAAATCAGATTCTATTCCTACCCATTCCATTCTAACCAAACAAACATAACCATAAGCTTTGCTCTTTTTCATGAAAAATTATTTTAAGAGAGAATTTTTTTTTTTGGTAACATAAATCATGAATACATTATGGAGTAAATTACATAATTAATTGCACTGATGAATTTTTTATTTTTTTTTCAAGTTGATAAACTTAAGAAAAGTGTATGAAATTATTATTATTATTATTATTATGATTACTTTTTTGCAAAACTTTCATTATCAATTATAATTCCGTCCACCTGTCATCCTTTGCCATAAATATTGGCAGAAAGCAACTCGTTAATAAAAAGGTTGGCCAACCCAAATAATTTAGCACCGTCACCGCCTTCGGGCCTTTCCTTCTTTGTGGTACATTTTCCACCTCCAACATCTCACGTTATGCCAAGTGGCTGACGCTTTCAGTGACAAAACCCACCATGCAAAACAGCCAAAATTAATGCATTGAAAGACAAAAATACCCCCACATGCAGCACCGACGCATCTTTAAAAATATCCACGTGTTGCTGGCCCATTTCGAAACTAAAATCTCGATCAACATTATGAGGATATTATAGTCAACCTGTAAAAATTGTCGTACTCCCTGGTCCTTTTAGCTGTAGGTCTCGTCCCATAATAGGATTCTTCCGTCTCTCTCTCTGTCCTCATCTCCCTCTCCTCCTCCTATTACTATTATTATTGCATCTCTTTTTTTTTTTTTTCAGAAAAAATAATAATTCAAATATTTATTTATCCTATAAATATTTCTATGGGTTTTATGGTTTAGAGGCATAGAAACAAGAGGAAGCTATAACTTTTTTTTTGTTTTGTTGAAAACAAAATTTGTTTTTGTCATATACTGTAAGAAAGGGAAAGGGAGGAGAAAGAAGTCTCTCTCTCTTTCTCCCTTTTTTTTCCAGAGAAGAGAAGAAAAGAGAGAGAGAGAGAGAGAGAGAGAGAGCAAAAAGGAGAATAGAAAAGCATTGCCACAGAGGCTGCATTTTCTTTTCCTCTGTTCCCCTGAGGCCAAAGCTCGGATATACGTCACAAGCTTTTCAAACGAAGGCCAAAAGACAAGGGAAATTTTTTTGACATTGATCGAAGCCAAAAACCCCGTAAGTAGTTTTATGTTATTTTATCTTTTTTGCTAGATTTTCTCGAGAAAATTTTTATCAGAATAATTCCTGGGAATGCGGTTGGCCCCCCAAATTTCTCGAGAAAATCCGTTTGTAAGTTGTTTTCTTATTCTTCCTTTTTGTTCTAGTTGTTTTTCATTTTTAGGACTTTTGGGTTTGTCCGGTCTGTTGTGGATTCAAATGCCGGAGAAAGCAGCGAACACGGCGTCGTTTCCATGGATTTTCCGGTCAAACCCGTTGCTGCATTGGAGGTCTGGGGTGTTAATAACGACGGTTTTTCTGGGGATGTTGTTCGTCTGGAGCATAGATGGGTGCACCGTAAACAACCTCGTCGAGGCATGGAGGTACCGGAAAGATTATCTCACAATGAAGCTCGATGGTCCGGCTAATCTGACCCAGACCCACCAGAATCTGACCCACAACAACTACAATCTCACTATCCAGGTCTCTCATATCCCACTTAATTTCTCACAAGACCAACCCAATCTGACCCCCAGCATCTCCCCCGTCGCGTTTAATTCCACTCCCTCCGAATCCCCACCAATTCCTCTTCAGAACACGACAGAACCACAACGGAATCTGACACAACCACCGGCTCCACTGGCTTCTCCGCCGAGTTTGAGCTGGATTTCGACGGAATTAGAACCCAACTTTACATCGAACCTTCTAGCGCAATGGTTGAATCCAGGAGGCGAGCCTTGTAGAGATTCACGCACGGTAGAAATCCAAATCCCCGATTTAGACAATGGGAATTTGTTGGAATTACCCACAGGGGAAACCCACGAATTCATATTCCACGCCCTCGACGATTCAGGGAATCGACGTTGTTTGGGTGGTGATTACTTCGAGACTGATCTTTCAGGCGAGACATGGAAATCTCGGCCTCCGGTGAAGGATTTCAGCAACGGGTCGTACTCTTTTACCCTCCAAGTACACCCTGATTTCGCTGGCAACTACACGCTCACCGTAATCCTCCTCTTCCGTCACTTCGAGGGTCTGAAATTCTCGTCTTCGAGATTCGCCTTTGACAAACAGCTCCGACGAATCCCCATCAAGTTCTACAAAACCCAAGCTGAGCTCCCAGAGTTAAAAACCTGTACGAAGTCGGATTTTAGCAGGGATCTCTGGTCTGGAAGATGGACACGACACGGGAAGAACGATGCGTGCGAAATCAGCGCTGACGGTCGGTACAGGTGTTTCGACCCGAGCTACCCTTGCCAGAATCCATGGTGTAATGGGTCATTGGGGTTATTGGAGAGTAACGGGTGGGTTTATTCTGCCCACTGTTCGTTCAAGATATTCACGGGTCAATCCGCATGGGATTGCTTGAAGAACCGGTGGATCTTCTTCTGGGGCGACTCGAACCACGTTGACTCCATAAGAAACCTCCTCTACTTCGTCCTCGACGTGCCGGAGCTCCAACTGGTCACCCGCCGGTTCGACATGAACTTCTCCAACCCGAGAGACCCAACCCAGACGGTCCGAATCACCAGCATCTTCAACGGCCACTGGGACGACAGCCACAATTATTTGGGCTTGAATTCTCTGAAAAACGACGGGTTTCGTGACCTTCTGAGGAACTACTTCTCCGGCGAGACCATCCCGGACACGATGATCATGAACTCCGGCTTACACGACGGCGTTCACTGGTCTAACATAAGGGCGTTCGCCGGTGGTGCTGAGTACGCGGCGGCGTTTTGGGCGGAGGTTTTGGAGTCGGTGAGGAAGAGAGGGTTGAAGGTGCCGGAGTTTATATACAGGACCACGGTGGCGACAGGCGGCTACGCGCGGACGCTAGCGTTTAATCCTAACAAGATGGAGGCTTTCAACGAGGTGTTTTTGGAGAAGTTGAGAAAAGCCGGGGTGGTTTCCGGCGTGATCGACGGCTTTGATCTAACCTTCCCATGGCATTACGATAATCGGTGTAATGATGGGGTGCACTACGGCCGTGCTCCGGCGAAGATGAAGTGGAGGGACGGTGAGATTGGGCACCAGTATTTTGTGGACCTCATGCTGATACACGTGTGGCTCAATGTATTATGCGCAAGATAGGAAAGGAAGGGAGGTTTTTGCTAAGATGCGCGGAGGGTGGCATTGGAAGTGCATGGTAGGGGAGTTGCTAGGATGCGCCGTGGGTGGGTACAAATCACATTGGAACAATTATGAGGTGGTAGGGTCCATAACATAGTGGTCATGATCACTAGATTTTGTCAATTCTTTATTTGTTTATTATTTTGTTACCATTGTGGACCTTATGGTTCCTAGTTACATGCACCTGTCTCCTCTGTAGATTTTAAGAGGTCCTTGATTTTTTATTTTTTACTTTTTATTTTTTTCAAGGGGTGGTTAAGGTGGTTTATATATTTATTGTGAAACTTGGCCAGTCTGGTGTGGGGTTGGCTGGATGTCTTAGTTTTGGCGATGAAGGCTTGGACTGGATTAAATTGGCATCAAGGGTGCCCCACTGCCCATTTCTTATATATCTGTACTTATAATTGTATACAATTTTTCAAGTGAAATACATTGTTTAGATGTGGTCCAATTTGCTATTTGGGGCATGCTAGGGCTATCTACGGCGGGGCGGTCGAACTGTCACCGGCTGATTGGGGGCATGCACAACATGTGGCATGGGACTCACATGCATGTGTCAATATGCATGCTCTAATCAACGCGTAACGGTTGGATGGTGACATAGTATACCCCCTGCTATTTTTATTGTCGAGTATTCATTGTAGTTAGTTCAATGGAGCATTCTTGGGGCCTTGCTTATGTGCGGAACGTCTTTAATTGCATGCATGACATTCATCGCCACCATTCATTATTTGCACGCGATTATCATGGTCGCGATGAATGTCACATATGCGGGATGTCTGTAGGTGAGGTGAGCAAAATCTCGATGCCTGCAGGTGGTGATTAGCATGTACATGCATATATTCACATCATTTTGATGATATCATAATGGAAAATGATTAGCAGACCAACTTATGGATCTCAGGTTGGTCTCATCTCTTGTGAGAAATGTGGGTCTTGCTCCCTTCTGAGAAACCCTTTTGAGGAATGAGGTAATTGAGTCAAAGCGCCTAACTGTTTCCTTTAGATCGAATATATCAGGACCTAGTAAGGTCTCTCTGATGAGTTTTAGGGCACATAAGGGTTGAGTGGGCTGCAATTGGTTTTGTTTCATGCCATATTTAGGCAGAATCATATTGTTTTGAATCATGAACGGTTTAAGCCGTCCCACAACATGCAGGATGTTGATTAGAGCATTTGGCCGGAAGCAAGCTCATGTGACCATGTGCTTTGGATATCTTTTGGATAGGTTCATAAAATAATTTAAATTTGATCATGTGCTTTGGGCCTTTGCTTGGAAATATAATTCTCGCTTTACAGGACAGCAGCAGTGTGGGAGCAAGGTTCCAAGGTCGGCCTTCTCTTTGAACACAATTGACATGCCACATTGTCCACAGCACAAGCCACTAGGGTACTAAAGGGCTAGGCTGGATTGAGCTACTCTAAATTCATGCTCAAAGATTCCTCCCCTTTTAATTTTATTTTTTCTTTCTAAAAAGGGGTATTTAGACTTTTCGTTGGATTTATCCTTAAAATATGACTACAATTATTGCATCAATTAACATTCATAATAAACCCAAATGAATACTGCTTCAAGAGGAAATGAAAATCATATCCAATGCCCCAAAACCACTTTACCCATAGGAGTCTGGATTTGGTGTTGTACACAACACAATGCTATGCATATTTAAAGGTTGACATTTTACTAATCATGCGCAACATGATTGGTAAAATAAGGTATTCACGGTGTCAATGAAATGTCAATCTTTAGATGTATACAACACTGTACTGTGCACAGTATCAAATCCTGACTCAACCCTTGAAGTTATGCTCGAAGAGTCCGTGATTTCTCCATCTTTAGAACATGGAATCCTAACTTCATTGTTACCCTGCTTCATTTAAAATATAAAATAAGCTTATAATGCTGCAAACTAAAAAATAAAATAAAATTAGATGAGAGTTGTGAACAAATGAATGTTTGGTAGTCGAGAGGGGCGACACTAGAGAATGTTTGGTATGTTGTGACATGGTCTAAATTTTCATGCCACGTGTAGGCTTGTCAACAGATTAGATTTTGATATGAATTTGGCTTGAATTCGATATGGACAATTTGGATGCGGTTGAGGGCTTGCAACCCGTTTATCTGTTGAATGATTCAAATCCAATAATCTATTCATTAATATTTAATAGTGTCTAATCCGCTCCACTGATAACTTCGTCCAATAAATTAAATTGCGTAGTAAAGTATACGTTCTTTATTTTTAACACGATTAGATTTGGATTACTTTAGATAGTGGTAAGTAATTCAAAGGGGTAGACTAATAATTCTTGAAACTTGCAAGGCTGTAACTCAATAAATGAAATGTTTTGAATCCAATTTCTATTCCCCCTTCGGATTGCTAATAGGTTCGAGTATTGTAAGCATTAATTGATATAAAATGGGTGTCTTACCTGTGTCTAGGAAATTAGTCAAGATGAAGATGAAGGTTCGGGCAACCATATTGGCAAGAAAAATAAAAATAAAAGAGAAGAGGGAAGAAGGAGGCCTATCCACGACCAATTATCCCTCACTAAATCCCAACAAAAGAGCTATAATTCTCATTTAATCAAATGGATGTTCGCTAAACTTAGCCCACTAAGCAAAACACATCAAAAGAACCGTAATTAAGTTACTGGAGTTAACTTAATGGTGAGATAGCATGAGTAAAAAATGGGATTATGATAAATTATGGTTCGAATTCTCTAATTACACCTTTAAAAAAAAAAAACCACAATTCTCATTTAATACTCCATGTCTCCATGGAACAGAGAAGCCAGTGTAAATTCCTTCCCTTTTGGAAGAAAAGGTGAAAAGTTCACACGTGTCAATTGCACATGTATGGTCGGTTCACACGCAACGAGGTGAAACTACGCCCGTGTGAATCACGTTTCCTACCTGGTACAAAAAATGGGAAAAAACAACCAGGACAAGGAAGTGGAGAGAGAGAGAGAGAGAGAGCGCTCTGCTAATTTATCAAGCTTCTTGTAATTAATTTGGCGTATACATATACAATCTAGACACAGAGAGAAAGAGGATGGTGGTGAGATAGATGTGTTGAGGTTGGGCTACGTTTTTAGGTGTGGGGGCGTAAACTAAATCTGGCAAACATTGAGGGTTTGAGGGCTCGCTCGTCGTTGAAGCAAGCAACAGCAGAAGACTCCGAAGACGAGGTGTGTAGGCCTTGGCGTCGCAGGCTATCCATGGCTTTCTCCTGGGGCTCGCTGTTCAGGATTACCCTCCTCCTCCTTCTCCTGGGTGCCATCACCACCGCTTGTTTCACCCTCCCCATTGAAAAGGTACGGTTTTCGCTTCTGGGTCTGTTCTGTTTTCATTTTTTGCTCATTTATTTATTCAATTTTTCGTTGTGGGGCATTTTTTGGTAAATTTTGAACTGTTTTGTGTGTGTGTGTGTGTGTGTTGAATTTAGTGATCGTTTGTGGGTTTTGATTAGTTTGAATAATTGAAATTGAAGTTTGGATTCTGTTGGGATTTGAGATAAATTGTTGGAATTCCTGTATATGTTATTGTTTGCTGGAAATATTTTTTATTTCGGGGACATGCATCATGCTTTTGCATGTAACTTGTTTCTGTGTTAGATTGTTCGTTGTGATCCTACACTGAAATTTACTGTAAAATAAATTGTAAACATTAATGAAGGAGAGGAACCCACTTTCTTTTAAGGAATAGTTTGATTTTCATGCCTTCACCAATTTGTTGTTGTCCTTCCGGCCTTCCATCACTTCCACATATATAAATTTATCCTTTTGTATTATATGCAAAAAAAAAAAAAAGAAAAAAAGAAAAAGTAAAAGTTGCTAATTAGTTAGAATGTACCTTCAGTAGTTCAGTTCTCCTATTATTTTTATCCTGCCATTTTAGCTGGACTTCTAATAATGTATGAAGATTTTTCAAATTAATTACTGAGTATTAATTAAGTTTTTGACTTGCGACAAGGGATTCAGTTCTGGAAGGTCCTCACAGAGCATTTTGATAGACTGAACGTTTCGTGCTTAATTGTAGCAGCAATGCTGCTGATAATTAACTATGTGTTATTCACTTATTGTCTTTTTAACATTTTAGCTTCACTTATATTGATGAAAAGATTGCTTCCTGCAGATTTTGAAGGACTTCTTATTATGGATAGAGCAGGATCTTGGGCCTTGGGGTCCACTTGTGCTGTAAGTCAATAGCTTCTCCATTGTTCTGTGATGTACTATTTTACTTAGCATCAAATCTGTATGTGTTGTTGATCCCTATCTTTGTTATAATGCAAGTTTTGTATTGATTATTGCCATCATTGTAGTAGTCATAGTTTAAGTGCAATTGTTTGTCATGGATCCCCAGTTCATGATGTTGTCAGTTTTCTTTGTGTTAGTCCTTTTACATTGTTGCATGGATATGGCACAGTAATCTGAATCTGATGCATATTTTGATAGTCTGATCTGGTGAGCTGAAAAATGGATTTGAGGATGGTTGTCAATATAAAGTATAAACAATGCATGCACACGCACATATGAAACTTTTGAAAGCAAATAAATATATACTTCTACTTATCATATGCATTCATGAGTTTTTGAATTGTCCATTTATTTTTACCTACTTGTATGTTTAAATACCAAAAGGGGTGACATCTGTATTGCTTTTATTCCTTTAATATATGTAGTAGAAAGGCTCTGTTGATTATTCCTGATATTCACATTATTGAATTATTGCGGTTCGTTTGTCTGATGATAGTGGGGACAAATATTTGGAAATCAGAAAATAATTTGAAGTGCTTTGGTATTCGTTCTTTAAAAAGAGGTTGTTTAGAGAATAGTGCCTTTTATTTCTGATAAAAAGTTATTGGACGAGATGAGACTAGAGAAGTTTGGGAAGTAGAGATGGAATAACTAGGATTTCTTTTGTTATTGATGCATACTATTCAGGGATTGTAACTCAGAGTAGATTATGCAGGACAGATATATTCTCAAAGGAATGATGAAACATGAAATTTTGTAAAGTAAATTGTGTTGGGAATCGAATAGGGAGGAAAAACTACAAAGGCGGAATTAAAATTTTTCCTACGATTCCTAAACTCATGAATCCGATTATGCAAAATACAAAAATAATAACCTAACTGCCAAGAGAGTTAGGGTTACTTACAGTTGATGAATGTCTTCTCCTTTATGCTCCAAGCTTTGTCTTCTTTTTTTTGCTCCAAGCTTTGTCTCTGGACAGCAGTGAATGAGCAGCCCAAGTGTGCTGCCTCCAACGGTATCCACACTTAGCTTGAGCTTGAAGTCCTTTCCTTCTTCTTCCTTATTGTTGCTAGAGGTGGAGAAGAGAGAGAGAGAGAGAGAGAGAGAGAGAGAGAGCCTCCTTAGGGCTGGACGGCTAGGGCTTGGATTGTATCAAGTGATGATGTCATACATCATCACATGATATAGATAGCCCCCATTAAAGGGGCCGGCCATGGGGAGAATCCCTTTTAGGGTTTTAATGCAATTTCTCTAAATTGCATTATAACCCCTCTAATTTATATCAAATACAAATTGGGCCCGTTAAAGAACTTTTCTTTAATCACTTATACCTTTTCTCTTATAGACAATCAAGCTTTCTTAGCATGATCAGTGTGTGACCCATTGGGTTCACATCATCAAGTAGTAGGAACAGTACAAGTTATGCACAATGGAACACTTTCTATTAAGGGTCTAATTGAAACTCCTTTCAATTCCCTAATTGATTATAACTCATTTATATCAATTAGGGTTTTTACTAACCATGAGTAACACCTAGCATATGGCTCATGGCGTGGTCCTTAATGAAGTGAATAGTTATTTACAAAGAACCCTTCTGTTATAGTTTATAAGTTACAATTACATTCTTTCATCAACACAATGTCTCCAATTGAACTAATAGGACATGGAAGTCTGTCAAGTCTTTAGTTCAATTACTTTATACTCATTCATTAATATCAACTCAATGATGAACTTATGGAAACTCCTTTCCATATTCATTCTACTATGGGCTGGATTTAATGAGTTATATTCAATGAATGCTATACGAAACATTCACTCTCTTTTTCCTGAGAGTGATGGATTCCTTGTTGATTACTCACATGCTTTCACACACATAGCAGTAGGGCCAATGAACACCATTACAGACCCTGAATAGGATCTGTACTTAGTGTTATCAAACTTTTAAAGTTACATATATAAGACAATCATGGTGTCTCAGGTCTGAGGAATACTTGTACCACTCTATCAATGAGAAACTAATTGACAGGCATGTTAAAACTTTATTCAGTTTATCTCATATCTTTGGTCACATTCAGTGTACCTATTCTTATAATAGGCACCCACTTGTTGGTTGTAGTGTCTTGACACAAATAGCTTGAGACTAGCTATCCTCGTATAGAGTCAACCTAACAAGTGCTAGTCCTATGGTTCATTACTGTCCATCATAGTGAACCTTCAATTAGGAATGTTTTAGGAGTTTAGTACAGAAATATATCTACAGTCTCAAAATTACAACTCTTTGTAATTTCACATTCTCAATTCTAACTCCATGGACATATTATGTAAATATAAATGATGCATATGAACATAATAGAATAAGCCCTTTTATTAAATCAATAATAAATGTGACATGCATAATGAAATCAATTGATTGTTCCTAATCCCTAAACAATCATCTCTATGATTGGCTTTAGGGCATAATCCTAACAAATTGATGGCATCAAGTACTTTATAAAAAAAAAAATTTAAAATTGATGGCATTAAGTAGACTGATTTGATCAGAATTTTGGTGAAAGGGTCCATTAATCATTTTAAGTAGTTATCTTCTTTGTTGTTTCTTGGTAGAATTGTCTGTTCTTTGTGAATTCTTTGATCTTTCTTTTTTGTAGAATCTTATTATATCCACAGAATTATTTTTTATATCTTGAATGCAATAAACTATAATGGATCACCGGATTTATATCACAAAAGTTTAATACCTTAATATATGAATGATGCAACGATGTTTTACAAGGTTTCAAATATACCCTGCTGAATAATGTTGTTGTATCTGATGAAAAATTGATCTTTTTAACTTTGTAACTCATTTATTTGGGGAATTTTGCAGGGCTGTTGCCTACATTCCTTTAACAGTTCTTGCAGTTCCAGCTTCAGTGCTTACTGTAAGCATTAATTACCCTCTCTTTTAAGATGAAAACTTGTTAACCTTCTGTAGTTCTAGTAAAAGATATTCACATTGACGCAATTCTAGTCTTTAATGATTATCCCTCATTTATACTTCATGAACATAAAATAAAAATGATGATCTCTCATTTATATTGTCTTCTTCCTTTAACACTATCTTGCATCAATTTACATTTGCAACATCAAGTCTTTGTTCTTAATTCTTGGTTACTTTCTTCTTTGCATGTCTCGGTTTCTTCTAGATTGCTTACGAAATATTGCAATCATGTATATCATTCATTTCAGTTGAACTTACTATGTTACTCCAATATTATAGGATTGTTTCTGCACACCCCAACCATTCCTTCTAATATTCAAATAACTAATTTTATGAAACTTTATTAGGCTCTAACCTGAGCATTAACCTAAATGTCTTTGGGTTACATGGATTTCTGTTAAAATATTGGAGGTAACTTCAATAAACCCAATGCTGATCCATTGGGCACTGTGATAGTCGATGTTTCTGGACTGAAGGTCTCCCCAACTGTATTGAAAGGCTGATAGTTGATATTTAATTCGCAAAGACTCCTAAATATGGATCAATGTGAATGCTTGAAGGATTGCTTGTTGAAAAGAATAAGTCATTGGTATTGATCCTTGGAGTATTCTATATCATTTGAATTGACCCTACAGGTAAGATGGTGAGATATTTTTTTTACTATATTTCAGAGCCCAGAAGCCCATAAGCCCAACGTTTAACTGTGAAAATATTTTCCCAGTAAAAGTTTGACATCTTTAAACTATATTGTCTGCAATGTGGGATTGCAGCTTTAAGTTCCATTTTTTAATGTAGAACTCAAAAAATCAATGAAGTTTTGAACTTTTTGTCTGAGCTTTGTGTGAGCAAGAAAGTTCTCGCAACGCCATACGGGGGTGAAGGTTGGTTCTTGAGTTTTGCCAAAGTAATATATAGTAGAGCTTTCTATTAATTTGCATTTCCTTCTCCATCAATTCTTTTTAAGAAATATGGATGGGAAAACCATCTTATTTGAATCTGCCTTAGGTTTTAATTTACACTGTGTAGCTCAAGTATTATTTACCTAATGGCTTAGACATAACTACTCCATATGCTCAAGATGGTCAGAAAGGAACTTGAATTTATCTTGTTGATGCAGTTACTAAGAAAATTGGATGTTCAAGTTTCACATTAATAATGTCTGTACAGGGCAATTTTAGAATTTCCAGAGCTAAGCTGTTCTACAGGCAAAGGTGCTACCCACCCAACACTCAGACATATGTGTTTTAATGTCAGTACCAGCATTTGTGTCTCAAATTTAGATGATAAAATATTCACACAAGGGTAAAGCAACTTATCCCATGTGTTAGATGGGGTTGCTCCATAGAACTCTTGCCTTTAAACCACCTTATTTTTTAAGGTTCTGCTACCTCAAAAAAATTTAAGTTGCATGATTGCATGTGACTAAGAAAACCTGAATGCATATGGATGTCCAGTCCAATTACTTTAACTGCAGGAATAGCTTTAAGTTGGGTTCATGAATGGCAGCTTCTCTGTGTTTTTCTGAGCCTTACTCCAATTGTCTGGACTCATAGGACAATTGTATGGCTTACTAATTGAAAGCTTCTTACATTTCTAAATGACTTGTATAATTATTACCATTTAAAATTAATCGAAGGCAACATTTTGTTTTCTGCTACTGATTCTTTTATTAGCCTCACTGGTAATTTTATTTCTCCTGTCTTTTACCTGTCCCTTATAGTCTTATGTCATAATGGGTCGATTTACACCTTTTTATCAAGAAAAATGCATATTTTGAGGGAGGCTTTGCCCCCCTCTCTTCCACTTAAAGTGCAACCTTATATGGTATTTGATCTTTATCTTCCAGCTTGGTGGTGGTTATCTTTTTGGATTGCCGGTGGGCTTTGTTGCTGATTCTATTGGTGCTACTGTTGGGGCAGCTGCGGCATTCCTTCTAGGCAGAACAGTAAGTTTTTGAAAACTTACGACTATATAGTCTTCCCAACGTTCCAATTCCAGTAAGAGGTGTATTGTGTATACTACTATTATCAATTGCACATTCATTGTCAGCCATACTACTATTTCACTACTTAAGCACTAACGGATGAACAGGATCTCACAAAATTAATTATTTAACTTGAGCTTTTGTCATTGTCTATTCGTCTCTAACATTCTCCTGTTTACATCTTTGGCTATTTTTTTTCTCCAATAGGTTCTTCAAGTAAATTCTATAAGATTGGAATATTGGATGTTTTATAAAAATTTATCTTTGGATTTCTTATACAGATTGGGAGGTCATATGTTATTTCCAAGCTAAAGGATTATCCACGGTTCCGTGCAGTTGCAATTGCAATTCAGAGATCTGGCTTTAAGGTTAGTATGCTTTGTATTAAAAAGTTGAGTTGATGTACATAACATGTTACACATGCTGTTGTTCCTATGGTCAGGTATCTTTGTTCATGGTTTCACATCGAGTAGGTGTGGAACTATTTATAATATGATCTGACCATCAAATGCAGTTATTATTTTTGCAGCCTTAGATGAAAGAGTTTACAACTAAATCCTTCGAGGTCATAGTGGAAAGTCGAGTGCGGTTTTTATCATGTTAAAAAACTGAGTCGATTTTCTTCATATGCATGTTCACTGTTGTTGATATTCACAATATCTTAGGTTATTGTTCCACGTTTAGTGAAAAGCTGGATAATTCTGGGCGCCCTCACCGGAGAGAACAGGCAATATAAATTAAATTAAGTCACAATTACCAATGATGTAGATTTCATGAAAGGTCTACAACTTAAATCCTTGGAGGTTATGGTGGAAAACTGAGTACAAATTAACAAGATTCACTAGACTAATATTGTACTATCTGCTTAGTAATTAAAACAGTTGCGAGGCAATAATTCATTGTTAGTGGAATGCTTCTTGACTTGAAACATTGGCATTGGCAACTAACATTTTACACATTGCTTATAACAGTTACTATTGTATGAAACTCTGGCTCATAATTAAGTCATTGTATGAGTTGCCTGCCCTGTTGTTTATTATATTTATTGTGATCCTCTACTGTAATATTTATATACTTTCTTTTCTTATTCCACAGATAGTTTTGCTGCTTCGGCTTGTTCCCTTACTTCCATTTAACATGCTGAATTATCTCCTGTCTGTGACTCCTGTTCCAATAGGAGAGTACATGCTGGCCTCCTGGTTAGGAATGATGGTATCTTCCCCACCCTTGAAATAATGAATTAATTTATTTTTAATATTTCAAGGAATGTTGTGATGCATAAGTGCTGCTTTTTGTGTCAATCGTTTTGAATTTAAATTAGATTTCTCATCATTGTTACCTCTTATATATATTGAACAGGAAGAAGTGTGTGCATGAGTGTGTAGTGTGCATGAGTCAGCAAGTGTACAAGCTTGCTTACCTTTTGAGGCAAGGTGGTCTTTCCCCAGTAATTGTCCCCATGTCAAAATTCAGCCTGAATCATGCAACATGACTGTTAGATCCAGGCGTTTTGCATGAACCATTGTCAGAGTACCATAGTACAAATTGTTTTGTGACTTGTGAGTTTGT
Organism: Liquidambar formosana; assembly: GCA_039720395.1. NCBI lineage: Eukaryota > Viridiplantae > Streptophyta > Magnoliopsida > Saxifragales > Altingiaceae > Liquidambar > Liquidambar formosana. The sequence goes on from CM077822.1 coordinate 7,206,952, forward strand.
GACCATGATTTGGGCACAAAATGGTCTTAGTAAATGGAATTCATGGGGATGGAGCTGGATTTTGGCATGAGGGTGGTTAAAAAGAGAGGGCTAATTTGCCTTGTTAGTTATAAGGTGGGCCACAAATGCATGCCACATGTCACTTAACTATGTGATGCATACACAAGCTTTCCTATGTCTCAAGCACATACTATACCTCTCCACCCCCAAAATGAAGGAACTCCAATGGCAAGATGCATGGATGTTGTTAATTGTTTTTTTATATGAATTTCTGCAACTATAAAGAAAATTATTTTCTTTCGTAATGTACTTTGTTGGGTTCAGTTTTTTTGAATGCGCACCAATTCCTTGTCAGTCTTATCAGTCTTATCAAGCTATAAGTCACCTAAAAATATTTGGACCAGACAACTCATTCATTCTCTAGTTTCTGTTCTCATATGGTTTTAAAAGTGATGCACATGCTAATATTGGTCTTCATTATTTGTTCCTGTTGTTGGTTGAACGAATTTTGGTTATTAGAAGAATTTATAGCTCTTGACTAAGTTGACTTAAAGTTCTGCAGAAGGAGGGTAGTTTCAGTGCTTGTCGAGATTTTGTTCCCCAGCTATTTATACAAATATATATGTGTTTTTTCCCTATGTTTATACAAAGATATATGTATGTGTACATAAACAAAGATAGAGATAGATATATGTATGTCGGTTTTGATCAAAACTGTATGTGTGTGTGTGTGTGTGTGTGTGTGTGTGTGTGTGTGTGTATCTAGAGAGAGAGAGAGAGAGGGGGGGGGTCCATTCTGCTCTATTCTGATTGTTTAAGTTATTTTGGTTTCGATGGAATGTTGATGTGTTTACTCTATATGGTTCTTGTTGCAGCCAATAACGTTTGCACTTGTATATGTCGGAACAACTCTCAAGGATCTTTCTGATGTGACTCATGGATGGAGTGAATTTTCAACTCGTCGCTGGGTAAGAGCTGTGTGGTCCCATCTTTTTCCTTTCTCCTGTTTGGGCTTGCTTGGGATTTGTTAACTTTTGGATGAATTAGGCCCAAGAATCAATTACATTGAAACTTAGGCCCATCACCTGTGGCAACTTGTGAGTTCCCCCAGTCTATGGGTGCATTGCAACAGTTTCATCTTTCCACTTTTGGTTGTCAATAAGGTGCTTGTCATGCAAAGTTAATATTTCCCAATCAGACTAGGAATCTGTTGATGCTTGCTTTATCTCCTTGTCATCTTTTATCTGAAAATTTCTCCTTTGTTGTGGTTGCAGGCATTTCTCATATCGGGCCTTATGGTGTCTGGTAAGTTGTTATTATGTATTTTGTATTATTGGATTGAATCTTTAGCGTATTAGATCTCCCTAATTTAAATCTGATTTGTTAAGTATTAGATCAACTGGATTTGGATTGTTGTTGGACTATCAGATTGAAATTCCTGATCACTGGCTTAATGAAATCCATTTCGGATCATAATCTAATCCATTGACAGGCCCATGCATATGCAGGGAGACTCCAGGGAGAAGGGAAGGGGTAGGGGGATGGTAAATAAGCTACAAAAATATTGCTTCCTAGTTCCTTAAGCCTGATTTTCACAGCTTGCATAACAAAGTAAATCCCAGTTAATAAATTCGATTCTTTAGCAGTTTGGTCTTGGAGATAATGGTAGTCAAAATAAGAGAGGGCTAATGAAATCTTATATATATATATGACATAAAAATTGAAGCGAGCTCAAGAGACGAGTGGGCAGAGTGGAGGAGTACAAACTACATTGTTTTTATTTTTTTTATTTTTATCAGCAACAAAAAGAAATATTATTCATGAGAGAGAAAAAAATACAAAGGAGGACAAGGAGTCGACCTACAAAAACAGAACTTCAACAGAAAAAAGAAAAGGGCAAAAGGCTAACAACAAACAGCCCTCCAATCAGATCTCAAGACAAACGATGGAATATCCCTGAAAACCTTGGATGAATGGGCCCAAAAAGAACCCAGAAAATACAACTTGTCCCATAAGTCAGCCAAAGAGGATTCCCTGTTATAAAAAATTCTTAAATTCCTTTCAATCCATAAGACCCAAAAAACTGCCAGAAAAGCACACTTCCAAATAACCACTGCCTTCTTGCTTCTCCTCAGACACCAGAACTTAATATGAAAGAACTTCACTACACAGTCTGGAGTACAAACTACATTGTTACCTAAATATTCTTTGATAATTCTATTTTAGAAACTGTCTGTTACCTGTTTTTTTATTTTTTTATTTTTTCTTCTCATTAGCAATTCCCAGTGTATAGACTTATAATTTATAGTGAAACTAAGATACTTAAACAACAACTAACCTTCTGATTTCTCAGTATGAAGTAAAAATAGGATGGGATTAGTAAAATATCATCTCTTCATTGTAGCATAAGGAAAAAACGAAAAACGAACAAATGGTTAGATTAAATTTTACTCAAGTAAGAATTCACTTGATGGGAAGGGAAGTTGGAACAAAGTAAGATGCTTTTATAAGCTTTTCGACCTTCGCTATGTTCCTAGATTCCCCCACCCACCTGTTGAAATTATGAATAATTTTTTAACCCATTATTGGTGTGGTTCATAAATAGGAATTGTTTAACCAGAATAGCTTTAGATATTGCAGTTATCTTATACCTGACTGTTGTAGGTGAAGAGTAGGTTAGAGTAACCCAAATTTGTGTAGTTTGCATGTTTTAACTTTCGATAATTTGGAATATTCACTACCTTCTTTGTTTTGTTTATGTCCAGTGGTTCTTATGATTTGTGTTACTAAAGTTGCTAAGGCTGCTCTCGAGAAAGCATTGGCGGAAAACGAGGATATAGACAACACCATAGCCTCATCGCAGTTACCCATTGTGGCTGATCCATCTGTGGCTCTCCAACAACCTCTCATTGTCAAAATAGACCCAGTTCAAGACAATCATGAAAAATGAATCCTGTGTCATTGTGTAAATTCTTTTCCTTCTTTAAAACAATACGCTTCCCTTCTATTCTTCGACATTTGTCCGTAGAAGCTGGTGCTTGCCACTCTTGATCTGTACAGTCCTGTCATCTTTACATGTTGTTTTGCACGGAGATGGCTGATTTTATGGGTAATAATGTGTTTTCCAAATCTAGCTTGTCTCTTCCAGCTGGCATTTAGTACATCATGCCCCATATGTGTTATCTGGTGTAATTCAATTTGCCTAGTTTTGAACTATTTTTCAATATTTCTTTTCAAGCTCTTTGTCTATTGAATTTTGTGGGATTTTATTCTCTTTCGATAACTTGCAATGAGATGCATTATTATGATATATGAACATGGACCAATCAGAAGAGAACAAATTGCTCCTGTCGGATTGTTACGATAGTTACCACAACAGAGGAAAAAGGATATCAAGACAGAACTGATTGATATTAAATCCTTAAATGAAATGAAAGATTATGACAGCTTTCTCCTATGTTAAAACCCTGAAAAATCCAACTGCTCCTCAACCAACTTCCACTTGAATTTCTATAAAAACAAGTTGCACCTGTGACCACATAGTTGATTCAAACTTCTTTCATCACATGTATTGATGAGGATAGAATTTTCTTTGCTCCACCTACCAGGGTGGGGTCAGAAAACAACAGCACTTGCAGATTACCTATATTTCCGGGAAGAAAAAAAAGGGTGGTGGTTTGAAACTAGAACAGTAGTAGGCTAAAAGCATGAAACTATTATGATGAAAGGCGAAGCAACATCATATCCAACTCCATTATGAAGCTTTAAATGTTTAGTGGGTGCTTTTGGTTTCATTTTTCCTTCCTAGCCAACCAAACAGAGAGAGAAAGGGTAAAAAAAGAAGAGGAATTTCTGTCATTGCATTGATTTTTGTTAATATAACCCAGCTTTGCCACTGTTCTTGTATGCAAATTGGGAATCTGGGGACCCTACCAATGCCTTAATGAGAGGGTTAACAAATAGTGTAATGAAACCATCTTTTATAATACAATATATGTATATAAGTTCGAAACCCAAAGGTGGGCAGACATTTTGAGTTCCTCCAACAAGCCATGCTAGGGTTCAGCATATTTTCCCTCAGAAGGTGTTTCAATGGATGTCACGACAGTGCTCGGGCATCCGGACTTGGCACGAGGATTTGGAACCTGAGTGACCGGCCGGTGGAGCTGCAAATAAGGGTGGGATCTATATTAAAGAAAGGTCACACATTGAAGCCAGGTTCTTCAAAGAGACTGAAGTGCAAGAGCATTTACAAGGCTTATATGCCTAGTAGAATTGGTGGTAGTAGTGGGGGTGGTGGAGGGATGAAGAGCTTGCTTTATTACTATGATGAGACATGCCACCCTTATATTTGGATACATGATTGTGTGGGTGATTCTTCAAGGATGGTTAAGCAACAATACATTAGTCTTGAAGACCTGAGGGATTATTCTGAGATCAGAATCTTCAGAGATCATCAGAAAGGATGCATCTCGGTTCGCAAGAAACCAAGGCCAGACTTTTGTTGAATCAATGCTCATTTTAATTGTAACTGCATACAGATATATGGGTAATGGATTTATATTGTCTCTCCTTTTCATTTTTGGGGTTTTTTTTTTTTTTTTTTTTTTTCCTCCCTTTTCTTATTGTGTGTATTTGATCGGAAGCTACTGGTATATTGAAATATGTACTGGAAAGTTGTAATGGAATGATGAAATTAGTGCAGCTGTTGGATTTAATATTTATTTTTATTTGTTGTTTTTCCATAGGATTTGTTCTCACAATTTGGAGAAGAAATGCTTTTTGGCTTTGCTTGGTTTTCAAGGAAACGATGAAACTAAGAAAAAGATCAAAATGCAAGTGTATTGCCTAAATTAACATCAAAACTCAAGATGTGGGTTCAATATTTCTACCCACATGGAGAAAATATCTCTCTCATGGTTTGTAATATTAAGTTTTGTGCTGATGAGTATGAGAGGAGGAGCGTATCTGATGAGTGGATAGAGAGAGAGGGAGGGGAAAAGAGGGCCGTATGGGAAAGGAAGGAAAAAAAAAAAAAAAAAGGACTTGCTAACATCATCTCGATGGTGTGGTGTGGGCCCAAAATGAATGAGAGAAGAGGATTTTGGAAGGGAATGACTATGAACTCGCCACATCACGTATTGATGAGGTCAGTAAAACTTTTAATTATAGTATTAGAATAGATTTCTATTCCACCAATTTATTTATTTATTTTAAATGTAAAATGTTTTATGGAGCAACTAGTGTTAGTCATTAATTCTGTTAGACGTTCCCAAAAATGGCAGCATTTTAATGTAAGAGTTGGCCATTTTTATCCAACAAGTTACCATCAAGGCACGGTGTCGTGATACGAAGATCTAACAACCAACTGTCATGGCTCAAAATATTATCATTTTTTAATCCAACGACTTACCATCAAGGCATGTTCTTTTGATTCCAAGATCCAATGACTTATTATCGTGGCTCCAAAATTAGAGTTTCTAATGCCTATAGTAATATAGTGTTTGTTTGTCTTTCTTTTTTCTGTCAAATAAGGGGTATCCAGATTATTAGACCCGAACTAATCCTCCTTGTGAAGCACATATCACTTGTAATTCCGTACATCCAATAATGTTTGTTATTAAATAACCTATCATCAAAAAACATGGTGTTTCCATATACCAAGATCCCACTACTACAGTCTCTTACCTCCCTTTTATTTTTATTTTTTTTTTTTTTTTTGGGGAGGGGTGGTTTTGGTGTTTCTATTTTTATTTTGAATAAGACCTACATACGATCTTCTAGGTTGTCTGCCTGTGCTCTGAGTGTGACCCCCAAATTTGTTTCATGAAGTTATGAGCAAATTTTGAATGCCTTCACTATGCTTTTGTCCAATAAGTTGGATCCTATGGGACACGAGTTGACATAGTTTACATTCTCATACCATGCTAGTACCCAAATAAACAGTGGATCGAGTGCTCCTAGGATCTTTAACTAAGTAAGATGTCTTGGGTTTAACTCTCACCCTCAATGCCACCTCATGAATTTTGTCCAGTAATTATCTAGTGCATGTAGGACGGTCAGGAAACTGCATGTGCTCCGGGGGATTAGTCAGGTGCAAAACACCCGGAACCTCCTAATATTAATATAAAAGAAAAAAAGAAAGAAAAAAGAGTACCCAAATAAATAAATATTTGATGGCTTTATTTTGAGATATTAAGTTTACAAATAATCAACTTGATTTCTTAAATATAACCATTGAATAGGGATATTCTTTTTCAGAATAAATTCTCCAACGCTATGTGCAAATTTCGTTAAATAGGGATTAAAACTTAGGTAATATTTCTTTCTTTATTTTGAGTTAACAAAGATATCTAGAATTAAAAACCAAAATTATGGTTTTCAACTTATTTTTCTTCTATTAGAATTATTCGCTAAGATTACGTCTAAATTTTTTTCCTTGTTGACATGGCATAAAAAATGGAAGTTATTAATTTTGTGCAACTAGATAGACATTTTAAAACATGAGAGAGGATCCTCTTCAATAACTGGACATGTTCAGTGAAATTTTGACCATCCATATAAGGTGGGACTTACACATGGATGGTTCACATTTTAATGGACATGTCTAATTACTGAAGAACCACTCGATTCACCCCTCAAGATTAATAAATAACCACATCATACTTACATTAGTATGAAGCTACAAAATGAGGAAATAATCTTTTTTTTTGCCTTTAAAAGGAAAAGGAATAAATATGGATTAAAAAAAAAACATAAAAGAAAGAAAAAAGAATTAATAGCATTTTCTCAAAATTTATTATTCTCTCATTTAACCTTTGGACTAGGATTCCGAGTTAATTTTGATCGGTAATTCGGTATGTATGGATTTATTTTAAAATAATTCATTTATACCAATAGAATAGACTTTCGGATTCAATGAGATCAATAATTCAATGAAGTGACCCATCTATTAAATTATGCGTTCAAAATAGCTGGTGAAAAAAATAAAAAAAAATAAAAAGGTACTTCGATTGTTCATAGCAAGAAGGGTAAGGGTGCCCTCACCTCATCGCACACTCATTCAAGAATCAAAGTCAGAGGGGGGCTGTTTGGTTTGGGTTGAGTATACTTTCTTCTACTTTCTTCAACCATACCGTAAACAGATTGCAAATTCGTATAGTTTCATTTCTCAACTTTCCCTTCCACCAAACAATCCCTCCCCCACCTCTCTCCGGACACCAAACTATGGGAATTTTCGTGAACCAGTAGACAGAGAAACACCATCTCTCTCTCTCTCTCTCTCTCTCTCTCTCTCTCTCTCTCTATATATATATATATATATACACATATGTGTTTATATTTCTGAAAGCATCAAAAAATGGGGATTTCATGGAGCAGCAGAAGGAGAAACAACAATTACCTTCAAAACCCACCACCACATCAACTAATGCCGTCTTCCTACTTTTACCCCTCAGAACCTCCTTCTCTCCCTCCTCCTCCTCCTCCTCCTCCTCCATCGAACCCTCCACCACAAAACTACATGTTCCCTTCAAACCCACCTTATCATCCTCCTCCTCCACCTCCACCGCCACCGCCACCGCCACCGCCACCATACCCACCTCACAATATGTACCCCACACACCCTCTTCCTCCTCCCCCACCAATTTACTCAGCGTACTACTACTCTGGTGGGTACAATTCATGCAGTTACGCTAATCCCATGATGGGTCGATCCAATTACCCTCCCTATTACGCGAATCAGACCAGTGGGTGGCCCGCAGTTCGGTCTGCAGTGATTCCGGCGCAGCCTCCACCGCCTTATGTTGAGCATCAGAACGCTAAGAAGGTTAGGAATGAAGTGAATGTGCATAAGGACACTTTGCGGGTCGAGGTCGACGAGCTGAACCCTGATCACCATTTGGTTTCTTTCGTATTCGACGCATTAGTTGACGGGAGGTAACTATCCTCTCTGATATATATTTGTAAATGCTTTTTTTTTTTTTTTGATGAACAAACGATAGTATTAAAATTAAGAAGAGGCACTATTGCTTCCATCCCCTTCATCCATATCCGCAAAAAGAACAAATATATTATCAGTTTAATATATTTGTAAATAGTAAATACACACATACAAAATGGGATATATCATATATGGAATGTAAATCTAGTTGAGCTAGGAATAAAAGTAAGAGCATGGTGCTAATTAATGGCCAAGAGATACTTTAAAGTGACTATTTTTGATATCTTAGATCAATTATCTGTAAAGTTCGGGAGATTGGAGAGGACATTGCCCATAGAATTAGAGGACAGATGGATGAAGTGTAGAAGTGTATCTGGAGTGTTGTATGACAATGGAATACTTGAGCCCAAAAAAAAAAAAAAAAAAAAAAAAAAAGCAATGGTAATACTTATCAAGTTAAAAAGTTAAATTTCACGAGATGGTAGATCGATTATGCTATATGAAACTGAATGTTGAGCAAGTAAGGAATAACGTGTGCAGAAATGTGTGTAGTAGAGATAAGGCTGTTAAGATGGATAAATGATAATATGAAAAAAAAAAAAAAAAAAAAATGAAAAAAAGAAAAATGGAAATGAATGCATCCGTGAGAAGGTAGGAGTAGTATCAATTGAGAAGAAGATGAGGGAAAATTGTTTGAGGTAGTTTGGTGATATACAATAAAGAGACGTAGGAATGCACCTGTATGTAAGGGTGACTTGATTCAAGTTGAAGGCTACAAAGAGAAAAGAGCAAGGCCAAAAATAACATGTTAAAGGTGGTGAGAAAGGATATGTGTGCTAAGGATTTAACAGATGATACGGTCCTTAGACTGAATAGTGTAAAGGATTCATGTAGCCAACCCCATGTAGCTGGGATTTAAGGCTTGGTTTAGTTGAGTGTTTAGTTTTGCTTTTGTTATGACTTATGTGTGTGATAATTTAGTGTTTGTTGATAACTTGATCGTTTTGATTGGGTACCATGTGTGGTGTTACACAATTAATTTTTCTAACATGATTCAAACATGATGGTGTAATTGGGATTAATATAAGAACCTCTTAGTGTTGGCGTCTTCTTTTGTTTACAATATAAACTTATTAGAAGAGGTGAATTTTCTTATTTATATTTGCACTTACAGTTGTAAGATATTTAGGATTCTGATTTGTGGAATAAAAGAAGGGAGAATAAAAAAGGCAGGAGATAACAAGAAAATCCTAGAAAACAAAAATGAAAAAATGAAAAGAAAAAGGAAAGAAAGAAGAGTACACAAATAAATCCAAATTCTATAGTCACATCTTATGACATGAATCCAGATACAAAAATCCTTAATAGAACTTAATGGTGTAGAAGGATTTATGTAGGCAATTCCGTATAATTGGGATTAAGGCTTGGTTGAGTTGAGCTGAGTCGAGCATTTCTCTCTCAACTCTGTACTTACCTATAATAGTAATGATAATAGCCAAATAAATGCTAACAGCTCATTTATTCTCATATATCTGTTTTGTTTTTTTTTGTTTTTGTTTTTTTTTTTTTTTTTTTTCTGGTTAAAAGCCTAATGACACTTTTGTTATTGGTTCATGTGCACACATGCCCAACTTGCTTAGTATATGATGGAATGTAGAACAATCAATTATTATGGTTAGGAGTTGCAACTTGGTCTCTGGTCTTTGTAAAAGGAGTGTAAATCTGACCTGCCTTGAGCTTCTCCTAATGAAGTGTCAATTTATCTTGGTGTGCTTGTTTGCATATGCTGAATTGGGCTTTGTGCTATACTAATAGTGGCTTTGCTATCAGATTATAAATTGATAAATATTGATTCATCAACACGCAGCTCTTTCAGAAGAATCTATACCTGTATAAGTTGGCATACACTGTGGTGTAGCTCAAAACTCAACCTCGGCCCTTATCCAAGCCTCTATTGATTGTATTTTACTATAATACCTCCAACACTAAATTTAGTCAGTTGCCATCTGTTAACACTTCCAGTCAATATGATCACACTTCGAATATAGATTTTATTTATGGGAAAAGACATCAAATAACGCAAATCTGTAAGTTGCCTCTAAATAGTTAGTTCTATGAGTATGTATGAATTGGCTAATAACCATTTCTTTCAAGAGATCAAGAATGTACTTCCTTCGGGAAATGATGATTCCTTTCTTTGACCTCACTACTTTTCTCACAAGGAAATATTGTAGTTTACCCAGATCTCTGGTCTCAAATATCTTACTTAATTTGGTTTTTATCTTGCTGGTCTCTTTAATTGATTGCTAGATACCATTTTATCACCAATATGTATTTTAAGAGTTGGGGTTTATGAATTTATCACTCTGATGCTTCATGAAGAGTATCATAAGACTCTGTGTGTATCCAATTTTGATTAAAGCTTCATTAAACTTTGCAAACCAACCTTTGGGCGATTGGTTTAACCTGTAGAGAGGCTTCCTCAGTCCTTCACTTCCCAGTGGGTGGACCATCATTTACACTTCTTTTTATATTTTCATGAATTTGTTAACATTCAGTTGAAGTAGTAGCAGTCTAAATGACTAGCCCAAGACAACAGGATTCATATTAAGTTAACTGTAACACCCGGTGCAAATGACTTCAAATATTCTATCTCATTTGTCTTGGTTCCTAACCTTTCTTTGTACTTTTTTTTGGACAGTATTATTATATCCATATTTCACCATTAATACCCAGCAGACTAATATCTCTCTTTAGGAGATCAACTAGTTCCTAGATTCCAGTTTCTCCCAAAGCTTTCCTTTTTTCCATGCATAGCGTCTTTAGTCTTGGGCTGAGATTGAGCATCAGGCACACTGAGAGACAAAGGAATATTGGCTGGAAGATTTTAAAAAAAAAAAAAAAGGATGGTATTTTCATTTATTCTTGCATTAATCATTATATATGATTAAAAATAAAATATTGAGTACATGAGAGTGCCCCTTTATGGACGGCCATGGAAAGACCAGAATCATTAACACTAGGTAAAATAGAAGAACTAGTATCAAAATGATAATGAGAGATATTGATGCTTGACAGATCTTTCCCTAGATAAAGATAATTTTGGAGTTTCACATCAGTATAAGTGGTGTTTGCCTTGAACGCACCAACAGCTCTTGTCTATGTCGTTGGAAAAGGCACAATCATTTGTAGCAGGAGTAGATTTAGTAAAGCTGGGAGGAGGATTTGAGAACAAATGGCTTGGAATTAGTGGTAAAGAACCTCTTGAAGAGAAATCTTGCCCTTTTGAGAGGTAGGAACTTTATCAAATAATGTGGCATCATCGAGATAAAGTGTTTCATTTTAATGGATGGAAGCCCCATATGAGTGGATGATCCATCGAAGACACATTTTAAAGCTCTAGATCAAGTTTATATTATGGTCTAGTCAATTTTCAATAATTATGAACATAGTAAATAACTAAATATACTCCAAGACATTGGGATTTGGGAGGTATAGGAAATGGAGGACAATATGTTCATAAAACTTTATTGGGTGTCTTAAATTCCAGATCTTGAGAGGATAAATGATTGATACTGTAGATGGTAGTTAAAACTCTATTGTCCTGAAAAGAATTATGGATGTTCATAAGGGGAAAAAATGAAGGGAATCGGTAGCCACAAGTAGATTCTGCAGCCCAATTTTTGTTTAGGAGACTTAAGACATGAGGTTTGGTGCTCAATCCCATTATCTGAAAATATGAGGTTAGACTCCAAAGATGATGATCAGGTAAGCATGTGCTGATATAACTTATATCAACACCCGCATTGAGAAATGTACCTCGTGCATAGTGGGTTACAAGGTACATTAGATCAATGCACGGGGTACAATCCTCAATGCATGGTCTTGCTGACCTGATCAAGACTGTAGACACCAATACCTGTATTTACCACCTAGATTAGAACAAGGTATTCTGTTCTTATAGTCAGGTTGAGTTAAGACCAAGCATTGCTTACCACCTCTTATTCTTTTCATTGTGCAATCCATTGATCATTGACTTTATTGATCTGAACTTTTACAAATGTGTCAATATCCTCTTCATACGAGTGTTTTTTTTTTTTTTTTTTTTTTTTTTTGTTTTGTTTATGGGTGGGAAAAGGGTAAACATCAGCCAGGTGTCCCATGTTTTGGTTCACATAGATCTAGAGGGCTGAAATTTTATCCTTCTTACAAGGACTGGACCCAGATAATAACTAAGAATGTTCTCCTTTCTTCAATTTGTTTGTGTGAAGAAGGTAAGTTGTTGTGTTTTGGAGTCCGAACCCATAAGGTTGGCAATTTATTTGTTTGCTCTTTCCTGTCTTCCTGCTACTTGGTAATTTTTCTGTTTCACACCTAGGTTTTTCTCAAATACCTTCTTCACCTGCTTTCCAATTAAAAGAAATAAGGCCCTCCTTATTTCTCCTTATTTCTAAAACAGCTTGTTTCTACCCAGCCAAAAGTAAAAAAAAAATAAAATAAAATAAAAAATACATAGCAAAAAATAAAAAATAAAAAATAAAAAATTTAGAACAGCTCCTTGTTGCCAAAATAGCACCTCAACTTGGAATAGCATCTCTGAAACTTTTGTATGCTCATGCAGTCATGCTGTCGGTGTTTAATCTCTGATATATTGATAGAAAACTATCAATCTGATTTGTTGGTGTTGCCAAAAATTTGGTGTCTTATCACTGCTATCTAACCATTTGCAGTGGTTGGATCTGTTTGACTCCCACTCTCTTACTTCATCTCTTATTGGGGTTGGTTAACTGTGACTCTGGGACTTGACATTTTTGGAGGAATTTAAATACCAGGAATTTTTTGAAAATTATTTGAAGCAGGAATAAATTAATTTTAAAACATGTGCATAACATTATGAACTATAATTATAAATAGGAAGCTGCATGTTGATTATATTAGTTGGCCAGAGTCATTGCATCTTTCTTGTTATTCTGAATAGTCATTGCAAATGCAATAGTATTTGTTTGTATATCTAATACCACTTCCCTCCCCCCCCCCCCCATGTTTTCTAATTGACAGCATCAATATTTTTTACTTCGCCAAGGAAGAGCCCAATTGTAGGTTCGTTCCACTCTTTCCTGAAGCTTTTTTGCCAGTGAGAATCCCTTTTCAGAAAGGACCTGGCCAGAGATTTCAACAGCCTTCTGGAACAGGCATTGACCTAGGCTTCTTTGAGTTGGATGATCTCTCAAAACCATCACCGGAAGAAGATGTATATCCTCTTGTAATATCTGCTGAAACATGCTTGCCGCCTCATCCTGAAGATGACCATCTTGATGATCATATGCCAGACAGATCCCCTCATATGCAGATAACTCAAGCTGTCCTAGAGAAAAACAATGGGGACCCTTTCCAAGTGAGAGTAATCAGGCAGATATTGTGGGTTGCTGGGGTTCGCTATGAGCTGCGTGAGATATATGGAATTGGAAATTCAGCAACACAAGGTTTTAATGATAATGACCCAGGGAAGGAGTGCGTGATTTGCATGACTGAACCTAAGGATACAGCTATTTTACCTTGCCGACACATGGTGAGGGTTCATCTTAATTTTTTTCTGTATATTGAAAGAATTTTTTAATTAATATTAAATAGTAACCATATCTGTGTTTTCACTTATACAGTATGGTGTGCATTTATTTAAGAGTGATGATCAAATGTCTCAAAACCTTGTGTGCTTGAGCACCTATCTGGTGTGGATGGTTCAAATGAGGAAAAATCAAGTAATGAAAGACTTGATTTTTCACAAAACTAGTCTTGACATGCTCTGCCCCAAGCTTACATGAGGTTAAGCCTTATGATCACTAGTTTTGCCATCAATTGGATTCCGTCTGGGATTTCTGATAATCAACCATGCTATTATGGTTTTCTGGTTGATGAATAAAGTTATGTAAGATCTATAAAAGAGTGGCGATTGGATGGTTGGTTAGAAAAATTAGAAAGTCTACCTTAATGTTATTTTGTTTATGTATTTAGATTTTTTCTTTCCCAGTAGGAAGAATACTTGAAAGAAATTTATATATTACATCAAGAAAAAAGTTGAATGTCTGCATTTATCAATAATAAGATACATCTTGCGGTTGTCTGATCATACTTGACTCAATAGTGTAGATTTGAATGACTCCTAGAGGTCCACATCACTAGCAATTGAGGATAGGGGGGTTTGGTTACAAGTGGGGAAGGTCTTAGGCACCCCACATTGCCCGACCCCTTATTGGAAGGTGGTTCCTAATAACTATCTGATTTTTTCAGAAACATTAGTATTGCAAACTTTCTAGAAATATTTCTTGAAGTTTGTTCCTTTCCTTTTTTTTTTTTGTGCGTGTGTGTGTGTGTTTCTCTTCTTCTTTTTTTTCTTTTTTTTTTTTGGGGGGGGGGGGGGGGGGGGGGAGAGGGTTCTTGGTTGGGTGGGGCTTCAAGGAGCTGAAATCTTTGAGTCATATTGTAAAAACTTATGACGGCTTGTTACAAAAACAAGCTCAGGAATTTTTTTGTCGTCTATTTTGCTTTACTTTGTCACTTTTGAAATTTCAGTTACTTTGTTCTCAAGTTGAATATGTTTGTATTATTCAGTGTATGTGCAGTGAGTGTGCTAAAGCATTGAGGCTTCAATCAAATAAGTGCCCGATATGCCGTCAGCCCATTGAGGAACTTATGGAAATCAAGATTAATACTACTGATCAGTGAGAGATTCCTTTCTTCATATGGTAGGGTTGTTATATTCTTTTTGTTGGTGTGTCTTTTCCTGTTAATCTGTTATGTATATGCTTTCTATTCTTTGTTATAATTGTTAATCATATTTCAGTTTTTTAATGATAGTATAGTTAAAGCCAATCTTGTCAGAATGAAACTTTAACTTTATAATCACCTCATATATATATATATATATATGTATGAGCCTTTGGAAAGGTCCATTTTTTTGCAATTCTTGCTAGAATTATGGTTTCCTGATCATCTGGTTTATTGTATACGTGACTAGATGGAGAAACCCTTTTTCTGTTGGATAATATGATTGTTGGAAGAATTTTCCATCTTGTTCTTCTCCCTTCTCATTCAAAATGTTTGAAATTCTTGAGGAATATATGATATCTATTCGAAGTGTTGAAACTCCTTGCTTTTTCTATGTTCTTTTGCTGTTCTGGGTAATATCTTAACCCTGGCCCTCCTTGGTTGAAATTTCAGTTTATCTTTAGAAAAAAGAAAAAGAAAAAGAAAAAAAACTTGGGTCAGGAGTTGGGTATGGATATTCAAAAAGCAAGAAAAGAGAGGTTGTTGAGCTGGCAGACTGGATAAACATTCTAAGTGTAGGGGAGTAGCTCTTTCCTTTGGTCTGCTAACAGCCAAAAAGAGGGGCTGAGAAGGAATATTTCCGGTGGAAGTTAGCATTATGGGGAGTCAAACTGAGAATCTCCAAAGCTTGGGTGGGTCTTGGAATGTTGGTTCCCATTGAACAGAAGGGGATAGAAATTTCTGCAATAATACTAATAAATCTTCTTTTGTTTCTTTGTGAATAGCTATCTTTATATGGCCTCTGATCCTATTTCTTTTGTTCACCTTTTTCCTTGTCTATGCATGTTGGGTGTGTTGAGGGTTCAAAAATATATTGTTCCTCTGAAGCTACCGTCAAAGTAATTGTGTGGCTCTTGTAAAGAATGGTGCCTCAGTTCACCCCGTGTAGAATTGGAAATGCAAGTTGATTTCTATTTCTTACATTTTATTCATAGCTCAATGATTATGCTTTCTTTTTTCTTTTATTTTTTTCTTTATGGGTATTTTGGTATCTGTCATACATTTATGCAGTAGTTTATTAGTATTATGATGGCACGGCAGGCAGTATTAGGGTTGGGGTAGTGTAAAGCTTGAATTACGCCGGCTTTGATAGAGAACAAGCATGAGCGGATTAAGAATGAGAATAAGCCTGTTTGATGCTCTTGTCATTTGGTATTTTTGTTAAAAGTAGAAAATGATCATTCACTCTTTGAAATGGACAGTGGGCGGTGGCATGTTTTGGTGACTGTAAATGAACAAAAAGGTGATGTGAGCCAGACCAGTTGTAAGTCTCTAGTCTTTAGAGGAT
Organism: Liquidambar formosana; assembly: GCA_039720395.1. NCBI lineage: Eukaryota > Viridiplantae > Streptophyta > Magnoliopsida > Saxifragales > Altingiaceae > Liquidambar > Liquidambar formosana. Next base: position 7,223,007 of record CM077822.1, read on the forward strand.
TTGGAAAACTCCTCATTGAATGAAACTACTGTACAGTTTCACCGAAACCTCAACTGCGAATTCACGGGGAAACAAAGTTCAGTATGCGATTTAAAACTAAAATTTGATCATAGATCAGAAGTTTAAACAAGTTGCTAAATTTTTCCAGTTTACATGGGCGGTATGACCAGTTTACAACATTTGTGGACGTTATTGTTGGGGTGATTCCTCGAGTACGTAGGTAACACGGATTTATTTTTTTTTTTTTATTTTTTTTTTTTTCAAGACCCAGTGTTTTCCCAAAGCTTTCAACCAGCCAGGGACTAATCACTGTTCGTGGGGGGAGGAAACCACTGTTAGCCAGGAGGTTTTTTAACCAATGTGCTGGGACTCAAACTTGAGATCTTTCACCTCCACTCGAGTCAGCCACCTTGGACCTAGCTTCTTTACCACTAGGCCAACCCTACTTGGTAACACTTGCTTTTTAGCAGAAGTAAAACTCTGTCTGAAAGGTTACAAGAGGATTATCTCACAGAAATTACTGTCTCGATGACCATGTTTAGAAAAATGGGTTTGGTAAGGACCTATCCTATGGGGTAGGATGTAAGGTGTATGATCTTCTCAGGGGTATGGCCTTTGCCATCGTTGCATTGGTTAACATCTGATATTACCTGGGCCAATGATTTTAAGTGGCATGACTAAAATAACCCATTAGGGCATCAGAAGACCTTTTGTGATATATGGAAGTCATTCTTCCTTGAGCTTGTGTCCCAACTTATAATATAGGTTTACAAAATTTGGCAAGCAAGAAAGAGGATGAGGTGAAGAAAGATGTGGCTCTGATTGGGTTAAGGCTTTTTTATCTCCCATTAGGGGAAATATCCATTTGTGTAGAAATTTTTGGAATTCATTCTGCACGCATGGTTACATTGGGCTTGCTGTAGCTTGTGGGACAAATTTCTGAAAATGACATATTACAAGAACACTTCCGGAATTCTCTTTGCCATGTATCATCTTCTCAAAGTTTTACAAGAACCCTATAAAAATATAGCTGTAAATGATAGTGTTTTAAGCTTTGGACTTTTATGGTACTTAAATTTTTACCTTAACAAAAGAAAAAAAAAAAACACTTTTTACTTAAAAATATATATTAAATTGAATAGCGTAACATCGTAAATGATGAAGGCCTTCCTCATTGACTAGTTGCCTCTTTAGTTGTAAGAATGGATCCATCTTAATTTATAAGTATATTAAGGGTCTGTTTTGGCTGTCCAAATAAAAATTAAATAGTTTAGGTATATTTCGCTATAGGTACTGAAGGTACATATTTATTATTTCAAAATGATAATCATAAAATCACAAACGAGAGTGAAAATTCAAAACAAAAGCATTTCATGAATTTTTAAAAATTAATCCTATTAGTTTCAACCTAGGTGGTGATCCTAACCTTTTGAAATGATGTTTTTCAAGAAGACGGGAATTGTACCATTGGATAGTATGTGAATTATAAGGGATCCATTCGGGTCCACCAAATGGGGCCATTAAATTTTTCATTAAATATTGTGATTTTCCCATAAAAACTAAAATCTAAAATTGGATTGAAGACAAGCGGCAGAGGCTATGTGAGTCTGCAAGCAATGTGGGTTAGATAGATCAGTACCATTAATGATCTTTCCAATCTATATATTCTCTGTAATCAATCACCATCCAAAGACCATGTGGTATTCATGTGATACTTTTTGGTCCTAGAGATGGCAGTACCATTACATAATTTGACCAAACGCATTTCCTTTTAAGAACCATAGGAGACAAAAAGGATATAAGATCAACCATGGCCTCCTCAAGACCTAGAAAATACAACATTGCCAAACTTTACCTCTTTTTTCCTTTTTTTTCTTTTTATGAGCTACATTTATTTTGCTTCAGGAATATACCTAACCCTCTCCATCTTTCAGCCAGAACGGATCTAGTTGTTGGGAGATTAGTTGGTTTAATTTGGCCTAGACCTAATTAGAACCCGGCAAAACTTGGACCCACACTTTTTTTATTTTTTTTTTGGCCTAACAACACTCCGATTAAACACCAAATTAACTTGTTGATTATTATCAACTTTGAGTAAACCATTCAAGATTTTTTTTTTTTTTTTTTTTAAACGATGATATCTCTAGCCCGGCATGATCCTTGCTTAGCAATCTAAAAATGACCCACTAAGAAACAGCTCCTGCATTTGTATTTTCTGCTTAAACCCAATTAATGAAACTAAATTGAAAAAAAAAAAAATTACAATTAGCAACAATGGCTGCATTTGAACTGGGCTGAACTTTAATGTAATCGGGTGAGTATCCGTCTGAATAATTATAATTTAATTTTTATTATTAATATGTCTAACGAAAACCTCCATGCATGATTAAACCATATTTTCACTTTGTGAAAATGCAGGGGAGGGAAAGCCAATTTGTTAAGGCCCTTTGTCACCATTCACATTCCTTTTACAGGGTAAAGGGACTCCATTCAAAGAGTAAAAAGGACAAATTAAAGGAAAAGGCCACAAGGGCATCAGTGGTTGGGCTTTTAAGGAGGACAACAATAATTTGCTTATAAAAGAGAAAGGGGATCCAAACTTAGAGAGCACAGCTCTACAAAAATGTGATTCTTCTACTTCTTAAGGGCTTATTTGGGGGTAGCTTTCCCTACCTAATTGCAATTAAAGTAAGAAAATTGTATCACTAAGGCTTCCTTGTTACACAACCTAGCATGGTCTGCTTTTCTTTTCGTATATCCATGTTTGTCTAAATATCATTCTAGCAAACAACAACATATATCATGAAGATGCACCTAGATTAGGTGGTACAAATTAATTGTGGCTGTACCGAAAGCTTCATATGAAAATTACTATACACAAGAAAAGAAACAACTTTGCCATGGAGTATTGCTATGAATATGCCCCTAAATTGAGTAGTATAGCCTCTTTGCTATCATATGGGAGGCCTATGTTCAAATCCTAACCATAGCTAAAAAGGAGAACGAAGGGGGAAAAAAAAAACCTACAATTACAAAACATGTCCTTAAATTAGAAGGTAAAACCCTCATCGGCGTCATGTTGGAGATCTGGGTTTGAAACCAATGTTCGTAGACTGACATCCATCCAACAACCATACAACTACTTAAAAATAAATAAATAAATAAAATATGATTACTTGAATGAAAAGACCAAAATATCTCAATGATCTAAAGAGCATTAGATTTTTCATGAATGTCATGAATCATGCTTTTCCATTAAGCTAACTTTTGGGTAAATTGGGCAACTTTTGATTAATTTGCATCCAACCAAATAATTGCCATGACAATACAGTAAATTTTGAAAAGTGAAATAATTCAATGAACTAATTAATAGGCTGAGGGGGTTTGTAATAATTAAAAGGCATTAAGGTACAAAAATAGAATTAAAAAAAAAAAAGGTGGGAGTCGCATTTTGAATTGTGTGAAGAAGAAAATGATCCTTAATTCAAATCAGATGTTGATAACAATGATATGATTTCACTTCCAAGGGGCATTTAAACATGCCCTAAATTAATGCTAGTGTACAATGAGGAATTTTTATTTATTTATTTATTTCTGGCTTCATAAATCAATGTATAACTTTGGAAATTTTATTTTTATTTATCACATGTAATTTATCATTTTTTTGGTTTGAATTTATCATAAATCTAAATTTAAATCTAAAAAAATAATAGATGTTTTTTTTTCTTAGTTTAATATCTAATCCAATGTCAAGTTGTGTTTTGCCTGATTCTCTCTCTCTCTCTCTCTCTTCTTCTTCATCCTGTTTTTTTTTTTTTTGGGTTCATGATTATAAAATACTTGAAGCTCACATTGACTTAGATTTAATGACAAGAATGGTATAAGGCGGATTTTAAGTTACTTGAATCCACATCAAAACTTAATTATCTGACTGAAAATGCCCGGTATTAGAGGAAAAATTAGGTAACAAGCAAGCTCCATTGATTTTCTCATTTTTTCTAATACGTGTCAGGATTTATATTATACTTATATAAGTAAATTAGGTATAAAAAAAAGCGAGCATTAATATTTTTCTGTGGTCTAAATAAAGATTATATTAAAAAGGTTAAGTGGTATAAACAAAAATGAAACAAAATACCCCAAAGTCCCAACCTATCATAAGTGACAAAACCAACAATAATAAGACAACCCTACCTAGCTGGGAAATCCACAAATTATTAGCCGTTCAAAAAAATGCGTACGAAAGCAACAGTCTGAAATTTCGCCTCCACCCACCTGTGATCATATTCCAACACTGAAAAAACCTCGTAGAGTTTGACCCTTTCGAAAAAAAAAATACCTTTCCACAGTACAATAATGTTGCTTAGTGTGCAGTAGAATTATGTCAACAAGGACTACCTTTGCCCTAAAATTTTTGCTTCACAAAATACGTGCCATTTGCCTCTCCATTCAATAGCCAGTCCCAGTCCCCAAGCCACTACACATTCTCTACTACAACTCAAGGTCTTTGTACTTGGGTTCTATTAGGGCTTGTGTGGTTATTTCATGAAAATTGAATGATATCATTCCATTTTATGCGGTTTTTACAGTATAAATCATTCTTCTTACCTGCGGTGCGGATCGTTTTATAAGTTGAGGCCATGTTTATTTATCTGGAACGAAATTGATGGAATCGAATCATATTTTAATTCATTTTAAGTAGCGTGTTTGGATGAGATAATTTAAATAGGAAATGAATTAAATAATGTGTTTGGACCATCTTTTTCAAATCACTTTTCATTTTAGATTATTTTAAGCATGAAATCAAATCTAACTAAACAAACATGACTTATATGGTATAGCATTAATTTTAATGGTTCAGCAATGCTGGTGGTTTTTTTATTTTATTTCTATTATTGTAACTTGTGATGATGCATGACTACTATTGATACAGTTGGGTCACTTATCCTAAATTCACTGTGATAGGAAAAAAAACAATTGTGAATTTTCAAAGCAATTTATTGGAATGCAATCATGGTCTTAGTGTACATTTTACTGCATAGTATTTACAGCACAGAATGAGTAAATCGTAATAAATTAGGTAGCTGTCTACAATAATGTAATATGTTGGAACAGTTTAATAAGGGCGTGTATGGACATCCCAATGAAATAATGGCTCCATTAATTTTTGCATAACATTTAAAGCTAGAAATATATATATTTTTTTAGGAACGGGGCCACTTGAAATAATGAAAAAGGAAAGGACCATTAACCACTGAATGATGTTTTAAAATCACTTTTAGGACTTCTCGAAATTCGACTTTTGCAGATTTTCACTATTTTTTATGTGGGCCGTTGCCATTTCTATGATGTTCCCTTTCATGATGAAGAATTTGTAGAGAAGTATTGTAGTATAAAAGTTTGATCTACTAATTAAATATCCCGGCGATGTCCAAGTGTGCTCTAGGCTTGTTGGAAATGCAAGTTGCTAGTCAATTTTAAGGGATTTTTTTTTTTTTTTTTTTTTTTGTGTGAATTTACCAAGTTGGGTTTGCTCAATCAACAATCTTATGGAGTATTTATATTCGGTTTTTTATTTTAAAAAATACCTTTTTTTTTTGCACCAAGTTTACTAGTGTAAAATAAATTACCACATAATGATAAAATCAAAATTTGTTTGATCGCAAGTTGTTTAACGATTTGAGTAGATTTTATTCCGATATTAGTCTAGAAATGATGTGTAAATCTTGGAAGCTATTAGTCCATCCTCGATCAATTTCAAAACAAGCTAAAAACTTTTCTTTTCTTTTTTTTTTTTTTTTTGGGGGGGGGGGGGGGGGTTGGGATGGGGGAATTAAGAGAATAGGTTAGGTTTCACTAAGCCTTAGTTATCTACTAATTGAATTTCTTAATGTTTCAATCTATGACAAGTGCAATTTGTTTATTAGTTTCAAAGTTTAATCATCTATGTACTTCTAATTTTAGTTGAAATATAACACGTGAAAAGATAAGATCTTTTGTAACAATGATCATAAAATAAGTTTTGCGGTCATTCTGAGTTAAACTTCTGGTGAGTCGGCTCATACAAAACGGCTTATTTTACAAGTCGGTATAAGTAAAAATCCTATCTCATTCGTGAATCTTGGAACTTATTAATTGAATTGATCAAACATTTATCGATCGATCAATGTTGAATAATAGAAAAAGATCTTTCATCAATTACCAAAAAATATTAGGATTCTAATGATTGATAATAAAATGGGATCCAATAACTTTCAATTGGGTCCGAGAATTTTCACCTGAGCTTCTAAAACCAAATCTAATCCATTATCTATTAAAGTGTATAAAATATAATTTTTATAATACATTAGAATGTATTAAAAAAATGCAAAACAGTAGTTAATTTAATTTTTTTAAAGAAATAACAATTGAATTGGATGTGGGTCAATAGGGTCCAAGATCCAAATCCATTTAGACCTAAAGAGAGTGGGGTTAGGAGATGAGGATGAGGGCATTGTGGTAAATTGGACTGTAAGCCAAATGTAGCAATGTACCAAAGGCAGTAAATATTTTTAATATTTTTACAAGCCACCTAGGGGTACAATAAATGACCCAATTAATTGTACCACCCAATTTTGGAGAGAAAATCTGACACAGGTTCATTCACATCTGCTGATACTTATTGTCCAAAATTAAAACATATCTGTACCATTAATTACCATGGCATGCCTATGGTGAAGCCAAGCCAATCCCAACCTCTAAGCCAAGCCAAAAAAATCCCCTTGGCTATGTGGCTCATTATATTATTTCCAAATTCACATATCTCTTTTCTTTTCCATTTTATTATCCTGGATTTTCCAAATCTATATAGGCATATGGCAGGAAAAATGAATTTCTCAATAAATAAAGGCCAAAGAATGCCTTGGAGCACTCTAGCTGTGCCAGTCTCTGCATTCCCTAGCAATCTCTCTCTCTCTCTCTCTCTCTCTCTCTCTCTCTCCTACCCTGAAATAGAGGAAGCAGTCACAGAGAAGTTTAATGTCCACCACCCACCGCCCCTGAACCCCCCCTCTCTCTCTCTCTCTGTGAGGGACTGAACCTTGTTGTTGTCTCTCAAACTTTCTCTGCAACAGTGACTTAGACACATTTGTTTTCTCTCATTTTATCTCTGTTTGCTTGGGAAACCCCCAAAAGAAAGAACAGAGGAGAACCCCATTTGTGGAGTTTGTGTTAATTCATCTTCTCAGCTTTTGTTTTCTCAGCCTTGCCTTCTGTTTTCTCAGATCTAACTCAAAACCCCACTTTTCCCTCTTTCCCATTATTGTATCCTTGTTGTTGTTCTATTTGAGGGGAAGATAATGAGTAAAGAAGAGTTTTTGAAGATCCAGGTACCCATTTCCACTCACAATATACATATACATATATCTATATATATGTTTGCATATCTTTTCTTATCTTCAAGTGGTTGCTTTGCTTCATTTCAACCCAAGATCTTAAGTGTTATTCCCTAATGTTTTCTCCTTGCACATCACATTATATAATTTGTATGTATATTCCTTATGGCATGTTTGGTATTTTTTTTCCGCTCTCCCCTGTAAAGTGATGTTTTTTTGTTTTCTTCTCTACTCTTGTTTTGTTCTCTGGGTTACTTGTGCGTGCAGACTTGTGTTCTCAAAGTGAACATACACTGCGATGGATGTAAGCAGAAGGTGAAGAAAATCTTGCAGAAAATTGAAGGTATTTCTCCTAACCCCTTTTTTCACACCCCCTTCTGTTTCAAAAAAAAAAAAAAAAAAAAGTTGGTTCTTTCTACTGATAAATAAACGTGGACCCAAAAATTGTTCTTATCCTCTCTAAATTTTAAGGTTTTTTTTCTTTTTTTTTTTGGGTAGGGGTTTATACCACCAACATAGATGCAGAGCAGGGGAAGGTAACTGTCTCAGGAAATGTAGACCCAGCCACACTCATCAAGAAGCTTTCAAAATCAGGGAAACATGCAGAGCTGTGGGGGTCGCAAAAGGCCAACAACAACCAAAACAACCTCAACAACCAGTTCAAGAACATGCAAATTGACAATGGTAAAGGTGGGAACAAGCAGCAGCAGCAGCAGCCTCAGAAGGGTGGAAACAACCAGCCCAAGGGAGGTGGTGGACAGCCAACCCCACAGCAGATACAGCAACTACAGCAGCAGCAGTATCTTCAGCAACTTCAGCAACTTCAGCAGATGAAGGGTTTCCCCCAAGATCTGAAACTACCCCCTCAATTCAAGGACTTGAAAATGCCTGTCAAGGGACAGGGACAAGGCCAGGGCCAGCAGGGGCAGAACCAGAAAAATGTGAAGTTCGACCTGCCTGAGGAAGAATTTAGTGATTATGGATCTGATGATGATTGTGATCTTGATGATGATGATGAGTATTATGATGATGAGTATGAGGCCCAGCTTCTCAATAAAATGGGTAACGGCCAGATGCATAATATGATGCTTAATGGAAATCATCCACAGTTGATGAATGCCCAAGCCAAGGGGGGCGGTGGAAATAGTGGTGGTGGTGGTGGTGGTGGTGGTAATGGTAAGAAAGGAGGTGGTGGAGCTGTGCCTGTTCAGGTGAATGGTAATAATGGTAATGGAGGAAAGAAAGGTGGTGGTGGTGGTAACAACAATGGAGGGAATCAAAATCAAGGTGGAGCTGGCAAAAATGGTGGCAAGAATGGTGGTGGGGCACCATCAGATCCTAAAAATGGTGGTGGTAATAATAACAAGAATGCTAACAATGGTGGTGGTGGTGGTGCTGCTGCTGCTGCTGCTGCAAACATGAATGGTAATGGGGGTAAGAAAGGGGGAGGTATGATGGATGGGGTTCATGCTATGAACCATGGGTTCCCAAACATGGGTGGGGCCCAGGGTGGTGGTGGTGGGAACATGGGTCAGATGCGGGGTATGAATATGCCCATGGGTCAAATGGGTAACATGCCCATGGGCCAAATGGGCAATATCTCAGCTGTTCAGGGCCTACCGGCGGCGGCCATGACTGGCGGTGCCGGTGGGTACTTCCAAGGGGCCGGGCCGGAGATCATGGCCGGAAACCCTTACCATCAGCAGCAGCAGCAGCAGCAGCAACAACAACAACAGCAACAGCAACAGCAATACTTGGCGGCGATGATGAATCAACAGCGTGCAATGGGGAACGAACGGTTCCAACCCATGATGTTCAACCCGCCCCGGCCGGCTACTAGTTACATGCCGCCCCCTTACCCTTACCAGCCCCACCCATACCCGCACCCGTACCCGTACCAGCAGCCTCCAGCAGACCAATATAGCGATTTCTTCAGTGATGAGAACACCTCAAGCTGCAATGTGATGTGAATTTGGTGGGAAAACTATGCTTCTGCCTGTGCTGTGTGGGCTTTAAGCTTGGGGTGGTTCAGTTATAGTTTATTAAGGACCTTAGAATTTCTGATGAATGCCTTATTATACATGGAAATGGTTTAATTTAGTTTAATTTTCTCTTTTATTTTAAGTTTTATTAGGGTTATGATTATATATAGATAATATATATTAAAAGTTTTAGGAGGAAGATGAGATGTAAGTGGGGGGTGGTGGGCTTTTTTTTTATGGAGATGTTTATAAGTGTTTATATGGTTGCAAATCAAAAATAAGAAAAATGGAGAATGGGTTGAACTAAAAGCCCATCTCTCTTGCCCATTTCTCTCCCAAATCCAGTTCTCTTCACAAGTCTATCATTCCTTAATTTCTAATGCTTTTTTGTTTTTTTAACAAAATGTGGTCCATCAATCTGAACCGAAGTTTGGGTTTTAGACTAGTCCTGGCAATGGTTCAGTTAAAGCTAGTTGTGATTATTGTATCATTTAGGCTGTTGTCACGGGTTCTTCATATCTGTACTTGGGACAAAATAGGTGAGGGTTACTCAATTCTATTTTGGGACTAATCCCTGGAAAAGCTCATGTGTGTTGGTTTTTTTATTAAATATTAAATTGCTCCCCCATCCCATCTTTTGATTTGGATTGTGATATCATGGTGGGGCTCACGCCATGAGTTGGGATTATTGGGAGGTAATTGGCCCCCACACCATATTCCTAGTAGTGTGTTTTGGTGGGCATGGGCCCACCATTTTGTTAAAAATAAGTTAAAATAAATGTGATGGGTATTATTGGTTTCGGGTCCCGGCTGTCCTCATTTTTTTCTCCTGTTGAACTACTTTCATATTTTCAATTATCCTGTACATGCCATTCAAAGCAAGTAACACATTATATTTTTCACTCTCTCTTCAATAGTGTACCTAAATCATCTTTTGTTCACGGGTACAGTCACTGTTATTTTCATATTCATTTTTGTGTTTTGTTATATTAAGAGTGGATTTGATTGCTAGACTCTTAACCCCACACACCAATTTTTACTTGAACTAGCGAGGAGTGGAGAAGCCGTGGCCCCATGGTGAGGCTTTATGCATTGGTTTTTGCAGTGGGCAAACACTGGGCGAGTGAGGGGGAGGGAGTCAGAGGAGCAGAGCAGGATGAGTGTAAGGCCAGAAGAAGTGATGAGAAGAGGAGAGCGTAGAAGGTGTTGACAAGACAAGGACACGCTAACTACTTTATTTCGAAAAATCTAACGGCGTTGACACTTTCGACACGAATTTCTGGTAAAAATCGTCTAGTCCAATCACACACGCTCCATATGTGTATTGGATTTGTCACTTGATCATCATCATCATCATCCAAAATCCTCCATCTGTCTAATCACACCTCTCCTTGATGCGGGTCTCTCGTACTTTGTCCAAAAGTACCTCTCTGTTTTCTCAGCCTTACTGCTCCTACGTACATTACCCATCAAAACCCTGAGAACCACCCGATACTACCCCCCTTCCTTTTTCATAAGTACACATTACACTTTTTTGGTGTGACCTAAATAACTCTTCACTCCTTGAAGAATTAAGGATAGAAGAGGTTTAGACGGATGCATTAGGGAGAAATCTAATGTTCTCTAAAAACAATTGAGTCATAACTTATCTGCTTCTAGTCCCATCGAAAATTAATGGCTCTGGTACATAAGTTGGACCACAAATGAACGTCTCACTTTTCTTGCACTTTCCTTTACTTTCAAGTAAATCATGACATACTGCTTAGGATGAGAAAAACTTTTATGTAACTGTGACACGGCCACGTGGTATCATGGACCAATCAGAAATAAGTAAAGTGAGAATGTCAGCATATTTTTTGGACCCACACTCCCATTTTACTTGCTTCTGATTGACCCGTAATACCACGTAGCTGTGTCACAGTTATATAGAAGTTCTTCTCGCTTAGGATTGGGTTTAGTGGTAAAGATAGAAGAGGCATGTAGTTAAGATTGGGTTTAATGGTAAAGATAGAAGAGGCATGTAGTTAAGGATCCGAGTCTTAGGAAAGGTAATGTGATATGAATTTGTCATTAGATGGTTTTACTCATGCATTGAAATTAGTAATTTTTGTGGGGTTGAGATCAAGTTACAGATTAACGGATTTGAGGTAACACTTGTAATTCCCTATTTTGTAGTCCCGTCTAAACCCTTCTTGTTATTGAGTTTTTAACAAGTAATGATTCTATTATAATGGTTATATTCTTATCAATACGTATTAATATAAGTAATATTCTACTAATATATAAGGTACAATCCTAATACAAGTATTGATATAAGTTACATCAATACGTATTTACTTGATCATCATCTTTACTATAATCAAATAAAGTCACTACAATTGATTGCCTCCTTGTACATTTCGTTTTTTTTTTTTTTTTTTTTTTTATGTGGCTTTATCATAAAAGGTAAATCATGACCTATCATATTAATAGTAGAGTGGTTTTTTGACGGACAGGATTTAGCGGGGGACTTCATCATTCGTGCGTAAGTTGCTTAGGACAACTTCTTGCTCAGACTACGGATGCAAGCTGGTGTGTGAGACCTGAGAGCACCATTTAATGTGGGTAAGCACGGGATCCAAAATTTGCCGAGGGTGTTTGGTTATAAAATCTAGCTTCGCCCTGTCCAGTTTTGAATTGAATTCGGCAGCATGCACATTTCTTAAGCCAAACAAACCCCCTTAGTCCACTTGGGATAGGTTCTGCCATTTGGAGAACATGCAGAGGGACACGTAATAGTTTTACAGTCTACACGTGAAAAAGGATGGGATGGGGACCTTGACGGGCAGGTGAGGAATCACATGGGAGGGTGCATGGGAATGAGGGTGGGGGGTTGTGGGGCTTGTTTGGATGTATATGTTGGCTCGAACTCTAATAAACCTAACTACAAAGTGTATATATGTGTATATATATATATATATATATACATATACATATACACACATATACAAGAATGATGACTTAGGGGTATGTCAACTACAACAATTTCATCCGTCCACTCAAATTAAGTGGCATCCAACGGCTCTCATCTAGCCACAGCAATCTCAACCTTTATATATGTACAAAAATGTTCAAGTACCAAGTCTCCCGTATGCACGACATTGATCATGGTTATTGTATTTATCACACATGGCCCACAAAATTGTTATAGACACTCTTGATGGGTACTGTATATGCGTGCCTTCATATACTTGAGTATTAATTTATATATATAATAGTAGATCAGAATTTGTTGATATCAGTTAATCAATTATATTAATATCATGCGTTAAAGATTATACCTCATGGATTGGTTCAATATATCATATAACTTAACAATGCATAAAGTACAACTTTAATATAGGTGTTGATATAAGTTATATTAGCATATATCATTATCATCATATATATCTGGCCTTATGAATTAAAATTAATTTGAGAGATGTATTTTTGTTATTAATCAAGTAATCATGATCGTCTCGCTTAATTATGGGTATTTGGTAATAATTAAGTTCTCTAATTTATATTACAGGGGAGATGAATTTGTATAAAGTTGAAAGTAAGTTTTTATTCGCAATGTCACGCAGGTGAACATTCCTACAAGTCACTTTAGCCCTCTTTAGTTGGCTTTATTGTGCAAAACTCTAACCTGGTTTTAGGTAGAAAATCCAGGAAATTAAGGGAAAGTGAATCGATTGGTGAGCGTGAGAGAGAGAAAAGGGGATTATTACCCGATCATCATGATGAAGACGACAGAGGGGAGGGCCCTCCCCTTTTCACTTTATCTTTGCCATGGGCTCCTTAATTTTGACTGAGAGAAGGCATCACGCGGACCCTTCTGTTGCAAGCCTCTAATACTTTTGTAGGATTGGCTTTCAAACCTCTGGGATTGAGCTGCCCCGAGAGAGTCTGTTGTAAGTTTCACGTGTCCACTCACATCCCATGTCAACTTGACAAGATTGAAAAACCAATCAAAAAGGTTTAATGGTATGAGCGAGATGGGTGTCCCAGTGGATCCTGAGAAAAAGTAGACGTTCTCGTCTTCCAGAACCCACCCAAAAAAAAAAAAAAAAGGGTTATCCTTTTGATTAGGGTGGCAGTGTGGGCATCAAAGCTAGGGCGTGGTGAATGTGGGGTGGGTTGAGTTGTGTCATAACCCCAAAAACAACGTGGGTGGTGGAAGGGACCATTGGTGGAAGGCTAGGTAATCACAGCTAGGACGTTTGTTCATCATGTTGTGGTTAGTGCTTGCATGACATGCATGCATGATTGGTCTCATTCACATGTCTCATGTACACATCGATCACGACAATTCGACTGTGTGATTCATCTCACTCGGACACTTGGATGCCAGATTGTTCTATTGTTTGGTAGGTGGCGAAAATAAATAAAATAAAATAAACGATAACGAGTAGAAAGAGGAAAAATGCTTAATGCATATATCGTTGGTCTCATTAAAAAGTGATTACTCCACACCCATTAGGACAAAATATTTATAGCTTCTCTTAGCGTTGGCATGACAATTATGACTTATTATTATTGTTAACGAAGATAAATCAAGACGTTCGCCCACTTGCGGGAAACCATGCATGCACAACATCTATCACCACCGTCCATCATTTTTGTTTTTGTAACAACAATATATGAGCATGTGATTGTCATAGTTACGATGAATGGCATCGGTGTGATGATCTTAAATTAGAATGTCTGTTCTCTCATTATCAGTTCTTTGAACTTACAAAGTATTAGATTTGTTTATGACTCATACACTCAAAACTTGAGGTACCCTTGTTTAAAATCCGACCCCAAAAAAAATAAAAAAAATAAAAAAAAATTTAACAGTGTCTAAGTATTAAAGTAGAAAACAACATATCAATGAAGGTTTGTCTTAGTGGAAGGGGTTCTAGTTGTTTAAGTAAGAAATTTCGAGTTTGAGTTCTTATGGATATAACAAATTTTTTTAAAAAATATTTTTGTTTCCGCTTCGGACAATATCTCAAAAGATTAATCCTAAACAAAGTCAGAACACTTGAGGTAACTAAAAAGAAAAAACAAAAAAAAAAACAAAAAAGGAAAGAAACAGTGGATACAACATGATATGAGGCAAGCTTCAATATTCTATTATGCAAAAATGAAATAAAAACAAAATTAGCTCTGGCTAATGGATCCAAAATAGGTCCAAAGGCCGAGATGTAGGGCCCACTGATTTCATCGTTCGGTCTCCTCAAGTTTGCCTCCATCTGAAGGGGGGCCCGCAGGGTGTCGCAAAAAAGAACAAACTCACCTCTTAAATTACGAAAACACCACTGACGAATGACGGATACACCAAACAAACGCCGTTAAACATCAAAATTTCAAGGAGTAATTATTTTCTTTTTTTTCAAAAAATTATAATTAGTACTAAATTAAAACGCAAAAACCACAAGAGTCATAGTTTCGTACCATCGAACGATTAAAACAAATCGTCCACCGTTCATCGAACGGCGGAAAGGACTTGATGCCCTTTTTTTTCCACCTTTGCAGGCACACGTTCTTATCGTGCGCACCCTTGAGGCTCATGATTTCTTTTTATGTCACACATTTATTTATTTATTTTATGTAGTACGGTCCACAATCATATTTATTCCCATTTTATAAGCGATCCTGGAGGGTTAGAAACATGTGAATTTTAAGTTTAATACTTTAATTTTGATCCACGATTAGAGATAAGAAAACTTAGAAAAAAAAGATTTGGTTATCGAATATTCCGAATTTGAACCGGTTGATAAAACAATATAAGACTGAAATTGAACGTTCACGTGTATTTTCTTTTATATTAGGATTTTCCTAAGATTATTAATTCAACCTTGATTTCAAGTTACAAAAACTAAAAATAAATAAGAAACCCAAGATTAAGATGCTTTCAATAATTAATGTATTATATTAAAACTACAAAGTTGGCTTGGAAGAGTTGGAAATTGCGGATGGACCTTGTAGTTGGAAGTTGGAAAATGTTATTAGGTTGCAAAGTCGTTTAGAATTTCCAATTCTCGTAGATTTCCATTTAGAGATCAAAGGTAGAAATAACTTTTGATAGATTTCACATAGGAAGTCTATTAAATCTCTATTTTTAGTTATAGAAAAGAAAGAAAGTGGTGATATCTTTCACTTTGACTTTTGAAAAAAAAGGATCTATGGAAGGCCCACTAGCTGTTCTCTCTTTATTTAAGGACTTTGATTTTCTCATTGCAATTCTTTTTTTTAAATAATTTTTTTAGAGGAGATTGATAACCAAGGTTGATATTAAAGTAGGGTTAAAATAAAGGTAAATTCTATTGATTGTCAAAAAAAAAAAAAAAAAAAATTGGACAAATCCGAATGAGATGTTAATCCTAAATAGGAACGAAAAGAAAATCAAATGAAAAGATTTTGATGCCTAAGACACAAGTTTCGAAAACTATTGTCCCCCCTTTAAAATTTAATGGCTTAAGAGTTATCCCATAATCATTTAGCATTTACTTCAAAATTCAAATAGACCCACTTCGGTCAAACTAGCCAAGCCCATGGGATTAGCTTCCCACTTTTATAGTTCAAGGAGGAGAAGATACTGCATACCTAATGCTTTTAAAATACAAAATTACTATCATTATGATGTACTGATGTGTTATTCTTAGGACTTAAAGGCAAGGATATTTTGGGATGCCATTAAATGACTTGGTTTTTATGGGAAATTGTTATTTATACTCCAAAATCTGTCGCATCCAAACTTAACCAGTTGAGAGAGCTTCTGGTGGAGGCTGCAAAAATCAACATGGATAGGGGGTATTGCCTTTTCCATCTTCTTTTGATGTTTGTGATTTTTCGACTCCAATACATATCCTCAACTTTGTGTCTTGAAAAAAAAAAAAAAGCCTAGACTAAATATCGTGGGAAAGTCCTAAATCCTAACATTCCAACACTATTTTAAAAAACAGTGCACAGCCCGAGTCACACAATTCCATACCCCAACACTATTGGCCCTTCTAAGGATATTTTGTAATGTCTGCAAAACGAAGATTGAAATTAAAATAATTATAATATGACATATATACATATATATATAATCTCTGTTTACACCGGATCAAGTTGCCACCAAATTCTAAATATATGCATTTTTAAGATTTATTATCTTTGTTAATTACGAAATTTGTCTTAATGGATTAGACTAGTGGATGTTCCACCTTCCTACCACTTAGAAGGGCCAATACGAAATCAAATGGATCCCCCCATTCATTCTCCCTTTTTCCTCTACCATTACAAGCGTCCCATCAATTGTTGTGTCGTGCTAAATTTCAACATTACCGTATGTTTCTTTTAGTCAATTCTTCCATTGAGACTTTAAGATAAAGTGTACGAGCGTCGTATTCGTATCTTCTAAATTCTAAACATTATTACTAACCATATAGGATCATTCTATATGGGATTCTTTCTTTTGTACCCAAAAAATTTTGATAAAAAAAAAAAAAAATTTTGGTTACTAACAATTTATTATATAAAGTTTTTAAAATATATAGTTAAGCTAGGAGGAAGAAGATAATGCCGTCACGTTATTAAAATTTACTTATAATTATCAAAATTTAGTTAGGAAAATGTTAAGGCCACCAAATATGGCAACATGGCATTGCCATACGTCATTCACGAAAATAGCAGAAGTAGTGTTGATATGACTTTACCTCATCACTTATTATGTAATAAATGGGTAAATGATTAAAGTGGTGATGAGCAGCAACAGATTGTGCTGACATAGCATACTACACTGGCCACCACATTAAAATTCTATGAAAAATTATTAAAATAATGATCTACGAAGCGAAAGTAATTTAATAAAAGAAAAGGGGGAATTACACATAGGTCAAGTTAAATAATTACAGTTAGTAATCATTTATTAAAAGTTAATAGTAACTTATATTAAGCTATAATTATTTTCCAATAACCTGATTAATCTAAATTTTCCTCAAAGAAAAACCATTGTGTGACCGTCCATCATTGCATCACATATCCATAAAATATTACATGGACTATCGATAGTTGGAGGGGGAATTTTAGGTTGGTCGGGGCTTGGGGAAAACAACTACTACTTCTTATTAAATGACGACTAACTTAACCAACTATGATTACTATCTATAACCATTTTCCCATAACCCGACCAATCTAAAAGTCCCCCGTAGTCGGCATTCAAAAAAGTTTAGATATCAAAATTGGTAAAGCATCACGCATTGGAAAAACACCATCTGGGTGTGTGTGTTCAAAGGGCCCACCACCAATAAGTTAGGTTTTCAATAAGTAGGCTATATAGTACTAGGGAGGTTGACTATGGGCACAGTTGAAGTCACTAAGCAGGCAAAAAATTATGGCGAATGTGTTGGGTGGAGAGAGACTGGAGACATATATAGGCAGTTGAAGAATTTATTTATTTATTTTTTCAATTTTCAAATAACGTAAAGCATTATGGTCAATAATTTCATCAAACTCATGTGCAACTAATAGGTGTCCCATCTCTTTATTTAGTTTTAACTTTATAAAGTTGATTTGAAATTCTTCAAGCTACCATACATGATGTAGTGCCGCGGATTCCGGAAGTTATTAAATTGCATGTTCCTTCGTAATAATACAAATAATGTGCGCAATTTTAATTATTTGAGTCGCGATCAATAATGTATGCATGTCTTCATCATCCGAAATTGTCGTCGAAGGTGTTGTTAGATCAAGTGTTGGGTTTGATTTACCAACTTTTTTATTTATTATTTATTTTATTAAATAGGGCAAGAAGGGATAATAATGTATAGTACCCTATCAATTGGAAACCAATGACAGGAGAAGTTTGGATGGACTATGAAATAAAAGGTGTGTCATAGGCACTCCCTCAATCTTAATTATACGAATCATGATCAATAATGTATGTATGTCTTGATCATCCAAAATTGCTTTCAAAGATGTTCTTAGATCAGCTATTAGGTTTGAAATCCATCCATCCTTTTTTTTTTTTTTTTATTTTTTTTCTTTTTTTGGCTCAATAAGTAAGAGGGGACAATTAAAGTGGTTTTCTTACCTGGGCTATGACCATCCGTACCTGACATGACCATAATCACATGTGAGGCCTGAATAGGTTACAAAGCAAATGATGTATTACAGGTGCTCTCTCAAGTCAATTAAGTTAGAATATCACCAAAAGCACGAGTGAACACATAGCCAATGACATGGCAATAATCCCAAGCGTTACCTATTGTAGACTTTAACCTCAAGACCTATAACTCAATAAACCACTTGGAATCAAGTTGAGTGCAATTGGACCACCAGCTAATATCGAAATCCGTCTTTCATACTAATCCCCTGACATCTAACCACACCCCAAAAAAAGAGAGAGCATCCTAAAAATTGTATGTAGGGTTAAGATATGCACAGTAATGGTGGGTATATATCTTGCAGCAGTGTGTTGGGACCTTTTCTCTGCATAATTCAACAAGAGTTTGGGAAAAGCATGAGATCACTTTTTTCTCCCTTGTAGTCTGCTACATCAAATCTAAATGGTTTTGAGTCTTTTGACTCTAAGAAGAACTTTTTCATGACTTGACATTCAGTGCACGTCTTCTTCATTCCTCAAATGCGTGCAGGAAGTGGGAGTGACCCGAGTGGGTGTCCGGTTGTTTTCTATGCTTGCCAATTTCTTTGAAAATGGGAGGCTTGAGTGGGACTGCAACACCCTTGTACGTGAAAAGGCAGGGGACTTCTGTCGAACACTTTTCCTTTTGCCCTTTTTGGTATGTCAAAATAAACATTTTCACGCTCCAACATAAACGAATGGATTCCATTGTGTTTTGGAGTATATAGCATTTCAGCATTTGATTTATTTATTTATTTTTATTTTTTTAAGAGCAGCTTGCATGAACAATTCATTTACTCACATCTAACTTAATTCAATTAATAATTCACACGATCGATCAATTTCCCACATATTAAAATAAAAAATAACAATTTTGGAACATCAGTGTTACGTGTTTTTTTCTTGTTTTTGTTTTTAATGACCAAGAAATTCAAGTAAACCCTAAATTCATGTGAGACCTTTGCAACCCACATGAACCAAGTAAGATCAAGACTTATGAGAATTATGGAAACCTTATTTGGGTGACCCCAAGAGGATAGTGAGAATTAACCTTAGGTCCTCTTCTTCCTAAGGCAAGATCCCTGGCCAACGTTCAATTTTGAGACTTATAACTCAAGAAGTAAAATGTATTAGGTTTTATTTTTCACTTCCTCTTAAGATCAATCATCAATTAGGTTTATTTTGATCATTAATTTACTGATGTTGACTATAGAGTGTACTATACCCTACTCATTTTCTAAGAAAATTATCCGAGCAAAAGTTTAGATACTTCTATTAGAATTTTTTTTTTTTTTATATATTACGGTTAGGTTGTTCGGACCAGCTTGCGTGCACCTTGATTAAATCCTTTTCCCGGACGATTTTAAAATCACATTCCTCCACATCGGCCTGGTGCATTCAGGAATTAATTCCTAGAGTACTCTCCAGAAGAATTGAACTTAGGTTGATAGAATAAAAGGACTCTCCTTTTACCAACTGGATTAACTCTCTTAGATACTTTTATTAGAAAATGATTGAAAAAAGAAAAAAGAAAAAATAGAAGTACTAGAAAGCCCCTGTACTCACAATGGTGTAGATCAGGTCCCCACTTTATTGCGAATATACCGTTTCCCCAAACTATTTTATTTTATTTTGAAATTCGGGGGATATTAGCATAGTTAATTATTAAAATTGGATTGGTCCGACCAGATATTATACTAATGAACCATCACCCGATGTCTTAGTCGGGTCGGTCTGTGAATAGAATTTGTGCAACTTATAAAACTATATCGATTTGATCTAAACCAGACCGGTCTGGCCGGTTTAACTAATGTCTAATAATCTAATATTTGAAATACTTGTGCTAAAGACAGCTCTGTGGGACTCCGATGCATCTCTTGTAAAGAGGTTCGAGTCTTCAACCAAAAATCCCTTGGATATGGCTTAGATCTTAAAATTTAGAAGGGGGTGTACCAGTAATTTGCTTAATTTCGTTGGATATGCATTCTGGGTTTGGGAGAAGGAGGTTTGAATTAACTGATTTGAGTGTTGTTAGACTTCTATATTTGAATCAGGATGAGAGGACACAAATTCTACCTTTAAATTTTTCACTCAATTCCAAAAACCACTGGATTAAGAAGAATCAAATAGTTTTGCAAAAAACAAACGTGACCAAACTCTACTCAACATTAGATAAATCAAATCATTGAATTTACAAAATCCAATAGTTTTCCAAGAGATTGACATGTATAGGCCCTACTTATTATTGGACAAATCAACTAAAACTTCAAAATTTAGTGTTACAATTATGTCATTTGTTGCCCCCTATAGGATTAATTGAGTGGTTAAGTACATTTTGGATGTGTTTCCAGACGTTATTGTTTCAACTTCTCACAGAGATCGTTGCCTGTGGGTATAAAGCATCTCCAAGGCTGATTCTGAGGGTAGGCAAGCAAGGCGGCAGCCTTGTGCCCCACATTTTTGCTAAAAAATTAGGGCTTCATTTTGGAACTAACCCTTGTAGTAGGCTTAATTTTTTTTTCTTTTTTTTCCAAATAGAATGGTTATCGCAACCCCTTAATTTTATTTGCACACCCCACTAATTTTTATTTATCAATGCTTTATAAAAAATATAAAAGGTTTTTATGAAAATTTGTTACGTAATCTACTAGAAAATATTATTTTGAACAACTTTGTCAAAGAAATTTTTTCCAAAATCTATCATTTTAAATAGATTTTTTTTTTTATCATTTAATGTCTTTGTTTAATTTTTAGCCAAAAAGTCACTTAAATGAAAGATTTTGGAAAAACTTTCTTCTACAAGTTGTTCAAAATGATGTTTTCTAGTGGATTTCACGGTCAATTTTCTTAAAAACCTTTTGTATTTTTTTAAAATCTCAAAAAATTAAAATAAGTGGGATATGCAAACAAATTTTATGTTGGTGCTAAGGAAAAAAATAAAAGGGTATGAAGGGCCTATTTTAAGAGTTTGCCTAGAACCCCAAAAAACTTAGAACCGGTCCTGAGCATCTCACATGGGACCGTTTGGGTAATAATTTAAGTTGAAATCTCTATGGAAGTAAGGCTTGGGAATTGGAATACCCTAATCGTTACTAAAAAAAAATATAAAAAAATTATATCACCTGTTTCTAATCTCCTATATATATATATATTCCACGAGTGCACATAACACAATTTTTTTTTTCATATATTCCACGAGTGCACATAACACAATTTTTTTTTTCCCTCTTCTAGGTACATAGCTCATATTTTGTACCATCAATCAACATTGTGCCCCAATACAATTTCTTGGGCATGCAGGTTCCATGACCGTCATCACAAATCCTTTCATTTCAACTCGGTTGTCTTCGGGCAATTTGACTTTCCTAATCTATTTTTAACTCATTGAGAAAAAACATATACTATGGTCATTTGCTCTAATCATTATCACAAGGACACGAGTAGACATGAGACAGTCCCTTCTGGACTTTTGAGGGCACTTTTTTAATTCGCTCCTTTTTTTTTATAAGAAATTTGTTTCTAGAGAATTACAGATTGGTCAGGGTTACGAGTTAATAATACATTCAGCAGCTATTTACTAGGAATTTAGTAGTAATTTAATTGTATTGAACTGTGATTATTTTCCTACAACCCAATCAATCTAAAATTCTCCTTAAAAATTTGAAAGAAGCTAATTAACTGTGATAAATATATTTAGGCATGACTATAGTAATTTCCTTATCAACTTAAAAGATATTGACAGGAGAAACCTAGATTATTTATTTTTTTTTATTATTTTTTTATAACAAGGAAAGCTCTTCAGGTAAATTAATCTTAGCTCATATAAGATTCTACAACTCATATAGATTATACAATTCCAATGCCTATAAAAACTATGGAACCTTATGTGAATAACCCCAAAGACGTAGACTAGTCTATGGCTTGGCATGAGGTAAGCCAAACGCAGCTTTAAAATATCATTCAAAAGACAGGATTGGACTTGTGCTATATAATCATTACTTTGAGTTGTATTAAAGTCGCTTGATTAAATTCAAAGCAAGGTCACAAAAGCTTATATAAGCTGTTTCATTTGAGGACTTTATCAGGTAGTATGTCCCATTCACGTGGCTTTGGGTATTGTAACAGTAATGATTTGCTTTGATAAAGGGACATGTTTAAAGAGACGCCATGTAACTATCTTGAACAAGGTTGGAATCATCACTTGACTTTTTCCAGGTTTTCTCTAGACATTTTTTCCAGATTTTCCTCCTCTTTTTGATCTTTTCTACCTGCTAAAGATGTGCAATAACCTGGCTCAAAAAAATAATATATATATATATATATAACACAAAAGCTAGGCAGTATCGCTATGATATATATTCATTTAAAGGGGGGCCCAACCAGCCCCTGGTTTACACAACATGGTAGCCCATTTTTCTTAATTTCTATAACTTCTTCCCCCCTACCCACTCACACACATACGCGTATAAGGGGTTGAACCTAAACCCTCCGTATTAAAAGGCTTGTGTCAACCAACTCATAGGCCATTAGCACTATTTTAGATATGTATATAAAATCTTGGTCTTATATTGGTATATGTTGATATTATTAATATTAGTACCATGCATTGGAGTTGCATGTATGTACTCCATGCATGTGTGGGTTATATGATACAACTTACCTATCAACATGGCATAACCTTACAATACACGGTGCTATTTAAGAAAATTACACGTATTGATAAGACCGGATTTATATATATTTAATTAAAAAAGAACAATTTCAAGTGAGGATGTTGTAACGTTAAATCTACACCCTCATACGAGGGTCGAGGGTATGGATATAGCATAAAAGATTTTGGAAATATGCTCATCCCAAGAGGGTGTGGATTTAACATAAAAGATTATAAAAATAAGCCCATTCCATATATTATTGTAAGGTGCACTTGATGTAATGTAAGTTATATCAAATGCACCTTATAATAAGAAAATGTGTGTATATAAATATATATAGATGTATGTATCAACTTTGACACTGAGGGTCAGATCCTCTATACTTTAATGCTAGATCAAATTCTTCAATTCTACTCTATTCCTAGGTTAGGACATTATAAAATTATATCTTTCCTATACTTAAGGATCATGACTCTTTTATGAGGTTTTCTAATGTAAATTTACAATTTTGCCCAAGAAGCACAAGAATTTTTATTTATTAAAAAGGGTTAAACTTCGAAGGAGAATAGAAGGCGTCTTAAATCAAATCACCTTAATTAGGAAATTGGAACTTTTAATTATTTATATAGGGTAATTTTGTGATAGAAATCTTGCATGGCTCGGCTTTTCAGGCTTCACTCATAGCATTTGGCACTTACACATTGTGAGTGTACAAGAGAATGGGGCAATTACAAATTGGTCGAGCTATGGGTAAGTAATTATGGTTAATAGTCATTTTTAGTTAAGTTAGTAGTCATTTATCTTGAACTGAAAATATTTTCCCGTAACTCGACCAATCTCAAATTCCTCCAAAGAGAATTATGAATAAATAGGATCGGACAAGAATTGCATGCATCATAAATGAACTACATCAAATAAAGGTTTTGGCTCTAAATGCAAGGTCTTTCATGTCTTCAATGTTAATGTTATTATTATTCTCAATCTTTTTTTATTTCTTTTTTTTCATTTGACATGGCATCCTTACATCCACAAGCTACTTGACATGGTAATTAAGATAGAATCACCACATCATCAAACAATATATATGCATTGAGATAATGTGTTAAATATTTTTAAGAAAAATAATTGAAATTAAATGAGTAGCATTTTCCATATTAATTATTATTGGTGGATGGAAGGTTAAATTGCAAAATCCTGACCACCCTGCTTGGTTTTTAATAGATTTGGGTATTTTGATCCTTCTTGATAGGGCATATCCAAACTGCTGACAGTCAAGGCTAAAATGTCTGTCCAACCAATTGCTGGTGCTGCTGGCCAATCTAATGTATTACAGCACTAGGCTAGGGGCCGGCCCAAAATAACACTGACAAGGTTAACAAAATAATAGTGCCTGAGAGAGAGAGAGAGAGAGAGAGAGTAGTTTTTACTAGGTTGGGTGGGTAGGGGGCCAATATGGTGGAAGACTAAAAATACATTTAGTGTGGGTGGGAGACATGGTGGTAGACTATATGTAATGTTTGGAAGTGAGAGAGTCCTTGATTGCATGATGAAAAACTAGTGGCCTCATTGGTGCAGCTAGCACCTAGTGATGTTGTTTATTGGATAGCTTAAATTCCTCTTATATTTTTTATTATATATCATGAAGGTCCAAACCATATCTTTCATATATTATTAAAAAAAAAAAAAAAAAAAAAAAAAGCCTTATAATATAACATTTATAAAAACCAGAATGATAAACTTCTCTCTCTGCAACGTGAAAGATTTTTGGATAATATAAATTAAAACCCATTTATGTTAATGATTTAAAAAGGTATGGGACGTGGATTAATCTCATTCTTGAAATTCAATTTTGTCCGCATTTCATCATAGGTACCTCTTGTTATGGAGAATTATGGGGCGACTGCCGACACCAGAACAATTGAGTCATGGGAAGAGCTTTGTTTTTTTCTGTTTTTTGTTTTTGTTTTTGTTTTGATGCTTTGTTTTTTCGGTTCGTGATATCGTTTTCATTTGGTATGCTACTAAACTACTATAGCCAGCTACATGGAATTAGGCAATTAGTGCTGAAAGAGACCGTGACATACTGACATATAGGCCCACACCAAAGCATTGTGGTTTTCAAGTCTTTACATAAGGTGAAAAATTTGAAGGTAGTTTTAATTATTTAAATTTGGGAAACTTACAGAAAGCTAGCTGTCTCTTTCCAATACTAATACTAGTACCATTATTTTGAAGGGACTAGTCCAAGTATTTTTTTAATTACAATGAAAAAGACAATGCTGCCCACCAACCAGCATTCAATGTTCAAACCCTTGCTATCACCACCACATCGCACCACATCCATCTCCATTGGGCACCATCACCTCTTTGTTCACCATTACATCTCCAACTATTTATTATTATCAAATTCTTAAGCATTTTCATCGTTAGTATCACCGGCCATCTCTCTCTCTCTCTCTCTCTCTCTCACACACACATATCATTCATACATTTCACCCAATTTACTACACCAGTTACATTTGGCAATTTCAACACGTTCCAAATTTAGGTGGTGAAAAAGTTGAAAGCAAAATTATCATTTTACTTTTTGAGACGGTTTTAATCAGTAAAAGTTTTGAAGTAATCCCCTGTTAGGCTCCCTTTAGTTTGAGTGGATGGAATCGAGAGAGCTGAGAATAAAATGGAAATATATAGAAATGGAAATAAAATAAGAATGGTCATTTTATTAAAATGTTTGGTAAATGGTTAAATGAAATATAAGATCCTCTTTTTAGGAATTTCATTTCTTAAATGGTGTGAATAGGTCATTCTTTCGTCATACCTTTTGGTTTGGGAAGAAATGATTATTCCTCTTTCGAGGAAATAGAGTAATAAATCCCTACAAATGAATGATCATTTCATTCTCTAGGTCTACGAGGCTATCATTTTTTATTTTTTATTTTTTTTGTTAATGAAATTACCATCCCATTCCTCTCTCATTCACTTATAACAAATGTAGGTTTAGAAAGCAACATCAATTTGAGACACTTTTATTTGGTTTTTTCCATTCAAAATTTATCATTTTCTCAAATAAATAAATTTTAATAGGAACTAAGTAGTCTGCCTTTTCTCATGTAAATTGAGTAGGAACAAGGTACACATTTTCCAAATTGTTGTCATGGTCATTTTACGTGAAAATAACAATCATGATGAAAATTTCTTTTTTGGGGTCAATAGAGACGTCTAGGAATCCAACTTGTTTAATTCCTTGAACACGATTAAAATAATCACCCAAGCACTTCATGTCAATCACTGTTCATACTAAATTTGGTCAATTGTTAATTCCAAAAGAAAATGAAAATTGAATTTAAGAGTTTTTACTTCATGAGACCGGTCCATCAATGAAGGTTTTGATAAGTAATTGAATAATTTTTTTAATTTTTTTTTCCAACAAAACGCATAATGGAAAAAGAACTGCAAAACTTTCATGTAGATATATTTTCACCAGAAATAGTTATTCCATCAAAAAAATTTTGAATTGTATCCAAACTCAAAAACGGATTTTCCCCAAGGTGGAAAAACAAAAATAAAATAAAATACATCCACCATGCAAAAAACAAAAACAAAAACAAAAATATAAAAAAGATGTTCCAATACGCGGCTTGTGGAAGAAAGCCGATTTTCCCAACTGGATCTTAGACTTCGTGCAAGCCTTTTTTTTTTTTTTTTTCTTTTATGAAGGAGTTGCCTGCAGCCACAGCCACAGCCACATTCACTGACTCATTGCTGCCTAGTTCCTATACCAAAAAAGAGGTAGGTACATTTTTTCTCCAAGGGCACAGAAGTGGATTAGAATTAATTACTAAATTAATGAGTTTCATTAATAATTATACATAGATATAGTATATAGGATTGTAGAAGTCAACAAAGTGAGGGTAAATTCCGAGGGGAATTCTACATTCAAAGCACAACGTACGAGGTAGTGTTAGCAGTAATCACATGGGGGCCATGTTGGCCACTGCCTACTTCGACGTATAGCTTCACTGGCAGTGGCCCCTTTCTCTGTCTCTCTCGGATTTCGGTCGCCGGTTGGCATGGTTTATCACCTTCCCACCTCCTGCATATCTTGACCGATCGATGCCTTCTTCTTTTTTTCTTTTTCTTTTTTTATATTAGTTTCATTTTTTCAAGAATTGTACTAGCCTCACGTCCTTCGAAGATTAACCTGCAACCAAAAAAAAAACCAAGAAAATTGTCCTTGAAAAGATTTTCGTACGAGTTATTCTAGCATGCTAGACAAGGATTGTCACAAACATTACATTAATTTCCCCTTTTTTTTTCATTGGGGTTACTGAAATTTTGGTTAAAAGTCCGATTAGTAAGATGGTCAAATATTTTTCTTCTGTCGCAATTGACACTCGAATAAGTGGATATAAATATTATAATATTGGTTTTACATAATTTCAAAGAATTGCTTTTATGTGTTTGTCTAGCATAATATTTATGTGTTTGTTCTATAGATTTTGTCTAATAATTGTTTGATGCATGTGTAACAGACAAACTAGTATTCATGAGTTTGCTCTATGGATGATTAATTGTAATTGTTTTGGTTTCATTCTTATCTCTCAATTTTCTCTCTCTATCTTAAATGCGAATGTGATAATTGAGGATGAGGTGACTTTTGTATCCTCTCTTTTTGGTTTAATACAAAATTTATTTATCAAAAAAAAAATATAGAGAAATTAATCAAATGTGTATGCATATTGAAATCTCTAAAATCACACCAAAAAGAAAAAAGAAAAATAAAGAACACCCATTAATACTATTGTCATACATTCTTTTTTTTTATAGAGGTTGTATGATGCTAGTTGTTATCCATGCAAGACGTCCGTACCGTCTTTTACAATCATGGTACATATTTCTTAGTTTGTAGCACAAGAGGTCCATATTAGTAGGAAGGGTTTAGAAGATGGATACAGCACTTAAATGGGTCCCATTTAATGAACAAAATGTTAAAAGTAAGAGCCTTCGAAAGCAATGACATAGAGCAATGAGCATTGTTCTCTCTCTCTTTTTCCTTTTTCATTTTTTTTAATCTCTTTTCTCCATTTTAAAAAAAATTGGTGAAAAGTTCCCGATAATGCCTTTGGTTATATACTTTCCTTCAATAAGGTGAAAGAGATATTGTGGTTACTTCTTGGTTGGGACTTGGGACGATGAATAAATTAAGGAGATGGATAAGAGTTTGCCATTTACTTATGGTAATGCATAGTATTACTTCTCTCTTTTAAAATTCACCAGAAACATAAAATTAGGTTCCTAATCTCACTAGTAAGATTTGTTGGAGTAAATGAATTCCAGTTGGTAAAATTTGAACCAAACCTTCACTGGCTTCTACCTTTAACAACCCAAATCAGAATCTTGGAGTTTGGCCGGCACTTAGGGCACACGTTTTTTTAATAGTTTTTTTCATTCAATGAGGCCACACGTTAACAATGCCACAAACAACATCGATCTTGAAAATGGAATTCAAAGTCAACAAATTCGGAGAAGCATAATCATTTTCCCCACTGCCAAACACTAGTTTAATAATCCGTACATAATATCACTTTTTATGAATCTTAATAATAGTGTACAAATTTTTTTTAATAGGTTCTCTTACCACTTTTGTTAAATACAGCAAATAAAAAGTACAAACTCTGCATGCGGGGAAGTCACGGAGCCTTTCAAAAAACTTGCAACATGTTGGCTTCTAGTGTATGAGCTCGGATTTGGTGTCGTGCGCATATATGACGGATTGGTGTATTGTCAATCATGTTTTGCATAGCACTACAGCTTAAAGCATAGTTTACTTGATGTATCAGTTGTTAGGGAAAGCATTAGGGTTAGTCACTTGAATCAACATTCATGATTTTCTACTCATGGATACAATACATGCTTATATTTAATCTGTCTATCTATTTTACAAAAGCATAGGGATCCAAAGGGGGAAAACAAAAATACTTTGAATTTATAGTGGCACACGTATTGTGCTCCATAGCTCATGTGGATAAAATTGGTCAATTGCCCTTGACTATAGCATTACTCAATCACTTAACGTGAGGGTTGACATACTATAAGAATTGAAATTATTCTATGCACTTGGCACATTCCTCTATATGCCCAATTGCCCATATAGAGTGTCAATCCTAATAAAATTATGCCACTAAACGTTTACTTGGTGGCTAGGATTTTTAATATTTAACTTATTTAATTAGGTTATCTTTTACCCTGACGCTATCTCGAATATTATATGACACGGTTTTATTAATCTAAAACCAAATTAACATGTCACAATATATACCAGATGTGTATGCAAATCATGTAATCATATCATAACCTTGATGAAAAATCATAAAAGCGATTGGAAGACCAGTTATGCTCTATGAGAAAAACTCTGATTGACACATGGGTTTATGTCCAGTGGTAAAAAAATTTGGTGGTGTACCAACATCTATAACTAGTGTGTTGGCAATACACAAAAATCCCAACTCAAATGGGCTGGGACTTCAATGAGAGAATGAGAGGTAAAATATATTTGGAAAGATATTTGGGGTGTAACGCACAAGTACAGCCCACGTTCTGATCTTTAGGACACACTGGACATTAACGCCTACTCTCTCTACACGGAATTCAACCCTTTGCCTTTTTGCCCTCTCCTCTTTTTGTCTTCCCCTCATTTCCCCCCCCTTTTTTTTTATTTTCGGGGAGAGAGAGAGATAGGGAAAGAGAAAATCTAATAAACAGACGAAATCGGCGGATTTAGCCGAGCCGAGCCGAGCGAGGCCGTGAGAAAGAGAAACGGTAAAACAGTAAAAACGGTAAGAATACGAGTGTGGAATAGAAAAGAGGGAACGATGACGGAAGCGTATTAACGGCGAAGATTGTCAGTTAGCCTGGGGGTGGTGGGGCCTACGGGTCTGATGGGAATCTTTTGGAGTGTACGGCGCGTGGGACCCACACAGAACAGTAAGCATACGCACACGCTTCATTATTACTCCCCCCCTCGCCGCGGCCACTAGATATACATATTTTATGATAAAGAGTTCAGAGAAGGGGAGTGGTCGTTTTCAACCGTACACGTGGCAAGATGGGTGAGGGGAAAGAGTTAGATGTGGGGTGACGGTGTGTTGGCGTCACGCGGGAGCGACGGTGAAGGGGAAGCGAGCCGCTTGTCAGAGGTTTGTTGTGGAGTGATGAGGGTTGCATCATTTCCATGAATTTGAGACACTGTGTAGATTGTCAAACCTTTCTGCTAACAATATGCACTTAAGGGGGGTTTCATAATGGAAGGGGGGCAATCCTCTTGCAGGCCTCACTCATTTGGTATTATACTTTGTTTAATGACCATGTATTTTGCATGATTACTTGTGACCTTCTAACTTTTTATTTTAATTTTTTTAATTATATTTTGGAAGATTACTTGGGACTTTTAGTTGAACCCATGACCTAGTGCCCAAATGAAATTCATATAGAATAGATGAAGGTTTTACTTGTAGTTAAAGGATCAATCCGGTCAAAGCTTGTGGGACTGTTTGGTAAAACAGAAAATTTAACTAATTAAGAATACGTTTGACCAGTTTTAATTTTATATTATTTAATAAATCTTTTTTTTACTAATCAATTCAATTTTATTATGAAAATAAGTCATAAACAAATTTTTTTTAAAAACCAATTATGAGTCAGTTTATTTAAAAACAAAATAATAGTTATGGACTGATTTAGTCTTATCCAATTTTTAAAATTCCTAAACAGACGCTTGAAGGTATAAAATATTTGCGTAGTTGAGTACTAGTTTCTGTGGGTGTGCACACTTGGAAATTTTTAATGCCTAACCTTAAAGAAAATTTATTTTCGAAACCAAATCATTGTGGGCATTGCAAAAAAAAGTTAATGTAGCCAAGGATAGGACCAGTGCCATGCCATTAACCCTGGTCCAAGTTGTACACTATGAGTCTATGGCGGTACCATGGACCGCACCTATTTGGCAGCTCACAATAATTTCAGCGAAAATTTTAAATGCGCTACAAATAATAAATGGATGTTAAATTTTTGCAACTATGCATCACAGTGGGTCCTAATTTAGACAATAATCATGGTTCTGTATAATATTTGGCTTTTGTGTAGTGTTAACCTATGCACCACTGAGTAATATATTGTAAAACATGGAGTTTTCGAAATAGAAGACATAGATTCGTTCAATAGAGCCAATTACTGATACACTCGACGTATGAAATCAAACCTGTCAGCTCTTGGGCTCTAGCGGTACCCAGGTGGGGGTTAGGATTTAGGTTGCAAGGTGAAGTTTGTTTGGTAGTGTGGAGCCGAATTTTTTAGAAAGGGTATTTTCGTACTTCTAACTTGTAGCTTTAGTTGTATATGTGTTATAGTGGGGGTGGCCGTTCAAATTCTCTTACATAATTTCATTGATCGTTGGACTTCTATATTGACATGCATATATGGAATTAGTTTATTGGTCGTGAACAATTTGGATAAGGATGCATGCACGGAGAAACGATAAGCCTCATCTAGTCAAATTCCATTTCACATTGGTCCATTTCGAGGATATATTTAATTACTACCACAAACCATTTGATAAAACGAGTTCAAAATCATGTGAATTGAAGATGCAATCTAAGTCGTATAGGGTTTGATACCAACGTATTCTATAATAATAATATTTACACATGGCCTTTTCATTAATAATATTTACACACGGCCTTTTCATTGATACCAACGTACTCCATAATAATAATAATAAATTAGTAATCGGAGCACATGCATTTCATTAGTGGAACTGTTATGTTATTTTCTAAGTTTCTTAAACTGCATATGTGTGTGAGAGAGAATTAAGAGAAAACTGGATTATGATGAGTTCTTTTAAGTTGGTAAAATTATCATATCATCTATTAATTTTATTAACTTGTAAATGTTTTTTAATAAATTTAAATATAATTCAACCACAAAGACAATTCTCTTGATATAGTAATATAGATAAAATAATATTTTTAAATTTTTAAAGAATTCATTCCAACCTGAGTTTGAGGACTATTAGGGAATACTCTTATAAAAAAAATTAATAAAAAAAATACTTGAGATTTAAATTATAAAAAAAAAAAAAAAAAAAAAAAAGGGAAAAGAAAAGAAGAGGAGGACAGCATGAGATTTGATCCGATTACAAAACAAAAAATTTTCAACTCACCACTAGCTTTTGTTTGAGTTTTAAATTATTTAAAATTTGACAAGTGAAGTTGCTCATTGAAATTGAGCCCGTTTAATCATCACGCCTTATGATCATGCATGTGGGCTTAAAAAAAAAATTTTAAAAAAAAAAAAAATATATGATGAAGGACAACACTAGCAGGCATCCAGTATCCACTGTGAATTAGCAATAATGAAGAGAATGGAAGGGGTGGGGGGGTCCATTAATGTCCAGCCATGGGCCCAGCCAGACCTATCATTATTACATTGAGAAGCTTAGCCAAGAACAATAAGAGGGACAGTTGAGTTGACAGCACACGAAAGGTACCCTGCGACCATTGTTTTCTTCATTCGCAGCAGCAAATTGTCCTGCTCTCCATTTTGCCACTTATTTTTTTTAAATTTTTTTTAAAACTCTTTTGGCCATAGATAAAGATATTATTCACTTTGCATAAGTTAATATTTATAATAAATTTAATATGTTGGTGATTCACCAAAATAAAGGGTAGAAAATCATACTTGAAACCTTTTGCTTGAGACCTAAAGGTTTAGAACTATAATGGGAATGGCCCAAAATACAAAAAAGGAAAAAAACAAAAAAAAAAAGTGTACCTTGGGCAATCAGAATTTAAACATCTTTAACTCATATTTTTTGTGCTTAATTTATTATTGATTATGGAGTATCTGGTGGGCTATTAGGATTAAAATATCTCTAATTTTTTCATATATTTAATTTCATTAATAAATTGTAAATTACATTACACAAAAACAATTTACACACCCTAGGGCATTGGTTGGGGCTATGCACCCGATTTGGGCCAGGGTCAGGGCAGGGCCGAGACAGTTCAAAGCTGGTTTCAGGCTCAAATAAAGCTCAGGCCGAGCATGATCCAATGGACAACCAGTCCAATCTGCTGGACTCCTGAATCGGGCAAAGAAAGCCTCTATTGGCACCCAGAGACTTGCTTTTCATCCTTCACTTATTTTATATTTTAAGATTTTATAAAAAATACGTAAAGTTTTTAGAAAAACTGATCGTGGTGTCTATTAGAAAACATCATTTTGAATAACTTTTTGAAAGAAAGTTTTTCCAAAATCTATTGTTTAAGTAGACTTTTTAGTCATTTATGATGCAAATATTATAAATGGCAAAAAAGTCTACTTAAACGATAGATTTTGAAAAACTTTATTCTAAAAAGTTGTTCAAAATAATGTTTTTTAATAGAGTATGCTATTAGTTTTTATGAAAACTTTTTGTATTTTTCATAAAACCTTAAAATGTAAAATAAATGGGGGAGAAAAAGCAAGTCTTGGGGTGCCAATAGAGGCCCCCTTGGGCAAATTGGGATATGGATTTTTGCTAGCACAAAGCTCTTGGGCCAGGGATTTGCTAGCCCAGGCTCACATCCCATCACAATCCAGTCCTTGTTCAACCTAAACAAATCACTTCGCTTACATGTATGGCCATTGAATTCACAGAAGTATTGTACATATAATAGCTTATGTTGGACCCTCAAATCACTTCTAACAAGGCAAATCAAGTAGTAGAATGATATTATATATATGTATGGAAAATGTTATTGACTCTTAAATATTTCTCTATTTTCTTTTTCCCTAATGATTTGATTATTGATGTGGCGCTATGTGGTGATGTGGCTGTTGCCAGTCATAATGGAATGAAATTAGAGGTAAACTGAGGAGACCAATGACCTATTGGTCCCCTCATATGGGGGAAGGTGCTAAAAGACTTCGGTTTAGAGAAGTTAGGGGGTTCAACTCTTTAGGGCATTAATAACACCAATCGGATGGAGCCAGCTGAACTCGTGAGCTAGGGTGTGGGGATAGTGTTCTTAGTTTTAGTTAATTAGGAGACCATAAGTTTGAATTGTACTCAATCTAATATAATTTCCATGCTAGAAACATAATGTCATAGAGTTGAGAGTTTGGTGATGGAGCTCGCTGTGAAATCTCCATCCAATTGAATGCAAAACAATCCAAAATTCCAAACCATTATAACATCAACCCATGTTGGTTCAATTCAATTCTAAATTTTAAAATGAGAACCAACCTTAATTGATCTAGTACGTTCTGGGTTGAGTCTTTTCACATTTTTTTAATTCTGGGTTGAGACTTACTTGCAGTGAGCATAGCATTGTACTTTATGGTATCCGAAGATTGTCTGAAGTCAAAATGACCCTTCAAATTGAAAATGGCCATTATTTTGTGCTTGATTATCAGATTTGTTATTGTGACTCCAATTCGAAAATTTTGTTTTGAGCACTAAGACATGGTTACTGGTTATGCTGCCACTACAGGCAACTTTCAACTTAAAAATGGCCGTTGAAATGTTGTTGGGTCCCTTTTAGGAACCTCTCACGTACTATTTTTTATAATCTATGTTGTAGCTTTATTTTAATGTTTTTCAAGTCTATATTTGTTTAGAAAGTTTCCAATCAGTAATTTTGAGGGTTTTTTTTTTTTGGGTAAAGGAAGAAGAGATAAACACCATCTAAGACTAGACCTACCAAGAGCATGTTTCTACAGAATATCTAAAATCTCCATAGAAAAATTAGATTCCCAAACTTGTTGCTTTTTATCTTATTACCTAAATTAGCTAAGACATCAGTAGCTTTATTTTCTTCTCTATAAACATAGTTTATCCTTACATTACATTTATACCATTCTCCTAAAATAATCTCAGACACACAAATTAGTTATTTTGAGGTTATTAGAGTAGTTTTCGAGTCCAAGTAGAATTTCCAATTTTTGATTAGCCTCGACTACATCCTCCCTGCATCACAAGTTGTCCCTTTAGTATAATGAAAGAGGTACCATTCCATATTTCCATGAAAGCTTATTCATATATTCCATATATTCGATCATTAACGTACATAATAAACTGTCCCATTAACATAAAGCTTGGTAAAATTTATAAGGCTATTCCAGCTCAAAGACATTTATTATAGGGAAATTCTAGCGTGTGACAAACAAATTAAAGGTAAATTAACGAGAGTCATGATAGCCACTTGTTCACTACGAACTCAATTGGGAGATGTATGATGCCACATGAACTCCACTGAACTATGGCACCATCTTCGTCCCGAATTTATGGTGAATAAGGAGGATATTATGACTGATTCCCCCCCCCCCCCCCATCTGTCTGTCATGCTGGCCACACTCTTAACTATATTACTCATTCTCTTACTGTATATAGTACTTAAGCTGAAGAAGAGAAAATTATTTCCAGTTCTCCTCGTTGACATATATAGCATCTGAGCAGAAACTTTGTTGAACTTCAAGTGCTAGTTCCTCCACACTTAGTTGACATTCCAACCCTATCTGTAACAGTACGTGAATTGAAAATGGAAAATAGTTAGTTATCGTCAAAGTCATATACCTGCAAAATCAGCAATACACAATTCAAATATTATCGGGTTCAACAATACTAACGGGTATGTGTTTATAAATCCATACATGGACAATGCCTTCTAAAACTCACACAACTCTGAAAATTTCTAAGGTGATCCATAAATTTCAATTCACTCAAGAAAGCTCATCCTTACTCTATATATAAGCATGCGGAGATCTCTGTGGTATGCATGCGATACAAGTCTACTTGCTTGCCTATAATTAAAATTGAGTAAATTAAAATGAATATGTAGATTGTGATCTCTGGTTATGTAGTTGCACGTTTGGCATCTCTTGATGTCTGTGTTTGTGGTGTGCGCCATATCTGAGTGTGTGGTGTGCCATATATATGTGTCACCTTGCGTATCATTTTGGCAAGGAATGTATATGTGCTAAACACAAGGGTGGGGAACCTCAATCCTTAGGAACTTCCGATTGAATACATCCTGCTTGCAGCAAAACAGTACAAGAATGCTCAAATATATATATATATATCAAGAATGCTCAACTATATATCTATATATATATAAGGGTTATATCAGCTGAAATTTAATTATCTCATCAAATTTGGTCATGTCCTCAAATACATAAATTAAGGGTAATGCACTAAGTGGAACTTCTATTTGTCATTCTACGTACGTACATGCATATAGTTTTTAAGATAGTCAAGAATTTCTTAATGTAAGTGCAAAATTAGCATATAGGAAATGCTTGGTATAAATTAGAATTGTTTTTTCCAATTGAAGATTAATTGTGTCCCCTCTCCATGCATCTCAATGGTATTGGATGAAAATCATTGTGTGTGACAGGCAAATACAAAACCCCAAGGCACAGGCCAAACCTTCACATGCAATCGCATGATTGGTGATTTGTATCAGGAGGGCACATACGATTGTTATCGAAGTGATTGGCCAGCCATGCCCTCAAATAAATAATGAATAACCCATTAAGTGTAACGACTACAAATAGTCATTAATTCCACACGCTATTAGTTTTTATTATTGTCAAGAATTTCTTATTAGGAGTGCAATCTTAACACATATATGAAGTGTTAGGTCCAAATTAGCATCTTTTTCCAATCAAGGATGTTGTCCTCTCTCTCTCTCTCTCCCTCCCTCCCTGCACAGGTATATGTACTATCAGTATTTGGATGAACAGTAGATGAAGGGCAATAGTGTACATGATGTATACCTTAACCACAAAGGAATAGAGAACGGTGTCTTCCATGCTACTGATGTTGAGATGAAGGACCTCAAATGAAAGTTTCTCCAACACACCGATTATCTTCACAAGTTGCCCCGGGATACGTCGAGAAACTACTTTTAGATTGACATTTGATCCCGAGAGCTTTGCTTCAACATCGGCAACCGGAGAGTTGCAGCAAGCCCCTAGTTCCTTGACATTTTCAAATCCAAAGGGGCTATCTGGTTGAGGAGGAGTTAGCTGCAGTAACGGCCTTGGGCTAGGGTTAGGGCTCGGGCTTAGACTCCTTCTTTGTTTCTTTGATTCCAATGCCTGTAGGACTTGGTGCAACTCCTTGATGAACTCAATTACACCCCCTATGATAGATGCTTGATCCCCCTTTAATATCAAAGGGAAAAAAAAAAAATGATACTATGTAAAACGTATTTATGAAATTGATCAAAGCCTGGGGCATTATATATATATATATATATATATATATATATATA
This sequence comes from Liquidambar formosana, assembly GCA_039720395.1. Lineage (NCBI taxonomy): Eukaryota > Viridiplantae > Streptophyta > Magnoliopsida > Saxifragales > Altingiaceae > Liquidambar > Liquidambar formosana. The sequence continues at coordinate 7,260,468 of CM077822.1, forward strand.
GGGTTCTAATCAGGTCCAAGACATTCGAGATAAATCCTGCGATGTGGAGCCATGCATGAAAATTCAAGGTGACTGTCACCCATGACTCGCGCCATGCGATCATGTCCAGGACCTACGGGAAGTCTCGGACTTGATCACACAGAGAGAGAGAGAGAGAGAGAGAGAGAGAGAGAGAGAGGTTACCCTTTTGATATAGAAGCATGGGGTCAAGGAACGTAAAACCTTGAGATGGTCGTTCATCTGTCTTCTCCGGTTTCTCTCCACAGCTATGTGAGACATGGCGGTTTGGTTGATGGCGGCTTGGTTGCAGAAAGCTATAGTGTGCTGCTGTCCCTCTCTTGGGTGTCACCCAGATAGATTCCTCTCACACGAACACAAAGTCTCCGTATTTATAGGCAACAGTGTGTGAGAGCTGTAAGAACTACTTCTAGATTTTTATTTAATGCAGTATGTTGCACTCCCGTGAGGTTACTTACTTTTACTCTCTCCCTCTTTACTTCTCTCTCTCTCTGCTTCTTTCTCTCTCTCTCTGTCTCTCTCTTATATTTTATTACCTCTCACGTTTATAACCTTGGGTCAATTACGTGCCCCGCGTGAGTTAAAAGAATGGAGGGTTATTCTCATCTTTCCCATGCACATTATTACCTGCTCCTTCCCCCACTATCATGCATGGCATGCTCAGCTCTTCATCGCTCAATCTTGTCATCTGTACCATTATCCCTCCCTTGGTTAAAAAAAGTTCAAAAAAGAAAAAGATCAAACGCCTTTGTGAGAGTTTGTATGTCTTAATTAAATTATTATTTTTATTTATTAAGCTGATGGTGTGGTTTATATAGTCGGCGATCGTGAGCCACATATGGTAACTGCAGGCTGACGCATCCACGTCTCCTCTCTCCCTGTCATTCACTGCTTGATTAAAAGCCCACCACATTCAGTGTCCTGAGTCCTAAATGTAATAAATAATAATACCCTGTCGTGGGGTGGCCATGTGAAATATGGATGCATGCATGGATCAACCTATGAGCAGACCTATAGCCGTAGGAAAAACAGATCCTTTCTGTTTTTTAAAAGAAATTTTGGATTGAGGGAAGACATGATCTCGGATTTTATCGGTGCGCTTACTGCCACAAATGATCAGAAATGGTGAACTACCTCTAGATGCTAGATGCTAGGGTGGTGGGGTGGTTGTCTATTCTTTTGGAGTTTCGTGACCCTTTGTCAAACAGGTGGATATCTCAGCCATATTATGTAGGAATATTTTCTTTCGGGAATAGTTTTTTTTGGGGTTGGAAAGTTATTACAATTCCCCACTTGGAATATAGTCTAGAGCCTTCGGCCGTAATTGCCAAATGCATGTAGCAATGTAGGATGGAAGAATTGTACGCAATTAAATGATTAGTTGGGATTAAAATTTCAGACATCCTTATTATTATAGTAAAAGATAAAAAAAATAAAAAAAAAATAGTGTAGAGCCTTCATGTCATTAATTATAAATATACTTGTGAGTGAAATTTTTGATAGGGGTATTTTGGTCAATTTACATTTATAACCTATAACCTTAAGTCTTTATACTTACAGTGAACTGTTGATAAGGAAATTTATAAATGCAGTCACTATGTCCCAAGACTAAATTTTCAACATAACAGAAATTCTCAAGAACAGAACTATATATAGATATATATAATTTTTTATTTTTTATATTTTTAGGGTAGAAAGAGAGATATAGATATATAATTTTTTTTTTTTTTAAGGAAGGACTAACACATGAATGATCCAAATTTTACTGGGCATGGGCATGTCCAACTACAAGAGACGATCCATGCTTTATATATAATTTCACAGGTCTAATATTTACACTGTCCCCAAGACTGAGTTTCCTACACGGCTACATAGGAGAAATTCTAAAGTGGTGATTTGACAGTCATCAATCCAGTTGTATTTGACGCCAATTCAATGCTCAAAGGCATCTGCGCGGGCCAAAATCCCTTATTTAAGAGAGTCATGCTAAGAAGCAAATTTATTAGGTTATAATATATTGAGCCAAAACAAGCCATTGGCTACTATCCGTGAAGGTTTGTCCATTTAATGCCTAAAGGGGATCAGACATTCCACAATCCCTAACACAAGAAAGTGTGGTATTGCAATATCCTCCTCCATAGAGAGATTTTAGAGCTTCATAAATCATAATATTCCCATCTTCAGGAAGGATTTTGCCCAAGATTTTAAGTCGGTCCAAATATACGTACCACCAAACCTTCAGTGCTTGACTGCCTGTTAATGTTTAGATCAGACATGGGCAATGTAACAAATCATAATCAAAGACCCCCATAATCATCCCACCTCTAACATCTATGTACCGATAATTTTTCAGCCATAAACCCATAACCATGGACTTATTTCCTAATAATTGCCAACCATTCAGTCCTTGCAGCATTTTTGAGGGCCTTTGCCAATAATTTTGAGCTGTAAGTGCGAAGCCAGAAACATTTACTGTGTACCTCAGGCTGCAATCTCTAAGAGAAATGGTTGATTATCTGCACAGAGTGCAACAGGTAGCGATAAACAGTAACTTATGGAATATCAATTGATTATAACTTGATTTTGCTCAAAACAAAATAGAACAGAATTAACTATTGAGCTTCATTAATTAATAATCTTCTTGTGTTACTAATTCAAATGCATCTCGATGGACTCCAGTTCACACGACTACTGTATTAAAATTACATCACACATATTTTGCAGAACCACATCTCAGGTAACTGGATGCCAACCAGTCCATTCATTACTTTTGTAACAGCTGATACAATTCTATACCAAACAGAGTTCTAGTTTGATTCAGATAACAAATCAACAAGGGAGTTTCTCAATGCTAAGCCTGTACACATTCATCACCTGCTCGTCTAATCTTCATTTGCTGCATTGTAAAGAGAATTCATGCAAGATAAATTTCAATAAAAGTTAAACGTAAAATAAAAATGTGGAAAAGAGATCACTGAAATCACCACCGGAAGATCTATTTAAGAGCTGAACCTTGCTTACATATGGTATGGCAATAAGTGTAAGAAAAAATGTACAATTTCTAAAGCTACACATCAAAACTATCATGTGGTCTTTTCAAACTTATCAGGCAATGAATAGAAAAAACTGTGCAATTTCAAAAAACCTCTTTAGGTCTGAACAAAGATGTATCTGGTTGAATCTAAGCCTGGAGCATTCATCCAATGTACCTTGAAAATTCACCACGTTAATGGAAAATTTCTCACGTTATATGCGTCTTTTGTTAAGCAGTCACTATCCTCATATACACTGCTTCCACTCATTTATTCTTGAAAATTCTAGGAATTATTCCCAAATTCTGTCTGAGTTTGCCATTATCAAATGATTTCCCACACTTTTCAATAATATTTCCCAATTAACTATCCATATCCACATTACTCTTGGCAGTGTTAACTCCTAATTCCTGAATTCATTGCTATAATCATATTAAAAATCCACTCAAACAGAAGCATGTTTCATTCTAAAGAATGTATATTACAGAACCTGCTTCCACAATTAAACTCCCGAGTCCATAACTCATCTTGACTGAAAAATCTTTGGTGGATGCATAAAATTATCTTTCTACATGAAAGTCTCTGAAAAAGCTTGGAGTTCTGAGATGGGAGACAGCAACAAAAAAGAAAGCTTCAGAGAACTGGGAACAACTAAAATTCACATTTCAGTTCTCCAATCCTCTGAAAATGAGCGTGTAACAAAGGTAGCACTCACTGTGTCTGACCATCCAGCCGAGATGAAGTATTGTTGCCGAAACATTAAACTAACCTAACATCAAATATTATGATAAGGACCGGCACAAGGAAAGCCTCTGCATGACTCCATCACATTCTGGGTATGGAGTGATCTTTATGTGATTGTGTGTGCTGTTCTGTGTATATGAGGTAGCATGCCTTGAATTTCAAAGTCCTCAGACTTCACCTAACAACACCACCTTTTAAACACTAAAAAAGAACCACAAGTCCACAATGTTAGCTGTTAAGTTTTCAACCTAAAAGCCTAAGCTTATAAGTGGAGGCCCAAACAGATATATGAAGCCATGTCAAGATTTATAATTAACCAATGTGGGATGTGGTATATTTTCAACACTTCCCCTCACATGTAGGCCTAACAAGATAAAACGGACCTATCATGTGAACAACAAAAACAGGTTTACAAATGAACGGCCCAAGAACGACATACTCTGATACTATGTTAAGTTTCCAACTTAAAAGCCTAAAAGCCTAAGCTTTGATACCATGTTAAGTTTTCAACCTAAAAGCCTAATCTTATAAGTGGAGGGCCCATACAGGTGTATGAAGCCATGTCAAGATTTATAATTAACAAATGTAGGATGTAGTATATTTCCAACATTAGCGACTTAGCAGTTATTTCTCCATACTTGTCCTCACATTTCTTACTCCTATTAATTTATCCAATTCTTTTTCCTAAGGAAGTCAAGACCAGCATGAAACATTCCCTTTTTAAATATAATACAAATATGCACATTTTCTACAATGAAATTATTGTTCCTCATTCCACATCAAGTCATGATGAACATTTCTAACAATGAAAAAATGGGACAAAAACAACAAACTCTTTTTTCAAACTTAAATGTCTCAGTAGGGAAGGGATGAAATGGTATATATTTAAGTTTAATTCAATAAAATAAGATAATTTACAAAGACTCCAAGAGTATACTATAGGTAACGATTTTTTTTTTGGTAATTGGGAGGGGTTCGAATAATAATGAATTTGACTTCCCAAAACTTCACCTATAGTTGGTAACTAGTTCAAATTGAGAGGCTATAGTGTTAGAATAAATAAATATATTAACAAAATGAGTACTGAGTAGTATCTGGGATCATGTACCTTGAAGAGCTTTTTCAAAGTTCTGTAGTTGCAAAATGAAACCAGAATTAGGAGATGCCTGTGGCCTTTGCCTCTTCACATGTTCTAAAGCTTGAGATAGGCTCATACCGTGTTTTTTCATCAGATAAGCAACAACTATAGTCACACTGCAAGGTAAAGCAAGTAAGATAATCAAAGTTTATTCCAATTAATGGTATACATGGTTCACTGTGAAGTTCCAGCAAGTTGAAGAAGAAAAAAAATGCAAACGTGGCAAACTCTTGCCACAGGTGTTATTTAATAGTCCTGTACTCTGTACTGTGTTTCAAAGTCTGAGATGCGGTGAGATGACTCGGTATCAAGCAAGAGTGCGAGGCACAAAAATACACATAAAAAATGTTCAAAAAATCCAAAAGAAAAAAATCATAAGAAAATCAATAAAGGCAATCACATGGGAACCACAAAATAAGTAGAATAAATAACTTAGGATACATAATATGTTCAAAAATATCAAAACTGGCACAGTACTAAACCATTAAAAAGACACTATTTGTAAATAACACAAATTGTTTGTACTTTGAAATATTTTTATGGGTCCTTGATGTTTTTGTATTAGTATATCATGTGGAATTTTATGAACTAATAATATTTTGATTAGGCCTTATCATTTGAAAGTTAATTTCTTTTGCTTACCCTCAAAAATCATATTTTGTACTAAAACATTTAATTTTCTAATTATTTTTAGACATTTACTTGAATGATTTCAATAACAAAAGTGTGCAGGACCTTAACACGGGCGAATTGACTGAGATCTCAATCAAGACCACAACTTGCAGAGACCTCAGCAAGTCATAGCCAAGATCTCGCCTATCTCAGACAAGTTATAGCTCCTTTTATATTTATTTGACCCCGGGGGCATTTCTAGTATCGTCCCTAGCTGAAACCAAGTGGACTTGACTGAGATGTTGAATCATGGTTTGTAAGCAAATATTTTGAGTCCCATTCCTGCAAGAGGATTCGTACAAACTATTAACAAAACCTATACCAGGAGTTAACTTTGGGGACCATTTTATCGGTGCTTGACAATGAACCTTTCCATGAAGTTTCTTCGCTAGACATAAAAGAAGAGTCTTTTAAAAGGCAAGTAATCTAGAAAGCGCAGGAAATTTCACCTCCTGGATCTTCCCACAAAGCAATGAACCAAGACACCACCACCAAGCCTTTTAGCTTCATCAATGAAATTGAAACACTCGTCAAAGTACTCTGATATTCTTGTAGTTTCCCTGTCCGTGACTAGTCGATTAAAAAAAAAAAAAAAAAAAAGCAATAAAGTTATTAATAAAAGAAATTCTGGATGCTGAATATCGCATTCCAACTAGTAAAATCAAAATAAGGGGAAATTAGAACTGCTTTAATAGAATATAGTTGGAATGCAATATTAGTATGGTGCTCAAATACACAACCAAGGCAGCTCAATACTGTTCAGATTCGCCTCCCCATAAAATTCGTTTGACTTCAAGCTAAACAAGAAGATATACTTCAGCGAAGGTCATTTTACAATGAAATTCATTCTAATTGTAAAAATTTCAGCCAAGACAAAGCAGTTGCATGAAAACAGTGGACTGAGGAGTGCAAAAAAGGTGATTTCTTGAAGATGCTGGTTCAAAAGAAAACACTAATTCACTTTATTAAAGAACTTTCCTACCTTCAATGAGTTTGTATACAAAATCATTTGGATATGCAGGCCCCCATGAGTTGGTCACAGTTAAGATGTGAGTGACATTCAAGCTTTTGAGTTCAGTTTTGTTATTTGCAGCTCCAATAGAACCCAAGAAGAGACCCTAACAAATCCAAGAAAACTAAAATAGATCAGCATTGGTTGCGTGAGACCAGGCTCACAGAAACAATAAAAAAATAATAACAGAGATGTTAATGAAATTAGCATTTTGATATTAAATAAATTATGAAATCAGAACTTAAATACCTCCTCAATTTGGCATGGAGCATTGTCCTCCTTAATGCATCTCATTAAATTCATAGTACGCCAAAGTGACGCAAATTGGTTCTTAAGGGCTTCGTCAATTGATCCCATTGCTAATAAAAGGAACCTCTTCTACCTTTTCTTTTTACCCTTCAAAATAGGCATAAAACAGCTGATAATTGCACATTTTTTTCTACAGTAAAAAAAGGTTCTCGAATTTGAAATTGTCTTTTTGATATCAGGCTTACACTATTGAGGAGGCATCCAAATATAGATCTCGAGAACTTCAAGATGCTAAACAGAAGTCAAACTTATATAGATTTCCAGAACAATATACAATACTAGAGTCAAAGAATAGCAAACACCCTGACTTGTAACTTGTCATGCTTACTGCGATTTCTTGCAACTCCATGATAACATTAAGATGGAGGTTATTTATTTATTTACTGTAGGTACTTTTATGTTTTGTTGGAATATTGTGTTTTTCAGTATTTAATGGCTTGTTTGGTTGTCCAAATGGCAATTAAATGGTTATAGTGTAATTCACATAGCATTGGAGGCACAAATCATCACTTGTATTGATCAATATTAGAAATTTATGAAATGCCTTAATTTTGAATCTCCACTTTCATTTGTGACGATAGTTATCACTCTCTTGCATTTTCACATCCAGGATAATGGACTTGTTTCAAATATTATCTGCTAAAATGCTAAATACAATGAGATAATTCAATTTGTGTGGGACGTCCAAACAGGCCCTATGAAAATGACTGGTGAGGCTTCCCAAGATTTCTTCCCACTTTGAAAAATGGTTATTCATGTACACTTCCGGTTTTATGAGGTTCATTTAAGGTGCTGTTTGGTAAGCATTTTGGAAGTACTTTTCTTGCTTTTACGAGCTGAAATCAATGCAATTTTTGCTTTCAAAAGCCAAAAAAAGAAAAGAAAGGGTACTTCCCATATGCTAACCAAAGAATTCTTCGATTAAATTATACATACATACGTGAATTTCCATATGACAGAGAATTGAGATACACAGACAAAGCCAGCAAAACAATTATCATTTCTGCGTAAATACAAACATGGGTTATTCCCATCAGTAATCTAACAAACACAGAGCATTAACAACCCAAGGAACAATTAAATTTCACATCAAAGTGACCGAAAAACCATCTGGGTAATTCCATAACTAATAGTAAATACCAAACAGATTACAAATTTACAATTATAAACAAATAAATCGAACAAAACCCAATTCTTTATTCTTTTTGCTTAGATCGTTTGTTTAGTTAATGAGATCAGGTTCGTCAGTTATTTCGCAGAGATAAAGTGCCTGAATATATTTTAAAAACCCCCAAAAAAGAGAGGGAAGGGGGGGGGGGGGGGGGGGGGGGGGGAAGGGAAAGAAAACTTACCCAAGAAGCTCTGAATGTAGCAAATTTTGGGTCTGTCAATGACTGAATCTACGCTTGTGAAATTCTCCGTCTATAGCTCGCATCCGAGCATCGTGTATATATATATATATATGTATGGATCGCTCTCGTATATGTAATGTTAAGACTGTTAGCTGAGTGAGGAATCGTCCGTCCCGGAGAGGATGGTGTTTTATTGGAGCTTCATTATGAACGAGCGTTTCTGTACAATTCGTGAAGTTATCACGCCACCTCAGCATGATTTGATAATTGCTCACACGGCACTAGGTAGTGGCAATGACAAACACAATGGTGTGGTGGGATCCTCATGGATTGTCAATGGGTTGTTAAGAGGCAATGCTACTTGACAGGTAAGTAAGATCACTTATCCCCAACCTACTTTTTTTTACCAAAAAATTAGAAAGAAAAGAGGACAAACACTAAATACACATGTTCGTATCAAACACTTGTCCTGACAAGCCCACAGTAATTTAGGAGAAGACTTTTAATCTTGATCGTCCATTTTTTTTTTTTTTTTTGGGGTTACATTGGAAAGAGTTCGAACCCTAACCTACCTATTCATATTGTTTTTCACACTCTCCCTTATCACTAGGTTAGCCCTAGTGGCTTTGATTTGTCCATTTTCATCATCTAGTTAGCTTTTTTTAATTGATTAACAAGTTTTGATGATGTGATGAAAATGAATGGTCAAGATTAGGAGTTCTTATCTTAGTTTTTTTTAAAAAGACTATTAGCGATCATTGATAGGATCACGTGTTCACTTAAATAAATAAGTAAATAGAAGATCAGGCAAATTGTAAATATAAAATGAAGATACATAAAACATTAAGAATTGCTGAAGTGAACAACAAACTATGTTTTCAAGATGTTGATACTTAATTTTTTTGGGTGGGTGGGAGATGTAAAAAAAAGGATTTTGAGGGGCATATATATAATGAGATACAAGGCTAATGTAAAGGATTTCCAAAATTTTGGGAGGGCCAAATGTCCTACCAGGCCCCTTTCCCTCTGCCCATGCCCCCAAACCTAACGTGGAGTTTGGAATGATGATTAGGGTTAGCATTAGGGTTACTCTTTGTTGGGAGGTTGGGGATGAGGATATTTTTATCACGAGGAGTTTAATTAGTGAAAATGAGATAGGGTTTGCCAGTGAAGGTGGAAGGGAAGTATTGGAGTGCAAATAGAGTTCCCTTTTGACAAATTAGATGCAAACAAAATACTTTTTCAAATGAAAGTCATACTGGTTTGGCCCAGGCCAAATAAGTCTCGAGCCAGCCATTAGCCCAACCCAAACCTAACTTGGGTTTGATGTTTCGCCTCAATGGCTTCTTCATCACTTCCCTATATAAGAGCTGCCATAGATTTTTACTTCCAATTTTGAGCTGTCTCTCAATGGCTTCTTCCCTCTCAAACTCTACCTCATCTTGCTTATATTCTTCTTCTCTCATCGTTACCATGCAGCGCTGGTTAACCTTCGTACCATAAATCTTCCCATTTGGGAAGAATGCGATGCTGCAGTGCTTCTTCTGGCAGCAGGCCACATTATATGCCTCCTTTATACCAAGGATATGTCTCTGTCACTAATCACCACTCCACTCATCATCAATCCTGTGAGCACTGCCACCATTTATTCAGATTATGTAAGTGAGATGCACCAAATTCATGCCAATCTTTAAGATGAGTTCGGGTAATAACAAGCAAAAAGATGTTTTTGCGCCTTGGAACAAATTGGGTGTTTCAATTCAGTGAAAATGCTGATATAAACAAACCTGCAATGAATGCAGTAAGTGCTTCATTTGAATGCAGATCATCAATGCAAGAATCATATTTGAAATGCACTGTCAAATGAGCTTTACAATGACTATTCTCTGTAATTGAAGTGCTGCTGATATTAGTTTGGAATGCTCTTGATAAAAAAATATGCTTTACAAGATAATAGGAGCAAAAAGTATGTCATTGAAAACCTTGAAAAAAGTGTTTCTGCCCAAATTGAAGAGTTTCATGCTTTGGGTGGAGCGATTCTTAAAGAGGGTATGAGAGAGAGAGAGAGAGAGAGAGAGAGAGAGAGAGAGAGCATTTAAATAAACTACCAGCATAAGTTATACCAGCAATAGATAAACATTCATGATCGCACGTCACTGAAATATATAATGAAGTCAACCATAGAATGCAAATCACAAGAGTCATATATAAAGGAACTACCAGCAGAAATTTAAGGCATGGGAAGACATTCTTGTCAAGAAGGAAATTCAAATAGATAATTCATTTTAGTTGGAATAGATAATAAATAAATGCTCACAAAAGTTAAATTTCAAAATCGATATCCTAAAATCTCTCTCCCTCTCTCCAAATGTTTGGAATAAAACAATGTGAATGCAAAATTGACAATTAAAAGGAACGGAACTAAATAAATTTTAGTTGAGGTTCATACCAAGACAGTATAGGGCTCGTTTGTATGGCCGGAATCGGAATGGAATGTGATTTCAACGGTGAGCTGCCGCGATGAGAGAGGAGAGCATTCCATACCATTCCATTCCGATTCTCTCCAGTTCCAGCCAAACAAACGATGCCATATGGGTAAGAGAGGAAGAGGGATTGCAGCCACTGCTAGAAATTACGCCTCTTTGCGGTGCCGGTGCCGGTGCCGGTGCCAATACAAGTGCTGGACATATCTAAGACTGCGAGTTGAATTCCTAAACCTTGAGAAATCAGAGAGAAAAATGACATGAACTGAAACGAACTAAATGTCTAGTCAACAAAACCTCACCTTGGCCGCACCACTCTCTATGTTCGCAATGGCCAGAAAGAATCCGAAATCTCCCCAAATTTTCTCGCAATTTCAAGCAACAAAAACCTGGGCGGATATAAGGAAAATTCAAATCAATTCATTATTCTTTGCTTTGATCGTTTGTTTTGTTAGTGACATCAGATTCGTCACTAGTTGAAGAGAGAGACAAGTGTTAACTGTTGATGGCGACGGCGAAGGGCGGAGGATGGAGGACGTCGACAGCAGAGACCGGCGAATCGGCGAGTGCGGAAGACGGCGTGCGAGAACCCCGATCGCGGGAGAGGGAGGGATGGTTGAATCGGTGTTACTGCTTACATTTTTTTTTATTAAAAAAATATTATATTAAAAGCGTCATTGCTAACGCCGCTTTTCTGTTTTATTTTATTTTTTTTAGGTTTCCTATTACCAGGGGATGCACACATAGAATTAGGGAGTCGAGTTTTGCATCAGAAGGCTAGAATAAAAATAAAAAATAATAATAACACAAATAAAAAAAGAAAGAAGAAAGAATGTAGTTCACTTAAACTCCCAAGTTCACCAATTTGGGCGACTTGCAGAGGCAAACAAAGGAGTCGACAGCTTTTGAGATCTAAAATGGCCTATATGAGCTATGGTTATTGATTTAGCCAAAGAAAAGGAAAATTCAACAGATGAAACTGAAAAGGACAAATACATTAATTTAAAAGTAGTCAGCGAGTATCTTCCAGTAATACAAACTACGAAAGGCTAAAAACCTAACTAGGGGTGTTTACGGGTCGGTTTGGGTTGGGTTTGGGGTTCATCCGCAATCTACCCATAACTTATCAGATGAACTAAATTTTCATTCCACATCTGCTCACATGATTGAGCGATTTTAACCCACAAACCATGTGGATTGGTAGGTGGGTTGCGGACGGATTGGCAGATTTAAGTTTATCTAGGCCTTGCTTTAATTTTTAAAAATCCATCCATTCTATTTTGAATTTTTGAGGGCTTTCATACTGCATTTCAATTATTATAAATATTGTTTTGGTCAAAACAAGCCATACAAATTACAAAATAACAATTAACTTGGGAAAAAAATAAAATTAAACAAGCATAAATATAAAAACAAAAAGATAAAAGATTTTACAATGCAAAAAACTGATTCAATATCGGTAAGAGATAAGGCCATCCTCCATTTTCCATGTGTCCAATGTAATATGAAGAACCAATGAGACACTGCCACGTGTATAATCTAATAAAGTATAAAAATATGTGAGTGGGTGGGTTTTAGTCGGTTTTTATATTTCAAAACCGCAATCACCTACGAAACCGCAAAAAAATAAAATTCTAAACCGCTACCCGTCCCACCCTATCGATTGAAACTGCCAGTGCCTTCGGATTGGGTCAGATTGGGCGGTTTTTGCGGGTCTAGCGGGTGAGTGAGCACCCCTAAACCTAACAGGGCAACTTCTCCAACAACTTATGTGGAGGGATGACAGGGGCAATAGGGACTGAGTCGGACCAATACCTAAACAAAATTATACCACTACATAGCGTTGCAACCCTGATGGATGCTGCAAACATGATGTTGCTAACCTCATAAACCAAAATCTGCATTAGCGCTCCCACGAATGCATCCTGAAAACCAAGGTCTGAAATAGGCCGGAAGAGGTGCCATATGGCATGAAGCAGAACCGTGTATGACACCAAGGTCAAGATGCAGAAGTAGCTATGATGAACACCATATCGCACTAGTATAGCCGCACAGACTGTAATGACATCTACTCCACATCTTGCACCGCGTCCGATTGACTGACTAGCCGCCGCATGTCGACCCTTAAAAAATGCCACGCCTAGAAACAGAATTTGAAGCATTGAGAGTACCACCAAAAGCTTCCAGTATTGCGGTTCGATCATGGGGAAAGTCTCATCTATCAAGGAACCGATTCCAATAGCACCACCACATTCGAACACAATACCCAAGGCAAGCCACAAGATGCCTGTCAATTCTGAAAGAAGAAAAAACATGGGTTAGATTTCAAAGCCATCGAATTTAAGTAATTACTTATAATCTTCAACCAAAAAAAAATTGAAATTAAATCAAACTAAGAATTTTATTAAAAACAAAACAGTGTCGCAATTATTATACGGAGTAGTAGTGTATAATTATTACAATTAATCATCAATTTGAATTTTCTCAAGGTGGGGTTTCTACACTGTTTCCAGACCCGAAACCAGGTCCACAAAGGTACTTATGAGAGAGAAAAAAAAAACTGGGGTTGCACAGGTTCAATCCTTTCACGCGCTTGTGGGATTGACCCTGACGCGTAAACCTTCCTTCCGAATTAGGTGATCTAAAATCTATATCATGGGGAAATTGAACGAAGCAAAAAACTCGATCACGATGAATCACTCTTACCGCCGGGAACTTGCTGAGAATTGGTCAGAGATCCGACAGTAAGTCGCCATTGACGGCGACTGCAAAAGACTCTCGAGTGTCTGGAATAAAAAACAACCCCCAAAACTCATTAAATTATCCCAAACATAAGGTGTCAATGATGGAATAATCAAACAAATCGAGAAACATAGGTTAGGTTTTGTTGAAAATTCTGCGTCATTAAGGAATTATAGAGTACAAAATCTGTGCCCGTAGAATCCATCTAGTATGGGGAGCAAAACCTCTCCGTCAAATCCGACCATAGCTATCAATTTTATGGAGAAACAAGTTTTCATGGAAAGAATCTCTCAATGCCAAAATCAGAAGCATACAACATAATTAAAATTGAAAGTAAATTAAAGAACCATATGAGCACCTGCATCCATCGCACGAACAAATCCAAAACTCTCGAACATCCTCAGCACCCAAAAGCTTTAGGTTATCCCTCCCTCTCCTCTCTCTTTCAGGGTTCGCCACTTTGCACCAAAGTGAATGTGAGAGTGTCAAAGACCAAACTCTAAATATTTATAGTGATGGCCTGGGTAAGTCCTAGCTTAACACAAGCTACTTGAAGCTAAAGCAAGCTATCGCTCATTGTTGGATCAACCTTGAGTCTCGCTCCAAATAAAGACATTCGTCTTGATATTTTCAGCATACCGATAAGTTTTTTTGGGGAAAAATAAAAGGGCTCTTTGGTTCACTTTGTGCATTAATAGTTAGGGCTTTATTTTTAGGGAAAATTAGCCATAAGTATATTCTCCCCATTTTGTTCTAGCCTCAAGTTCCTCTACTTAATCTCTTTTTGCGACAAGTCCACTATACAATAGAAATGATTATGTTTGGCAAAATAGCTTGGAATAGCCTTGCCGAGAATACCATCCTTACCCTTGTAAACATATATGGCGAGGAATTAAATGAATTTTCATCACGATTTTTGGATTTGAACCCAATGTCAAAGATTCTGTATAATAGTTCCCATATTTGGGATGTTCCCATATACACGCGTTAATGCCCCACGATTTTCGCAACAATCATGGGGATTCCCATGTTTATCACCTTCAAGTCTTCACATGTTAATCCTAAGTCCATATTGAAGTTCCCATGACTTTTTCCTTTTTTTTCTCCCATGTTTTCTGATGCAAGTTATAGTTTTCCTATTTTATTGTAAATCAATGATTTTTGCCACGTTTGTTGTAATTTTTTTTCCATATCAATGCATTGCTTCTCACACTTATATGGTAAACAATCAATGTGATTCCTCATTTTTGCTACGATTTTTTTTCCCCTTTTTACTCCTATGTTTTCTAATGCAAAATATCTGTTTTCCTATTATATTGTATATCAACGGAGCTAAGTATGGGGTAACTGTTTCAAAACACTGAAGCCTTGAAGTAACTGTTTTAATAAACAAAATAATATCTAGGGCCTAATAGTTACACGCAAACAAAACTATTGTATATTTCTTTAATCATGTAACTATTATAACCTCAAACAAGAAGTAACTATCTTCAACTTAGTCCAAACCATATGAATCCAAGACTAAAAAAATTTGCCTACAATGACCTTGTATTTATGCTTAAACAGTTACATGTGTTAAACATTTATATGTTTAAATCATTACACGAGTATTATGAAATAGTTACATATTTGTGTAATTATTTCATATTCAATTAACTATTTCATACTCAATACGCAGTCAAATGCTTAAACTATAAGGAACAAACATGACAGGCAAATTAATAAGGCGATAAATGAGAGGAATTAATTAATTAACCGAATTGCAATAAATGAGGCAATAGTTAGTGACATCAGATTCGTCACTAGTTGAAGAGAGAGACAAATGTTAACTGTTGATGGCGACAGTGAAGGGCGGAGGATGGAGGACGTTGACAGCAGAGACCGGCGAATCGGCGAGTGCGGAAGATGGCGTGCGAGAACCCCGATCGCGGGAGAGACAGGGATGGTTAAATTGGTGTTACTGCTTACATTTTTTTTATTAAAAAAATATATTATATTAAAAGCATCATTGGTAACGCCACTTTTACATTTTATTTTATTTTTTTCAGTTTCCTATTACTAGGGGATGCACACATAGGTGCCACCTTAGGCATGTGCAACCATCAGATTTTTCTTTTTCTTTTTTCTTTTTTTGGATAAGTAATTTTTAATAATTTTATGAAAGTGAATATATATATATATATATATATATATATATATGCTTTCTTATACCAAAGAAACGTAAGTCACTAATCAATACTCCACTCATATATCATTAATCCTTTACTACAATTTGTTCAAATTATATAAGTGAGATTTTATTGTATCTCATGCTAATCCTTGAGATGAGTTAGTGTGATTTTGCTTGTAAATTGACTAGAAGTCTAGAATATTTGATTAAGTTTTAAGTATCATTTTTCAAAGATAGCTAGCTTATGATCAATTTTCAACCCTAGTACTATCAGTAAGACAAGAATTGGTCCTTTTTAAAATAGATTTCGTAACTTGTTGTTGTGATGCACATTAATAACATGTAAGATATTGAAACGTAAGTCAAATATTTGAAACCCCATGAAAGCATCCGATCTCTTTAGGAGCTAACTCCAACATCTAGAAATTGCTCGATCAATAAGAAGACTGCACATGCTTAAGGAATTAGTGAGGTTATGAAACCTCTGAACACCCTTGTTATCAAAATAATGCGTGTATATATATATTTGAAAAAAATGGGGGATGTTGAAGCATACCAAGTCAAATTGGAATATTTAGCATTGATGGGCTGATTTAGCAGTGATTGGCACTGATAATTTTATATACACACAAAAAACATGATTCTTGAAAAAGCAAGTAACCTAGAAATTGAGCTTGATAATGAAATTGAGGCACTTGAAAAAGGAGGCCATTTCCACATATTTTAATTGCATGGGCACTCCTTTATTGCTTATTTTCATATATATATATATATATATATATATATATATATATATTTTTTTTTTTTTAATCATGGAGCGATACCGATGGAACCAAAAGGGAGATCCTTGAAAAACCTTTAGGAGGCTATAATATTTGAGAAAATGTTATTCTCTCTGTTTTACAAAGATAGGTCATATTTGACACAATACAATTTTAAAAAAAAAAACCTATCATTTTATTGACTTATCTTTTATTAAACTCTATTCTTCCAAAAGTATCCTCCTCTACTTTTTATTGGGTTTTGTGTTATAGGTTATTGAAATAACAAGGGGTAATATAGAAAACTCAAAATAATTACGATTTGACTTTTTAAAATTAACAAATATTTTGAAACAAAAAAAGTTATAAAAATGATTTATCTTTATGAGACTAAAAGAAGTATTTCACTAAGTTTTTATCACACATCTTTTACAATCTAATATATATGTCAAAAGTAGATAAGGAAAAGCTATCCTATGGGCCCCATCCTCATTCCTCTTCCCAAGAACTGTTACTTCTTTAGTTATTTGAATCCACAGTCCAAGACATGCTACATCATTAACCTATGAACGTGAATAAAGTTGATAGAGGAATTCCTATCTAACACTTCTTGAACTTTAATTGAGCTTAAGCAACACACGTGTTTGTTTTTTTGTTATTTTTTTATTTTCTTAAAAAGAGATTTTAATTTGTATTTGAAACTCTCTCAAAAATATTATACCAAATATGAAACACCTATCTCCAAATTCGTACAAATATCCTCTAGAAACCAATAAAGTAGCCTATTTCATTGAACTAACAGCCATCCATCTTATCCGGACCCCAAAGGAGTTCCATGAAATAGTATAATTTCAATCTATTCATTTATGGAACTTGAAGGGAAAGCTATTAAGCTTAGTCTAATGGGGAGGACGGGTAGCATAAATGATAAAATTCAGATAGGTTAGAGATTCGAATCTTCCTTCTCATTGAGAAACCCCCACCCAACAAAAAAGAAAAAAAGGAAAAAAAAGGGTCTTTGAAAGGGGAGCTTCATGCGATTTCACAAACCCTGTCGGAAACTCCATGCATCACATGTATTCTCCTTTTTAAAATTTTTATTTGGTACAACCCATATCACATACCTGTTTTTTGAGGTGCACTAGGTTGAGCACGGGCCCATCTCATTGGTGAGATGTTTTGTGAGATAGCATGAAACATAATACCAATCAACTAAAGATAAGACCTTTGAATTTTTATTTTTATTTTTTTGTTAGGAATAGGAACTTTGAATTTACATGTACAGTTATAATTGCAGTTGGCGAACATGGTGGGAATAGGGTAATAGATTAATACATCCCCTGATCAAAAACACACTCTTGGACCTCTTCGTTATGCATAGCTTCAATTTGTTCAAGAAGTGAAATTTTCAGATACGGAGTTGCAAATCTGAAAGCCAAGACATTAAGGTGTAATTCAACATGCCACTGTTAACAATCATTATCAAGCAAAAAACAAAAACAAACAAAAAAGATAAAACAACATCAACGATCAAGTACAAATATCAAGGAAGATGAAGTCGAGTAATTAATAAGAAGTTCTAGATAAGTTTCTCTATTTCAATGTTCATAAATAGGAAAATTTTATTGTAAAAGGATGTCATACTTCAAATGATAACTCATCACATTTTATGGTCATAAAATTACCACAAATGCAATCAGCTTATTGTAATATGTGATCGATTGTCATCTAAGTTTCATTTAATGACTAACATCCCTGCAAAGGCGGATGGCATGAAATATAAGCAATCACTACATTTCTCATTTCACTCATTTTTACATGGCTTAAAACTCATTGAACCAAGTGAAGAATTAAGGGGATATAGAATCTCTTTTTTTAAAAAAAAAATCCAAAAAAATAGTGATAAATACTTTCTAATAATGAATGAATCCATCATATAGTAGGTACATAGATGTTCATCAATAATAAAGTACAATAAAACATGTAGGAATTTATAAAGTAAAAAAAATAAAAAAATAAAAGGACAAGCGTGGACAGACATCATGCTCTATAAGATTTTCTAAAAAGAGATAAGAAAGTAGAAGAAATTAATGTTCTAATTCCTCCCTGTCTCTTTTGCTTAATGCTCTAATTGCCTTTAAGTTTAGTTTCAACTATCTTGGCAAGTTGAGCCAAGGGGTTTTTTTTTTAAATTTTTTTTTTATTTTGGTTTCCTTTTACAAAACCAAAACAATATAAAGAAATATGTGTCTGATGCACGTTGCAAAGGAAGGCTCCCTGATCGAGGTTTTCCTGATGCCAAACGCATCAGGGCAAATCACGTTCCCACAGAGACAATTACCTTTTGGTGACAACTTTCCAGTATAATACCAAAATAGAAAAAGTAGATACTCAATTTGTAGTATGTTTACAATTAATATGTTCTAAGTTGACAGATAATATCCTTTTTTAGTATTACTCTGATAAGTGGTTATAAAACGGTAATTTCTCATGTTTTAAATAGATATAATAAACGTTTGGGTTTTGGTTGAACGAAGCTATTTGTGGGTTTTGATCCTTGTCCTTTTGCCGTTGGACGAAAGAAGTTACAATACAAAAACCTTCTTTTTTATTATAGTTAGTAGACTTCACATCCCACGCGTCTCACGCTTAGTACGAACAAGATAAGCACGAGCACTTTTTTTTATAGGGAGCTTGTCAAGAAAGAATAGAATCTACTCAGCATAAAATGAGAAACCCCAAGGCCTTATCCACACAACCTTACTATATTATTATTCCATCTTCCTGCCCAGCCGCGGCGCCCCACCGCACCACACTTAATAAACTCTCTCTCTCTCTCTCTCTCTCTCCCAATTCCTTACAATGGCTTCCCCTCTTCAATGCCTTCTTCCTTTCTTTCTCTCTCTAGCAGTTTCCATCTCTTATGCTCACATATCCTTCTTGCCTAATTCTATGGTTCTTACTCTCAGCAAAGATGTTTCAACCCTCCAGTACTATACCCAAATCCACCACGGCACTCCCCTTTTCCCCATCAACCTCGTGGTTGATCTCAGCGGTCCATTCCTCTGGTTTGATTGTGCGGCCAGATCTATGTCGTCCTCTCACCGTCCCATCCCCTGTTGCTCCATCCAATGCTCTACCGCAAAGCCCAGTGGCTGTGGGACTGAGAGTGGGTGTTGCTTCCCACGCTCTAACTCCGGTCTTGGCAACAATCACACGTGTGGTCTCCCCTTAGGAAACCCAATCACACGTACGACCACACCAGGAAATCTAGCCGAAGACATCGTAGCCGTTCAATCTGGAGACGGATTCAACATCCATCACTTCCTCTTCAATTGTGCTCCCACATCTCTGTTGAAAGGCCTAGCAAGTGGCACCAAAGGAATTCTAGGCCTCGGGCGGACCCGAATTGCACTGCCAACACAGCTTGCCATGGCATATAGCTTAGCCAGAAAATTCACCATCTGCTTATCATCCTCCGACGGTGTCATATTCTTCGGCGACGGCGGCGGCACCATCTCAAAGTCACTTATGTACACACCCCTTGTCACTAACCAAGGTGATACACATGGGGATTACATAGTCAACGTGAAATCCATCAAAATTAACGGCAAGCGGTTGTCGGTCGGCCGACACGGCGTCGGAGGGGCAAAAATAAGCACAGTTGTTCCTTACACGACCATGGAGAGCTCAGTCTACGACACATTTACCAGAGCTTATATCAAGGCTGCTACTTCTATGAACATGACGAGGGTGGCATCTGTGGCACCATTTGGGGTTTGCTTTAGCTCGAAAGGCATTGGTACCACGTGGGTTGGGCCTGTGGTGCCAGTTATTGATCTAGTGCTGCAGAGTGAGATGGTGAAGTGGAGGATATATGGGAGGAATTCGGTGGTGCGGGTGAGTGATGAAGTGATGTGTTTGGGCTTCTTGGATGGGGGATTGAATGTGAGGAATTCGATTGTTATTGGGGGGTATCAATTGGAGGACAACCTTGTAGAGTTTGATCTGGGTACTTCTATGCTAGGATTTAGTTCGTCGCTTTTGGTCAGGGAAACCTCTTGTTCTAACTTGGAATTTTATTCCATTAATAAAGAGTACACACTATGATGCATTTTGGGAATGATCAATTTTTTGTGTTAAATAATTGGGCCCTCCTCACCTTTAGATCAATTGATAAGCAAAATTTTTCCCTCTATTATTGTCATTATTATTTTTTACAAATTTTTATGGGCAAATTTGATATCATCAACTAGCTCTCTCACAAGGGTGTGAGAATATCAAATTTGATTCAAATACAAGAAAAAAAATATATTAGACAATGAACTTTTATACAAGTAAATTATGTGGTTGGTGGGTTAAAAGGTTTGATGAATAATGTGCCCTTATCAAATTAATAGGTACGGCATGTTTTGTTATCCAACGTGGATGACATCTTTATAATTAATTATTTTTATGCATTTGCTTTGAAATTCAACTCTTAATATAAAGCTCAATAATGCTAAAACCAAGATACTCCGTAAAAATCACCATTGCTCCAACTATAATTTTGAAGGGTATGTTTGAATGGCTCATGGAATTGGAATTATTTATTTATTTTTTTCTTACACTTTTGTTAACAAATGCATTATTATTAGTCGAACAATTTATAACTTGATCATGTTTTGTGATAACAACTAACTTGATCACATTTGTGATAACCAATTAGTCGAATATATGTGATCGAGTTATCATAAAAATACAACAATTTGATAAGATGACAAATTAAATATAAGTCAGTCAAACTTCAGCACCTCAATGTTTGAGGTGGCAACCCAAGTCGCCATCCTTGACGTCTTCTAGCCCCTCCGCATTCCGCACCAATCCCTTTTAATTCATTGTTGACTGGGAGTAAACTTCAGCACATAACAGTTACTTTTTATTTTTGGGGAGCTTTTTATTTATTTATTATTATTATTATTTTAAAATTAATAATATGAGGAGATTTCTCGATACGCTTAACACCTGACTAATGTTCTAAGCACATTCAATCTCCCTGCCTTACATGAATCCAATAATTATAGGATATAAATCTATGGGAGTGGCCTTGTATGGAAATCATGGGTATTCATTATCATCAAGGTAGCCAAATTATCCATATTGGCCAGTCATGGTTTGACTAACTTGTGAATGCAGGGGAAGGCCTTCACCAGAGTTACATCTAAATAGACTTACTATATATATATATATATACTCCTTCCATCTCATAAAGATAGGCAATTTTTGTAATTTTCTTCTGTCCCAAAATGTTTGGTCATTTGGAAAAAGTCAAATAATAAATATCTTTTATTTCCCTATACCATCTTTTCTAATTTTAAGAATTACTTTTTACACAACTTAATAACAATTAATAAGAGAGGATATTTTGAAAAGACGAAGTTTAATATCAATGCAATGATGTCTTTTTTTAAATTGCAGTATTTTGTCAAACTTGATCTATTTTTGTGAGATGGAGGAAATATTTTTTTCTACTAAATACACAAAATAATACACACAGCACACAACAATGAGTGAGCCTCACACCTGCCGAGCCATTAATTACATACGTAGACCGACTTCATAAAAGACAATTGATTGTTTACCATATGCCAAAAGAAAAGAAAAAACTGATAACAATGGATAAGATATCAAATTAAATTTGGGAGAGACTATTTCCACAGCCTTTTTGGCTTCATCCACAGCCTTTTTAATGATTTTGTTGACTTTTGAGTTACTTTTGCACAAAAAACTCAAATAATCCTATAACACCCAATTTACCCTTATTTAAATTAAAATTTTCCTAACGCATTTTCACAGGCACACCCAAAATTATGTGGAAATAGCCTCACCCAAGAGTAATAAACTACTATTGTTTGGTTTAGCAAGTTATGCTCCTTCGGATTGCCTCATTTTGGTTAATAAGATTTTGGATAATTCCATTCTTAGCTCACACTGTGCACATCATGCCACGCAACTAACATTTTTTTGTTTTGTTTTGTTTTTTATTTATTTTTGACGGCACAAGTGCACAACATGCCAAGATGCTACATTTATAGTGCCGACACACACAATACAATAGTACCCAAAAGAAAGAAAAAAGAAAAGCATACACAGTGAAACCTTGAGGACTGCAATACCAGTGAAACCTTCAGCCAAGTCTGTCAAGAGGCTTTTACAAAGCATGCCCTCTATATGCAAGAACTCTTTTCTAAAACCCACAGTGTGAGTTAGGAATGGAATTATCCAAGATCCTACTAATCAAAATGAGGCAATCCTAAGGAGCATAACTTGTAGAACCAAACAATGGTAGTTTACTACTCTTGGGTGAGGCTATTTCCACATAATTTTGGATGTGCATGTGAAAATGCATTAGGAAAAATTTAATTTAAATAAGGGTAAATTGGGTATTATAGGATTATTTGAGTTTTTTGTGCAAAAGTAACTCAAAAGTCAACAAAATCATTAAAAAGGCTGTGGATGAAGTCAAAAAGGCTGTGGAAATAGCCTCTCCCTTAAATTTAAGGCAAAGTCAAACTTCAACACATCAATGTTGAGTTGGCACCACCAAGTCGCCATCCTTGACGCCTCCTCAGTCACCGATCCGCGGCAAATTCCCACCGAATTCTACAAAACAACACACAGTTGAAGACACCAAACACCTATATAAAGACATGGTCTTCCCCTACTCCCCCATTAATCTCTAGCTAGCAGCATTCCAACACACCACCACCTCTCATGGCTTCCTCAATTCATTTCCTACTCTTTTGTTCTGTCCTCCTCTTCTTCATGTCCCCCTCCATAGCCCAATCATCTTTCCGTCCCAAAGCACTCGTTCTACCGGTCTCTAAGGACTCTTCAACTCTCCAATACCTTACCCACATCAGCCAAAGGACCCCTCTAGTGCCCGTAAAATTGACTGTTGATCTCGGTGGCCGATTTCTTTGGGTAGATTGCGAACAAGGCTACG
Source organism: Liquidambar formosana (assembly GCA_039720395.1). NCBI lineage: Eukaryota > Viridiplantae > Streptophyta > Magnoliopsida > Saxifragales > Altingiaceae > Liquidambar > Liquidambar formosana. Next base: position 7,283,886 of record CM077822.1, read on the forward strand.
TCTCATCTTCCTATAGGCCAGTCCCTTGCCGCTCCGCCCAATGCTCACTTGCTATGTCTAACGGTTGTGGAGATTGCTTTGCTGGTCCGAAGCCAGGATGCAACAACCACACATGTGGTCTCTCTCCTGGCAACCCTTTTATTCACACTAGCACAAGCGGTGAGGTTGCCGAGGATGTTGTGTCTATCCAATCTACCAATGGGTCTAATCCTGGCCGGGTTGTTTCCGTGCCTCGTCTCCTCTTTACTTGTGCTCCAACATTTCTCTTACAAGGCCTTGCTAATGGTGTCAAGGGAATGGCTGGCCTTGGTAGGAATCGTGTTGCACTACCTTCCCAATTTGCTGCAGCCTTTAGCTTCCATAGGAAATTTGCCATTTGCTTGAGTTCTTCATCCAGATCTAATGGTGTCATAATTTTTGGTGATGGGCCATATGTTTTGCTTCCAAATATTGATGTCTCTAAGTCTCTTATCTACACCCCACTTCTCATTAACCCTGTGAGTACTGCAGGCAGTTACTTCTTAGGTGAGTCTTCTGTCGAATACTTTATTGGACTAAAATCTATCAAAATCAACGGGAAAGCCGTGGCATTAAACACATCCTTGCTATCCATCAGCAACGAAGGCTATGGTGGAACGAAGATCAGCACTGTTAATCCTTATACGGTTATGGAAACTTCAATCTACAATGCTTTCACTGAAACATTCATCAAACAGGTGGCGAACATCACCAGGGTCGCATCAGTGGCGCCTTTTGGGGCATGCTTTAGCTCGAAGAACATTGGTGGTACCCGTGTTGGCCCTGCTGTGCCTCCTATCGACCTTGTTTTGCAAAGCAACAGCGTGTACTGGAGAATCTTCGGCGCAAACTCAATGGTGCAGGTCAGTGCTGATGTATTGTGCTTGGGGTTTGTAGATGGAGGCTCAGAACCTACAACATCGATAGTGATAGGAGGGCATCAGTTGGAGGACAACCTTCTACAGTTTGATATAGCAACATCGAGGCTGGGATTTAGCTCTTCGCTCTTGTTCCGCCAAACAACCTGCTCCAACTTCAACTTCACATCCAATGTTTAATCGCTATTTGTACCGTACCAGTAAAAATATTTGATGAAATTTGCATGTATCTTTGAGAGCGACTGAGTGGCAATGACTGTTTGCTGTAAAATGATAGTGCATTTAATAAAAGAGACTGAGTGAATTCTGTAACCACACATGGGCATATGCTGCTTCGATGCCTCATGCTTTCAGCTAAGATATTACATGCTGCTTTCTATTAAATTATCAGAGTGAAAGATCGAGGTCGGTGAATTGGCAGTCTGCAAAATGGGGTCAAGGATGTCTACCACTTACCTTTCCCAGAATTTATTATAGGCGGGTGTCTTGTGCACTAAATACTGGGCAACAAAAATATTACTCTTTCCATCCCATAAAGATTGATAAAGTTTGACAAAACATGTAATTTAAGAAAAAGCAATTAGTATACTGATTAATATTTTTTTTTTCTTTCTAAACTACCATTCCTTACTACTAATCTACAAGACATAAAAAAGTGATTCATGATGGAACAAATGGTGTTATAAGAAAGTAAAAGAGTAAAGCTAATTTATGGTTTGACATTTTAAAATAGATAAACATTTTAGGGAAAAGAAAAAAAATTAAACTATCTATATGGGAAGGAGAGAATACTTTAGTTGAACAATCTGCTTCCATTATTATATTTTTCCCATGTTGAACAATCTTGTTGGCATGGGTTCTAATACTAACATTTGAAATTCATTCAATCTGATATTATAATGCATATCAGCATCAGGGCTGGTTTTGAGGTAAGGCGGGCAAGGCGGCCGTCTGGAGCCCCACATTTTGGCTAAAAAATGAGGATCCCATTTTGGGACTAACCCTTGTAATAGGTTTAATCTTTTTTTTTTTTTTTTTCTAAAGAGAATGGTTATTGCAACCCTTTAATTTTATTTGCACATCCCACTAATTTTTATTTATCAATATTTTACCAAAAATATAAAAGGTTTTTATGAAAATTTGTTACGTAATTCACTAGAAAACATCATTTTGAACAACTTTGCAGAAGAAAGTTTTTTCAAAATTTATCGTTTAAGTGGATTTTTTGATCATTTACCATCTTTGTTAATTTTAGGCCAAAAATTCAACTTAAACGAAAAATTTTGTAACTTTCTTTTGCAAAGTCGTTTAAAATGATGTTTTCTAGTAGATAGCATAGTTAATTTTCTTAAAACCTTTTATATTTTTCTAAAATCTTAAGAAATTAAAATCAGTGAGATGTGCAAACAAACTTTATGTTTGTACTGGGAAAAAAAAATTGAGTATGAGGGTCTCATTTTAAGAAGGGGGCCTCTATTGGTACCCCAAGACTTGCTTTTCATCCCCCAATTACTTTACATTTTAAGGTTTTATGAAAAATATAAAAGGTTTTCATAAAAACTGATCACATAATCTACTAGAAAATATTATTTTGAACAATTTTGTAGAAGAAAGTTTTTTTAAAATTTATCTTTTAAATGGACTTTATAACCATTTATATAACAACTACTGTAAATGGCCAAAAATTTCACTTAAACAATAGATTTTGGAAAAACTTTATTTTACAAAGTTGTTTAAAATGATGTTTTTCAATGGATAGCGCATCCGATTTTTATAAAAATCTTTTATAATTTTCATAAAACCTTAAAGTGTAAAATAAGTGGGAGATGAAAAACAAGTCTTCGGATGCCAATAGAGGCCCCCTTTTAAGAATTCGCCTAGGGCCCCAAAAATCTCAGAACTGGGCCTAGTCAGCATGTGCCTTGTAAAAGGGTATAATGAATTGAATACAGATTATTTACACTGTAACCCAAGGGCACTCGCAAGGGCTTTTCACATGTTTTCATTGTTGATACCATAGGGATAATATTAAATGTTCATGAAAGAATTTATAGATTTTTTCTTTTTATTTATTTATTTTTTCTTTTGACAATCAATAGAACCTATCAAGGGTGGAACTAGAATTTTCGTTTGGAAATTACCACTTAGGCACTAAAATACATACACAAATACATATATACATAAAGTGTATGTTTATATGAGTGGAGAAATAAATTTGGAGTTCCCACTTTATCAAATTTGAGAGTCGTCATTTCATCACATTAAATACATCCAAAGATATTAAAAAGTTTTGGGGTTGTTATTCCCCACCCCCCACCCAAGCATATATGTGGGTCCGCCCCTGAAACCTATCTTAAAGATTTTAAAAAATTTTGGGGTTGTTGTTGCCCACCAAGCATATGACGCTTTTTTCTTTTTTTTTTTTCTTTTTTTTTGGGGGGGGGGGGGGGGGGGGGGGGGGGGGGGGGGGGGTGGTGTGTGTGTGTGTTGAAAAGGCATATGCTGGTTTGATGCTCTGCTGTTTAAAGAATTTTCAAAGACTTGAATGAAAGTCGGTGAGGCAATTAAATCATTAGATCTTCACTGAACAACAAAGATGGTAAATACAAGGAGGCAGCTTTGATTGGATAATGGAAGAGAACATTGAAATTGTCATTCTGCTTCCATTATAATAAAAAAAGTTTCCCAATTTTGAATTATCTTGTTGAGGTTCTAATGATAAAAGGGGAAAGGGCAGTCCTTGTTCCATCTAATCCAGTTGGGAAATCAAAGTTCTATTACTTATTATTATTTGTTCCATTATCTTATCTATCAATATGTATACATATATATGTACTAGATATAGCATATGTGTGTTGCACATGAATGTTTTTAAATAATATTGGTTATACAAAATAATAAATACATAAACATTTTAAATTTCTTTTCATAAATTTTTTAAAGATAAACATTTTATATTTTTTTATATTTTATATTTTATATTTTTATATTTTATATTTTAAGGTATGTGTTTTAGAATTATAGTTTCCATATTTCTATATATTTCTATTTATCATATAGGAATTATAGTTTCCATTTCCTTTAAATTCCTATTTATGTTTTATATATTAAGGTATGTGTTTTAGAATTATAGTTTCCATATTACTATATTTCCTATATATGCAGAAGGGTGGATAGTTGTGTATTTAAAAATTAAAATAAAGATATATTAGTCAATCAAAAGTTTTTCTTACATTCATCTTTTTATAGGTAGTATAGATATGGTTTATTTACCATTTTTCCCGTTATTACCAAGAGCTAGAATAGCTGGTGGGAATCTTGTTGACTTGTAACTTGCCCCTTTTCTAATGAATTCATAGGCACACTCAACCGAGGTGGTTGGGGCCATTACGAAATGGGTCCAAAATGACTCACTTCACAAGTAGTCTTTCACGGGGTCCAATATTGAAGACGGTCATCCATGGCGGCCAAACAGTTATATATATAAGCACATTCCCTTTATCTACTTCTCCACACCCTCCTATTAAACGGTATCAAAATTCCAATTCATGGCTTCCTCAATTCATTTCCTCTTATCCTATTTTCTCTTCCTCATTTCCCCTCCATAGCCCAAACATCTTTCCGGCCCAAATCGCTCATTCTTCCAGTCTACAACGACCCTTCAACTCTTCAATACCTTACCCACATCAACTAAAGGACTCCTCTAGTTCCTGTATTCTTGAATCTTGTATTTTGGAGGATGAATGAGTGGCCATGAGTGTTTTGGTGATAGCCTCACTGACATTTCAAATGACTGAGAAGATTGTAAGCACCCATGGCTATATGCTGCTTTGCTGCTACTAGGCAAGATATTACATGTCGCCATATTGTAAGAACGCGCAGAGAATTTGAATGAGGTTTGGTGAAACCTGAATCCTCACTGGGCTCCTAGCAAAAATAAAATAAAATAAAATAAAATAAACACAGGAATCCTCAGTGGGCAACAATAATCGAAACATATCTGGGCCAGCCAGAATTAGTGACACTGCTGGCACAATGACTAGCCCAAGCAGGGCCTTATTAAGATTTAACTTTAATAGAATTGCTAACGACTTTTGTTTTCACCTCACATCATAGGATTCTATTGAGGGCTGCCTTTTTTTTATTTTTTATTTTTTTTATTATTTTTTTTTACAATATTTAAAAAAAATTAATTAATTTATCGATTAGAGTATCTCAAGTCTTACTCCTATTGATGTTTTAGCTCAAATTATTCCCTCGAAAGCTCGTGTGAGACGCCTCACAGTCATATAAGTAATGATTTCTACAAGGAGTTAAAATAATGATCTCTAAGGAGCATCCCCAATACCTGACCTTTCAATCAACCCTGCAATGGCCTTTTAGGGGCTGCTAATGTAGGTCCAATAACATTTTCTTTATTCCGAAGTCATTGAATTAATGGTAAATCATATCAACCACTTACTTTCCTCAATATCCGATTGGTCTTGAAGTGAACTCACCTTGAGAAGGGTTCAATCAATATAGAATAGGCTTTACTCTTTCAAATTATATTCTCAAGATCATTATTATTTTAATAAATCAATGAATTTCTTACTATAATTTATTATTTATATACAAATTTATGTATTTTCGAAAGAATTTGGAGCAGCCTCAAGATTGTAATGCTAATATGGAGTTATTTATTTTAAATCATCTTCCCAAATTCAACATCCCATTTAGAGCGGCATATTGATATTAGATTTAATTTTTATTCACAATTCAAGTTCAAATTAATGAATTATTATGTTACCTCATCGTTTTGATGTTGAATTTCAAAAAATAATTTATCATAAGTAGTAGTTTCCAATATTATAATTTTGTCATGTGCCCCTAAATGTGAAACAAAAAATATTGGATGACCCCCAATTGATCATCCCATGCAGATATCGAAAGCTAGTATCTCTGTACACGATGTTGGGATGGCTTCACCGAGCATTGCTCAATGTCGAATAGACATATCTGGGCCAGGCTTGAATTCTTGCGGTCTGGCCGGGCCGTGACTTTTTAGCCACCATGGCCACCCCTACAATGCCTCGGTGAACAGTGGAAACTGTGTTCTTTATAACCCTTTTTTTTTTCTTTTTTTTTTTTCGGATAAGTAATAGAGAACCCAAACCCCACAAAAACCATCAATTTTAAATTGGGGTTCGGTTCCGAATCCCCACCAATCCTTAATCCTTCGGGAGAATTATCATCCAATCATTCAGTTAATCAATGCATTATGGATTGAACTATTCTTATTTAAATCTTCACACATGCTAGCATATCAGAAATATACACATTTCGCCACATGTATACTAAATAATGCAATTGAATATACTTTAAATGAGTAATGCTATTCATTCCTAAAATTTATCTTGATTTCATTACTTTCTAACTTGGCAACAACCACATCATCACATGAATTTTTTTTTTTTTTTTTTTTTTGTGTGTGTTTTTTTAGATGACTGCTACATCATTATATATATATATAGTTATGGTTCCATCAGCATATGTTGATATAAGTTATATCAGCACCATGCATTGGGGGTTGTACCCCTTGCATTAGTCCAATGTACCTCATATCCCACTAATGCACAAGGTACAACTCTCAATGCGGATATTGATATAACTTATATCAGCACGTGCTTACCTGATCATCATCCTATATATATATATATACAGAGGTGATCCCATCAGCACGTGCTGATATAAGTTACATCAGCACTATGCATTGGGGGTTATACCCCTTGCATTAATTCAATACACCTCTCATCCCATTAATGCATAAGGTACAACTCCTAATGTAGGTTTTGATATAAATTATATCAGCATGTGCTTACCTGATCATCATCCTATATATATATATATGTTTTTTTTTGGGGATTAATAGCATTTCCTTTCGAAAATGCAAATTGAGCAAGTCAGACCCAATGAAGTTACTTTGGCTTGTGCTCATTTGGGTGCACTGGAAAGCAAGGTTTGTGCTGTTGGTTTCTCCATTTTTTTGTCTTAAGACCTCCATCAAGTGGTGGAAGGGCTCAGCTCCTAATATAGCAATGATAAGCAACCTCCACATATATAAAAAGGTACTTAAACTAGAAGAGTTCTGAGTCTCTGTTTCAGATTTTCGGTTGGCTAGTCTTGATATATATTGGTTATTCGGCCTTAGGCCTGGCTAGTAGCATGTCTTTTCGATCGTTATAAAGGGGAAAACCTTGGCGGAGGTGAGGCACCAAAAATATAAAAAGTTTCTAAATTATATGGGAATGCGATGAGAAGTTGACAGCCCGACAATGATTTCATTACTACAATACCTTGTACCTCAGGAGAAGAAGAAGAAGTAGAACAAAGAAAAAGAAAAAAGAGAGGATGATTTCATAACAACTACTCCGAACATTGACACAGACCCCGCCAGGTAATCTTTTGACGTTTCCGTTGTCTTTGCTTCTGTTTTGAAACGTCCCGTGGGTGAGTACTTATGATTAACCTATATGGTGACAAATCTTGGTATTTCTTTTTAGGGCCCAGATTTATGATATGAAATAAAATGAAAAAAAAAAATGATATGATATGGAACTAATTTTTTTTTTTTGGTAAACTGGATAGAATAAAACTAAAAAATAACAGAATTTAGTACATGATATGGAACTATGGAAGGGCATTGGATGTCTACATCAATCCACGGAATACGCGCGCCCTCCCAACATTTTATTTTTTATTTTTTATTTTTTCGTGGTTCAAATTACTGTAATATATTCCCACCCAACATTACAAGAACAACACATGCCGAAACACCAAAGACCTATATAGACCTAGCCATCCACCACTAGAGCACCCATCCGAGACACACCACCACATTTCATGGCTTCTTCAATTCATTTCCTCCTCTTATGCTCCTTTCTCCTCTTCATCTCCCCCTCCATTGCCCAAACATCTTTCCAACCCAAAGCGCTCGTTTTTCCAGTCTCAAAGGACTCTTCATCTCTCCAATACCTTACCCACATCAACCAAAGAACCCCTCTAGTGCCTATACCCTTGGCTGTCCATCTCGGTGGTGAATATTTTTGGTTAGATTGCGAACTAGGCTATGCCTCGTCGTCCTATAAACCAGCCAATTGCGGCTCCCCTCAATGTGCACTTCTTATGTTTGAGTCTTGTGGAACTTGCTTTGCTGCTCCTAGGCCTGGGTGCAACAATAACACATATGGTCTCTTAATTGGCAACCCTATAGGTCAAATTGGCACAAGCGGTGAGCTTGCCCAAGACGTCGTGTCTGTCCAATCTACCGATGGGCTTAACCCTGGCCAGGTTGTTTCTGTGCCTGGTGTCCTCTTTGGTTGTGGTGCAACACTTCTCTTACAAGGCCTTGCTACTGGTGCCAAGGGTATGGCTGGGCTTGGAAGGACAAGTATTTCACTACCTTCTCAATTTGCTGCTGCCTTCGGTTTCCAAACAAATTTGCCATTTGTTTGAGCTCTTCGATGACATCTAATGGCGTCATTTTTTTTGGTGATGGCCCATATGTTTTGCTTCCAAATATTGATGTGTCTACGTCCCTTATCTACACCCCACTTTTCATCAACCGTGTAAGTACTGCAATCAGTTACTATCAAGGCGAGGCTTCTGCCGATTACTTCATTGGAGTAACCTCTATCAAGATCAACGGGAAAGCCGTGTCATTAAACACGTTATTGGTTATTGCTAATTTGCTATCCATCGACCTCGTAGGCTATGGTGGGACGAAAATCAGCACCGTTGATCCTTACACGGTCATGGAAACATCAATCTATAACGCTTTCACTGCAGCTTTCATCAATGAGATGGCAAACATCACTAGGGTTAGGGGCGGATCTAGAAATTTTTTTTAGTGGTTGTACTTTCTTCTTTTTTTTTTTTTTTTCTTTTTTTTTTTTTTTCCTAAGAGTTAGATATGGAAAGAGTTAGATAGGAAAGAGAGAAAGGTAGGACCACACATTGGCATGACTGACTAGAAGTGGTGAAAAGACATAAAACAATAGACATGTTATATTTTAAAATGCAGTAAGTGACTTTTAGAAACATGAAACCATATATACTAATCCTAACCCACCCATTCCCATCTACTCTACGTAGGATAAGGTCTTAGCAAAATGGGAAAATAGGAAAAGTTACAGGACCACACATTGACATGACTGGATAGAAGTAATGAAGTAAGACATAAGACTTACAAGTATGCTATAATCCAAAAACCTAGACGACTTTTAGAGATGCAGAATTTTACTAATATACCACCCCTAACGTCCTTTGATATGGGACAAGGTCCTTCTCAATGGTTGCACTTAAGAATTAATTTACAAATGAAACCCAACTTTATCTAATCTACAAAAGTGGTATACATTAGTAAATTAAACCAAAATTGAACCAAATTAAACCAAATTTAATCAAAAGTAAATTAGATACTTCCAAAAATTATGTTACTTATCGTCATGTTTATATTTTTAGGAATCCATTTGATAACCTTGATGGGTGTTAAAATGTGTAATTTGTTTGACTATGATTAGTTTGGGTACACTGTTAGTATCCTGTTTTTTGCTTGCAACAATTACTGTTGAACATAATTTTTGCATCAATATGCTTTTGCTATCATGGTTTTTGCATGCGACAGTATGTTGCTACTGTTTCACATAATATTTTGCAGTGGTATGCTTCTGCTATTTTTTTTTGTTTCAATAGTATGTTGTTATTGTTGAGTACAATACTTTGCATCAGTATGCCTTTGCTATTGTGTTTTTTGTTTCCAACAATATGGTGTTATTGTCACATATTATATTTGCAACACTGTGCTTTTGCTATCATGTTTTTTGCCGCCAATTGTGAGGTTGATATCAAGCTTGGAAATGCAACAAAGGCATATCAAAGAGCTCCAAAGAACATCATTTGTAAAAAACAAAATGAAAATATGCATCAAAACTTAAAATGATTGAATCTATTCATCTTGTTATACAAAAAATCAACCAAAAACACACATAAAAGAAGTAAAATGAAAGCAAAATATGGGGATATGATTTTACGAAATGAAAAAAAAAAGTCTGGATACTAGTTGAAAACATACTAGAACAGTGAAGTTTTCCGAAAAAAAGAAGAAGAAGAAGAAGTAGGAGTTGTGTACGATAACGAGGTCGACAACTTAGGTCGCGATCCAAGTAACATGGCCATCATTGGATCATTTCCATTCAACTTCTACCGGCGCTGGCTTCATCGGAGAAAAAAATATAGATTTAGGGGAAGGGGAAGGAGATGTGGAAGACGATAGGAGAGAAAAAATATAAATTTGAACTTGAATGCAACACACCAATTAATGCTGAGTTGAAGAGAGAGAAAGACAATTTTCCTAAGATTCCTCTCCCACGAATGGAAACCACCCCTCCAACCAATTAATGCTGAGTTGAAGAGAGAGAAAGACAATCTTCCTAAGATTCCTCTTGTGAGAACCCGTTTCCTTAATAGGGATTATTACGGCTTAATGCATGATTAGCGTAGTCAATCCCTTGATTTGTTGGATAACCCCATGTATGGGTAATCTATGTGTATGATAATATAATTTTATTTGTGATTTGATGCTCGTTTTTATGCATCAAGTGTTTTAAGTGCGTGTTTTGCCTTATTTGCAGCTTCGGGTCTAAGCTGTTGAAATTTGGCTAAGTGTTGGGAAAAAAATGAATTTTCGTAAATCTTCGTTTTAAAGGATAATTTTTGGCGGTAATGGGAGTTTATAATATTATAAGACATTGGTGATTTTATGGGATTTTATTAGCATGTTTGGATTGGTTTCCTCACATGTTTGTTTTAGGAAAATCTGTCGGGAGACGGATTTTGTACTAAAACTTGGAAATGAGATTTTGATATATTGGGTATTTGATTTTTCTGATATTTTATTTGAATTCAAATGGGGGGTTGTTTGCTTATTTTCATTAAATAACTTAAAGTAAAAGGAAGAAGAAAAGAATGGAGAAGATTACTTAAATGTTTTGAATGAAAATAAGACTGTGGAGTGTATTCTGCCTGTTTGAGTCGACTGAAGTGTGATTTCAGTCGACTGAATTACACAGAAGCTGAGGAGTTCCAATTCTGGGATTTTCAGTTGACTGAATCCTCAATTCAGTCGACTGAATTGTCATTTCAGTCGACTGAATTGCTAAATGAGTCGACTGAATTAGGTCTGAAGGCTCATTTTTGCTGAAATGACGCATGTGCCCCTCTGAGGTTATAAAACCCCTCAACCCCGACTTGTAACCCTTATTCCTGCATTTTAGAGTGAGAGAGAGAAAGAGTGAGCTTGGGAGAACTCTTGGGGTGTACGAAGGAGAGAGAGAGAGTTTCTCTCTCTACTTTTGCTTGGATTTCAAGCATAAGGGTTTGGATTTCAACATTTCTAGCTTGGATTCACTCATGGTTTACCTCCCTTTCGGATTTGAGAGGTAATTTTCCATATATAAGGCTAGGGTTTGCATTTCTTTTGGGTTCTAGTCTACATACCCTCATATCTTGTGTTTATTCATGTGATTTGTGAGGTTTGGTTGCATCTTAGAGTTGGAATCTCCGTTCACTTCATCAAGCATGGCATTTGGAAGCTAGGGCTTGCTTTGGGAAGCTTTCATGTGCATCCTAGGCCTGATCTACATGTCTATGGCAGTGGTATTGCATTTTCATCACTCATCATTGAGGTAGGAGACATTTTCTCATTTTAAACCCTTGTTGCATGGGGGTTTGGGTATAATCATGTAGTTTTACATGTATTTGGTAGTTTTTGGCATAAATATCATGCATGGGGTATTTATTTGCTAGGTTTTACAAATTGTGGGAAACCTAGGGTTTGATTCACATTATTTTTGTCATAAAAATGTTGTTTTTGAAATCATTCATTTGGAAATGATTTATGGAAGTTATTTATTGTGATTTTATGAACCCACCTATTATATGGTTTTCTAAGAACAAACCTATTATGTGGTTTTGGAAAATTTATATATAATTTTCCGGATTATGGGAGAATTATGGAATTGATAAATGAATAGACAAGTGGTGATGTATGGATGTGATGACAAGGGGTACTTTCCGGTCCCAACGACCGTAGTGTTCCCGAAATGAGGTTACTTTCTGGATCAAAGCAGATCCATAGTGTTTCCTCTTGAGGTTACTTTCTGGGTCCAAGTAGGATCCATAGTGTTTCCTCTTATTTCCGCGCGCGAGGGCCCCGCATGACCTGGGGAGGATTTATCAGTTTGAAAGACTGATGTTATAGATTGCCGGATATGGCGGGTGATGATTATTGGCTTATAAGGCTGTGATGTCATATCAGAAAATGATAGATAAATTATTTGTAAAATGATGATTTTGATAACCTCTTTGAAAAGGAAAAAGGGGCATTGGTATTAAATGATTTAACTTTCGCAGTTTATTTCATTATATTCGTATCAGTTTTATTTACGGAGAGATTATATTGCAAACTAATAAATGGTTTTGCAGGGTTATTGAAATGTATATAAACTATGGTTTTTAAAACCTTGGGTTATTTTGAGAAATGTTTTCCTACTGAGCGTGTAGCTCATACCCCCACAGTTTATCTTGCAGGCCATGTTTTTCAAAGTTTAACTTGACCTGGGGTTGGGAAGCACATCAGCATTCATACATTCATTCTGAGGATGAGGATGAAACCCATGTGACTACGATACAGCCTATTGTTTTATTTATTTTTGGAATACTGTGTGGATGAATTGGAAATATTATTATTGTGTTTTTGACAGGTTTGCAAATAGTCGATAACTTGGTATGTCCTATTTACAAACAGGACCATGCCAGATTTTCTAAAAAGGTTTCCAAAATAAATATTTTTATTAAACATCCACCAAATTTGGCTTTAAAAATGGTTTTTTTACTACTTAACTAATGGCCCCCACTTCGGGTCGTTACACCTCTCCCATGAATGGAAACCCCCTCCCAACCAATTAATGTTGAGTTGAAGAGAGAAAAAGATAATTTTCTTAAGATTCCTCTCCCACCCCCCCCCCCCCGCCCCACAAAAAAAACCGTTACATATCTTCCATAGAATCCGTCATTCCTAAAAATCTGGTATAAACAATATTGAAAAGTCAAAAAAAGGGTAAAATAGGTAAACGAAAATTGTTACTTACCTTATCACAAATATATATATATATATCTATTAAAAAAGGGGTTATGAAGATACAAAATCTTATGGTGGGGTTTTGGTTAAAAGCAGTCCCCTAATAGGGGTTATTGCTGATTTCTCCTTGTTTTTACTAAAAAAAATAGAAAGAAAAGAGGACAAACACTAAATATACATGTTCGTGTCAAACGCATGTCCTAACAAGCTAACATAATTTAAGAGAAGACTTTTAATCTTAGTCGTCCATTTTTTTTCTTTTTTGGTACATTGGAAGGGGTTCAAACCCTTAACCTAAACCTATTCCTATCTTTTTCCCTACCCTATACCACTAGGTTAGCCCTAGTGGCTTTGGTCGTCCATTTTCATCATCCAGTTAACTTTTTTTTTTTTTACTGATTAACGAGTTTTGATGATGTGATGAAAATGAATAGTCAAGATTAGAAGTTCTTATCTTAGTGTGGTTTTTATTTTTTTTTATTTTTTAAGGGATCACTAATAGGATCACGTGTTCACTTAAATAAATAAATAAATAAGTAAATAGAAGATCAGGCAAATTGTAAATATAAAATGAAGATATACAAAACATTAAAAATTGCTAACTGAAAAACAAACTATGTTTTCAAGATGTTGATACTTAAATTTTTTTGGGTGGGTGGGAGACGTAAAAAAATGGATTTTTGAGGGGCTTACATATAATGAGATACAAGGCTAATGTAAAGGATTTCCAAAAATTTGGGAGGGCCATATCTACCAGGCCCCTTTCCCTCTGCCCATGCCCCCAAACCTAACTTGGAGTTTGGAATGATGATTAGGGTTAGCATTAGGGAAACTCTTTGTTGGGAGGTTGGGGATGAGGATATTTTTATCATGAGGAGTTTAATTAGTGAAAACGAGATAGGGTTTGCCAATGAAGGTGGAAAGGAAGTATTGGAGTGCAAATAGAGTCCCCTTTTGTCTAAATGGACAAATTAGATCCAAACAAAATACTTTTTCAAATTGACTGGTTTGGCCCAGGCCACATAAGTCTTGAGCCAGCCCTTAGCCCAGCCCAAACCTAACTTGGGCTTGATGTTTCGCCTCAATGGCTTCATCACTTCTATATAAGAGCTGCCATCGATTTTTTCTTCCAATTTTGAGCTGTCCCTCAATGGCTTTTTCCCTCTCAAACCCTACCTCATCTTGCTTATATTCTTCTTCTCTCATCATTACCATGCAGCACTGGTTAACCCCCTGCCATAAATCTTCCCATTTGGGAAGAATGCGATGCTGCAGTGCTTCTTCTGGCAGCAGGCCACATTATATGCCTCATTTATACCAAGGACATGTCATCTGTCACTAATCACCACTCCACTCATCATCAATTCTGTGAGCACTGCCACAATTTATTCAGATTATGTAAGTGAGATACACCAAATTCATGCCAATCTTTAAGATGAGTAAGGGTAATAGCAAGCAAAAAGATGTTTTTCGCATTGGAACAAATTGGGGGTTTCAATTCAGTGAAAATGCTGATATAAACAAACCTGCAATGAATGCAGTAAGTGCTTCATTTGAATGCAGATCATCAATGCAAGAATCATATTTGAAATGCACTGTCAAATGAGCTTTACAATGACTATTCTTTGTTATTGAAGTGCTGCTGATATTAGTTTGGAATGCTCTTGATATAAAATATGCTTTACAAGATAATAGGAGCAAAAAGTATGTCATTGGAAACTTTGAAAAATGTGTTTCTGCCCAAATTGAAGAGTTTCATGCTTTGGGTGGAGAGATTCTTAAAGAGGGTATGAAAAATTGCAAAATAATTTTGGGGTTAATTCTATTGTTGAGAAATCGTCTACCTATAGGAGTAATTTTAAACAGATAACCGTCCAATAAGAAAGAGAAATATCAGCTCTATAAAATTCTGAACTATCAGTATCGATATAAGAATAATTTTTTGTGAAATAATAAAGACACCAAATTTATGTCCATTGGAACATATCAATTTCTATCAATTCAAATTCAACATATCTCAGGCTTGTTAAGGAAAAAGAGAAAAACTTTGGATGGCCCCAGGAAATATTTCCTAATCAAAACAGCATTCATATTTGGGCATAATGGTTGTATGTATATTGGCGACGGGAAACAAAGACACCAAAATGAAAATGACAAAATATATAAATAAAAAAACTGTTTTCTCATCATGCCAATTAATTTTGTGGAATCAGCTTGCTATGGATGTCATCTCTCTCTCTCTCTCTCTCTCTCACTCTTAAAGTACAAAATTTGTAAAGAGAGAAGACGGAATCACCATATCATTCACAACCTCATCCAAGTCATCCACGGCATGCTCATTCAAGGCCTCAGCCTCATGCAAACTGAAAAATGCATAAAAGATAAATTCCATTAAATTCGCCACACCAACATTAAAACAAAGTGAATCCACTATGAAAGAAACTAAAATAATACAATCAAACCCGAGAGAGAGAGAGAGAGAGAGAGAGAGGGAGAGAGAGAGAGAGAGCACTTAAATAAACTACCTGCATAGGTTATACCAGCAATAGATAAACATTCATGATCGCAAGTCACTGCAATATATAATGAAGTCAACCATAGAACGCAAATCACAAGTCATATATAAAAGAACTACAACTATGTTTGTTTGGTTGGAATGAAATGAGTGGGAATGGAATCTGATTTCATCCTCAAAATAGTCTAGAATGGAATGAGATTGAAATAAACATTACGAAATGAATATTATTATAATTCACTATTATTGTTTGATTCCATTCCCATTTAATTATCTCATCCAAACATGTTGTTTGAAATGAATTGGAATGAGATTCCATTCCATTCATTCTATTCCAACCAAACAAACATGCCCTACTAGCAGAAATTTAAGGCATGGGAAGACATTCTTCTCAAGAAGGAAATTCAAATGGGGTCAAGGATGCCTACCACTTATCTCTCCCAAACTCTTTTTATATAGGCGGGTGTCTTGTACGCCTAATACTGGGCAACAAAAATATTACTCTTTTCATCCCATAAGGATTGACAAAATTTGACAGAACATGTAATTTAAGAAAAAGCAATTAATATATTGATTAATTTTTTTTTCTTTCTAAACTACCATTCCTTATTACTACTCTAAAAGACATAAAAATGTGATTCTTGATATTTTTATTTTTTATTTTTTTTCCTTTCTAAACTACCATTCCTTACTACTACTCTACAAGACATAAAAAAGTGATTCTTGATAGAACAAAAGGTGTTATAAGAAAATAAAAAGGTAAAGCAAATTTATGGTTTGACATTTTAAAATAGACAAACATTTTAGGAAAAAAAAAAATTTACCTATCTTTATGGGAAGCAGAGAGTACTTTTTTATACATAAGCAATTCATTACTAAGAAGAAGAACAACAAAATTTGTTTCCATCCCCTTCAACCTTATCCGCGAAAGAAACAATAACCGGTAAAGAGTTGATTGGGATGAAACCAAAGCACATACAATTTGCAGCCCATTGGGTAAGAAAATAGGCTGCCTTATTAGCTCGCCTAGGAACACAACGAGATACCCAAAAAGGATAGCAATCAAACAGAACTTTGATGTCACCGATCACAGATAACAAAGCCCAATGCGGACTCAGAGTCTAGTCATGAATGAGGTCGAGAACCATAGAGGCATCACCCTCCACAATTATCATTTGAAAGCCAAGCTCACTGATCTCTTGCAAACCAAGACGTAACGCCTTACACTCCGCCACAAAAGGATCAAGGGGCCAATAATGTCAGTCCAAGCATGCAGAAATACCATTAGAATCCCTTAGAACAGTACTAAGTATGGAATAAGTCGGTCTAATTGCGGCATCAAAATTAAGTTTGACCCATGGTCTAGGAGGAGGGAGCCAGAGAGTGGTGGGAGAGCTAGATCCAGCACAGTGGGGGCTTGCTAAGATGTGTTCTGAAGCAATTTTATCAATTTGAGACAAGAGAGCTTGTGGCTCAGGTAGCAGAGACCATCGTAAATGCACCTGTTTCGAGCCCACCATATTTGGTCCATCAATACCAAGGCAAAAATCAGAAACTTACCCGCGTCTGACTGGTCAATTTTGAGGATAGGATCATTAGATATAATTAAGGCTATCCAATCAGGGAGAGATAGATGAGCAAAAGCTTCAACCCGAAGGGACCATCTAGAGCAGAGCCAAAGCATTTTGGTTAACTTGCAATCCAAAAATAGATGCTTCACAGTTTCAACTTCAATACCACAAAAGGGAGATAGCACATCTGGAATAGGAAATCTCTTATTGATAACCTCTCTGACAGGGAGAATGTTTCAAATTAACTTCCAAAGAAACACTTTAAATCGCTCATGAATACTTGCCTTCCACAGCACATTCCACAAGTTTTTAGTCAATGGAACAATCGCATGAGACTTGGCTTCGTGAATTAAGATAAAAGCAAACTTTAGTTGAACAATTTGCTTCCATTATTATATTTTTCCCATGTTGAACAATCTTGTTGGCATGGGTTCCAATACTAAAAGGGAAATAGCGGACAATGTTCCTTCTTATCCAGTTAGGAAATCAATGATCTAAATACAATTTGAGGCCATTTAATAACAAACTTTTGTCCATTATCTTTATACATATATAGAAATACATAATATTTATTAGCCAATGAACTGGCATCCACTGCACATTCTAACATCTGATATTCATTCAAGCTAATATTATAATGCATATCAGCATGTGCCTTGTAAAAGGGTATAATGAATTGAATACAGATCTATTATATATATCTAAAACGGAGGAATGGTCCTCCTGTAGCTGCCACGCGTCAACTTCTCTCTCTCTTTTTTTTTTTTTATTTTTAAATCACATGTTCAGCAGTGAATTTTTTTGAAAAATTACCTTTTAGTGATCCTTTTATAACTTAATACCAATAAAGGATGTAACCTGTCAACTTGCTACAACTTAACTATATACATGCGTGAAATGACTACTAATTTATTTTTTTTGTATTACATTGAAAGTTGATCACTAAAACATAATTTTTTCAAAAAGTTACTTTTAGTAACTTTTGAGGAAATTGCTTTTTCAGTGACCACTTTCTATTTTAATACCAAACAAAAGTTTTTTGAGGAAAAACTTTTTTTTGGTGTTCACTACTCTTTTTCATGCAAGTAAATTGTCACTTGATATTCATCATATATCTCTTTGTTTTTATGTGAGAGAATTGAAAAACCTATACTATACAATATTCATCCCAAACTTTATAAACTATCATATTTATTCATTTTCTTTATACTTATTCATCTTCTCTCTAAAAAATTGAACATATAAAATTATAAATAGTCATAATAAGAAAGAGAGATAGTTAGAGGAAAAAGTGATTAAAAAAAAAAAACGACATGTCAAAATCTTCAAATTCTCCTGATCTGTCTTCAATGAAAAAAAAATTATTTTAATCAAATTCTTCATATGGTTTATTACCTAAAATTGAAAAGATCTATATGTTTTCTTATCTTCTTTTCATTCCCTATTTGCTCCACCCATTCTCTCTCTCTCTCTCTCTAAACTTTTATTTCTCCCTCTCTCACTTCCCAACTAAATATCAAACAAAGGAAATTGGTAGTCATTTTAAAACATGTATACAAATTTGTAGCAAGTTGATTGATAATATCCTTAACATGTGCCCTTAAGTTATAATTAAGAAGAGAATCATTATATGGAAACGGTGAAAATGCATAGAAAATGGTATAAATTACTTACAAAGCTATAAAAGTGCTTAAAAAATTGTTCAAATACATTTTTACCAAATAAAGGATATCCCAAACCGTTAAGCTCAAACTAATCCCACATGATTCACAAACCATTCGCAAGTCTATGCATCCAATAATGAGGGAACGAAGACACGAACTCGAAACTTGATTCCTGAGCCGTAATTCTTTGCTATCTAAACTACCATTACGAATGTGTATTATATATCTATATATAAGATCATGATCGGGTAAGCATGTGTTGATATAAATTATATCAACACCCGTATTGGGGGTTGTACCTTATGCATTAATGGGTTAAGGGATACATTGCGCCAATGTAAGGGGTACAACCCCTAATGCATGATACTGATATAATTTATATCAACATGTACTGACCTAATCAGTGCTATATATATATATATATATATAATTTTTATTTTTCATAATATTTATTTTTACAAACTTCCCCTGTGCAACGCACGGGCTATAAACTAGTTGTTTACACTATAGCCCATGTGCACTCGAAAGGGCTATTCACATGTTTTCATTATTGATACCATAGGGATAATATTAAATGTTCATGAAAGGATTTATAGATTTTTTCTTTTGACAATCAATAGAACCTATTAAGGGTGGAACTAGAATTTTTCCTTGGGATTACCACTTAGGCACTAAAATACATATACAAATGCATATATACATATATAAAATGTATATTTGTATGAGTGGAAAAATAAATTTAGAGATCCCACTTTATCAAATTTGAGAGGTGCCATTTCATCACATTAGACACATCTAAAGATATTAAAAAGTTTTGGGGTTGTTGTTCTTCCCCAGCATATATGTGGGTCCCCCTTGAAACATATCCCCATTGTATATATATACATATATATATATATATATATATATATGCTTTCTTTACATAATTAATTAAAAAAAATTAAAAATGAAATTTTTAAGAAAAATGAACGTATGCTTTCTTTACCCATTTTTTATTATCACTAGGAGCTAACATAAGTACATAATAGGTAAACCTTAAGGGGTGGATCGAGTGGGTCTTAAGGCTTTTTACTAAGTAAGAGATTTTAAATTCAATTCTCATTGCTCCCCCTCAAGACCATTTCCATGGACTTTGTCCTGTAATTGTCCCGTACATATGGGATGAGGGGAACTACATATATCTAATAGATTAATCGAGTGCAAAAATTTTGTAACCTTTTGATATCAAAAAATAAAAAAAATTAAAAAAAATGAAAAATGAAAAGGATAAAAAAGCATAGCTGGTGGGAATCTTGGGTACTTCCAAGTTACAACCTGCCTCTCTTCAAAATGTCTCACCTCATAAAGTGGTCTTAGCCAGCTCCATTGTTGAAATGCGGTCGTCCATGGCGGCCAAACAGCTATATAAACACATGCCCTTTTGCTACTTCTCCACACACTACAATTTATATTAAACTCAACCAACATCAATCATATCCAACACAAACACCACACCTCTAATGGCTTCCTCAATTCATTTCCTACTCTTATGCTCTCTTCTCTTCTTCATTTCCCCTTCCACAGCCCAAACATCTTTCCGGCCCAGAGCACTGGTTCTTCCCGTCTCCAAGGACTCTTCATCTCTCCAATACCTCACCCACATTAACCAAAGGACTCCTCTCGTATCTGTATTATTGACCGTCGATCTCGGTGGCCAATTTCTTTGGGTAGATTGCGAACAAGGCTACGCCTCATCTTCCTATAGACCTGTCCGTTGCCGCTCCGACCTATGTTCGCTTTCTATGTCCAAGGCTTGTGGAGATTGCTACGCTGGTCCTAAGCCCGGGTGCAACAATAGCACCTGTGGTCTTTTTCCGGACAACACTGTGACTCGCACCGGCACAGGCGGTGAGCTTGCCGAAGATGCCGTTTCTGTCCAATCTACCAATGGGTTCAACCCGGGCCAGGTTGTTTCCATGCCTCGACTTCCCTTTACCTGTGGTGCTACATTTCTCTTAGAAGGTCTTGCTACTGGTGTTAAAGGCATGGCTGGGCTTGGAAGGACTCGCATTGCACTGCCTTCCCAATTTGCTGCCGCTTTTAGCTTCCATAGGAAATTTGCCATTTGCTTGAGCTCTTCGACGACATCTAATGGTGTCATATTTTTTGGTGATGGGCCATATGTTTTGCTTCCAAATGTTGATGTCTCCAAGTCTCTTATTTACACCCCACTTCTCATCAACCCTGTAAGTACTGCAGGCAGTTACTTCGCAGGCGAGCCTTCTGCCGAATACTTCATTGGAGTAAAATCCATCAACATCAATGGGAAGACCGTATCATTAAACACCACATTGTTAGCCATCAACGAGGAAGGCTATGGAGGAACGAAGATCAGCACCGTTAATCCTTACACGGTCATGGAAACTTCAATCTACAATGCTTTCATTGGAGCATTCATCAAACAGGTGGCGAACATCACCAGGGTCGCATCGGTGGCGCCTTTTGGGGCATGCTTTAGCTCGAAGAACATTGGTAGTACCCGTGTTGGCCCGGCTGTGCCTCCTATCGACCTTGTTTTGCAAAGCAACAGCGTGTACTGGAGAATCTTCGGTGCAAACTCAATGGTGCAGGTCAGTGATGATGTATTGTGCTTGGGGTTTGTAGATGGAGGCTCAGACCCTAGGACGTCAATAGTGATTGGTGGGCATCAATTGGAGGACAATCTTTTACAGTTTGATATAGCTACATCAAGGCTGGGATTCAGCTCTTCGCTCTTGTTCCGCCAAACAACCTGCTCCAACTTCAACTTTACATCTGTTGCTTAGAGAGTCTTCTTTACTGATACCATACTAGTACTAATATGATCTGCACTGCTCATGTATTTCACCGGATGAATAAATTGGCCATGACTCATTACTTGTGATGGCCCTCACCTACTTTTGTTGTAAAATGTTGTGCAATTTTTTTTATTTTTTTTCCATTTAATTATAAAAGACTGGGTGCCATGTATTGAAGCACACATGGGGAATATGTTGCTTTTTTTTTTTTTTTGGGGGGGGGGGGGGGGGGGGGTGGTTGAAAAGGCACGTGCTGGTTTGATGCTTTGCTGCTTTAAAGAATTTGCAAAGACTTGAATGAAAGTCGGTGAAGCAATTAAATCATTAGATCTTCACTGAACAACAAAGATGGTAAATACAAGGAGGTGTATCTACTCAGCTTTGATTGGATAATGGAAGAGAACATTGAAATTGTCATGCTGCTTCTATTATAATAAAAAAAGGTTTCCCCATTTTGAACTATCTTGTTGAGGTTCTAATGATAAAAGGGGAAAGGGCGGTCCATGTTCCATCTTATCCAATTGGGAAATCAAAGTTCTGTTATTATTATTTGTCCCATTATCTTATCTATCAATATGTATACATATATATGTATATGATTTATGTACCATTTTTCCCATTATTACTAAGAGCTAGCATAGCTGGTGGGAATCTTGTTGACTTCTTGCAACTTGCCCCTCTTCTAATGAATTCATGGGCACACTCAACCGAGGAGGTTGGGGCCATTACGAAATGGGTCCAAAATGACTCACCTCACAAGTAGTCCTCAGAGTCTTGGCTAGTCTTCACGGGGTCCAATATTGAAGACGGTCATCCATGGCGGCCAAACAGTTATATATATAAGCACATTCCCTTTATCTACTTCTCCACACCCTCCTATTAAACAGTATCAAAATTCCAATTCATGGCTTCCTCAATTCATTTCCTCTTATCCTATTTCCTCTTCCTCATTTCCCCTCCATAGCCCAAACATCTTTCCGGCCCAAATCGCTCATTCTTCCAGTCTACAACGACCCTTCAACTCTTCAATACCTTACCCACATCAACCAAAGGACTCCTCTAGTTCCTGTATTCTTGAATCTTGTATTTTGGAGGATGAATGAGTGGCCATGAGTGTTTTGGTGATAGCCTCACTGACATTTCAAATGCCTGAGCAGATTGTAAGCACCCATGGATATATGCTGCTTTGCTGCTACAAGGCAAGATATTATATGTCGCCATATTGTAAGAATGCGCAGAGAATTTGAATGAGGTTTGGTGAAACCTGAATCCTCAATGGGCTCCTAGCAACAAAAAGAAAAAAAAGAAAAAAAAAAACAGAGGAATCCTCAGTGGGCAACAAAAATTGAGACATATCTGGGCCAGCCAGAATTAGTGACACTGCTGGCACAATGACTAGCCCAAGCAGGGCCTTATTAAGATTTAACTTTAATAGAATTGGTAACCACTTTTGTTTTCACCTCACCTTGAGAGGGGTTCAATCAATATAGAATAGGCTTTACACTTTTAAATTGTATTCTCAAGATTATTATTATTTTAATAAATCAATGAATTTCTTACTATAATTTATTATTTGTATACAAATTTATGTATTTTCCAAAGAATTTGGAGCAGCCTCAAGATTGTAATGCTAGTGTGGAGTTATTTATTTTAAATCATTTTCCCAAATTCAACATCCCATTTAGAGCGGCATATTGGTATTAGATTTAATTTTTATTCACAATTCAAGTTCAAATTTATGAACCATTATGTTCCCACATCATTTTGATGTTGAATTTCAAAAAATAATTTATCATAAGTAGTAGTTTCCAATATTATAATTTTGTTATGTGCACCTAAATGTGAAACAAAAAATATTGGATGACCCCCAATTGATCATCCCGTGCAGAGATCGAAAGCTAGTATCTCTGCACAGGATGTTGGGATGGCTTCACCCAGCATTGCTCAATGTCGAATACACATGTCTGGGCCAAGCTTGAATTCTTGCGCTCTGACCGGGCCGTGATTTTTTAGTAATTTTCTAGTGATTTTTTAGTGATTTCATCCAACCCTAGGACGTCGATAGTGATCGGAGGACATCAATTGGAGGACAATCTTCTACAGTTTGATCTAGCTGCATCAAGGCTAGGATTCAGCTCTTCTCTCTTGTTCCTCCAAACAACTTGCTCCAACTTCAACTTCACATCTAATGCCTAGAGGGTTTTCTTCACTGATGCCACCCCAATAATAATATATTTCACGTATTTTACATGGATGAGTTAGATGCCATGAGTGTTTTTCATAGCCTCACCCACAGTTTACTAGCTTAAGTATCTATATTCTGTTGTAAAATGTTGTTGATTTCATAATCATAAAAGACTTGGTAGACTCTAAGCACACATTGGCATATTTTGATGCTTCCAGGCAGGATATTATATGCATGTCCCCATCTTTTAAAATGCGCAAAGAATTTGAATGGGTGTTGGTGAAGCAATTACTTCAATAAATTAATCACTAGGCAACAAAAATATCATAAAAGGGTGGTTTATCTGGTCAGCTAGCTTTGACTAGATGATGGAAGATAAGGTCATATTGTCATGCTGCTTGCTGTCATCATTATTCAAATTTTTTTGGATTGTACCTAGCTTGGACTAGATGATGGAAGATAAGGTAATTAGTCTTCCACCGTGTTTGGATGGAGAGAAGTGGAGATAGGATGGACTTGGGAATTTTTGCTTGGTGAGGTGAACTAAAACTATATCTACAGACACCAAAAATCCTAAAATTCTCAATACATCACTAAAATTTTAGCCAAGTCCAAATTGACCATCTCAATAAACACCAAAAATGAAAAATCCTACTCGAGGGCTTTTAAGTAAAGAAGTTTTTCATGGAAAAGAAATACGAACTTTGATACCAATTGATAAACTGATAAGTGGGTACTGGGAAGTGGTAATCCTTTCCATAATTACTACTTCACTAGCTACTAGCCAGGAGTATAGATGGGGAAGATCTTCTGGACCTAAAATGATCCTCTTGAATTAAATCCATGCCTCCACTAGACCATTACCAATGGGTCCCCAAATGACTCAGCTGCCAGTCTTGTTCAGGGCCAATTGAAGACAGTCGTCCATGGCGGCCACCAGCACTATGTAAACACCCCATAAATATGTTTCCATGTGCACTCTTAATTTCTCCCAACACCATTTCCCTTTTCTCCACTGTATCTCACTTCAATTAATCCCTTCCATGGCTTCTTCTCTTCAGTTAATTTCTCTTTCTTTTCTCATTTTCATATCTCTCTCTCAATCACAGCCATCTTCTCGACCCAAATCACTGATTCTCCCAGTTTCAAAAGACCTCTCCACCATCCAATACATTACCCACATAAGCCTAGGGACTCCTCTTATGCCAAAAAGTCTTGTTGTCGACCTCGGTGGCCGGTACTTATGGATAGACTGCGAAACTGAATACAAATCATCCACATACAAGCCAGGCCGTTGCGGGTCAACCCCATGCTCTGTAGCCAAGGCCAATGGCTGTGGCCAATGCTCGTCTTCACCTAGGCCAGGTTGCACGAACAAAACTTGTGCTCTCTTTCCCGAAAACACCATCACCAAAATTGTCGAGCTCGAAGAGGTTGCCTTGGATAATATTTTGGTCCAATCCACAGACGGTTCGAAATCCAGGCCACTTGCCAAAATTCCCAGCTTTATCTTCTCCTGTGCCAAAACTTCCTTATTGAAAGGCCTTGCTAGTGGTGTTAAAGGAATGGCGGGCCTAGGAAGGACTCGAATTGGGCTGCCAACGCAACTCTCATCGGCATTCGGTGGACATTTGCCTCGAAAATTCGCCCTCTGCTTGCCATCCACTTCAAAATCCAATGGTCTCATATTATTCGGCGATTCTCCTTACGTATTCTACCCATTTTACAACGAAACGAAGCGCATTGATGAATCAGAACGATTCACTTACACACGGCTCTACGTTAATTCTGTGAGCACAGCAGGAGCTTATGTGCAAGGAGAGCCCTCGGCCGAGTACTTCATTGGCGTAAAGTCTATAACAGTAGACAAAAAACCCATTCCAATAAACTCTTCCTTGCTGTCTTTCAACAAGAAGGGTTTCGGCGGGACGAAAATCAGTACTGTGAATCCCTATACTGTTCTTCACAGTTCTATATACAAGGCTCTAACTGGGACTTTTATCAAACAGCTTGCAGCCATGAGAATTCCAACAGTGGCGCCTGTGGCACCTTTCACAGCCTGCTTTAGCACAAAAAATTATTTCCCTTACACCCCACTTGGGCCGGGTGTGCCCGACATAGCATTCGTGTTCGAGAACAAAGACGTTGAGTGGGTACTCTATGGAGCTAATTCAATGGTGGAAATAAACCGTAATGTGGTGTGTTTAGGGTTTGTGGATGGAGGCTTGAATCCTAGAACATCGATTGTGATAGGGGCGCATCAACTTGAGGACAATCTTCTTGAATTTGATCTAGCTGCTTCAAAGCTAGCATTTACCTCTACACTTCTCTTTGATGCAGTTGGGTGTACCAACTTTATAAACTGAGGCTAAGAGTCTGATATAGAATTATATTAATATTGTTAGGTTATCAATTGTTTTTATTTTTGCTAATGGAGGATTATGTTGACCTCTGGTTCAACTAATCCTTCAACAGGTGTAGGGCTATCACCACCTTCGTTTTAGTTAACGCTAAGAATAAACCAAATTGGGTAAAATAGATAAATGTGTTTCTATGTCATTTTACTACTCGAAACCATTAGTCGTTCTCTTGAGATTATTTGATCTATTGTTGATTATTATTTATTTCTACAATCATTAATAATTAAGATCTTATTTTCTCAAGATGTAATAGAGGGATACATTATTTGTTTATAGGGGAAAAAAAAAAGAAGAAGAAGAAAGAAACCCCAAATTGCAACTTGGCTTATTACCACAAGATTGGATCTACATTGAAATAACAACTAAGGTCAAACCCCTATTGTAAAATTGAAGTTACCACATGTTGTCCTAACAAAGAACAAGGAAGAACTAAACCCCAACCTTGACTCAGCCAGATCAAACAGCAAGAAGTTATTCTCCATTTGGAATGAACCGATCACGACCGCTTGTTCAGCCCTCTTCCCACCATCAACGAATGCCAAGCATGCCACGTCATTGCTGACTATTTTCATGGAATTTGATCCAAATATTGTCCAGTTCTTCCCATTGGCCAACTCCAGATCAATCTGTGGAACCCCCAAACCCACACGGCTAAACCCAATTGCACTAGGTATTTAGGCAAAAATCAAATGGCTTGATCACTTTCTTGGCTAGAGGAATACCCCTAGTAGCTTTCTTGAATTCCTTAAGAAAGGATTTGTATATATCGCTTCTAAATGTTGTGTAAGGGACTACTGTGCTGAGCATTACGCCCCCATGGACTAATGAGTCAAACTCAAACGTGTTTGTCGAAAAATGAATCGCCTGCCCATTAACCGATAAGGTCTTGACGCCAATGAAATATGCCGGTGATTTGGGATGCTTTAGCAATGGAGTGTAAGAGAGAATGCTCATTGCATCAAGCTCCGTCGGTGGAAGAAGATAGTAAGGCCCATCTCCAAAGAAAATCACCCCTCGAGCCTTTCGTGTGCTAGGTAGACAAATTGCAAACTCTCGAGCTATGAATCCAATATATGGAGGAGTAAATTGTATCGAAAGGGCTAGTGGAGACCATGAAAGGCCGGCCATACCAATGACTCCAACAGGGAGAGACTGCAAAAGGTTTTTAGGAGCACATGAAACGTACAAGTGATTGAAGTTGATACCAACTGTTGGGTTTCGCCCATTCGTCCAAGATATGATGAGATCGTTGTAAGTCAGCTGAGCCAATGCGCAAGAAGTGGTGATTGGGTTTACCGGCGTGACAATGCAGCTGTTGCACTGGTTTTTGGCAGTGTTGTTGAATGGAGGACACAAGGGTGAAATGTAAGACTGGGCTTGGGTGCATTCGGTGGATGAGCAAGCAACGGGAGGGTGTCGCAGCTCGCAGTGATACCATAAGAATGGGGCATTGAGATCGATGACATAGTGTTCATGGAAGTTGAGTGTGATGCTATAGAGGGAAGTGTTGGAGTGTTTGATGATGGGTGCAACAAGGGTTTTGTATGGTTGAGCTGAAACCTGTAAGGAAATGGAGAGTAACAGGAGGAATAGTTGAAGATGCATTCCTATGTGGGCCATTTTGTCCTAGTTTCCAAGGGATGAGATTGGGATTGAGCTTATGGGCTCTTTGTATATAAGGATAAATACATTGACCTTGACTATGTCAAGATGATTGGGAGTGTGCAAGTTGTAGCTTTACTGTGGGCAAATCAAGACTCTACAATTTGTGTAAAGTTCACACTTCTACTATCTCGAAAAAAACCTAGTGGATCACGTGCTTTCTTTACACGGATTTATTGTTCGTAACTAAGAATGATTACTAATGGAAGTCCTAAACTGGATGGCGTGGTGCAAAATCGTGCATGAATACGTGCCACACCTTGTTCCACACCATTTGATCGGTACTATCCAATGCGAGAGAGGGGATTGCATGGTAGCAATGATCAACTGTCATGTAAACATTTGTCTAGAAATATAAAGTAACTTTTTAGTCTTCTTCTTAAGAGACTAGAATCCAAGTTCAACCCATTGATTTTAGGTATGTGCCACGGAGGTTTTCGATAACAGATTTAGATAATTAAAGGAATTTCACTAACCTTAAATTAGAACCATGCATCCTGGTTTTGGGTCATTCCTATGTACCATTGTTTTTTATGGGGCATCATCTTTCAATTTGATACAATTTGGATTGAAGTTAATAATTTCGGCACTAGGCAATTGATTTTCATTGGGCTACATTTCAATTAATTTACAATTCAAAGTGAACATTTTTCCTTTATGGTTCTTTTGGTTAGGACATTTACAATTCAATTCATCCTGGTTATGATCATAAATTCACTGACGAACGTTAATAGAAAATATGTAATATGGCGAAACCATTTTTTTTTTTGCTTTTATGGTTCTTTTGGTTAAGGACAAACACAGTGAACACGAGCACGCAGGTACCCCAGTTGACTGAGGCATCCTTGAGGGCGCAGTAGACTTGCCATAAAAATAAATAAAAAGAAGGTGAAGAACTTGCCATAAAAAAATTAAAAAAAGAGAGTAAAAACATAGACTACTTACCCAAAAAAGTAGGGAACTAGATGGCACAGAGAAAATAAAACAAGAAACTATTAGATAAAATGGTAGGGGTTACTAGTAAGGAATACACAACACTTAAACATAAGTAATTGTCTTCTCCCATAGTCATCCACCAAACACAAGTACTTAAAATAAATGACTAACATCCTGCTCCAAAAAGACAAAAGTAGTGTGTTAAGAGTCACCATCGACTCTCCAAAACTCGTCAAAATCTTTTCTTCTCTAGATTCTTTCACATCCTTATTCTACTCCTCTCATCTCCATATTCTTTTTTCTTGAAAACCCCAACATTGTTTTCCTTCTTCTTTCTCTCTCCTTTATCTTTTATTCTCTTTCTAGATATTTCTTCTCTCACCACCATTCTAGATTTTTCCAGCAAATGCAAGTTAGCGAACTTTTCTTATAAAAGGGGGTGAGGTCCCCATTGTGTGCAAATTCTATGGAGTCACCAAAGTGAGGTTTGTGTAATTTGTGGTAAGATAGAGTTAACTAGTGAGTGAGTGAGTGATTGAATGAGTGAGTGACATACTTGGTGTATACATGAGTGTATGGTAATGTATAAAAAAATGAAGTAAGGTGTGTCACAAAGTGGGGAGTGCACATGAGTGGAGTGTCCTAATGTGATAGTAGCGTACTAAAGATTAATGTGTGTGTCTTAAATAAATATTGTAATTTGTATTATTACTAATAGTGTATGAAAAACATAAGGTAGAAAATATCATTATCCAGCCAAAAACCATAACTCTGCAACCATAAGAGAACTATGAGGGTGTGTTTAGCAAAAAAAATAATTTAAATAAAAATAAGAAAAGAAAAAGAGAGAAGAAGTATGAGGGTAAAACCATTAGCAACATTTACTTCAAGAGACTTGTGAAACCAATAACCATGAATGTAACAACGTAACCAAAAGTTACCCTAATTTTGATGTTTAGGCGAGTGTTCTGGTGCAGGAGTTACTTCATTAGTGGGCACTGTCTCTTCTTCTTCTGCTATCTAGTTCTTGAATAGCAAAAGCACAAGACATACCAAAATTACTACCTAAGTCTAGTAGTCAAATTTGTGCGGAGCATAAGTCGAGGACATGACAACTCCGATGAAGAGGTTGAAAAACCTTAAATCAGTTGCAAGATGAAAGAAGTAAAGCAGTGCAAAAGATGCAACTACCATGCTCAAATGGATACCAACAAAAACATCATTTTTCTCTTGAAGCAAATGAGCAACAAGAAAAAGAGCCAAGGTAATAGCATAACCCAACGTCTTCTAGTGATATCGGGGTTTCCAACGCATTAGACTGGTTTTTTTATTTGTGGGGAGTGCATGTAAGTGGAATGTCCTAATGTGATAGTAGCATACTAAAGATTAGTGTGTGAATGTCCTAAATAAATATTGTAATTTATGTTATTATTAAGAAAAGTTATATTTTATTTGTGGGTTCCGTTGCGTTCTACTCAACGTAGTATACGAAAAACAGTAAGATAGAAAACATCATTGTCCAGCCAAAAACGATAAGCCTATAATCATGAGAGAACTATGAGGGTGTATTTGGCAAAAAAAATAATTTAAATAAAAAAATAAAAATAAGAAGTTGTAATTTGTGTTATTATTAAGAAAAGTTGTATTTTATTTGTGGGTTCCGTTGCATTCTACTCAACGTAGTGCACAAAAAACATAAAATAGAAAACATCATTGTTCAGCCAAAAACCATAAGCCTACAATCATGAGAGAACTATGAAGGTGTGTTTACCATAAAAAATAATTTAAATAATAAATAATAAATAAATAAATAAAAAAGAGAGAGAATAAGTATGAGGGTAAAACCACTAGCAGCATTCACTTCAAAAGACTTGTAAAACCAATAACCTTGAACATAACAAAATGAAAAGAAAAAAAAGACCATTAGTAGCATTCACTTCAAGATACTTGTGAAACTAGTAACCATGAATGTAACAAAATGAAACCTTACTACTACACAACCAAGATCATCAAATAAAAAAGTAACCAAAAGTTACCTTAATTTTGATGTTTGGGTAAGTGTTCCAGTGCAGGAGTTATTTCAATAGTAGGGTCTCTTCTTCTTCTTCTATCTACTTCTGGAATAGCAAAAGTACAAGACATATCAGAAATACTACCCAAGTTTGGTAGTCGAATCTGTGTAGAGTATAAATCGAGGACATGGCAACTCCAATAAAGAGGTTGAAAAACCCAAATCAGTTACAAGATAAAGGAACTAAACCAGTGCAAGAGATGAAACTACCATACTCAAATGGATTCCAACAAAAACATCATTTTCTCTTGAAGCAAATGAGTAACAAAAGAAAGAGACGAGGTAACTGCATAACCTAATCAGGCCCGGTTTTGGACCCAGGTGAGCAAGGCGGCCGCCTGGGGCCCCCTATTTTGGGCTAAAAAAAGGGGCCCCCCCAATGCCTATTCCTTTACTAGTTATAAAAACCCAAAAATCAGCCCAAAGATAAGCTTCTCAACCCTCTAATTTGACACTTGGACCATTTCTCTTATTTAAGCAAAAGCCCATTCTTCCAAGCCCAATTATAACCCAAAAGCATAAAAACCAAAAAAATTTATATTTTACTGTTTTCACGGGAATCAATGAAAACTTTTTCAATTTTCATCAATATCTCAGATCTGAGATCTGAGGCTCCCCAACTCCCAAGGACCCCCAACGTCTCTTAGTCTCTATCCCCATCTTCTCCCCTGCGTCCTTAGCCTCCCATTTGCAAAGACACAACGTCTCTTAGACTCCCATTTGCAAACAGCACACTTGCAGTCACCAAAAAACCGAGTCACCAACGTCTCTCTCTCTGGTCTTTGTCTCTCACAATCTCACGTTCTCTCTGGGTCTCTCCACTCTCTACTCTCTACTAATCTACAGATCTACTCATTCGGTTATTCCTCCATTTCCTCGCATCCTCCATTCGCTGCCCCTAAGACCTCAGCTCCTTGCCATTTCGCCAAATTGCCAGACGCTACTATGCCAGTTGCCTCCTCCGCAGCTCCGCTCGCCGCTCGGCCGCTCCTCGCCACTCGCTTCCTCCACAGCTCCACTCCTAGCCAGTCGCCACTCGCCTGACGCCTCCTCCACTCGCCCTTGGACACAGGACACACCGACACAGAATACTCCTCGATCCCTTTTTGGGTAGGTGTTTATATTATTATTATTTATTTAATTTAATTATTTATTTTTTAGTAGCTTCTTTGAAGATTTGATATTTTAATAAATTGGGTATTTCTTGTTTGGGTTTAATTAATTCATTCTTTCATAAATTTATAGTTTCATAATTTTCATTATATTCTTACAAATTACAAATTTACAATTTTAGTAAATTTTGCTCCTTTGGAATATTGTAGGGGCTAGAGCACTGAGCCAGAGCACAATAGAAAACCAGGATCAGGCCAATCGGCACGACGGCACTTTGGCAATTCGGCACAACCGCCAAATTGATAAGCACTTTTCTTGTTCTACTTTTAATCTTTTATTTATCTTTGTCTAGAATTTGGATTGATTATATAATCATGGCTTCTAGAAAGTATCCATCTAGATGTGAAAAAAGGAAAAAGAGAAAAAATGCTGAAGAATTAACTCAATCTTTGGCAGGATCTATTAATAGGTATTTAATTTATTAGTAGTAAACCAAGAGAAAGTTCTGACAATAAAATTGAAGATTTGGTAAATGAGGAACATGGGGGTGAGAATGAAAATGAACAAAATTTAAATGAACAACATGAAAATGTGATGAATGAAGAACCTAATCATTGTACAATTGGGGATGATAGTGAAGATTTCATAAACATAAATGATCCTGGTACTTGGAAGAAGATTGACCAAAATTTAAGAGATTTACTAGTAGAAAGAGGTCCTATAAGAGTAATTCATGCTATAGATGAATATCCTAAAAATGATGAAGGTAGGCATTTCGATTCTCAACATTATGTTCGAATTTTATCAAATAAGGAGGAGCATGATAGGAGATGGCTAGTATATTCGGATTCTTTGAATAAAGTATTTTGCTTTTGTTGTAAGTTGTTTAATCAATGCTCAACCAAATCTCAACTGATTAATGGAGGGTATAATGATTGGCATAACCTTACTGATAGGCTTAAGACTCATGAAACTTCTGATGCGCACATGAACTTCATGAGTAAATGGATTGACTTGGAAAGGAGATTGAAAAAGAATGAAACAATTGATAAACATGTGTAAGAACAAATCAATAAAGAGAAAGAACACTGGAGACAAGTACTAGTAAGGATACTTGCTGTTGTAAAAACTCTTGCTAAAAATAAGTTAGCATTTCGTGGAGACAGTGAGAAGGTGTATACAGAAAATAATGGAAATTTTTTAAGCCTAATTGAAATGATTGCTGAATTTGATCCAGTAATGCAAGAACACCTTCGACGTATTGAAAAGAAAGAAATTCATTACCATTATCTTAGTCACTATATTCAAAATGAATTGATACAAATATTAGTGAGTGAGATCAAAAGTACAATTGTTAAAAGAATCAAAGAAGCAAAATATTTTTCAGTAATACTTGATTGTACTCCAGATGTAAGTCACGAAGAACAAATGTTTCTTATAATACGTTGTGTTGATGTTTCAGCAAGTCCAATAAAAGTTGAAGAGTTCTTTTTAGAATTTATAAAAGTGGATGATACATCGGGGGAAGGTCTTTTTAGCAAACTTGAAGAAGTATTAAGAAGTCTTAAACTTAATATTAGTGATGTAAGAGGACAAGGATATGACAATGGCTCGAATATGAAAGGAAAAAACAAAGGTGTGCAGAATAGACTACTCGAAATAAATCCTAGAGCATTCTATACCCCATGTGGTAGTCATAGTCTTAACCTTGTACTTTGTGATATGGCCAACTCTTGTCATAAAGCTATAACTTTTTTTGGAGTGGTACAACGTATATATACATTGTTTGCGGCTTCTACAAAGCGGTGGAAAGTTTTCAAAGACAATGTTGGGGGTCTCACAGTTAAGCCGTTGTCACAAACACGGTGGGAAAGTCGAGTTGAAAGTATTAAAGCAATAAGGTACCAAACTCCACAAATAAGAGAAGCTTTAATTCAATTGGCAAATTCTAGAGAAGATTCAAACGCAAAAAGTGAAGCCGATTCTTTAGTAATACATGAAATTGAGAATTTTGAGTTCTTGTTTGGTATGATTATTTGGCATGATTTATTGTCTGCTGTTAATATTGTTAGTAAGGTCTTTCAATCTAAAGATATGCATATCGATGTTGCCTTACAACAATTAAAAGGGCTCATAACCTTCTTTGAAAAGTATGGAGAAACTGGATTTAATCAAGCCAAGACTGAGGCTATGAAAGTTGCAGCTACATTGGGAATTGACCCTGTATTTATTGAAAAACGTAGCATTCGTAGAAAGAAACAGTTTGATGAGAATGTTAGTGAAGAGGTGACATTGTCAGTTGAAGAGTCCTTCAGAATTAATTACTTCTTATATATAGTAGATCAAGCTCTTTCTTCTCTTAAAAGTAGGTTTGAACAATTTGAAGCATATGAACAAAACTTTGGATTTTTGTTTGATTTGAATAAGTTAAATTCTATTGATGATGAAAGTTTGAAAACAAATTGTATAACCCTTGAAGATTCTTTGAAACATGGTGAGCATTTTGATATTGATGGGAGAGATTTATTTTCAGAATTAAAGGTCTTGAAAGAATTTTTACCTATAGATATAAAAAATCCAATATAAGTATTGAATTATTTGAAAGAAATGGATGGTTGTTTCCCAAATGCTTGGATTGCTTATAGAATATTATTGACTATACCAGTTACAGTTGCCTCTGCAGAAAGAAGCTTTTCAAAGTTGAAGTTGATCAAATCTTACCTTCGTTCAACCATGTCACAAGAAAGATTGACCGGATTGGCTATATTATCTATTGAAAAGGATATGGTAGAAAAGCTTGATTATAGTAGCTTAATTAATAATTTTGCATCTAAAAATGCGAGAAGAGTAATGTTTAAATGACACTTTGTTGTAATTGATTAATTTCTTTTGGTATTATAGCTTTAGATTTTATTTGGCATTTGTTTTTTTTTCTTTTTGATGTTGTAAAAGTGGATTTTGCTCAATTATGAAGCAAAAAGTATGTTATATGTATTATTTCTTTATAAGTTTTTGTAATAATCTCTTGTCATTTTAATCTATAAAAGCAAACAAACTTTATGTTGGTACTTGGTAGTAGGATTTTTTTTTTTTTTTTGATATTTAAAACTTTTTTTTTTTAGAATATGTGTAGAAGGAAGAGGGCCCCATTTTAGGAGTTCGCCTAGGGCCCCAACTAACTCAGAACCGGCCCTGAACCTAATGTCTTCTAGTGATATCGGGGTTTCCAATGCATTAGGCTAGTTCTTCTCAAATAATATGTTGGTAAAAAGAGAAGACACAAACCAGTAAACCACGCCAATATCAATCTTCCAGCAGTAGTAGCATAATGTTCATTTACATGGTACTTGTAGTAGTCAGTGCCAAACACCAACATACACTCGGTTAAAACACTCAAAAAATAAAGGATGGCCCAGAAAACAGCGCCAAGCTCGGAGACCAAGAATTTTTTAAAAGCTTTCATGACACCTTCCAAAAACTCTTGGAACATCTTCAGCACCCAAAAGCTTTAACTTTTCTCACTTCTCTCTCTCTCTCTTTTTTTTTAAAAAAAAAATTTAAATTTTAAAATTTAAATTTTTTTTTTTTTTATGGTTTGCACCAAAGTGAATGTGAGAGTTAACGACCAAACTCTTTTATTTATAGTGATGGGAAAGTCCTAGGTTTACCAACACAAACTACTTGAAACTAAAGCAAGTGGTCACTCACAGTTCGATCAATGTTGAGCCTCACTCCTAATAACGACATTCTTCCTAATATAATCTTTTAATTTGAACTTATACGAAGTAATTTAATTAATTAGTAGCCAAAAGTGGCAAGATGCCCTAAGATTTTGAAATTTATCATCTTAAATAATGATCAGGTGTAGACCATTCGGATGGGATGGCACGGCCGAGAACTATGTGTGGAAAGTACATGTGTGCGCATGAAGGTCACACACGGTTCCAACCGTGTGATTTATCCCAGACGGACCGCACTAGATCGGCTCCCTTATTATCTTTATCTATCTATACACTAGACACTATCTATAAAAACTTTTAGTTAACCAAAATATCCTTGTTGAAAAGTTTAATGACACTACTATGTTGAAAAATATAATTACACTACTACCTTTTTGTAACTTCAAAAATAATAAATTATAGAAAAGATAATTGTTAATTATAATCAATACATCCCACAATTAATAACAATATTTAACACATACGTTAATAGATCTACCCATCATATATTAGAGAATCAAATGTAAAATAAAATAAAATAAAATAAAAATGCTGGTTCCTATGTATTTCATTACCCTTCCACCTTATGGATAGGAATTAAGTAAAAAATATGACTTGTAATGAATCGACACACTTAGATCAAACTTACCGAAAAGTTTAGTTACACTTTTTGTTGAAAAATAACATTAATCTTTTATCAACATGTATGTATTAATCTTTTATCAACATCTATGTATAAGTAACTTTTAAACTCATTCTTAAATCAACATGTGTGTATTAATCTTCGATCCCAGTGGCTTTAGGCATGGGCCATGGGTGTTTCTGGTAATAGATTTGGATGATTAAAGGTCTTTCACTAAGGGCCGGTTTGGTTGTATATATCGAAATTAAATAACTCAAGAAATTTTATATAGTATTGAAAGCACACTCCATCATCTTGAATTAAAAAATTCAAGAAAATGATGGTTATCATCACAAATAAAAGTGGCAATTCAAACTAGTTGCATTAAATGAATTCCTTAAAATTGATTCTATAATATTAACTATAATGATTGTCAATAAGCTATATCTACTGCATATAGCACTCAATAACGGGTCCAAGGACATACCTTAAGCGGAAGAGACCCGAGGATGTTTGTCGGTTGTTGTTACAAGCTCCACGTAGTCACTGCACTAATGGCTGCTCCTCCACTGCGAGTCTGACCTCCGTGTATGCTCCTCAATGTCGTGATAGCCGTAGGGATCGCTACTAGAGTCCTCTCACGCAATCCACACTACCAAATCCACTAGGCCAATGGTGATCCTAGAGAGAGAAAACTAGAGAGAGAACTAATGGAGGCTGCTGTGTTCTGTGTTGTGGTGTGTCTCAATCACTTAAGAGAGACATACATTATATATGTGCCCCTATTCCACAGTCCAAACCCTAGCAAGAGTTGGTTTCCAAGTGCAATTAGGAAACCTCATGGAATAGGGGACTTAACCACTAGGTCCAGCACCCACACAGTGGGCGGACCATGG
The DNA here is from genome assembly GCA_039720395.1 of Liquidambar formosana. Lineage (NCBI taxonomy): Eukaryota > Viridiplantae > Streptophyta > Magnoliopsida > Saxifragales > Altingiaceae > Liquidambar > Liquidambar formosana. The sequence continues at coordinate 7,321,150 of CM077822.1, forward strand.
GTTTGGGTCACAACCCAATGACCCATATTTTTAACAATGATAATTCTAATATTTTAAAATATTATAATTCAAGGTGATAGATTTATGCCTTCAATCCAATGTAAAATTTCTTGAATTGTTTAATTTTGAATTGAACAACCAAACAAGCTCTAAGTTTAATTTTGAATATCATGCATACTGGTTTTGAGTTATTCCTGTAAACCATTGCTTTTGAGGAGGCATCGTCCTTCATTAGGAAATTGATTGCATTGAGATAAAAATCAAGCAAATAATTCAAAGTGAATCTCTGCCCTTTTATTTTTTATATTTTTTTGTGTGTGTGAGTGAATGATGTATTTGAACAATCATTGGCATTAGACAAGAACAACTCTGTTCTTGTTCTCTTATTTTATTTTTGTTTTTTTCCCATTGTCAAGAAATTGTTCGATCTTCAATTCTCACCTCTTATTTCTAAATTAAAAAGGGATTAAAATTCTTACAAATTACTTTTTCTTTATAAACAAGTAGATTAGCTTTTGGGTGATGAAGAATGAATTTCAAATTTTAACATAAAAAAATATTTACATTAAAAAAAAAAAAAGTTTTTTTGGCTATAACCCCATAATATAACATTTCATTTACAATTGAACCACAAACAAAAACGTTTATCTCATAACCCATTTTGATCCCAAACGAGCAAAATTAACCTTATTTTAAGTTTTAAAATATTTACAACCGTGCCACTCAAAATACGTCTTCCCTATTTCGTGTCATAAAATATGGGATTACTATCCCAAAAATATTATAGTATGCTAATTTTAAACAATTTCTAAAACAACATATCAAACAAAATTTAAAATATAAGAACCAAGAAAGAATGAAAAAAACAGTAAGAATGTACTATTTTGTACTATTTAAAGAAAAAATAGCAAACAGTAACAATATATTATATTATTCTAAGTTTAAAATAAAAGAACTTCAAGTAAACAGTAATTGTGTACTATATTATATTAAATTTAAAATAAAAGAACAAAAAAATAAAGAATAAGAGTATACTATTTTTATGCTGCTTAAAAAAAAAAACTAATTGATCTTTCTCAAGCAATCAATAACGGTATATTAGTCAAATGTGTTTTCAAACAAATTTCATTTTCAAAACAATTTCCTACACAACCGATTAAACAAAATCGATTGAAACAAAATTGAAATAGTATACGGCACGATTAAAACAAAACAAATTGAACAATACAATCCATGGACAAACTCTTCAAAAGCTTACATTGATTGATAATGACTCACCCCAAGCTTGAAGATAAAAGAAAATAACACTTGATTGTATATGACGAATCAAGAAGGTTGAAGATGATGGAGAACCAATCTTCCATTGATAGAGAAACAAAATTTTTTTTTTCTTTTTTCCCAGTGGAGAAGCACGCTTCATAATGGTGAAAGTGTTGCTCACAAGAATTTCAAAAATTCAAACTCCTATCAAATCTAGATATATAGGAATTCGAAATCTCATCAAATTTGTTAAGTCACGAACCCATAATAGGAAATGCCCCCAAAATAGTAAAAAATAATAATTCATTCAAAAAGGTAAAAAAAATCAGTTCAAAAAGGTATGGTATAAATAAATAAGACTAATGTGGAAATTTTTAAAAAGGGATTTCCTTATGGACTAATAAAAATACTAATATATGGGGTTAAGGAGTTGAAAATTCTTATGATGGGGTTATTATTAAAACTTGTCTCCTATTAGGGGTAATTGCTAATTTTTTCAAAAAAAAAAAAAAAGAAAGAAAAAGGTTATGTATTGAAATTTGGGAGAGTTCAAGGTCAACACCATATCCATAAAGTTTTTTTTTTTTTTTTTTTTCTTAGAGTGTTATACCATCGGCGAGTTTTCTATATAATTAAAACCTTCGATTTTATAGATTGAACAAGACAAGTTACCAAGTTTTGTTTGCTTATGTAATGAAATTTGTGACCAAAATCCCCCCGAAAAAGTCACATTGGCAAGAAAAAAATAATTAAAAATACATGATGCACAACTGCACATGACTTTCAATTTTTTTTTTCTTAATTTATATCAAATAAAATAGAAAGATATAGAAATACAAAATGTTTGGGAAAAAATTTGTTTTAACCTCTTAAAAGGAACAGTTGAGAAGCACGTACAAGTCAGTAAGTCACTCTTTCCCACTTTCAAGTGCCACACAAGAATTGTGTTGAAGCCCCTCCCACCTCAATTGCCTCCAACACTTCCAATTCTTCAAAGAAGCAAAACTGTGTGACTTACAAAACAACTCAACCATATTTAAAACCATCCCTTTTTTTGGATCAATGACTCCCCCAGGACATGCAAGAAACTAGTCTAACTTTTCTAGTACTACATGTTCTTTGTACCTCTTTTTTAGCCCTCTTGGGTGAACATTAAAGAGTCAATTGTATATACACTTAGTTTTACTTATTAAACTTAATCTTCCTTTCGCAAAGAGCGTGAGAATTTAGAATCATGAAACAACTGTTCGAAGAACCACATTCTCCTGATGTTGCAATCGCATCAACCAGCCGGCAATCCAGAGATGATCAAGAGATGGGCTCTCATTCAATGTCAAAACCGAAAGATATGTTGATCGAGAACTCAAATTTTTTTCGTTTTCCTCGTGGAATGGATCTAAATCCTGCTCGCAGGGTAAGAGAAGTTTGATCCCTCACAGTCTGCGATGAGCTTAGATCGCTTAAATTAAGTATAGCATAGAATTTACTCTTAATTAAGAATCCTCCTTCATTGAAATTGCTTCCAGACACAACCTTTAAACCCTTTCATTTCCAAAGTGTTTTGATGAAATATTAGCCATTAAATGTGCAGGTTTTAGCAGAGATGGTGGGAACATTCATTTTGATGTTTTGTGTATGTGGGATTATAGCAATCACACAGATAATGAGAGGTGAAGTGGGTCTATTGGAGTATGCAGCCATTGCTGGTCTAACGATTAAGTGTCGTGATTTTTTCTGTTGGGACCATCTCTGGTGCACATGTGAACCCTGCTGTCACAATAGCCTTCGCAGCTTTGGGCCTATTTCCATGGTCTAAGGTACTCAAAACAATTCCAATTCCAGCAATTACAGTCTATATATATGAAGGTTGTTACCAATTCTAATGCTGTTCTGAATTGTATATACGGTTCCCCTTTACATATTGGCACAAACGACAGGGTTCCACATTGGCGACGTATGTGGGAAAGAGTGTCTATGGCATAAAACCAGATCTTATGACCACACGGCCGCTCCAAAGCTGCACCGCAGCCTTCTGGGTGGAGCTCATTGCAACTTTCATCATCGTGTTCTTATGCAAATCATTTTTCATCATTGTTTTTTTATGGGGCATCATTTTTCAATTTGATACAATTTGGATCGAAGTGAATAATTTCAGGCACTAGGCAATTGATTTGCATTGAGCTACATTTCAATTAATTTACAATTCAAAAGTGAACATTTTTCCCTTTTTTATTTTTTGCCAATGGGGTGTCTGAAGTACTTTCGGTTCAACCAATCCTCAAACATAAGCAAGGCCAACTGACATAGTGTTCATGGAAGTTGAATGATTTCAACCTCCATTGTTAACATTATTTTAGCTCTCTTTCAAGGTGATCTTGAATGCAAGCTGTGGTTTATATAAAGCACACATAAAGGCAAGGTTGTGTACTGTTTTTCAACCCCAAATTTTTGCATTTTTTTTGGGTAGAAGACCCGGATTCACGACAGACTTCTTTGGCTGAAAGGAGCTTTGTTTTTCGGCTTCAATAAGTTCCAGACCATAAGAAAGAACAAAAAAATTCCAAGGGCATTTGGGACTTCCAATCTCTCAAACAATGTAGTCTTTAGCCACAATAATATCAATGCAGTAACAAATATTTGAGGAGTAGAATTAGGGAGTCGAGTTTTGCATCAAAAGCCTAGAAATAAAAATAATAATAACACACAAATAAATCAAGAAAGAAGAAAGTATGTACTTCACTTAAACTCCCAAGTTCACCAATTTAGGCCACCTGCAGAGGCAAACAAAGGTGTCAACAGCTTTTGAGATCTAAAATGGCCTATAGAGCTATGGTTTATAGGTTCTAAAATGTCCTATCTGAGCTATGGTTATTGATTTAGCCAAAGAAAAGGAAAATTCAACAGACGAAACTCAAAAGGACTAATGCATTAATTGAAAAGTAGACAAGTATCTCCCAGTAATACAATACAAATGACAAAATCTAACAGGGGCAACTTCTCCAACAACTTATGTGGAGGTGGGACGTCAGGGGCAACAGGGACTGAGTAGGAGCAATACCTATACAAAATAATACCACTACATAGCATTGCAACCGCGTTGGATGTTGCAAACGTAATGTTGCTAGCCTCATAAACCAAAATCTGCATTAGCGCTCCCAATAATGCATCCTGAAAACCAAGGTCTGAAATAGGCCGGAAGAGGTGCCATATGACATGAAGCAGAGCCGTGTATGACACCAAGGTCAAGATGCAGTAGTAGCTATGATGAACACCATATCGCACTAGTATAGCTGCACAGACTGTAATGACATCTACTCCACATCTTGCACCGCGTCCGATTGACTGACTAGCCGCCTCATGTCGACCCTTAAAAATGCCAAGCCTAGAAACAGAATTTGAAACATTGAGAGTACCACCAAAAGCTTCCAGTATTGCGGTTCAATCATGGGGAAAGTCTCATCTATGAAGGAACCGATTCCAATAGCACCACCACATTGGAACACAATACCCAAGGCAAGCCACAAGATGCCTGTCAATTCTGAAAGAAGAAAAAACCATGGGTTAGATTTCAAAGCCATCGAATTTAAGTAATTACTTATAATCTTCAACCAAACAAAAAAAATAATTGAAATTAAATCAAGCTAAGAATTTTATTAAAACCAAAACAGTGTCGCAGTTATTATACGTAGTAGTGTATAATTATTACAATTAATCATCAATTTGAATTTTCTCAAGGTGGGGTTTTCTACACTGTTTCCGGACCCGAAACCAGGTCCACAAGGGTCGTTATGAGAGAGGAAAAAAAAAACTGGAGTTGCACAAGTTCAATCCTTTCACGCGCTTGTGGGATTGACCATGACGCGTAAACCTCCTTCCGAATTAGATGATCTAAAATCTATATCATGGGGAAATTGAAAGAAGCAAAATCCTCGATGACGATGAATCACTCTTACTGCCGGGAACTTGCTGAGAATTGGTCAGAGATCCGACAGTAAGTCGCCATTGACGGCGACTGCAAAAGACTCTCGAGTGTTTGGAATAAAAAACAATCCCCAAAACTCATTAAATTATCCCAAACATAAAGTGTCAATGATGGAATAATCAAACAAATCGACAAACATAGGTTAGGTTTTGTTGAAAATTCTGCGTCATTAAGGAATTATAGAGTACAAAATCTGCGTCCGTAGAATCCATCTAGTATGGGGAGCAAAACCCCTCCGTCAAATCCGACCATAGCTATCAATTTTATGGAGAAACAAGTTTTCATGGAAAGAATCTCTCAATGCCAAAATCAGAAGCATACAAAAAAAACCATGAGTACCTGTATCCATCGCATGAACAAATCCAAAACTCTCGAACATCCTCAGCACCCAAAGGCTTTAGGTTACTCCTCCCTCTCCTCTCTCTTCTAAGGTTCGTTACTCTGCACCAAAGTGAATGTGAGAGTGTCAAAGACCAAACTCTTGTACTACATTGATGGCCTGGGTAAGTCCTAGGTTAACACAAGCTACTTGAAACTAAAGCAAACTATCACTCATCGTTGGATCAACCTTGAGGCTCACTCTAAATAAAGACATTCGTCCTGATATTCTCCGGCAAACCGATAAGTTTTTCGGGGGAAAAATAAAAGGGCCTCTTTCGGTTCACTTTGTGCTTTAATAGTTAGGGCTTTATTTTTACTTGCCTTGTAAACGTTGACGCCAAGGGAAGTACATGGGGATAAAATGACATGCTTGAAAAAGTGAATTTTGATTGCGAAAAGGGAGAGAGGAAAAAAAAAAAAAAAAGCAGCGGGGCCTTGATCACCATATGAAGAAGAACAGTAAGTTACCGACGGCGAGGTTGCCGGCAACAAATATGGTGGAAGGGTTAGAGAAAGAGATAAGAAAATCAATACACAGGAGTGCATTTTTGTCATAAAAGTCTAATAATTAGTGTCACGTGCTAGTCATGTGCACTTTTCTATTAGTTTTATAGCGTTAACTGAACAGCAGGGGGTAATCTGCCAATTTCTAGTCAATATGGGGGGTTTTGGTGGATTTTTTATCAGAGGGAGGTAACCTGCAAAATGGGTAATAATAGGAGAGGGCTTTTTGAATTTCGCCCTTTTTTTTTTTTCTTTTAGTTTTTATAAACAAGTAGATTAGCTTTTGGATGATGAAGAATGAATTTCAAATTTTGACATAAAAAATATTTTTATAAAAAAAAAGGATTATGTACTAAAATTTGGGAGAGTTCAAGGTCAACCCCATATTCATAAAGTTTTTCCTTTTCTTTTCTTTTGTTTTTTTTTTTTTGAAAAAAGTGTTATACCATCAGCGAGTTTCCTATAGAATTAAAACCTTCGATTTTATAGATCAAACAAGACAATTTACCAAGTTTTGCTTGCTTATGTAATGAAATTTGTGTCCATAATTGCCCTGGAAAAATCACATTGGCAAGAAAAATTAAAAAAAAAATACATGATGCACAACTACATATGACTTTCAAAATGTTTTTTTTTTTGGGAAAATTAGTGAAAAATCCACTTTTTAGAACTTATAAAGGTATAAGTTCAAGGCTAAATCTTATGCAGCCATAAGTTCCCTTTTAAATGAAACGGTAGTTTTTTTATGAGAGTCTTAGGTGCATAAAGCCAATTATACCCTTAAGTTGTTATTTTTTGTTTTCAAACTTTAAAATAGCATAACTTTTATTTTATATATCGGTTTTCAATAAAATTTATATTTGAAAAATCTATTCATTAAGACCTTTGAAACAAGATCAATGTTAGATATGAAATTATGTATATAGAGAAAAAAAATAGTTATATTTTATTCAATGTAATTGTTACAAACAGTTACATGTAATTGTTTAACAAAAATTAAAATTAAAATATTTTTAATAGAGTTTAAATTTAAATTATTGTTTTGTGAGTATATTTAATTGTTAATTCTGAATAAAACAATTAATTTTGGTATTAGTAGCAAAAGATTTTGTAGATTTGACAAAAGATAATGTTTTCTAAAACCATTACATGTAGTCGTTTTTAAACAGTTACATGTAATTGTTTCAAAATTCATGACTAAAGAAAAGAAAATTATGAGGAATTGATATGAAACACCCATACTTTCACAAATTACTCACACAATGAAATCTATTCATGTAACTGTTTACAGATTTGTGCAAAAGAAATGGTGAATGTAAAACAATTATATATAACTTTTTATACTATATGCTTATATGTAATTTATGGACTTGCGGCCAAAGTCCCATGAAATAACGTGTTCCAATGTCATTGTTACAACAATTACATGTAACTATTTTAACCAAAAAAAAAGGGATTATTAAAGTTACATGCACTATCTTGGCTAATTCTAAACAAAACACAGTTAGAATCACCTTAGAAATATGTATTTCGATAAGAAATTATTGTAAAATTTGAGATTGTATTACTATTCCCTAGCAAAGCCCCAATACCTATTAATGTTGATTTAAAATTAATTAATTTGAAAACTGTTCATCTTACAAATGAAATAAATTAGTCTTTTCTACAAAAACCCTAAATTATCTAGAGTAAACACAAAGTTGAATAACATGATTTTTGCCCAAAATCAATGATCAAGTGTGATTCATGTAACTCTTTTCCAATGTAACTTTTGTGAATTTTTTCTTTAAAAAAACCCGTCAAAACATGTCTTATTTGAAGTACCATTCCTACAAATTCTAATCTCTTCTAGCTCTAGACCTTTTTTATGCAATTTTTCACAAAAGAAAAACCCAGAGTTGTTATTATATCAGACCCTCAACTTACTGGAGATACTCCATGAAAAAGCAGAAGCAAAAGAGGTGAGTTACGCTTCCTTCCTTGTCGATTGGAGAAGAGAAATAGACAGAACTCATGGGCGATGTACGGCGGTGGCTAGCAACAGGAACAATTCGAGTGTGAGGATTAGAGATCGATGAAGGAGGAGTCACCGAAGCCGAAATGCAAGTGGTGGCTACAGAAGAGACTTGATGGTTGACGAAGTAGGCAGGAGTAGTGGTAGTGAAGCTAGTGTAGAATTTGCAGAAATTGGTGGTGGTTTCACCACTAAAGAAGGTGTCGGAGAAGCAGGAATAGTAGGTTGGCGGTATAGTGAATGGTAGCAGCTTGATTGGAGAAGATGCCAAATGTTTTTTTAATGATACCCACAGATCTTCCATTTGAGCTCCATGAAAGTGGAGAGGAATGAGGTAATGTAAAGGTCCAAGGGTATTTTTGGTCTATTCTATTTTCGGTGGACCTAACACTGTACAAGAATATCTTGTGGATCTATGCCTGTATAAGGTCTAAAATAAGGACTTGAGGCAGAAGTCCCCTTTTTTTTCCCCCCTTAATTTTTATAAAATAAAATAAAAAGATATAGAAATACAAAGGAAGGTTAACCAATTTTAAGAGTGCTAGGGAAAAAAGTTGTTTTAACCTCTTAAAAGGAACAGTTGAGAAGCACGTACAAGTCACTCTTTCTCCCTTTTAAGTGCCACACAAGAATTGTGTTGAAGCCCCTCCCACCTCAATTGCCTCGAACACTTCCAATTCTTCAAAGAAGCAAAACTGTGTGACTTACAAAACAACTCAACCATATTTAAAACCACCCCCTTTTTTGGATCAGTGACTCCCCCATGACATGCAAGAAACAAGTCTAACTTTTCTAGTCCTACATGTTCTTTGTACCTCTTTTTTTGCTCTCTCGGGTGATCATTAAAGAGTCAATTGTACATACACTCAGTTTTACTTATAAAACTTAATCTTCCTTTCGCAAAGAGCGTGAGAATTTAGAATCATGAAACAACTGTTCGAAGAACCACATTCTCCTGATGTTGCAATCGCATCAACCAGCCGGCAATCCAGAGATGATCAAGAGATGGGCTCTCATTCAATGTCAAAACAGACAGATATGTTGATCGAGAACTCAAATTTTTTTCGTTTTCCTCGTGGAATGGATCTAAATCCTGCTCGCAGGGTAAGAAGTTTGATCCCTTACAGTCTGCGATGAGCTTAGATCGCTTAAATTAAGTATAGCATAGAATTTACTCTCAATTAAGAATCCTCCTTCATTGAAATTGCTTCCAGACACAACCTTTAAACCCTTTCATTTCCAAAGTGTTTTGATGAAATATTAGCCATTAAATGTGCAGGTTTTAGCAGAGATGGTGGGAACATTCATTTTGATGTTTTGTGTATGTGGGATTATAGCAATCACACAGATAATGAGAGGTGAAGTGGGTCTCTTGGAGTATGCAGCCACTGCTGGTCTAACGATAAGTGTTGTGATTTTTTCTGTTGGGACCATCTCTGGTGCACATGTGAACCCCTGCTGTCACAATAGCCTTTGCAACTTTTGGCCTATTTCCATGGTCTAAGGTACTCAAAACAATTCCACTTCCAGCAATTGGAGTCTATATATATGAAGGTTATTACCAATTCTAAGGCTGTTCTGAATTGTATATAAGGTTCCACTCTACATATTGGCACAAACGACGGGTTCCATATTGGCGACGTATGTGGGAAAGAGTGTCTATGGCATAAAACCAGATCTTATGACCACACGGCCAGCTTCAAAGCTGCACTGCTGCCTTCTGGGTGGAGCTCATTGCAACTTTCATCATCGTGTTCTTAGGCTGCATCGTTGATGAACGAAGCTCAAGCAGTAAGAAAGTAAAAAAGAAAAAGATTTTTTTTTTTTAAAAAAAGGCTCAGTTTGGATATCCGAAATTGGGAGGGAAAGGAAGGAAAATATTTAAAATTGCTTACAAAAGATTTCTTTCTTTAAGCAATTTTAATCTGTTTCCATTCCTTTCCCTTGTTCTTTCCAACATCCAAACAGAGGCATAGGGAGTGTTAATTTGGAATCAGCTTCATTGCAGGCAGACTTATCAAATGGCCACTAAAATGCTATTCACTGGCCTAGGACAATTTAGTTACACTTTTAGGGAAAATTTCTTCATGTCATCAAAAGGCATACGCCACTTGCTTCAGAAAATTTTTATCAAGCACCCTTTTTTTTTCTTTTTTCCTCTTGATTACATTGGAGGGACTACCCAAACCCTAGATTACCCCACCCTACCCCGGTATCATTAGGCCATAAGGGCCCGTGGTACTTTATGATTGATGTCTTAAAAAACCTAACTAGCCCATAGTATAAAATAAATAAATAAATAAACAAAATGATAATTAACATAGTTATGGGAAATTTCACAGGTTGGCCATTTGTCTGGGTTGATTTTTGGAGTAGCCATTACACTTGCAGTGCTAATCACAGGGTATGCACAAAATCAATACGTGTCTGCTATTGCTTCAAAGTTTTCCTTTTGTTTGTTTATAACCCATTTTCTGTTTTGCATAATACTTTTTTCCCCCCAATTGAAGGCCTGTTTCAGGAGGATCAATGAATCCAGCAAGATCATTAGGGACCTGCAATTGTTTCATGGAGATTCGACGACATATGGATATATATCACCGCCCCAACCATTGGAGCTCTTGCCGGTGCCCTCTTGTTTAGTATTTTACGCCTTCAACACCCACCTTGCAGTCCCACTTCTTCTCCCAATAACAGCCTACTTGGCCACTCCATAGTTTTTTCTGAGAGTTAGTGCAGAAGAAGAATGTATTGGGATGTAAAAATTAATTGCTCGCCCTCTGTATTGAAGGGGCTATATATCCTGTTGCATAAAGAGATCATTTCAGCTTGTTACCTTTAATATTGGGAGCATGCCTTAAGGTACATTAATATGGGTTTAATTAATAATCAACTTATAAGAATAAGAACACAGAATTTGAATTTCTTAGAAACATATTGAATTCTGATAACTAAGGTTTGTTTTCATTTTTGTGGTGTTTGAGCAATGCCACTAATATGAAAATGATCAAGTGCTCAACGTTGCGGATCTACGACGCTGATTTGGATTATTCGCGACAATCACGCGGACCACGAGTGACAAACACGAATAATTGTGTATGTGCTTCGTAATACATTTGTTACTATTACTCAATATTTACTAGAATAGTTTAGTAAACATCTTCATTATCAGATTGGCTTTGGCTCCATTAGTTTCATACCTTTTTTTGCTAAGTCATACAGGATAACACACACAAACACTAGTCTTATACCTGATTTGACTTAGGTTGATGGATCGATAATATTTAAATCCATATATGAATCCTAGTTAGTGTCGGATGTCGGATTCAACAAACCAATCTTATCCGATAGCCAGTCTTGCAAAACATTAAGGGCCTGTTTGGTTGTCCAATTTGAAATTAAATAATTCTTGAAATTTTACATAAGATTGAAGGTATAAATCCATCACCTTGATTTAGAATATTTTAAAATATTGAGTTATCACTATAGTTGATGTCGTATAATCAATTCTAAGGAATTCATGAAATCTCACTATTTTGAATTTCCACTCTTATTTGTGATGATGACTATCATTTTCTTGAATGAGTTAATTTAAGATGATGGATTATGCTTTCCACACTATGTAAAATTTCTTGAATTGTTTAATTTCGAATTGGACAACCAAACAGTCCCAAAGTTTACCCAAAGGAAAAAGAGGGGGGGGGGTGGGGAAGACATGAATTTTAGAGAGAAAAATAGAACCAAATGTGAGAGAGAGAGAGAGAGAGAGAGAGAGAGAGAGAGAGATTCATTTTGATTTGTCAACATAGTGATTATCGAATTTTGACCATTAACGGATTAATAGATCACAATTCCACTGCCATATTGCGTAATCATATTGGATTCGGATCAAAATCCGATTCATTGAGAGCCTCAGTTGTGCAGTTGTGGCCCGTTATGAGGCACATGAATGGCCCAGGATCCAAATTTTGGCAAGGTCCGTCTAAATCTATCCATTAAAGTCCCTATTGGCCGCAACGGCCCATTAAAACTTAGAAAAAGCTCACCACGTAGCCGATCTGGTGGGCTGGTGGTCAAAGGCCAATTGTGCCAAAACATCTGCCCATACAGCTACTAGCCGGCCTGAGGTTGGCTCAAGCCACTGGGAATTGCAATAGCTCTGCAAATACCACCCAATCTTTCAAAGTGGCAATAGTTTTTTTTTTTTTTTTTTGGCCAAACGTAGAGTATTTCAAATCATTAGGTCAGGTCAATCTCTCCTCATGATGCATAAACCACCCGCAAATTAGCTAATAATTCTTTCCTATGAAAAATTAGAATAACCAAAACATTATAGTCATTAGAGCATCTCCAACCATGCTCTCTAAACACACCTTTAGCTAAAATAGCCAGCCAAACAGTGTTAAAATGCATTCCAACGGGCTCGCTAAAAGCCTCGCTACTTTACCTCTGGCTACAGTTGCTCGCCATATCTGGCGAGCCTCTTAACACTCGCTATCCCATTTGGCGCGGGAAGACACTCGACGAAAGGAAGATCTCCTCTGCCTCTCCTCCACCCAGCCTCCCTGTCTGTCTCGCTCTCTTGTGGACGAGCTCGTCGAAAATTAGCCACATTTGCTTGCTGTCATCTTTGAGTTAAAACATTAACAGTTTCAAATCACAAACCCAAAACCCAAAATCACCTTCTTTTTCCTCACCAACTTTAATCTTTCCTTCATCCCTTTGTGGGAACACTTCTTCAATTACAGCCACAATCTCTACAACATCTTCAACCACGCCGATCCCTCTACGAAATTAACCCCTTCCGACACCGTATTCACCAATAGATTCAACGCCGGGAAGACAACGGAGCAGGCATTGCCGTCGCTAATCTCCACCATGCATCGTCTCCTCGCCACCACCCTTCTCGGTGACCCCCTCAAACCCTCAGCAGATTTGGGTCTGTTCTGGCTTCTTCTTCTTCTTATTCCTTTTTTTTTTTTTTTTTTTTTTTTTTTTTTTTTTTTTTTTTTTTTTTTTTTTTCCTCTCTCTCCCTCTCTCTCTGAGTAACCAGCATGCTTTCTCCATTTTTGATGTTCGAATTTGTGCCCTATTCTGCTCAAATAATGACTTCTTTTTTGTGCCTCATAATCTAGAAATTTTGTCAATTTCTGTTTCTATCTTCTTACGGAGGCTGTCTAATTGAATTTTGTTGGCAAGGCTGGATGGGATATGTGGGACTGGGGGTTTGGTTAACAGGTGTTCTGTTTAGTTTCTATTATTATGTTCTTTTTTATTCAATATCCTATATATTCTTAATTCATTTTTCAGATTAAAAGTTGGTTGGAAGTTGGTTAGAGTTGTGAAAAAATAGCTAGCATGGTTGGAGTACAAACCAGGATAGCTAGCTAGCTATTTTGTAGAATGGCCTTTTGCTAGCTAAAATAGCTAAAATTTAGCTAGCATGGTTGGAGATGCTCTTAAGTGGTTAAAGCTTGGGATTTAATCATTGAATTAGAACCATCCGATCAAAGTCGGCAAATCTCCTAATCAGATAGTTTAATCATGTTTTAACATAATAAACCACCGCAACAGCCATCCAATCGGATGATTTTATACCATGCACAACTAACGGGGCAATCGGTTTGGCGGTGGTGATTGATGGGGCCTCTTTTTTCTCATCTAACAAAAACAAATCCATCACACAAAAAGTCCAATCAACCGGAGAATTTTTATCGTCTTGATTCGATTGACGGTGGTGATCAATGGGGCCTCCTTTTTCTCATCCAACAAAAACAAATCCATCACACAAAAAGTCCCATCAACCGGAGAATTTTTCTCGTCTTGATTCGATGAACGGCTTTAGGAGAAAGGACAATCCTCCAATTATATACAAGATTAATGTTAGTGGGGTCATTAGAATATAATAACTTAAATTAGGGGACATCTGATCCCTTTTTCTTTCTCAATGAATTCATGTCAATCTTGAATCATTGAATTTTTGGGTGATTATTCATCCACTCAACAACCAGGATACAAGCTAAGAGGACAGGCACTTTCACTTTCTTTTCACAGAATCCAATAAAAAGTGCTCTGTAAGCCAATATCTGGTTTTTTTTAATTTATTTAATTTTTAAATTTTTTTTTTAATGAAACAAACATACATACACTTTCAAAATACAGATTATCCTTCGTGTACTATCATATAAAAGTCTGTCTCGAGCAATAATCTCTTCTTCATAATATGCATAATAAGGAAGTACATGACTCTATATCAATATCGTTCTATACAGTCTAGGAGAGGTATTTTTCTCATTTTACAAGGTGGAGGTCATAAGTTCAAATCCTTGAATCTTGAAATGAGAGTGTAAGGAAAAGGGGCGGGTGACTCTCTTCAAATACAAGTAAATAAATAAGTGAACAATATTATATCTTTATAGCAGGCAAAACAACATCGATCGTGTAGTAAAATGTTTGAAAAAATATGAAAACTTAACTATTTAAAGATGAGTATGACCAATCTTGATGTCATCATTATCTGGTAAATCATTTTTATTTAAATTTATCCGACCTTGTTTTTTTTTTTTAATTTTATAAAAAAAATACATAAGCATGTGTGGGTTTTTTCAAATCCGTAAACTGATTTATTTAAAAACCAAATGACATCAAGGAGTTGATACTACTCAACCTAGGTTTGAAAATCTCCTCACAGATCCTATGTCCATGTTTTGATCAACTGCGCTCCTTTTAAGTGTGCCTAACTTTTTTCAAATGCTTTTCTTGTTTTTGAGAGTCAACCAGTGAATATTCACACATCTTAATGAGTATTTTTGAAAAAAAAAAATCTCCCCTTATTGTTTTCCCCAAATCACTCTTCCAAACATCATGGTTAAGAGACTTATATTGTAGGTGAGACTTATGATTTATGACTTTGTGTGTACGTAGATGTGACCCTCTCTCTCTCTCTATCTCTCTCTCTCTCTCTCCAAGATTATAATTTCAGCAAATTTTACCAACAAAAACATAAGATGAAAGTACAACCATTAAGAAAAAAAAATTATAATTTAATGGGCCATCATGAAAGTCCATAAAATACGTTTTTCCCACTAAACACAGCGGCAGAAGGTGGAAAAAAATGCAATAATACCAGTATTTAATTCCAAGCGCTTGAGACAAGTAGACAACCCACTCTCCATACACCCTGGAAAGATCATTAGGAGCCCAATTTTGTTCCATTTAGTTGGCACGTACGTTAGACCTTTTCCTCCTTTCTTCTTTATTTATTTATTTTAATAAATTATTCATTGGAAAAATTAGCGATGCAATGATCACTAATTGCATCACTATTTTCAATTATTGCCGATCATATTTTAAACAGTCGTAGGATTAGCAAACACTTAATTAAGACATATATCATATATATGTTCTATCTATATATAAAGAGCTTAATATTTTGTTAAAATCATTTTTCCATTTTACCTAACAACAACAATTGAAAAAAACACAAATCAAATGGAACAAACTCATTTAGCTGTCAATCATTACTTAATTGAATTAATCAATAAATTAAATCTCTTTATTTCTAGCTGATCGAAAAAAAAAAAAAAAAAAAACCCTTATTTCAAATGGTACAAAAAATCATACCCACCATTATATTGTTGTGAATTATCTTTGATATTAGAACTACATCTAGGGCTGCAAATGAATCAAGTTGTTCGTGAACAGCTTGTGAACAAGTTTGGTAAAAACTCGTTTAAGCTTATTTGTTTATTAAATGATTCAAGCCAAGCTTAAAGTTTAGACCCGTATAATAAATGAGCCAAATACAAACAGAACCAGTCTCGACTCTGGACTCGATAGGACTCGTGAATAGGCTTGTTTACTACTCATGAATGATATTGTAAATTTTTTTCAATTAGAGGTCTATGCTACAATGGCTTTGCAAAATATTGCAGCTCAAAATCCAATTTTTTTTCTCGAGTTGAGCCATTAGATGATCATCATGTCAATTGTCAAATTCGAATATTTAAAATGTTGGCACTATGAGAACGGACAAATCATAGATGCCCGCAACGAAATATATGGACCATCGAATCATCTAATTTTGATCGATATTCTCTATGGATACATGAATAATTTGAGTGGTGCCACTTTCTAAATTGATAGCCGACGAATAAAACAACAGTCCAACGAGGTATTGCGAAATGCGCCTTTGAAAACTTTTGCCAATCACATACCGAAGTTGTTTTTGTCCATTTCGGAAGGTGCCCCCCCGGGTCAAAGGAAAAGCAAGAAAATGTGGCTGTCTTTTGCCGTAGGCAAAATACAATAGGGCTGCATAGGTCCTAATCGTCAAAACTAGTGGTTCTGCTAGAGGTTTTAATCTTTGGTATGATGGGTCTTAATCTTTCACCAAATCCAACTATTTCTTGTGTGGATAATTTCATTTTACACATTACGTACGTTTGGGGCCACCAACAGCCAACTACCATTCCCTCTCCTAAAAGGAACTTACGAAGTCTAAATCTTTTGCGCGAAACTTCCCAGGAATGGAATGACCATTTCTAATCACTTGTTTTGGAAATCAAACGCAACGTATGGTTTATGTTATTATTAAACAAATTTTCCTTATTAATTATATTTGGATTCAATGCTCTATATGGTTTCAAAATGGATTGTATTGAATCCAACTGCTTGATTAGAGTTGGGCCCATTGCATTTTATTCAATAAACAACAATCTCTTCATCGATCTCCCATCGTTTCATAAACAATGGCCGGTAATGGGATGAAGGGATGGTTGATGCCAAGTGGTTACAAGAAAAGTGGGGATTCCTAGCTTCTGACTCAGGGATTTCCCAACCAACTTGCCAATTAATGTTACTAATTTAGTATCAAACTTACCATGAGGTCCACCACACGTGGGTTCCAATGGGTGAAAAATTCTCTTTTTTATTTTAAGAAGAGTAACGGTATATATATAGTCTATATTTTTTATTTAAATTCTCTCACCGGAATGACATAAGATGGGTTAATCAATCGAAAAAAAAATTTAAAAAATAAAATAATTGTTCCTGGTCGGCTAATATGACAATTGTCATGTCTTTTAGGCACGAAGAATTGGATAAAAAAAAATTTCGCAATTTAGCATTTTGCTTTTAGGAAATATTACACGGATCTCAAGTTATGTACACCTATATAGTTGGACGGCAAACCCTGAAGATCTTACATACAAATTTCATCCAAAAAGGGCATGTGATTTGCTATATTTATTGATTTAATGCAACTTTGACCATAGCATGTAATAAGCTCACTTTAATTATTATTTTTTTTTTTAGTACTGAATTTTACCAATAGGATTATCACACTCCCCCACGGTTGGATAGAGCATTAGAGCCTTTCGAGGATCCTCCTACAAAATTGCATAAAAAAATGCAACGTGATTCGCTCACGCACCCATATCAAGGTTTGATAATTTCTCCCACCTAAAAATTGATTGGTTGTAATTATTTTTTTAGCAACTTTAGTCAACACACGTAATATTATTTTAACATATTTTTAATTGAATTCTTTCGTTTTTGGACAAGTATTTTTTTTCGTTCAAAAAGAAAGATGGGCTACTAAACCCAAAATTTGTTGGCACTAACGTCCTATTTAATTAGAATGAAACCTCGTAAATAAAATAAAAAATAAAAATAAAAAAACTCATAAATCTAAATAAGGGTAAAATAAGGTTTTCAGAGTGGATCTACTCCTCCAAAATATTTGTATTTTTTGCCGATCCCATGTTCACATAAAATGTACACATAATTGAAATTAAAAAAACATATATTTCATGCCTAGAAGGGCCGAGCAAATAATGTTGGTGATTGTGGCTTAAAAAACATAATAATAATAAAATAAAACAAAATAAAAATAAAAATAAAGGTACAGGATGAATGGGATAGGCTCCCCAAACCGTGGGCCAATGGCAATACCATGGGCGTCACTGTCTGCTTTTTTAAGTTCTATCCACTTACTTTGAACCAGTACACGCCATCTATTCCTCATAGTATATTTTCTTTTCTTTTTCATTTATTTTCCTTTTCTATCCTTTTCTAGGTGAGACTTTTGCTTTGTATGTCACCACTTGGACAAAGACAGCCCCTCCAACATCTAATGCCCACTAGACCAGATCCATAGACCCCACCACATTCTATCCCATCTTTTTTCCATTCCCATCACCATCCCATTTGATCCTGACCGTTCAATTGGGTCCCACATCAATACCATTATTGCACAAGCCGACAAATCGACGGCTCTGATCCGCTGTTTGAGAGTCCTATAGGTTTCCACCTCTTTTTTCCTTATTTTATTCCAATATTTATTAGATTCTAAAAATTCAAAGGAGAAACCATCATCAACACAATTTAAATATTATTTTCCTCAATGATATTTTTCAAGATGAGTATTTTAACTTGACTTAATTTTTAATGGAATCTTAGATTCCTCAATTTTAATTATACCCTTTATTAAAAGGGAAAAAAAAATGTTTCTTTTGCCTTGGGTATGACTAGGAATTGCACTTTGCAAGAAAAAAGAATAATAAATAGCATGTGGAATCTATCTGCTACTCTGTCTCAATATGTAAAATGAAACTCTCTTTGTAACAGGGACGTTTGGGAAATAATATTTTAAGTTCAAGTTGCCATCAGAACACAGGAAACCTAGGTCACCCATGGTTTTGGATTATTAGAATTTAGAGAAGCTAGCTAGCTTGGACCCGTCTAATTAAAAATTAACTACTAAAAATAATATGGGTCTTTTGAAAATTGGAATAAACGTCTACATATAAAACAATGAAAAGTCGTGTAATTGATCTTTTCTATACTTTTTTCTATAGTTAAATCGCTTGATATTATTACACAAATAGGGTGTTGGGCCTAATTAGACTTTTAATCTGATGAGCTTTCACCATCACAAAATTTACTCGTCACTCTTTTATTTAGATACTTTTAAAGTTTATGAACTTAATTATAGGGACCCATCAGGTAACTCAGATTATCGTAAATCGCAATTTAAATGGTTAGGGATTACAGTTTATGAATCAAAAGTCTTAAGATCAAATCTTGACACCATCTATCGGATGAGAAGAGTTTACGGATAATCTTATCCATCCTTAGGGTTTAGTCTGGTACAAGCTTTAACGGGAGAAAGCCTAAGATACCTATGTTGTTTAAAGAAAAATTAATTATAACGTAATGCGATATATATCTAGCGGCTAAGATCCTCTCTAATGCACTAGACATTCTAGAGCATCCATAGACATTATGATTGGTACTTGGTAGAACCCCACCATAAGAGCAATCTAAATGTGCATTGATGGTTTTAGTACTTCGAAGGGACCGTTTCTCAACGTCTAGCTTGCCCCACTTCTTTCTCAATAACAACTTAGAGGGGACGATGGCAACGTAAAGTCGTAGCCTATGGGCTTGATTTAAGATTAGGTTATACATCAAACAAAACAAATAAGACCTCAGTTTTTGTGACATAGTGGTATTTCTCCCCTCTTATGAGCAAGAAAAATGATTACTCTCATTCCTAGTAAACCGATGGTAGATGTGAGATCTCTTCATTGATCCCTGCACTCGCACATAGGATAGTTGTTTATGTTGTCTACTTTCCTAGCTACTTGATTTAACCCCATACTAACTTTATGGTAGCCACAACCAACCTTTGTGGCTTGGTGAGAGTATCACTATGTGCTAGTCAGGGAGACTGCAAAACCAAGTCTTGTCAAGTAGGCTTAATGCAACTTGATACCTTGGGACCCTTGTGCTCCTCTATATCTAATGATTGGGCCATGCATTGTTATTTCTATCGCATAGCAAAAATGGATGGAGGACTCGAAAAGTCTCGTTGCAATGGGCCAATGATTAGGGATCGATGTAACTTGATTTACTGTGGTCTCGACTCAAAATGTATGGAACTGATCCTCTTAGTTCGCTCCGGTTTCCTTAATCCAAATTCAACGTCTCATAACCTAAAAAGGCCTAATCAATCTAACCCATACAAACAATGGCACTGCCTATTGGGCTAACCCGGGTAAGTTGCTTTAATTTTATTTATTTATTTATTTATATGTATTAGATGGAAGTAGATTTTATCTTTTAACTTAGAGAAGATTTTGCCTTAACCTATGACTTCAATCCTAAGTTTTACCGTAGCCTAATATAATTTCAAATCCTAGTTCCGCCACTCTATACAAAGTTGAAGTAATTCGATTAATAAAGAATACTTTTCACAAAACTTAACTTTTACGGATGTTACCAATTATAAAAAAGATAAAACTATCTAATCCAATAATAAGTTTTATAAAAAAGATAAAACTATCTAATCCAACAATAGATTTTGCAAATTATGCTTCATATATGAAATTACAAAAACTTGTATCAAACCTCGTATCACACAATCTTAACTTGCTAAATTATAGCATTGATATGACAAATTTAAAACCTCGTCGGAAGTTTATAAATCATGGGTTTTATTAACAAGTGTTTTTTTCGCCACATATTAAGATATATTTAATGAAACAAAAGGTATATGAAAAAAAAAATGGTGAAATTGCATTAAAAAAAAAAAAGTAAGGCAAATAACGTTAAAAGAAAAATACAAAAATACATAATAAAAAAGTTATACAAATATATAAAAGTGTGAAAATGCATAAAAAAATTATTGCAGATATATTTTTTACTTCATTGAATGTGCTCCGTATGGAGCACACTTTATAGGACCCATAAAGAATACACATTTCTTTCACCTCCTCCTAAAACTTCCAAACAAAGAAATAGACGGACAACCATATGGTACTTATGGTGGAGATAACTACAAAGGGTACAAAATTGGGGCCAATTCTAGTTAAAAATTTAGTATCATACCCATAAAGTTACTTGAAATGGTGAGTTGGTTATTTTAAATGATAAATGAGTCACTTGAAATAGTAAGTTAATCACTTTAAATGATAAGTAACTTAAAATGGTAAGTAAGTCATTTTAAGTCATTTTAAATGATAAGTATGCCACTTCAAATAGTTAATGAGAAGTTTTTTCAAATGATAAGTAGGTATGATAAACCTTATGAACCATAGAATTACCCCAAAACTCGCCATAAGTTATTCGCCACGCAAGAAAAGTTGATCTTGTCAACTTCATGATTTAGCCACCAATGAAATCACTTTGGCTACTGTGGATGACCTTCTGAGGTGGCACTAGAACACGAGTCAATTATTTCTGCAAGTGTGTTCCTTCACGTACCTAATAACTCCTCTCAAGACCCTCCCAGAGGGCTAAGCCCCCACTTCCTAGGCTTAAATCGCTCGACAGATTGTCATGCAGCACTACGAGACAAGCAGTCATGGGACCCACAGTCCTAACACGTCACCTTCTGCGACACCAGAATCATCGCCACTTGCGGGTCCCACACCACATGTCCCGTCTTCCCTTATTGGCTAAAAATAATTAATTACTTAAAAACCCATCATTATATGACGATAATACCCTCGTCCCCTTCCTATAAATTTAAACCCCTGTCAGCCATTCCCCTTCCATGTCCGAGCTCTGAACTTTCTAGTGAGAAAGAAAGAGAGCGAGAGAGAGAGAGAAAGAGAGAGAGGGATTTGTAGTGAAAGGAAGTCATGTTGGGTGTATTTAGCAGCTCCATCATGTCCCCGCCGGACGAGCTGGTTGCCGCCGGCTGCCGCACTCCGTCGCCGAAGATCACGGCGGCGGCGCTCGTGAAACGGTTCGTCGAAAATAACTCCTCGGCGGTGTCGGTACAGGTCGGAGACAACGTCCAGTTGGCCTACACTCACCACAACGAGTCGGCCTTACAGCCCAGGTAAAAACACAATCAAAATGAAAATAATAGTAAATAAGTAAAAATCATCGATTCCCTCTGGCGACGCCGTGTGTATCATTTTCCGGCGGTGTCCGCCGTCTGGTTCGTCGGATCACGGCTGTTATGTAAAATTAAATAATTAATTCATAATTGAGGACTTGATTGAGGAATGATTGCTTTATCATTCAGTACGATTAAATGATCTTGACCGTCCGTGTCAGGTAAGTAGGTGGGGGTCTACCGATCGGACGGTTAGGAACGTTTAATCGGATTGATTGATGGAAGGAAATTCTATCCTCTCTACCCCCTAGTCTCCGTGCATGCTATTAATTTTCCGTTTGGTTGCTGTGAAAGGAAAGCAAAACGACAAGAATAACTGGTTCATCATAGACATGATGATCAGAGGGAGCATGTGAGTTTTTCAAGAACCAATAAAACGATGACAAGTCATCAATCAAGCTCACATGAGCTTAAGGCAAATAATTTCGAAAACGATGAGAATTGAATTCTATCACCCAAAAAAAAGATGAGAATTGAATTCTACGGTCATGATTTTACAATCATGTTGATGTTTGGGCACATCATGGATCTCTTAGGGGGTCCATGTCTCTTGCATGCCTGCCATGTAGTGAAAAATGGATGGTCGAGATTCTTCTGGACCAGCCGTGTACTCTGAGCCATGCCCTTCTTGGACTGTTGCGTTACTGAAAGTCAATTCTATGAAGTTTTAGTCACCTCGTCGGTTCAACTTATCGGGACCATTGGATAAGGCCATTTGTCAATTTTTTCTACCAACATTTTTTTTTTTTTTTTGAGAATGCTATATTCATATATTGTCTGACTTAATTATTTAAATTTATTTACACAATTGATGTTAGAGTCATTTGAGCTAATATAGAGTGTCACATTACATCGCACATGAGTTAGCAAATAAATTTAATATAAAATTAGGTTATTTCCTTCTCATGTCTTTGTTATAAAAGGAAAGAAAGGTAATAATAAACACTAATTTTACTATTTTGTCTTCACATTTATAGTAGTGGTAAATAAATTATTATGCACATAAGGATAAATTTGTCATTTTAACCATAAAATCCTCTATCCCTCTTCTCATCTCCTCAAAATTGGGGGATTAGAAAAAGTAAAATTGGGGGATTAGAAAAAGTAAAAAGGAGGGATTCAATCCTCCCTCTCCTTTCCATCCTTCCCTTTTACCAAACATATCCAATTATCTCCATCCCTCTCCTTTCCTTCCCTTCTCTTTTCCCCCCAACTATAGGGTTAGAGATTATTGTCTCAACTTCTCACAAATCGTTGCTTGTGTAAGTATAAGGCATCTCATATGGGTCTTTATGGAAATAGTTTGGGTCAAAATTTCGGTGGGAGTAAAGCTTGTGATATCCTTCATAGTTAATAATTTAAAAAAAAAAAGAAAGAAAAAGAATTAAGTTGTTTAATATTTTCTAAACTTTTTTTGTGTATAATTTTTGGGGTAAAATGCACAAAACTCTCTAAATTAGTGGTGAGTTCCATAAAATTCTCTTAAAACATAATAAAATATATTTTTTTTGAACTATTAATGTCTATTTTAAAATTTTTGGTCTATTTTTATTAAATTTAATGTCTAAAATAATTATTTAAAATTAATTTTAAGTATTAAATTAGATTAATGATTTCATGTGATACTCACCTAATTACTTTTGTTGAATTCTTAAATGGAAAAAACAAACAATTAGAAAAAAATATCACAATTTAATTAATTTATTTTTTTTGGTTCAATAAGAGGGGTTTGACCCGTAACATATCTTACTCCTATCCTTTACCTCATCCTCCCTCACCACTAGATTAACCCTAGTAGCTTCGTAATTTAATAATTTAGACGTTAATTTGTTCAATTAAAAAATTTAGAAATTTGTAAAACTTGTTATATGGTTTAGGGTTTTTTTTTAATGCAATTTATGCAATTTTTTATGATGCCTCTGCTTCCTTCATCCAACGGCTGCTATTTTGTAGCCGATGAAAATTTATCCTATGCATTTGGCATAGCCCGTTGTCTTACATTCAATCCCTCACTTGTGATCGCAAGGTAGGATCAACAATGGAAAAGTAAGATCAACGTTCTCCTCTCTTTGATAAGACCAATTAGAAAAATAATTGTTGATCACGTGATAGATGAATGTGACAAAAAAGCATAGTATTATGAGCACATCAAATAATATAATTTATAGTGACTAATTTGTTGATATAGACAGTGAACCACATCGAAGGTTAGATGATAGTTAACGTAACAGGCCAATTATTCCCCCCTTTCCTCACAGGTCAATTTCTAAGTGGGTCACGCTCTGTGAGGTCCAAAATCCTATTTTATGGATAGGGTTCCGAACTCGGTGTTCGAAGTCCACTGTGACCAATTTCTAAAAAAAAAAAAGTATAAAATAAAAATAAAAAAGTGCACTGTGAGGCTGTGAGCATGTGTGATCACAGCCCCGTATCTCACCGTGTGGTCACGACACAAGACTCACAGCTCAAATTCACTCCGTGGATTTGAAAAAGAGGCTGAATAATGCGTGGGTCTCACCTGGAAAGACCTGCACTTAAGTTGGCCCTGACCATATGATGATGGGTGCCGTGAGCCTGTGACCACAATAATGGCCTCAGGCACTGCTCTATGTTTATGATGACTCTTTTGGCCTCCCGGGAAGTGGGGTTATATCTTTTAACAATTTACTAAAGTTGTTCTTGACATCTGGAGGGTTTCCCAATAAAGAAATATCTCTTGGGGACCGAAAGGAGAAAGGGAAGAAAGAAGATAAGGATGACAATCCTTTCCCTATTCTGGGGGTCCAAATGGGTCATCCAATCTAGAATTTTCGGATTGGCATCTGAAGGGAAAAAGTTTAGTAAATCTTAGCCATCATGATTACTGGTAAATTCATTGTTCTGATGGCTTTTTCACTAGAGTGGGCAAATGTGCTGATAGGGAAATGTTTTGCAACTTGGGTGGTTGGTAGGTCCACCATTGGTAACATAATAGGGATTAATTGGTAAGAGAATATCTCTGTTCATATTCATTTTTAAATTAGTAGGTGGGATTTATGGAGTTTAGCCTAGAATTTGTGAATGGATATTTAATTATTTATCACACCTACCTTGGGTAGGTAGGAGTAATTAGAAAAAGATCGAAGCCATCACACTTTTTCACCCATAATGTAGTACGCATTTGTAGTATTGAAAAAGATTACATAACTTGTACATGACTATACTTTGAATATCATGCATATGACTAGTTATGTGACTTTTTTTTTTTTTTAATGCGGTGATTACTTATGGGCTTATTTAGTGCGGACGTGTGATGGCTTTCTCATTCTTACAAACGTTTATATTTTGTTTTGTATTACTAATGACAAAGTAATCCACATGCACTCACTAACTTGAACTCATCGAATCATTGCTTTTTGTGTAGAGTCAAGGTAGCATGATAGACATTAACTCTCACAACTATGATGGCCTCTTTATTTACCATAAATTTGGGGTAAGGATGATGTCATTGTTAGCAAAGGTCACACATTACATCATCCCTCCTCCAAATTCATGGTGGATAAATGGTTGTTATAACTGTGATTTTTTGGATCTGTTACACCAAGATTTTCACCTTTGGAAAGATGGAATTCTTGCATTTCCTGCTACTTGACTGCACAGGATATGAATCCATTAGAATTCTTTACATTCAGCCAGTGTCGACAATCATGGCTATAATATTATGAGAATTAGGTCCCACTATACTCATGTAAGAGCAGAGACTGAAATTAAGTCGATCCACTTGGGTGCAAGTGGGTGTATATGACCATTGGCTTCCCAGCTTCAAAGAAGCTCCTCTAGCAAGTGGACTTCTTGTTGATACCTCAATGGACATTGTTTCTAAGGAAAGCATCCTCTTTTTCCTTGCTTGAAAGCTTCATTTAAAGTAGGTCATGATGAATCATGCAATAAAAATAAAAACAAAAACATATTTTTTATTATATGACTATTGAACTGTGAACCTAACATTTTCTAAATGCTAAAAATGGCAGGTCATTTGCGGTGAAAGATGAGATATTCTGCTTGTTTGAGGGAGTGTTAGACAACTTGGGGAGATTGAGGCAGCAATACGGACTCGCCAAGTCTGCAAATGAGGTGGTTTTGGTCATTGAGGCTTACAAGGCGCTTCGTGATCGGGCACCTTACCCTGCAAACCATGTTGTTGGCCACCTTAGTGGAAATTTTGCCTTCATCGTTTTCGACAAGTCCACTTCTACCTTATTTGTGGCTTCTGTAAGTTATCTCACCTACCAAATGCCTTGGTAAAGTTAATTCCTTTTAATGGTTTTTAATAACAATTGGGTTGGTATAATTGTGACAGGACCAATTTGGTAAGGTTCCTCTGTATTGGGGAATAACTGCTGATGGATATGTAGCCTTTGCTAATGATGCCGAATTGCTTAAAGGTGCTTGTGGCAAGTCACTTGCTACTTTCCCTCAAGGTGGGTTGGTTAAGCAATCTGTTATCTTTATGCTCTAGCCAAATAACTATTGATTTCGTGGGATTAAAGATATCAAATAAAATAAAACACATTGCTTATAGTCACTCATCCTGTCCCATGTCAACCTATGAATGATGTTCCTAATTGCAACAAGAACACCAACAAGACCAACAAGAGAACAATACAATACCAATAACTTCCTTTTTTTTTTTTCCTGGTTTAATTGGTTCTCTTCTCTTATTTGACAATGGTGACAATGTTGCCCTTGAATTTTACAGGATGCTTTTTCTCCACAGCAGTTGGAGAACTGAGAAGCTATGAGAATCCTAAGAGCAAGATCACTGCAGTTCCTGCTACCGATGAAGAGATTTGGGGTGCTACTTTCAAGGTAACAAGAGGGTTGAGTTGAACTTACATAAACTATTGATTCCTTGTTGCAGATTATTCATTAATTGGGGCCACCTCCTGGGTGTAATCAACAAACTGATAATAGCCACAAAATTCTAATATTTTCAAATTACTTGTTTAAATCGGATATGGTGTTACATCTTGTTAAAATTCATCCATAAAGTCAACCTCACCTTTCAAGTGACGGCTTATGAGAAGCTTCATTTTGTGCTATGGAAGACTTCTATGAAAATTCCCACTGCCCTTGTGTTTATAGCGCAAGAATATTGATACTTTATTGATAACAAATACGATAATTCTCCTAAAAGAAGGAAAGTGACTTCTATCTTATTTATTTTCGAAGGATGCCTCTTTCTAGAAAGTAGGCTGCATATTCATGCAGTCAGTCATATCTACTATGCAAATATTTTGGTAATACAAAACACCAACATTACAGTCATAATGATACACGCCTCATCTAACATCAACGATTCACTCCGTATGATTTCATTTCCCATCGATGGCTTCTTGTCCATTGGAAAATAAATATTAGAGGGAGTGTTTCTGTTATAGGATGAGATATGTATTATTATGATTCTAATGATGGTAAGCTATGTAATGGTGTATTTGCATAGTATGACATGAATGAGATGGGACAACTAGCATATTGCCTGAAAATGCCTACCAAAATAAAGAATTTAAAAAAAAAAAAAAAGTAGTCTCCTTTCTTTATTTTGGATGATTATAGAATTTGTTATCAACGAAGTACCAATCTTCTTGTGTTGTAATCGTGATGTAAGTGTGAGTTCTTTAACATCATTTCTATATCTAAAGTTTACTTAGTACCATATGGAGCCTAAGTAAAGAGAGAAGAAAAGAACAGAAACAAAAAGAAAAAAATGAGGACCTAACTTTCAACCTCAGTTCAAACCCAAAAAGACTGCAAATCCAAGTTGTATCATACATGGCAAAAATAGCGCATTGCTGGACTTGAAGAGGCACTGTCCTTAACCGTGTCCACAATTCATAACCCCTTTGGGCCCTTGGGTCCCCACCACTCTCTTAATTGAGACAGGCACAAGGATATGGAATTAAGTTCTAGACAAATACATGACATGCATAGTTAGGTTTCTTTTTCTTTGAGCATGAACCATAATTACTTCCTTTTTTTTTTTTTTTTTCATTTCAACATTATAACTTCCTTTTTTTGTGGCCAAGGACCATTCAATGTCCAACTCAAACCAAATTGGAAGCAATTCACTTAAGACCACATGTTCTCCCTTTTCTGTTCTACTAATTTGTGGATTTGGTGAAATGGTGTTTCAGGTGGAAGGGCCACCAGTTCTTGCGGCCACAGAGTAGAAGCTTCTCTCTCCAAATTATGGTAATTCACAATCCATATCTATTTGGGGAGAAAAAGATAATGAGGGTGTTTTATATGGTTGTGAATGCAAGAGATGCACGGGGGACCATGTAAATACCTGAAAGAGTGTTGTTTGTTGTCGATAGGGTCGACATGTTGAAGAAGAGTAGTTTGTGCCCAAGTGGAGCAACTTTGTATGGCGTAGGTTTAGGTTTGCTTTCTTGGATAGTTGCTGTCTGAATTAGCTTTCTCTATCTGTAGCTTCAACTAATGTACAGCTATGCTTCTCTTAGCTTAATAAAGTTTTTATTGGCGTCTGTAATCCAGTTTTTTTTTTTTAAAAAAATCCTGTCTTTTGATCTGTTTGATAAAATGTCATTAGTTGAAGAAGTCTTGTAGTGGTGTTTCTCTCTCTCTATCTCTCTCTCTCTCTCTCTCTCATGCATACATACTTACCTTAGTCCACTAAATCATAGTCCTGGAAGGGGTTAGTTGGATACGATCCTAAACCTTGTTCTTTGGGGGAATTTTAGATTCATCGGGTTACGGGAAAATTATTTCATAGTGCAAAATGCTACTAACTTCTAAAAGTCCCCCTGTTCTTTTGATACAACGTGTTTGATGGCTAGAGAAGTAGGAACTTCATTTCACAATAAACTGGAGAGTGCCTTAATGACTAGAGTGCTAAGCAACATGATAGCATAACATGGTGTCACTTCAAGCCTGTTTCCTGCATCAAATTCACATAATGCAAGTCAAAAATCCTACATTAGCATTGAAAATCCACTGCAAATCGTGGAATTTAATCATCATCGGAGGACCAGCTGCAGCACCAGTGACTGCAGAAGCAGAGCCTAGTGTACAAATGGGGAGTTTCTTGCCTGATGCACAGGCAGAGCACATGCATATATTGTGTGCCATCCGAAAGGCATCTATGCTTTTCTATGCCCTTTATGCATGGTTGCCTTGGCTTCTATCAATTGACTCGAACAATTGGTGATGTATAGCATCTAGATCTCGTTTCGCTTGGATTATTGGGCGCTTTAAGAAATCTAGCTAGAACTACTTCTGGGATACAAAACAGCAGTTTTATAGAAACCATTTTGTGTGATAAAAAAGTTTTGGGAATAAAAGACATAATTCACCACTGAAAAAGAAAAAACAACTTATAGGATTATTGAGATTGAACCCCAGCACTGGAGGAAGGTAAACAACCAAATCTTGTGACTTATGTTCAATTTCGCGATATGGCCAGCACAAGAAAATTATCTAAAATGATAGGAGGAACTTGAGAAAACTCACTCCCCATGCCTTCCTGCACATCTTTTATCCCCAATAATTTTAAACCCCCTTCAATTTCATGTGGAGCACTTGCAAGTTGCAACATTGCTTTTCAGCTCACTTGAAATTACAAATTTTGGGGGGGAAACCAAACGCAAAAAGTTATAGATGAGGAGAAAAATTAAAACCAGTGGTTACAAGTTTGAGAAAAGGAGGGATAACCCTCTTGCAGGGTAGATGCTAGATAGACCCCCTTGGGTCAATCACCTGTTAATCAAAGGCTTTCATAGAAGTATGTGTTAGTCTTATCTTTGCATAATTACATGTAAAGCTATACTGTTTATGGCCCTTTTATCATTATTGATTCCTTGTCACAAGTCATTTTAACTCCACTTCCTTTTTTCACCCCTAAAGGATTCCTTAAAGAAAGGTCCCTCAACATGTTTAAGGGAATTTTATAATTTAGACTCAAACATCTTTCATGTTTTAAAATTATTTATGTGTTTATTTATAATATATAATAATAAAATTGTTGGTGGGTTTTCCCTAGTGATAGTGCCAAGTGCTGACCGAATTTTTGCTGAAAAAAATTACATTATCAGGATACCCTTCTTGACTTAACGCTCTTATCTTTCTAACAAAAGCTTATGCCTTTGTCATATACTCATATCAAATATGAGATTGGGCTCATCTTAAGTTTAGAATTCGAATCTTTTGCTTGACTTTATGTATTGTAATCAAATTTGATTTTTCATTACAATGTATGCACGTCATCTAACACTTGAAAAACCTAATTAAAGATTTTGTTAAAACACCATTTGACCCCAAAAGCTTAAGTTGTTAGGGAATAAGTCAACAATGTATATAAAGCTAATAAATTGATCCTGAGAGAAAGTGAAAAGTTAAATCTAAGACCTTTTGCTCGTAAATTCTACGAGCCACTGTTTCACCTATCTTATACAAGTCAACTATAATTTCTTGCTCAAATGAGTTCTAATCATGGCTAAAACTCATTCAAGGCTGATATATGGCAAAGTAGACCAATAGAGTTTTTATTGAGATGTGAGTTTTAACCATGGTTAAATTTGGTCTATAAAGCAGAGTTTTGGTTTGCTTAATCTAACACAAGGATTTCACCAAATGATGATTCCATCTAATTTTCTAATATGGGAAACAAAGAAGCTTTTTATGAGGAAGTACCATCACAATTTAAGTGGACTTGTATCTCAAATCAAAATGAGCCTTGGTGGGCTGCTTACAAGAGCCACCAGAATGAAGAACTGAAGCCGGCCAAATCAGTGATGTAAGTACCAGCATTATTCCCACAAGGCCACAACTTAATTTAATATGATATAAATGGAAAAACCTCTTCTACCAGTTCCCAAATTCACACTCCAAAATGAATTTAATATGATATATGAATGGAAAAACTTCTTCTACCAGTTCGGAAAGACATCTTAAGAAGTAAGGTCATGTGTTTTGACCTTTTTTTTTTTTTTTTTGGGTAAATTACACTTTGCCCCCTTTAAGTTTAAGCGGATTTCAGCAAACCCTCTTATAGTTCAACACTAAGAGATGACTACACACATTTTGCAAAAGATGTCATTTTGCCTCCTTCCGATGATGATGTGTCAACTAAATGGATTGTCATGTGTCATGTGCGAGGAGGCAAAGTGTAATTTATGAACTATAAAGGGGTTTATTGAAAATGGCTCAAACTTAAAAGGGGCAAAGTGTATTTTGCCCCTTTTTTTTTAAATCTTTTTTGCTGACAAAGAAACCCTTTGACCAAATCACAGACTCGTATAAACTGCATAACCCATATGGACACCAGGTAAGTTCAAAACATGTTCAACTTTTGATTCTCAAGGAATAGTCCCAACTTGACTTTAGCTTAGGCATTAACTGATGCAAAATGAACATAATCTTAATTGTGTGAAAATTAATTGAACAGAAGATCTGAACACTTCTACTAGGGGAAAAAATATTATTACAAGTTGGATTTAGGGTGCAGATTAAGTCGTTATTTCTAAAAGGTCACACACTTTTCTAAAGGATTAATAATGATGACCACTACCAATTAGTCATAAAATACACTTTTTTATCACATCAACCTCGTGAAAAGTGGTTGAATTTATCAAAGGAGGCAGTTGATTTTCTTGTCTTCCACATAATGTATGGTAGCAAGTGGGACCTTTGGGATGTGGGATGAGATTTCTTGAAGTTGGAATTTTTTAAGCAAGCCAAGAAATGAAGCAGATTTGTGTGGACTAAGTTGGCTCACTTGGTCTCATCTAATGATGGGTTTCAATTTTATTATTATTATTATTATTATTTTATTTTAGATTTTTACTTTCAATGTGATTGATTTACGGAAAAAAAAACAAATGAAAAAAAGGTGATTTCGACATCTACTGTGGGAGTAAGTCTTCTATGAAACTGTGACACGATTAAGGTGATGTCATAAACCAATAAGAACTAAGTAAAGTGAGAATGTGAAGTTAAAAATGACATTAACAATCCTATTTTACTTAGTTCTTATTGGCTTATGACACTACCTCACCTTATCACAGTTACATAGAAGTTTTTCTCCTCCCATGGAGCCTATATGAATCCCACAAATGCTGAAATCACAATTGGTTGATGTTCCATTTCAATCTTAACATAATAGTTTTTTTATTATAACAATATGGGCTACAAATTAGAGAACATTATTATTATTATTTAATTGCTATACACATATAGATAACTCATACACGTAACACAATATGGGCTACAAATTAGAGAACATTATTATTATTATTATTATTATTTAATTGCTATACACATATAGATAACTCATGTACGTAACACATAATGAGGAAATACCTAATCTTAGAATTGTAAACGAAATGAATCACAAGTCATGTAGTAAGCTTTCATAAAAATATGTTTGAATCTTGCTTAGGTCACAAGCTCTCTTTAGCTTTAATTTTTCTTTTCTTTGGATAACAAGGGTATCTAAGGGTACTGCATGCCAACCAATATTTTGGGCATGTATAGGTATTTATCCCACACGTATCAGGCAATCAATAGTCTTAAGCATTATTACTAAGGAAATTGAATACTTTTATGAGGTTTTGAGCACTTGATTTATGTTTCCTAAGGCACTTATCAAGACTCGGTTTACCTAAATCAGAGTAGATTCTCTTGCAGTAACGTCAAGCAAAATCTAAACCGTCTATAATTGTATATAAATTTCACACACCAAAATATGATTATCACAAATGACTTGGATTGCTCTGTGCGACGTGGCACAGGTCATCCAAACCAACCTAAACCCACCCAAAATTGGTTCCCCTTGAAAATTAAGGATCAATGGGAGGGTGAAGTGGTCACTAAGAAAGAACCAATTGAAGAAAACAAAAAAGGTCAAACGGAAAGTTTGGTTTGACGACGAACCAGACTCGCGCTTTTTTAATGTAGTTGGCAGGAAGGAACTTTCCATCGTTACTCCCCTCTCTCTCTCTCTTTCTCTCTCTTAAATTCGAACCCTAACTGATGCTTTAGCCCCCACTTCCATTTCATCCCTCACTCGTCCAAGTCTCAAACAACACACAGAAGGTGCGATTTCCACAGTTCCTCAATGATTCATACATAAATACATATATATTATATATATACATGACCACATACTTGTGTTTCTCTTCTTTTGGGGTCTTATTCTATTCTTCTGCTTTTTCAGTTTCGGCTGATTTTCAATTCGTTTTCTAGGGTTTCAATCTGCGAAAAAAAGATCGGGAAGTCGAAGCAGAACAGAAAGTGTAATCGGTAGTCGTCTGCAGCTAAAGGTATCGATTTTGTGATGTGGGTGTATATATATTTACATATCAGCTGTCTATGAATGGATCATTCCTTTTAATTCATATTTTTTCTCTGTAATTGTTAAAATTTGGTACTTCAGATGCTGTTTAAAGTACAATTCAATTGACATCGTTGAATGATCTTGTGGGAGTAGTTGTTATTCAAAAGTATTATCCTTGATAAAGTTAGATATGCTCTTAATCCTAAAGGATCATCAGAGTTTGCTTTGATATATGAATTGGGTCAGGGTTTCTCAGAAAATATTGCATAATAGTGGTGAAGTTATTGCACCTGCTCTGTTTTGAAGTTACTAGAACAATAAAAGAGAGCCTACGGAATGGTTGTATTGTAATTCTAGTACGGTTTTCGGTGAGTGGGTCAATTGAATTTTTAGATACTTTTGCTTCCTGATGTTATATCAATAAGATTTTATGGAGTTGGCTATGATTGAGGCCATTTGGACTCATGTTCAGTGTGTAGGGACTGGTATTTTTCATGTAGAGTTGTGTTAAGTTCATTGATTCGAAAAATGTCCACAACATGTTTTGGACCAACTGTTGCACTCATGGTGACCCTCGCAAGACGACATCATTTTTCCCCTGTGAGAATATCTTTGTATTTAATAGAGGATGGCTTTACATAGAACTAAATGACAAAGAAGGGTTCTAGCCGACCCATGCTTGAATTGAATTTTGTGACAATGACTCTGTATGCCAATTCATCAGATCCATAAACGTTGCTGTTCTTTTGAAATTAGTGCGCTTTTCATTGACTATGTATTAGTTTTTTTTCTTTTTCTTTTTCTTTTTTATCATTATATGTTTCTCTTTCTTACCTAAGTTCTGTTTTGATTGGTTTCTTATCCCCCCCAAAAAAAAAGAAAAAAGAAAAGGGAAACTCTTGTGGTTTAAATGTTTAATTCATGTCTTTTGAGGCAAGATCTTTATGATAGCAGCATTAGTGCAAAAACTTTCACAATAATAAGAAATGCGTAGCACAGTTATGATGTTAGTAAAAGTAAATTTAAGTAGGACAGAATTAAATAGGAATATTGGCATCTACCTTATGTATATTATACGCATGGCACATATATTAAACTATTTATGCATATCAGCATATGAAATTCATATTTACAGAAAATTAATGTATATTTCATTTTTTAGAGTCATCAAAGATAGCTCCTTCATCTAAATCCTAATGAAAAAAAAAAACTTATTATTTTAATGTGAGTGTGTTCTTATACTTATGAATGTTGGGGGAGATTTTTCCTATAGCATATTTTTGCCTAAATGGAGAGAGAGAGAGAGAGAGAGAGAGAGAGAGAGAGAGAGGGAGAGGGATATATCATGCACAAAATAATGGGCAGATTATCGAGGAAGTTAACTTTTTTCTTATCAGTAGCTTTAATTGGGGACTGTTTAAGGCAGTTCTGGCTTAAGACTTATAGCTGAGTGCTTGCAGTTTCCTGTGTGTGCTTGATGTGATTTGAACCTGTGACCAGTATTTTGAAAGGTGATGTTAAATGCAATTCATACATGTCCATCTTTAGAGAGAAAATTACTGATTAAGAAACACTTGTTTAGACAGGTTATGAGTGCTAGAAAGGTACGCCCTACTAAAGTTATAGGTGTCAGGTGTCAAAAGGAGAAATTATGTATTCTTCTTGAGTCTTGTTATTTATTGAAAGTATGACAGTTTTAAAGGGTGTCCTGTACTCCTGTCTACCTTGTTTCATACAAGGAACACTCAGATTCTCAGAAGTCAGAATGTATATATATATATATATATTTTTTTTTTTGATAAAATAGAATGTATATATA
Source organism: Liquidambar formosana (assembly GCA_039720395.1). Lineage (NCBI taxonomy): Eukaryota > Viridiplantae > Streptophyta > Magnoliopsida > Saxifragales > Altingiaceae > Liquidambar > Liquidambar formosana. The sequence continues at coordinate 7,356,358 of CM077822.1, forward strand.
TGAGTTATTGTTGAAGGTCTTAATAGTTTCGTGATTAATTTTAGTTTGTTTTGTGTTCCTATTCCCAACCCCAAGAATTTCATGATGGGGCAAGTGAAGAGGGGAGGGAGGAAAGGGAGGAAAATGGAAATATAGAAGCATATTTTGATTACTTTAGGTTCTTGGATGAGATCATGTTGATGCTATGTTGAAGCATTTTCAAGAAAAGTAATTTTTAGGTACAAAATTTGGATTTCAAGAAGTTGTGCAATTTTTCCCACTCAGTAAACTCAATTTTGATGATAGCTTTTCTGGTGCAAATTTCAATCAAGGTATATTTAGTGTGAGAGTTGTTCCAAGTCTGGATGGATATTCGGGTAAGTGTGCCTGCAATGTTTAGTGGTATTCTATTTTGAATGATGGCTAGTTGGAATAAGATGGGCTGGTATCAATAGTAGAAAGTCATCTATATATATATATATATATATATATATATATATATGCTAGACCCCAAAGACCCCCACTTGCGGCCTTACAGGGGTAGTTTAGTCTAATGAATCTATGATTTCTAAGAATTAGTGTTTAGTTTTCAATGAGAAAATTTTATTTAATTATTTTGAAAAGGTCTTCTGCATTGAATTGAGATCAAGTTTGGTTGTATCTCTTTTGACTCTATTTAAGTCATGGTGTTGGGTTCTTTTTTTTAGCAATATTGGCTTAGAGCCTTTTGCTGATTTGTAAGTTTGGAAGTTGATATTTTCAATCCATTTTTTTTTCTTTCCAAGAGGTGCTTTCACTGAAAGTCGTTGCATAAAGATTTTGTACGAAGCCTACACACACCAGAATGGATCAGCAAGGGCATGGGCAGCCCCCGGCAATGGGGATTGTTGGTAGTGCAGCTCAAATGCCATATGGCATGACCACATATCAACCTAACCAAATAATGGGGTCCACTCCCCCTGGATCAGTTGGGAATATCCAATCCTCTACTCAACCAGCCATCTCTGCTTCTCCAGCTCAGCTTGCGCAACACCAACTTGCTTATCAGCACATTCACCAGCAGCAGCAGCAGCAACTGCAACAACAACTCCAAAATTTTTGGACCACCCAGTACCAAGAAATTGAGCACAGTACTGATTTTAAGAACCATAGCCTGCCATTGGCTAGGATCAAGAAGATTATGAAGGCAGATGAGGATGTAAGGATGATTTCAGCTGAGGCTCCTGTCATTTTTGCCAGGGCCTGTGAGATGTTCATTCTAGAGTTGACACTGCGGTCTTGGAATCACACAGAGGAGAATAAAAGGAGGACTCTGCAAAAGAATGACATTGCAGCAGCAATCACGAGGACTGATATATTTGATTTCTTGGTTGACATTGTCCCAAGGGAGGATTTAAAAGATGAGGTACTTGCATCAATGCCAAGAGGGACCCTTCCTGCTGGAGGTCCAGCTGAAGGCATGCCTTACTATTATATGCCACCTCAGCATGCTCAGCAGGTTGGCGCTCCAGGTATGATTATGGGTAAGCCTGTGATGGATCAAGCTCTTTATGGCCAACAGCCTCACCCTTATGTGGCTCAGCAGATGTGGCCACACCAACAACAACAGCAACCACCTGCAGATTCTTAAGAGAGGCTCAAGCACATACATGATCGTCAATGTGAGTGATTTTTTTTAAAATTTTTTTATTATCAAAGTTTTCTGAAGCTTTTCTGATTTATTTCCAGTTCTTACAATTACAATGTGTTCATTATATGTCTTGAAAAGTTGTCTCTCTCTTTGTTAGTGTTTCCTAATCCTGTGAGAGTCGTGGACTTTGGTCTAGTAGATAATTGGATTTGATTTAGTATGTAAATATGGAGGTTTCATGTTTCCATCATTTCGGCTCTTCAGTATGAAAATACCTATTCTTCGTCCATCATTCTCTCCAGTTGTAAAGGGTGGTTGATTTTTTGTGCTGATTTTATATTTGTCAAATCTGTTCAGTACCTGCTTGTGGAACGAAGATCTATAGAGGAAAGATTTACAATACACTTTAAATAAGGTCCCAGTTTAGTCCATTTATACTATGGTTTTATAATTAATTGTAATCTGAGTTTTGTCTTGGCTTAGAGAACATCTTGTTTGATCCCTCTCATCTTCTACAAAGCCTAGTTATTGAGTCATAATTGCCGTGTCTTTGTTCTCCATTTTTCTGTCATGCATGACTAAAACCTTGATAAATTGGCTTTTGCAGAAGTTTAGAGTGGGGAAACATCTTCCTAATGTTTAGAAGAACAAAAGACGGTATGAAAGTGACGTTGAAGCCCTGCATATGTGACCTCAAGAAATGCTAATATATTAAGAAATATCGATACCTCTGGACAGCTGAATAGCTTATTATGTACAGAATGGGTGTTTGAACTCTCTCTCTCTCTCTCTCTCTCTCTCTCTATAAATATATATATGTTATGTCAGGCAAGGATCCGAATTTGAAGATTAAACTTCATCAATGTGCAAAAGATACTATAATTTTGTACTTCAACTCTTGCAACTTACAGTCTTACACGTAGAGGACCAACTTGTGATGCAGGTTTATTGTGCAAGTTCCGTCGGCAGATTATGGTTTTCAGGTTAATGGAGCCACGTCCAAGCTCGTGTTCGACAGAGTGACTTGAATCAAAAGGGCTGCACTGGCTTTATTATTCAAATGGTGTTCTTGCCATATATATGATGACAGGATGCCTATACAATAGCTGTGCATTAGATCTTCTACATTTAATGCCTTCTGTTGTTAATTTAGCGTTTCTGAACGGTAAGGCTGGTTAAACTGCACGAGGTGTTGCTAGTTGGCTCTCAGTTTCCCTTTCGAACTTGGTCTAGAATTTGATACATTTGGGCAACATGAAAGTAGGTTAACTTGGATGGTCTTGTACTATTCAACGATATACAAAACACTGGAGCAGAGTTAAGATTGTAGAACCCGAGGATGTTTGTCAATGATATGTTAGTGGTGATGGACATATTTCCACCTGAAAGTGAACATTCACCTTTTTCTTTACTTTTCCCTTTTCCTTCTCTGGTGTGGGAGTGTTTTTTCCTCCTCCCCCACCCAAAATTTTATTTATTTTTCCTTTTCTTTTGTTGGTGGGTTGTGGTTTGTTTGGGTTGTCTTCATTTTACAAGCAAGAGCAGCATAGAAGCCTTCTGAAAGTTAGTAGATCGAACCCCTTAGGGCCGTTACTCTTTTGAATAACTGATAATGCCTAGACTAGCAAGGGCGGTGGTGAGCACGAACCTCTTTAGTTTTTTTCTTTCATTTTGTTTTATTTTATCTAAATAATTAAATATTAAATATGCCAAAATACCATCCAAGTTATGTGTCCTATTGGATTTTTGTTTTTGTTTTTCCCCTTGAAATCAATCAGAGATTCAGAGTATATTGGGTTCGCTCATTCTGTACTCTTCAAAAGCATTTTCATCGGAAGGTCATTCCCCTTCATTCTCAAATGGGTTGGTGCAAGCAATCAGAACATGTAAATTAATTGGATACAAGAATAAATAAATAAAGAAATAAGGCATATAAAAGCAACAAGCATTTTTTTAGCTAAGAAACAAGTAATCAAGTTCATAGGAGTTCCCGTTATCTTCTTCAGAAGCATTTTTATTAAGGTCCTCTGGACTCACTGCATGTGCAAATCAGAAAAGGAAAAAAATAAATAAATAAATTTCCCCTTATAATAAGTCAAAATCTACTCCTGTATGATAATTTTATCATAGCATTACACAAACCAAGAAGACAATTCGTCCTAATTAGATAAGATTGTACATGAAGACGACAAGGACTCTGGTTAGCAAGAGCTAGTGTTGAGGATTGGAGTTTTTAACTGATGAAGGCCTATTTTAAGATTCGAAAATTAACAGCATCAACTGACTGGACATATATCCTCCAAACTGCAACAAAGTAAAGATTAGAGCATGAATTTCTCCTGCTTCCTGAACTAACGAAAAGGATGAAAGAAAAATAAAAATGAAAACCAACAGGAGCCATACCTTCTTCCCAAGCACTCAATGATATCACTGGTGAGGGTTGACCTTTTCTTATCCTCAAAGGCGAGTGACGCAGCCTTCCTCATCAAAGCAGACCCAGCAATGCATCCCATCATTGTCGGATTCATTGGACTTTCACCATTCACATCAAAGGAAACAGCCAAATGTCAAATACATAGCATGCTTAAAAGAAATAAAAATCCAAAGAAATGTTACAAACTATGTCAGCTGAGAAATGTAAAGATAAATGAAGTTGACTCTAGAACCTGATACTCAAATCCCCTTTAGCAGCAAAGATATGTTGACGGGCCCAAGATAGAAATACTGCAACACTGTTGCCAACAAAAGAGATCAACCTTTTATTAAAAATATGCCATCAGTTCAACAAAATAAAGTATTTAAGCACACAATGAGATCATCAATTTGTGTTGTTCATCACCTAGCAACCACAATTTTATACATCCAATTATGGAACTACCAAACTTACCATTAGAGAACGATAAGAACTAATGCCAATATTGGGCATTGGCACACGCAATGAGCATGTTTTCTCTTTGTGCACACTCTCTCTCTCTCTCTCTCTCTCTCTAAAAAATTATATTAGTGCTCTGAATCATCTTTATCTTTGAGCATTTACCATTTTGACCCTACTTTATAACTAGTGATGAGATATTACACAAGTTTTTCTACAAAGGTAAAAATTTGGTGCAGACTAATAAAAACTAGAAACCACTCCTCTTAATATAGTATTACAGCGACATATAATAATTATATGAATACAAAACTAAATAAGCCCAAAAATAAATAACGCTGTGTAAAACATGACAAAAAGCTGAAATAATCACTTGCCTCCCAGAAAGTATATCACCCTGCCCACCACAGCGGCGAGGAGAACCATAGATGCTCACTGAATTGACTGCATAAAGCATGAACTACTACAGTCAGAAATGGTTCATGGTTTTCACAATATAAAGCAACAGTAGCAATATCTGGAAATAAACCACCACATCGGTTCAATTCAGCTCACATATTAGGTCAACCACAGCAAACATATTTTTTTTAGTAAGTGTTCATTTTGGTTCAATTCACTTGCCTCCCAGAAAGTATATCACCCTGGGATCATACGAATCAGACAACCACCAGAATGAAACCAGGTCCTCCAGGATTTTAGCTCAATTCACCTGGATGATTATAGGAACTGCTGGAGGGGTGGTATCCTGGAAGCACTGTGACCATCCAATACATAAAATTGCAGCACCCTCATAACTGAACCATGTAACCATACACTCTATTACCCCCATTATTTGCAGGAAATCCAGAACAATGAAAATGCTTACCATCATAGATATTATATAAATTTTGCACATCAATCAACTAGTATATCCTATTTTCCTGCAAGCATGCCACACACAGCCACTGGCAGACTGGATGTGCAATTTCTAAAGAGCACCCCACATTTCCTGATCCATATATTTTAAGTCTTTAAGATATATTTTGCAATGACCAAATGCTATTCCAGTAAAAAATTCTGAAAATTGGTTCATCAACCTTCAAAAGACTTGAAAATGTTGAACCATACACGATATAAATAATTACAAAGTCATATATTTCCATACCTGTCTCACCTATCACTAATGAGATCAGATTTTCCTTTCCTGTAGAATAGTTACGCCACCAATCCTGACCAAAAAGAGATCACATTAGTATACGACCTTACACTGATGTTTAAGTATAATTAACTAGCCACATGGCACCCCCAACATACAAGCATTGATAAAATTTTACTTCAATTATCCAGCATTACATTACATATCAGAGTTCCATAAATGCACAAACACAGTACTTGGCCCAAATAAAATTGGATATCTTTTATGGTATAAATTTGCCAGTCCAATGCAATCATGCAAAGTGAATTTCTGTGCTGCTAATAGGACTGACTGGACGAGCCAACCCTCTGGTCAGTCCTTTTGCAGATTACCATTTTCCCTTGGTAGGTACACCTTGCTTGCAGCATTGGGAGGAGAGGCAGCTTTCCACTGTTCAGACCAAGGAATGTGTGTCATTGTGTGCATCCGCTTGCAAGTGTGTGCACATGCATGTGTGATCGTTCAGTTAATAATTTAGAATAAATACAAGTCATCAACACAGTAAATAAATATTGGTAAACTTTACTATCTCGACAAAAAGGTTTCAATCATAGGTTTTACATTACAATGATACAATGAATATCATACTGGATACTACAAAATATGAATTGATTAATAGGGTACCTGTCAAAGGCTCTAACACAATTTAAAGAAACTTCAAATAGAAGTTTTACCCTTTGGCAAGAGATAGTAATTGCTCAGGAGCATCTTGATCATTAACTTCACAACTTAGTACTTTCTGAACAAGGCGCTTATATTCATTCACATTTGGGGTGAGGACAGCTAAGGCATAACCACTAACCAGATCAAGACAGTTCGTAACAAGAAAGAGCCCATCCTGGGGAAGATCCATACCATCAGCTGAAAGGTCAAAGGTCAACAATATACTATAAATGAAACAAATGAACAAAAGACATACCCCATCTACAACAATTGGGACATTTGACTGTCTAGCATGCTTCATGATTTCACTCACACAGTCCTGCACATGTTAAGCAAGCTTTAGAAAGGATGACATTTGCTAGGATATATGGTATACACATAATAAGATAGATAATGTCAAATTGAAAGTGAAAATAATGTTTTTTTCTTGGCAATACCATAATGACCAAAAAATTTCCTCAATTCATGGGGAAAAAATTAAAAAGCTGACTAGCATTTTGAAACTCAAAAGGTAGGTCTATCGTTCAAGTTGAAGCTACCTAAAAGCTTTAAGTCAAATCATTATAATACCACACCTCAAAGTGTAAATGCAAATAAGGTGCATATGCACATCATAGTCATCTTCCTCATACATGAGCCAAATGTAGGCTGAGTGAAGAAAGAAGGAAAGAAGACAAATGGAATCTCATAGAATTGAAAACTAGATTTAATTTTCTTCTTTTCTCTTTAGCCTCTTTCTTCCTTTTTATTTATTTATTTTATTTTTTACCCTAACACAGTTGCTTCTTTTTTTTTTTTTCTTTAAAATTTTTAGAGTTTCCAATATTCTATTGAGGCTTTAGACCACTCTAAAATTTTCCCCACTGAAGAGTGTTGCGGCCAAACTGAAATCAAAATCAACAATATTGATTGCAGAAATTATTGCCTCTAAGATTATTCATCTATCAGATGGTTGAATAATGTATTAAAATATGTCGTACACACATATACACGTGACCTAGATTAAAGTTTTACATAGATTATCTAATTATTGAATTATTTGTATATATGGAAAACAGATGGATCATGAGACTACACTCACGCTCAAGACCTCAACCTCACACTTCTAGAGGTCATAACATATAAGTGTTGTTCTTTGCCTCTGAAAATGCTTTGCTAGTTCATAACTTCAATTTTTTTCTGTCATATATAGGAAAATACCTCATGCAGGATAAAAGTCTCAAAGAGGTGCATACATAACCAAGTCATAAGAAAATACTGTAAACTACACAAATCAATTTCCAAAAATAAGTCCAAAACACTAGGTCAAGTAAAACACACCAGAAGAAATGGGTCCCTTCCAAGGCCTGGTCCAACAACAAGACAATCAAATCTTTCCATCCACTTATCAACCTCAGCAAGAACCTTGTGTGAGATTGACCTTTGGTCCTCATCCCTGAAAATTTATTTTCACAAAAATTAACACTATTTGATAATCAAGTTTAAATGTTGAAAAAGGATGAGCAAATTAGTTACAAAAAAATTTTACCTAACACTGTAAGATTCTTCTAAAATAGGATGCACAATTAACTCAGGACTGTAGCTTTTTATAACTGGCGCAGCATCTTTAGTACAAAAAACATGAGACAAATCTGCACCCTGTGGTGAAGAAAGAAAAATTATGTCCATTCTTTTTCTTTTTTCTTTTTTTTGGGGGGGGGGGGGGGGGGGGGGGGGATTTACAATTAACTACATGCTAATGAAAAACAGCTATGGGGAAAAAGATAAGAGTCGAGATAAAAGGGGAAGAGGACTAACAATTTTTAAAGCTGAAATAGCAGAAAAGTATGGAGCACCTGTGTATTCTCGGCACCCACCAATTACTGCTATCTTGCCTGATTGACAGAGTGATTATCAATAAGAGAAAATTATTTGCTTATTTATCTAGCAAACAAAAACACATTGTGTGGAATAAATTAAACAAGTCAGAAAAAAATTATTATTAGCTTTTAATTCACATCAAGAGCAGAGCAAATTCATTTAATCCCAGATTGGCAGATAATTGACCAAATTTCATCTGAACTTTGAAGCCTTTCTTAGTTCCATTCATTGCCTCTAACTCTCAAAAACAAACAAAATCAAAGTTCAGGAGTCAACCAAACATATATCGAGCAAACTATGTCATCAATTTGAAGAGTTGTACCCTAAAGGTAATTGGTCATGCAGTTTTTTGTCTATACAAGTATCAGGCACATAAGGCACTGTACAGATATTTTTTGGTTATTGATTTGCAAACAAAAATGTAATATAATGTATATAGAGCAAGAGAGTAAAATGGTAGCAATACTTTCATAAAAAAAATAAAAAATAAAAAATTAGACGAAGCTGACTGCACCATGCTGCCAGCACTGAGATGAATGTGTCAATTTAAAAAAATGGGTAGCCTATGTGTTCTGAGAACACTGGTTATGGAAAAAGGAATTAATTAATGTTCAATGTACAAAGTTGTCAAGTTATTAGTGCAAGCATGCTGGAATTTTTCATGAGAGAAAGCCATCTTATACAAGAAGTAAGCTCTGTGCAGTAAAAGACGGTCTCCTCGGGTACAATCAAAGTTGAGTTCTAGATCAGGCCATCAGAACTACAATATTACACATATCAAGAATTTGAAACTACTTATCAGGTCAGCTTGAATTCTCTTCATTGGGACCAGGCATTATAGGAACAGAAAATGAAAACTTCTGCCATTAGCAATTTTGCAATTCACATAGATGACCAGTCAGTCTCCTAACTCCATAAATTCATCATCAGAAAATTATGTACAACAACTGATAGGCAAAAGGATTACAGCTGACTTTTATAATGAATGACTCGTTGCCAAGGTTTAGATTTCCACTGGGTAACCAACTAACCATAAAGCCACCATTTCCTCATTTTAATCCCAAGACGAAGGTAAACCCACTTCAACCCATTTAGGGGTGCCAAAAAAAATTGTTGGTGCTAACAGTTTACAAGCAACAGCTGTAATTGTTTTAGCCAGAACAGAAAATGTGGTGGCACAATAGAAAAGAATGCAGTCAAATTTAAGAAAATTGTGCCTGGACTTATCTGAAAACCATTTTTTTCCTCTTTTTTGGCCAACAGGGTATCTATACCCTCGGAGCAACCAGACCCTGAACTACCGAGAAGGCCACACCCACTCCATATCAGTTAACACCCAGGATGAACCCAGCTGGTGGCTAGCCCCAATAACGAGTGGGAAGTCAAATACAGGACCTCCCAGTTCTTGTCCAACCATACAATCATACATCAAAATAAGCAAGCACAATACCATAAAATTCATGACAGAGAACAAGAATAACAAAATTAGAGCATATCGTAAGCTTACCAGCTTGACCCTTATGTCTAGTAAGGGTCAAGTGATGGAGTAATTGCTCTCAAAATGGTCTCAGCATCAGCCTCCAATGAAATCTCACTCATGGACCTCGTTTCTTGCATCGTTTTCCGGTGGATTCGATCGCTGTGACCTCCTAAAGACCTTATCAGGAACTGCTGTCTTCTGAAAACGGACGAAGAAGCCAACATACGATTGTTTGGTGTATCCAAGAAGGCGGACCAAGATTTCATGCCATCGGTTGATTAGCATGAGCAACTGGCACCCTTTCTCATCTGGAATTAAGAAATTATTCAGATAAATTTGTGCTGAATTTGCACATATATATGCATATATAGATATATACAGCCCTTATTCTGATTGAATTATTGACAATTGGTTTGTCGAGATTTGATTGAAATGAAATTTCAGGAACGAAAATGTTTTTTTTTTTTTTTTTTTATCTATCGAATTGAAGTGAAAATTGGGAACTCTGCATACTCACCTATTTGAAGCGACGACGATCTTGGCGGTGTGAGCAGTTCGCTGGTATGTTTTTTTTTTTTTTGGCAGTGGGAGAAAGCGGTGGGCTATTCCCCTACGAGCTAAGGTGTACGTTTACCTTCAGATATAAGCCGTTGATCCCGGCACTATTTTCTTTATTAAAAAAGAATCAAAATTAAATTCCTTTCTCATACTCACGGCTTAAAACGCAGCAAAAAGCGCCGTTTTACAAACACCGCACAAAAGTCCAAACGCACCCCTTCACACCGCCGCAACATTGAGGGAGAGAATGAGGCAGACGACGAAGATGAACGCGACAAGATCGGGAATAGCGGTGATCGGAGCCCTAGCTTCCGGATACCTAACCCTACGGCTGGGTTTCAAGCCCTTCTCGAAAAGGCTCAAGGCGCCAAATTTACAAATTCTATTTTATTTGTAAAAAAATTCTGAAACTGATACGAGTATATTTTTCAAAGTTTTTCTTAAACCTAGTGTTATAAAGGGGAAAAACTTTCATGTAACTGTGATATGGTTCGGTAGTGTTGCAAGTCAATGAGCATGGGCGGAGCCAAGGGGCCTGTCCCGCCTCAAAATTTTTTTTGGAAGAGATATTACCATCTGATGACTATTTCTCAACATAATGCCAAAAAGAAGAAGATAGTAGTCATTTTAAAGTATATTTACAGTCAGTTTGTAATAAGTTGATAAAAAAAATCCTTTTTTGGTATTAAATTGAAAAATGATAACTAGAAAATACTTTTAAAAAAATTGCTTTATAGGGCTTTTAGTTCTCAGTTCCCACTTCATAGAATCATAGCATAGTACCCCCCTTGGAAATAAATCCTAGGTTCACCCCTGTCAATGAAAAGCAAGCAAAGTAGGATTGTGGGGCTCAAAAAACCAATGAAAACCAAGCAAAATAGGATTATCAGTGTACTTTTTAGTCCCACAATCCTGCTTTACTTGTCCCCTATTAACTTGTGACACCACTTGACTGTGCCGTAAGTTGCATGGAAGACTCACTCGTTGTAAACACACTTTCACTTGACAAATAAGATGCTAAATACTGAGGCCACGGAAACAGCAATCAGGTATTGAAGTTGGTAATAAACAGGAGGAGATGATGCAATAGACAAAAGCCCAACATTGTGGAGGGTTTGGTGCAATTTCTTGGGATAAATCTATCGAGTCCGCTCAAAGCACGAATATCTTCGCAGTTTTGTTCCTGAAGAAATTAGACCCATTTGCCACATTGGGAAGCTCAAGTGCAGTAATTAAAAGGGTTGCTAAGAACGTTAAGAGGATACCATTTGATTCGAGAGTGGTTTTGGGCAGTGTAATTTTAGATCTATCAATCCATTATGGGTTCCTGAAAACCATGTGAAGAGAGAGGGGAGAGTTCCCATGGAGAGCCAAAACATGCATCATCATGATTCATGCAGGCCAAACAAGAAGAATCTAGTCTTGAATGAGACCTCTCATCCCTGTGGTGCAGTGCTACCCTGCTCCGGAAACTTTGCCAGTGACGATTCCTCCTGTCCTCTGGCATTTGCCCATTTTTGTAGCACAAATTGACCAACCATCTACGGCTATTACGAACATTTCAGTACTCAAGAGGGGCAGATCCTCTAGAACCGCTCTCCCCTTCACAGGAAATGACTTATTTTCCGTAAACTTTGCTTGTCATCTTTGGCCAAACCAATGAAATAATGACAAAGATAACAATGTGATTTATTCTCATCTCTCCAAGACACATCGTTTTCCTTCCCCACCACCCCCCCTCCCCCTTTTTTTTTTTTAAAGAATTGTTTTCATGGTTTGTCACTTTTAAATCCTGTGCTTTGGTTTTACAAATAGCTTTAAATGATTTAGGAATGATTCGAGGATTTCTCAATATATTTGCAGCTTAAATGACTATTGTTTTTGAAGTTGGACATTGGCACCTGAATTTTCATGATTACTTTTTAGGAAACAAAATGTGGGACCTATTGTGGGACCCTCCTATCGTGGGTTCTACCATTTGTATCTGTTTGGAAATCTCAAATTCAGGTATCCGTGGCAATACCTTACTTTTCTTTCTTTTTTTTTTGGTAGAAAAGAACATGTCAACACCAACAATTGCATCTTCCTAAAGAATATCTAAAATTTCTTTCAGGAAATTAGAATCTCTAAATAAAAATCCCAAATCTGATTATCTTTAATTATGTGACCTAAATTAGCTAAAAAATTAGCAGCTTGATTTCCTTCTCTATAAACATGATTTATTCTAACTTTCATATTACACTCTAAAATAATCTTTATACAATCATTTAAAATATTATAAATCTTCCAAGGGCAATTTTGTAACTTACTAATACTATTAATGACAATACTAGCATCCCCTTCTAAATAAATTCTTTTAATTCCTTTTCCTTGTGCAAGAAGAAGACCATTTCAAAGTGCAATCGCTTTAATTTTAGGCACTGTTGTATCATCATCAAACCAAACGGATTGCATGATAATAAGCTTACCATAACTATTTCTAATAATAGAATCAGCTGCTCCTTTTTTATTTTTAACTAAACCATCAAAGTTCAATTTAAACCACCCTTCATCTGTAGGAATCCAACGAATAAATCTTATACTTTCCTTCTTTTTCTTTTGCATCTTATTTATAAAGCTAGCAGATTGAAGGTTAGTATTATCCAAAACGAAGTCAGAAAAAGATTTGTTGCTCTTTCAATAACTAAAAATTTATTAAAAGTATCATTTCTAAAAATAACATTATTTTAACATACCAAATTTGCCAAAGTAAGTTTGACAATACCTTACTTTTTAATTCCAAAATTTGGGAAAAAAATGAAACAATTATAATTGATGTTGTTTGATCAATTTTTAGAATTTCATGAGATGACATTATTTTTCAATTTTCACATTTCAACATTTGTTTGTTTTATTTCGTTTTATATATATTTTTTTCTTTGGTTAGAGGGAATGACAGCAAAATTGAAAACTGAATATTTATGCCAATGGTATAATAGTTTAGTGGCATTTTTTTCGTTTGTTGAGTGAGCGATCTCGAATTCAAAATTATGAAAAAATATTGATACCCTATTGATATTAGGAGAACAAGGCATAAGGCTAGATTCTATCAATCGTAAAAAATAAAAAATAAAAAATAAATAAAATTACTAAGTAAGTATGTTACATGCTCAGTTAAAAATTGAATGGGCTAGTTTAACAAAATAATTTTAAGGGATGAATCAATGGTTTTTGGGACTTACCTCTGAAGGAGCAAAAAAATTTAGGTTTGATTGTTTTTTTTTACCTCCTGAAATTAGTCACGAGTCATGTTTATCCTGTTAATTGATATAGAGTGGTAAAGTAGAAAATTTAGAAATTTTAAATACTGCCAACTCATTCCACTTCCTTATCATACATAAAAGTGATTACTCATAAGTGTTCTCATAAAATCCTAATTGTCTTAAACAAAATCATAGGCAACTAAATAAAGGATAGTGCTACATCCACTTGATCCATTTACTCCATCCATCCATAAGATGATGTAGCACTTCCTTTTTCTAAACATGATAGGGTGGGTATATATCATTTTCCTTTAATAAAACAGACGAATTAATCTCCTCACAGAATCATCATCCAATAACTTTTTGGAACGCCACAGCCCATATGGCCTACTGGAAATGAGGAAGCGTGGAAGGCACTGAGGAAGGTCCCAAGATTGAGATTTCCCTTTCCAAAGACTAGAATAATTTGCGTCGGTAGAGTAATTACAAAAGTGGGAGTGGTAGTGAGTGTGATTTTTGGAAATTTAATGCAAGAAAGATGGGATGCCTTGAGCTAGCTAGTGTGGCCCATGCATTAAACACCTATGTACGTAAGTGATAAGGGTTTGATTGGGTCCCTATATGATTAGCCCGATTTATCAACCTAACGAAGAATAATATCATTTTGATCGCACATTGTATTGTCAAGAGGATGCCATGATTGATGCATATTTTGGTGGTAGTCCCAATTCGTACAAGTGACCGTATCAACATTATATGGCACCTACCTAGTCAAGGATTCTCTTAGGTTATTAGGCACATCATCGGGCAAAATTAAAACCTTCGCTCTCAAAGTTTAATACTCGATATTTTCAAAGAACAATCTGTCACTCTATTGGCTTGTCTAAAAAGAAAATAGGATGAAACGCTTTCAATCAAGTATTTGTCTTAAATAATGCAACTGTAGCCGTCAATATTGTTTTGCGTTTATAACATTAAAAGTATTTCTCCAAAGTTTACTCCCTACACATACGCATCGTAATTTCTCATCGATAATTACTCTCCTTCTACATAAGATAGCTCATATGTCCGTGACAGTATTTGAAGTAAGAAAATACTTCACCATCATCTATCATCTTCTATCAATTGTCTGATGTAGTAGATGAATATGACAATGCTATGTTAATACAATTACTAATGTGACATACAAATGAATTGGTTGTGCTGTTACAGTGCATTAAGTTATTAATGAGACATGATAAAATTTAAAGTGAGAATAATAGCATAATTTCCTTGACCTAAGACCCCTTCTTCTAATCTTTTTATTCTTTCTTTAATGGGTATCCATATCTTTAACTTAACTAGTCTATGGAATTGATCAAGACACAATTAAGAGTTATTTCGTATTTTGCATCGATTATTGTATAAGATTAACTGAATTAATGATTGTTCTAACACCTTTAATTTGAGACATAAGTTCAAGAATCACCACTCCATCCCTTGATTGATATAGGATATATCCAACACCCTTTTCTTTTTCTTTTATACTTTTTGCACAAAAAAATAAGAGTAAAACACACATCAAAACAGAAGTCAAGTCCTTCACAAACTACACTTCCTTATTGAAACGAAACCTGTCGTTAAACTCAAGAGTAGTTGACAATGAACACCCAAATTAAGTCACTATTAGCTGCACCTTCTCTACATTATTACGTTGTATCAGACTTATTGAGTCATCTACATTCAAGCCTTCGATTCTAGACACAATGAACCAGGGACCTTAGCCATGTTCTCTTGCAAGAGCCAACTAGCCATCAGTGAGCCAATACAAGCCCTAAGTCCAATTTGCTGAAATCATTAACGGCCATTTTAGGGACTCATCATATAAATCTGGTCGGCTTTCTTCTTTTCTGTAGCTAAAGTCACGAACTTTACAGCAGTATACATTATATGTCGGCATTAGAAAGCAGATGGATAATTTTATCCACTCTCTATCACCGAGCGTCCCGAACACGAACCAATCACAAGACAGGAAAAATTCTCGTCGTGCAGTAAGACAGCGTTGTTTATTTCGCACGTCCTCCGCCATTCACGCCAAAATCCCCACGAGTGCCACGTTTAGAGAGAGAAAGAGAGCAGTTCCAAATTCTAGAGATTTGAAATTAAATTAAATACGGAGTAGCTACATAGCCAACGAGCACAAATCATTAAAGTACTGTTTCTGTCTCCCTCTTTTTCTGTAATTCTTTCACTTTCTCTCTCTAGAAGTAACGGAAAAAAGAGGAAAAGAGGAGTACATAGTTCCGCCATGAATGCTCCTTTGCTTCCATGACACCCATCTCCTTCTCTTTTTCTTGATATCCTATATAGACACCTGCCGGCCGTTCATACATAACTGACTTGCCAAGTAAAGAAGAAGAATAATGAGAGGAAACATGATTCAATTCGATTCACTATGAATGCTGTTTTGCTTCTACACCACACCTCTCTTTCCCTTTTTTACCTCACATTCTCTTCACTTTT
Source organism: Liquidambar formosana (assembly GCA_039720395.1). Taxonomy (NCBI): domain Eukaryota; kingdom Viridiplantae; phylum Streptophyta; class Magnoliopsida; order Saxifragales; family Altingiaceae; genus Liquidambar; species Liquidambar formosana. The sequence goes on from CM077822.1 coordinate 7,372,318, forward strand.
CTGTCTGACCAAACATAACCCATTTCCCCAAAACACACTTCCTACCCTTCCAAATGTCTAAGAACCCATCTCAGCCAGACCTCGAAACCATGCCGTACACTGAAATTTTCAAGAAATTTAAGAGATTAAGACTGTTTGAGCCGTCTGTGGGAGTTCTGGGGTTCATCTTTGTTACAGTTTGTGTGATTTGTTGCTTTTTCTACTTGGATTACAGAGCTGCGGCGAAGGGTTTCGGTTTCCGGGCCAATCAGAGAGGTTCATGTGGTTGCAGTTTGATGGGTCGGGTGGAGATAGAAGGAGGGTTGAGTTTTTGGGAGAGAAGGGTGGTGAGTGTAACGTGTTTGAAGGGGATTGGGTGTGGGATGAGACGTATCCGCTGTACGAGTCGAGAAATTGCAGGTTTTTGGATGAGGGGTTTCGGTGTTCTGAGAATGGGCGTCCTGATTTGTTCTATACAAAGTGGAGATGGCAACCCAAAGATTGCAACTTGCCCAGGTTTTTTCAATTTTTGGTTTCCTTTTGTCTTTTGTTCCTGTTTGGTTGCTGAGAAACTGTGGGAAAAAAGCAATAAGTGTTGTGAATGTTCAATTTTTCTTTTCACGTTGTTTGGTTGATGAGAAAACAGAGGAAAGGAAAAGTAAAAGAGAAGTTTGAGTCTTATCTCTTATGGTTTCTACTGTTTTGTTTCCCGATTGAAAAAGGAAACAAAAAAAATATAGGGAAATTTGTTTTGGTCTGGGGCCTCAATTATTAGAAGTTTAAGATTCTCAATTTCGCTTGTTTTCTTCTTCTTCTATTTTTCCTACATCTTCTCAGCGACCAAACGGATTTGGGAAAATTTCAGTGGCTATGTGTTAGTGCGTGCTTCACTTGTTTAGCTTGATATCTCTATCGGTATTACGGGGCGTAATTTTCACACTCTAGTCACTGTTCTATGACAATGACATCCTCTGTGTATTTTCTCACTTTCTCCTCAGACTTTCAATTTCTTCTTCTAAGAAGTGGAATTTGTTGGCAATGGGTGAAAATTAGTCGAATTTCCAGCCTCAATTTCAAGTATACTTTCCTTGATTAATAAATTTTGCCTTTTCTTTTGTTGCTTTCTTTCCTTAGTCCTTTTTTATTGTTTGTTTCCTTGTTTCTTACCTGGTTTTGGACCATTTTCCCTCTTGATGACCTTCGCCCGTGAACTTTCAAATAATGATATGTATGATATATGAAGCTGTTGACTGTTAAGTAATGAGGACAAAATCTATTTTCTTCTCGGAGGATTGAAAAATGTTTCGTTCTATCATTTTGTCTGCCATTTAAGTATAGAATTATTTTCATTCCATCTGGTTGCCCGGAAAATGAAGTACGGAGGGAAGAATTTAAGAAATTTTCATTATTTGGGGTTCTGATAAGACAAAACCCGTGTGCTGGATTGAACCTAATAGGACAATATGGCTTTTTTGAAGTGAGGTTTTCCTTTTTGGTATCCAGAATAACATAAAAACATAAAATTTTACCTTATCAAAAAAAAAAAAAAAAAACCCAAAACCATAAAATTTTCATATTCATTTTTTTTTTTCTGCGTAAATATATTACTTTTTTTCGCAAAAATTATTTGGTGATGTTTGATACTTTTGAGTAAATATTTTGCTCTGTTAGGATGGTTAGTTTCCCTTTGATGGTGGCTGATAAGTAATAGCTTTTGGTCACTTATAAAACAGATTCGATGCGATATTGATGTTGGATAAACTGCGGAACAAACGGCTAGTGTTCATAGGCGACTCAATTGGAAGAAACCAGTGGGAGTCCCTCCTCTGCATGCTTTCTTCTGCAATTCCGAACAAGGATTCAATCTATGAAGTAAATGGCAGCCCAATCACAAAGCACAAAGGATTCTTGGTCTTCAAATTTAAGGACTTTAACTGCACTGTAGAGTACTACAGGGCTCCATTTCTAGTACTGCAGAGTCGGCCTCCTGCTGGAGCTCCTGAAAAGATAAGGACAACGCTGAAATTGGATAAGATGGATTGGAGTTCTATGAGTTGGAAAGATGCAGATGTGCTGGTACTCAACACAGGACATTGGTGGAATTATGAGAAGACCATAAGAGGGTAATTTGATGACATGGATATTATTCTTTCCTTTCTTTTTACTTTATGTATTGTTGATATGTTTCTGTATTTACTTTCACATTGGGCTGGTTTTTGAAATTATAAGATTTTTTTGAAGGATGTTCTGGGAAGGGCTGAGGTGCTATTTTTAACAGTGCCGGTTCTGTTTGAATATCCCTGCCCTTTTTTGGGTGTGAACCATCCAGATCCAAAATTGGAGTTGAGATAATTACTTTCATCTCCACTAATTATCCATGACACTGGCTTTTGGTGACCAGTGCCAAATGGCATGATCATTTGCCTCCTAATGGGGAATTTAGAATCTACCGTTGGTACTGTTTATCATACATTGACCCTTTAGTAAAACTTTAAAACTTTGGGTAGTAGGGGGCCATGTGGGCATTTTCACACATTGTGAATAATAAGATATATGCCTGTAGCAGCCTTACTTTTAGAAAAAGCTTCTTTTGTGGGTTGAGCTGTTGTTTGTCTTGTCTCTTCTTATAAAGTTTGTCTAACGGTTGGAGCCATTGTGGGATATGACTGTTCTTGTTTGAAATTCATGTAGCTATTAACGTTTTTCTCCAAAAGTTACCCCTTTGTGTTCTATATGATTTATCATTGGGAGGTGCCTCTGTAGAAAAGATTGAGATGCTTATGGTAGATAATGTATTGCCCATTAATGTTGCTTTGACGTATAAGTGGATCTTATCAACTTTGAATTCTGATCGGACAGTGATGGGATGTGGGTGCTTTGAACTTATTGATGATCGCATGCTTGGATTGTTCTTGAATTCAGATTTTACATGATGGTTCTGACATCCCATCACCTATGAATTAGCTACGACAATGTATATACGTGTGTAATTAATGAATATGGGATGAGACCTTTAAGAAGTTTTCTTTTGGGAAAAGTGACATTAAATAGGAAGGCTAATTATTTGGTAGAAATTGCAGGGATAGCATGTCATTGGAGAGGCTATATGTGCCTTCAATCAATTAAAATGCCTTTAATCATTTTCTGATTTTGAGCATGTTAATTTACTGACCTTTAAATTTCACTTTATTAATCAGGGGTTGTTACTTCCAAGAAGGTGAGGAGGTGAAGATGGAGATGGGAGTAGAAAGTGCATATCAGAGGTCCATTGAGACTGTGGTGGACTGGATACGTAGTGAGTTGAATACGAGCAGGACCCAGGTCTTTTTTCGTACATTTGCTCCTGTACATTTCAGGTTTGTTTCATTACTAAAAAGGTTTTTTTTTTTCCGCCACTAATCTTTTCTTTTCTTTTCCTTTTGGTTAAGTTGACTCTGTTCCTTCAATATTTTGTTCCTCTTCCCCCCTTTAAATTTGTAGAATCCTGCCATTTTTTTGGGGTGTGTGTTTGGGGGTGGTTGGGAAGGAACCATGGCATTGGCATGGCAATGGGGCAGGGTGGGTGCGGGTTTGTATATCCCTGTCCCCGAATATATTTTGTTGGTGGTCACCCCATCCCTGTCCCAAAACCTGTCAGGGTATAACTCATCTGTACCTCCCAAGCCCTATTAAGTATTTTAATCCCTGTCCCTGCGCCACCTCAATTAACTTTTTTCTTTCTTTTTTTTTTTAATGAATGGACATCACTTTAATAATGACCATAGTTAATAAAATACATACATACGTGTATTATGCAGGTATAATATGAGTATTTACTAACTAGGATAACAACCAAAAACCAAACAAAAAGTCCATATAAACAAAAGAAGTCAGGAAAACAACAAAAGAGGGCCATAACAACTCCAAAGGCCCCAAACAATAAACTATGTTAGGAATATTTTAAAACATAGAAGGATAAAAATGTACAGTTATTTATGTATATAATATTAATCAAGGTGGGGCCGGTACACAGGGTGGGGTAATATATAACCATCCTCTACCCAAACCTTACTCGCATTCCCATTTAAAACAATGAAATCCCATCCCAATACCCTGACGGGGTGTGTCCACATTGCCATCCCTGGGCATCATATGGATCTTGTCTTTTGGACTTTGAACTCAATTGGATGGGGATATGGATTTACCTGTGGGATTTTTTATTTTTATTTTGAAATTTTTTCCCCCTTTTTGACGGGAGCTTTGAATGGATTTGAAGTCAATCATATTGCATTATAATTTTGAAAGAACATGGTTGATTGATTGGTTGTCCTAATTGGACGGAAGATCTAATAACTCAATTAACCTTGTTCTAAGGGGATGTTTCTGTTCTTGCATATCTGTTGGAACCTAGTAATCTACATATCCAAATTTTTAAGTTTACTGCTTCACAATCGCCTAAAAGAGTCTTCTCAATACCTGTGGTCTGTATGCATGCAATTGCTTAATTTTCGTTTTGTGCTTCTTGTAGAACTTGACTGTCAATTTCATTCTTTGGCTTGCACTACAATAGCCACCCTAATTTCTTGGCGGCTTGATAGACCGTCTACTAATGCAGACTTACGATGTTTTTTTTCAAAAATTTTCTATGGAACTATGTGACGAAAACAGTAATTTTTTTCCTTTTTTGTTCTTTGAATGCACTATTGCATGGATTTTACAGAGGTGGCGATTGGAGAACTGGGGGAACCTGTCACTTGGAGACATTGCCAGATTTGGGCTCCTCATTGGTGCCACCTGAAACTTGGACTCAATTCAAAATGGTCAGTGATGTATTATCAGCTCGCTCAAATGCATCGGAGTTATTAAAATTAGATGTATTAAATGTAACCGGTATGTCTTCGCGAAGGAAAGATGGCCATTCATCTCTATACTATCTGGGATCCGAATGATGGCCCTGCACCTCTCCATCGCCAGGATTGCAGCCACTGGTGCCTGCCTGGAGTCCCTGATGCATGGAATGAGCTACTCTATGCTCTCTTCCTAAAGCGTGAGGGCACTCGCACGTGGAATTCATCCACCGCTAGAGCACAAGCATGAGGGGTGAAGAACAAGGCCTCTTATTTTTATGTCGGCGTGGCAAAACAAACTTCCAAGGTGAAATGACACAGATTTTTAATAGAAGAAGAATGAAAGAACTGATAGGAATGAAATTTGTTGGAGTTTCACAGCAAGGGTTGAAAGCAAGTTCAAATTTTGACATTAAAGAGATTAGATCTTGAAGGAAACCGGATTTTTTATTAGATGTTGGCTGTTGATATAAGATAAAGCCCAATTTTTGGGGGCAGATGGAGGGGTGGGGATTCTTGGAACAAAATTTTAGAAAATTATATACACATGGGTATTTTATTGTGATTATTTTAGGTGGTATACTTCCTAAAGAAAGTAATGTAATTAGCATTTTTTGTCATTTTGTATCGTGTATCAAAGGACTGGACCCTAGAATTACCAATTGTACTTCTCAGTTGAGAATGGTTTCCAAGTATCAACATCCTCAAAAATCAGCATTCAATTTCCATCTCTCTCTCTCTCTCTCTCTCTCTCTCTCTCTCTCTCTCTCTCTCTCTCTAGGCCATTTAAGGTAATCCTTAATCTTAATAATCAAATTTTGCGCTCTGTTTGAATTTGAGATTTTGTGGGATTTGGAATCATAAGACAGCCACATAGCATGAAGGCAAAGTTTAACTAAACAATGCAATTTATTCCCTTTTAAGACGTTTCATTCAAGAAATTCACAAATTTTTAGGATTGGAAGTGAGCCAAGTAGTATGCAGCTCAAGCTTGACAAACTCAAACTCAAAAATGAGTATTAGGCCTGAGGGAATTGCATTAACTAGAAGTTTGGTAGTGGAAAGTATTAGAGCTTCTTCGAGCTGAACAGTTTCTATTGAGGTTACACTCAATAAATGAGCACAAACATAATGAGCTTAGTTCATTTATCTTAAGGGAAACTTGAATGAATCTCTAATCGAGCTAATCTTAACTTAAATCCAACTAACTGTGTTAAATTCCTAAATACCTTAGTGCTCATTATATCTCTTAGAAAAATACAAATTGGAAGCTAGTTGTGCAAAGAGTGGTGCTACATCCATTGGATTTCACCCACCAAACAACGTGACATCTACCATTTCAACATAAAATATATAGGTCGAAACATTTTCAATATATAATATATAGACCAACCTTTTCAACTGTTTATAGGAATAAATTGCATCTTGTACATTGACACGTTAGTTGGTTGAAATTTTAGGCATTCCCTTTTTTTTTTTTTTTTTTTTTCATATATAGTCACATTATTTACATTAGTCGGCAAACACAACCAAATATGAAACTTGTTGCTTTTTTGTTTTTATGTGTTTTTTTCTTGTTTATCCATACCAACGCATAGGCTAATACTAGAAAGAAGTATCCATTGGACCTATACAAATGGGAGAGAGAGGTCAATATCAATGCAAATAGACAAGATGTCATAGTAATAAAATTCTCAGATAATTCCCAAGTTTATCTCGGAATTTTTATCAAATGAATAAAAATTGAGATTGTCCTGCACATTTCCTGAATATTCCCGTATACATTGAATATTATGAATAATTTTTGAATTATTTCCAAAATTTCTAACTTATTCTACATATTACGAAATGACAACATATCTCTCTTATTAAATTAATCGCATTACTTTTCTTATTTTTAAAATTTGAAAAAAAAATTATTTCCGATATATTTTCTGAATAACTCTCCTATACCAACTATTTTATGCCAAATAATTTTGAATCCCAAATATTTACCCGTGCAAGGCATTGGTAAAGCGAATGTCCTTTTTATTTGGCTCTTCCTGACGATAAAAATTTATGTCTTCCTGACATCTACCAATAAAGTTTAGACCTGTGTGCAAGCCCACTTGCTTGAACTGGTCTCCTCATCATCATTGTTTTTCTCTCCATTATCCATAAATCCATATTACTTTTATTTCCTGACTATATAAAAATAAACAAATAAAATACAAGGGGAGTGCGCAGGTTGAGACCTCAACACCCCCAGCGTAAAAGCTAAGCTACTAGCCCATAGTTGTCAGAAAAAAAAAAAAAAAAAAAAAAAGGTTGTCCCGGTTATGGGGCGGTAGTAATCGTATTTTGGGTTTTTGGGGGAAAATTGTCAGCGCAGCAGAATCACACCGAGTTTCCAATGGCAGACTCCACGGCGCAAGTTAGCCGATCGAGAGACCTCGACAAACTCCTCCTCAGACCGGGCAATCTCGTCGGCCCTACCTTCGAACCGGGCCCCGACGTATCTCTCTCTCTCTCTCTCTCTCTCTCTATATATATATATATATATATAGGTTTAGTATATTCAATATGATCGGAGGTTGAGATATTTTCACAAACGCTTGGTGTGCATGTTTCTTTTTACACAGAAGACTGGGTGGTGCTGGGAATCACTGGTTTATGGTGTTTTTGGTTGTAGTTGAGAGATGACCTTCAGGAGTACGCAAAGGTTTTAGTAGTGGGTGCCGGCGGATTGGGCTGCGAACTGCTAAAGGACTTGGCTTTGTCCGGGTTTCGGAATTTGGAAGTCATAGACATGGACCGAATCGAGGTTTCCAATCTCAATCGCCAATTTCTCTTCAGGTCATCTGTTGCATGTTGTTTTCTACTGGTTCTTTCTCCCTTTATAGATATCTTTGTGTATGTTTTATATAATATGGTTTAATCATGTTTTATGCTATTGTTCGAATTGCATGAAGTCATTGAATGATTATTACTCGAAAATACTTATCAAACTTTATTTGGGATCTAAGAATGTGAATTGGGTGTCCGGATTATGATGGGGTTTGTGGTAGATAGGGGTGAAACTTGGGCTGGGTTGAAGGCCATTGGTGACCAACCTTAGAAACCTAATTGCGAAGTTCAACAAATTGATCGGCTCTTTATGGTGTGGTGGGCTTGAAAAGTTTTGAATTTGAGTTCGCACTTGCAAAAAGTAAGATGTTCAATTGTATGACTAGATTTCACATGTTTTATGAAATATAGAAGAATGCAGTATGACTTTATGTCAGTTTGCTTTCGAACCAGAAAAGTGGCAGGGTGCAAATTAGGCAGCCCCAATTCATGGAAGACGCAACAGCCCGTAAGAACCGAACAATTAGCCCATGAACCAACCTGAGTTGCTGAACCCAAGTTGCATTCCAAAGCATTTAATTTTAAATTTGGCTTTGTAAGGAAATAGCAGCCTTGTATCTCTGTTAGAACTTAGATGCAAGACACGTGTTGTTTTGTAGGTGGAAGAAAATTGAGAGGAAGGAGAATATTGATAGTTGAATGAGATTATATTATAGTTATTGCTCCTTTGCTTGAGTTGTTTCTATTGTTAGTATAGCCATTGATCATAAAGAGAGATAATAAATTCACTTTAAGTCCAATCATTTATATGCATTACATGGATTTTGTGCACTTTTCTATGTTTATGTTGGTCTTGGGATAAGATAGGAAGATAGGTTGCCTGAGGCCTCACCCCAATTATTGGTCTGATTAAGATTCAACTAAGCTTAACCCTAAATACAGGCTAAGACCACACATGTTTTTGTTTTCTAAAATTCTTGAAATTTCAGACCATTTTGATAATTTGAAATTTCAAAATATCAGTTGAATTTCACCTAAGCTAGAAAATATACCAAAATTCAATGAATTTGGGGACATCATTTTGATTTGTGATGCTACTAGATAGATGGTATTTAAAATTTGGTCAGGACCCAAGTTTCATATTTGCTGATTGAAGTAGAAGTGGAGTGCTTTTCTTAGGACGTCTTGACTCTAATCATTTGATGATTGTGGGTTTGTATGCAGAGTTTTGTGTTCATTAAAGTTGCTGGTTTAGCTATTCTGTATTTTATCTGATAAATTATAACTATGCATAAAATATTCTTGAATAGAGATACTTGTCCCAGACTCCCAGAGGCGTTTTTATCATATTCCATATTGTTGTTTCGTATGATTCTAAGAAATTTCGTAGTCTTTAATTTCAATCCTTTGTTTCTCTAGGACACGCTTGGAGAGAATCTGGTGATCTCCAGTCTCAAATAGATTTAATATTTATCATGTAACTTTTCATCATTGTCCATTATGGGACTCTTACCCATTATAAAAGAGTCTTTATCTAGGAATTATTGTGCAGACACTGTGGACATAACATGCAATTCATACACCAATTAATTAAGAAAATGCCTAGAGGTTCGTGATAAAGTAGGTAAAAAAAATTTGCAACCAAAAAAAAAAAAAAGGAACTATGGTACTAGTTATAATGCCTATATTGGTAGATGCACTTGCTCACTTGCTGATGATTGGGAATGGATGAAAAGGAGTTATGCTTCTTTTGGTGGGTGAAGTAAAAAAAAACTTGTCATTAGAAAGAGAACCAACGAAGGTAGTGATCTGTGGTGGGGCCAAGCCAAAGTGGTATCCTCTTCAGTTTTGTTTTATTGGAAGTATTGCTAGTCAGAAGAATTTTTAGCAAGGCTGGTGGGTTTATTTCTTAATCATCAGGAGATATAGATATATTTATTATTTAACTTGCAATTACACTTTGGTAGATTTATATAACTTCATCATATGTGATCTTTGCTATCAAAATGTGTAGGGGTGAATCTGTAGTTCTCTTCTGGTTTAATTCTATGGGTTATCACTTCTTTGAAGATGTGTCAGGTACTTCATTATTTGTTAGAAAGTATTCCTTAATTATGGTGTTCCTATTGTAGGCTTCAAGATGTTGGAAAGCCAAAGGCTGAGGTGGCAGCAAAACGTGTCATGGAAAGAGTTAGTGGTGTGAATATTGTTCCACATTTTTGTCGGATCGAGGATAAAGACCTTGACTTTTATAATGATTTCAGTATAATTGTTCTTGGTCTTGATTCCATTGAGGCTCGGAGCTACATAAATGCTGTAGCTTGTAGTTTCCTAGGTGCGTATTTTCAACCTTTCTTCTGGTTGGCTGTCTGAAAGTGGCACAGGATTGTGTTTAAAATCTGTATGTTATCTATCCGTAAATATTTTCCAGTAGAGAAATAATTTACCATTTCTGTTCCCCCCTCCCGTTTCCTTTATCTGATTTCAAGTTGTTTCAATATTCAAATTTCTTTTCTTTTTAACCTTTGTCTTGCTGTCATATATTTAATTATTTAGTTTCTTTTGAAGAGATTAGGGAAGAATTTCATAGAAAAATCAAATGGACTTGTGTCGTAGAAGTTAGTGAAGTTTAAACAAATGTCTTATGGGCAAAGTTTATTTTTGGTGCAATGTGTTTCTTCAGCCTTTTTATGAACCTTTTGAAATTTGACAAACGATTATTATGGCAATTTTCTGGAAATTTGAGCCTATAAAGCCTCTTGAATGCTTTTTTTTTTTTTTTTTGGGAAGAGAAGAGGGGGGGGGGGGGGGGGGGGTGACTGCCTACATTAGTTTTCATGCTGGGTTCAGTTTCCGATACAATATCTTTTTACCTGGTATTCTATCCAAATTTTTGCATTTGCTTTGAATTTTTGTTGTTGTATAACACCATTCCTGATTCAGTATTTAATCTTTATCACACTTTGTCCTATGCCTTTGATGAATCAAATATATGCCACTCTCAAAGTCAATAGGTTTTACCTATAATCTGCTTGAAGTCTTGAACTTATGTACCTTTTTTTTTTGTCATGTTTGAGAAATTTAGAATATGATTCTGAAGAGAACCCACAAGAAGAAACAATCAAACCTATGGTAGATGGTGGAACTGAAGGTTTCAAGGGCCATGCTAGGGTTATCATGCCTGGGGTCACACCATGCTTTGAGTGTACTATCTGGCTTTTCCCCCCTCAAGTGAAGTTTCCTTTATGCACTCTTGCAGAAACCCCTAGAACTGCTGCTCATTGTATTGAATATGCTCATTTGATTAAGTGGGATGAGGTAATGCATTTCTCTCTATTCTTTTCCAAAGGGGTTTCTTTTGAACATGTTGCTCTATTAGCTTATCATGCATTGCACTTGCAGGTTCACAGCGGAAAAACTTTTGATCCAGATGACCCAGAACATATGAAGTGGGTCTATTCAGAGGTTAACAAAATTGCAGTTTTTTGGTAATGAATTTCTTAAAATTGTCTCTCTTTTGGTCCTTGCACTGACCTAATTATGTCATATAGGCTGTAAAGAGAGCTGAGCTTTTTGGCATTCCTGGAGTTACATATTCCCTGACTCAGGTATATGTATTCTCTAAGATATCCATTTCTCTGAAGCTAGTGTTTTATTTTAGACTTTCCGCTTGATGAAGTTGCGTTTTGTCTTCTGGTATCCTTTTCTGACCCAGAAATTTTAAGAATTATGGAAATGAGAAGAATTTCTATCTTAAACCTAAATTCTTGAATTTTATCAGTTGGGTGCATAGTTTTATACTCGAAACCTCGATTCTTTCGGGATGCTGTCATATGTCCGAGAATATCTAATTGCTATGGCATTTTTATAATTCCACAGAAATTTCATTCCCAAGTTTGTTCATAATTTGTCATCCCCCCCCCCCCCCCCCCCCTCCCCTCTCCTTTATTTTCAGAGATTCGAAGTGTTTCATGCATAAATGTTATGTATTTGTCGCTTCACCTCTTAGTAATATAGACACCATTTCAAACTTTTTTTATAACACATGCTGATTTTTTTTTGTTGTTTACAGGGTGTTGTGAAAAATATTATACCAGCTATTGCTTCCACCAATGCAATTATATCAGCTGCATGTGCGCTGGAAACCTTGAAGATTGCATCGGGTTGCAGCAAAACTTTATCCAACTATCTAACGTGTGTCCTGCATCCTCTTCTATATTTGCTTAGCATTGAACTATAGAGGTCTGGGTGGAAGTAATCTATTTATAGAGGAATTTCATGGTTGCATTGATAAGGATTACAGCATGGCTTACTAATAACATTGAGTTATAGAAAACAGTTTTGATATCTTTTGACTTGATTTGTTGGGAGACTTAAGGCAGCATAATTTTTTTTATTAGGGTTTAGGTTATGGGTAGCCTTTTAGAGTCATTGATGCTGTCAAGGTTCTAAGAGTTTCCAGGGAGTCAAACGATGTGTTTATAATCTCAACCTGACTAAACAAAGCCTTATCCCAATTGCTTGGGGTAGGCTACATTACCTTTTTTCCTCATAGCTTATTCTATCAAGGGCCATGTGACGATGTCCTCTGATGAATATTACTTTTGATGTTTGAAACATCTCTGAGCACAGTAGTGCAAACATGGACAAATTTCATGAGAAATTGAAATGAGCATAAAGTGTCCCATAAATGTTAAAATAAAAAGACGATACCTTGTGAGATTCTTGTCCCTCTTCTCTTTGATAAATTCTTATAAAATAAAATTGTTGAGGACCTTTTTTAAGTAAAAAGTTGGTGATGCTCCTTGTATTTAACGATGAATGTAGAGAATCAAAATTTGTGAGAAGGTGTCTGTAATATTTTCATTATGTGATTAATTTTTCCTCGTCAATCACTTGGATAAAATTCATTGACTGATCTGCATCTTTGTAGGTATAATGGTGTTGAAGGTCTTCACACTAAAGTGACTGAGTTTGCGAGGGACAAGGACTGTCTCGTTTGTGGTCCTGGTGTTCTTATTGAGCTGGACACCTCAGTTACTTTACAAAAGGTTCTTTTATTCATTTTGGCTCTTATTAGTTGATGATGAACATTATTACCTGGTCTTTAAACTTTCTTCCCAAGTTGGTCACTTGCGTTCAACTGCTATGACTTGATACAAGTACGCACCTTGGTCTGTTCACTTATTTTATCATGTATATTTTACTTTGTATGGAAACAGTTTATTGATCTACTTGAAGAGCACCCTAAGCTGCTTATATCAAAAGCAAGTGTCACACACCGAGGGAAGAGTTTGTACATGCAAGCACCTCCAGTACTGGAAGAGATGACCCGATCGAACCTAAGTCTTCCACTTTTTGACATAATGGATAAGACTGCGAAAGACATTGTCCATGTGACTGGTACAACCATCAATAAGGGCACAAAGACATCTTGTCTGAGGAAATTACGGGTTGTTTTCAAGGGAATTGATGGGGTTACAGACATGGACACGGCTGGCGGGGCATAGATTTCATATTGCACCTAGATTTACTTGAAATATGGATCCAGAACTAATCCAGAAGCTGCAGTGATGTTTTGTTTCATTTTTCTTTTTTATCCTTTTTTTATTTTTATTTTTTGGGGGAGTAAATCTTAGCTGAAGGCAGAAATTGGTCAGGTGAGGGTTGGATATCATCTTATTTTTGTACAATTTTTCAACGACTCTGCAAATGAAACACTAGCTGTGAATTTATCGCCAAGAGAACAATGATATCCAAGGCAAGTTGGAAGTTTAATTTCCATGATACCTTATCCAAAAAAAAAAAAAAAGTTTAATTTCCATGATATTGAACAAATTTTGAGAGGAAAATATATACAGATCAAAGATCCACAGTTAAGTTGCCTGACTTCCCTAATGGGCGTTTTATATTTTTTAAAAATTCTCATTACTCATTAAGCTGCTGTATTTCTCTCTACTTCCTTTCTATTTAGTGATCATAATTACAGTGCCACTTTTTTTTATCTAAATTTTTCAGAGTGCAGGCACATCGGAGAAATGTGAAGAACAGAAGCATCAACGTGGCCATTGGTCCAAAATTAGGGAAAGAGCATTCATGGCAAATGGCTACAAAATGGTGACTCTTTTGGTACCTGCCTTGAAATGGTTGGTAAGCCATACATCTTTCTCCTCTCCTCTACTTTCTCCCTCCCCTCCTAACAAGTGGCAGTCTGCCTCGGCGGCGGGATCTAATATAAATTCAATGGATGGAGTGTTTGTACCTTTGAAATTTGTAGGTCAAGCTCAATGGGATAATTGATCCGTTGTTGCACCCTTGACCCATCTCCTTGGTGCCTCCACCACGAAAACCGACATGGGCTTTCTTTTTCCAACCTTTACTAAGGGATTAAACCCTAATTTTCACGGCATCCCTAGAGTTTTTTGTATCGAATCCTTATAATTGGATAGTTGATTTGATATTTTCTCTCTTCTGTGGACGTAAACATCTTGTTGAATGTTCTTTTGTGAGTTTGGTTTCTTTCGAAATAATCCTAGCAATTAGGATACAATCATGTGGATGGTATCGCAAGATGTAATATCCACCGTCTGTTGATTTATCAAGATCAGTGGCTTACACATATACCATACTCTTTGCAGCACTGCACTCTCTCTCTCTCTCTCTCTCTAACTGCAAACTGCGAACTAACATTTCCACTCCAAGAAAAAAGGAAGACAAACAAACAGATAATGTTCATTTAATACAGCGAAAGGAAAAAAGGTAAAATTTGAAAGGCAAAGAGTCATGCATGAAAATCTATGCACCACTGATGCTGTGCAAATGGGTGGGTCCATCAGCCTAGCCAGCCAGCCTAGCAAACCGTGTGGACCACATGACAGCCATCATAATTCACTTATCCCTACTTTTTCTCCTCCAGAAATGAGCAGAAATATGTACATACAGCTAGCTGAGCTATGAACTCTGAAAGAAACGAGTCAAGAAGAATGTGATGAATCGAGTTAATCAGTTAATGCATGTACGTACGTAATGGACCCAAGTACCTTACTCCCTTCTTGATTGATTGAACCTTTCTCCCATAAGCCCTACCTTAATTCACAGTGATTGTAGAAAACAAAATTGCACCATATATGTAGGATCTTGTTGATCCAATAATTATGGTTATTGGCCCCACTACAAGGTTTTTCCAACTGCGATCCACCGTCAAACACACGAATGGATTAGGTGGATTTCACCGACAGATTGCTTATGCCTCTGTTTGGATCTCGAAAAGGATTAAAGAAATGAAACGGAAAAGCTTAAAAATGTTAAAGAAAAGGAAACCATTTGTGAGCAATTTTTAAAATTTCATTCTTTTGCCTCCTGCTTTCCAAATTCAAACAGGGTCTAAGAAAATTCTTAAATTCACTTGCATATTAACACACAATCTGTCTCTCACAATGTTTCTTGATAAGGAAAAGTAATGGGTTTAAGCCGGACACGTATATCCGTGCCATCTCATATACACGTTCATGGTTAAGAAGGAAGGCCGAACGTGTACGCGAGTAATATGAAATCTCGACAAGGCATAATGTCATCAGAGGACCCACCTCACAAATGTAGTCATGTCCAAGAATCTATTAACCGTAAGTCCATAACTAATAGATCAAGATACTTATATAAAGGAGGTTAGGCTAGAATATTGCCATGTGACCCATGTATGAGACACCCATGTACATGTATGTATGGTGCATGTGGGTGAACTATACCTCACCATGCATGTTCTTTTGAGTGGATGAGAGATCGAGAGAGAGAGACATCACCCATTCACAGCCAAGTGTGAAGTGTACTAAAGATGAAGTCTATCTTAGATCAGATATTTGGGTGTGGGTTGTTGCCTGGCTGCTCCTCATCTCTTTGCCCCAACTGGATAAAATCATAACACTCTTCATGATTCTTGTGGGGTTATGGGACTTGGACAGATAGGCCAACTGACCTTATATGACCCCACCAACCCACATGTCCAACCCATGTACACCAACTCATCCCATCGCTTGCCTTTCCCTATTTAAAACCCCATTTATCCCCCATTGAACCAAAAGAAATGAAAGAAAAAGGTAAGAGAATATAAAGAGTGAGAAGTGCAGTTGTCATGTATCTTTGCTAGCTTTGGTGCTTGCTCTCACTCTTTATAACAACCTCTTCAATTTCTACTTCAAGGAGATATATATAGAAAAATGGAAGTTGCCATGGAAGTAGAAGATGATGTGTTTTTTGCAGACTTAAGCAAGCAAATTTCTCTTCTAATCATGGACGACGACGAGGCGCCGGTTGCAAGTTGTCCTTCGGTTTCTCTTCAGGTTATTCATCAACGCCCATCTCTCTCTCTCTCTCTCCATAGTATTTTTCCTCTTGAATTCATCCCACCGTATCCTACTTCTACGTACCCCACCCTAATGTGTCAAAATAGCATTAAAGCTCTTAGGTTCGGTTTGTTTGATTGGAATTGGGGCAAGTGAAATGGAATGAGATTCCAGTGGTGAAGTTAAAGAGAAGAGGAAAGAGAAGAGAGTAGAGCTGAGGTCACAGAGGTGTGCAAGTTTATTGTTTATGCTTGAAATGAGAGTACCACGGCCCATGATGTAATTGGATTGAGGCTCAAGAGACTCATTATTCCACCTCTCCTATGCTCTCTTATCGTTTCCTCTCTCTCGTTGCTGCTACTCATCACTAGAATCTTTATTCCATTCTGCTTGTTCCAATTCTGGCCAAACAAACAAAGCCTTTCTGAGACTTTGAACCAAGGTCTCTGGAATGACATCTAAAGGGGGAAAAAGAAGAAGACTAAATTGTTGTTTTCTTGCAGTTCCTACTCTTTCAACCCTTTTAAGTTAATCTCTAATATATTAAATCTCTCTCCCTCTCTAATAATCATTAGCCACTCAGGTAGATGAAGTATATATCACTAACTGTTTTTGAATCTTCAGGGTTTCTCTCGAACGAACCATCCAACTACACAATCACCACTTTTCTATGAGCAGACTTGCAGAAGAGAAAGCAAAGGAACTGGTGTTTTTATCCCTCGGTCGTCGCAGCCAAGAAGGAAGAACAGGCAAGGAAGATTCACTTCATTCAACCCAAGATCTCATAGGCATCAGCCTGATAACGCAAGAGGGGTCTCCCCTCTATGTTATGATAATTCTTTTAATCCCAAAAAATGTTAAAAGGGTAGATTACTCATGAAGTGTATAATTGAATAATTCCTAGCTACCAGTCACTTTGCCAATCAGATTAGGCAATTGGGTTTCATGATTTGTATGGTAATCATGTACATGGAAAAGCTATATGTATTCTGGCACTACCTAGAAGGCAGTTGGGGAGGTTTTGCCAAAGGTTTGTACCTCTCCAGTATTGGAAATGTATGGTTGTTGTTAAGCTTGGTATAGGGATAAGCTTGTCTTCTTCATTTATTAATGCTATAAATTATTTTATTTATGGGTTTTTTTTTTTTTTTTTTTTTTGGGCTTGGTTTAACTTCATTTTTCTTACCCCTTCACGTCCAATTTTTACCCTTTTTATGTTTCTTCAAATTTTGTTACTGAGCTAGAAACACAAGATATTAAGAATCATACCATAATCACTGGTTTGGTAGGATGAATATATATGGTCCTCCTAAGAGGATTCGAATTTCGATCCCCACACTTAATTGCCATCTAACCTGGATGGCAACTTCGAAGACAAATGAGCTGATTTGTGTAGTGAAGTGTCTTGCATTCTTTTATTGTTGGACTCCAAGAAACTCAGCAAAAGGGCTTTCCAAAGGACAGAGGGTCATTAGCAGTGTTATTAAACCCGGACCGGACTGGCCGGTCAAATCGATGAACCGGACACCAGACCGGTCCGGTTTTTCAATTGGATCGGAAATGCATATGAACTAGATTAAACCACTAGTTTCAATTGGATCGGAAATGCATATGAACTGGATTAAACCACTAGTTTTTTATGTGAACCGGATGCAAACCGGTCCGGTTGGACCGGTGCTAATACTCAAAAATCCATCTTAACATTTTGCGTGTGTGAGGAGTAGAAATGGAGATGTACACACCCAAAAGAGTTCTTAACCACTAGACCACCTAGTGTTAATGTTAAAAACTTCACAACACATATTATTTAACGTGTTAATGTATACATTTTATTTTTTGGTATTATTTTAATTAGTTATTATTTTTTTAATTATATGACCGGTTCAATCGGTGACCCGACGATTGAACCAGTGACCCGACCTCCAAACTGGGTCAATGACCAGTCCATGCTTAATAACTATGGTCATTAGGCTTGGAGCTGTTATGCTCCATGGAGTTTGGCAATGAGTAGATAGGTTGAGAATTCTTGTAACCTATTGCTCGCCCGTGGATGTAGGCATCTTATTGAATCACATGATCGAATATGGTGTCTTTGTGATTGTTTGATTGTTGCGATTTACTGCCAGCCACATAACAATTAGCATAAAACCATGCCTAAAAAAAACCTGTCTAGAGTTGAAAATTGAGCTTCCTTCACTTTCAAATACTCATCTACTCATCTAGCATCGAAATCTCCCGTTAGAGGATCAAGTCTTAAAGGTTAATAGGAATAAGGAGAGACAAAAAATGCAAAAGTGGCAGATTTGAGCAATTTGCAAGATGAAGCCAACCTAAAAGGGAAAGTAGGAAAGGGAGGAATGCTCATGTTTTTTAGTATTGGATTCTATTAGGGCCATTGCCAAGCTGTATATCAATGTTGTGAACTTTCAAACTTCTCTTTAATCATTAAATCACTAAGCATCATTATTTCTCTATTCCCTTTAAACCTTTTTGCACGTTGAAATTTTTTATGGCACATACTAATTAGGGTTGGTATGGTACGGTACAGAGTTACCGGAAACTCTCATCTTGATCACATTTATCAAAAGCCACTTCTCTCAGGATTGTTTGTGAAACATGTTTCTGGCTTTATATTCTGCACTAACTTTTGAAGTTAAAAATAAAGACAAAAATAAAAATAAAAGCTAACCAAATGCAATATTTTCTTTTGAAGAATCTTTGAAACTTTTGAAATTAAACCTAGTTTCCAACAACACTCGCAAATAAGGTAGACGGTTTTTGAGCCTGTGCCACATGCATTTTGGTATGGGTGTCGGGTGCACGGGTATGTGTCTAGGTGTCGGATTCCTCTACTTTTTGAATATGTTTTAGCATTTTGAAGTGTGAATACCTACACCTACGTTACAAATGTCCGACACGTATAAGTACTTCACACATTTTAAAATGCCCATATAACATAGGGTTTTTCCACTAAAAAAATAGGTGAATGGTTGCAAAAATTCAAAATCTTGTTCCTTCTTTCAAAAGTTTCAGCGGTTCATGCTTTTTGCCTAATCCAAAAACCATGTAATTGTAATTTGGAGATGAAAAAAAAAAAAGGAAAAAAGGGAAAACTAATCAACCAAATTTTGTTGGAGCAACAAAGCCGGGCCCTTTCCAAAGGCATGCGAATAGCCCCTCAAATTTTTCATATTCCTGGGGCCTCATTTTTCTGATTTAATTTCTCATGCAGTATCAAATTTTCATTTCCCAAATTGGCAGTTATGGTGTGATAATTAATCTAACCCAACATAATATAAGAAGCCACAAATCCCAAAGGTGGTTGTGGAACATTGTCCATTGATCAAATATCTGTATGGAAGCCGTTGGGGCTAGCCTAGTGATGAGGGAGGATGCTAAAGGAGTAAGATTAGAATAAGTTAAGGGTTGGATCCCGTCTAATTGTACAAAAGTAAAAAATAAAATAAATAAATACCCGTTTGGGTTCCAAATGTTTTTTTGGGTCCATATATTTCAGTTCTTAGCTTACGAATCGCCTCTTCAAATTTCAATTCTTGTATTAGCGTGATTACACTAGGTCTTGATCAAAATCCAAATCGATGCTGGTTAAGGAAAATTGAAGTGATATGCAATTATTCCTGTCAATTCTCCTTTCTTTCTAAGAGGGACCCTCAATGAACAACTGACCCAACCTTATTTGATTAGACCGCAAAACTTACCCTAGTTTGTCATTAATGGGTTTTTTTTTCACTTTTTTTTCTCGGAGTCTAGTCAAGTTCCAAAAATTTTCAAGATTCATAATATCACCACAGGTTCCCACCCCGTGCAGATACGTGGCATGGTCCCCCACGTATCTTCACGGGATGCTTACTAAGTGGGGATTATGGGATGCAAAGCATTTCCATCCGTATCGCTAAAGAGGGAAGATAATGCATTGTTAAAGATATGGTTATGGAATATTTGCTTAGCTTTCTCGGAATAAAGAGAGAAGATTTATTAGGGTTTTGAAATCTAGTACATGCCCACTTGTAGATGTACCATACTTCAAACACTTAATGAATTATTGGGGAAAGATAGGATCTTGTGGGTTCCCATCACTTTGTTCTTAAATATCTCAATCACCCCCCCTTTGGTAAGAGATTGCTTGATAAAGTGAAGGCCAATGGGCCAACTCGGGTTGAAAATAGATGAAATGATGCAGCATTTGGACTCACTGAAAATATGAAGCTTTACCCCGGCCCTAACAACCTGTACCCTCATGTCTAATCAATTTAAAAGGAGAGATGTGAAACCACATATTCTGATTTATCTCATATACTGATTGATCTCATTTATTGCCTCTAGAGATTGAGTTGTGGCAAAAGATCATGTAGGCCTTGCCTTAAGGTGCAATATGGAGTTTGATCTCTCCAACAAGTGCCTAGTGTTTTAAAAGATTGGGAGAATAAATGACAATCAAGAATAGCATTTTTGTATTAATTAAAAGAACCTATAATAATAAAGAGATCGACAAATGACATCAAATCAAATTAAACTTATTCAATACTTTGAAAGTATTAAATTACAATTAAGAATTGAAAAGTTGCAAAAGGGCCTGTTTGGGCATTGAAATGAAAATTAAACAATTATAGGTATCTTACATAGTATTGAAGGTACAAATTCATCGTCTTAAATGAAAGAATTCAAGAAAATGATGGTAATCGTCACAAATGAGCATGTAAAACAAAAATAAAGGCATTTTGAAGGAAAACTATAATCGAAATCTTTTTTTAATCTGACATTAACTTGGAACCACGTGCATCTAAAGCACCTCTTATTAAGATTAATGTAGTTGTATGTAAACTTAAGTAGAGCAATAACTTGATGAACCAAGAAGCTTTCCATTATGAACTTATCCAATCTATGGATAAAACATGATAAAGGCCAAAGGCTAAACCAGCATAGGGGCACAGAACCACAGCCAGTATTTAAAATAAAAAAAATTCTCCCCAAGCAAGGGAATCAATCCAAACCCAGAAGTATATCGACATGAATTTTTGGAATTGATCTTATTGTATCAATTATAACGATGACTCCTACTTTTTAAAAATAGATTCATTCAAGAAGATGGATTTGTGTCTTTAATACTACATAAAATATGCTTAATTGTTTAATTTCCATTTAGGAGACCAAGCGGACCCTAGTATTTTACCCTCATTTCAAGCTTTCACTTGAGATTTCTTGAAAACGAGAGCTTCAAGTCACCTTGGAGTGGCCGAGCTAAGAAAACAAAAAAAAGTCACCATAGAGCAGACAACATAAGTTCAATAATCAATACTCTCTAAGGGGGGGAAATTAAACAAAACAAAATTCGCGAAATTATTTGTTCCTAGTTTAATAGCGATGGTTGCCTACTACCCATCTAAGGTAGATGAATCCTCAAAAAGATTGAGGTAAACATCCCAGTAATTTCAAAAAGATAAAGCAAAAGATCAAGTGGGCCTTGAATTAAGGTTCAACATGGAGTCTAATCACCTTGAAGTGATTGAGTTTCAAAGATTGGGGGAATAACAATTAAGAGATAACGTTTTTTTTCGTTTCAATTGTAATGACAAAGAGTTGCAACAAATGATGCATCTAATCGGAGAAAACTTTATGAGAGAATATATGATGAGGAATTTGAAAAATTAAGTGGTGACTTGTCTTCAACCTTGGGATTGAGCTTTTTCTGAAAATTAGAGCTTCAAATGAAAAATGAGAAATGACTCCAATAACCGAAAGGTTGGTCTCCTTTAATGGTTAAATTTGAAATAATGTGCTACTCTTTTACTCACCATTGCCTAGGATTTGACTCCTCAAAAGATTGAAGTCAATGAACATCTAATTTCCCCCACCTCCCCCACCCCCCCCCCAAAAAAAAAAAAGTTGATTTGGAACAGAGGGATCCCTTCCAACCCGAACCCTAATAGAAACTACCTTGCCCAATCTCACCTCAAGTTTGACATCAATTTTCCATTCCCATCCTAAGTTTAAATTGAAAACCTCATTCTAGCTTTGCCCCATCTCGTCCTGTCTTAATCATGGTTAACTGTGTAAGAAAGTCAGGTTCACACACCTTGCCCTGAATGTCTAGTTGGGGAGAAGAGAGAATATCACAAGAGAATATAAGCATTTTTTAAAAAGAATGAAAATTCCTCGTTTCTCTCCATTTAGTCTATCATTTAAGGAGAAAAACTATTTAAGTGAAGAACTAAATGGACTGTAAACTTTATCAAAAACATTAATAAGAATTTCAATGACTAATTGATAGGGTATAAAAGTAATACCATTATAAAATCGGGTAGGCTCAAGGTGGGGTTCCCGACTGAACTTTCCTTAAAATTTCTAAATCCATGGTACATCTCATTAATCGATTTTTGTAGATTGTCATGCTAGTTAAACTCATTTTAAAATATATCTAGTGTTGATATTAATAGGAAGTTCCGGACCAATAGTTAACCCTAAGCCCTACTCAACGGAAGCAGCTTCAAATTGGGTTGTGAAACAAACAACGGCCCACAAACCCCGACACAATCAAATTCAAGCCCAACTCAATCCTAGAAGAAGCTTAGCAAATATGGTTTTGGGGCTGGGCTAAGGTTTGAGCCGGGCCAGGATCCAGCATCTTACAGATTGTCCCGTACCTTGACACTGACGTCCTCGATGATTCCGTCAACATCCATGAATCCCCACACTCATTTACTGTTTGTTCTCAGTACTCTCTTCGAAGCTCCATCAATGGCGGACGCCAACCTAGCCTACCTCTCTCTCATCCTCCTCGCTCCTCTCTCTCTCCTCATCCTCCTAGCCCTAATCGTGAAACCCCGCCCGGTGAAGATCCCGATCAAAAACCGCCACGTCTTCATCACCGGCGGATCGAGCGGCATCGGCCTCGCCCTAGCTCACCAAGCCGCATCGGAGGGCGCGCGCGTCTCCATCCTAGCTCGCGACCACCGCAAGCTCGAGGAGGCGAAGGAGTCAATCCGCCTCTCCACCGGCATCGACGTCGCCGTCTTCGTCGCCGACGTCCGCGACTATGACGCCGTCGTACGAGCGGTGGACGAAGCGGGGCCTATCGACGTGCTGGTATGTAATCAAGGGGTGTTTGTGCCTCAGGAATTGGAGAAGCAGGAATTGGATGAGGTGAAATTCATGATAGATGTGAATTTGATGGGCAATTTCCATTTGATTAAGGCCGCTTTGCCAGGGATGAAGAACCGGACGGACCGCGGACCGGCTTCCATCGCTCTCATGTCGTCGCAGGCCGGTCAGGTATGCTTAATTTTTTCGCCTTTATGTCTTCATTCTATTCTATCTCTTTGAAATTTGATAGTTTGTGTTAAATGCAATGTGTTATATTTGCTTTGGAAATATAATGATATAGTGAAGTGTTTTCAGTGATTTGTTTTGTGTTGGTAAGAGAGGAAACGATTTATGCGAATTTAATTACGGGGTATTTGGACTTGGCATTGATTTCAAATCAATACATCGTGTTTTACATGGTATTTGGAATGACATTATTGTTCTTTCTATGGCTTTAAAACTGAGTGTGTGGGTTTCCTCTGTTCCAATATTGGTTTAAGATAAAGGGGATTTTTCGGAATGTAATAAACAGCATTCCCTTGTTTTATGATGATGATAAGGGTGATGTCTTCACTTTATTG
Source organism: Liquidambar formosana (assembly GCA_039720395.1). Taxonomy (NCBI): domain Eukaryota; kingdom Viridiplantae; phylum Streptophyta; class Magnoliopsida; order Saxifragales; family Altingiaceae; genus Liquidambar; species Liquidambar formosana. The sequence continues at coordinate 7,395,970 of CM077822.1, forward strand.
TAACAAATTGTGTTTTCAAATGTCATATAAATCAAAATATCTTACTTGCAAACCACCTCAACTCCCCATTTGCAAGGAGCATTGATTGTAGTCCCTTCAATCGAGATGACACTATAGAACCTATATTAGTTCAGCCTTTTGAGCTATTAAATTTCAACTCGAAAGTTGAAGTTCTTAACCTTAGAATGACAAAAACCTCCTAAAGGCTTTGTTTGGGTCACAAAATCCATGAGGGAAAGGGAAAAAAAATAACAATAATAATTCAGAGAATCCCGTTTTTCCCTTGTTTGGTTGCTTAGGAAAACAAGAGGGAAAAAAATTCATAAAGGAAACGTGGGAGGAAAATTCTAGTTTTTGTAGTTATCAACTTTCCGTTAGGAAAGGTTCGGAAATTTGGAAATTCTTATTGGGTAGAACTTTCACTCCCTTGCCTCTCTCTCACAATGCCACCACTGTCAATGACCAACTGCTGGCTTTCCTTAACTTCTGATCAGTGGCCAGCATCAGCAATATCTGACCATTGAGCACTGTCCATCAACTATGATCAGCTACCTCTGACAATTTTTTCTGATCAGCAGTCACCTCCTTCAGTTGAGTAATCTCCAATCAACAATTCCAATCGTGCCTCTCTCTCTCTCTCTCTCTCTCTCTCTCTCTCTGATCATGTTCTTCTCCCAATCTTTAATACCCATTTTTGTTTTCTTTTCTTATGAAAATTGAGATGGATACTATCAGATGATCGTTTCCGCATTATTTTCTGTTTGGTTGGTGTGAAAATTCATAGAGGTTCATGAAATATATATATATATATATAAATGCATTATGTTTTTAAAATTTATATTTAAACCTCAATTTTTTAAAACAATAATTACAAACTAATTGCCAACGTATCCTTTGCATATCCAAGAATATCCAATGATGTGGCATTGTGTTACTGTCATGATATGATAGTATTGGATATGTATCAGAAGGTATCCTAGGCGTATTGTTATCCAATACGGATTCTTTGGGGGTTTAGCCCAGGAGTCTTTTTTAGGAAGCATAGTTTTGAAGTCAGTGGGATACAAATCCATAGGAAACATGTTTTGTTTGGGATGGAACCTCTCGCATCCTTCTTCAAAATGCTTGGGAAGCATAATATTTGCAGAAATATTTTCAGAACATGTTTTTTAGTTCATGTTTCTTCGCTTGATATTGCATTAAGTTTTGCTCATAACTTTGCTTATTAACTTAAATTAACTTAATTAAACACCCCTTTTTGTTTTTTTTTTTTTTTTTTTTGGGGGGGGGGGGGGGGGGGGGGGGGAAGGGAGGAGGAGATTTTACTTTAGACTCACCCAATCGCCAGTAAAAAATGTTTGTTCTTTGTTTTTTTTCCTTTGATTTTCTTCACTGTATTTCTAGGATGGTTTGTTTAGATTTATTTTGTGTGGGTTTTCTTTTAATAGATTTCATTTTCTTGTTCTTAATTGGTTAAATTTTACTGCATCTCATTCACTAATAAATTATTTTTGTATATATTAATAACAACCATTGTGTTGCATACGTATTGCATGTGCACAGCTGCTAGTTATGTATAATGTTAACATTAATATTTTCTTACCGTGAAATGTGGTACATAGAATGACTTATATGCTATGTTACATGGATATGAAACCTTACCCATAGGTACCCATGTTGACAAAATACGACACGGGTGTGGCTATGGGTCTGTGCCAGATATGTCCCCTTCACAGGTCAGCGCGGCTGGAAGAAGAAAAAGGGGGGAGAGAGAGAGAGAGAGCACTTTGTTATTCTTGAGGCCAGAGGTAGTTGGAGCCTTGGAAGTTTTGTTGGAGGAAGGCCATAGAAAGGGGGCCAAAAGTGGCACCAGAGGACGAATACCTTTCGCACTACTAGGGTTTCTATTGAATGAAACCCTTACCCACTTTTCGTTTTTTTTTTTCCCAGTTGAGTCCCTACACCTTTCTAATTTAAAAAATGTTCAAAGTTTAATTTTATTGTTTAGTTCTAAAATTAAGTATTATGAAAATACCCCCATAAGGTTAGAGTATTTGCAATTTACCCCTCATCATTTTCTTGTTATAACCGCTTATCATATTTACCTCATGATATGTGTGTGTGTGCACATATCTAGGTATTCGTGTCCAATTTTTGGATCCTTTTTAGTCAAGTCCCCATATTCTAAAAATTTTGGGAATTTGATGAATCCAACTCCTAGACACACCCGACAACCACACTCAAGTCCATGTAACATAGCTTATGTGACATTCCAAGCACATAGTTGATTGTTGAATTTCGGATGTTATTATTCCGTGGCCATGGGGATTTCAATAGAACTCTTTCATTGTCTTTTAATTAGTTGTTGATTAGGGACTCTTTTCTATTGGTAGGTGGGCATTTATGGTTACACTGCTTATTCAGCTAGTAAGTTTGGCCTCCGGGGTTTGGCAGAAGCATTGCAACAAGAAGTCATTGCAGACAACATCCATATCTCACTTATATTTCCTCCAGATACTGAAACTCCTGGTCTGGTTGAAGGTTTGAAATTTGACTCTAAGCCTGCTTTACTACTTCCACGCATGATTTGTTTTTACTTCTTTCACTACATTTCTCATTTTTAGTTTTATGTTGTTCATTGGGTTTTGAGAGGCCATGCCTGCAACTCCTCTGAAAACTCTGGTATCAATTGTGTATTGTAGAATCTATTTCTAGTTTAGACTTCGTGGGAATTTTTATTTTGTTGTTTTATATGGAATCGATTTAGAATTTAGATTAAAACATGCCTACTTATTGCAGAGAACAAGAAAAGACCACAGCTCACCAGTATCATAGCGGCCTCCTCTGGTGCAATGAAAGCAGATGAAGTTGCCAAGAAAGCTTTTGATGGCATCAAATCTGGTAGTTTTATTATTTCATGCAACTTTGAAGGAGTATTACTGTCCATAGCTACCGCTGGTTTATCCCCTCAGAGATCAGTCCTAATGGCATTTGTTGAGGTGGTTGCTGCTGGTATAACACGTATTGCAGCTCTATGTTTCCAATGGAATTGGTATGGAAGTATTGAAAAGTGGCACACACAAAAGAAATAGTAAGTGTTCTATTAAATGGACCATTAATGCTTCAACTGTAAGGACTGCTTTTGGCACCTGTGATGATTTGAATTTTCTAATGGTGAGTTTTTTGTTTTCAGGGACCTTGACATTCTCAGTGCTTGATACGAGGACACATTCCTCTGGATGGAACCTGCCCTTTGTGATGCTCACTTGGGTCTGATAAATCTCCTAAAAGTGTTGTACATTCATATTGGACTTAGAATCTTTATTTCAGGAACGGAAGCATATGCGTGCTTTTCCTCTCTCTCTCTCTCTCTCTCTCTCCCCCTTGTGCATGCTCCCTCCATTTTTCACAATATGGAGTTTCGGGACGTTGACCTATTCCATGCTTTGCATTTGTGAAGTCATAATATGTGTTGATTAGTTGGATATTATGTCTGATTTTTTTTTTTCCCCCAATCAACGAACTTGTCTTGATACAATTCTAATTTCTTAGGAGTTTTACAATTCTAATTTGCAAATGCTTTCTGGTTTGGAGCTGGTGGCCTATTGACTAAGGGTTTTGGTTGTCTCATGAAATTTGATTAGTTCCATATGTGTTTCATATAATGAAGTACAAATCCATCATATTGAATAGTGCCATTGAAAAAGGTTATCATCGTGATAGTTGACAGTCTAGGGTCAACTTCAAAAGTGCATTGAACTGCCCTTGTTTTAAATTTCTTACTGCCATTCATGATGGTTGCCACTCTTGAATTCCCCCTTTCAGAATGGTGGATCTCTTCACAAAGCTATATGTGCAAAACAAACAAAAATTTAAACAAATTCAAATTCCACAGAATTACCAAGCAGACCCTAACAAATTTAACCCCTTGAGAAGCCTAGTGGGCCTACAAATTCAGGCCCACTAAACGCGTGCCAGTCATCCGGCCCATTACTAGACTGCCCTTATCATCCTCGTCTAGTCGTCTACTATACCTAAATTCCCGTATATAACCGTCATCGTCAAATGTGTGCTTCGAGAGCAACACACAGAATCTGAATACGAGCGTGTTTGACAGTGTCGCAAAACCATGGCGTCTTCGATATTGAAGAGAACGAGCTGCTCTGCGATGAAGTCAGCGGTTGAAATTCTTCGAATTGGAGCATCATCGAGGGCGTACGCCTCAGTTGCAGTAGGAACGGACATAGTGTCGGCCGCACCAGGTGTTTCTCTCCAGAAGGCTCGAAGCTGGGACGAAGGCGTCTCCTCTAAGTTCTCCACTACCCCTCTCAAAGACATTTTCAAGGTTCAATCCTCACATTTCCTCCTATATCTATGTATTCATATTTATGTATATGCATCAGTATATATATATCTTTGGAAAGTTTAGGTTTTTTTTTTTATTATTTTAATAGTGATCTTATTTCTGTGTTTTCTTGTCGAAATTTTTATGTTTTCAGGACAAGAAAGTTGTCGTCTTTGGGCTTCCTGTAAGTCTTTTACTGTTCTATTTGTCTTTTGATGATTGCAAATTTCATGCTTTCTGTCAGATTTGTTGATTGTTACTAGTGAATTGCAATTTGCGAGTAAAGTGAATCTTAATTGATACTGTGGTGTAATTACTATTTTAATTTTTGGAATCTTACGCTCTGTTTGTTTCGACAGAAATTTAGTTTGTATTAAAAAAAGTTCTGGAGAAAAGCAATTTTTATATAATCCTACGTTTATCGAGATGGATATATTTTATAGTAATGCAGGGGTTTTTGGGGAGAGCTTAAAAGAAATCTCTAAAATTTGTAGTACTTTTGAGAAAGTTTACTTTTTCGAATAAATTTCTTAGAATGGAATAGGGATGGTGAGGCATTTATACATTTTTGGAAACTTTGTCCTCCAAATCACTGGGTGTGAGATGTTGGAGGTTGGAACACAATAAATTTTCGTCAGCTATTGGAGTTTGTGGTTATATTTTCTAGAAAAGGTTTAAACCCCAGTCTATGTGAAGTGACCGGTACAGCCTTATATAATGCTTAGTAAATTACCCTGTAAGTCTTTTATGCATCGCTTTTATATTTGCGTCCCGTTACACCTTTACCGTTACCATTACAGTGCCTATACCCTGTTTTTAAAACCGTGGTCTAAATGAGATTCAAGCAGAAGAAAAGACGTGTTTATTAGAGATGTGTGAGCAGGTTTAGAGGAGGGTCCCCCTCCCCCTTCCCCCCCACAAAAAAAAAAACCAAAAAAATGGAAAAACTACCAAAAGCAGCTGAAATTGCAATTTGTTTTTGGGAGGCAGAGAGAGAAGGCCCAACGCTAATATGTTTGTGTGTGTGTGTTTAGTTTCGTTTGTCCTCCTTAATTCGAAGTTTTTGCTTATATGGATAGTTCCATGAGTTTTTCATTTACCTTCTTCCAGGGTGCATACACAGGAGTTTGTTCAACCCAGCATGTGCCTAGTTACAAGAAAAACATTGATAAGTTCAAGGCTAAAGGGATTGATTCTGTAATTTGTGTAGCTGTCAATGATCCATATGTTTTGAATGGCTGGGCGGAGAAACTTCAAGCCAAAGATGCTGTAAGTAATCTTATCCTTTGACATGCATAATAATATTAATACATAATGGCTGACTTGTTCTGTCCTTTTCCCCACATTTTTTGAGCTTTGAATGGTGTCTCAATCTTTTATATGAGTTTGTTCTGCCCTGCTTTCTTCCTCAACAAGTGCATTGTTCTAGTCAATTTCCTTGTGCAAATATTTATGCTTCACTATCCTCTTTTTTGAGTTTTGACATGCTAGATAGAGATCAAGTTGCCATTGGTATTACCATAATAACTGAGAATTTTTTACCAAATTAGTGTTCTTAAATATATTAGTAGGAGCCTTTCGTACTTCAAAATGGATGCCAGTTCATTTCTGAAGCAGAATGGTGTGTATCTTCGTGATATTAGTTGTGTGGCTGTCTTGAGATTTGTAATAAGCTTCATGTATAGCTGCCGTATAATCCTGTGAGGGGTTGAGCTTTGTTGAAGTATAATTTAGAAACATAACCACTTAAAGAGAGACAAAGATGGGGTGGAGGTGGTTCTTGATTTCCAGCTAATTTTCCTGCAAAGCTTTCTACAAATGCACTGATATCCTCCAAACCATAGAAAACATTCTGTACTCGAACCCCATGATTTGTTTGTATCATCTGATCCCATCCCAATATTATTCAGAGGGTGTTTAAGACAGAAAAAATCAGATAGATGGGAAGAAACTGACATTAGAACTAAGGAAATAAGGATGATTAACTCAAACAGGTAATCATTATGGACGAAAATATCTCAAATTATGTGGCATTCTAAATCATCTATAGACCATACCAACAACCTAAAACATTTAACTCCTGAATTTGCAAATTATTGAATTCATCAACTGTTACTGTAAGTGTTCACTGCTTAGCTTTCAGTCAGGCTTAAGGAATACAGTGTTCACCCAAAAATCTCATTCTCTCCAAACCAGCAACGCCAAAATGGTCAGGTTGCCAGATCTTTATCAATGATCAGTTTTATGGCACACTCACCATTGTTTCATATCATTTATCAGTTGTAACTTCAGTATGCAGCTGGCCTCATTAAGAAAATTATCATGTATCTTGAAATTTAATCATTGGAAAGTCCAAATTAGGTTTTTACCTAATCTTCTCCTTAAACTTAGGGACACAGAGACCTAAAATGTGCTACCTTATTTCCATGCATAATGTGTCTAGCTTATATGTTCAAGATAATTCACATTGCATGCTACTTCTCTTAGATACCGCTGATGTCATTGCTTGCTTTTCCCTTTGGTGTAACAGCCTCTTTTGTTATTTTACTTGCCTTTCTAGATTGAATTTTTTGGTGACTTTGATGGGAGTTTCCACAAGAGCTTGGACTTAGGAGTAGATCTCTCAGCTGCTTTGCTCGGACCTCGCTCTCAAAGGTATGATGTCAGTTTCTTTAATCATCACACCCTGGTATATTGATATTTGATATAGTGTTGAAAATAGCTTGGATTTAAGAAAACACACTGACAATCTTAGTTGCCATCCTTGTTTGACTTTAGTAAATGTCTTGTACCCAATTGAACACAAGGACTCAATCTAGGTTTGCATGTACATTCCTGATCGTGCTATGTATTGTTTTTTGTGTGTAGATGGTCCGCATATGTGGTTGATGGGAAGGTTAAGGTTTTTAACTTAGAGAAAGCCCCATCAGAGTTCGAGGTTTCTGGTGGGGAGGTAATTTTGGGACAGATCTGAGTCTCCTTCAGTTTCTTTTTGGTAAACATTTCTCTGACTCTGAGTACGAGAGAGATTACATTGGTAGTAATATTTTCGTGTTGTTGTAGTGTCATACGTTATTTCCACAGTTATGTTGGACTCTTATCTATTGTCTTTAACCCAAGTTTGTTTGAAATAAAGTTGGATTCACCAACATTGTCGATAAATTATCGAAGTCAAATCCCAGTTAAATGGTAGAATACTACCTAGTTTGGAACTTTGACATTCCCTCTCTCTCTCTCTCTCTCTCTCTCTCTCTCTCTCTATATATATATATAGATATATAATTTGAATTTTGTATAAGGAAAATGCTATTGATCTCTAAATATTTCTCTAATTTTGTTCATTAATGATGTGACTAATGATGTCGCACACATATAGAGGAAAGTTTCTCTGCAGTTAGCAATCCTACAATCACCAACTTAAGCCACCTCTTGATGCATATGGCTTGCCTATTTATTTTATTTATTTATTTATTTAGTTTTTGATATGTATGGCTCGCCTAATTAAATACGGAGTAATCGAGTTTCGACATTTGGACATGATTTTATAGTGTGCGCAAAAATATTTGGATTTAGTGGGTGACTTTTAGTCTTTTAGCCCTTTAATTTTACTTTATATATCTTTGGCCCATCAAAATGGGCATTTTGAGAACGTTCCAAAGAAAAACATGAGCACACCAAAAAAATAAATAAATAAAGGAATTTAAGTTGCTCACAAACGGCAGACCGGCAGCAACTTTTCTTATTTGGATGGTCCCAATTGGTATCTGCCAGACATAGACGGGGTCATCAGTTATGAGCGGGATTTTTTTTTTTTCTCACTTCATTTTTTTGGGTTCGTATTCATTTTTTTCTCTCTTAGTGTGGTAAAATTGAAAGTTATTATCATGCAGTCAATTTGGTTGGAGGATGAAATAACAGTCCCTAAAATAGAAGCTATTGTTCTTTAAAATAATCTTTTGTTTGCTAAGGGAAAAAATATTAAAAATTTTCATATAGAGGGTGATTTTAAAATTATTATAAATAATCTTTGCAACTTAGAGAGATGTCCTTACAATATTTATAATATTTTAAATGATTATTGTAGGATTATTTTAGATAATAGTATGAATATTAAAATTAGTCATATATTTGGAGAAAAAATTAAGACAGCTGACCTATTAAAATTTGGGAGAATTTTCCAGAGAGGAAAGCAAAACATTGAAATTTACTTTAAAACATTTAAATTTTCTCTAAAATAAGAAGGGAAAGAAAGAACACATGCACACATTCCATCCTCCAGGTTTGACCTGCTTTAACTTTTCCGGGCTATTGTTTGAAAACTACAGCTTATTTACTACTTTTCCTTGTAGGGATATGGCGCCATTGCTTAATATCATAGGGACACTTTCCCAAAAGAATAAAAAAATTTACAATCCATCCTTCAAGTTTGACCTAATTTCATCTTCCGCATCATTTAAATCACTTTTAGCTGCCTTTTTTCCTTTTCCTTTTTTATTTTTTTATTTTTTTATTTTTTTTCCTTTGTTGTTCCAAAGGTACTTCTGTGTTCTCACAAGATCACAATAGAGCCAAGTTAAGATTCAATTTAGCAATATCAAACATGGAAACCAAAACAATCCAGGTTCTCAGTAAAATGAAAACAACATCACCTCTAGAAGTCTTCTTTTTCTCTTTACATTATCCGCGGACAAGTTGATATTGGCGTCATGTGCTTAATACTGAAAATATAACATTATAGGCTTATATATAGGGGAAATATTTCTTAAAATCAACCCCATATAGGGCAATAGCAGGTCTGTATCAGCCAATTAAGGTTAATCAGTGCAGGACGCGAATATCAACTATCCGAATGAGGGTTGACTGGCTTCCTCACCGTACGTCACTTGCACGAAATGCCCACCAACAGGCAGACCAAACACCAACTATAGTTCAGCACCCGGTCCCAATCTTTACAGCATCAGTGTCCACTCTGAAGAGGAAAATAAAATTAAAAAACAAGAAACAAAGAACAAAGGTAAGATGAGCCGTACTATTTATCCACATATAAAGTATATAATAGTATTTTTATTTCACTATCAATTGATAATGAGGTACTCGGATTCACCAGACATTATGTTTCAGATTTCTTTTGAAATAATTTCTTCGGATGATTAATAGGGCTTTGATTGGAATCCCATTTGATTTTGTTATAAAGCAAACATCCTCATCTATATGTTATTTGGGAACTATGGTGTAATGTCTCCCCATAACACTACCAGCTTGTTAAAAAACACTAAAAAATTATAGTTTATATTTGGACACCCAAACGGGCCCTTAGTCAATCAAATTGAACAAGTTTTTGTAATGCATTTCTACACTTGTTTTGAATAAAATTTAGCCTAATTCATCGTGGACTATCAGTCCCTTTATGTCAGAAAAATGTTCTATTAACTCTGCAAATTAAAAGTGCCCTCAAGTTTCCCTTCCAGTGGCACTGATTTTAACCTTGACAAATCACCACCATCACAAAACCTACCCCTTCTCCTTCTCTTCCAAAACTCAATAAATAAATAAATAAGTAACCATGCAGCAAGGTGAAACCACAATTTTCTCTCAACATCTCAAATATCTTCATCCTACATCAAAACTCATTTTTTTCATTTCCGCCACACCTGACAGATTTTAATTCTTTAAAGTTATTCACGGTTTTAGAAACTTACAAAACTCTTCCCAATCACAATTTCTATGTCACTCATCTATAAGCTGGCATGTGGCAGCTTAGAAAAAAATTGTTTGTAGTGCCTCTGCAGCAGCTCCTCTCCCCAAGAATATCTCTTTGCCCCGAACAAGGTAGAGACCTTGGCATCTCACACCTTAGGGGTCACAGTCTCACAGATCAGGTGGATGCCTAGCTCAAAGTGGGCCCCAAGAAATATGAAACTTGAAACAAAGTGTTTATGCAAAAAAGGTGTATTTGACATCAGTAATACACTCATTCTCAAATATCCATAGAAGCCAACTAAAAAAACATTCTAGGAATTGTGTCAAACAAGGTTGAGTGTCCTTCTCTTCCTTTCTTGAAGATGCTTTTCAGGTATGTCTCTTAGAATAAGCATGTCCATCCGAGACATATCTCATACATGGCTACTTCACTCTCTTTGATGCATCCATGTAATATAGGCCCGCATAAGTTAGAGGATGGCTCATGGAGCTCCAAATGAGCTCGATACTAGTCAAAAAACAGATCACAGCCCCACTGCTGGTACATTGTAAGTAGGAGCAGAGACTCTAAAACATATGTGCTCCAGATGGGATCCCTAGGGCCTGTCATAGGCAGTACCTGTTGCTTCAGCTGACTTATAAGATGCTTCCCCACTGTCCACAGACAACAATCACATGTCACAGGCAATACCCATTGCTCCAGCTGACTTTAAAGGAAGAAGATTCCCCAGTGTCCCCAGACAACTATGATGCACAACTTACAATGCAGCAAGCTGCTAACCCATGGACTATGGCCTCTAGCCATGCTGACGTTGTGCTCGAGCTTGCAGCTGATTGTAGCAGTGCCTCAGTCTGCCTAGTAGCCCAACCCTGACCATGATAACTCAGTGCTCGCTCACAAGAAATACTACAAACAACAATGCTGACCCTAACCGCTACAGCACTATACAGTACACACGTCCAGCTGATGTACTAAGTAATCCTTGTGTCGATCTTACCTCCAACGCTTACCAATACACAAATCAGACTCATACGAAATGCAGCTAGCTTGACAACAAAGTGTTCATGTTTGAGCTTGTTGGCTCTTGCGTGTTAGGAATCAACCATGTCTTATCAAAAAAATACAATGCCAACTCTTAAATTTATTCCACTCACAAGATGCCATTGCTTGACTTATCCTACTCATACCAATGGCATAAGAGGCAAGAAAAAGGAAAATCTATTTTTATGATAGGCCTTCTTCACGATCTCATGTAGTGTCTAACTCAAAAGACATTTATTAAGTTTTCTTTTATATTATTAAGCTTCATAATGACGCTTTCCAAATGAGTTTCTCCAGTGCTACCTATAGTACTCCCTTCACATTTCTAATTACGTAATGTCATTAATCTCACTGCAAATTTAGGAGATCCTTACTCTAGTTCTCACTTCATATAAAATTTAATATGTGGAAAAAACAGAGGGAAAGGAAAAGAAAGGAAAGGAACCAAAGGAAGCATTATTCAAATGATAATATAGCAATATTCAAATGATGAGTTATTAAAATGTAACTATGAGAGTAAAGTTTCCAAACCTGTGCATGAGAAACTTCCATTGGGCCTGGGATAGCATTGGAGACACATGACAGTGCATTTGAACTCAAATTATGTGCAGTTTCCCCCTTATCATCATTAAGAGGCTGAGAAATCACATTATCTTGCACATCTTTTCCTTTATAGGAGAAGTTTGAAGTCCCCACAGTACAATTTGAATCAGAAACAGAGGCTCCACTCCGCTTTGGGGCAAGATCAAGGCGCTCAAGAATTCGTGCAACACCAGCAATACCTGCATTCATTTCACGCTGAACCCCTTTGCTAAGTTCCTTGACTGAGTTATTACGTGCAATTAGCTTCTCCTTAAAACCTCTGGTACTTTTTGAGATTGATTCCTTGTATCTGTTGCAAATGATCTATACAACTCAATATTGAAGAGATAAAACAAGTGAACCAAATTTACAACAGAAAACCAAGTTGCAACCCATCTACCTGGCTGAAGCAGCAGACAATCTAGATTTCATAGACTCTGAAAAAGAAAACAACTCAGATGGGCTTGGTCTCCGTGGACAATCAGGTGGTGGCTGGCTATGAAGCTCTCTAAACAATGACCAAAGAAGAAATAAGATACATTACATAGGAGAGGGAAAAAAAGACACAAGCTTTGTTTTTATTTTTCGGTAAGCACAAGAGCTTGTGTCGCAACCAATTTCTGTTACAGAGATATCATACATCCACAGGTCCCATCTGGGAGAAGTTGACAAGCTTTTGTCAAATTTATATTCAATCATATAGGAGGGGGGAAAAAAGGTAGGTCAGGTGACACATTAAATGAATACGGGATTATTGAGATTAGTATTTTCTTTGTTCGCACAGTGCCCAACACATTTATTCATCTGTAGTATTCTGTATCCATTATAATAAGAAAATTTAAAATGGATGGATAGGCAGGACATCCGGGCCACAAAGCAAGGTTTGTAACAAGTACAGGAAAGACTTCCATATCAGAACTCAAAAATTTGTGCAGGTACCTGGGGTTGAAAGGACCATCTCTGTTGACACCATCGGCTGGGGACCCTATTTGTGACAGAGGGATCCACAGAGAATGGAGGTTGAACACTGATAGTAGGCAGTGCATTAGAAGTTGGTGAATCGCCATCAGATAACTCATAACCTAAATTTTGATAGCCTTCTGGTGAAGTTGTGTATATTCGCTGAGTATCAGGCACATTTGCAGAACGGGCAAATGAGAGAACTTGGGAAGGACTGAGTCCAGAAGATCTCTGCCTTTCCCTTCTCCGAACATAACGAGCTCTGCTCGCAACGGCAGCTAGGTGCTGCATTATACGCTCATCGAAATCAGAATCATCTGAGTAAGAAGCATCCTGAAATAAAACCCATTCTCACTAAGCAAACTATTTGGCATGAAGAAATGTAGTTTGAAGTTGAACAAAGTATCTCACAAGGTCAACATCAGAATCCTCATTAAAATGGTGAAGAATCGTGGATGCAGAGGGGCATTGGCGCCTTGTCCTTGAGCTCCTTTCACTCTCCACAGCAGCTAGAAGCTCTTGGCTACAGATCAAACATCAACAAAATGACATGCACGCGCACACACAAACATGATTAGCCAATTATCTTTATTTTATCAGCATGACATTAAGAATCCATGACAAGGGTGTAATTGGGTTATACACATATTTTTACTTTTAAAAAAAAAAGGACATTATCTACCTCGCAGGATCCCTCAAGAGAAGAAACTGCGCACATATTGGGCACTCTTTGCTTCTTTGTGACCTGCGTGAGAAACAAGTTTACATCAGTTTGGAATGACCATCCATATAATCAAAGGTAAAAAAAATTTATATGTTGATATCCTGAGATAGTGAGAATAAACATAACCTGAACATGCCAAAAATAGAGCTTACCATTCAAGAATACACTGAAGATGATATTCATGTTTGCAATTGGTAACCTGAGACAAGACACAAAACCCCAAATATTGATATCTCTCTATAACCGATCTATCTATAACTAGCAATCATTTTTAAACAAAACGCATGTGCTCCAAGAAATAATTCTAGATTAGTAACAACCATTAGTTTGAACCCCCATATCTTTCATTAGGACACTGCCTCGGAAATTATGATCATTGAAAAACGAAACACATCATCGGCAATGAAGCCTCCTAATATTTAAATAAGAAATAACAAAATCACATCCTAATGACCCATTAAATACATACAACTAAGTCTATATGTCAAACCATCTAAAGTGAAAAAGATCAAAAGCCGTTTGCAGATATTAATATGATTTTGACTTCCAATCCTGGAATATTTCAGATGTCCTGCTCTTACATTTGTTTTCCTTTTCCTTTTCCTGTTCCTTTTTTCTTCTTTTTTTTTTCCTTTCTTTAGGTAGAATTTTTAATCCAATCCAAAACCCATTGGTGTATAAAAGCAACCAAAATGTAAAAATGGAATTGGGATCCCCAAGACCCCAATTTTTAACCAAACGCAACCGCAGCTCATTTCCCACTTCCAAAAATAATATATCGGTTACAAACAGAACAAACTACTAGGAAGTGAAGATCACTGGACCTCAAAATTCATATGAATCAACTACCCATTTGCGCCAAGAACACAAATTTCATCTGAATCACAAACCCATTTACGCCATACTCCAAAAACCAATCAATTATCTCTATAACAAATTTTCACATATATATTATGTATATGTACAACATTTCAAGTCAAAAACCACAAAACTAAAAGTTGTTCAAAGACCATGAATTTGATAGGCCAAACCCTGGGAGCTTAGGGATACGAAACGAAATGATACAAAACAACAATCGAAGAAAAAAAAACCCACAAAAGCTTAAGGGGAAAAAAATGATACAGAGAATAATAGTGTAGGATCATACAGTAGCAGGATCTTGAGTGTTGAAAGGCTCGAGACATATGCTACATGCGTCTTCGTAGCTGTCATCGACAGCTCCGGAAGACGGCGACGACGATGATGCAGCTGAAATGATCGGGTTCTCATAAGAAGAAGTGAAATCCGCCATTGATAGTGTGGTCGATTGAATCGATGAAGATGAAGAATATGTGTATACAGAGAGAGAGACGGAGAGGGGTGGGGGGAAAGCAAGAACTTTATAGAGAGAAGAAGAGGAACGTGAAGAAAGAGAAGAAAAGAACCCTATAAAAGAGGAGGGGGAGAGAGAGAGAGAGAGTAAATGGTCAAAGAAAAGAATTACAGGGAGAAGAGGAAAAGGCAGAAAACGCAGGAAAAACCCGATTCAGACGGTTGATAGAATCAATCTAATCTTACATTGGGTTTTTCCCCCAAAACACTCCTTATATTTTATGGTATTTCTGTTTTATAACCCCTCTAAATCTGTAATTTAGTTTCACTCCCACTTCCTATTTTGTCTTTTTCTTCATTTTCATTAGTTTAGTGCAAGAGAAAGCCTAGAAGACCAAAAGAAAAAAGTAATGCTAGCTAGTCCTACATTTTGCCTTATAATGTATTTGAAGGATAAGATTATAAGACATATGATTACAATTTTTATCTTCCCAAATACATTGATAAAGAAAAGTACAAGACAAAAGTGGGGGACAAAATAGCATTATCCTAAATGAAAAAGACATACAAATTCGGTCAATAATAAAGAAGTTGTCTTTCATTGAAAGATGGTCGAGGCCTAACATGCTATCCTAGACTTATCCTTCTTTTGTCAAGAAAATTAGTACAAAAATTAAGTATATGGTTGAGAGTATAGTTCCAAGTTTTTAATCTTCATTTTTTCTTTTTTTCTTAGTAAGGTTTTGAGGTCTTCTATGAGAGTATTATGAGGGTAGTTTTCACTCTTCTATTAAGATCAGATTCATCATCGTTTCAAGTCTGGAGCTGATGTCTAACTTGTTAGATAGACATCATGACCATGGTTACTCCTAGCACAACTATTAATATTTAATTTTAAGGAATCTAAAAAGGGAAATTTCACATAAACTTAGGTTTTTTTGTGGTGTCCTCGGTGAATGGAGGTTAAAACCCAAATAGACCTTTGTAACAGATGAGACAATCCTAGGGATTACAAAGAAGCTATGGACTTGTCCTAAAAAAAACAGACCTCAGTTGTTTCAAGCCTTTTATAGAGAGGCCAGAGAATTGTAACCAAGTTAGGAGGCCAAGGTGTGTGGAAGGTTCTATATCCTTTGCATTTTTCATATTAATGGTAAGTTAGTCTTCTGTAGCAAAAGTCGAAAGAAAACAAAAGGAAAAAAAAAAAAAAAAACTACAAATTTGGGGGTGAGAAACAGACCAGCCAAGATTTCCTGGCCTTGAAGCAATCTCTAAGGATGTGGATGGTATCTTCTACTTTGGATTGGCAATTTGGCATCTAAGGTAGTAAGGGCATCAGTCATACACCCAACCATCCTAAAGCTTATTAGATAAAATAGCCTATAACGTTTTACCAACCACAGGAAGGTCTTTGATTATTTATGAAAGTTTCCATATCTGACCCCAATAAGAGGGGCCTCTCAGTCCGCAACCCATTACTTACCAAAACATTGTAAGAAGATTTAATATAAATTTTCCCATCACTCAACCTAAATTGGTGTGTTTTATCCATATCTATGGATGTGGGGTTTGCGAAAATTTTGGTTTCGATTATATATGTATATATCGTTTTAAAATATGATTTCAATTCGTATAGGTGTGTGGGTTTACATTCTCTTATCATTTTAAAATATTCCATAAAATAAATAATAAAAAAACACAAATTGACGTGTCCATCATGGTAGGGACCCATGGGACAGGGTGGTTCAAAATGGTCCTCTTAGCTTAAAAATTAATGCTAGTTTGAATGTTGGATAAATCCCATTTTAAGTTTGTACTGTCTTTGACTTTCACACCAGCCTCCACGGGGTGGATGGCTCTATGAATAACTTTTGTCAGGAAGTTTCCTCCAACCCACCAACCATACCATAAAGAGACGCGCACCCCAGCACCAGCATTCCATTTAATGCTTCTCTGAAGAAGATGCTTGGTTATGAGAATACCCTTCGACGTAATGCAGAGTCCCTCTTTGTAAGGACAGTATGTTTCATTCGGATTCTAAAATATTTAGATCTCAGCACTGTAGTCCATGGAGGTTCTTTTCTTTTTCTTTTTGTATTTTTTTGGTCAATAGGAGGTATTTAATTTAACAAATTTTGTAAAGCACTAATTCGCGTCAATTAACTCCTAAGATAAATCTAACTTATAATACTTAATGCTATAAATGCTCAAATATCCAAGCCCCTTTCCCTAACAAATAGTCTCTAGATTAAGAAACGGGCAGTTTTTCTAATCCTACCTTACCCACAAACGAAGTTCTATTAATTATATTACTTTTTAGAGAGCGTGTAGTGAGTATGGTAGTGGAATAGGAATGATTCTATAAAGTAAGGCTAATAATATAATAGGTGGAATCTTAGATTGGTCGGCCTATGAGAAAATAATTACACTTCAGTGTTTTTTTTACTAACTTTTTTAATAAATGACTACTAACTTAACTAACAATGACTATTAACTGAAATTATTTTTCCATAGACCTAGCAATGTAAAATTCTCCCATTACATATTTATCTCCCGTCTCTGTATTTTATCAATGATATCTTCAAAATGACTTTTGGAAACTTTAGAGCAGAAATGTGGGGTCCCAAGATATTTTTCAATGTCGGTGAGGGGGAAAGCCACACCTAACCATTTAAAGTATTATTAATTTGTTCTCATGTGAGATGATAACATGTATTGGTTTAGTCATCTCAAGGAGTTATTTTAATTTGATATGACTCCTAGGTCAAGGAGTCATCTCACACATCATGTCTATTATTTTGATTAATTGCAAGTGGGTATGAATTTTGGCCTATCATTACTTTTATTTCATAAAATGTCTTCATTTGATGTCCCTAAGCATTCACTTATGGATATCCACAGAATAAGCTTTCAGGAGTGGACTCTAATGTTTCCATATTCTTTGGAAATTACATCTTACATGGATGACTAAATGTAAGCTGCACTCCCCTTTATTTTCCTTATTTTTTCTAGCTCATAGGATTATTCAAACATTCAGTCTAGGTGCTTAACTAATATCCTCTAATACGAGTAATACCATAACTCATCTATGTCAGGGTTAGTCCTAAGATTTTTTGGGATTTTTATTGAGCATGTGAAAATTACATTTTGACCACAATTTTTTTTTTTTTCTTGGGTGTCTTATGTAAGAAATCTACTCTTAAATTAGTCAAGGGAGTAATTACTTTAAATTAGGACAGTTCTATGATGGTTTATGTGTGGTTGTCATGAATGAAACAATAACAAATAAAGAAATGTGGTGAGCTTAGGACAAAATATTAGTATCGAATACTGTGTTCCAAACCTTATAGTGGGAATGCAGAACCCCAAATATTGTGTTTTATTGGTTTATATTTAATGTTAGGGGCTATAAAATAATAACCCAAAACATGGGTTCTTTCACAATTACATCAAAATGCAGGGGGCCACTGCAGAGAAGCCCAATTATTTGACTGGGTTTCGGACCTTCGAACACTCACCGCGTAAGTTATGACAGAATCAGGCTAGATTCCTCTAACGGTAACGTCTTGTCATTCGTTGGACCATCTTGTCTGTTCATCTGTGCAACTCTTCAACACGGCAGTTTATACGGTGGATATCAACCGACCATCATTATCTTCAAGATGAAATGTGGCTCCTTCCTCCTCCATGTCCACATTAGGAGTGCAAGACAGTTGTGTTCATTTTCTCTTAGGGGTCAATGTGAAGGGTCTTTTCTTGATGAATTATTGAGTTTTCTTTCAATCTCAAAAAATAAATAAATTTTAAGATAAGACTAGCACCATCAAATAGAAAACCCTTTAAGAGTATTACATATAAAAATTTACAGTAAAATACCATATTATTCATTATGCAAGCTGGTCAAAATTTGATGTTTTATTTAGTAGATTACATTAAAAGATGATTAATATTTAAAGCGATAGACCTTCTTTTAAGTAGTGTAGTTAGTAAAAACAAATTTGTGGTTGTATGGTTAGACGCACGGTTATGGAATTCGATTCTTTGCTAGAACAACCTAAGATTTAAATAGAAAACTGTGGTAGTGGGTTGTTACGCTAATCTTCTCAAAGATTTAGGTTTTTCATAGATGGATTCAAAAACGTTACTGTGAGATGATTCCCTATAATCGAAAACATTTAAACCGACAATAACCTAAATCTTGTTCACACCAAAACCTCGCTAGCTTTTTAAAAAACAAAAACAAAATCTATACTAAAAAAAATTAAACTTTTTTTGGACTATTTTTTTTTAAAAAAAATTAACATTACAAAAAAAAAAAAAAAAAAAAAAAAAAAAAAAAAGAAGGGTGGGGAGCCGATGGGAGGAGTAGCATTTTTCCCACTCCTTTTGTCTCGCTTCTCCCTTCCCCTCTCATCAAATTTTATCATCACTCGTTCGCTCTCAGTGACTCAATGGCTTTTCTCTCCCTAACTCAGCTTCTGTCTCCGTCATGGGTGCTTCCTGAAAAACCCATTCCTCCTCGTATGCTCTTTTCACCACAAAACCCTAATCCTAGACTTTCGTTCTCCATCAACTGCACAAGCCTACTTCTCACCTCCACATCCCATTTCAGGCCATCACAAGCCGCTCCCAACTCTTCTTCTGTAACCACAACAACTGAAATCGGAGATGGGGCTTCGACGCTTAGAGAAATCTGCGAAGGTCATGTTCCCGAGCACATATTGCGAAGGCGAGTATACACATAAATTCTGTGCCTTGTTTTGGTTCTCTGTATCATTGAATTTGATAGTTTAATTAGGTTTTTCGATTTTAGTTTCTAGCATTGAGAAATGAACCCATGTCGAATATTTATGGCGTGGTATTACGATTGAGGATGGTGTTGAAAATTTGATTACAATCTGGTATTGGTGAAACTATATATTGAAAGGGTAGCTCTCACATGGTGCAGGGTGGAAGAGGTTGGATATGTTGTGCCCACAGATGTACAACGGCAGGCCTTGCCGGTTCTATTCTCGGGACGCGATTGCATACTGCATGCTCAGGTCGATTTGCATTTGATTGTTGTATATATTCATGGCTGTATTTGCTGACAATATGAACTTATGTAAAGATTGCCCTGATCATGAATTTATTTATGTCAAGATATATTTGCTAACTCTCCTATGTATGGAATCCAGTAATAGTTTACATTGTAGTTTAGTGAACTGCATCCCATGAAATGGAAATGTACCAAGTGGGAAAAGCAAAATTTAAGTTGAAATAGCAATTCCCAATTGTTAATTTGTTAAAATCAATAAAAAAAAACATTTGTATCAAATATGTGTATACATATGTACGTATTGCTGTGGCCTGTTTTGTGAGAATTTTCTGTGCCCTTGTGCTGTAAGCTGTACCTGTGTCGATGTGACATTGATTAAATCACATTTCAGGAAAAAAAAAAAATAGAAAATGAAGAAGTCATTCTATTACTTATCATGAGTGTTGTTTAACATGCTCTACTTTATTACCCATCTAACCTCTGCTTCACTCAATATTTATTTTCTGAAATAATATGACCATGTATATCCTCTATGTAGCTACACACCAACATGCACATCTATTCTCAAGCTAAGTAGAAAATAATTTTTATTTTTATTTTTAATAATGAAATTTACATAGACAATAACAGTATTGTATTCATGGTAAAAGAATATATTGGCTGTCGAGATCTATCATATCGTGAAGAGGCAGGCTGCAAAATTTTGGCATCATAGATTGTTTATGGAGGGGCTTCATCTTTTCAGTACCCTGATAATTTAGATGTCACGCATTTGTTATGCTTACCAAAACCATGATAAAATAGATATCGTTGAGACTTTTACATCTCAATCTGCATCATGATTTTATATGTAATAATTTCTTTTATTTTAAAATAATACGCTTGCTACTTCTTTAATACTGACAAAGTATGTGTTTTTCTCTTGGTTCCTGTCTTTGGTCCTCTAGACAGGCTCTGGGAAGACCCTCACATACCTACTCTTGGTATTTTCAGTGATAAACACTCAAAGATCTGCTGTGCAAGCACTGATTGTGGTGCCCACTAGGGAACTTGGCATGCAAGTAAGGAAACGATGATTTATTATTTTAGTATCTTTTATAAGTGAAAATTATAAAGTTGGAAACACTTGGGCTATATCCCCTGGCATAGTTTACAACAATCAGTGTGAGTGAAGTTACATTAAAGTGAACCAGCCCTCATAAATTATACAAGAAGTAGGAGGACTATAATATGTGTCTTGATAATATTTTTATATTCTCTAAATCAAGGTCACAAAAGTTGCTCGTATGTTAGCTGCAAAGCCATTGGAACTTGGATTGGAGCAGAAGTCATGTTCTGTTATGGCTCTTTTAGATGGTGGAATGCTGAGAAGACACAAGAGTTGGCTAAAGGTACTCCTCTTTTCTTTTTTATTTTTTCCCTCTTTTTTTTTTTTTTTTTGGATCTGTACAATTTTCATATGTCTGGCATTACGCAAAAAGTGGCCAGCAGTTGAATTAGGAGCCAATGGCTGTTGCTGCGACTTCTCTGTTCTGTGGTAGATTGGTTTTGAAATTTTGGAAATTAGTTTTGGAAATTAGTTTTCCTTTTCTTGAACTCTGAAAGGAAAAAAAAAAAAAAAAAAAAATCAGAGAAAATTTTAATTACTATTTAGCTGACTTTACACAATTGCTATTACAATATGATTTCAATTTGCAGAGTGTTGCTTGTGATGAGCTGGATATTCCTGGTTTTCCATTTTTTCTAGGTTAAATTTTTATCTATGGTATTAAATTTGAAAGGATTTTTTGAGTCCACATTTGGCATTTCATTCAATGATTGAATTTCTCAGGCAGAGCCCCCTACAATAGTGGTGGCAACTATGGGGAGTTTGTGCCAAATGCTTGAAAGGCGAACTTTTAAGCTTGAATCAATGCAGGTTCTGGTGGTTGATGAGGTAATTGAATACAACTTCATGTTTGTTTTTGTTATTTTGCTATTATTTTTGGGATGATCCATTTATTGCGGCCGTGCATAAAAATTTTCCTTGTGGAGGAAGAATGATGCTAATATAAATGATTAATATATTTCTGCTGCTGTTGTCATTATATCTTTAAAGTTCCAAATCTTAGAATTTGTAAGGAATTTCTGTATGGTTGATGTTGAAATTAAATTATCGAGAAGGCTTGAAGGAAGGTCTTCAGTAGAATTTTTAAAGCATGTATCATTGCATTGTGACTGGAAACAAAATTATGTTCCTGGATTGTGTGATTTGTGTTTTATAAAGTTTTAAGACAGATGAATGGCCATTAATTTGCTTCAAGAGATTAGATGTTTGGTTATTATGTCAAATCAGGGTGGTTCCAAAATGTTGTCAGTGGTATAATTTTCATGTGATATTGCTTGGAATGATTTCTTGTGCTTTTGTTGAAGGAAATGACATGTAATATTACTGTTTGGTTAGGTTGATTTCATGTTCAATTCTTCAAAAGAAGTTAGTTCCCTTCGGAAGCTTTTGACATCATACTCATCAAGCGATAACCGTCAAACTGTTTTTGCCAGTGCATCCATCCCCCAGCACAGACGATTCTTATATGATTGTATACAGCAAAAATGGACAAAGGTTTGTATCATAGTTCTTGTTTCTATGCTATCTTCATTAAAGTTTCCTTTAAAAAAAAAAAAAAAAAAGGTGTTTTCATTGGAATTTGATATACTGCTGCTGATGATTTTGTGACTTTTTTTTATACACGTGTTTGACAGAGTGATGTGGTTCATGTCCATGTTAATCCAATTGAGCCCATGCCATCATGCCTACATCATAGATTTGTGGTGAGAAAATATGACACTGTCATACTTACTCTATTTATACTTAATTTTAACTGTTGGTGATAGATGTTCATAGTATTTTTATTATAATGATTCTGTTATTTACTAATTTGGATTGTCCTCAATGACATCTTGTTACAGGCCTATATCCTTACTCTTGGCAGACGTGATTTTCAATGATGCTAATGCTGGTTTGCTTGACAGATATGTAGTAGATACGAAAGGCATCAAACCTTGCTATCCTTATTACAATCTGATGCACCCGGATCTGGCATAATTTTTGTCGGTGAGCAGGTTAGCACTGCATGTCATTCTAATTGTGTTAATTTGTTTAGACTGAAGCAATTATTAAACCTTACATCAATATCTGCTGATGAGATAAGATTAATAATGCTTTTATATCTCTATCAAATTCAGTGGGAAATTGGCATCTCTGGTTAGCTTATATGTAACTTTTTATCATGCAGTCTGAGAAGTCAAAAAAGGCTGGAAATGCTCCATCAACTACTCTTTTAATTGATTTCTTGAAGACTTCCTATGGGGGTTGTTGTGACATCCTACTTCTGGAGGAAGACATGAATTTCAATTTACGAGCAGCTTCACTATCAGTAAGTGCTTTTTATTTTATAATGTAAATGACAGTGGTAACCTTTGTCGATTCCATCTCTGGGTAGTCTAGCTTAATCAAGTTACATCTTTTTGAGTCCACATGTAAGAAAATGAGTGTCAAAAACTGGCATGCATAGTCTAACTCCCCCTTGCCCCATAAAAAAAAAAAAAGAGAGAGAAAATCCAAATTAAAAGGAAAAAAGGGATTTGTGGGCAAAGGACAAATGCATATATATATATATATATATATATATATATGCTTTAAAAAAAAAAATTTGTTTTGAATTTATTTAACTTTGTATATTAGCTGTCGATAGGAAGAAAACAATTTTTTATGGCCAAGGATATTGACAGGGATATTTGGTTACTTTCATGGCTATTCAAAGTAGTTGGATGCCACCTGAAAGACAGTGGGAGCAACCAAAGCAGCTTTGGCAATAAAATCATTTGAAAAAAAAGTATATATCTTCCCAAATTTCTATTTTCTGAAGATACTTTGCAAAATGTTATTAGTATATTTTGGTTTCACAAATGTAGAGAATGGCTCTCTTCCATAACAAGATAGGCAACTGACTCTTGGTGCATCAGTGGTCTACCCATGCCCTAGTCCATAATCACATGGTTTGATGTATTCATCCCTCAAATACAGGAAGTGAGACAAGGAGGCGGATGTCTTCTTGTATCAACAGATATAGCAGCCAGAGGGGTTGACCTGCCAGAAACAACGCATATATACAACTTTGATCTGCCGAGAAGTGCTGTAGATTATCTTCATCGAGCTGGAAGGACAGGTCGGAAACCATTCTCAGACAAGAAATGCACTGTCACCAACATTATAACATCAGAGGAGCGGTTTGTTTTGCAGAGGTTTGAAAATGAATTGATGTTTCACTGTGAAGAGCTGTTTTTATAGGCACAATGTGAATTCAAATTCATAAAAAAATTAATCATTTCTTTCTTTTGTTCTTTTTTCCATAGTTGTTTCAGTCCATTTCTGGAATTGACTTCCTTTTCTAGGTCTAGAAGGGTGCATGCCTGCTGCAAGTGAGAACTTTTTAAGAGCATGTTATGGAGGGATACATCATTTGGAATGACGCCATTACCTAATGAAAATGGGGCCATACTAAAAATTGGAATCATCCCCAATAATTAAAATAGTTAAATGGTGTGGTTATTGATCATGAAATTGATCCTATATATTACATGAAAGAAATCCATTCTAAATTCTGTGCAATGTAAAATAGACCCATTTTCATGCGCCATTTAGAGTATAAACCTTCGATCCTGATTTCAAGATATAGAACTCCAATTATCATTCTGCATTAAATTAAATCAAATTCTGCATTATTATGAAACACTTTGGACTTTTTCACATTGCCCTAAATAGAGCTGAATGGGAACAAATGATTTTTGTAGCCGACCCCAAGTAATCGGAATTAATGCTTTGTCGAGGATAGTATAAGGATTTTTCACATTCACATGGTAAATATACCTTGATTATTTCCATGCTTGTGTTCTTACTACCGTTGATAAGCATGATGGCTCATATCTTACACTTAGTTTGTGTGATTCCCATCCTAATCGACCAAAAAATAGGAAAGGATTGACAATTTATCATATAACAAATCCATCTTTGATTGTTGAGTTTTTCAATATGACGGTAACGCCGGAACGAATGTAGAACCCTTCAGAAGATCTATCAGCCTCTTGTATGCCCTGCAAATCATGCATAATAAGAAAATAAGTGCTAGTTGGACAAGTACCAACCAACCGTCAGCAATAAGCTCCAAGGTCTAGCCAAAATATGACTAGGTCATAAATAATTCTCAACTGCTCCTTTGGGCTGTTGAGAAGATGGAGGAGGATAGGTGGTGTATGTGGGGATTGGGCTTTTTTTTTTTCTTTTTTATAAAAAAAATGGGGGATAACTAAGGTAACAAGCACAATGGTGGACTGTTTCAAGACAAGTATATTAGTAAGTTGAGCATAAACATTATGTATATTGTCCAAATCTCCTAATATAAATGATATGAAGAACTACACCTCTGAGTTTGAAATAACGACATTTTTCCCGATTCTGGCATTTTTGTCAATGATGCACTCTCTGCACAACATAAGAAGAGCCATGAGATACTAGTACAGATGGTAAATGAATTTGATTTAATAAATACAAAAGGCACCGCAGTTTAAGTTCTTATACTTGATTTTTGTGTTCTCTCCTATTCCAATTGGAACTCTTCCCTCAGCTACCAGTGATGACACTTCGTCCTCGGTTTCATAGTAGTCAGCACCAAGCATCACTGTATCCTGCACTTACTTTAGCCCTTATAAGGGCATGTATCAGTTTGAAAGTACCAACGAATATCACGAACATAGAAAGCAGAAGTTAAAGACCAAAATTTAGAATTAATATTTAATTTGCTGCTTAAAATTATTATTACTTGAGAATATCTAACATATGAAATCTAGCAATGCCATGTAACTAAACTATGATGCAACATGTTTTACAAAACAAGACAGTGATTAGTTCCTTAGTTGAAAGCTTTGGGGATACACTGGGTTTCGACCAAAAAAATTAAAAAAAATCTGCATTGTAATGTTTAGCTTGTAAAATTCTCAAATAGCGAGTTCACAAATAATGTAACTAAAGGAAATCTATAAGACAAACCTTTAAGTGAACACCAGAGTTTATTCGAGATCGGATACCAACAACGCTGTGCTCTATGAAGCAATTGTCCAAGAAACTTCCATGTGATATGATTGAATCAACAATCTGCACAATGGTAAGAAAATGAAGAATTGTTATACTTCATGAACTAAGTGTAGAGGAAGTCTGGTGGAATCAGAAGCAGAAACCAAAATCTGGATTACATTTATGACTGAAAATTTTAAAAAGCTCATATGACAAAATATGAGGCATCATAATTGCCCTACAAAAAATATAAGCCAATAAAATTTTTGTGCCTCTTGCTAGAGTATAAGATCATTAGTATAGTAATAACATGTATAAACACCAGGAATCATAAAACAATCTAAAGTCTCTTTTTCATCCTATATCAAGTCTGACTTCATCTAGTCTTTTCAACCGGGTTATGTTTCTCTGTTCCAAATTTGAATAATAAATGAATAAATAGAATTGTGGCAGAGGAAAACAAAGGGCACCCATCATTAGGAGATTCCTCCAACTTATTGAAGGATATATTAGTATGTAACTGGCCTGTCTGTGCAAACAAAGATCTCATTATGACATTATATATTGCTCATGCCATGGCAAATGAACACTGTTTGGCCAGACAAGAAGAGCCATGGTGGACAATGCTCAAGAGTCAAACTATTCTGAATTAGGAGGCCTCAAAAACAAGTAGGGGACACAGATATACTAACCTTGCAATTGTCAATATTTGACGGTGGTAAGTTTCTTCTTGATGTATACATTGGCTTTGCTGCATCATAAAAACTAAACCTTGGAGGCTGAAAGGTACAAAGAAACATAAGCACCTTTCTGTGACACTAAAAAGCATTTTTTTTCTCTGAAAAATAAAAAATCTAGCGTGATTATTATGAAGCTAAAATGAAACCGATTGGATGAGTAGCAATTAAGACAACTTGTCATTAGCCAGGTTGCTTCATTAATCAGTTTGAGCCTCTAGGGCATCTTTTCTTTTCTTTTTTTTTGTTTAGTAAAATAGGATAACAAAAGCGCAGAAGAAAAAAACCAACAAGACAAAGCCTTCAAGGCATCTGCTTGATTAATGATTGTTTGTATTCCCCCAGGACGAAAATGTTTCAATGATCAGACAAAAAAAAAAGGAAAAAAAAAGGGGAATATAGCCAGAATAAATAATGTCTTAGTGGACTCATTAAGCATTAAGAGTTCCATCATCTGGAATAGTCTATATCCTTTTCTCTTTTTCTTTTCTTTTTTTGCTGAATGGTCTGAGTCGATTAATATCCCAGACTAACAAATTGTCAAATCATTGGTTTCTAACTCATCTAAGGCTCATGAAGGATGCATTTCCATGGACCAATTTCACTAACATTGCAGCATTATAAGCTGATAAAGAGTAGTGGTATAAACTTTTATGTACTTACATGTTCAGTTAGGGCAAGGTTTGCCTCAAAAAAGGATCTGATTGTGCCGATGTCTTCCCAATAATCATTAAAGAGATAAGCCTGCAATATATATATATATAGTTAAACATAATATAAAGGCTGACTAGACTCTCCATTCGCCAATATATGAAGTCAATAACAATTATCATAAATGAACTGAATTTGATTATTCCATCTAAAAGAAATCCATAGAGTTACAAACACATAACCTTTTATTTAAAGACAATTACAGAAGATTAGAAACATGCCTTAATGAAGAATTCTTTGGCTGAGGCAGGGATTATCTCTGATCCAAAGTCATTTGCAGTTGGGAACCGCCATCTGACTCAACAACAATATATTTTTTGTGTTACATAATCGTGTTTAACATGGCATGTGTGGTAATACTTGTCAGCGTTTTGACTAAAACAGACATTCTTTTTTCAACTCTTCTCAATATGGGAACAGGCCTTACTGAAAAAGCATTATTGTTCATGTTATACGTCTCATATATAATTGGTGAACAACTTCGAATAATCAGCATGTACCTTAAAAGATTCAAAAGTATCTCCTTCTTGAACACATACACTCCCATTGAAGCAATGTAGGGTTTCTTTTCCGCTTCCTCTCTTGACAGTCCCAAAACTGTTGTATCTACTCCCTAGAGTATGTGGTGAAATTAGTATAAATGCAAGACTTTGAAAGACCATTCCAATTTGCAAAAAATGTCATAGTTGGTATTACCATTGCCTTCAGATCGTTTCCTTTAGGCTTTTCACTGAATGAAAGGACCCTTCCTTTATTGTCTATCTTCATTAGACCAAAATCTGAAGCACGGCTATCACGGAAACAGAGGAAGGACCCAAAAAGAGGAAATTTGTAACCATAACAAGAAGTGAATCTTAGAAAAAAAATATTTAAAAAGAAAAGAAAGATATGTTATACAGCAAAAGGATACGCCACTGGATGGAGTAACCTATGAAAGTGAAACTCAAAAGCGTGGCAAGTACATCAAGGGGAAAAAAGAAAAGAAGAGAAAAGAAAGAAACTATTAACCATCTATGGTTGTTAAATCCTTATGTAGAGTTCAAATTTCAAATCTGCAATAAGAACCTATAGTGAATGCCCATTTCAATGATTGTATAGCAGGATTTACTGGAACCCATTAAAGTTCGGATTTGTATGTTTGGAAAAAATAAAATGCTTGATGCCCTAGTGAAGTTGGAGTGAAGTGTTGCAAGTGTGCTTATGGTTCTAAACTGGCGAGTTCCAAAAGAGAACCAAAAAGAATTTGCAGATCCTTAACATTAAGTTTATGTATATCTCTAGGTAATTACCGAGTAGAAACCACTTGGAAACCAAAGTTGTAAGAAATCAATTATAATAATAAATAAATTAAAATAACCTACCTGTCATCCATAGGAAGACAAGAGATAGTGATATCGGCACCACTCTGCCTATGATTCTGGAAATGAATGACATAAATATTAATATTTGATAAATAAAGTTTTTGAATGTATGAACAAACCAGTGAACAAAAGGAGACCATATTAGTGAGTTGCAGGCAGTGCCTTACCTGAACAAAGTCCATATAGTCCATTCGGTACAAGTGGTCTCCAGATAGAATCAGCACATCCTCAATCTCCCTACTTCTTGCATCCTACAGGATGTAAACCACAATAATAAGCATCATAACTAACACCCTCACAGGTTTTAGACTGTTTGACTTCTACTCTCAGCCTTACTATTCGGGAAAGGGGAAAAAATGAGAGATCAAGAAACACATAAGGGTTTATACATTACAGATAGCATTGTCCTTTTAGTGAATGAAGTCTCATGCCCGACAAAGAAAAACAATGAAGTCTCATACAACTTAACTAGTTAAGGTTCTGTTTGGATCTCAGAAAGAACGACGGAAATGAAAGAAAAATGCTGAAATTTTCTTAAAACTAATTCATTTCTAAAGCATGTTTTCTCTTTTTTCTTTCCTTCAACTTTTCCGAGTTCCAAATGGAGGGTAAAATTGTATGGGAATACATTTGTGGTTTTTTCTCTTCCTTTCCTTAGATATTGTAAATCAGATTGTTAAAAAAATAACATAAAGAAACAAAACCATTATATTCCCAAAGCATTTTCCCTCATCAATGAGACTGAACAAACGCATTTATGATCAAACAGAAGACCAAGACACATCTTACTAACCTTCCATCAGACATTATATCAATAAAAAGGAAATGAAGTCTCACACCAATATGCTTAAATTCCCTTGGGATTTTTTAAATTTGACTCCATTAAGACCTAGTAAATTTCCAACATACATTAAAAAAAAAAAAATGTAGAAAATGACACAAAATTTATCTGTTGAGGCTAGGCATGCCCAATTACTTTTGCAGATGTTAAACCAAGATAAGCTGATCAATAATTTAAGCTTGAGATGGCATTTCTATTGACGCGGACAAGCAGGCAATGCTTTTTTAAAATTGTTAACCCAATTTGTAGAGGCTTCTCTGCTATTAGAGAGAGCAGAGAAATAGTAGTCAAAGAGTGGCTGTAATTGGCAACCCATCTATAAAATTTATCTGTTTCTTCAGCCAACCAATGTATAAAGTGCAGTATGAAGTTACCAAAATACCTCATATCTCTTAAAATCATCATTAAATAGATTGGAAAGGAAGGATAACACTGGAAAAATAAATGTGAAAATGTCCCGAGTACGAAACTCTTCTATTGACTTTTTGCTTGATTACTAAAAGAAAAAAAAAATGCCCAAATGAATGAGCAATTCCCACTCTTCACAAGTGCAACTACAAGTGATTCAATACCTCAAACAGCCAATGAAATTGGCGCACGGCATCTGCAGTACCCTGGAACCACCTTTTACCTGACTCTCCTGAGGTCTGAGTGGCTGCAAGAGCCTGGCATGGAACAAAACAGCTTGTTAGTGATCTCTTTGTGAAAGTAACATTCGCATACATTCTACTTCCAAATTTATCAAAACAAGCAAGTCACCATATGGCAGTCGACAAGTGATGCAAAAGCAACTATGCATAAGGAGTATGAAAAATTAACCAAATATACCTCGACATAGCCATCTCCAAAGTTTATTCCATTGCCGAAGTTGTAAGCTCGCGCAAGATGCCTGTTGAGTGATGCTGAGTTGAACTGGGTGAGAATGTAAACTTTGTTAATCCCACTGTTGATGCAGTTGCTCATGGGGACATCAATCAGCCTGTATGCTCCTCCAATGGGGACCTGTGATATATAGGAATCAGCAATAATCATCACTGATGTTGACTCAGTACGTTCCCCGCACCACCCCACCCAAAAAAATATAAAAAAATCACTGATGTTGATTTAAAAATGAGTTGAAGCTATGCTACCATATAAAGTACTCAAAATCTCCCATTAATTTACATCTTTTTAGGTTTTATGAAAACTAATAGCATTGTTCACTAGAAAACATGAACAACTTTGTAAAAGAAATTTTTTTCAAAATCTATCATTTAAACAGACTTTTTGGCCATTTACAATATTTATTTCATTTTTCATGAAAAATTGCCAAAAGGTCTACTTAAATGCCAGATTTTGGAAAAACTCT
Source organism: Liquidambar formosana (assembly GCA_039720395.1). Taxonomy (NCBI): domain Eukaryota; kingdom Viridiplantae; phylum Streptophyta; class Magnoliopsida; order Saxifragales; family Altingiaceae; genus Liquidambar; species Liquidambar formosana. The sequence continues at coordinate 7,426,779 of CM077822.1, forward strand.
CTTTTACAAAATTATCCAGAATGATGTTTTCTAGTAGATTATGTAATTAGTTTTCATAATTTTTTTTTTATATTTTTCATAAAACCTTAAAAATATAAATTAAATGAGAGCTTAGAGTATTTTATGTGATAGCAATAGCCTGGGCCTTTAAAAAAATATTATGAAGATTTTATCCGTATGCATGGCTCACCCATTTGTCGTTGCAAAACTATAGGCCTATGGGATTTATGAAGAAAATGCACATGGAAGCAAAAGGCATTTGCATCCTTTCAAAAGAAAAAATCCGGTTCAATCTTACAAAGAAGCGTTGATATCTATTGTTTATATTGAAAAGGTTAAGATTAAGAGTAAATTCAATCGATTTTCCTAAGGAAATAAAAAAACGTATCAAACACATGCAATGCAGTTTGACTAACATGACTGTCTGTCATCTTTTATAATAACGAACATACTGAACACCAGGAAAAACACTATCACTCGTGTATTTTTCTAAAATTTTAAAGGTTACTGAGTAATTGGCGAGAATTGTTAAAAAAAGAAAAGAAAAACGAATACTCACAGCAGGTTTGGCCCTTCGCTTAGTAAGGGGGAAAAGGCGAGTACCAGCTCCTCCTCCCAGTATCACTGCCACAACCGTCCGTGGGTCCCTCCTCTCCATATCTAAGTCCCTCAACTGCACCAAGAGGGAATATTACCATGTGATCTTTCACAAGTATATGGTCAACGGTTGATTGGTTCAAGAAAAATTGTTAAAACTTGGCAGTGTGGTCGATGAAAGGTAACCCACCAGTTGATGGGCTCTGATCATTAATTTGGTTGGTAGTATGTATGATTTTGCGTGAAGGTTCATTGAGGAAAATAGACCTCACTCTTAGGTTAGAAGTGTCGCGTAAGGCGCAGTTCAACACTTCAACGATTTACTTGACAAAAACGACGTCGGTGTTTGGGATAAATTTTCCAAATCTCGTGTTGGGCCAGGAGGTGCAACGTGGATCTGCGGCAATTAGAGCCCACATTTCCCCTCCCCTGTTTTTGGCCTTTTTCGTTTTAATTTATTTTGAAAAAATGCTAATTCATTATATATATATATATATATATATATATATATTGGGTCAAATGATAAAATGATAAGAGTATACATATGTATTCACGGAGAGTCAAAACTAAGATCTCCGAGAACCCTATGCCCTTATTAGGGTTAGACATGTTACTGGACCCATGGGTCATTGGCCAATAAGGAATTGTTTGGAAACAATCAAAATCCAACCAAATAAATATGAGGCTGACTGATAAAGGGGTGAACCCAACTTGATCCAATTTTTAAAATTTTCAAATATGCCCAAATGCTAAAATACTAGCTCAAAATGCTTGTAACTATTGGTCTCCAACGGAATAACATTTTTTATTGTGGATTAAAATCACATTTTTGTAGCACGCTCTACACAAAAGAACAGAGATTAAAGTGCGCAAGGTTCAGGGATAGTGGGTCATGGACTTGGCCAAGTCTACTCAAAATCAAACAAACCACTTGTTTGAACTTTGAACTTGGATTGGATGAGTAAGAGTATCAGTCATGGGCTTAGGTCTGCCCAAAATCAAACAAATCCCAAGCCCAATTCCAATTCTAGCCCTATGGAGGTGGTTCAAAACCAATGGCTCGAATGAATTGCTTTAGGATACAATTTTCCTGTCTTCTCTTATTTTTTATTTTTTATTTTTCCTGGAAGAGAGAGTATTCAAACCTTCTGCAGATTATTGTCCACCTCATATCAGTTAATATCCAAGATAATTCCGATTATAAATTGGACCCAAGAGGGAGATGATCCTAATATTTAGGAAATATATTAACAAAAGATAATGCATCAAAATTGTTGTGGACAAAATAGGTCTAGAGATGAAATTCTCTAGAGTTTCAACTTCCACTCTTCAGAAAATAAGAATCGAAGAAATGCACTCAACTGGGTTATTAGAATATCATCTACTACCCACCAAGCTACATGCTAACTCCAAGTCTCAGCAAAGCATGTGTATATATATATATATATATATATATATATAGAGAGAGAGAGAGAGAGAGAGAGAGAGAGAGAGAGAGGGCTCACCTTAGCTTCACTTGCAACATTAGCAGTGAGAGACATGCAGATATTCTGCTTAACAATCTTACTTCTACTGTTAACCCCTTGAAGAACTTGTGTCAGCTTCATCTTCCTTCCCATCAATTCTCCATTACAAAACTTCACATTAAGCCTCCAGTTCCTCCCGCCAATCCCGCGGCACCGCGTAACTCTCCGGCAAGCTGAGAAAGAAATCCGGCCGTCGGCCGATACTGCCATTTTCTCAAAAATTCAAGGCAGAAAGTTGGAAATTGGATGAATAGAAGAAAGCTCGCATATAAAGACCCCTTTGGAGGAGAAAAACATAGGAGCTAGCAGAGAGGTGAGCTAGAGTTGCTGACGTGGAATGCATGCTATTGGAGGATTGGGCCACGTTATCTAGAATCAATTGCATCCACCAATTTTTATTTTGTGCTTGAGTGGCTTAGAGCAAATTATGTAATTACGGGAAAGTCCTTGCACTTGGTCTGTAATTACGGATCAAGGAATATTCCACAGGTTGCCTGCTTGGGATTTTTGTTGGGGGAATTACCGATTGATTCCATGTTTCCATGGAATTGCCCCATGAGGATGTTTTGACTATCAACTTGTTTTTGTTTTCAGTAGTTTATAATAAAGTTACTAGTCAGTTTGTTGAAGCAATCCTTCTGGGGCAATTCTATGGAAACATGGAATCAATCGGTAATTTCCCCATTTTTGTTCTTGTGTAGAACACAGACCTAATCATTGTCCAAGCAGACAACATGCTTGAAAGCATGACATTTCAGATCAAATTTTCATTTTCTTCCCCAATATTCTCGGAAGCCAAACAAGGATTTAAGTAGTACATTTCAAATCTAAACATGACCTCCGAATAAATATTTGGATCCAATTGGGAAGGAAAGAGGGCAAGGGAAAAGAAAAGAAATGCAGAAATTTGTACAAAAATAAACTCCAATATATTTGGAAGGCCTTTATTGGTACCTCAAAATTTCTTTATCCCTGACTTATTTTATACTTCAAGATTTTATGAAAAACATAAAAGATTTTCATAAAAATTGTTTACGTTTCACAAGAAAACATCATTTTAAATAACTTTATAAATTTATTTTTTTATAAAGTAATTTGTCGATTAAATAGGAGGTTTTAGTCACTTATAAATTTTAAATAAAGAAAGCCTCTTTTAAATAATGAAAAGTTGGAGAAAAAGTAAGAGAGTTTTGAAAAATGCTGCATGACTTCCATGAACCCTCCGTTAATGGACAGGCCAACTTTTTTTATTAGGGGACGAATCATGTGATATGACCTATATCAGAGGTCATTTAGCTTTACTCTTAGAAGAAAGGAAAGGGCAGAGTGCCTAAAGCCACCACATGCGGAAAATTTCGAGGAAAAAAATACTAAAGATCAAATAGGGAGTGGTGTATAGAACACGTCGCCGTTTGACATGCTGCATACGCAAGACAAGGTTGTGACTTGAATTGGCGTCATGTTCCAGCGCAAAACTAGGTGGCATATGGCTCCATTTGACCAATGGGTGTTCGATTGGAACGCCTGTATCAATCATAGTAGCTTTCCTAATCTTCATAGCTCTGGCAGTTGTGGAAAAACTCACGGGTAGCAAGTCGGCATTAATGAGTTGACAAATCAAAGAATTCTAGGGGTAAACCAATAATTCTAAAAACTTACGGTTCATGTTACCTTCCTCCCATTCCTATTGGGAAGGATGCAGTCGTGTGGGACAGTACTTAATGAGATAGTGAAGCCTTAAAAAGCATAGACGGACGATTATTTTCAAGTTCTGATAAAAAAAAATGATAATTATTATCACAAATGAAAATAAAAATTTTAAATAATTGTAGTTCATAAATGTGTAAAAATTGATTCAGTGTAACATTAATTATAGTAATGACTTTGATTTCTTTTCAAATAATGTTGCCGAACATGATGGATTTATACTTTTAAAATTATGTAAAATATATTAAAATTTCAATTTTGACGTTAAGGCTTAAAAAGTAATTTACACTAACCTTTTTGCTTTTTTCTTTTTTGTGACTATTCACCGTAAAATTCATTTCTCCTTACTATTTAAATTCTTTGTCGATGGGCAACCGTTAGGTACGATGCTGATGGGGCATCTTCCGCACTTGCATTCAACTACAAGATTTAAAAAATTCAGAAACAAGTTGAAACAGACACCCGTGGATCCCACTAGTACTACACTACTACATAGAACCGACTTCGTTCTTTCTGACTTCTGATCTGTTGGCAAAACGCCGTCTTCGGCCCTCATTCCACGCACCAACAATGGCGGGTATGCGAAACTATCTCATCCTCACATCGCTTCTTCAGTCCATTTTCTTGATCAACCATGTAGTCCACTGTGATGGTAAACAATCTTTCCATTATCCCCCCCCCCAACCCACACTTACACGAACCATGTTGATTTGATTTGATCAGTGTAGTGTCTCTTTCTGTTGTTTATTCATGATTTGGATCCATCTCTCTGTGTTCCAGGCAAATGTGCATCATTTTGAGATTTATATATATCTTTATGTATGTGGGCTTTGATGGTTATATGCTATTGGGTTGGGTTGAATCTGCTTTTTGATGTCACATTTGGGTTGAAGACTCTTTTTTTCTTGTTATTTGTGGAAGAGGGTGTTGGCTGTTTCTGTTGATTTTCAAAATCCCTATGTAGAAGAGATCTGAATAGAGGTTGTTGATAGTGGGTATGTGCTAATTTTGTTTCTGATCTGCTAATTTTCTTTCTGCAAATGTTTGGTTGTGTGTGATCTATGGTCTACATGAGTCTACGAGGCAGTGCATCATGATGTGGTAAATTGTAGTTTTGTAGAGTCCATGCTTTCTAGCATAACAGATCTAAGTTTGATGCAGGCTAACTGTTTGTCTAATTGTGCATGCATGAGATGGAGTTTTTGATAGATCATGTTCCTTAACTCCAGCCAAAACTCTATCTGTTACATTATAGCTCATTATGTTTATGTTTGATACCTCAATCTTGCCCTTTTGGCCATACCCTTGCCTTGTGTGCCACTTTTAGGCCTTGGATTGAACATTAGAGCCAGAATGTGGGAAGCCTACAATTAGATGTTAAGAAAGATACGATCTGAATGCGGGAAGAGGGTATTGACTATAATCTATTGCCTTTCAAAATCCCAATTTAGAGGAGATCTGGATACAAGTTCTTGAAGTAGGTCATGTGCAAAATCAATAAATTAAAATATGCAGGAAGCCTGCAATAGATGATAGATGAGAAAATAGATTTCAAATGATAGTGGGATCATCCGTACTCTATGGCACCATGCTTTTTTCTTTGATACCAACTCAATCACCTTCATCTCAATTTTGTAATGTATTGAAACCTATCTTTTCCTGGCCGGATCCTTCAACTTAAGAATTTAGTTTTTCCTTTCCCAACTTCTATTCTTTTATATTAAATGTCCATGCGCACAAGGACTGAAGTGACTTAAATATGAAACAATTTTCTAATGTAGTAAACCTTTGTATTTAAGGAGTCTTATCCTTTGCATTCCTACAATTCTTTCAATATTGTACTTTGGATCTTTTCGTCTTTACTTTGTAATGAATATAGATTTCATCTCAAAACATACAATCACAAATAGCAGAAGGCCAGAAGATTGTAGGTTTGTGGGGAAATGGGATTGCAAAGGATATGAGTTTTGTTTCCAAGTCAGAAAATACAGTTCGAGTACACCATTGGACTAGTCATATGCAGCTATGTTACATGGACACTTCAAAATGTGTGAAGTACCCATGTTGGACATATGTGACATGGGTGTGGGTACTCCTACCGGACACTTTTAAATAGTGAGAAATCTTTGAAAAGTAGACAAATCTGATACCTAGACACATACCCACACCTAACACCCATACCCAAGTCCATGTAACATAGATATGCAGGGAGACTGCCAAATTGTGCCTTCTCATATGCAGACAGTCCAATTGTGTGTCTCCATCTGTAGCTGTGGCATTTTTAATTTTCATTTTCACTCTTGCTGTGTGTGGAAGAATACTGAAAACAGCAATTAGATGCTTTTTTTGAGCAATCAACAATGTAATTTTATTATTATAATAATAATGTCGAAGAAAATTCAAGGAAGACAGGGTATGTCCTACCAAGAGAAAGAAGCTACAAAAAGATAATGGTGTGTTTGGATGGCAAGAGGGATTTGGGCTAAGATAGGATTTCAATCTCATCCGCATCTACTGTTGCCGTCATAATTTGGCATTAAAATCCCTACTTAGCCCAAATCCCTCATCCAAACACGGCATAAAGTAAAATACACTGAAATCAACAATCATAAATTTCTCTCCAACCTGCCCTAATAAACACACACACACACACACAAACATTGCAGCACTGCACTTTAAAAATGCTGGACCAACGAATATATCTTCAGAGAAGTTTACACGAGTATATGTAACCTGTCATGATAGTTTCATGCAGGAAATCTCTCTCTCTCTCACACACACACACACAGTTGATGTGTTGTCACTGAAACTTCCATCTCCCCCATTTTCCTGCAGATGAGAAAGACAATCTTCTTCAAGGCATTAATAGCTATCGAGCATCCTTAAACTTGACAGCCCTAACAAAGAATGAGAATGCAGGGTGCCTTGCTGATGAAATAGCCGGCCAATTCAAGAGTCAACCCTGTACTAACACCACAGGCTCTAACACAGTACCAGGCACGGAGCCTCAGTTCTCTGACTATCCTGACCTTTTAGCCAAATGCCATTTGAATATTAGCGACACAAGGGATGGGGTCATAATGCCTGCTTGCGTTCCCAACCTGGTTCCAAGTCTTGTCCTCACTAACTTTACAAAATCACTGTACTCAGATAATCTCAATGACACTACATATACTGGAGCCGGAATTGGGGCTGAAGGCAACTGGATTGTTGTTGTTCTGAGCACTAACACACCTGGCGGAAGCTTTGCACCTTACAATGCAGCCAGTTTGGTCTCCGCTGTTGGTCTGATCCATTGGCTGTTTTTGCTTATGGTTTCTTTCTTCTTGTTGTGAACTGATCCAAGTGGATATTTGTATCCTTAGTTTGCTTAAAACTCTTTTTACTGGAGGGTTACCATTCATAGTGTTCCACATTTATACTGAGTGGCGGTTTTGTCATTCTTATGAGCAAAAAAATAAAATACATTACACCTTTTTTTCTCCTTTGGTGAAATGATGAAACCTCCTCTTCGTACCTTGATGTACCATGTTAATTGCTAGAGGAATGTCCAAGAGGCATACCCAAGTGGCCAAGTCCTATTTGTGGATGTCTTATAGTTGTTTTTAGATTTGGACTTTTGAGTCTTGTGAGATGAGAACTGGAAAATGAAGAATTTGGTACTTCCTCACTTATGTTCTGTGTTTTCTATTTTGATCGAATTTCTTTTGCCGGATGTGTTTTTCAATGGTTTGGCATCACATGGAAATTTCCCCTTCCTTTGTTGGCCAAGATTTCTTGCTATTTATTTATTTTTACTGCAAATCATTTTTATTTTTTGAACTGAGCAAATCAATTTTAAACAGGAGGCAGGATAAGCCTACTGAAGATGACCAACAAAATTACAGTACAGCCAGCGTTACCATACTAATGTCATTAAGATTTGGTCATGTCATGTCCACATGGGGCCCTTGTTAACTGTTTTAACTGACAAATGATACCATCATTTATCAGTGCAAGCTTGGAAAGCTAATTCTCTAAAATGTGCGTTAATGTGGTTAATTGTGTTGAACAATTTTTGGCAGTGACCTAACATCAAAGAGGTGCATCATATTTCTTTCTACCTATGGTTCAAGGTGATCCAGCCATCCAGGACCAATGGGCAACATTCCATAGACCCACCCACCCAACCAGGACCAAGAACAAGTGAAAGCACTCAAAATGTTTCCGTTTTAATAAAATTTGGGTAGCTTCCCCTCACTCAACTAAATTACAAAAGTCCAATTCAAATGGAGTAAAATGCAGCTGCTCACAGACAAAGATACTTGAAAATTTTTCAAGATTAGTACAGGCCTAATTCATGAGTTTGAAATTATAACAGGGTAGCTAGAAGGAGAAAACAAATTCCCTTGTTACCATTATTGAATTTCCTGCCAACAAATTAAACTTGGCTGGTGTCCACCAACGTTTATTACATTTGCTACAAAATTCCTCCAAAAGGTAGACAAATCAAATGGAACCTCTTTATTTACGAGGGTTTCATGCATTCAATGCTTATCATCTCTAATTTTAAGCGCTCTTTAGTCTGGGTCGGGTGACAATGAGATACCTTTGAAGTGCAAGCATTAGTACCCATGTGGTCTTCGTGATCTTCTCCTTTATCATCAGAAGCAGTGCCGAGCTTAGTACAGTCTTTAGGATTTGGGCCTGTAATCCTTTAAAGAAACCCAATAGGCCCTCTCTTTTCCAAATGGCATAGATTGCACCAGACACTGTTTTTTGGGTTTTTTGTTGAGCTTCATTGGTTCCATCTTCATTTGATTCCGCAGCCTGAATCATGACCTTACACCTGTCCACAGTCCACATCTTAATTTTGTAAACAAAGTTGTGAAAGGATCTTCAAAAAAGATAAAAATCTTAATATAGACACTGAATTTGTGAATTCAAATGCTATCGAAAACAAATCAGAATCACTTCAGTTTCATGATGTACTGAGGTTCCCAGAGCCCTGTAAATATAAGTCATGAAATGCATAGGGAAGAATGATTGAATTGAATATCTACCTGATAGCAGGGTATGTCAAGCAAGTGGCAATGCACTTTGAGACTGCACCCAACATGAAAGCAGAAAAGGCAGAAAGAGCTTCCGGTGATGTCTCTGCACCTGTTTTCTTGCTCAGCTGCTTCTTCAGTAGTCTTTGTTTTAGCTGATCAAATACAGTGTACTGTATAACATAAAGTTTTAGCTTCAACCTGATTTGTCATCTTGCAAGTCAATCTCTTTTAGTTGGTATTCACCCAAAAAATTTAAAAGAAAAAATTTTTGGAGTTGAAAGCTGTAAATCATAGTTATTATCTTTGAATGGAATACAGCTGGGATGGGGACCCACAGTCCACTCCCTTCTTCGAAAACCTTTAATAGTAAAATCATTATCGTGTAAATATAGTCTTAATGAGACATGGAGCCATCAAACCAATTACACTCTACATGTGCTCCATACATACAATCTTCATGCTGAAAGACATAGTCAAGTACCTGGATAGACGGGTTAGATGTCAAAAGAAGAGATATGCCAAGACCATTAAATGCCTCACTCCAAGAGCCCTCTGAAAGGGTTTTCCAAAGTCCTTTTGATTTCCCAAATTCACTTGTCTGCATCCTTGAGGACGCTGTATCCAAGGGCTGTACATAATAATTAAAAGTTAGAATGACAGGGATGTGATTACCACATGGAGACAAAATCAATCCATATCGTTTTGAAGAGTTGAAACGGTTTGTTTTGTCCTTAAAAGCATTTGAAAGTAGTCTATTTCATTGCATGTGTAACTACAATCACAATTTTATGAAGTGGAGTCCATTCAAATTGTCATGATCATCTTTGTCATAATGTCATGACTCCATTTTTCTTGTAATGACTCCCCACATGAGGAAAATTTTGGCCATCCAAATCCAGTGATTACAAAGGAATGACTTACTATCCAGTGATGGCCGGCTATGTATCCATTGGACCTTTGGTGGGGCTGGGATGACGGGCTTGGCCTTTGGGCAGTAGCTATGGCTCAAAACCAGACATTCCCCAACAGGTAGAGGCTTCTATGGTAACGCCCAGGGAGGGATAGCCCAAAAGACTTACTATCCATGCAGTGTCTAAATGGCACCTAGATCAATAGAGCCCAAAGCAGCACATTGCCATATTATATGTTAATCACAGGTTTCCGCTATGGTATCATAATCTGAGTTTTTGGGTTGCTTGACAAACAGAGTTCAAGCTGCATGTACAATGATAGATTCCCACAAGAACATCCTAATACTTTAGTTGACGAGTAACAGATGTTTCCTGATCAAGGCAAAAGAACATGTCAGGCTATGACTCACCTGTGTCACTATGACAGTACAAGCCCCAGCAGCAGCAGCAACAATCAGATTTGCTTTTGTTCCAATGGTTTTGCTTCCACTTTTCTCTAAGTAGAGTCTCTTAAAGAAGCTGTATCCATAGAAGTAGACAAACTGCGATATAAAGGACTGCAGATTCTTTGTCCCAAGACCCTGGTACAATGAAAGAACCTGACGAGTAGAAATTGCTTCCCACAGAACGTCAGATATATTTCTGCATAAACCAGAGTAGTTAAATCAACTAACCATTTCTCAGTCAATATGCTTCACATAAGGCAATGATTTGATTTATAGGCTGTAAATAGGAGGTCACTGGTTAAACAGTTCAAATTCAGAAGATATTAATTCATATTTGAAGCAATGCATACAGGAAAATCAGTGTCAAAACTTCAAAGAGGGATCATCCATCCCTCCTTTTATATCTCCCTGTCTAGGCCCTCCTGAAGAACCAGGGAAAAAAAGCCTATTGAATCCTGCTTTGGCTTCAAAAACAACTACTTTTCAGGAGGGTAGTTCAAACACCCAGTCTTTAAGCCCCTTTTGATGATGTGAAAAATAATTCTCGGACTCAAAAGGCATGGAACACTTTAATAGAATTCACGACTAACTGGCACTTTTAAATTTTAATGAAGGATGACAAATGAGGGGCATCATACTCTCCTTCCAAGAAATTCATGTGAAGGCAACAACCAGAGGAGCCTCAAACTCAAGCCCCTCTAACAAACACATCTCAGAGGAGACTTCGCCACAATCTCCAGCCCTTTCCATCATTTAATAGAAGCTTAGCTTACACTTTTGTAAATCAAATTTATGTACATGGCTACACCAAAACAATAAAGCAAAAGGCTCTTCTACTTCAAAACAAAATGCTATCTGTTCTTTGAATTTGAAAATATATCATATATAAGCACCACCACAACCACCCCCCACTCCCACCCAAAAAAAAAAAAGGCACACACTCGCAGAGGAAGAAAAACAAAATGTACAATATTTAGGAAATGTGTATGAAGGCACATTCTATGATCATAAAAGTGATGGTAAACATGCATGCACACACGCACACAGCTTCACATGGCCAAAGGTATGATACGCCCTACCTGGAAGCCAAACTGCAACAAAATCATTGAAACTTTGGAGTGAGAATCTTTGAGTAGTGGATTTATAAATTGAATCAGTGGAACTTTGGAGAAAAGACTGAATGTACTACAGGACATGAAGGTTTAGCAACTGCCAAGAGACAGGGAGGTAGAAGGAGGTGTAAAATATGCAGTTATATTGTCCCTACAGAGAACATATCTTAAACACACGAGAATGATAATGTATGCTTGTTCAGAACTGGGTGGCTTCATAATAAAATAAGCAAAACAGGATTGAAATGAGAAACACTAACAAAATGAGTTATGTAAACCAACAAAAGTGAAAACAGTGCATGAGGTCAATTGGGTTTTGCCTGCTTTTGCTCATGATTTGCTCTCTGGTTGGTGGATCAAGATTGGAAATTGGGATTTAAAAGAGGTTTGGACGGTGGTTTCGCATGGCCTTTTCTAACAATCAACACTCATCTAGAGACGTCTTCAACATACCCCGAACATCTCCTGAATATTAAAATAAAGTTCTTCATATCAAAGAAATGGTTGACATGCAATCAATGCGGGTGAGACACGGGACAAGGTGACTTTAAATTCAATGAGATCAGCAATTGACATAACAATGTCATGAAATTTCGTTTAATCTATTAGGAATTGATAGAATGCAATCTGCTCACATAGCTAATTTGATAATTAGGTGCTTCTTCTGTATAAAAGAAGCCACGAAACTTCTTTTGTGGATAAGCACAATTTCTTTAGGCCACTCGTAATACATGGTTTTCAATAAAAATCCAAATTTGTGAAAAGGGTTTAACAGATCAATTCATAATTCACCCACAATTAAGCTAAACGATCATGTCAGACAATTGGGCACAACGTGAGACTTCGTGCTGTAATCTTATTAGCATCACAACAGCTTATGAGCAGAACTATATGATGAATAACTGTAGAATCTCACAAAAAGGCGGTCCATGGAAAAGGGTTTTAGGATTCTACAAAGTACAAACAGATCCCAAGAACCAAATTGCATCAAATGAAAACATGAAAAGTAGCAAATTTTCACATACAATTATGTGGGACGCGAAGAAAGATACAAACCTGTACTTTTGCTGGTCGTGAGCTCGAACCTTCGGCCTGGTACTTGGTCTTACAGGTGTCAAGTGGGTACAGGATGGTGGTGCTAACTAGAGCTCCAATGGCTCCTGATGTCGCTTCTGACACAGAGTTCAAATCAAATCCCATCCTAAAATGGAAAAATCGTAATTACCTATGAATTTGGGAGATGGGTATGGGTTTTTGGTTAAGGAGGGAGAGATGGGTATAAGACGGAGTGGAAAAGTGACGCGCGCAGAAAACAAAAAATGGCGGAGGTTTTTTTGCAGAGAAAAATGGTAGAGGTTGGTCTCAAGCTTTTCACGTGCTGTATCGTATTGGGAATCGAAAACGTGTATGGGCTTCTCTATAAGCCTCTGTGATTGTCATAAACGGCCTAGACTGACGGAAACTGGACGGTGTTTGGTGGCATTGATGCGGGCGGATGGGCCGCGTTTTCCACGAACTTGGCCGCGTGATTCCCGTGTGGCCTTGTGCTGGAACCTGGAACCTCTGTTTGTTTAATTCGCGTTTTCAATTTGGCCTTGACGGAAACTGAACGGTGTTTGGTGTTGGGTGTTTGTTTCACGTCTCTTCATTTCCTACTTAGTGGAAAGACAACACGTGAGAAAGCACGTGACCAATGCCTGGGATTTTAATTTGGAAGCATTAGGGAATGGCAAATAATTACAAGTCAAATACATTTAATTTGTTATTTTTTAGTTATTTATTTGTCACTTCTAATCAATTGTATTGATTTGTAATAATCATTTATTTGTAGTCACTAATTAATTATTGATCTGTAGTTATTTGCCCAAAACCAGGCCATTCTGATATTTTCCTAGGGTCTGTTTTTGGGTACTTATAGCATATGTGAACGTGAGAGAGAGTTGGTGAAAGAGGGTAGGTCATAGGGGTCCCGTGCGTGAGGGAGGTGGTTGTTGGAGAACCCTTTATTGGGTGAGTTGAGCCGGTTTGATCGCGATTATCTGTTCAATGCTTAAGTTCAAGTTCCTATCCTTTCTTTTTCTGTTATCTGCTTCCCTGGAAGACACCTTTGGGGTATGCAGTGATGGAACTTAAGCAATGAACAAAAGATATACATTCCTAGAAATTAGAGGATTAGACAATTCATCTGTTTCAGTCTCTCTCTCTCTCTCAGCAGGGGATGACTCAAAGTTTAGCCAAAAATTTTATATAAAAAAATTTTTTTAAAAAAAAAAAAAAACCAGTAAAAGATAACCACAAGTAATCCCTCCCTCCATCCCTACTTGGAACAAAGAAGTTGGCTTTTGCAAATACTGTAGAGAACCAACAGCACATGATCTACAACCCCAACAAGGGAATGGAGTCTCTTGTCCCTCTATTCTAGGGACCAAAGCTGAAAGCTGGTGGCTTATGTGAACAAGTTGAAAAACCCAACTCTTATTCTGTCCATGACAAAAGAAAAGACCAAATTCTAGAGGCTGTGGTGTCTGATCTGTCATGGTATCATAGCATGATAAGGTGCCCTCAACTGTTTGAAATAGTTGAAAGTCACACTTGTCAACAATGTCGAAATTTTAACAATACGTTTAACAACACAACAAGAACAACAAAAACAAGATGAAAAATTAGTGCCAAATAAACTCTATTGTTTATTGGCATAGCAGTCATAAAACATTTGTGCAGTCATATATTCCACATGCCAATGTGGAACTCCATAAGACATCGAAACACTGCCTTGTGTCTAATGAGGATTTTAACTATGAACTGTGAAAGAAAACATTAGGACAACAAACGTTCAATGAAGATTAAAATCTAAAAGTGAACATCTCCCAACTTTGCCACTAATCACTTCCATGAGATCTCTCTATACCCAATGTAATCTTATCAAGATTGTGAAGCGTAAGCCATGGAAGCAAACATTAGGATAACAGAAGATAAGTGAAGGTTAACTCTGCCAAGATTACTATCACAGCATCAAATGGAACAAGCATAACGATGAAGAATTCAGCACCATCATTATTGACAGCCTGCAAAGAAACAATAAGACTCAGTACTTGTAATTGAGAAGGGCAAATCTTGAATGGCCCTTTTTTCCTTCCAAATCACATTAGTGACTTACCTTTAATCAGTCTCTTTTTATCCCTGCATGTCTCTCTTGGTATCAGCAAGTGGCACCTGCTTCTTACATACATATGAAGACATCAATTGGCTCGTTCTATATGCTTGAAATTGGTATCATACATATCCACACAAACAGTTGGATAATAAGTTTCAAATCTATAAACTATGACATTGTTGCTATGTAAAAGATATGTGGTAGCATTTTCAACCCCAGAACTCAGCAATTCACAAAACTAAAATTACCTCTAGTTTATTGGGATATTTTTTTAAAAAAATGAAATGGAAAATCAGAAACCACTTTCCATTTTAGATGAGATTCGGGACTCCCACAAGAATTTTGATAGGAATGCAGAACAACCACTTGAAAACCAATGTAGCCACACCAAGTACCCGTGCACTCAGACAAAGTCACGCTACTAAAAAAGATTATACCAGGTTACCATAATAGCAATAAGAGAATGAATGATAATATAAGAGATGAGGACAGAACAATAAATTGTTCATATATAAATATAAAATTTGCAAGAGGAAAAGATGGCATCCAACAGAAGCATACATATAAGTGAAGGTCACATAGTGAACAATAGCTAAAAATATTAAAACAGAGGGAAAAATAAGATTTATCAAATCAGTTCATCATTTTTTTTAAGGTAATCTGAGAAAAACTAACTTCAGATTGCATTTCAATGACTATGTTGAGCTGAAATGTTCAGGCATTGTGGAATACTGCCATGCCACCATTCCTCAGTGCATTTACTTTGTTTATTCAACAGAATGAATCGCTATAAGCTGGAGGTTCAAGATTTAGATTAATTGCAAGGAAAAGCTACTCTAAGCAATTACCCTTAAGGCCAGACTGCCAATAATCAAGCTAGAAAAACTCTCATGAGCTTTCTCCAACTTCATTGTCAAGATACCCTTCTCAAAAAATTATCCCTGACAAACATTTGTGGGGTGATTATATATATATATATATCCATCAATTGAACTCCAGTGCTCAAAAATAAATAAGAAAGTAACAGTACCAGGCAGAGCAAGGACATCGGAAGGACCTGGAGCTTGCTGAGCAATAAGAAAGATGTGCTTTCGATGCCTCCATATTCAACATTTTTATCTTAAAAATTGAAGTAAATTTTCAGTCAGAATCCACAATCCCACCCACCTCATGCAAACAATCCTGAAGAACAAACAGCGACTATTTTGATTAATTAGGGGCCGTTTGGTCATCCAAATGGAAATTAAATGATTTTATAAATTTTACATAGTATGAAAGGCAAAAATCTATCACCTCAAATAGAAAAATTCAAGACAATGATGGGCATCATCACAGACTGGTAGTGAAAATTCTAAATGGTGGCATTTCATGACTTAATAAAAATTGATCCTATAGTGATGACTCCAACCTTTTTAAATAGTTTCATTCAAGGTGATGGATTTGTGCCTTCCATACTATGTAAAATTCATGAAATCGTTTAATTTCCAATTAGACGTTTGTGTTATTCCAGTTAACATCATGAGAATGATTGAAACTATACCCTGGAACCTGAAATAAATATATATGTATAATCACTGACCTTATGGCTTATCCGAATCTTTTAAATGCATCAAAAAAAATATATATATACATATATATATATATACCATCAAAGTGTTGGAGAGAAGACTGAAAAGGGAATTTGAAATTAAGGCAAAAAAGGGAGTAGAAGACGAAGAGAGGGTGAAGATACGGCACCTTTGGGAATGGGGAGGAGGCAATTGGGCGTGGATAGGAGAGAAGAGATGGGGAGCTGGCTATGGGGATTTGAAGCTGAGTTTCTTCAGGGACTGAGGCTCCACTGGATCCATCTCTATCGTCGGCTCTGGCATCGTCTTCTCTCTTCGTCTAGAGAGAGAGGGAGAGCGAGCCAAAACCCACTAGCTGAGAGCAGAGAGAAAAAGGCGTAAAATAAAATAAATCTAAAAGCGGCATTACTAACACCGCTTTTAGATTTTTTCTTTCATCATCATTTTTTTTTTATTTTTTATTTTTGCATAGTTAAACAAAATTTAAGAGGGTGAAAGACTGTTTAAAAAGTTAAAATTTTGCTATGGCTGTCCCCAATATTCCTAAAATATCCTCAATCCCCAACTAAAGAGATTTGCAATTGATTTTCACTCCCGTATCACTAGATTCGGATTTGATGCAGTTATCTACTTTTACTGCATGGTGCAGTAAACGTAAGATCGATGACACATACGCTCCCATTATTTGACTTCCTCATTATTTGTTGGGTTAAATAAGATAAAAATAAAAAAACACATAAATAAAGACTTATGATTAATCATAGTCAACATGAAAGGAGGGTTTAAAAGAGATCTGATTCCATTAACACATAATAATTTTTCTTATATTAGCACAACACTGTGGGTGCTTTTTTTTGTTTTTTTAAATAGTATCAACTACTCCGTTAATTAAACTAATTAATCCCTTAAAACACAAATAAAGTCATCATAAACTCCTCATAAGTTATCGATAAAGATAAACTTGATTGGTGGTTAACCCGAACAAAGAGTGAGAAGTTAGATCCAACTAAAGCAAAGGATAAATATTGTGGTTGCATTTGATGATAGAAAATGGGATAGATGCCTAGGATCTTAGTATATATATTTTTTTGTCGAAACAAGGATCTTAAAAACGAGAGGTCTCTCTCTCTCTCTCTTTCTCTCTTTATCTATAAATACAAAAACAAGAGTTTATGATTAATCATAACAAATATAATAGGGTTTAAAGAGATTTGGTCTCATCAATATGTGTTAATTTCAACATTGTATATTGAAGGGTTGTATCTTATGCATAGACGAGTATATAAGATATAAATCTCAATATATAGTATTAAGTGTTGATGAGGTTGGATCTTGGGTTTAGAAATTGAAGAAGGGCTACATCATGACAATGCTGCCGTATAACCCACAGGTTTGGGTGGACTTCTCCTAATGAAAAAAATAAAAAATAAATAATAAATAATAAACACACACACACACATGGGGATAGATGCAAGAAACATTAGAAATGAGGGGCAGAAATGCGAAAAACACAATTCATCTAATAATTAGTAATTTTATTTTTGAAAAAAGATCCCCCGGCCTTTTCCCTCCTTCAAATTTCCACTCTCCCTTCCTCACTGTCACTCACACGGGAATGATCCTATACGAACCCTAGATTTCCTGTGAGACAAACGCTCATACAGTCGCAAAGCAAAACCGCAACGCCGATGCAAGACTTCTTCGGATCCGTTCGCCGATCCCTAGTTATCCGAACGGCTGGCGGTGGAGACGATGGGGGATTCGGCGGTGTGTTTGAGAAGATCGGCACCAGCATTCGCAAATCCCGCATCGGGCTGTTCTCGAAACAGCCGGCGCCGGCACTGCCGCCGATTCCTAAAAAGGATGATGCCTCGCCGATCCGGTGGCGGAAAGGAGAGTTGATCGGTTGCGGCGCTTTTGGAAGGGTTTATATGGGCATGAATCTCGATTCTGGAGAGCTTCTTGCTGTCAAGCAGGTCAATCTTATCGAAAACTCTGTTTGTTTTAATGGAAAATGTTATCATGGATAATTTTTTTTCCTCCAGAAAGGCAAGTTATTGAAGCTAACTGACATTTTTCGACTATGACTATCCATTAAGATATATTAAGCTTTAGAGAATATACATTTTACATGGAAAATTTTCACTGGAAATTCAATTTCTGCTGAAACGTATGGAGGATTGCGTTTGTTTCCTTGGTTGTTTGGATTTGATTTTGATGTTTTTCTTGTTTGTGATTATAGGTTTCCATTGCGGCAAATAGTGCTTCAAAGGAGAAAACACAGGTAAGGATCGGACTTTAGTTTTTATGCATAAATTTAGGGCTTGTTTGGTCGTCCAAATGGAAATTAAAAGGGTATTTGTGTGTTGTACATAGTATAGAAGGTACATACACATCATCGTGAATGTGACCATTTAAAAAGGTTCGACTTGTCACCATAGCTGATGTTATACAGTTATAGGATCAATTTTAGAAATTCATGATATGCCTCTATTTTGAATTTCCACTCTCATCTGTGATGATGGGTATTATTCACTTGAATTTTTTCATTCAAGATGTTGTACTTTTTCACAAAATTATATACAAAGCACAATTGAATAATCCAATTTACATGGGATGTCCAAACAAGCCTTTACCTTCTTTCTTTCTGATTAGTTGCAACTTATTATAAGTGTTGTGTTGTGGTGTAGATTTATATTTCAAGGTTTTGGGTTGTTATTTTAGAGACATGCTTACGTGTGTGTTTTAGGAATTTGACTGAGTTTGTGTGACTATCTTGAAATAGGCTCACATTAGGGAGCTGGAAGAAGAAGTGAAACTTTTGAAGAATCTCTCACATCCAAACATTGTTGTGAGTATGATCTTGTACTTTGTTGTGTAACTTATTCTTGATGCTTGGTCTAATTATATATGTTTCTTATGTTAGAGATATTTGGGAACTGCTAGAGAGGATGAGTCATTGAATATTTTGTTGGAATTTGTTCCGGGCGGATCCATATCATCTCTTTTGGGGAAATTTGGATCATTCCCTGAGGCTGTAAGTAATTTCCTCTTTCCCAAACTATAGAATTGGGCTGTTTAGAATATTGATTTTCATTCCCGAAATCGGTTTCTGTGTAATAGGTTATTAGAATGTACACAAAACAGCTGTTATTGGGACTGGAGTACCTTCATAGGAATGGAATTATGCACAGGGACATCAAGGTATCTCTATTTTATTGCCAATGTAATTATTGAGAAGAATGTACACAAAATCTGATAATGAGCATGCTTTATACAGGGGGCAAACATCCTTGTTGATAATAAGGGATGCATTAAACTCGCAGACTTTGGTGCATCAAAGAAAGTTGTCGAGTTGGTATGAACACTGTTGGGCTGTTTATCATTTTTAGTTAGGTTTAATAAGTTTTATCCTTTAGTGTTTTTTCCCCCTAGTTCTTATTTGTTTGAACATTGCATCATAACTGAATTTTGTTTATTGCCTCAGGCTACTATGACTGGTGCCAAGTCAATGAAGGGTACCCCATATTGGATGGCTCCCGAGGTTATTCTCCAAACTGGGCATAGCTTGTAAGGACAATCATTCAACTCCATGGTTATAGATGATTGCCTTAATCTGAATTTTGTATCGACATGCTTAGAAAATGAAGTTTTCTTTATGTATTTATTTATTATTTCGCTGTTCAAACATTTCTGTGAACTCTATTTGATAGATTGAAATGACAGAACAAGATGTATTTACTGCAGCACCTGGTAGTTGTAACAAGGCTTTGCAATTTATGATATGATTTTATGAGTTTTTCAATTTAGTGGTCATGAGTAAATAACACAACATTTTATTTACCGGGTTGATCAATTGACCATTATATGCTATGTTTCATTGGCTTTAAAGTCTAAAATATTATAGATCCAAGTACTACAATTTGAAAAAAAAAAAAAAAAATCATAAATTAGGTATATTCTATTTCATTCTTCAAGATTACATGGTTCTGTGCTCTAATATGAGCACCACAGTGGTTAATCTCTGCATTCTTGTGACTGGACCTCTCCAATGGTACCGTACCATTTAAAACACTGCTATGGCCTATAGAAATCGGGGCTCCAAAATAACAATAGTAATGGCCCTGATATTTAACATATTATGAATCAGTACGTAAGAGTGACTTAATGTAAGTCAAAGGCCTTAATAGAACAAGAGGAGGAACTAAAATAACGTGGCCAGACGTAGTGAGAAAGGACATTTGTGCTAAGAATTTAGAAGCAAAACGGTCCTTGATAGAACTGAATAGCGTATAAGGATTCATGTAGCCGACCTCGTATAGTAGGGAATAGGGCTTGGTTGAGTCGAGTTGTAAGTTTCTAACATACTATGAAATCAGAAAAAAGGTATACGTGCAATTGGATTAGTACTTTCATCTCCCTTCTAGAACTATTTATTTTATTCTTATGTTTGTCAACTGCCTTCATACTTGAAAATTCAATTGTTTCCTCGAGCTGAGAAACAAGGTTTGATCTAGTTTTTGTGAGATTTTTTCAACAGTCCCTGTTTGTTGTCTTTTATAGACTCAAACTAGTTACTGCAGGGACTATTTTTTTTGCAATCTTATATAATTTAAGGCATTGCAAAACTGTGAAGCACCCGTAACAAATGTTCAATTATTCATCTGAAATACAGCTCAGCCAAAAAATCTCCATAGAGATGTTTCAAACACTCGTAGTCTCCCAGCATGTTTATAATGGATGTGTAAATTATATCTATCCATCATATTCCACCCCTGATTGACTAGATGTTCTATTATCAATATTCTACTGAGTACTACTTGATGCTGCGCATAAGAAGAGTCTCACCCTGTGAGGAATCTGATGAAATTGATCTGCCTCTTAGGACCCTTCATGAGGTTTCTCATGCCATTATAAAATTTACTGACAAACTTGTTTAAAGGGCTCACAAGTAGTTGACATTCAAAAATGGTTGCTTCTGGATGTATATATTATTACATTTATGGGCATTAATTTGAGAAGTTTACGCATTGGTCTTGTTGTAATGCACAGCTAAAACATCACTGGGCTTTTTTGGATTCCAGTGTTGGAAATATTATGCCCTTGGAAATTCTTTTAACACAGTTGACCATAGTCTTAGCTTGTAGTGGCTATTGTTTGGTGTAATGGTAAAATTTTTGGGTTAGTAAGTGCTAAGGCGACATGTTTGAGTCTTGAGAGTAGCCACATTGTTCTGAAAACCAAAGGTTAGGACGTAGGATCGTATTCAGCTCATTCCTTTCAGGACCCTGCTTAGCAGGTTCAACAATAAGGAGAGAAATGATCAGCCAGTTCCCTCTAGATTATACATTAAAACATATAGCTGTAGTCAAATTGTTGGGATAAGCCTTATCTCAGTTGAGTCATAGGTGAAAATATAAAGATTAAGTTGGCAGCTTATTTCACATAAACTGGTTCACCAACTGATTCAGACGGAATATCAGTATATCATCTGCTCCAGAACTGCTTCAACACTGTCTGCTGGAATGTAGAACTATACTGAAATTAAAAGCAGGTGTTGTAGGAAACATGCTTCTCTTTGACTTTGGATTAAAGGAAGGCAAGTTGTTAGTTGATCATTATATTACAGCAGTAGGACAATCTTTTTTATTTTCTTTCTTGTCACTATGTGAATATTAACAAACAATGTTCTGTTCTGCCAAGGTGCAACTAAACTATTCTTTGCATCAAAGATACTTTAAATTGTTTTCTTATTTTAGTTTTTAGTTCTTTTTTTTGGGCAGTACCATAGTTCATATAAAGTTTTTTCCTTTTAATCATTTCAGTTCATACACACTTTTTTTCCCCCTGGCAGATATAGAGTATATTTTTTTTTGTAAAATATAAACTTAGTTCATGCACATCTATTTTCTTTAGTTTCAAATACATAGAGGCATGGAAATATCTATAAGTATTGGAATCCCAGGTTCTGGCATCAGTCTTATGAGACATGTATCGAATAAGTTTACTGACCTTTTCTTATTCATATAACTATAATAAATTTTGTTCTTTGTGATTTTCTTAATGCAAAAAATAGAATGTATGCACCATGCAGGATAAGAAAGGTTCTCCAGAGATCTTTTGTTCTAGACTCCTATTTGAAATATATATTACAGTGTTATCACTTTCTAGATGTTTAAAAAAAAAAAGATTATATTCTTGCACGCCTTGTTTTGTGATCTTTGGAGCTCATTCCTTTGAAAATTAATTTCTTAGCTCGGCTGATATATGGAGTGTTGGATGCACTGTTATTGAGATGGCTACAGGAAAGCCTCCTTGGAGCCAACAGTATCAAGAGGTGAACACTTAAACTCACTTTCGCTTATCTGACCCTTCTACAAGTACTAGTGCTCTCTCTATTTTTTCTTTCTTTTTTGGGTATGATTTGACGAGTATTTTCTGAGCTTAGTAGGGTGTTCTTCCGTTAGTATGCAAACTAACGATAGGTGTTTCCTTCAGGTTGCAGCCCTCTTCCATATTGGGACAACTAAATCTCATCCACCCATTCCTGAGCATCTCTCAGTCGAGGCAAAGGATTTTCTGCTGAAATGTTTACAGAAGTACATTTCTATATTTCCTTTTCTTCTGCTCATTATTTTTCCTCTTTGTATAAGGGCTAATAGGATAGTTTGATCCTTAGTTAGAATCTGCTGTCTTGTAAATTACAAACTGATGCTCTATATTTTCTGTTAGTTACTTTTTCTTTGTCAAACTCTTTATGCATCAAAATGTGCTGGCAGGGAACCAAACTTAAGGTCTTCTGCATCAGATCTACTTCAGGTAATTATGAATTGTGGGCTATTATCTCTTATCAATTCCCTGATACCGATAATATGCACCTGTATTAAAGTATTAAGCTTTTTCCTGATAAAATTTACTTTGTTGCTAATTATATATGCAGCACCCATTCGTGACGGGGGAGTATCACGAATCCCATCCAGTATTTCGCACTTCAGTTCTGGTCAGTGTTGTTTTGCACAGCTTTATTTTTTGGATATTCTAACTTCATTTTACCATTCTTCTGCTAATCTAGTAATTTTATTTATCATCAGGAAAATCCCGGAAACATGATGTCAACACCTGGGATGGACCTTAAGAAGTCGTAAGTAGTTCTATTTGATGGCTTGGAAATTTTCAATACTTTTGATTTTCAATTTTTTGCAACCATGACTCTAGAGGATATATTAATGCTGCAGCATAAACCCTGTGATCAGAAGGACAACTTGCATGGGCTTGAAGGATGTGTATGATATGGGTAGTGTTAGGTGCTCAACTGTATATCCTGAGAAGTTCTCAGGAACGGGATCCCTTTGGGGAACAAGCAACTGTGATGATGACATGTGCCTGATAGATTATAAAGATGATCTTGTGATTGGTGCATCAGTGAAGTTCAATTCTCCCCGTTTGTCTGACGATTGTAATAAGGTAACGAACTGTTTCCATGTCTGTCATGTGGATTTGATGTTTAAATTTATAAATACCGCAATATCTAATGGGTTGAATTGGATGTTTAAACTAGAGTTTTAATCCTATGTGTGAGCCCTCTGATGATTGGCCGTGCAAGTTTGATGAAAGTCCAGAACTGGACAGAAATGGAATAAACTTATCCTCCAGTCAATTCACCAATAATGCTGCTGGCAGCCCTGGTGCATCTATTAAGGAGGAGAAGGACTTCACATTTCCATGTGGGCCTTTAGCAGCTGAGGATGATGATGAAGTTACAGAGTCAAAAATTAGAGCGTTTCTGGATGAGAAGGTATTGTTTTCTTTTACACAAATTTTCTTCCCTATTACCAATTGAGAATAAGATTATCATGTTGTGGGTTCTTATTTTGCTTGGTGCTGTATCTTATGAGATGTTAGGATAGAAATCTTACACTTTTGCTTTGTAAAACTACCTTAGGCTTTAGATCTGAAGAAACTGCAAACACCTCTATATGAAGAGTTCTTCAACACATTAAATGCAGCTGGTCCTCTTAGTGCTATTGGGGCTTCACACGGTGAAAATGTTGCAAATATTTTGAACTTGCCTCCTAAAAGCAGGTCACCCAATCGGGTACCCAGCAGACGACTATCCACAGCTGTTGATGCTGCCAATAATGCAAGCCCTGGGAGTCGTATGAAACGTGTATCAAATGTAGGTGGTCTAAGCAACCAAACTTTGCAGGAAATTCAATCACCTCAGCTTAGTGAATGGAAAGAGCTTACTCTTGATGCTCAGCAGGAACCAATTAGTCCAAGGTTTGATAGCTGTTGTTTGACACTTACTTTAGCTTGTGCGCCCTTGCTTTATTTTTTTGTGTGCCACTACTTTTTCCTGAGAATGAAAAATATTTGACTGGCAGTGCAAGCTTCTCAGAGAGACAAAGGAAATGGAAAGAAGAACTTGACCAAGAGCTTGAGAGGAAAAGAGGCAAGTTTTACTTTTTCTGCATGCTTATAATTTTGAAATCTAAATGCCATCTGTTTCGTGTTTTTTCTTTGACCTGCTGGTCTGATGACAATTACCATGGCCTACTTTAGGTCCACCTTGCTGGATGAGTTTTGCAAGTTTAAGTCAGTTTTAACTTTAAGTTTGAATCAAAATATGAAACATGTGATAAAGAGGTTTACCTCTTGTACGATTCAGCAGTCTGCACTTCTTGTAGATGGTGTTTCAAGAGTGTGAAAGTCCAACAGTCATTTTGAATATTCCTTAGGTCCACCCTAAAAGCTCCTTGAACCAAAGCTATAAGGCTGTGTTTGTTAGGGAGTAATGGAGGATGGAATGGAATACTTATTCCATTGATTGAAAAAAGTGGAGTTTTTGGTTAGCTGAAGGGAATTGAATCCTTATTCATTATCTTGCCTATTCCCTTGTTTAAAGGAATGAGCATTCCTCCCTTAAAACAAAGGCATTCTCATTCCCAGCCCCAAGAATGAAACGCGATGCATTGATGCCTCATGGCCCCCTGACACATCTCATCCCTCTTTTTCTTCTTCTCTCTCTTTCTTTTCCGGTGCCATTGATGGATAGAACTTGCAACACCATCTCTCTCTCTCTCTCTCTCTCACTCTCTCACTCTCTCTCTCTCTCTCACACACACACAGAGATCAAGCCCAAAGGACCATCCATCAACTTCATAGCTTGGGCCTCTAAGAAGACTCATCGTCGTCGCCATCTCCCTCCCCACTGCGGTCAATGTCTCCCTCCCAGTCATCGTCTCACACACAAATCAAGATGAATGAATGCCCCATTGAGCTAGTTGAGCTTGAGATCCTCTGCTACATGGTGTACAAGCCAACATCCTTGAAGATTCCTTGAAGATGGGTATGAAATTTAAAATAAAAAAAAGGGTATGAAATTTCAGAAAAAATAAACGTTAGATTCCTTGAAGAAGATGATGACAGTGGCCGTAAAAAAATGGGTATGAAAATGGCCACACCTCCCATATCTATACCACACTCATCTTATGGGTAAATGGATATGGGATTTTGAAGAGAATGGTGCCAAAAAAAAAAAAAGAAAAAAAAAAGAGGTTTTTGTGTTGTAATTGTAGGTGCGTAAATGGGTATGGGTATGGATATGGGATGGTGAAGATGAAAAAAAAAAAAAAGGAAGATTAGATTTTTTGTTTTTTTGTTTTTTTTAATTTTAATTTTCTATATGGATGTTAGGTGATGAAAAAAAAATGCAAAGAAAAATTTCTATGGTAGAGAATAGTAGGTATACAGGTAGGAGAAAAACTTGTATGTAATTGTGACACGGTTGACGTGGTGTCACAAGCAATAGAAGAGGAGGAAAGTGGGATTATCAGAGTACTTTTTGGCCCCACAATCCCACTTTCCTCCTCTCCTATTGGCCCGTGATACCACGTGGCCATGTCATAGTTACATGGAAGACTCACTCTACAGGTACAGGATGATGAAGGTGATTAGGAAAGATGATGAAAATTATTAATTTAATTGATGATATTGAGAATTCCATTCCTTTTCTTGGTCATACCAAACATAGGCATGGAATGGTCTTTGAGAATGATCATTCCTCTCATTCTCTTTTCCATTCCATTCCCACCCCTATTCCATTCCCTCAAACCAAACGCAGCCTAAGTTTCTTGACTGGAGGGTTGCATTTGGCCCAGGATGCATAGGTGCATCATACCTTTTTGTTTTTTGCTTTTTTATTTAAAAATTTCATTCTATAAGAATATGAGTTAATACAATTGTTGACTGCACTACTAGTCCACAGCCAAATAATCAGGATCTCATGGAGTGCATGGCAGAAAGATTTACTGTTTGGGAGGAATTGATGGTCCCTTAAGTTTTCTTTGTATGGAGTTTTGGTCAAGCTATCAGTCACACTGACAAGAACTATTAATGCATTTGAAACAGCTTTGTTCATGCAAGTTTAATATATTGAAAGAGTGCATATCTGCAATATAAGATAGGGTGTTAGACTGTTAGTTTGAAAACAATAATATACTTGTTAAGTAAACGATAGTTTGAAAAGCAGCTTTGGCATGAATTTGACCCCAAGCTAGGAGAATGAAGCCCTGGTGTCTAGGTTTTCGTTATTAATATAAACTTGTTTTAATTAGTTTTAGGTGAAGGTTTATTCAAATATATTTTATCCCTTTTAAAGCATGACAATGGAAACTGCATATTGCAGAGATGAGGCGTCAGGCAGGTGGAGGAGGAAAGTCACCATCTTCACAGGATCGGATTTTAAATCGACCGAGGGAGCGGTTACGATTTGCATTTCCAGCCAGATGAATGTATGTACATGTATCTATGCTGGTGCCTAGTGGGAAAAAAATATGATTTCTCGAGGGTGTTGAATGTATGTAGTTCTATTTTTGATGAAAACAGTGACTAATAATTTTACTGGCTATCTAGCCATATATGTCTAAATAGCTGGCAGTGCAACCACCCACCTCTTTGTATTCATTCCTTGTGGTTCAGCCAGAAAAAAATTTCACAGAGACAATATCTTTGTATGCCTATTACCTTTTATTTAAGCCTAAGCTTGTGTATTTTATTGCAGGATGTGAAACATTACTTTTCTCATATATGTATGAATGTATATGTACACGATACTTGGGTTCGATGTGTTAATTCAAGTCTAATAAAGAAAAGCATGAATTAATGCACCATATCATGGCTTTCCAGCATGCATGCTAGTTGGACGCAGTATTTATAATATTGTTAGGTATTAGAAAATTATAGATTCCTTATGACACAAGAAGACTGTTATGACAAATACTATAAACTTCTTTAAAGTGAACAAAACAAGCTTTCCTGTTTTCCCTTTGCACTCGTAACAAAGTCATGGTGACGTTTTTTTTTTTTTTTAATTTTAAAACTATTTGTTGTGATCTTTCCTTTTTTAAAAAATTATTTTATGTTGTGATCTTTCATGTTGCTTGTTACTTTATTTCAGATGTATATTCAATTTGTGGTTATCATGTAAGCACAAATTTAAAAAGACCATGTGGAAGCTATGCTGATTGCTGAGTGTATATATATATATATATATATATTTAAACTATTTGTTGTGATCTTCCCCCTCCCCCCTTTTTTTTAAATATATTTTATGTTGTGATCTTTCATATTGCTTGTTACTTTATTTCAGATGTATATTCAATTTGTAGTTATCATGTAAGCACAAAATTAAAAAGACCATGTGGAAGCTATGCTGATTGCTGAGTGTGTATATATATATATTATTTTTTCTTGGCTCCCCCACCTTGTGGCTTTTATTGGACGCTACACTGGTTAACACTGATCATTCTAACCTTGAGGAATTTTTTAAATTACTTGATTTGAAATATCAATTTTAAAGCCTTGGAACTATTGCCAAAATTTGTAAGTCGTTTTTGGCAGGAGTTCCCATGATGAGCAAAGTTACAACTGTGGTGGCTATTGAACTTCACTAGACCGATGGGCAAGTTTGGACAGTTTGGACTTCGGACCAATGTTTTTGAACATAGAGTCTGGAAGGGCTTGAAAAATCCTAATCCCACCAACGTTGAATTGTGTGGTTAGGCCCGAGGGTGACGCATCGAACAACACGATAAAACCCGGCCAAACCAAGCCTAACGTATGGTTTTAGTGTTGTGCAAATTGGCCATTTGACGATTAAACTAGAACAAAAGGCCATAATGCTTAATGGTTGCATATATTTCTTTTACTTTATTTCGTTGTTGTTCTTTTCATCTTTAACCTTTAAAAAGGGTTGCTTTCGTATTTGTATGATAATTTATAACATAATAAGATGCTCCAAGGCATTTTGATTATGGACACGAGTAATGTTGTGCCACCCACTTTAAATAATTCAATTTTATCACCCATCCTATTTGTCAGGTTTCTTCTTTTTTCATATTGGATCACACTTTTCATCTTTCACCTATCCACTTTTGACACAGATAGTGGGCGGTGAGAAATGGATAGAATAGTATTTTATTCATGGGCATTCTAATGTGGATATATGAAAAGACAATATAGAAGATATGTAATAAAGCTATTTATTCTAACTCTATATTGAACATTTGCATCTACCATTCTACTCTGAACTTGGGTTGAGCAACCCAAGTCATTGTAAAATTGGGTTGGGCTTGTCCTAAAACTCAACCCAACCCGCGTTGTATTTAGTATTTATTACTACACGTTGATGGTATGCATCAGTCTAGATTAAGTAGGGACGTGCCGATATAAGTTATATCAGCATTATGCATTGGGGGGGTTTAATTGTACCCTATGCATTGACTTAATACATCCCATAATCTACCCATGCATGAGGTACAACTCCCAATGCGAATGGTGATAACTGCGATCCTAGTATGGATACTATACATTGTTATTGTGGGCATTTATAAAAACAATGGGTAATTAAAGAACCAAGACACCCTCATCCGACAAAATTGGAACGAATAAAGCACCCACATAATCAAAGGAACAAGAGTTTGGCAAGGAATGATTGATGTGAGCAGTATAGAAACATTCAACTAATTAGGTCACCAGGATATTATTCAGCGGCCGTCCCATGAGCCGCCCCATGTTTCCAAATGGATGTACATGATGGAACATGTTTTGCCATAGGCTTATACAAAAAACAGGACCAAAATCTCTAAAAAAATTCTACCTGTTTTCCCCTCAAATTCAATGTGATCCATTGAGCGACCTTTTGTCGTTGGTTGGTTGGTGAGGTCAAAAGAGGAAGTTGGACTTATTTTCTTGTAGCTTTTGAAAGTAGGATGCATGGAGGAAAGTTTTCTGGAAAACAAAAGGAGGCATGGAGGTGGAAAAGGCAAATTGCTTGAATGGGGGAACTGAATTTCTTGAATCTTCTTTGGATCACAATAAGAGATTAAAGTGTATGAAGGGGACAATTGTGTGGGATGAGGTAGTCTCTTTCTCTCTTGTAGTTGAAAAAGATGACCTGTTGATGTGAAAGACCTGGATTCTGGGAGATCAACATGATGAAAAAGACGAAAAAGGAAACATCATGACTCAAACAATGGAGATCAACATGATGAAAAGGATGAAAGGTAAATTAAAAGGTGTAGCAACCCTGCAGTGAGTCTCTCATGTTCATTTTAAAGAACCGACCATACAGAAGGGGTTGCATCTAAGTAGATCATCGATCTATATCAAAAATCATTTTGGTTTGATCATTTCAATCATCTCATTCAAGTCAAATTTACTAGTAATTGAACACACGAGATATGTGTGTAACACATCTTTTCAAGTTTCTCCTACATCAGTGGAACTGTTATGTCAGTTTCTAAATTTTTAAACCGCATATGTGTGTAGGAGAGAATTAAGGAAAACAGGTTGTGGTGGGTTTTTCAAAGTTGGTAAAATTACAAAATCGTTTCTTAACTTTATTAACTTATAAGGGTATTTTATATTTTCAGGTACGGTGCAATCCAATCACAAAGGGAATTGACTTTATATAGTAGTATAGATATTGCTGGAATAACTTTGGGAATGTTTTGAAACAAAAAACATGCAACCCCTATTATAAAATCTCATATGTCAAATATATATATATTTTTAATTTTTAATATAAATATCATTTGGTGTATATAAAATGGGACTTGTTAGTTTGGAGCTTATGTGGGTCAACTGTAAAAAATGTTCCCATAATAATATCCTATATAGTAACAATATAATCCTCCCTGCTAAGGTGGGAAGGTATTCTTGAAAATATCCAAGAAAAACTTAAAAATTCCCAAAAAGTCAGGCGGCCCCCTAATAATTCAAATGGTCAATGTCAAAATACCCATGTAAATTTAAAGCATTTCTTAAAGGTTTATTGATATATATATAACATCATAAAATTGAACAATGTGTAGATGTAACATGATAATTGAAAATTATTAGAAATATTTTAAATAGTAATTTTAATTTTCTTAATTCATATTAGTACAGTTCTTGCTGTAAAACTTCTTTACTCACAACACACTTTAATTGGCCAATATGCTGAATATATTTATGTTGAAAGCTTCCTAAACACACAATTTGTATCTTAAAAGGAACTTTATTAAGAAGAAGGAAATATATAAATAATATAATTAAGATTTCCCAACTTGATGATCTACCCTATGTTCAATCAAGCTATAGGTGGACCATGTTCAATGATGTGAAAAGGAAATTGCAGAACATTAAAAGATTATAGTAATTAAGAATATCGATCCCAAGATTCTCATAGTTTCAGTCTGACCACATTAAAAAAAAGCCTCGGAAGTGAGGTGGGTTGCTTTCTATTTTCCTTTTTAGGTCCATATAAAATGGTATTATTGCCTTTCTCTCTAAAATTGAGAAATCTCTCTCTCCAGATCCCAAGATTCTCATAGTTTCAGTCTGACCACATAAAAAAAAGCCTTAGAACTGAGGTGGGTTGCTTTCTATTTTCCTTTTTAGGTCCATATAAAATGGTATTATTGCCTTTAGAAATCTCTCTCTCTCTCTCTCTCCTCTCTCTCTGTGTGTCTGTCTGAAATCCAATACTGAATAAGCCATCTCTTTTTCTGTCCTTCACAATCCTATTAAGGGGATACTCACAGAACGAGTGTGTCCTGCCTTTCACACCCACCACCACCAAGAAATCACACAAAGGATAAGGACATAGGACTCTAGTGGTTATGATTGAAAACCAACTATAGGAACACTTTCCATGGATCGTGGGCTCATAGTCCCTTGTCTTTTTCTTCTTTGCTTCTTTTGGGAATAATTCTTTCAAATACCCTTAAGCTTGCATTCCACAAAACACTAATCATACAACTTAATTTTTCAATCAAAAAGTACATTATATTGAAAATTTTCCAAGATGGTGGAGGCAAGAGCAACTTTTGAAGATTTACATTTTAGGAAAGAGACAATGGAGTTCGGTCTATGACATGGATGGGCACCAATGAAAGGATCAAGGGGTTGAAGGAGGTTCAATTATTATGTGTGGAGTGCAACACACTCACCTCACATGAGACGCAACGATAGAATTTTAGAACCAAAAGAATGGTGGGAAATTGATTGCCATCTTTAAGAAATGAGGCTAACCCATGAGCATGTTTCTTGTTTCTTGTTTCTTGTGTATGTGTGGATGTCACGCATTCCTTCATAATATGAAACGAATTGTTTGGTTTGTGTTTCGAAAGTACTTTCTTGCTTTCAGAAGCTAATAATCAATGTAATTTTGCTTTCAAATTAGCACAAAAAGTACTTTGAAATTGCTAACCAAACATGCCCAAATGCTAGCATGCCTCTTACACATGGATATATTCATGCTTATCCACATTTTTCGAACACGTGTAGGGGAGATAGAAAGAGAGAGGGGGGGGGGGGGGAAGGGGGGGCATGTATGATCTAACAACGTATTTATCCATAATCAAAGGAGGAATGAGTCAATTATTAGGTATTGTCCTTTTTGGGCTGGTTTTATTTGTGTCCATGGTTGGGTGGACATATTGGTGGCCTGGTGGGCCAAAGGGGGAATGATAGGTTGCTTTTTAAGCCAAAGCTTGGATCTTCTTCTTGATAATGCCATGGTCGTGTTAGTCCCAAAAATGACAAGCTCTTCTTTTTTCTTTTCTTTTCTATCCCCCACCAAAATATGTTCCTTCTCCTTTAATTCCTTTTCGGATTTGCATTATTGCTTCAATTCTCTTGCCTACGTACGTAGCTTGCACTCCTTAAAAATTTCAGGAGTACACGGCCGACACAAGTCATCGTCTTTCTCTATTATGTTTTTGTCTCAAATTTGATTTCATGCAATGCATTCGTGCAATGATTTTTATTTTCTTGTGATGGTTAATGATTAGGTCATAAAAATAAAGTGGATTTGTTTATGTAACGAATTTCCCTTCTAATTCTTCACAAGAGGATGAAATATGGACATGCGATGAAATATAATTATGGATATAACTATTTTTCATTTCCATTTAAAAGAGTGGTGCTAGTCTTGCACTCCATTTCGTGTCGAGGCGATAAAAGTGACAATAATGAGTAGTAGAAAGACTAGCATTTTTTCCTCCAAAAAAAAAAAAAAAAAAGAATAGCGTTTTTACGTTCAGAAACAAATCAACCTTTAGGATTGCCTAAAGTACTACAATTACTATGATTTTCTCTTGGAAGACTACTCCGCATTGTTATAGAGGGAGAATCACAAATCGGTTCGGCTATGGGTAAATAATTATAGTTAGTTGTCATTCTAAGCTGAGTTAGTAGTCATTTACTAAGAAGTTAATTGTCATTTGTATTGAAATGTACTTATTTACTCTTAAACGGACCTATCTGTAATTAAAATAACAGGAATAAATTCTTTTTGAAGAAAATAGTGTTTTCCTTTTTTGGTTTTTCCAGTTGGCTCTCCTTTATCTTTCTGTTTCTTCTTCCATGTTTATTCTGTTTTTTCAAATGGAACTTATCATCTCCATTTATATAGGAAGGAAAGGACAAATCCTCTTTTTTATCCTTTTTTTTGGGGGGTAAAAGAGGGCAAAAGCTTTCGAGACTTAGCAAGCAAGGTACAGATTATTTGTTAAATAATACAGCCAAATAAAGTTACCACCCCCAAAAAAAAAAAAAAAAAAAAAAAAAAAAAATTAAAAAGGTGTAGTGCCAAATAAGCCCACCAGCCCACCCCGATGAGAATGCTCCCTTTCTTGATTGAGGACTATCCCCTCTATGTGGGCCCTCCACCTGGTTTTTACATACGGCATGCCATTATTGGTGTTCTATTGTTTTACATATGGCATGCCATTTTTTGTTTTTTTATTGTTTAAATTTTTCTTTAATAACAACCTAAGCTACTCTAAACATACTCTCCCTTCTCAGCTTAACCTATGGGCAATTTTATCAGGAAAATTGTTTCAATTCTAGTTTTAAAGATGTTTTGCCTCCCACCAACCCTTGTGACATGTGGTATTTTTTCCATACCACAAATGAGGCCCAGAAGGGTTTATTCCAAGCTATCCATATGTTTTTGAAGATCATTGAATGCAAAATTTTTGGCTTCTTACCAACCCTTATGGCCTGATGGTATTTTTTCCGGTCTGTAAGTGAGACCCCGAGAGGTTTATTTCAAGCTTATCATCCCCGTTTGAAAACTATTGAACGTAAAATATCCGGTTCCATAGATTTAAGGAGTAACTCTTCCTCACTCTCACACATATTTGGTCACATATCATGATTAATTTAAAAAATATATAAATACACATATACAAACAAATGGACACATATAGACTTGCCCTAATTATAGATGGTCCATTGATCATCAGTGTTCCATTGTAAGGAACATGGACCATCCCCATATGATCTCTCACAGACCCCACTGTATCAACGTCCATCTCATTTTTTTTCAGCACGTGCTTCATATTAGGAATGAGAAAAGACAGGTTGAGGTCGAGCTCCATAGAGATTGGTATACCTTGGTATCAAGACCAACACATTCGCCGTTGGATCATCCATCAAACCGGCAAACCGCTCCAAGGCAACTTTATATAATATTATATAATGACTTGTTTGGATGTTCCGTAGAAATCGAGTTGTTTCATTTTGTTCTACACGTAATTTTGTGAAAATTTTGTTACCGTGAATTAAGGAAATTTAAAATAATGATCGCCAATTAGCCACCATTAGTGATGACTGATGAGTGTAAATTTTGTACAGTGGCATTTAATGAATTTTTAAAATTAATTTGATTTTATCATATTGTATTGATGATTCCAACTTTTTTGAGGACCCCATTTCATGTAAATAATGGATTTGTCCTTTCAATGCTATATAAATTATAATGGAGTCATTTGATTTTCATGAGACAATCAAATAGGCACTTGATTTTTCAATCCACTAGCCACAGTTGTATTCGTTTTGTGGTAAATTATGTCCGATTACTTATCAAAAATAAAAAAAAAAAAAATCATGTCCTGTACGAAACAAACCATGTGTGTTAAAATTTACTTGATATTTAAAATTTTTTTTAAAAAAAGAAATAAAAATCACCACCGTGAGTTTCCCAAAATTGTACCAATTTAGATCAATCTTTAAAAAATATTAATTAATTAATTAATTAAGAGTTTTTAGAAAAAAAAAAGAGAGAGAGAGAGAGAGAATAAAGTTGAATAAAAGTAGTCCCCAAAAATTCAGGAATTAAGAAGCATGTTGGACACAGAAGAAAGAATGCGAGGCTGCAGAGAGGTCCCAAACCCATGATCCCATCTGGCACATATGCCTTATCAGACTCTGCCTTCCTCAGTTCCCCCATTTTTAAACCTCACAGCACCGACAACTTCCATCCATTATCATATAATGACTACGTTGCCCTTGGTATAGAGGCTCTACTTTTGTAACCAACCCACCTCGAACCCCCTCAAAAAAAAAAAAAGAAAAAAAAAAAGTTGGGGGCCATGGGGATTGTGGGGGTGGGGATGTTACCAGGGAAGGAAAAATGAGAGATGGTAAATAAAACATCCCCAAATGTTTTTTTTCCTTTTTTTTGCTTATTATAAAGACATAAAGCATAGTGTTCATCAACCTAACACATAAAACGGTGATGCATCATAGGTCCCACACGCACTTGGTACTATTTAACCGCCAAACTATGGATAGCACTCCTAATGGGATCTTACACAACATAGATCATATATAGGTCCTACATGCATGTGACATAATATAACCACCCCGTGACAGTTCAACCGCCAGACTGTCGAAAGCACTCCTCAATTTGGGATTGCAAAATCTAATTCAAGGACAAAGGCAATCACATGGAGGGCAGGGGTAGATTAATATTCCCTGTGATCTAGGACAGTGCAACCTTAACAGCCCCATATGTGGTTTTCACATGGTTCCGTACACCCCAACTTGCACTTATCTTTTCCAACATCTGTACAGTGTTGAGCGACGTCAACGTATAACACACCATATGTATATATTTTTTGGTCCCACTATATCTTGTTAAATTTAGCGTATCCCCCCTACTGTTGGACGCATCTCAGATCACGGGGGTACACCGTACACGGTGCGTTGTGATTATTATCCGACAAACACCACGCGCATATAAAGCCCATGATGTGGGCATGCAACCAATCGTAACACGATAGTTGAGAGACGCTGATCACAGTCCGATCCATGCGATCGTCACGTTGTGATCGTTGATTTGGGTGAGGGATATACATGACTGTAAGGTCCACAAAATACAAATACACGTAACACATCAAATATATGGTTGGACCGACGCAAGTGTGATTAGGATAATGCTTCTTGTGACAGTTTAAAAAAAATAAATAAATAAATAGTTTGGCACAAATTTGAAAGATGGACGGTGGAAAAGCGACAAGATTAAACAAAACCTTTTTCTTTCTGCGTCACAGGCATGCATGCATAGGTGATACACAGTCATCTCCCACTGTATTAGACTGCAAGTCATATTCCTTGTGCAAATTCAAATGGTTATCCTCAGCAACCCATCCATTCAAATTTTGAGTGCTCCCACAGTCCCACTTATTCAAGGTACCCTAGCAAAGCAGGAAAAAGAAAAAAAAAATGGTATTGAAGAAAAGAAATTTTGAAGAAATTTTTTTCTTTTGGTTTTTTAGAGACCTTTAAATTTAGAAAAATCCCCTCAAAAAGCCTCTTACTCCGTGCTATATATCTTGGGGGAATTACAAATAGATCCAACTATAAAAAAATATTTATAGTTAATGGTCATTTTTATTGAATTATAATTATTTACTTGTAACTGGATCTGTTTGTAATTCCCCTCAAGTCTTTTTCATGTGAGATGAGACTTTTTACGAATTATTATATATATCTAAAACGGAGGATTAGCGCCCCTTTGTGTGCCAAGTGTCAAAATGAGAATTTTTTCCTTTTTTTCCTTTTACATGCTGAAACAGGGAGGGAATTGCTTTTTTGGTAAAATTACTCTTTAGTAACTATTTTCTAATCTAATACCAAAAAATGATATTTTCTATCAACTTGCTACAAATTGACTACAAATGTGTGCTAAAATGACAACTAACTTCCATTGTTTCATATTAATTTTGGAAATAGCCACTAAAATGTAATTTTGCCAAAAAGTTACTTTTAGTAACTTTTGAGAAAACTACTTTTAGTCATCACTTTCCAACTTAATACCAAACAAAGTATATTGTTTGTCAACTTACCATAAATTGACTTGATAGGTGCTTCAAAAGGACTATTAACTTTCTTTCTTTGGTATTAAGCTGGGAAATGGTCACCAAAAGATAAATTCCCTAAAAGATAAATTTCTCACCTTTTTTTTTAATTTTTTAATTTTTTTTGGTATTACTTGCTCTTTCTCATGTAGTAGAGGTAAATTGACGCTTAGTATTTACTGCATATCTCTTTGTTTTTATGTGTAAGGATTAAAAAACCCATACTATACAATGTTCAACCAAAACTTAATAGACTGTACTATATTTTTTTTGTTTTCTTCATGCCTATTCATTCCCCCTTCTAAAAATTGAACATATAAAATTATAAATAATCATAATTAAAAAGAGAGACAAATAAAGGAAATGAGGATTAAAAAAGAAAACGCGATCCACCGAAATCTTCAAATTCTCCCAATTTGCTTTTGATACCAAAAAAAAAAAAAAAAAAAAAAAAAAAAAAAAAAAAAAATTCTGTTTTAATCAAAATTCTTCCATATGGTTAATTACATAAAGTTGAAAAAATTTATACTTTCTCTTATTTTCTTTTCCCTCTGACTTTTTCTCCTATTCTCTTTCTCAGTCTAAATTTTTCTTTCATCTTTTTATGCTCTAATCTCAAACAAATTTTTAATATTTTTCCCCATGGTTTTTCACTCTTTATGAAACCCACTCAAAACCCCATGGAAGGCTAAGATTTATCGTTGTCATGCATTTTAAAATCCTGCACTGTCAAATTTCGAGATACTTTCAACAGCTATACTTGTTTTGGTATATACCAACATGTTAAAACCGTGATTGTGAGATGAGTTAAGCTCTAGAGAATTTTAATATTTTCCCACCAAATATCATAACGTGTCAGTTCCTTCATTTTTTACAAGTTTCTACCATTAAATTAATTATTTTTCAAAATAATTTATCTTTTTCGAGAATATAATTAAATTTTGTGTGATACATTACGCTAACATCACACCAAAAATAATTTTGATTGAACATCAAAGATTATTTTTGTCTACATCTTTTAAATTTAATTGACATATTATATTAATAAATATATTATATTATTTTAGAGAATAAGTATTCTGTTAAAATTCTAATTTGCTAATAATATTATTTTTTATAAATTAATCCGTGCATCCCACGGAATTCAAAGCTAGTTTTACGTAAATTTGGACCCAAATGGAGGCGAGAATTTCGAATGTCGGGACAGAAGTTGGATGAGGACAAAAATGTTTTAGCTCACCTACTGAAAAAACATTATCATTGCGGAGAATTTCATATACTTTGACTTTCTTTCAATAATTCTTCAATGTTACATATGCGCACATGATTTCACATGAGTTTAATACTGTGAGCATTTTTTTGGCTATGAGTTCCTATGCGCTCACCTTTATATCCATAATAAATATATATATATATATAATGCAATAACGGAAATTATAACTCACGTGTTTTGGCATTATAATTAGGGTTATAAAATGAGCCAATGAAGATATTTGAGTGATTTGAGATCGATTCAATATAAAACTTGTTCGTGAGATAAACGAGTCAAGCTTAAACATCATTAACAGCTTAATAAAAGATTCATTCATGTTCATTAATAAGTTAAACGAGTCAATTTCAAATCTTACTTTTCAACCCATTAATTTAACGAGCCAAATTTGAGCAGTCTTCTACTTTACTTGACTCGATTCATTTACACACCTAATACTGAGGACATTACACGAGCGTCTCGTCTATAAATTTTGTAAATTTCATGATTAAACCACTTAAGAATAGTCACATATTCATTAATGCCCTTCATGAAGTTTGATTAAAGTGTGTGATTAGATCATAACATATTTTAATATGATTTTTTTTTTTTTTCGTTTTTTTGGGGTGGTATTCATTGGTTACCATGTCACAGTGATGCAAAATAAAAGAAAGAGCTCATAGCAAAGCAATAGGAGTATCATCAAATAAATAGCCTTACTCTTTTGGAATTGTCATTTTGTCTCATTTTCCACTTAATTGAGTTGATCAAATTAATGGGTGAAAGTTGGCTAACTACACTCCCCTCATAATTCATAAAGCATTTCTCTGTTACAAACACATTTCAGGTGCCAACAATTTTCAGCATATTTTATACGTGGTGCATGCAAGCAACAAAACCAATGGCCACCACTTTCTAATTTTTGGTTCATTGAATCGCATGAATTATGGAATCTACTGGTGATTGATGCAACCAGGTGTGAGTTGGATGCATGTTGAGGGTCCAATTCAAGCCTGCATTCTTTAACAAAGACTTGTCTGGATACATGCACAATAAATTTAGCATACACAATTATTCCTTTTGTATTGAGAATATATTCTTTTTTTCCATTTTTGGTTAGCAAACTATTCACACCTATGGCTAATGGCTCAATAACTTTTCGGACACTTTTCGGACACACTAAGATCACCGTATACTCTATATTGGTTGGTTTACACTCTAATCAGTAGATGGCCCCGAGAGGGAAAAAGAAATTAAATACAAAACCTTCTGCTCTAGGAAGCACGGACACACCTAGGAAAGTACCGTGGCTGTGTTCGACACGTGTCAGACACAGACACGCCCCCGACATACCTCCGACAAGTGTCGGACACTTCCCATATGTGTTTATTAAATAAAAAAATAGATTAATTTCAGACATGGCATGGATACAGAAGGAACAGGGTGGGGTAAAAAATAGAAATTTAAATTGTTTTAAAAAGGGTCATTTTAGTTATTATAAATAATTGATGGGTGCTTTTGCAAAAGCTGAAAAATTCTTTATTATAAACAATTTTAGGGAATTTCTACATTTAAGAAGAGTGGTTTTATATCATGAGGTGCATGCTTTTTATGATGAGAAGTTTATATATATATATAAATTTAAAAATTGCATAAATAATTATAAATAAATTATTTATTATTTATTTATTGCCGTATCCATCGTGTCGTGTCTTAATATTTTTTGAAATTATCATATTGAAGTGTCTGTGTCGTGTTGTAACCGTGTCGCGTATCCGTACTTCATAGCTTCTATTTTATAAAACACAAATTTTAAGAGCTAATGGTAGACTCACTTGGGGCGATTTGGTATTTATGATATCAACCATTCCATGTAAGTCAAAAAATTTAAACAAAAGTGATGAGATCCTTTGTATTAAAGGATAACATGCAGGACTCAGTAAATCCTTCCCTATGAGCTAGTAGAGAAAAGACAACCGATC
Source organism: Liquidambar formosana (assembly GCA_039720395.1). Taxonomy (NCBI): domain Eukaryota; kingdom Viridiplantae; phylum Streptophyta; class Magnoliopsida; order Saxifragales; family Altingiaceae; genus Liquidambar; species Liquidambar formosana. The sequence goes on from CM077822.1 coordinate 7,466,757, forward strand.
GTTGGTCACACCAGTTGAAAGAGGCTGATAAAAGTTGACTTTTCTCTCTACATGAGAGCTTACTTCATAATCCACAACACGTCTTAATTTAATCGGTTATTGTAGAGGATCCGATCTACTAGACATGGTCAATGAAAATTAAGATTGACATCCTTTTGTATATATGCATTAAAGCTTGCTCAAGTACCCATGTCATTGTTCTTAAAAAATAACATCAAACAGATTGTGGACTTGTAGTGTGGGATCATTTGTGTGCATGTCTGCTGAGGAGAGAGAGAGAGAGAGAGAGAGAGAGAGAGAGAGAGAGGTGTGTTCAAATAACGATAATAACTACCGACCACAAGCATATTTTATGAAACAAAGGAATTCAAAAGGAAAAAGGGGACAAAAAGGGGAAGGGACAAACTAAAATTTGTTGAATTAGAATATTAGAGAGATCCAAATTAAAGCTTTAGGAAGTAGCCACCAAAAAAGGCTCCAAATTTAACAATCCTTCTTTACTCCCACGCCCACCCTCTTTGCATCTACTAGGCCTCTGAAATTTTCCCATTCCCATTTTAACCCCAACATCTAAATTATTACCATCCATCTCCTCACTCAAGTATACATCATTTTCTTCCTCTTCCTCATCCTCATCCTCAGCCTCAGCCTCAGCCTCATTCTCATCCTCTTCCTCTTCCTTTCCCTCCTCCTCTCTCTTCTTCTTCTTCTTCTTCTTCTTCTTCGTGTACCTCGTTCTCAAACTCTTCTTTGCCCCTCTCTTCATTGGTTCCTTCATTTTCTTCGGCCGCCGCCACTTCCAAGTCAAAAGTGGAGGTAGAATTCTCGGTAAAGCATAGCCGAAGGCGGCCATTGCTTCGCTCAGCTTGAAAACAAGATTGTGTTGATGGGACCTTGACAGCTTTGATTACTAGTCGCCCATCTTCGCGGTGGGGCCTAACATATAGAGAATTCGACCCTCTTATCGTTGTCAAAGGAGGTGGAAATTTGCGAGAATCTGCCTTCTTAGCTCCCCAAAGCTGGCGTGATTTTGGTTGTTCCCTTGTTGGGGAAAATCCGCCTTCAGAATCCGATGAGGAGTATGAGAAAATGCTGTTATCTCCCCAAAGCTGGCGTGATTTTGGTTGCTCCCTTGTTGGGGAAAATCCGCCTTCAGAATCAGATACAGAGTATGAGAAAATGCTGTTATCGACAGTATCAGTACCCGTCTCGCTGCCCAAATTTTCAGTGCACAATTCCAAGCTCTTGTCACTAAGGGAAGATGATGAACGCTTAACCAGAGGGTGGACATATGAGTTTTCTTCTTTCTCCATTGCTTCTTGGGGACTTTTGGAGGTATTGGAGAGTGCTTGGATGAAGCTCCAACCACCCAAGTCAGGATTTGAAGCGATGGGAGTGTCAGCAGGATAACTATTGCTAATATCATCATAATGGCAGTTCTCTCTCAGTTGCTTGGAGTCAGAATCTAACATACAAGATTTCAAGGCCAATTCAAGGGATTGGGAAAAGTTGGGTGTCGGTGAAGCCAGTCTGAGCCTGAGTGTCCTTGGCTCAGCAAACTGGGACTCTAGACACGACTGAAACCCTTGACATACAACGGTAGACATATCGATAATCAAAACCAACAACGCAAGAAACAGAACTGAAATTTGAGGAATCCCCACCTAAGATATAGAAAGAGGCAGAGGAAGAACAGAGGAATTACTAATTAGGCTTTTTTTTTGTATCAATGTGTAGTATGGGGTATTCTGAAGGAAGAGATAGAGAGAGAGAGAGAGAGAGAGAGAGAGAGAGGAGGAGGAGGAGGAGGAGGAGGAGGAGGAGGAGGAGAATTGAGGAGAGGACGGAAGGAAGAGAAGATTGAACATGAAGGATAATAAGTGAGGAGGGTGGGTGTGAATTTGTAGTCCCCAAAAGTGCTATGGAGGCCTACTGTGGAGGGGGGCTTTTTGCACCACTAGAATTATACAATTGTTAATCTGCCACACACTACAAAGGGAATAAAGAAGATAAATATATAAATAAATAATAAAAGGAAGAGAAAAATCCTAATTTTTATTCATGATTTTTTTTTTAATTTTTCCATATATACCAAATTTCTCCTCAGAATCCCCATGTGGGTAGAAAATAAGTTGGTTGAGAATGTCCTCATGTGTAGGGATTGTGTAGTAAACGAGAGAGACAGAAATGGGTAACATTGCTCCAAAATAACCAGCTTTCCTATTCCCTTTTGCCCCCTTCCAAAAGCAAGCCAACAAAAGGCCAAGACCCAGTGGATTCCCCCAAATATTTATTGACAGTGACTTGATTCTCCCTTCTTCATTTTTATCGAGTTTAAACGAATTAATTCCCTCATGTATGATTCATATGGCTAAAGGGTCAAATCCTAAGTTGATTATATTCAAAAGGAATAAAGAAAATGAAAACATCAGCCCACACCCTTTGAATTTTCTAGCACATCATCCTCTTCGTCTTAATATGTGGATTGACCAAACTAGCCCATCTCCTCTTTCCCCAAACCAGAGAAAGGGAAAGAGACATATACTACTTAAATAAATGGCAATATTGAACTAAATGATAAAAGGTGAGGGCATTTCTTTCAATTGGAAAATGGGTATGCGCCCAAAATTCTTGTTTGGTTTTATCAGACTGCGGAAGACCACAAGCTGCAAACATCAATGATTTTGTTCATGGAAAGTTAGGGTCTGCTTGACTGCTTGGGAATTGCGATCCACTCCCTTAATGCTATCCAGTTGTAAATAAACTAATTGATAGATAAATCGAAAGAGAAATTAATGTTCGGGAAAGTCAAATAATGGTGAAAATAAAACTAATCAAAATCATCTTCAGCTGGCCCTATTTTTTATATTTCCAAACAACCCCTTTGTGTCATTGTGACTAGGACCATCAAAGGAGGTGCCATGAGGGTCGGTTCCACCGTATACGACCGACATTTACATTACACTATTATTCAATCGCTTCCACTTTCCACAATGATGTGAGCCACGACCAATGCGCGTATGAGCCTTTTGTTTACTATAATTGTGTAGTGAACTTGACAGGGTTTTTTTTTTATTCAGCATGTGGTTTTCCAGATTCTTTATTTTTTCTGACCAAAAAAGAAAAAAATTTGTAGTCTTCTATAGATATATAAATCAGCTTTGCTCTGGTCTGGTTTGGCTTACGTTAACATCATCCTCTTCTTGACGAGGCCTTGAATTGGCTAGATTTTGTCAATGAAATTAAAGGGGGTCTCTATTGGCATCCCAAGACTTGTTTTTCACCCCCACTAATTTTACGTTTCAAGGTTTTATGAAAATTAGAAAAAAAAAAATTCATAAGAACCGATCGCGCTATCTACTGGAAAACATTATTTTGAACAACTTTATAGAACAAAATTTTTTCAAATTCTATCGTTTATGTAGATTTTTTTTACTATTTACGATCTAGTTTTATAAATAGTTAACAAATCCATTAAAACCTCAGATTTTGAAAAAATCTTTATTATACAAGGTTATTCAAATTGGTGTTTTCAAAGGGACCTTGTAGTCAGTTTTCATACGAACCTTTTATATTTTATGAAAAGTAAAATCTTGGTCAGCCAATGGAGGCCGCCGAAATTAAAACACTAATTGTACGGATTGCTTAAGCCTTTTCAATACCCAATACGTAAAAAGCCCTATGAAAAGGAAAGAAGCGATACTCCACTTACTAAAACACCCTCCTTTTGTTTGTCGGCTATGTCCTCACCTATGGCTATGAATCCATTATCACCGCTCCTCTTTTTCTCTCTCTCTCTCTCTCTCTCTCTAGAAATAGATAAAAGATTAAAGAGAGAATGGAGAACAAGGCTTTGCAGCTACATGACAACAAATGACCTACCCTAAATGTTTAGGGTATGATTAAAGGGTCATATCCTTACAAAAGTTGCAATTAGGACTCTCATTGCTACAGTTCGAGGGCTTCTTCTTTTTTTTGGTTGTGAAGACCAAGCAAAACAACAAACCAAACCGACAAAAGAAAAAAGAGAGAAAAAAACCTAAAACCATCTACAATTGTCTAACCGACAAGCCTCCATAACTGGGTTAGGAAGAGAAGTAACATCAAGAAATCTGAGGAACCCACTCTAAGAGCCCACTTTGCCATAGCATCAACCACCCCATTTGCCACTCTTGGTATTTTGCAAAAAGAGGTAGAACTCACTTGACTCAATTCATGACGAATATATGAGATAATGACTTCATAGTGCCAAAGGGCATCCATAGATGGGGAGAAAAAGTCAATAATGGCCTGAGAATCTCGTTCAACCTAGATTTTGCTCCATAGATTATCTCTCGCCATTTCAATAGCTAATCTAGCTGCAGCTTGAGGGTTTCCAACTATAGAAATGTAGAGAATGTTGTACCATTAGAGGAAAAAGAAAGCAGCTAGCATCAGTGAAAATCACCATGTAGATCTGTACGGCACAGGCTGTATTGTACAATAGCTTAGGTATGTTGCCTTTTCCATAATTACAAATACATGAACATGTGAACATGTGTTTTCTTTTATGCTTTTTTTTTTTCCCCTATATATATATGTATATATATATATTTTGGGGGGCCGGGGGGGAACAAGTGGGTTGGTAAACAGGTTGTTCTAGGGCAAAACTGGTCAGAATATAAACTGAATTACAAAAATATTTTCTATATTCCATTTTCCTAAACAACCACCTACGCTAGCTTTCTGTGGTGTGTAATATTTTAGTAACCTTCTCCTGCAACACGGTTAGTGAAAAAAAAAAAAAAAAAAAAAAAAACAAACAAACAAACAAACAAACAGAGATTATCAAACTTTATATACATGAATACCTAAATATCTGTGCTTTTACATGTAAATTAAATATAATCTATAATATATCATTATGAAGTCATTTAATTATCTAAACATAAGAACATTTTTTTTTTAATTAATGTTTATGATAAATCAACCGTTTAAGCATTTTGATGCAATTAATGAGATTCCAAAAGTAATTGGAATTGACCAAGAAAGAAACAAATTGTAGTCAAGTTTTCAAGTTATTGGATGTCTCAATAAATGAATTACCAGAATGGATAGCCTAGGGGAAAAGGAAAAAACTAAAACAATATTTGTGCATAACATTGAAAAGTAGCTTAGAATAAGGTTCGCATTGGAGGGTAGGTTTTCGGTAACATGAAATACATAAGATCAGTATGGGTACATCTTTGGTTTTAAAAATAAAATAAAATAAGTGAAGGAAAGACCAAAGCTTCACACAACCCAACCCGGCACCCCAATTTACCCTTTTAAATCAGGGCCAAGTTCCGGACACCTAATATCTCACCCTCTGTAGTTTAGATATTGAAGCCCACAGTGTTGTGGTCCTAATTCCTAAAGCATACTCCACAAAACCAAAGAAAGAAGCTTTATTAACCTTTCGTAGCTCTAAACGAGTATGCTTTTCAGCCCTCCCCAGTACAAAGCATCTTCGCTAGTGAGGCTAACTATATAATATGTGTGCCTACTTTTGTATAAGAGAGAGAAAGATTGCATCAGAAGCCCTTTATGTTTCTTTGATTTTGTTTAAGAAATGATGGAGAATCTTTAACCGAGAGTACGTCATGTCCCCCTTGGCCTTAAGTGAAAACCAAAAGTTAGCCCTTTGATTTTTCACCTTATATCATATTTTATGTAAAGACAAGGGAATCCAGTTCATGGCTTACACAATCACGTAACAAAAGCCACTCGCCTTCACCTTTTTGACCACGCTAGTGCCACCTTTCCCTTCCGTTGTTTACAATCTTTTACTTAAAAAGGACAACGGAAAAAAATATATATATATGAAAAAGAAAGCCTACGTAGACCATGCAAACATGTCATGCAACTAATGGTCATCTTAACACTAATTACAAGGTAAGACATAAGTTTATGAATTGAGCCCCCACTAAAACTCTTTAGATACAGCATAAAATTGTCGCCGTGGAAGGTTAACTTCGCAGACACTGTCTAGGCATTGGGGTCAAATCTCAACTGGCATGCATGATTAGTACTACTATTGCTACAACTATTTATCATCGTATTAATATATGCGATAATCTTTCGTTTTCAGGCTGATGATAGTTTGATGTTTGAACGTTGAAGGGTAACCTGTATCCAGTCTGATATTATTGTTTTCATTCTTGAGTTAAAATAACATTTATAGCACTAATGAAGAATAACCGTACCCCGCTTGACAAAAGTAAACAGACAAACGGAATAATCTTTCACAAATTATTATAGCAAGTTTGGGGGAAGTAATATGATGATTAAAGAATATGCATTTGATTAAATTTCTGAGTAAAGAAGATGCCTGCTGTTCAGTTGCTGGAATCTATTGGAAGTTGCACCATAGTCCAGGGGTCAAGTATCCCCTCCAGCATGAACACCTTCTTCTCCAGCTTGCCTATCCAACAAAGGGGTTTCTGATTAAAGCTGCAAATGAAGAGATAATTTCAGAAAAAGTATAATAGAAAACAGAAATGGAGTAGCCAACAAACCAGATCGAGAGAACTTATAATTGTTATAAAGAGACTAAATTCTTGGACATCAAATAATTAAGAAATCAAATACAGAGCCCAAACACACCAAGATTTCTGTAATTAGGCAGAGCGAGAACTAAAACAGTGGGCATGAAATAATCATCTTCAAGCGTAGAAATGTTAAATCGAAGCCCTCGATTAACCTTAAAGACTTGCTAATGAAATTTGATTCAAAATTGATTTCTTTTCTTTACTTTTGAAATATTTTATCAAGATCCAAAGACAAAAAAAAGACATATTTGAAATAAAGATACTTTTTTTTTTTTTGTTGAATACGGCTGAAACCATCTCACAGTAGTGCCCTTTGGACCCACCCATAGAACCTAAACCCCCAGAGAGACTAGCATAACAACCCACTGCCATGGCCCCCCACTTAAATCTTGGGTTGTCCTAGCGGGGAATCAAACCCATGACCATGCGCCTAACCACACAATCATAAGTTCACCCTTACCAACTGGGCTACCCAAGGATGGGTGATTTGAAATAAAGATACATGATGTAATTTAAAAAATGTAATTCATTAATATAATATTAATTTAGCAGCCATTCAAGGTAATACTTTCTTGAGTTGCTTCAACCCAAACTCTGCCATAGCTCCACCCAAAGGGTGGTACAGACAGTTGGGAACATTGCTGCTCCTTGAAGACTTGATAATCATATTAGAGAATAGTATAAAATTAGATCAAAATCTTTTCCAATACTCAATAATAGAGGATAGACAACACCAAATTTAGCCAAGAGTGTGTACACATAGATTGAATGCCTTGGGTGTATTGATTTTGTTCAAAGTTTTTTAAACATAGAGAGAGAGAGAGAGAGAGAGAGAGAGAGAGAGAGTAAGTCATTTCTTGAATGCTTTTTTGTAAAGAACAATGAACTAGTTGACATGCCAGACCACAACGACAAGTACAGCTCATCATATCTTACCCTCAGTTAAATGAAAAGAAATCAATCGGCGTGAAGGAGAAATACCTAAAATAAACGTTGCTTTGCGAAAACGGAATTAAACCCAGGTTGCCAATGAGGTTTATCTGCTTTCCAAAAATTAAGACAGTAGAATAAAATAACAAATGATAATGACCAGGGAATTTCTATATCTGAAAAGATTTGTAACTGAACTATAATGGCAAATTACACAAACATTATTTTTTCAAATATTATGAAATCGAAATCTTATAAAATAACCCCAGATTTGCAAGGAGAATATGCACTGGTATATTAGATAGACTAAAGCGACCAAGAAGCTCTGACCGCTTCAATATATTTTCCCAACAAGAATTAAGTTGTGGAAGCATATTAGTAAAATCATTTTGAGAACAATCATTGAATGTGATTCAATTCAAAGTACTTTCGTTCAGGATGTTAGAAAATCAAATTTAGTTCAATAATTATGGCTGCTCTTTTGGGAGCCCACTTCTTGCAGGATACTTCATTGAAGATGGCTAGGGAGCAAAGGTTTCATGCAACTCTCTCTCTCTCTGAAATTTTCTTATTTTTATTTGGTTTCAGATTCGAGCTTCATGATCTATGTTTCACCATGCTCTTGGAAACATTCACAGAGGTAAATAAAGGAAAAACCCTTCTATGTCAACTTATTAAAAAACAGAGACGGCCATTGATAACCAAATGATCAATCTTCGCAAACTACTATGCTGCTAGCAGAGGAAGAAATCACATTAAAAACAGTGACATCTTTGAACATGGATGCAGTATAAAACTTAAGCAAACAGACGTACAAAGTAGGGTAAGAAGTATGAGCATGGATAAATGTCTCTTATTCCAATAGCAAAATGTTAGTGCAAGAAATAGGAGCATAAGAGAGGGTACAAATTACAAAACTATCCAAAAGACAGGACACTATTAGTTATTGCAAAGAACACTAAAGACCTGAATAGTAGTTGCATGTGTAGTGCCAGATGGAGAACTAAACATTGAACTGTCAAAATGATCAATATTACAAAACAAACTCAAATGACATTGCACCTTTAAGAGCTGGAGCAGGTTTGAAAGTTTATGAGTTGAACATCTGGATCCCTATGCAATGTTCTTGTTGATGAGAATTCAGCTGAAATAGCATAACAGAGTAAAAAATAAGTGAATTTTCCAGGACTTGAATTCAACACAGCAAAATGAGCCAAAAAATTAAGCAGCAATGCATTTAGATGTCTATTGAGTGGAGAGAGAGAGAGAGAGAGAGAGAGAGAAAGGAAGGAGAAGAAGCTTATTAAAGAGGTTTCCAATGGTCTGACCAAATTATAGTTTTCAAACCCTAATATCAGCAACAGCCCAATTTATATGGCAAGAACAAACTAAATTACTAAGAATGCATCCATCACATGAGATTATGAGAATGTTAGGAAATAGAGTGCACAAGCAACATCTATGTTTGGTCCACAATATGACCTCATGATAAATTCAGTTGTTCAGCGTATCTATCCCATTGACCATTCTGACAAACAAAAATGCAAGAAAAGAAATTTTCCTTTCAAGAAGAATTCGAGATGATATTTTGTTTCCTGGAACAGAAACAGCTTGCAAAACACTCAGGATACTATAATACTCTGTAATAAGATAAAAAACCAAGGATGATAAGAGTTTGTGGGATTCTTGTCATAGTGCACATATGACATGATTATTACTATTATTATTTTGGTTCTAATATGACATGAATCTGCCATACGTTTTGAGATGCTGGAGATGGTGACACTATGATAATTATGCAGACCACCAATCATTCCAAGCCCGCACAGATGAGGGGGATCAGGGAATGTGTTGGGTTAGCAAGCCACGTATAATAGTTTAAATTACTCTCCATAAATCCTCAATATGATTTGGCAGAATAGGATATATACCAGAAGGTTGGGGTAAGTATTAGTAATGGTGATGGTGATAAATGAAACATTGACTCAAGCATTCATCTGCATATACAGAGATGGTCTAGAATCTAGATCAAAGAACAAGACTTAATTCTATTAATAAAAGGACAATTAAAAAAATGGGGCAAGTCCACAGGACCCAAATGTTGCAATATTCTGGAACAGTACTGGTCATGGGTCAAAACTCATGTTGCCCCAAAAAACTAATGACCTAGCAAATGCAGCATTGACCGCTAGAATAAACAATCAAGAAATCTTTCAATAAAGAGCTCTGATGGAGTAACAGCATCTTCGAAACAAAGCAAAAGTTACCATGACAAATCCAAGAGGTGGCCTGGCATTTTAATCATCTACCTTGAGAAAAAATAAAACAACTCCATTTGGATCACCTCTAATTTGCATCACTAATCATGCCAGGCAGGCACTTAATCAGGGAATGTTTCAGAATCACCAACTGAGGCAGAAAATTTCATGGCAATACATATTTGAAATCCACTTTGATGATATATAAAACACCTTCATTTGACTGCCCTCCATAATTCACATCACTAATCATATCATGCAGGAACTTAATCATGGTATGTTTCACAATCACCAACCCAAGCAGGAACTTTCATGAAGAGGACTTTTAGAGGAAGTTGGAGTGGGAGGAACTTTCACTTGACTGCCCTCCAATTCTATTAATACTAAGGCAGGTGCTATGTGCATGCATGGTCAAAGAAAGCAGCAGATCATTAAGATTCAGGTAGAAGAATGAGAAGATTTGCGAACTTTTAAAGGAAGTTGGAGTGGGGGGAGGGCCCCAACTTTGTAAGTTTGTCACCGTCTTGTGTGTGTGGTATGTGTGTGCACACTCATATGCACCCTATGCATGTGTGACATCAATGTAGATGGATTTTGAACTTTAACAAAGTTTTTCCAAAGATTGACCATATCAAATTCTCAGTTCAATCTACCCTCTTTTACCCTTCAAGATGTTAGAAGAGACAACAATCAATTACTCAATTCAGAGGGCCAAACTTTCAATGAATTTTTTTTCGTTCTTTTTCACAGTATATAATATCATTTCAACATTTCATTTTAAACCAACTGATAACGAAAACAATTTGAAAACACAAAAAGTACAGGAAATTCAAAGGAAACAGTGCAAGATATGAAAATGATTGAAAACATGAAACAATATCCATCCAAATGCAAAGATAAGGTCATAAGGCCAATAAATGATTACTTCATAAATAAATAAAAAAAAGCCCATAAATGATTAATTGAAGCACACTAGAGGGCAAGAGGCTCACCCACTCACATCAGGAGACTGTTAATGTGTAATATGAGAGAGAGAGAGAGAGAGAGAGAGGACGCCATTTTGAACAAAGAATTGTTTACCTAATAACTACAACTAGAAACACAACACGCTTAAATTATAATCTAAAGTGTGAAAGGTGCTTTTTTCTCCTAATAATGATAACATATACCATCGTCATGTATACATGGAATAATATGAAGTACATGTTCATAACATGGAAGTAGATAACAATAATAACAAATATAGCACTCTAAACATCCAACTACGCAGTTCAAATTGATATGTAGAGTGAAAAAGTCACATGACGTAAAATTTAGATATATGGATTTGAATCCATATGTATTAATAGATGACATATTTTATGCAATTTGAAGCACCGATATGAATTAAAGGAAAGGAATAAGATACCTTCCATAATTTAGTAGTAATACGAGGAATCAAGTTTATATCTATCCTACATAAGACTTGACTGGAAAAATTGGTAAATACACAAGGATGTATTGCCTTTTATGTATTCTTATTTTCTTTCTTAAATGGTACTTGTCAAGACATGTCGAGACATTTCCATCAGAATGAAATTGTTTGACTCTACTAAAACATGCTGAATTCACTGGAATGCTACAGAATTTTAAATTTTTTAAATTCTCACAGGATTTCATGTTGATTTTTGTGAAAACCATAACTCATTTATTGGACATGTTGGGAAAGCTCACATCCCACGTCGTAAAATTATTAAGTTTGATATTGCTTCATGTCCTCCACCTAACAACTTAGGCTTTAAGGTTGTAAACTTAACATGGTATCAGGGCTAGTCGTTTGTGAGCTCGTTGTTGTTATCTATGTGATAGACCCATTCTTGTCATGTTAGGCTTGCACATGAGGGGAAGTGTTTAGAAGTCTTACATCCCACATCGTTTAAATATTAAGTTTAATATGACTTCACATACCTGTTTGGGTCCTCCACCTAACACCTTAGGCTTATAGGTTGGAAACTTAACAAGACAAAAATTCACGTACATATGCGATTCAACATTGTGTAGGAGAATATGAGCACATTTATACAGATTTTGAAGACTAAGTTTAACCATACCCAGCCATAAAAAATTTAAGGTGCTCTAAAGCTATGATTCATCAAAAGTTCATATATTACAATAAAAATAAATTTTGCATGTGGCAAAAGATAATTTATTTGTGGCAAAAGATAATTTATTTGGAGTCTTTCTCCTCTCTTTACATCAAAAAGTAAGACATCTTATCCTTATAACCATTGCTTGGTTTTCCCAATATTATAGTAAATAGTAATATATGTACAACTTCCAACTCAACAAAACCTTATATTTCAACTACTTGAATATCCATTTCACTCAAATTCTCAATATCCATGCTCACAACAGTTTTGACTTGATATTTTCATTGACTGTCACTCATAACACTCATCCCTCCTTCGGGCTTATGATCAATTGCCTAACAGAGTGGACTCTACACATAAAAGTAGAGGTAAATAGTACATGAGCATGTGTGCACACACATATTGTTGTCTTTTTCTTTTTCATGCTTTATGAGTTTGTAAGTGAGAGAGAATTTGTTTGTCTTCAGAAAAACATATATCGCTTGGTTGCTGATAAATTGAAGGAAAAGGGTATTAAAATTTTGAATACTACATTTTCATTATTTGAAACCCAACTAAAATAATGACAACAATAATAAAGGGTAAAAAAACACTTATGGTCCTAATAATATTTTTATTTATAAAAAAAAAAAAAAAAACTCTTATTTACCATGTAGGAGCTGAATTTTCCAATTTTATAAGAATTAAAACAATGTAATATTAAAATTTTCTTTTCTTTTCATTTTCCTGCTTTCCTTCGGTAATTAAACAGGAACAAAAATGTGGAAAAAAAAAAATAAAGGCCCTTGAAGAGCGTTGGTTCCGCTAAACAGGGCAATTTTGTTTTTTAATATAGAGTGACCACTGTTTAGCAACTTTGTTTTTTAATGTAGAGTGACCACTCTCAAGACTTGAACCTACACCTTCAAGCATGGTAACCCGGGACTTTTAGCATTGAACCAAACAATAGCGAATGATCCCTTCACTAATTAAACAGACAATAGTTATTAAATTCATACCGAAATTGTGAAATTAAAAGAAATGCAAACCTCTATTATTCAACCATTACCATTGGGGGAGGAGAATTCCCAATGGTTCCTGGGCCAAATGGCATTTCCCGCCCCAATAATTGTGTGGGGGTTTGCAGAGGTCTTGGTTTAAATTCCATGTAGGTGCGTGTGTGTTCTCCTACTGTTTGAAAAGAAAAAAGGCGGGGGAATTAAGCAAAAAAAACCCAAATCCAAGAAAAATCCAAACCCATTGATGGACCCCACTTCCTCTTTTATTCTATGAATAAACTATAGAATGCCACTTTCATATATATTTGCTTGATATTGATACAACCCTTCATATCATATTACGTTTTTGTTTAAAATGTAGCTTGAAAACATTACAATCACAACAAAAAGTAGTCTCATCCAAAAGCATGATCATATATATGTGTGTGTATGTATGAATCGATTCCGGATTTCGTGTTTCAACAAAATAAACGGAGCATAAGAGTAATTTAAGGAGAAGCAAACCTTGGTCCCATCAGGGAACCACCGTAGCAGCACCGCCTGCCGCCTGCAGCTACGACGGCGCCGAGAGGACCGCCCCGGTAAATCGTGTGCACTGTGCAGGGTTCAATCGATGTGTGAGTGAAGATAGCTCGATCGCCGTGCGGCTGCATCCACCAGAGAAACAGTCTTGTTTCGTGTGTACAACTCGTCTGTACACTCTATTAGCAGACGCTGCTTCTGCTGGGGTTTTGATTCAGTACTGAGTTGCACCATGGCAAAGTAATCCACACCCTTCTGCTGGTGTTGGTTCAAGCAAATTTACAGCGTTCTGAACTTTTGATGAGTTCATATCCTTATGTCCATTGCTGATCGGGATTTGGTGCAGTAGGCACCCTTTTACTGCACCCTGCAGTAATCGTTGAGATGTCGCCACGTGGTAAGCGGGTGGAATGGATGGCTGGTGACTGAAACGACTCCAAACACAGCCGTTTAACGAGGAACTCAATAACTCACGGCGTTAGGACTGTGTTTCTCTAGTCTTATCTCCAGTTGGGACGTCCTTACGCCGATGAGGCGCCGACGTGAACCCACTTCGAAGACAGAGACCAGATGAGCGAGAAAGGGATGCGCGAGATTGGATCGAGAGAGGATCACCAGAGTTATTGACGGCGGCTGGAAACGGCAAGTGACGTTTGAATCCAGCAACCCAGCACCAAATCGAGGGTTTGTGAGATCAAAACCCATCATCCCTGCAATTCTTGCCGACATTGATGGTGGTGGGGGAGCGAGCACGTGATCCTCGTAATATTCATCGCACGTAGACATGGTGCTCGCCGGCCGACTACCTTAGTCTCGCCGGTGGTCTTCAACCTTCAGTAGTTATGTCTTACCTTTTTTTCCTTTTTTTCTTTTTTCTTTTTTTTTTTTTTGGGTAAAAATACAAGATCTGATTTGAGTTGCTTCAAATCTATGCTTAACGTTGGGGTTTGGGTTTTCATACCAGGGATTTGGCGGTGATCGGATTGGCTACATCACCCGACGGCGTGGCTTAGAAATTGACGCCGGGTACTACAACTTCAGCAACCCACCATCTCCGACGCCGGCGAGGCGACACTCATCTTCTCTTCTTCTTCTTCTTCTTTTTTTTTTTTCCCTCAACTTCAGCCGTCTTTTTTTTCTTCAGCTACCCACCATACCCTCCCATCTCACTCTCTCTCTCTCTCCCTCCCTCCCTCCCTCCCGTGTTGAAAATTGCAGCAATGAGAAGCAAGAGTTGCAGCTGCAAGTGTTCAAGGCGTAAATGCTCAGATCTAGAACGACGGGCTTTGGAAGGTCGTGGTGATGCGGTGGCTATGCTGGTAGGTCTGCCCCGGTGGATCGATCATGAAAGCAAAAACCCCTTTTTTTTCTTTCTCTTTTTTAACAGATCTAATGCCCATGAAAATAAAAAAAAATAAAAAAAAAAAAAAAAATAAAACGTAGAAGAAGAAGAAAGAGAGCCATGGTCGGTGGTAAGTTCGCCGGAATGGATTGACGGTAGATCAGATTGGTAGGGATAGAGAGAGAAAACAGAGAGAACCCTGAAGCGTTAACGCCTCACGGCGTTAATGTTGCTGAGTGCCCTCTTAAACGACTGGCGTTTTGTGTGTTTTGGACCACAGCCGTCCATTGCCTCCACTTGCCATGTGTCGCGATCTCAACGGCTACTGTATGGTGCAGTAAAAGGAGTGCTACTGCACCAAATCCGGATCCGATTATGAGGAATTACATATTGGTCCGTCTGCGGACAAGTAATTAGATAATGATTACAAATGACTATTAACTTTATGATAAATCACTACAAACTTATATTGATATGTAATTATCCACTATATCTGGACCACTCTGTAATTTCTCTTATTTTAATAAATATGATTACTTATTAATTCGGAACCAATCACTGATCATATTATCATAAACCTTAATTGATGTGAAGTGAAGGATCACCTTAGTCATATTTAGATGTTGGGTATGTAGAGGAGTAGAGTTAAACCAAGTATACTATTAAGCTTAACCGGTTAATTAGCGAGCTCACAAATAAGACTTAAACTTATAAATCATTTATATTACTTACGAGTGAGTTCAAATAAGTTTTTATCGTTTATCGAGTTAATCTTGAGTTGAAACTCACCAAAAGAAAATTAAAATTTTCTAGAGTTAAGCTTCAATAATTCAGTTATTTAAAATATTTATGAGCTTACTGAGCCAGATGATATTTTATTCGAGCGTATGTCAGAACATGAACAAGAGGAACCTGGAGTTGCTGTTGGAGACATAATTTATGTCCCCTCTCCCATTTTTCTTCATATCTCTAGCCTGACCTACTAGCGTGTGCGGGCCTGCACAATCGTATGAATGCCCTACCTTAATAAATGGGTCGTATATCCTGAACGTACATTATGTAGCAACATTAAACAATCGAACCATTTTCCTCACCTTGACATATACCAATGTAGACAACATTGTTAGCACTCAAAAACCATGAGATAAGTTGGATCGAGTGAAAGTGAAAGATCTCAAGTTCGAATTCTATCACTTTGATTAAAAAACCCTTGACCAGCGGCTCCTCCCTTCTCTCTTGCGAACAATGATTAATTCCTTTGAAAATTTTGGAGAAACATTGGGTCTTAACCAAAAGACAAAAAGAAAAAAAAAAACCATGAAATAAGCCAAGGACCGAGGTGATGCAGTCCCTATATGAATCCCTAGACACTAGGCCAGCCTTGAGGGTAGCCAACCAAAGCAACCGTCTCTCAATTTTGATTAAAAATAAAGGATCCTGATTAAGTCCAACCTTTATACTCAGCCAAAAGAAAGACTATTTTTTTTTTTATATAATAAATAAGGGTCTTATTTAAGTCTTGACCGAAAACACATCTGTGTATTGGTTGATTGTGTGATTTATTTATTTATTTATTTTTGGTGGGGAGGTTGAATATATAAAAAGAGTCTCGCCATGGGAGTGTGCTTAGGGCCCCAAATAATTTGGGACCCACCTTATCTAGACATGAAATTATCCCTTACGTTATCACAAGATGGACAAAATAGTCTATCTAGGTGATATCCCACTCATAGACAAAATCAAATTAGGTTGTATGTAGTCTAAAATATCCTAATACATGTCCATGTCATACATCAAACGTGTCACAATCTTTTTTTTTTTTCTTTGTGAATCTTGTAAACATCCCTTGTGTGGTGGTAATTAATCATCCCAAGGAAGCTACTTATTTGAGAATTAACGCTACAATGGCTATTTTGGGACATACCAAATGAATTCCAATGCATATGATATATTATTAGAGAAAGAATTTTTCAAGAATTACACACACAAATATATATATATATATATACACACACATACGTGCTTTAATCACACATGACTATCTTGCATGGGGTTAACTAAAACCTTTTTCATTGCGTTTAGCCCACACGTGTGCTCATTTTAATATATATATTTTTTTATTGAATTAACACATGACATGTCTCTTAAATTATTTGTTCAAAATAATTGAAAAGAAAATGTGAGGGTGCCACTCGATGGACCCCTATTCTTTGACTTGTGAGCCTGTCGTGGTTATGGATTTGGGTGCAGGCCAGGTGAATAAAAAGTAGGCATTCTTTTGAAGTAAGGCTGCTATGAGGGTGCGTTCATGCCTCTTATCATGGGTTTGTTCTTTGCGCCAATTTGTAGTCCGGCCTTGTTTTGTCTTAGTGATTAACTCATTTTCCTTCAAATGTATTCAATAAGGTTCCATTTGTCATTTACTTTACTTTATTTTAAAATTGAAAGTTACGCCAACGAGACTATTTGGCACTAGTTATAATGACTTGTAACCACTATTTTGGACTCTCTCTCTTTTTTTCTTTTTTGCGTCAAATTGTAGTCTAGCTTGATGCTTGTTTGTTATTATAGTGACATTAATTTAGTTTTTTTTTTTTATTTTAAAAAATGAATTACTTATGTGGGTCAAGTTGATTTAAACTTCAATCAAACTTTAATATAATCAGTATGTATTAGGAGACAATTTTATGTTTATATAATTATATTTATCAAATTTTTAGGTTGTGTTTGGTTTATATGAATGGAATGAAAAGAAAATAGAAATTAAATGAAACGGAAATGGTTATTTCATTCCAATATTCGATGATATGGGATTAAAATGGGTGGGATCTACTTTTTGTGATTTTCATTTCTTAAAGGGTGAAAATGGTTATGAATGGCTATTACTTACTTGGAGGGAATAGTCTTTACAAGAGAACGCTAATTCTTGTACTCAAACATTCCAAAATGTGTTAGCTATTTCATTATCATTTTCATTCTAATCTATCAAACAAAGCCTTAGAGGATCACCTATCTTATGGTATGACATGCTTTCGAATAATATCTTTTGAAATAAGAGAGAGTTCGTTAATATCCTTAATAAGGTGTTCTCAAAGTTTATTGATTATTTAGAAAGTTATATGGTTTTTTAGAAACTGAAAGAAAAAGAAAAAGGAAAAACCAAATCTCATGGGTAGTTTGTGACTTTGTGCATCACGAAAGATTAATCTGATCCTAATGACATGAGATAATCATCGTTTGGCAAAAAAAAAAAAAAAAAATATATATTTTTTTCGTTCGATTATTTATTTATTTTTAATAATTCATAAAATTTATCCATATAACTCTCAATATTAACAAGCAAGAGAACGTTACTAAACCATCGTATCATTGAAAATCAAATCAATCAATTTAAAAGACGGGTATATTGTCACGTGGCACCATAGATTGACGCCAAGTGTGTGAAATCAGTACACTCACATCCAACTCCAAAAAGGGGTAGAAGATACAATGACTACAGTATAAAAGCGTGTATGTAAATGTGTGTAGGAGTGTCCTTAGTTTAATATGCGGACTACTACTATATTACGAGTTTTTTTGAAGAAAAAAACAAAGAAAAATGCGACCATTTCAAAGCGAGCTTTTCGCAATTCCTCACGCACTCTCTTTCTCTCTCTCTCTCCTCACACGGAGCGAAGTCGATGGCGATGGTAGAGAGCATTGTCGGTGTCATCATCCTTATGCTGCTTCTGATCCTCCTTATCATCTTCATTGCCTGTAAGCCATGGCGCTTCTTCTTCTCCTCCTCCCCCTCTACCCGCAGCCGCACCATCAAGGTAACATCTCTTCCGCAATTCCACAAAAGCCTCTCCATTTCTTAATTTCTTCGAGTCCCAGATTTGTTTGCTTCTCTTTTGTTGTTTCTAGGGTTTCGTTTTTGGGTCCCGTCTTGAATTTAGTTCGAAATGCATTGACGAGTTTGAGAAATTGTTGAAACGATGAGTGATAGATTTTGGGTGGTGGGCGTGTTTTGGATTAGCGTTGATCTTGGGTTGTTTCTATTTTGGCCTAAATTATTAGGGTTTAATGTTTCCCTATATGGGCAAAATTGAGCTGAAAGTTTCAAGTGGTCTTCGTGATAATTTTGCGTTTAATTCATACTGGGAGTCATCGTTGCCTTTGCTCATTGATGTTAAATTTGGGTTTTATTCATACTTGAACAACGCATATTGTGCCGATTGTTTTGTGCATTTTTTTACTTGATTGCATCTCTAAGGTAGGGAACTCTGTTTATTTTATAGATTAAAAGGGTTTATGCATTGTCCGATTTCAAGTCTTGTCTTTGATTCTGTAATGCTAAGAAGCTCCTAAACTTATACTCAGAATTGACATTGTTATTTATGTATCGGGGTTGTGAACTAATTATTCGATAGAAGCTAGGAGACGTTGGTTCAAACTTTATTTTCTTAATAATATGAAGTTAAAAATTCTTACATCTGATAGTTAAACAAGGAACTCAGATTCTGTTTTCTCTTTACAAGGCTGAAGATGTGATATATACATTTATCAGTAAAAGCACTAGGACAATTTAAGGTGACTGCAAGGAATGGCCTTCAAATTTTCACTTTATTTGGCGTAGATTTAGTTGATTGAATACAGAAGGAACAAAATTACCTTACTTTTAAAGAAAAGACGAGTTATTCATCCTTTAAGTGGGTGAAAACATTGATCTACAGTATAGTGCATAGTATGATGTTGGATGCTAAAGTTTGGGTTTTGGTTTAGACCCGATTTCTTTTACTGATACAACACACACACATATACTCATTTGTACATATAAGCATGTGTCTTTCTGTTAAGACAAACAAAACACACACTTGTAGACTGGGGAGGGGGTTGCTGGGTGGGTTGTTTTGGACAATGTGTAAGTGCTCCAACTTTCACATGGAAAAGTATGCGAATTTGTATTGTTTCTCCTTAAATTAGAAATCAATTCATATTGTCGTCATATTGAGCTGCATGGAAATATTGCCTCTTTACGTTTTTCTAGTTTGAATTAGAAACTAAGATTGAAGATATTTGTTTTTTAACTTTTACATATCCATGGTGATAATTTCTAGGAGCCTTTTTTGGCATGGCTTTAGGCTCGTAATATAGGAACTGGTATTCTTTTAAATCTCATGCTGGTTGCACCTTGTGATTTTTCTTGTGTAGGTTGGAGACTTAGAGAGGCCTCTTGTTTCGGAGGATGTGGATCCGGTCAGAAACCAAAGCAATGAAGTGGCTAGAAATTTAGTTGTAGAGGGGTCATGTATTCAAACTGAAGGGCATCTCAGCTTGCCACGAACACATGGGCTTGTTTATAAACAGAGGCTCCCTCCTACAGCTCCCCATTTTAGCCAAGGTATGCAATTCCCCATTTTGTTTTGATGGAGCCAAGGTATGAGATTCTTTATGAAGCCAATAATAATATCTTAATAATAATGCGTTATTTATCTAGCTGTTCTTTTATGCTTTAGAAAATCAATATTTATATGTCACTTCTCCAGGTGCTAGCTTGGTTCTGGATGTAATTTCAGACTCTTCTGAAGATGTTTTGCTCGGACAGACGCTTAAGCGTCCATGGGTGTCAAACCACTCAGCTGAAGAGCAAAACCTTGGCATAAAGGAAGATATTAGTTACAACATTAATTTGCATTTAGAGAATGATAGATTTAAAGATTTTGTGCCCAAGGATGTTGTAGATCAAGGTAATCTTTCCTTTCACTTATCTAAAACTTTACTTTTGTTTGATACCTTTTTTTTGGCCAAAAATGTAAGACATGTCATCATATCATTCTGTTAGAAGTGCAGGAAGCAGCCTCACCCTGGAGGTTATTGATGGTCCCTCTCGTGGGATTCGTTGTTCTGTACAGTCAACAAATTCTTCTAAACTTCCACTGACCCTTGGAAGGGTTTCTCCCAGTGATTTATTACTAAAGGATTCAGAGGTTTCAGGGAAGCATGCACTGATAAACTGGAACTTGAATGTAAAATTCTTGATGACAATTTGGATGATCTTTGAGCAATTTGAGTGCTGTATATGGTTCACTAACTATGATGGACTTCTTACTTTTGGTTCCAGAAATTGAAATGGGAGCTGGTAGACATGGGTAGCCTAAATGGAACATTCTTGAATTCTCGGGCAGTCAACCATCCTGATTCTGGCAGTAGACATTGGGGCGAACCAATTGAGCTTGCAAGTGGAGACATAATAACTCTTGGCACCACCTCAAAAGTATATGTAAGTCGATGTGCCTCTATCTAGTCTGTATGAAGGTGAAAATTTTCAGATAAATTAATTTCTATTATAATTATTTTAGATTTATAATTTAAACATAGAATTCAACTTTATTGCTAGGCATTTTGAATACACTTCTGGGAGTATTAAGTTTTTGTAGCTTGATGGAAAGCCTGACTAAGGTTTGGAATTGGGGATTTATATATGAAATTATTTTTGTTATTTGACTACCTGGGTTAGATGTCATGTGCTCAAAATTTGCATGGTCTCGAGATTTTACTCAAGTGTTCATTCAGAGTCTGTTTATGAGTGGTGATGTTAATAGATCTGTCTTCAAATTTATGATAAGTTTACTGTGGTTTAATGCAGGGAGTTTCTGATCTTAGAAATTGTTGAAGCTGAGTTGAAAATCTTGATTTTAGAACAATGTCAATGTTGTGCTGATATTAGCAGCTCAAAAACAAATTTCCTTCACCCTCTAGAACTTTTTTGTTCTGTTTTATTGCTTTGTTTATGTAGCACATAGGTAATATAAAAAACTTATAAAGACATCTATTTAGTCTTCATCAAAAACATCTATGTATTAGTTTTAAGAAAAAAAATGCTCTCTGACCAGTAGGAAGAAAGTAGACTTCATGTGCTTTTAAATGATATAATTTTCTGTGTAATGGCTCGATTGCTTGACTGGTCAATTTTTTGTTGAACTAAATTGTTTTCCTTATGGTCATATGGAAACACTACCGATAGGTAACTGAATAAATGATCATTTTGTACCAATTTTTTTGTCAGTATGCAAACTGTAGTGAATACCACGTGTTACTTCTTTCATATTTCAGTGCCTCATGAATTTTATTTATTTAACTAGCTAAATTAATCCTATTTAGTTTAATTTTATTTTGCAACTAAAAAAAAATAATAATTTATTATTGTCCCCCCCCCCCCCCCCCCCCAAAAAAAAAAAAAACCTTTTTTTTCCTTGTGAGCAGGTTCTGATTACTTCTCAAGCTGAATGCCAGATCCCCTTTGGAGTTGGTGTGGCATCGGATCCCATGGCTTTGCGTCGTGGAGGAAAGAAGCTTCCCATGGAAGATGTGTGCTATCACCAGTGGCCTCTTCCTGGAGTTGATCAGGTTTGAATTTTATTGTGAGGATCTTTACCCCTTTCCCTAAGGGGAGTAATCTCATCCAAATGCCTATCTTGCAGTTTGGACTCTTTGGTATCTGCGATGGACATGGTGGAGCGGGGGCTGCCAAATCTGCTAGCAAGTTAGTGTTCCCTCTCCAACTTGAGTGTATTATCTTGCTTTGGTTGGAAATTTTCTACGTTTAGCGATCAGGGGAGTATATTTTGGACATGGAGTCAGTTTTTATATGTCTAGATAAATTTTACATTCTTTTTGTGTGCTTTGGTGTTGGTTGCTTCCTTTTCAGGTCTTATAAGTACTCTTGCAGTGTTTAGATATGCTTAATTGTCAGCATTATTATTATTATTATTATTTTTTGATAGGAAACAAAATGTATTGAACATGTTCTAGACTTGGTTATGCTTTCATGCAGATCTGATCCATAGATTAAACCTGATAGAAAATCTGATTCATTAAGAAACCAGATTTGGGCCCTCATCCAGAAACTGCAACCACAGTAGATGGTGCACCTTTTGACTACATATATTTCGTGAAGTATATTTTTTATTATTTTTAAAGTTGAGGTTGATTGAATGGAATATTTGTGTGGTAGATTGATTTTTTAAATCATAAAGGAACGAATTATGGTGATCTATGACAGTTCTATTTAATGTCATTACTCATTACATAATGACTTAAAATGCTGAAAACTTATGGAGTCAAATGGTTTGCTGTAAGAATTTGAGCAAGAATTATTATCAGTTCTTATCTCAACTATTCTAAAGTGATTAATAATGTGGGACGCCTTTTGTTATTTTATATTATCTATCTATACTACCTATAAAAGTCTGTATCTAAGAAAAACTTTTGATTGACCATTACACCCTTATTTTAAATTTTAAATACTTATTTACCCTTCCTTTAATTGAAATACATGGTACATAAGTCTAATTGAAAAAATACACGGTACAAAATACATAAATAGGAACAAAAATACAAACCAAATTAAACTAGAATTCATAAAACCCTAACATATATAAATAGAATCAGTAACATAGCAACTCCGTATTATACCTTCTTTCGCAACTCTGTCTTCTACCTTCTCATCAACTACATCTTCTACCTTCTTCTGCAATTCTCTTCTATATTCTTCTGCTTTGTCTGGTATGTTTTTCTTAATAAACTTCACTCATGCAATCTCTGCTTAAATAATCATATTTTTAAATTTTTTTTATGCTTGAACAAAACCAAACAAAACCCAAATAAAGAGATACCAAGAAGAGAACCTAGATAAAGAGGAAAAAGAAGAAGAAAAAGGGGCCATGAAAGAATGCACGAAACCCAAATAAAACAGGAGAGAGATAGTATGATTTGTAAGTTTGAAAACTCTGTTTGATTCTCCAAATTAATTGAAAATACAGAAAATAAAAATACAAAGCCAAGCAAAACAAAACAAAGAAGAAGAAACCAAAAGAAATCAGTGGAAAAAAAAAATCAAAATCAAAATCAAATATTTTTTATTTATTTAAATTTTCATGGTCCAAATCCAGCACCTGTTAGTATATCGTCAAAACAAAAAAAATTAAATTAGAACTATAACTCTAATGTTTTTCATGGTTATATATGTTCTCATGTGAGGATTTGTTCGATTTTAAAATAATAATAATAATAATTTCCTCCAATCTCTTTTCATTGTATTTGACTATATAGGGGTTTAGGGTTTGCGGAGGTCTTGGTTTCAAACCACGTAGTATCTCCTATCGTTTCCAAAAAAAAAAAAAAAAAAAAAAAAAAAAAAAAGACAAAATCCCTCCCAATCCCATAAATATCAGTTCTAGGAGCAAGAGACAAATCATGAACATAACAGGATAGGATATAACCTCTTCATAGATATGTGTATTATATCTTTTCACTGGTGACTCTCACCATGAACAAAGTTATCATATTAAAAAAATATTATTTTTTGAAAGATATAAGCATTTTTATTGTTTGATAAAAATTCATGTGCATCGCATGTGTGCAATATCTAGTATATATAAGAGTACAAACAGTAGAGAATGAGAAACCCAGATTCTTTTGGTAACACTTTGGGCCAGTTTAGAACTTTTAAAAATGAGCCAGTTTATTTTGGCCTCAAATTCACCTGCACAATAGTAGGGGAAGTGAATCCTATGGTCCTACCTAGGACTTGCTTTTGCCAAAATACTGTGCTTTTTAAACACACACACACCTCCTTGAACCTTGAAACAGTGGCAATTGATTTTTGGACCGGCAGAAAACAGTGGCCAGGCTAGTTCAGTGAGGTTCAAAATTGACTGGCCCCAATTTTTTTATATGAAGTGAAGTGTTGTATTAATAACAAAGGGCTTAGCCCAAGTACATGAGACATACACAAGCAATAGCTGACAGCCCTCATGTAGAGCCTAAGAGAATCTAAGAAAAGATCAAAAAAGGGGCTACACATTTTCATTAGTCATGTTTCCTGATAGGCATCAATATGAAATGTTACATACTGTGATTATTATCCTTTCAAAATTTAACGCCTCACTTATGCACTTGTGTAGTGTGGTTCTTTGCTGTTGTCATCTGCTTTAGTAATTGTGTGCAACCATTTTATTTTTCAGACTTCTGCCAGAGATGGTTGCTAATATCTTGTCAGATTCACTAAAAAGGGAGAGGGTTTTATCTCTATGTGATGCTTCAGATGTCCTTAGGGATGCTTTTTTTCAGACAGAGGCATGCATGAATCACCATTATGAGGTTTTCTCTCCTATATTGTTCTACTTATTCTTGTTGTTCTTACCTTTTGTGTGTATCTATGATTTATATTTGATATGTCTAATGTATGCCTTTGAATTGCCATTGTTTATCAGCCATATTGCGATTCTATAAATATCATTTCTTTTTGACAGCCTTTCTCTTATTTGTTTGTAATTTTTTTTTCTGTTAATATGTAGCTTACTCTTTCTTCATTTGATTTCAAGTTTTGTCTTCCTTGAATTCTAATATGCTGGACTATCTCATTGTGCTGGATGATTGAATGCTTCATGATGTAATAGTATGACTCTTTTATATAACCTCTTTATTTGACTTTAGTATGTTATTTCAAACTCTTGATGTGAATGTGGATGTCTCTTGTTATGTTGTTGATACCCTTTTTCTGTGTTAGAAACAATTAGTAGCATGGACAACCTTTTTTCTTTTGGCGAGCAATGAGAGTGTACGAGAATAGATGGCTATAATAGTTTGAATGCTACAGTATGGACAGTAATATGGACTGTGGAATAATGATGTCTATGGTTTTTGTGCCTGCATTGTTTTTGATAGGTGAATCTTATCTCAATTCAAGCCTCATGATTATACCTAAAAAGTCCCCCCCCCCAAATTCTTTTATTTCGACATTGAAGAATCTGCATGGCTTGTGGAGCCCATGGTCAGAGAGAATAGGAAGTTAAGAACAAGAGGGATTCAAAGAACAATGTGATGACATGGCGAGGTGATTAATAATTGTTATTTAGAATTTGGAAACCATGCTACAGAATGTGGTCATTATGCTCTTCCATTGAGAGATTTTTTTAATTGATCTTATAACTTTTAGACATATTAATACATATCGGCCATGCATGATTGTACATTTTGAATAAATGTGAGTTTTTGGATGATATGTGCCAGACCTTCCTGTAGTTACAATAAAAAAATGTAAAAAAACTTTCTGTTAGCTTTCTTGAGGAATACAACGCTGAGGGTCATTTATATGAAAAATGAAGCATTAACTGTTGACTTTGTGCCGTATGTCATCCATTTCAAAATAAATTCAGAGAGATGATTTCAAAGCATTAACCGTTGACTTTTGTTCTGTACGTTATCCCTGGCAAGGTAAATTCCTGAGAGATGCTTTCACAGAGTTATGGCTTGACTCGTTGAGTTCAGTTTAATCTTCAGGGAGTTATGACTTTTTGTTGAGTTCATTTGTATGACAAATGAAGTAATTACTGTTGACATTGTTTGTTATTAGGTTGTTGTGATTTAACATTTAAGCACATGAGCAACCAGATATACCTTATTGGATAGTGGAAGTAAATAACTGCATAATGAAATGTCAAAATCTTCAACCTGTTGACCCATTTGTTTAATATAGTTGGAGCACTTTACTGCTTTCTCTACGGGAATATCTGTGAAAGAAGATATTTCCATCCTTTTTTTTTAATCCTACCTTTTTTGTGTTGTAAGAGTTTAAAAGGCTACGGTCTGCTTGTTGTAATAATCAATTCCTTTCAGGGTTGTACTGCCACGGTGCTTCTGGTTTGGGCTGATGGTCATGAAAATTTCTTTGCGCAATGTGCAAATGTTGGGGACTCAGCTTGTGTTATGAAGTATGTGGTCATGTTGACATTCTTTTCATATGTGGGCTGATTATTAAAATATCATATTATATATTTAAAATCTTTCCTACTTGGAGTCTCAGATGGATTTACTTTTGTTGATCATTTTATTTTAATTTGTTTTTGATAAGAAGCTCTTTCATAGATGATAATTTGTGCTGTCAGATTATTAATGAAACTTTCACCTGATACAGGATATGTTTCATTTTTGTCGCATTAATTCAAATTTAAGAAACTAAATCTTGATTATAGGTTGTAAGTACAACTTGGTCTAGTTGAAGAAGGTTGCGAGTTTTCTGAAACTTTTACTAACTAGTACCTCAGGTTTGATTTGCAAAATTTACTCTTTAATCATTTGAAAGAGTAATTATGTGATCACTTTTAGTATCTTCAATTATTTATTTGAAACAAGGGGGAGATTGAAGAGTACGTGGTTCAGAGGATAAAAGCGGGATGGATGAAGTGGAGAAAGAACTTTCTGATTATTGGTTGATTTACTTATAAGTTATAACTTTAAAAGTGAAGAGAAAATTTTAATTAGACAACTTTAAAGCCAAATTTGCTTTATGGTACGAAATCTTGGGCTCTCTAGAAACAACATGCCCTTAATTGAGGATGTTGAGTTGGGTGAGTGGCAATATTAGATAGGGTGGAATAGGAAATGCATCCGTGAGAAGCTTGCGGTTGCATTCATTGAGAATAAGATGAGGGACAGTTATGTGTATTAGTTTTGTGCAATGAACATTAATGACCACCAATATGGAGTGACCTCTCCCTGCTCTTCGATGCCTTCTGCACTTATACGACAAGGCCTTATTGAAGCTGAATCTGGGGATGTGAACCAGTGTCACTTTGGAGGGAGGCAATCTGATATGTCCTTTTGTTAGCTTTGGGAAGAAGGGTTTTCTGAGTTATCTGTGAACCAGATGCTCAAGTGTTCATCCATATGATTTAATCACTAAAATTTGAGACCGATCCTAACAATCCCCTTTTTGATCATTGTATGAGCTTTCATTTAAAGGAGATGCGAGTCTGGGCTGTCCCACGCTTTGAGAGAGAGAGGGGAATTCTTGCACTGATACACTAGCTAATACAGCACTTGAATTTCGTCCTCCTTTCACTATAGTTCCCCCTCCTTCCCTTTCCCTTTCCCTTTATTTGGACAGGGATGCAAGAGGTGTTGCAGTCTCTAGGGGTGCGTTTGGTTAGGGGTTTTCATTCCTGGGAATGGGTTCACATTCCCGATTCCGGTGTTTGGGTGCATCTCTTCCCTGGCAATGATGCATTCCCGCTACCCTCAGTTTCCCATTGGGGCTGGGCATCTGAAAACCAGAGGGAGGGGGGGGCGGGGTTTAGATTTAGCTAAATTGAAAAAGAAAAAGCACAAAATTCAACACCGATACAATTGCTGCCGAATTGCTGTCATCATCGGTGCGAATTCCCGTCAAATAAAGGTGAGATGGGTACATGTTTTAGAGAGAGAAAGTAGGGAGCATAGAGAGACAGGGCTGGCCAAGTACTGGAAGTGGTGGAGGTTGGAGCAAGAAGAAGAAAAGGCGAGAAGAAGGTGCGAGAAGAAGGCGGCAATGATGGTGGTAGTGGCAGCGATGGCGTCGGAGGAGGTGAGAGAGAAGGAGAGTGAGGGAGAGAAAGAAACAGAGAAGAAAAAAGAAAAAAAGAGGAGAATGAGGGTAGTGTGACTGTGTGAGAGAAAGAAACAGAGAAGGAAAAAGGAAAAAAAAAGAAAAAGAGAACGAGAGTGAGGATAGTGTGACTGTGTGAGAGAGAAATAGAGAAGAAAAAAGAAAAAAAGAGGAGAGTGAGGGTATTGTAGGAATTTCATCATAATAAGAATCATTTTCCTACACAACCAAACATAGGAATTGGGAATGTGTAAAAGAATCCTACTACCCATTCCCAACTAACCAAACAATGGAATGGGTAATATTCATCACATTCTTTACCCATTCCCATTCCCATTCCCAAGTAATGCCCTATTCCCAAGACTCACATTCTCATTCCGCGAACTAAATGCACCCTAGAGGATTCTAGTTGTTCTTTATGTCTTCTCCCTTGCACCAAAAAAGGATAAAAAGAGAAAAAGAAAGTAGTTCAACAGCTGATAGGTAGTAAAAGTGTTTGAAAGGTTTAAGCATTAACGGCCACTTTTAGCATTATGTTCAATCGAAATGTGACAATTTTGTGTCCTGTACAGTCAATAAGCATTATAATGCCAAATTGCCAATACAAACTGTTATTGGAATTTTCAATTTGTGTTATTGATTCCCTACTTAATGCTGCTTTTTTTTTTTTTTTTTTTTTTTTTTTGGGGTAAAAAATTGAAGTACTTTTGGTTGATTGAAATATTACTATTTCAATTTTATCTTCTACACTATCCTTACTATGGGATGTAATCTTATTCTGGCAGTATCGATGGGAAGCAGATTAAGATGACAGAAGACCATAGAATAAGTAGTAATTCTGAAAGACACCGCATCAAAGAAACAGGAGAACCATTGAAGGAAGGGGAAACACGCTTATGTGGTGATGGCAAAATTACTTCACCTGATTTATAGATTTCATTGTTGAATATTGATCATCATCTCACTCTTTTTCTCCTCTGGCCCAGGTTTAAACCTTGCTCGGATGCTTGGAGACAAATTTCTGAAACAGCAGGATGCCCGCTTCAGTTCAGAGCCTTACATAAGTCAAGCTGTGCGTATAGATCACACAGGCAGGGCCTTTGCGATATTGGCGAGGTGATATTGCTTCCAATCATTGTCTTTGTTTTGTTAATCCTTGTTTACTGAAGTATTTGCCACTCTTTCATCAGTAGTTTGCTTAATAGCTCCACCTTTTTTTTTTTTTTGATGAAGTAAAAGTATATTAATAACAAAAGGCTTAGCCCAAGTACATGAGACATATACAAGCACTAAGGAAAGACCCCTCTAAAGCTTGAAGGCATCTACAAAAAGAACAAAAGAATGATTACAACTATTAAAATAATTAGAATACCAAAGAAAGAGGTTCATAATCAAGAAGGACTTAATATCAATGATGGACTTCTCAATTCCTTCAAAAGTTCTAAGATTTCTCTCTCCATATGCACCAAAAAATGGCATGAAGGACCATTCTCCAAATCGCCTTAGCTTCTTTTTTACCTCCTTTGATCCACCGTTTATTTTGAGTTCTTAATCCAGCTGATGTTTTCTGATCTCCGAGTTGATGCCCCCACTTTTAGTGGTCAAATTTGCTAAAAATTGTATACTAAATTGAATGTTAGCTGTTTCTTTCTCTGAAGAAGTCTATATTCTCTTAACACCCCTGCTTCCCCCCACCCCCCAAATTTATTTATAAAAAAGAAAAAAAAAAAAAAAAAAAAAAAAAGGGAGAAAAACACCACCAACCCACCCAAACACAAAAACTCCTTGTTTCTCATGTTGAAAAACCTAAATGATTGTTTTGCTTTCTTATTCATATCCTTTGTTTGGGGAAATGAAATTCTTACATTTTCTTAACGTGATGGATATGTGATTCCAAAATTGCAGTGATGGTTTTTGGGATGTCATTAGCGTGAAGAAAGCAATTCAGCTTGTCCTTCAGGTTGGTCTTCACTTAGCAAAATTTTATGTGAATCAATCTGGGAAAAAAACTTGTGACAGAGCCATCCTAACAAACATTTTGAATTTCTGAGCTGATGCAGACGAGGGAGAGATATGCTACAGATGGAGAGGATTCCTCAGAGAAGATTGCTAATTATTTGTTAAGTGAGGCTAGAACACTGCGTACAAAGGATAACACCTCTATAATTTTCTTAGATTTTCACACCACAAGTAAAATATCTTGTAAATTTGATTCATAAAATGAGCACAAGGGTTTAG
The DNA here is from genome assembly GCA_039720395.1 of Liquidambar formosana. Lineage (NCBI taxonomy): Eukaryota > Viridiplantae > Streptophyta > Magnoliopsida > Saxifragales > Altingiaceae > Liquidambar > Liquidambar formosana. Next base: position 7,497,151 of record CM077822.1, read on the forward strand.
TGTAACAATTTTTTTTTAGAGTTGAAAATATTATGCTTCTTTTTGCATTCCATCCAAGTAATTCCTAGCAAAAATGCATCAACAAACAATATTTGGCAGGTTATTTGGACTCTCTACTTCAGAGTGGGAAGCTGCCAGAACATGCAACTTTCTTCTTCAATTAAGAAAAAAAGAAAACAGAGGGAATGAGAGTGAGTGAGTGAGTTCGACTGGAGAGAACTTAGAGAAGGAATGATTTGTGTTAACCAGGAAAAAAATGGTGGAGAGAATGATTTTAATTCAGTCAGTTCTATCAGGTGAATTGACTCTAGCTAATGAGGTGTCTGAATTTTTGAATACGTGAAGGCTAGGCACTAACAATTCATTAATTCATGCCCAAGAAAACTTATAACTTGAATTTTTGACCTGACTAATCTTTGATGTGAAAGGATAGGCACTCACTGTGCATTAATAAATGCTTGAGAAAACTTATAACTTGAATTTTTGGCCAGACTAATCTTTGAAATGGAAAGGCAAGCACTCATTGTGCATCGATTAATGCCTTAGTAAGCATGGTTGATGCTTGTCATCATGGCTTATGGGGTTTCATGTGATCGATCAGCTCTTGAGTATTATATATTTATATAATTAATTTTGGGCAATCCCAATCTCTTAAGAGATCTATTATGTAAGGTCAGAGAATTTTTTAATTTCAACACTTAATTTTTGATTCATAGGACAAAACTATTGGATACCCAATAATCCATTTTTAAAGTCTGATTATATTTCGATCATTGAATAAAAGTATAAAACTGAGATTAAAAGGTCCTAACCTAAATTATATATGGATTACCTCAATAAATCGAAACTATAGTTCTCACTTCTGAGTGCCGATGTGAACTGCCCCATGAGATGCCATTGGATTTTGTTTTTTGGTTTGACTTTTGAGACAATCCAGTCTTGACACAAGCTCAACCATCCGATGGGTCCAGCAATAAGTCCAGATCTTGGGGGTCCATGCTAAGTGCGAGGCACCATATAATTACTCTCTACAGAGGAGCTGAGCGAAGTCTCAAGCCCTCTTTTGAAAGGCGCGTTCCTGAAGACGAAAGCCCACGAGAGAAATGGCGAAGAAGAAGAGAGCCGAAGCAGAAGAAGCACAAAATACAGAACAGAAGAAAGTCTACGACGAGGTCCAGCTCGTCAATGGCGACGGTCATACTAAGAAGAAGAAGAAAAAGAAGAGAGAGAAAGAGAAAAACGAGGGAAAGGAGATACCCACAGTCAGCATCGCCGTCCCTGGTTCCATCATTGACAACACTCAGTCTCTCGAACTCGCAACGCGAGTAATCTCTCTCTCTCTCTCTAAAGATTTATGTATATTTTTTCCTTTCTCATTACGGCTACATTTATGCTTCGTTTGATTGCTGAGAAAATATTGGAAAAGAAACAAATTTGAAGTCTTCATTCTTTGCTTTCTTTTCCATTGAGCCTAATACGGCTATATCGTCTAGCTACACACACACACACACACACACACACACACACACACACACACACACACACATGAACTATTTATCGTGTTTCTGTATGAGGGAGAGAGACTATTGAGAAACCCGCCACCAAAACAATAGAAAACGTAGGATCCAATGTATTATTTTTTTCCCCCTCCATATTCCCGACAACCAAACGGATGGTTATTTGAATCGTTGTCCTATGTATTCTTTTTTTTTTTTTTTTTTGCTTCTCCTAATTTTTCTGTTTCTTTTCAGCTGGCTGGTCAGATTGCCCGTGCCGCGACCATTTTTCGAATCGATGAGGTTTGTTTCTTAATTACTTCTTCCAAACCTGTGTACTGCTTCTAATTAGTGGATTGATTGTGGTTGTCCATGAAAAGTGAATTGTTTCATTGCATTTTGCATGTGATTTTGTGGAAAATCTATAATTGTGAATGGGGCAATTCAATAGAATGTTTATATAAAATGTAATGGAGCCATTCAATTTCGATGGGACAACCAAACAGTCCCGCCCTTATTTTTTCGAATGCAAGAAGGTTTTAGATTTTTCATTATGTTGGACTTCACATGTTATATTACTAGTATAAGAATTCGGAGCTATCTTGCTAATGAGAACAGGGATATAATTGTGTTTTATAAGCAGGTTATTGTATTCGATAATAAGAGTACTTCGGTAGATGATTCTGGTGATCCGAACACTGATGCTTCAGACGAGAACGAAAGTGGTGCTGCTTTTCTTATAAGGATCTTGCAGTATCTCGAGACACCGCAGTATCTAAGAAAGAATCTCTTCCCAAAGCATAACAGCTTAAGATTTGTGGTGCGAACCCAAATTTTAGAATTTTTATTTTATTCCAGCCAGTAGACATGCATTTCTTTCTTTGATTGTTGGTTCATGGTAAATTAAAGTAATTTATTTTATCTATTCTTGCATATTTACAGGGTATGTTGCCTCCACTGGATGCTCCGCATCATCTGCGCAAGCATGAGTGGGCTCCATATCGGGAAGGTAGGCTTTCTTAAGATTTTCTCTGTGGAAGTGCATTATACTAGTCTCTTTGACAATTGACCTAACCCTTTTAAAGTTTCAAGTATCTCCTGTTGTTCATCGATGAAATACTAGGGTATAATTTTCTTATCTTTGGAGGTAATTATCACCTTCTGTTGTGTATGCTTGATCTTATTGTTTCATTTAGTATATTGTCAAATTAGAACACATATGATGAAAAAAATACAAAACTACACTTAAGTATAGGAAAGATGAGGGTGTTAAAGTGGATTATACAAAGAAAATATGTAGATTATAAACTAGTGGTTCTGGAAATATTGGAGCCTGATAGGTGATAAGATAATGAATTGCCAAATGAAATGGGTTGGGCATTTAAGGAAGAAATGGTGGTGCCTGTGAGAAGAAATGAGTTAGCACTGATAGAAGACTTCAAGAGAGACGGAGGAAGTTTGAAAAGAATATGGTGACAGATAGTTTAACGAATCTAATATCTGTCAAGCTAGCTAAAGTGTGGCACATAGATTAGATGATTTCTTAAGCATTATGAGTTTCTAGGTTCCAAAAGCAATGTATTTTGTGGACGCCAGTTTCTAATCAATCCACTGTCCTTGACAGCAATTAATTTTATTTTTACATATTGTTCTCGTGGATCAAGGTAGGAAATGACAGCTATGGTTTAAAAAGCAAGATGTGGTAATGCTTCCACAAATTGAAATGGATCCACTCTCCTTTTTTTTACTTCAGTAGGCCTATTTAGATTCTGTATAGCATTATTTCTCAAGTGTTTGGATAGCTTCATTAAAATATCAATAATATGTTGTTCATGAATATTCATTCGTTTACCAGGGATTTTTGCTTAGATTGTGACCAACTTTTTGATATGTTGTAATAATTTTATAGGTGTGACACTAAAAGAAAGGGCTCCAAATTCCATGGGAACACTAGTTGATGTGGGTTTAAGTAAGGTATGATCACATTCAATTAAAGTTTACCCTACCTAAATCTGTTTCAAACATTTGGTACTAGTTGGAGTGATTTGAGAAAGGAAATTTTGCTTTGTGTCCCTTCTTTCATTTATATGATGGCTAAGTCAAACAATATTTGAAGTGGACTGGTTCACGTGTGATATTCTGTCCATCATGCACTGAGTGGCACATTACATGAATATGTGTTCTGTGTTTTCATGCCCACATCAATTACAACGATTGCTCATTGTGTTTGATTTTTGGTGTGTGGGCTGATCAAAATAAGGACTGCCCCTCACTCTGTGTGTGTGTGGTGGTGGTGGAAGTGGAAGTGGATGGATTCTCATGCAGCATTGTCTGGTCATCACGTTATTGAGGGCCATCTATCATGGATTTGGGCTACGTCTTTTGTGCCAAGTATTCCCTATCTCCATCAGCTCAATAACCATTACTTAACTCCGATGAGCAATAACAGCAGTTGATTTGGGTGCAGACACACATTTTAGGGGCTGAATATTTTCCACATGCCATTTCTTTATGTTTTCATTCTTGTCCTCCCTCCCCTGTCTTTGTCCAGTTGTTGATGAGGTGGCTGAATTTCAAATTGGAATGAACTCAAATTTCATTATTTTTTATGTAGTCAAATCAAACATAAAGTCATTATATTTACAATTTGTAGTTAGTGTTTGTTCAAGTCATAAACTCATTTAGCATTGGTATCTTTGTATTATACTTGGTAAATTTACAATGGTTTTCCTTTAGAGTAGTGCTAGTGATCCCTTATTTTTTCCTCTAATGATATGGCTGCTGTCACATCAATACATGAATTTTTTGGTGTTTTCTAAATGTGTGCCACGTCAATAGCCACATCATTAGGGAAATATTTGGGGATCATTAGAATTATACTTTCTTTTATTGGTTTATATGAGAGGTTCTACTTAAGTAGATTCATCATTAGACTTAATTGTTTGTTGATTCAGTGCTAAATTTTGCAGAATGTTGTAATTGATGAAGTACTTGAACCTGGACTAAGAGTAACTGTAGCTATGGGAAACAACCGTCAGTTGGGTGCAGGTAATGTTTGAAGCTTATTTTTGCAAATTTTGGACCTGGCTTAAGTTGTTTCTCAATTGTATACATGAAGATAGACTCGGTGAATTTGAGCCAGATTTGGTTTCATGTTTGTTGGAGTCATTGTAATACTGATTGCTATTCAGTTCCATCTTTGTCCATATCTGAATTCCACCTTTTGTTTTGCATCCTCAGTAATATTATAGGTAACTTTTTGTTGGCTTGTTCAACATTCAATTGTGTACCCCCCTATGTTGTTTCATCAGATTAGAATTGTAATTGTGAACTTAAAATTTGTAGCCCACTAACGTTTGGTGAAGAGAAAGTATAGCACCAAAGTTTTTTTATGCCTGCTAGTTTATTTTCCCCTTTCTTGGTTCAAAAATAAAAGTTCTTCAAGCTTAAATTTATTTTAATATTTAGAATTTTAGATAATTTTGGTTTGCTCCTGCACTTAATAGTAATTCACTAATGCACTATGCATGCAGTTACAATCCTCATGCAAACGACACAAAAATGTGTACTATTCCAGAAGTGTATGATTTCATATTTGTATTTTTCTAGATTTATTGCACCAAGTCTCATCCTCCAAGCCTCGGGAAGAAGCGGGTATGTATTGGGGGTATAGAGTACGATATGCTTCCAACATTTGCTCGGTGTTTAAGGACTGCCCATATAAGGTATAATTTATTCTTAACTTTTAAGCAACATTTTTTTCTAACAGAAATGTGTGGTTTTGCTAACCATTTATATGAGGCCTTCCTCAATCAACTTCTGATGTTTCATTTACAGGGTGGCTATGATTATATGATTGGTACGTCAGAGCATGGTCTGATTGTTAATTCATCAGAACTTACCATACCTACTTTTAGGTATGTTGTTCAATAATTAATCATCAAGATTATAGTTAACATTGTATTAGTTCGACGCCTTGACTATAACTTCCTTTGACAGTTGATTTCTTAAGACTAGTCAGATCCTGTGAAGATGTTGTTGCAATTTGAGGATTGATGCATATAAAGCAATACCACCCAAAAAAAAAAAATCCTTTTTTTTAGGAGGGGGGGGGGGGGGGGGGTTGCGAAAAAATTTCTTTGTATGTATGAGATTAAGGATCTCCTAGAGTTCCACCAACATAAGCTGGTGCTTCCATAGAGAACACTGGGTTCTTTGCTTATTAATGTCTAATCACAATAGTGGAATGAATGGTTTGTTGATGTTATTTATTTCTTTATTTATTGGTCCATCTTGATTTTATTAATAATGTAACATGATCACCCAAATATGTGCCTGTGACATCGCATACTTGCCCACGAACTAAAATGCTTAGTTTGTGGGCTATTTTGTGATTAATGTAGCATTAGAGCATTTCCAGCCCTTACTCAAAACCTATATCAAATTCAAATTTGAGTAAAAAAGGCCAAAAACCTTCTCCAACCCTATATTCAAATCCATATCAAACCTGGGGATACTCAGATTTTTCCCCAAATCTAGGGGACATCAAAACCATACTCAAATATGAGGGGTAAATTGGTCATAAGTTTCAACAATTATATTTGGCTAGAACTCACTGGATATATCGCCGGAGACTCGTTTCTCTCTTTCTCGGCACTCTTGGATGGAAAAGGTTCCTTTCTCCCTTTGACTTCTTTCCCTATTCATCTTTAAGCTGCCGAAGCTTTGTTGGGTTTGCCGGCGATAATGGTGTGCGATTCTAGTTGGAGAACGCAGCCACGAACAGGAACGAAATTCTAGGTTCTTGGATCTGGTTCTCCTATTTGTGTTCAAGCTGCTGAAGATATTCAACGAATTTCTAAGGTTCTTGAAATTATAGGTTTGCAAACAAGAGGAGAGAAGAGTGAGTGAGAGAGAGACGGGAGAGTGATGAGGGTGAGTGAGATATGAGATGAGAGTGACGAGGGGGAGGAGACTACTGGCAGAGAAATGAAGGGGAGAGATGAGGAGAGAGACCAGAGAGAGAGGAGAGCCTACTGCAACTGGAGAGAGAGAGAGGAGAGTGAAGGTTGGAGAGCCTTTGGGATAAGTTGGGAATTTTCAAAAAAGATTTGAGCCAATATTTGAGTACAGGGTTGGAGAGCTCCATATCAAATCTGAGGAATACCCTTTTTTAAACTCACATCTGAGTAAAAAAAAAGGGTAAGGGCTGGAGATGCTCTTATTTGATCTAAAATTAAATTTCAAGGGTTAAACATAGAATTGGTGAGGGTTGAGGGAGAACTATATGAAGCAATATCTGCCAATGTGTCTTTCTATTTGAACTATCTATTTTCACGAGTGAGGGGCTGAGTTCAATAGGTTTAAGGGAAAATAAACCTTTTTATAGTTTATATATATATATATATATATATATATTGAATGGGATAGGACAAATTTTATATTTAACTTTTATTAAATTTTTGTGTCTTAGTGTGCAAAATCCACCGTTGGACTAAATGTTCCTTCCATACATGTCATGCTTTACCAAATATCAAGTTGATGGAGATTAAGAGTTGTTTCATCCATAAGTGTAAGAATTTTTTTTTTTCTTTTATTGATTAGAAATGTGAGCTTACGGATCGGATGGCTATTGGTATCTGATCATTGTGATATTTGGCATGCATGGCTTACATGGGAAGGGTATCGAATCCAATGTTGGATTTCACAAACTAAGTCGCACAAAGATTAATAAAAATTGTGTATAAAATTGTGTCCATTGATCCTAACCCTATAACCTATATATACATATATATTTTCTAGGACTAGGTTTGTACAGTTGTTTGCTGTCCTCCTACATCCTTCCAACTGTTTACTAAGCAATCTACTATGCTTGAAGTAGCATAAATCTGTGTATTCATCATGACCGGTAACTCTTTCATCCACTTGTTTTATTTGCTTGTATGCATGATTACTGTAGACACCTATTGATTGCGTTTGGAGGACTTGCTGGGTTGGAGGAGAGCGTTGAAGAAGACAACAACTTGAAGGTGCGATACAGAAAATAACAACAACTTAAAGATGTGATAATATAGAAATTAAGTGACTTAAGCTTTCTTAGCTTGCGAGAATGTTTCTTTTCTTGTTTTTCCCTTTTGGTCTGCCCAATTTATACTTAGTCATTATACTGCTTGAATTTATATATATATATATATATATATATATATGAATTGAGGAAACAATATAATTGGAGACATTAGTAATTGCAGAGTTTAGGACTTCTGGACATCTTTAAATTCATTATATAATACATAAAGTAGAGCTGCAAAGTGTACTTTGTCCCCTCTGTTCTGGACAAACAAACGGACCAGTTTTTACTAATGTTTACCTTTTATTTTTATTTCCCAGAGAAAAAATGTACGTGAGGTATTTGATACATACTTGAATACGTGTCCTAATCAAGGAAGCAGAACGATTCGAACAGAGGTAATCTTTAGCTGAGATCTACTTTGGCTATTTACTCATATATGAATCTATTAACTTCAATCCATGTGGTCATATTTGCAAACAGGAGGCGATATTTATATCTCTTCAATACTTCCAAGAACCAATCAACAGGGCATTGCAAAGATTTGAAAATCAAACTTAATCTGATGTCATCAAATATCAACGCATATGGGAACTTCGGCAACAATGATCCTGATGATGTTCGGGCCTTTCTCATGTAACGATTTGCCAAATGCTGAAGCTGGTTTCTTACATTATACCCAAGATCATGAATTATTATACAAATGGGGATCCCAGGAAAAGAAACACCAACCCCCCCCCCCCCCCCCCCCCCGGGGGGGCGGCGGGTTAGTGTAGAGGTCCCAAATGAATCTGATCATATTTTATTGAATCTGATCTTTGCGATCCCAAATGAACGTGTAATACTGCATTTTAACAAACTTTTAATCATCTCCCTTACGGGCTAATGTGGCACACGTCTTGGGTATTGTTTAAGCTTATTGTGGCTGAAGAGCAGATCAACTCATCGCTGCCTGTTTAATCCTGCCCTTGTGCCCTAGGTGTATTGAGGAGCCTGAAACAATTGATCATATTTTAGTCAATTGTGGAGACCTTACCATAAATGTTTTTTTTTCCTGGCTTAATGTTCTCAATTCCATAATTTGGTGGAGATGGCACCATCTAGTGAATGTGGTGGTGACAGTGGTGGTGGTGGTGTACCCCGCTGGCTTGGTGTCATGTGGTGAAGGTGTTGGCAAGGCTGGTTCTGAGGGTAGGCGAGTAAGGCGGCCGTCTTGGGCCCCGCATTTTGGTTCAAAAATTAGGGTCCCATTTTGGTGCTAACCCTTGTAGTAGGCTTAATTTTTTTTCCTTTTTTTCCAAAGAGAATGGTTATTGCAACCCTTTAATTTTATTTGCACACCCCACTAATTTTATTTATCAATGTTTTATAAAAAATATAAAAGGTTTTTATGAAAATTTGTTACGTAATCTACTAGAAAATATCATTTTGAACAACTTTGCCAAATAAATTTTTTCCAAAATCTATTGTTTAAGTAGATTTTTTGATCATTTAACGTCTTTGTTTAATTTTTAGCCAAAAAGTCTACTTAAACAAAATATTTTAAAAAACAAGTTGTTTAAAATGATGTTTTTCAGTGGATTTCACGGTCAATTTTCTTAAAAACCTTTTGTATTTTTCTAAAACCTCAAGAAATTAAAATAAGTATGATGTGCAAACAAATTTTATGTTGGTGCTAAGAATAAAAAAAGGGTATGAAAGACCCCATTTTAAGAGTTTGCCCAAGGCCCAAAAAAACTCAAAATCAGTCTTGGGTGTTGGTGCTTCACCTACGTTGCTGTACTATACTACTACTTGGCACGGAGTAAGCATCTATGGTTGTGATGGTTTCTCAAATTCAACCCAGTTTGGAACCCACGACCTGATTTATGGGCGAATGGTGAGGGCCCTTCCCACCCGATCTAACCTAGTTCAAAGTGATTCAATCTGACCCGCTTGTGTTATTAGGGTTGCGTTATAGTAGAGATTTTATCTTTCAAGGCTGGTTTGCTATTTAAAAGAGAGTAGGATACATAATTGAGAAATAAAAATGGAGTCTTCGCTCTCTTCGACTCTATATAAACATCATGTTTGGTGCCTCATGCACCACCGTTTTCTTCCTCACCCCCACCTCCTGTTTCCACAGCAGGATTCAGACCCTTTTTTTTGGGGAAATTTCCTTTTGGCCCAGCTTAGTACCAACTAAACAGTACTGGTTGTCAATTTGTAAAAAATTGATTGTCAACTTTCTACATATTGATTGCCAACTTTATTTGGTTTGGTATTAATCTGAGAAGTGGTCGCCAAAAGTTAATTCAACCTTTTCCTCTGCCACCAGTATTGATTAGATTAGTCTAATTAATCTACCTTAATTAACCAATAATCTAGTTATCATATGATGTAGTTTGGATCTCTCCAGTCTCCTTTCCTCCAGTCCCATCCAGTTTATGGCGGTAAAGGCTTCACATCTCGTTTATAACTTCACCAAAGTTAAGTTATTACCATCACATAAAGTATTTTAATGCGCAACTCCCTTTCCCCTCCAACACCCATGCATCAACATCTCTCAGCATTCTCATTCTGATTCTCAAATGCGCAAATGGATCCTCTCAAAAGCCTCAATTTGAACAGATATCTCTCGAAATAATCATGGCGCAGGGGCACCAACCAAGCCCAAAACTTTCACAGTTAATGTTGCGAGGTTCAGGAGCGAGGCCTGGTAATTGAGGTGTGCCTTGCCTTGCATACGCTCTTACATCGCATCAGATGTCTCACTGGTAGTCCCGACAGTATGTACGTCCATGATCGATGGTATCCTGGGGAAGTTCTTCACCCGCCATTTCCTTTCTTCTTCTTTTCTCCATCATTTTTTTTTTTTTTTTCTCTCTCTTGGTTTCGTACGTAGCTCTACTCCTATTTCGATATTCTCTCTTTTTGCAACAGGAACCCTTTATAAAGTCGACTCCTTTTCCTTGGAAGAGGAACCGAAGTCTTCAGACCAAAAAGTGAAGAGTACTTGCCTCCACCCTTGGCTGGGCTTCCTAATCATATTTTGACATTTGTCTAAATAAAAAGATTAGATTGTTTGCATGTAATCCATGTTCACATAATTATGAACACATTTTTACTGATTTATATTGCGTGTTATATGTCTATGTTAACATAAATATATATCTAGGTATTTATATTCGTGTATTTGTTTGTTCATATTTTTAAAATTTATATTTTTTTAAAATATTTATAACACGTGATAAAAAATGAATAAAAGTGAAGAGAATCTTCTTCACCCTGAGATAGAGTCAAGTAATGCTATTTATTTATTTAATTATTGCGTGATGTGTCAATAATTGTGCATCTATATATATAAATTTTTTTTTTAATAAAGGGAAAAAAAAAAAATTCTACGTTTTCACTAAAGAAGAAAAAGAAGCCACATTGGCAAAGCTAATGGCTGCATTAAATTATACTATTGGGTTCCCAATAGTCATTGGGCAATAAAATCTTTGCAAGGTCAATTTCTTGGCCTGTTTTACTTGTGAGTCTGTCATTGTTATTCACGTGATACTTTTGTTCTTATTTTGTTAAGCTTGCACATAAGGGAGAGTGTTAGGAAATTTTACATCCTAAATTGATTAAATTTCAAATTTACTATATCTTAATGTACTTATTTGGACTCTTCACTCTGTTAGGATGAAAACTTAACATGGTATAAAAATATGTTGTTTTTAGGTTTTTTATTTGTTAACTTGTATTTATATTTATATTTCACCTTCTGCAATAGCCTTACAATAGGATAAGATCTTATTCTCGCATTGTCCATTGGAAGCCAATTGCAAAGACAGACGTGAGATGACATTGAATATATAACTAATTATTTTTTGTTAGACACCGCTTTAAAAAAACATAAGAGATCAAATTTGATGTCAAACCTATGGTGGGTTTGCAACAGGGTTATGATAGGTAGGTGGTTTCATGAGGTCGAGGTTTTAGAGGGGACTCTATCCTGAATCGTCTTGCTGCCAACCTTATTTATTTATAGTGACAAAATTGAGATCCAAAAATTGTTCAACATAAAAATAGTTCATAATTCAAGAGTTATTTGGAAAAAAAATAATCTAGAATAAATGCCAAAAAATTTATGAGCACTTTGTGAGTAAGAAAATTTAATGTCAATTAACTTACTGACGGGTCGTTAGTTTGAATTCCGCTATTAGTGAGAAAATAAAATTGAAAGTAATAGATCAAAACTGCCAATAACCCTTTGGTCTACTGATATGTCCTATTCTCATAAGGGTGTGTGATTTCGGTTTCACGTGGGTGCATGAGTGGGTATGCCTATTCTCTTATTGTTTGGCCAAAAAAGTAAATAAATAAAGTGACGGGAAAAACTAGTCAACATTGTTAAGGGGCACCAATGTAGCCATTACAAATACCCATTGCAAGGCATTACGACAAGGGTATTATAGGCATTTCAAGGGCCATTTAGAGGCCTATTCCGTCAATATATAAATACAAAGTAGATATTTTCCGTAACTCGGCCGCTATTCTTCTCCTTATAGAAGCGGAGAGAGAAAGGGGGCAAATACGCAATAGAGAGGGTTTTTGCGAAGCGAAAGAAGAGAGGGAGGGAGAGAGAGAGAGAGTTTAAGCACAGAACAGATTTAAAACCGTTGGCCCTCTCTAATTTTTATTTTTATTTTTCAAAATCTCAAGTAGCCGTTAAGGGCGTTCCCGCCATGGTCACCCAGCTCGAGAGACAACCCTCCCTCGACCATGTGGAGAAGACCAAGACCCTAATTTGTGCCCTCAACCTCATCTCCCGTAACCTCCCCTTACCCCCCGACGTCTTCCACACTGTCTCCTCCATCTACAATGGCGATGAAGACGAAAATGATGGTGAAGGTGGGTTCGACGAAGGCGGTGACGGTGGATCTGACGTTAAAACCGTCGACGGCGTCTCTGGGAAGGTCTCGGTATGAGTTCTTGAGATACTCATTTTTTTCCTCCATTTTCTTGGTATTGGGATTTTTGGGTTTTGAGGGTTTGTGCAGGATTAGGTTTGTTTTGGGTTGATGGGTTTCTTTGGAATTGCGTTTTGTTTTGGGTTCTGTGTGTCAATTGCTGTGTGTGTGGGTTTCTCGGTGTGGAATTTTGAGATATCCAATTTTTCCCTTTCCTTGGTATTTGGATATTTGGGTTTTGAGGGTTTGTGCATGTTGGGGTTTGTTTTGAGTTGACGGCTTTCTTTGCAGTTGCTTTTTATTTTCTATTTTTTATAAATTTTTGTTGGGTTTTATGTGTGAATAGCTTTGTGTATGTGTGGGTTGTGTTTTTCGGTTCAAAGCATTGGTGCTTATATAGAATTGCCCAAAATTAGTAGACGAGTTTCATACGTATTAATTTTGTACATTTTTTTAATGATCTTGAACTAATTTGTGTGTTTTTGTTTTATATAATTCCTTTAATTGTTATTTTAAATTCTTTTTTTTTTTTTTCCTTTTATTGTCATTCTCTTTGTTGATTGTCTGGTTGGTGGAGTTAACCAGGTCAGAGAAAAGGGTGAAAGCTGGGAAGATAAATTTGGATCTCTTTGATTTGGTTCATTTTATCATTTGGTATGCGTTTTGGAAGTAATTTCTTTGCATTTGAGAGAAGAAATTGCTTTGATTTTGCTCTCAAAAGCAAGAGATGCACTTTCTAAATACTAACCAAAGATTACCTTTGTTCCTAATTTATTTCTTTCTTTTATATTTAATGTCGGATCATTGTGTTAGGTGAGGCTTGGATGGCACTGAAGGTATTATTTAAAACTTTTGTTTTCAGCTAGAAGAACTGTTGGTGCATATGGGCAACATATGTAAAGCATCTACATGTCATGATTGGTTGTGTAAGGTTATTGAATAGATTGTATGGGGTTGGGTGTGGGTAATGTAAGCGTAAAAGGAAAAGCACCCAAAAAAAGGAAAAGAAAATAAATAAATTTAGGGAATAACAACTGTCTCTTGTCTGTTATTCCATGAGAGTTTGCTCAGGTATTGTCTAGTTGAAGCTTACTAACCTCAGAGCGGGCAAAGTCGCCTTATGTTTAAATAATGAGCTCAATTTGGAAATTCATCATTGTTTAAGACTTGCTAAATATGTGTGAAGTAAGTTTCCAAAAATCCTTTTCTTTCCAATAGAAAATTGGATGCCATACTTCCCATAAATATTCCAGTCATGCCATGAAATTATTGTTTCTATGTATGCACATTGGACTGGTTTATCCTCCCCATTTTAACAGCTATATTCCTTATCGGGGACACCAAATATGTTGCAACAACTTCTAAAATACATTTGGTAAACTCACTGCAATACTAGGAAAAATGGAACACTTGTGAATATGAAATTGTCGGAATTCCAATGTCTTATTTCACTCCAGAAGCACCTGATGCCATATGAACTGTAACGCATAAATAACACTTGTATTTGAAACAATCAATACATAACAAGATATAATGGTGTTAAATCGGTAAAGAAGTGAGGATTACTTATAATTCACAGTGCTAGGAAGTATATATATTACAGATCCTTGTAATTTGTTGATGTATTTATTTGGGACAGCATTGACATGATGGTTGTTGGTTTTGGTTTGAATCACAGATAGATTGCGTCTAGTTTCTCTAGCTCACTTTGTGCTCTATGAAAATTTTTTCTCCTGATTTTCAATTTAAAGCTTAAAACTGGTTTAGGTTGTTGGTGGAAGGATTTCGCTTTATTTATTTGAGTATAGATTTCTTGATATTTTGTTGTATGAAATTAAAAATTCAATTTTCTCGTTGTTGTTAATTATGCATGCCAAGCCTATGTGGACCAAATTTGTACAATCCTGTTCTTTGTGTGTATTTTTTACTATGAGGCATTTGGTGGTGTTGAGGTAGATTATGCATAAAATGTATCTCTTCATGAGTGTTGTCTCTGATTTAGCCTCTGGTATTTGGATTTGGCATTCATGATTCAGGATGGTCCTGGGATTTCTAGCACAGGGGATTTAATTATGAACCTTGAGGATGCGCTGGTGAAGCAACGGCCAAATTGCATGTCAGGTTTTGGATTGACACAAGCGAGGGAAAGTCGTTTCCAGAGCCAAGTGCAGCATCGGTTAACTGAACTTGAAGGTTACTATATTCTGGAGAATCTTTACCTTGTAAAGAATCATATTGTTTTCACATGTATGAGCGGGCCCCATGAGGAAATTCTTGATGGATAGTTTTGGATGTATTTTGTTCGCATGCACATTTTAGACTGTGCATCTAATTACTTGATAAAAAAAAAAAAAAAAAAAAAAAGAGAAGAAGCCTGACATGCATTACTTGATTATAAAAAAAATTTTTAAAAAAAAAATCTATGTTTTTGCTAAAGAAGAAAAGGAAGCCACTTTGGTAAAGCATTTGGCTGCATTAAATTCTATTATTGGTTCCCAATGGTCACTTGGCAACAAAATCTTTGTAAGGTCAATTAGCTGATCCATAGGTCATGGTTTATGGTTACTCAGTTACTCTTCTTTTTTACTTTGACTCAACAATGTTTAAGACCATGTTGAAGGTTGCTTGGGTAAGGTGTGACTATGAAAGTAAAGATGGAAGATGTGGTTTGAGATTTAGATCCTGCTGCTTGCCTTGTAAATATTCTCATGTTATTTCTTTCTTTTTTCCTTTTAATGTTTGTATTACCTCCAGCGTCCATTGCTTAAACTGTATTCTGTAATTTACTTTATTGGAAAACCATTTGAAAAGCATTATCTTGTAACCCTGCCCACCTAAATTTCTGAGGTTGGAAGCCTTGTGTAGTGTTAATAGGCTGCTTTGAGACTCCACCCAATTGATATAATGATTCACACGTGGAACATTAGGGGTGGTTGGAATCTGTATCTTACTTAGTGAATCTTGTGCAGAATAATTTAATGCAGTCAAAGATCAAAAAAAAAAAAAAAAAAAAAAAAACCCATGTTTTGACCATCAGAAAGTCATGGCAAACTGTCGGAAAAAGTTTTTGGTGCAAGTTTGTGCTCTTTTTATGCTACATCTTTGAAGCAAATTTTCTAGGTGGGATTTTTTAGTGATACATGCACACGCACACCACTTATAATGTTGGACCATCTTCAGCTCTTAAGCATGTATTGGGGCTGCTTCATATAAAAAATAATTGATGTGTGTAGTAAATTCTTTTCAATCGTTACTTTGTTCCCTAATTTATACTAGACAGATGGGTATAAATTAGTTATATAATAGCTCGTCATTTAATAAATTTCTTAGTAATTATTCCTCAATTTATATGGTGCTCAGATGGAAGTAATTCTGCTTTCCATATTTTTATGTCTCCATGATGTCGCATGTTTTCATAAATCTTATTAGCGTACTGATTAAGTGATCCTTACTAGGGAACATATTAATGCATGTCGCTTTACCCTTAGGGCATGTTTGGATAGCAGGATTAGGGCTTGGGATTGGATAGTGTATCTGGAATCTGCCCTAATCTGTTTGCTTGTCTTCAACCGCCAGATTATGGGTCTAGCTAAAAGGTTTGGATGGACTACTTGACTTTCGTATGGGGGACTACACAATTCCAAAGGGTGTGGGTGGTGTGTGCTAACTTTTGGATAAAATAAGCAGGGTGGGTGGTTGAATTAAAAAAACAGGAGTTGTATCATTTTTTGCCCAAGCTTCTTTTGAACATCTTAACCCTAGCTTCTGGAACTAACAACCCAACCTAGCTATTCCTGCTGTTGTCACTCCCATTCTCACCAACCTTTGTTGCCTTCTTGTTCATTGGTACCTAGTAATATGCTCTCACTCTTTCTATTTCTGTCTCTCTCTCTCTGTCTGCCTGTCTCTCTCTCTCTCTCTCTCTCTATATATATATATATATATATATATATATACACACACACATACGGTTATGTTCCCATCAACACGTGTTGGTATAAGTTATTAGTTATATTAGCACCATGCATTGGGATTTGTACCCCTTGCATTGGTCCAATGTATTCCCAATACGGGTGTTGGTATAAGTTATATCAGCACATGCTTACCTGATCATCATCCTATATCGGTTATGTTCCCATCAGCACGTGTTGATATAAGTTATATTAGCATCATGCATTGGGGGTTGTACCCATTGCATTGGTCTAATGTACTCCCAATGCGGGTGTTGATATAAGTTATATCAACACATGCTTACCTATAATGATTTACAGGTAAGCACATGCTGATATAACTTATATCAATACTTGCATTGGGAGTTATACCTTGTGCATTAGTGGGATATGAGGTATATTGGACCAATGCAAGGGGTACAACTCCCAATGCATGGTGCTGATATAACTTATATTAACACGTGTTGATATAAGTTATATAAGCACCATGCGTTGATATAACTTATATCAACATGTGTTGATGGGAACATATCCCCATATATATATATATATATATATATTTTTTTTTTTTTAGGTTTCATGGCCATGATTGCCACGTATGAGAGCAATTCTCTATGGTTTGTACAGAGGAAAAGAACTAGAGTATATAAAAAATAAAAAATAATAATAATAATAAATAAATAAATAAATTGGGGGGGGGTGAGAGAGAGAGAGAGAGAGAGAGAGAGAGAGAGCGAGCGAGCTCAATTGGAGGATCAGTGGAGGAAGTGATGGTTTTGATGGCATTCTATAGCGGGCATGGGTGGTGATGGCAATATGGCAGCAAGATGTGCAACTGCTTTTGATGGTGGAAAATGGAAGTCATTGTTGGTGAGGTTGCAGAGCTTGATTTTTGGATGCATTTTAGGTGTTGCATGATATGTCACAGTAAAAATGGCAATTTTCAAAAAGGGAATTTTCAGAAGTTTTGCTGAATATGGTGTGGAGATATGCCAAACGCCCAAGCCTAATGCAGGAATGGGATTAGATGTCTAGTCTTGTAATCGAGGTGGTAACAAAACTGCGGACTCTACTTCTCTATATTATTAACAAAGTATTGGAACTCTCAGGATTAGCTATTCTAGTCCTGTCCGTCTAGCCCTGACATCCAAACAGGGCCTTAAGGTTTTCGTGGAGGTTTCTTATTGCAATTTTACGTTGGTAGTACAGAAGTTTATTTAATGATATTATTTAAAAACTATTGTTATCTTTCCAAATCAGTTGTCACTAATTTCCAGTTATAGTCTCAATTTTCTTAAAGATTGCCGACTCACTTATGCATTAATGTGGAATCAGAATTACCTTCAAGTAGAGGTGAAGACCTGCAGACAAGTTGCTTGCTTGAACTCTATGGACTAAAGGTAAACTTGGTGTACATAAAATGCTTTGAAAATTTTTTATTCAGTGCTTACTTTCATTTCAAGTTTATATTTCTCAATTGTAAAGTTTACAGCATTCATCTGAACTAATGGAAAGGCAGCATTTGGTTGCATTTCAGTGATATGATTTTTTTTTTTTCCCCTCCAAAATCTCTTGATTGGGTGGGCACTAATTTTCATAAAAAGAACCTATTTGATTTTCACACTCTCAAAAACAAGACAGACCTTCTTTCTGATTGTCCAGCATGGTGTCAGTGTGTCACTGAGAAACTTTTATATTGTTGCTGTTGAAATACTAGCGAATGCAACTTATATAACGAGTCAATGATTTTACTGATGCATTACTTGTGTTCTTTTTTACACTAGCCATTAGCTGTATATTATGCGGCTACAGAAGTGGTTCTTTGATGGTATTTGATAAACCATTTTCTTTTACTTATATAATAAATATGTAAATTTGGGGTCTCTGTGTGGCTGGGTATGTTTGTGTGTGGGCTTGGGTGTGTGTCTTTTTGTTTTCTTGTGGTGCCAAGGGGATGACATGGGTTCTGTCCTTGTGGCCAAGGACATTTTTTCTGCCAGCTAGCGGAGTTGCAAAGCAAGGTTCGTTCTGATGTGAGTTCAGAGTACTGGCTTCGTGCGAATTGCGCGCATCCTGACAAGCAGTTGTTTGACTGGGGCATGACACGATTACATCGTCCTTTATATGGTGTGGGAGATGCTTTTGCCATGGAAGCTGATGATCAATTCAGGAAGAAACGGGATGCTGAGGTCATTTTGTTCTATATGCGTTACGTTTTTCTTTTTTGTTTATTTTTTTCCTTTCCCTCACCTACATGACTTATTTAAATTATAGAATCTTATGTAACTTAGAAGGGGGATTTGGGAATCTGGGCCTTAAAGATTGTAGATGATATCTGCAAAGAGTGGCTCCACCGCTATTATGACATGAGTTGATGGATTCCAGCTATGAAGTCGCAGGTTTCAAAAACTATATTTCAGATAATTGTAGCCATCTAATATGTGAAATTAGTTTGGAAGGACTAAAATGTTATACGGTTACAATTATTTTACCAGGTCAACTATCTTCTTTAGTGAGTTCTAGAAGAGGCCACTAACCAGTGATTTCAACGTCTTGCATGTGCTTAAAAAATGTAGATATGAGTTTATAGGCTAAATATGAAGTTATGTGATTCAGAGTATGGGTTGTCTCAACTTAGAAGTTTTCTATTTAAATTTGAACATATTATATAATTTCCAGTATGCTGCTGACGTTGTGAAACACCTTTGTTGCAGAGACTGTCAAGGTTAGAGGAGGAGGAAAATAATCGTTTGGAGACTCGAAAAAGAAAATTCTTTGCAGAAATACTTAACACGGTCCGTGAATTCCAATTGCAAGTTCAAGCTGCTCTGAAACGCCGAAAACAAAGGAATGATGGGATCCAGGCATGCTATCTGTTTCTTCCTCTTTTGTTCCGTCCATATTTTTCTTGCCTACATACTTGAATAGTTGAATGTGTGGGAAATTGGATTTGAGATTTTAGGGGAAGAATGAAAGAAACTTGTTAGAAATGTTTATAAATCATTGTGAAAAAGGCTTGAGATAAGAATTATAGCTAGCACGTTCCCCTTGTGTTCCGGGAACATTTCAAGTTACAATTTGTAAATTTTAAAGTTTACCTACATTTGTGAAATGATTTCATATTGGTTAGACATTTCTAATTTGTTTGTAGAACATTACTTTGATCTAGCGATGGATGTGTCTTGTGACAACCTCGCATAAGTTATAGAATAATCAACTTACGAGAAGATTTACCTAACATGTTTCTCTTTGTGTGAAGAATGTTTAGAACAAATAAGTTATTTCAAATTTTCCAAGATTATATATCTGTGATTCTGAATGATGAGATTTATGGTATTTTGTGTTGGATTGGAACAACAAACATGATTACTATTTGTCATTATGGTGTAAAGTTGTAAATTGAAAGGTTTATTTCAAGTTCCCTATTTTAACAGGCATGGCATGGAAGGCAGAGGCAGCGTGCTACACGGGCCGAGAAATTAAGGTTCCAGGCCTTGAAAGCTGATGACCAAGAAGCATACATGAGAATGGTGGAGGAGAGCAAAAATGAAAGATTAACAATGCTTCTTGAAAAGACAAATACACTCCTTGTTTCTCTTGGAGCTGCTGTTCAACGTCAAAAAGATGCTGAACATTTAGATGGCATTGAACCCTTGAAAGGCTCAGAAGCTGATTTGCTTGAGTTATCTGCTACAAAGTCTGGAACCCATGGGGATTTACCTTCTGAGGAAGATGTGGACGTAGTAGAGTCTGATCGCCATATTAAAAATGATTTGCTTGAAGGTCAGAGGCAGTATAATTCGGCCATTCATTCAATCCAGGAAAAGGTAAACAATAAAGCCTTATAATTTTGTTTATATTATTGTACATGCTGTTAGATTTTCTTATGCAATTGCTTTTTAGTTTACTTCATATGCATTGATCTTTTTATGTGTTGTATTGCAATGTGATGGGCTACTTAATTCAGCATTTTGGGCACAAAACATGCATGGGGAAATCAATCAGTGCTTGTCATTTAAATTGTTAAGTGTTTGTTTAAAGTATAAAATGGGCAGTGTCACATGGTAGTCGTGCTATAGATGGGCCATATGGTTCTCTTTTGCGGGGAGGGGTTTGAACCTTTTTTCATGGGCACCTCCTAGCAGTCTTCCTAGGCTTACAAATTGGCTCAGTTTATTGATCTTAACTTCTCATTTTTAAAATTTTTTGGGTATTTTTGTTTTTATGATGAGCCAATTTTTTTAATGGATTTGATGGTTGTGTATAGTAACGAAGCTAATTCCCAGCATATGGGGTGAAGCAGTCTTATCTTGGTGCCATACCAACTGTGGGTCCTTATACCTGCTTGCCATATTTAGTGCTGCATTTGTTTTATTGTCCATATAGTTTACGTGGAAGGTACTGCCTATGTCTGTGTGTGTGTTTAAATAATTTCTTGAGCATCCAATATAGCGTTACCATAGCCAAATATTTGTCACTTACTTGCATATGCTTGATTTAGTGATGAATAGTGCTCGAGTATTCCATGTCCCATTTTAATGCTCGTTGTAGAAATTCCAGTTTTTAAAAGGGAGAAATAATCTAACCAACTTTTAAGTCTATAGGTAACTGAGCAACCATCCATGCTTCAAGGTGGAGAATTAAGATCGTACCAGATAGAAGGGCTTCAGTGGATGCTCTCTTTGTTCAATAACAACTTAAATGGAATTTTAGCTGATGAGATGGGGTTGGGGAAGACAATTCAGACCATATCATTGATTGCATACCTCCTGGAGAACAAGGGTGTGACTGGTCCGCACTTGATTGTGGCTCCCAAGGCTGTACTGCCAAATTGGATTATTGAGTTCTCAACTTGGGCTCCTAGGTATTCACAGGAATGCTTTTTAAATTTTATTTATTTATTTTTATGAAAACCAACCCCTCTTTGTGCATGTGTGTGCGTTTTTTTTTTTTTTTTTTTTTTTGGGGGGGGGGGGGGGGTGGCATTTGTGTTGCATGCATGTGTGATGTTCGCTTTGAAATAACTTATGGAGTTTCTTCCTGATCCAGTATTGTGGCTATTCTTTATGACGGGCGTCTAGATGAGAGAAAGGCATTGAGGGAAGAATTGTCAGGAGAGGGGAAATTCAATGTATTGATCACCCACTATGATCTTATTATGAGAGATAAAGCATTTTTGAAGAGAATTCACTGGCACTACATGATTGTTGATGAAGGACATCGGTTAAAAAATCACGAGTGTGCCCTTGCTAGGACTCTTGTCTCAGGGTATGCCATAGGCCTTTCTTTTATCATTTATTTTATATTTTGTACTAAAATTGATCATTTGACTGTTATCTTCTTTATGATGAATTTTATGCTTGTTCTTTCCATTATTTTTCCGATTCCCTTAAATTCAATTATGCTCTGTCTGGATGGCCATTTGTACCCTCAATGTAAATGTCTTTTTGCCAAAGGTGTTATGTTGGATTAAAAATCGTTAGGGGAAAAAAATGCACTCTTTGTAGAGCCCATTTTTTGCTTTATTGCCGTGTGTAATTGAAGTCAGTTACATCACAAGCTTGACCTAGCTGACGCCTTATTAATTTTTGGGTTGTGACATTGCACTTAGATTTGGGAGATAATATTACAAGCTATTTTGTTGTTCACACTGAAAATCAAGATATAATAGGTAATTATTAATTCACCATAAAGGATAACTTTTATATTTTTAAATATTGGTAATCTAATCCAATCAAAAGAGACTACTAATCTCAACAACAACTTCTTTAGAAATACCAGTAAGGAACATAAGCCCTTGCTTGCAGACTACATAAGAACACAAAGTTTCCTATTGAAGTGGCATCCAGATTACATATCTGGTGGAATAAAGTGTAATTACTTGCACGGTCCTTTTCTTCTTTTGATTTGTATATGGTTCTATCATAGAAATATGAATTTAGAGGCATCTCTCTGCATTATGCTTTCTGACATCTTTTGAGCGTTCTGCAATCCCACACCACACCTGAACATACTTTTCCCCAGTCCCACTTCATGCATCTAAGCCCAATACTTGATTTCCTTGTCCTTCAGAAACCTAATTTACTTTCTAGAGGACTGTTGTTTTTGCGAACCAACAACTTTTGTTGGACTGGAAAATTTATTTTACATTAATAATTGCTATTGGAGCCAAAACCGAAATCATATCTGTATCTTTCACGAGAAAGAAAGAATTAGAAGAAAAAAAAAATCTGTATCTTCATCCAAAAAAAAAATCTGTATCTTTCGCGACCTTAGAAGTGGCGCTCTTTATGAGAATATCTTCCCACGTAGTAGGAAGAATTAGAAGAAATTTAAGTAGAATATGGTGGAAAACGACCAAGCCTCTACCATGTTATGTGCTTGGATTTATTGGTTAGTTGGTATGATGCCAACAGCTGCTTCGAAGATCTAAGCTATTCCACAGCTGTGTTGATGAGGCTCTGTTCCACCGCCAGAGCTTTCATCCTGCTGGTGCAGCCCCTTCCCAGATGGTTCTTCTAATAGGCTCTATTCCATGGTGAGGAGACCTTGTATAGCGAATTAAATTTCCCTTCGGTCAAGAAGATGCACCTACAGTGTCCCTTGACGGGAAATTTATCCATCGTTGTGTGCTTACGAGGCTGAATAGCTAGAGCATCAGATATATCCCTTTGAGAAGTATGTAAGGATCAATCTTGATGATTCCATTGGATGAATAGATCCCAATGTTTTCTTGGATAAGGTTGACTGTTTAGAGAGTCTTTTTAGCTTGGCACTGATGACGCATTTTAACATTGTGACCAAGAAAGAACTTGTTCTTTTATCCCTTGACATGTAAGATCATGCTCACGCCTGTGATAATTTAGTGAAAGCAAAGTTGACTACCTCTGAAGTCTTCGTAACATTTGTATCTTCTTTTATTTCTTTCTTTCATATTTCCAAAAAGAGGAAAATAAAAAGAGGGGGGGGGGGGGGGAATTTCCTATTTTGTGGAGTATAGGAATTTCATAAACCATACTTTACAACTAGTGAGTTTCTAAGTTTCACAGTATAGGAATGCTAGAACATTTGAAGGGATGGATAGATCCCAATGTTTTCTTGGATTAGGTTGACTGTTTAGAGTGTTTTTTTAGCTTGGCACTGATGACACAGTTTAACATTGTGACCAAGAAAGAACTTATTCTTTCATCCCATGAAATGTAAGATCATGCTCACGCCTGTGAAGAACTTGGTGAAAGCAAAGTTGAATACCTCCAAAGTCTTCGTAACATTTGTATCTTCTTTTATTTCTTCTATATTTCCCTCCAAAAAGAGGAAAAAAAAGAGAAGAGGGGGGGGGGGGGGGGGGGTGTTCCTATTTTGTGGAGTATAGGAATTTCAGAAACCATACTTTAGAACTAGTGAGTTTCTAAGTTTCACAGTGTAGGAATGCTAGAACCTTTTCACAGCATACAAGTCTTCAAAATATTTCCACAATATTTAAAAGATGTTTTGCATACATTTGGTCTTTTTTTTTTCTGCAGAAATTAAGAAGGGTGTCTCTAATTGAATTTTTACTTTCTTGCAGCTATCGGATTCGACGTAGACTTCTGCTAACTGGTACCCCCATACAGAATAGCTTGCAGGAATTATGGTCTCTCCTTAATTTTCTCCTTCCAAGTATTTTTAATTCAGTTCAGAACTTCGAAGAGTGGTTTAATGCACCCTTCGCAGATCGGGGTGATGTTTCTCTTACAGATGAGGAGGAGTTGCTGATTATTCACCGTTTGCATCATGTAGGTGTTTGCTTCTGGTCTGTTTATTTCTCTCATTATTTCTTTGAACTTCATACTTTTAATGTCCTTTTTGGTTTTTAGGTTATAAGACCATTCATATTGAGAAGGAAGAAAGATGAGGTTGAGAAGTTCCTTCCCGGGAAAACGCAGGTCATACTGAAATGTGATATGTCAGCATGGCAGAAAGTATATTATAAGCAAGTTACAGGAGTGGGCAGAGTTGGGCTGGATAATGGTATTAAGCTTCTGCTCTTAAATGCTGTGTGTCTGCATGTTTTTTATGTTTTCTCCTACATCGTTATATGGAATTAAGATACGTGAAAACCATGGCTATTTTCTGGCCTATAAAGTTAGTATCTTGACTGAAAAATATCATGATTGTACATATCTTCAAGTACAGGTTCGATCTTGAATTATCTTTCAAAGTAGTCTTATGGTTGCATTCTGCTTTTAACTGCCCGCCCTCACGCCCTCCAAAAAAAAAAAAAAAAAAGTAAAGAAAAGAAAAGAAAAGAAAAACTCTTTTTCCTCTCTCTTTTAAAATTCTTTTGATTTGCTATTAAGGATATATTCTGGTAGGAATCATTTAATAAGCACTTCTTTGACAAATGGCAGTTTGAGCTAATGTTGTTTAACACTGTTCGTTATAGAATCTGTTGTAAACTGGAAGCTTCAATTGTGTTTTAACAATTTATTTACTAATTTTCTGTGAATGTCTGCTTTTTGGATTGCCTTCTAACAGTAGTTTAAAGTTGCATCTGTAAGCTCAAGAGATTCTGTCTCTTTGGTGGTGATTTTTGATTTTTTTCCCACCTGTGTACTAAGAGGATGACCATTTGCAGGATCTGGGAAGTCAAAAGTCTACAGAACCTGTCGATGCAGCTGAGAAAGTGTTGTAATCACCCATACCTGTTTGTTGGAGAATATAATATGTGGCGCAAGGAGGAGATCATCAGATCATCAGGGAAATTCGAGCTACTTGACCGTTTACTCCCAAAACTCCACAGAGGGGGGCATAGAGTCCTGCTTTTCTCACAAATGACTCGTCTCATGGACATTCTTGAAATTTATCTGCAACTTCACGATTTTAAGTATCTTAGACTGGATGGCTCAACAAAAACTGAGGAAAGGGGCACTTTATTGAAGCAATTCAATGCTCCAGACTCTCCTTTCTTCATGTTTCTTTTGAGCACTCGTGCTGGAGGTCTTGGTCTGAACTTGCAAACGGCAGATACTGTCATAATTTTTGACAGTGATTGGAACCCCCAAATGGACCAACAGGCAGAGGATCGGGCCCATCGAATAGGGCAAAAGAAGGAAGTCAGGGTTTTTGTGTTGGTTAGTGTTGGATCAATTGAAGAGGTAATCTTGGAGCGTGCAAAACAGAAGATGGGCATTGATGCCAAGGTCATCCAGGCAGGACTGTTCAATACAACTTCCACAGGTTTGCCCTTGTACTTGATTTTCATGCATCAACTTGAATATGTTGATCACAAGTCATTTCTTTGTGATAGAAAATAATTAAATTGTTTCTAACTGTTCACTGTTTCTTCAAAGCAGGAGTTCATACTTAATGAGAAAACTAGGTAGTCTTCACTGTCAAAATAATGCCCTTTTGTTTCATAATACCCTCTCCTTTGTGGTGGAACTTCCATAGTTTGATGACTTGCATAGTTTGATGCTTAACAGGTCAATCTATTAAAATAGATGTCCCCCATGACAAGCATGTCTCCTATGTCCTTACCACCTCTCTCTCTCCCCTTGCATGTCAAGAAATGTATCTGTCATAACTCATATATACACTGCATGCCTGTGCCATACACTGCATGCATGCCTGTGCCATATTGCTAGTAATATTAAAAGCCAACAAAGTGTTATGTCAGGCTCTAGCTGTGACAAGAGTCTGGAATTTGCTGCTCAGCATTTTATTAGATAGGCACAGAATTTATGTATTTAATTCCTGTGCTGTTTTTCCCCTAGACATCTAAAAGTTTACAAAGAGTCGGATTATTGAAAAACTTGCCAGATGATTTGTGTGTTTTCCCCCTTTTTATTTTTTTGTTTATTTTAATTTAAGGTGGGAAGGGAATGAGTTTTCTACTTGCCATCAATAAAGCTTGCTTCTCACTTATATGTTTGATGCTTAAATGAACAAAACTATCTCCGCGTGATGCTTAAGTTAACTCATTTTTTTCATGATGATGCTTCTTTTCTTTTTTTTCACACTTTTTTTCCCGGACAAACTAAAGACAGCATTGAGGTAGTTCATCTTTATTCATGCAGCTCAGGACAGAAGACAGATGTTGGAGGAGATCATGCGTAGAGGTACAAGCGCACTTGGAACAGATGTGCCCAGTGAGAGAGAGATTAACCGCCTGGCAGCCCGATCAGATGAGGAGTTTTGGCTGTTTGAGAAAATGGATGAGGAGAGAAGGCGAGAGGAAAATTACAGACCTCGTCTCATGGAAGAACATGAGGTACCTGACTGGGCATATTCTTCACATGATGATAAGGAAGCTAAAGCCAAAGGTTTTGAATACAATAGCAGTAACCTTACAGGAAAGCGGCGAAGAAAAGAGGTAGTTTATGCCGATACACTTAGTGATTTACAGTGGATGAAGGCTGTTGAAAATGGAAACGACATACCAACGATTTCGGTCAAAGGGAAGAGGAGGGAGAATCATCCCTCTGAGGACAATGACTTGGCAAGTAATAGTGTAGGGGGAGAGAGAAAATTATCTGAATTGAGAAATGAAAACATGTCTATGGCAAGTGAGGGAACAAGTGAAGATACCTTCAGTCTGCCCCCCAAAAGGCTCAATTCTGAAGAAGTAAATTACGAAAAACTTGAATATCAAGGCATCAGAGGAAGTGGTTGGAATGGGCATATCTTGACATGGAAGACCCACAAGAGGAAGAGATCGAGCTATGTTGCCTCCAGTTCACCGTCTGATGCTAGGGGGCAGAATTCTAACAGCAAAGGAAATGGTTGGACTTGATTTATGTAGGACTTAGCAAACACACCAAAGCTGGATTTAATTATCTGATCAGCTCTAGGCCTT
Source organism: Liquidambar formosana (assembly GCA_039720395.1). Classification (NCBI taxonomy): domain Eukaryota; kingdom Viridiplantae; phylum Streptophyta; class Magnoliopsida; order Saxifragales; family Altingiaceae; genus Liquidambar; species Liquidambar formosana. Next base: position 7,524,441 of record CM077822.1, read on the forward strand.
CCAGTTGTGTCTTCAGTTGCTCGTAGGTAAGCCATGGGGCTTTAGGCTATATCTGTGGCTGTAGATGTGGGTATCGACACATTAAAGTGGCTCCTTGTTGCAGCAAACGTCAAAATGATCATTTTTACTGGGGCGCTGTCATGGTTTATACTATTTTCATCATTTCCATTCATTCTGGTATATGTAATGTGTTTTATACATATCAGCAGCCATGTGCAATTAGTCAATTATCCCAATTTATAAATTGCTCCTTTTGCTTTCATTTTTCATGGTTTCAAACAGACCGATTTGGACTAGAAAGCCAATGTCTGTTCTGTGATGTGGAATGCAAGCTTTTTGTAGGAGAACGCATAGTATGAATGTGCAGTTTGCCATTTGTTTAAAGAAAAGAATTGGCAATGACACAAAAATCTGCCTACCACCCATAAAAAATTATATAAAAAGGGATTTAAACAATAAATCGAGTAATAAGATGGTTTGAGAGCACCCAATGGTGATTCCAATAGTCCAATGAAGTTGCTTTGTCTATCAATTCAATCTTCAAGCTTTATGAGACACCGATACATTTGTACCAAGAAGTCTAAGAACTGATACGTAATCCTCCAGGTAATTTTGAAGTGAGTACCAATAATACATTTGGAAACACCTAGAAAAAAGAATGACTACTAACTCCAACTTCAATGTGCTGCTAATCGCCCTTTTACCCGGTTCATGTCCTTTGCACTTCTCTGCTGTACAAGTGCAATTGACTAAGTGCCCGTGAGGCCATGAGCAATCTTTGCAGTTGGCACAGCAACAGCATTGCACATTGCTTTGATTGTTGTTTTTTCCATGAAAAACAATGATAATTCAGCAATAAGAACTGTTCTGATTGGTCACAGCCAACAAAAACTGAAAAGGGAGAACTTTAGTATACGGTCCAGAAAATAGCAAAGGTGAAACTCTGTTGGGGAATATCGGCTAATCAGTCAACCAGAATGGAAGAGCACCTTCTGGCTTTATTTTTTCACACAACAAAAAACTGGTGCAAAAGACTTGTTGCAAGGCTCCATATTTATCAAGAGAAGAGATTAACTAACTCTATGAAATTTCATAATATGAAAACCTGTTCTGTTTCCCTATAGAGATGAATCTAAAATGCTTCACATCTATTTAATATTAAAATGATTAAAGAATCAGAACTACAAACTTCCATCTCATAATCATTTATGGAAGTGAAATATGCAAATAGTAGAAAAATATAATAAAAACCATCAAATAGTTGGTACAACAAAAGGAGACGGCAAGGGTAGTTTTCGAGATCTAACAGTGTAGAAAAAAATCAGCAACTCAAACTAGGGCACAAATCTCCAACACTAGCATTCTTTGTTAAAATTTGGAGCAGAATCTATTCCGAGATCTGCTATTACATTAGAAGACTAAATTAAGGTCTTAGAACAAGCCAATAAAAAACAATAACAAAAAAAAACATCGAACCTAACCTACTGAAAGATCAGTTATGCGTCTGCTCGAGTTACTGCCACAGGTCCTGCTAGTGCATGGTAAGATTCAATAAAGCAGTCATTAAAAAACAATGTGATACATAAAAATATTTTTAACAAGTTCTAGTTTTCCAAAAGTCAATTGTGCAGTTGGAACCCGAGAAGCAAAACCTGACATAAGGAAAACTCTATTCCTCTGGGCTGACTTCAAGATTCGTCAGTTTAGATTCCACTTCATCTGCATTAGCTTCACTCTCCTCCCCAGATTCCTTGTCATCATCGCCTCCTTCAGGATCATTCTCATCCAATGGCCCAAGCATATCAGGGCAATTTTTTAAATATATCCTTCACCTCATCAATGCCTTCATCAGAAATGAAATTCTCATTGATGTTCAGCAACTTAAACTTGGGCTTATGCACCACAGCCTGAGCCAAGAGCCTAGCTCCAGCCCTTCTAATTAAGTTGGTACTCATATTTACTTCCTTTAGCTCAACATGGCCTTCTTCCAGTGCCTTGCTTATCTGAATAGCACCTTCATCTTTAAGTTCATTCTCAGCCAAGTTAAGCTTGGTGAGTAGCTGCTTCACTGATATACAAGCAGCTAGAGCAGGAGCAGCGTCAGCTGTTATGTCATTTCCAGCCATCTCCAAGACTTCAAGTGAAGGAGCTGATTCCTTGAGAACATTGGCTATAGCAATTGCTCCCTCATCTTCCAAGTTCAGGTAGCTCAGATAAGCCTCAGTAAGATCTGCATGCTTAGAAAGAGCTTTACTCAGCGCGACTCCAGCTTCTACACCAAACATGTTGTCCCGAAGATCAAGCTTCTTCAAGTGGGTACAAGTCTCAAGTGCTTCAGATAAGGCAACTCCTCCTTCAGAGCCTACCCTTGTAGAGGAGCATCGGAAATCCTCCAATAAGGGAGAACGCTTCACAACCTCAGAAATTGCAAGAGCCCCTTCATCTCCTGTCATATTATTATGAAAATGAAGGACCCTAAGCTTCTCTGTTGAAGGAATTAACTCACAAACTGCTCTTGCAGCTTCCTCTGAGATGCCATCATTCATCAAATAGAGCTCTTCCAAGCAACTCTGCGACTTCAGAAGTGCCCCAAATGCCCTAACACCTTTCTCTCCCAAGGCATTGTTCGACAGGTTCAGAGATCTCAAGATACAACCTTCCAAAGCAGCTGAAAATATATTCATCACTTCAAGTGCTTCTGCCTCTGGTCTTCCTGCAATAAAATCTGACAGGTCTACCTCCTTCAACTGATCCTTAAGGGATACCAAGATCGGCTCCACAACATGGGCTGCACCTAACCCAAAGCTTCTATTGCTGAAGCATATCTTGGAGAAAGAATTACCCGGCTCCTTTAATGGTCTTAGCAGCTCCTCAGCCTCCTCAGCCTCAATAAACGCCCGTTGGCCTTTAGATATATCAAAAAAGGTTTCACAAGGTGCAGCAAGTAGTCTCAGATGAAAGCACCTCTTTGTTTTCCTTGGTTCTAGGGCCTCTTTTAAGAACTTCCAGAATGAGCTTACTGCATTCCTTAGCATAAAGCTGCACTGCAGACCCTCCATCACCATCTGGCTCCTTTTCGTAGTGTTGGTTTGCAGTGGCAAAAGCCATGTCTTCAATTTGTTTGGCATTATCCTCAGCCTCTTCTTTACTCAGACTGCCATACTTCTGGGTGAAAATCGATGGACTGGAAAGATTGTTGGTCATTCGTTCCACAAGCATTAGCCGTGTGTTCTGGCTAGGGGGCCAGAGTTTGATTGAAAATGGTCGACGTTGTGAATTCAATGTTGTGGCATCCATTGCAATGGAACCTACAATTGCAGGCCGCAACTATGTTAATAATTCTCAATAAATACCGAGGTTAAAAAAGCAGCAGATTTTAATGTTAAAACTACAGAAGCCAAACATGTACAACTTCTCTGGTTTCAAATAGTCAATCACATTACCTATTAATGACTACAATGATGTATTTTAAAAAGGGTAAATATCAGGAAACTTGCCCAAAGATCCTAAATGACACTGAAGTCCCTAGAGATTTCAGATATATCATTCATCCACAAGCCTTAATGAATTTGTCATTTACCATTCCATCCAAATAAAGTATCTCTACAAGCAATTGAAATGAACACCTTATTTCTATTCAAACATTAACTAATTTAAAATCAGGGGAAAAAAATAGACTTTCAAGAGTTTAAGAGTGGGGAAAATATATTTTTTTTCCCCAGAAAAAAAGATTGAACAGAGTATATTACCATACCAAAACATCTAAAAATTAAGGTTGTCAGTTGAAAGAGGGACTACTTTAATTAATAATAACAAAAACTTCCAGATTGAGCAAAAAGGAAAAAGGAATCACATTAATTACTAAAACTGGACTCACTAGAAATATCTCCAGATAATCCCACTATAATTGTGTAATCTATTCAAACTATGACATAAATCAGCGTTTGTACCATCTAAAACATCTTGGAATTGTTGGGAAGAAAACAATAAAAACACTTCAACAGAACCTAATGAGGCCTGAAAAGAAAAGAAAACAGCAGAGTAAAAAAAATCAAGGTTGGCCTTCGATGCAGGTCTTCCAATTGGTTGTAATTGTGAAAGAAGAAAACCCAGGATCTGGATCGAAAAGAAAATAAATTTACTTTACATATATCTCCCATTTGGGCACAGAAATATTGTAGCCAGGTGGTTAAAGGAGACTCGATACGACTAAAATTTTACTCCAAAATTAAAAACATTTGGAAGGAATTTGAAATATAAGTTCTAAATAGAGTGTATGTACATCTACCAATAACAAAATGTTTTTAAGTTGTTTACAATATTCTTTTTGAAGTATATCAGTTTTGTCCATTCACTTATGTTGTAATTTTTTTTCTAAATTTTCTTTTGTATACCTTGCGTGTACAGCTTTGTCCTATTTAAAGCTTCAATACCTTTTCCTTTATCAAAACATAATCCTGTTTATCTCACGCTCCATAATGAGACTAAAATATCGCGAAAACCTGCCATAAGAAGACTTTTTCTATACCCCATTTGGTCAATGACTACACGTCTACGTCAAAGGATCCAATGCATTGTTCTAAATAAGATAACTCTCCATGTGGTGGCAGAGAAGATGAAGCAAAAGAACAGAAAATAAAAAATTAGATTATTTTGTTCTATGTTGTTCTAGTTACCAAAAAATAAAAACTCACCCATCAAGCCAAATGGTTCTATTAAGCTCAATTAAGTATATATACTGTTTTCTAGGGTCCCAAACATATGTAAGAAAAAAATCTAAGATTGTTCTTAGCAACCAAACGGAAAGTGAAGGAATATAAAAGCAACAAACATAAAAAGCCAAACATAGATACATGGGTAGTTACTCATAGAAACCATCACAAAATCTAGGGCATCAGCAACAAACAACATTCAATATCCAACAAACCCACATTTTTTGTATAATCAAAATCGTCATAAAGATCCAAACTTTCCACACAAAACATAGCAGATCCGGGACCAAATGGAGCATTCATCGAGTTACACTGGGAATGTTCAAATGCCGTCGATGAAGTGATGAACCCAAATGTAAATGCATACATGTACAAGTATACATATATAGGGAGAGCGAGGGAGGGAGAGACAGAGAGGGAGGGAGTGAAGTGAATCAAAAAGTACCATTCAATACCTTAAGAACAAAAATTAGAAGATAAAACCCTAGAAATGCAAAAAGGATACCTTTTCTTCCTCTGGTGTTGGAGAGAGAGACAGTGGAGGGAAATAGAAAAAGAACGAACTCAACTGGAAAATGAATGAGACAAACGAGATAGGGTTTCCGAGTTGAAATTGAGTTGGCGCGTTGTGAGTGGCGAGTTTTATCTCCGTTTTCACTAAGATGCTGTTTGGGAAGCCGAGGGAGAATGTGCTATTTGAGAGATAGTTCTGTACCATATTCAAGAGAAGAGTGTTTGGTAGAGGAAACCCACTTTTGGACCTTTTGGTAGGCTTCCTTTTTCCCAACTATCCCAACTAGAAGTCTAGAAGCATCACACAAATCCTTATTAGGTAAGCTGGGATTTCATCAAACTAATGATCTGTAGCTACATAAAACCCAAAAAAATAACAGTAATAAAACAAAACAAACAATATCAGCCTTACTTACTAGTTAGGGACTCCTTAATTTAATGCAATGGTGAGCAAGGTTTTAAGATTTGTAAGTATTTTGTGAAGCTTTGAATTGGAAGACTAGTTTAAGTTCAAATGGTGACAACAATAAGTTTGAAAAATCCACATTTAACCCAATTTTTATTTTCAAAAGGTATAGTTTTTAACTTGGGAGTTGGGACATGCAATCAGTTTAGAATTGTTACAAATACAGTATAATTATTTGGGAAAAAAAAACCCTAGGAGATTTAGTGAAATTCTATAATAATTATAAAAGAAAAAAATCAGTTTTTTTTTTATTTTTATATATTTTGTTTTGTTTAATTTATGAAGAAATTAAGTTAATTAACTACATTCAAAACATTGTGCTTAATGACATGTCTCGTTTTTATAAGAATATTGATTTGCCAGAGATGTTAGATCTAATTCTATTTGGGTGTGTGTCACTCAAATTTGTTGACAAAAAAAAAAATAAAAAGAAAGGAAAAAAAAAAAAGTGCTCTATTTTAAATTTGGATTCAAAATATGGATCAATAATAAAATTGGTGACTTTGAAATCACGAAGGCGGGCAACCATAGGATCTTTTCATTTTCCTGTTTTGGTGACCCAACAAATGGCAGCTAGCGATTAGAAATGCAGGGAAAAGAGGTGTCAGTTTTGAAAGCCACATATCCATCTGACATCCGTGGAAAATGGCCCTAATGGAACGGAGTGGTGCCAAATTTTAGGGCACATGACCTTGCCCATGGCGCCATCAATACCTATATGCGGTCACATGGTCACCTTTTGTACTGACAGTGCCATAATATATTTTTGGGCCCCACTTGCCCTCTTCTTTGGCAAGGGTGAGCTCACAAACAGGACTCCGCCTCTGGCCGGTGCATCTGCCAAGACTTTTGAATAAGAGCAATAAATTTTTATTGTCGCTTGTCCGGCACATCCTTAGCAATAAGGCCAATTAGGTTTCAATTGATGAACCCATTTCATCATTTCAACCAATTTATTTCGTGATTATTTACATGCCAACCGGTGTGCGTGCACCCAAGTGACCCTGTTGCAGCGAAAACTAACGCCTGTTTAGAAACTTAAAAAATTAGATTAGACCTAATTTGGTTTATAACTGTTATTTGATTTTTAAATAAAACAAGTCATAGTTAATTTTAAAAAAACTGTGTTTGTATCTTGTTTTCAACACAAAGCTGAACAGATTAGTAGGAAAAATAGATTTATCGAACAGTGTGAAATCAAAATTAACCAAACTTATCTTCAACTGATCAGGTTTTTAAGTTTGCCAAACAACCCTTAAAGCCCAAGTATACATTGTAGCCTGCAATAAAGCTAACCGGTGAGCTACCATCATAATTATCAATAATTTCCATCTTGAATGATGCATTTCAAGATGCTATTCTGGCTAGAATATTGCCCCCGTCCCAATAAAAGTTATATGTAAACCTGTGAATAACAAATCCACTTAGATAATCCCAACATGACAGAATAATCACATTTCAGTTTATTCGGCCTCATACATTAGTATGCCAAACCATGTCAGTATGACGGTGTTAATTCTACAATGGGTATATAATCAAAATGGGCTTCAAGCCTTCAACCCCACAGTTAGAAGTGTTCCAAGTTACTCTTAGTACACATTTGTTTGGAAATCGGAATGGAATCGATCATACTCACCATTGAAATCTCATTCCATTCTATTCCAATTCCCCCTAATTCTGGCCAAACAAACAGCCCTCGGACTCACCCTGACACTTGAATCATACTTCAATCTTTTCTGAAACATTTTAAGATCTTGTTGAGTGGTTTAAACACACCCTGATTCACATCAAGAAATTGTAGTCACGGTGTAACACGAGTGGGCACGATGACTAATATTGAGATCCTAAACACAATAAAGGTTTAGGAAGTGCTTAACTTTATACATGGAGTACTTGATTTTATGGCATGGCAATTGGAAGGAAATTAACTTATTGCCGTGGGACGTTGCTAACTTGCTATCGCTCAACAAGTGAACTGTTGTAGCCAATTCTTAATGAAATATCCTTTCTTTCGAGATCCAAGTTTAACGACTCTTTGACAGATTCCTTCCAACCACCATGTTTAGGCAATACTTTCCAAGAACAGGATTGCAGGCACCAAAAACATCGGCAAAAAAACTAATCGCCGTGAAATATGGTGACAATCATTAATAAATAGAGTAAATCAATCATCATGAACAGAAGGTGAAGTTTCCCCTGATCCCTTTTCTCATCATTTTATCCAATAAAAAACTATCACATGTCACTGCTATACCAATAAACAGGTCCAAAAACATCACAAGGGAAAGTGGATCAGTATACATGTTAAGGCAACTCTAATAGTTGAAGCATTGTCTGAGAAATAAAAAGGACGCTGTTCCAGTGGTTCAGTACCTCACTTAAAATGTAATAGACAGACGCACCATATTTAAAGACAAGCATAGTACTTGACTAATTGACTTTAGCATTTACCTATACCCTGTGAACACCGACCATTAAAGATTGATCAATGGACCATCAATACCAAAGAGAACCTATGGCATATGTATGCAAGCATGGATGGTGGCGCATGAGATGAAAACAAGGCATGTGATACCGCATGTGATACCACAACCTCAAGTGGACTGAAATGCAACAAGGATTTCAGTACACAATATGATGGCCCACATGCACATGTGCTCAACCCAGCAGCGAATGATGCATGAGTTAGCCAGAAGGCCCAGAACCTACATGAAGGCATATCTTGTCCAGGATTTCACAACACTTGAACACTGACTGTTTTGAGGTAACTGAATGTTGTCTTATCCCTTGAAACATTCCCACAGCATTACAGGTTGTAATTCCAAATACAAAAAGACTATCCAAATTGTTTCCCTAAATTTGAAGTAAAGGTATGCAGCCTAAAGGAACAGGAAGAAAGCAGCTTGCAGTTACTTGAATATGGCCAGGGCCAGCTAAAGTAATGATCAACATTTGGAAAGAGCGCAATTTGAGAACCTTTGAAGGAGAGGACACATCTATACTGGAGCTTAAATCTCTTTATTGGTGGTTTTGTAGTTATATGGATGGTTGTAAATCCTCTTTTCTTCTTTTTGTCGACTCCCTTTTGATTGTTGGGGGTTGAGGTCTCTTTGGTAGCTCTTTTTTTTGTTCTATGGAGCTTTGGTTTATTTCTCTTGCATATGCCTCATGTACGAGGGTTCAAACCCTTTTTACTTAACTAGGTATAGCACACCCTCTTTTTACTTAACTAGATACAGCACAAATGCGTTGCACATGAATATTTTTAAATAATATTAGTTATACAAAATAATAAATACACAAAGATTTTATATATTTTTTTCATAAACAATAAAGTTTAAAATTCAAAAGTACATATTTTTTTTAAGAATTTGAGTAAGAATTTAACTTTAATTTATTAAGAGTTTGAGTTCAAATCAAACTTTCATTTGTTACCAAATGATAAGAACATTTACTATGTATTTCAATTAAATGAAGGGTAGATATATATTTTTATTTTTTTTCAATAAGGGTATATTGGTCGTTCAAAATTTTTCTGAGATTCAGCCTTTTATAGGTAGTATAGATACATATCCTTACCTTATTAAAAAAAAAAACTGTCAGCACTCAAACAAGAAGATTAGCCTATTCCACATTAGCAGTGTTGCTAGCCAACTAATGAAACAATTCCAGAAAAATGAATGAAATTGCAATTCATCTCTGTAACTAAACAAGCTACAGCTCCCCACCTAAATAAATTGGAGCCATTGGTGATCTCACAATTAGTAATCAAAGGAGTCAGAATCGTAAACAGCAAATTAAAAGCAGATCAAATTAAACAGCAAAATTCAGGACTCCAGGAATCAATGATGTGGCCTTACGCATGTTTCAAGACCGACGATGAGGAAATTGGAGTCACTCAATAAGGGGGAAGACATCATGGTCCCAAACAGTTAAAGAGGCCTAATTTGATGCGTCCCATCATTCCTACTGTTCTTACCATACTGTCTATGGGTTTGTAAAATTGATATTCAAATCTTTCCCAACACCGTCAATTCAAATCATGGAAAGGATCGCATGTTGAGAAGGCAGCCCAAACGTTTTCCAGCACAAGCCAGAGCAGACTAATTGCAAATAGAGTACAGCTATCACTAGGGGTAAGCACTTAAAATAAGGCCAGAAAGAGTGTAGACACATTTTGAGCATACATGCGCTCAAAAGCAGAGCATGGTGGTGTGAAAAATGGCAAATGTTAAAACATGCCAACATTGCCATCCCCGATCAATTCTAGTGCTTTAAGCATGTGGGTTACGTTCATATAGAGATATGAAACAATCAAATGCCAATGCCAATGCCAACCAAACTACAAAACACATAGCCCCGATCATTTCTACCATTGCACACACATTAAACCCTAGACATCACCAGATATCACTCAACATTTAACTGCATGATTGCATCATAAACAGTCTAACAACAAAACCAAATTATCCATTATAAATCAAACAAAAACCCTAAACCATCACAATCCAAAAATATTCAATATTCAAAGCAAAAGTGCCGATTACTGAACCAAAATTTGAAAACCTAATCCGTCCATTACTCAAATATCCAAACACTAACTAGAATATTAAACCAATAAGTCTTAAGACCAAAAACCCTAATCCGAACCTCATGTTTCCCTTCTCAACGGTAAGATTTCTGGAACCTAGCACGAGCACCACGCCCACCGAACTTCTTGGGCTCGCACCGTCTCGGATCAGCAACGAGTAGGGTGCGATCGTACCTGACCAGGATGTCCTTGATCTCCTTCTTGCTCTGCTCGTCCACATACTTCTGGTAGAAGGCGACTAGGGCTTTGGCGATACTCTGGCGAATGGCGTAGATTTGGGAGGTGTGGCCACCGCCCTTGACGCGGATGCGCATGTCGACGCCGGCGAAGCGGTGGCGGCCGAGGAGGAGGATGGGCTCGTAGGCCTTGTAGCGGAGGATCTCGGGCTCAACGAGCTCGATGGGGCAGCCGTTGATCTTGATGAGCCCGCGGCCGCGCTTGCAGTAGGTCACGGCCACCGCCGTCTTCTTGCGGCCGAAGCACTGGACGGACTCGATTGGCGTCGCCATGGATGGGTGGTCCAGGGGGAGTCTAAACCTATGGCTATGTGAGTGGAAATGAGGGATGAGAAAGTACTCAAATTAGGGTTCGTAAAGGGTTCGTAAAAGAAACGAAGATTAGGGTTTTGATGGTACTATGGATCGCGTAGCCGTGTGGGAGCTTTTAAGTTGATGGATGGTAGTGACAGTCTATGAAACTAGAGATCACGTACGGACTACGGAGTATATATTTTCCCTTTATGAAAGTCAAGGTCTTGGTTTCCATTTTAGAGAAAAACTTCTAAATAATTGTGATACCTTAACATGATATCATAAATCAATAAAAATGAATAAAGTAAAATCATTAAAATATTTTTAATCTTACAATTCTATTTTATTTTATTTTTATTAACTCGTGACACTAATGAGTATCATAGTTACATGGAATACTCATTATCCCTTTTATTGGGCATAGGATTAGTCAAATTTAACTTATACATGCAGCATTGTAATTGAATGATATTTGCTTTACTTGTTAAGTGAATAATTTCATATTCAATTTTATAAAGAAGCATTAATATTTATCTATTAATATTAAGGAGAATTAGGGGTAAGGATAAATTCTATTGATCGTAAAATAAATTTAAAAAAAAAAAAACTTTATTACATTAATTGATCCATAATAGACAATGACTTTATCTGTAACATATTTGTCCTTTTTAATTTTATTTTTTTTAAACTATTGAAATTTGGCTGTCTAGGGTAATATATGTGAAGGAACTCATTAGACACTTGCATGTGAATCTTACAAGCAACCAATTTTGTATTGGATTTGTCTAACTAACACTAATCCTAAAATTAGTGTGGAGTTTCTCAGCTAGAATGAGAGATCAAATACTGTAGAAGTACACATTGATTGAATAAGACTTGAGCTGGGCATGACATGATTTTGCTGGTGAATTGAGATAAGAAGAGAATAATAAATGGAAAAGATCAAGATTCATATAATACAAACTATAGAATACAACCTACAATGACAGCATAGATGGCAAAACACTACGACTTACGGAATAGAAGGTCCTCAATTCAAATTTATGAGTTTACAAGTGTAAGACATGAATACCCACATACATAATAAACATTCAAAAAAAAAAAAAAAAAAATAGAGGCTAATTTTCTTAAGCAGATAGAAAAGAAGCCAAGCATTTGAACATAATTCTAGCATTCTCAGTTTCAGGATTGTAAATATGAAAGGCATGAACCTCTCCTTCCACCTCAAACAGCTCCACTTCTCCCTTCCAATCACTCTCCTTCACTGCATCAAAATACCCAACACCTCTGTCCCTCAAACTATCCTTCCCAGCAACACACACAAGCAACCTACCACACCCAAGCGTGCCCAAATTGGGCGCCCCGGGACCAATCGGCTTCACCATCGGATCATCGATACCCCCTTCCGACGTAGGATACACAAATTTCCACATCCGGTGCTCCAATTTCTCTTCACGCTCTGTGACGGGTTCAGACCCGATTGGTTCGGAGCCCCAGAAGTAAGGGTGGGCAAGAAAAGCCCCTTCAATTTTGATCCCACCCTGCAATGTCTCAATGCCAGCACGCATGGCTATGTTGTGGGCAATGTTGGCTCCAGCACTGTCACCACCTATAAAGACTCGATCAAAGTCACCATGGTCAATTAACCATGGCTCACCACCAACGAAGTCTTTGACCGAGTGGGAACAAACCCATTGGAGAGTAGCCCATGAGTCTTCATAAGCTATGGGGAGAAGGTACTCAGGAGCTAGCCTGTAGTCAACTAAGACAGCAATAACTTTGGCTTGAGAAGCTAAGATGTTGAGGTATTTTTGGTCGAGGAAGGAGAAGGCGGATCCAATGCAGAAGGCACCGCCGTGGTAGTAGACTAAGATGGGGAGTTTTTGATCGTGGTGAGTGAGTTTTGGGAGGTAGAGTCGAGCTGAGATGTTGGGGTCGTTTGAGATGGTGATGTCCTTCGATGAGACGTTGGTTTCTGGGTCATCAAGTGAGGGAGGAACAAATGGGAAGTCTAAGAGTCGCTCTACTGTGCCATCTTTGTATATACGGACGAGGGGTAGAAGCTCTGAGGCCACCTCCTTCGTGCTTGTTTCCATTTGAGGGATGTGGAGAAAAAAGAGATGGACAGATCGATGAATCAAATATCAGTGGTCATTTTTTCTTGAGGGGGCTATGTATCAAAGATTAGTCCGGCGACGTGCAACATAATTATAAATAAAATAAAATAGAAAGAGAGTGGAGAAGGCCCCAATTGGCATTTCCTACGAGGAGCTACAGATCCAACCGCCGGCCATTTGGCTCACTTAAACGAAAAATTGCCAACTCACATTTAATCCTGAGCCTGATCAGCATGCCTTTTAACCATGGCTAAGAATAAATTATTTATTTATTTATTTATATTGTTATTTTCATAATGATCTAAACTTTTTGACCGTTTCTTATCCCAAAAAAAAGAAAGAAAAAGGATCTAAACTTTTTTATATCACCTGTCACCTCCATGTTTAATTAATACACATACATAATTTTTTTGTAACCTGTTTCATTTGCAATTATTCAATTCATACGCAATTATATAATACAACAAATAAATTATTTAAAAAGTTGTAGTTATTTTTTTTTCCCATTAAAAAAAATAAAAGAAAAGCTTCTCACTATGTTTATAAAACATTTTTTTCGATGATAGTGAATGTGTGGAAATATCTCTGAACCGAGGTTCCAGCTCGGGATGTAAGGTTCAGACCTGAAACGCTGACACGTGGCGGAGACTGTTCAACCAGCTTAACCACAACGTACGTGACTCACCTCCTAAGGTCCAGCGCGGGGCGAGAGGTTAAATCACTTCACTTGACACGTGGAAGGTCCGCATGATAGGACCCGCTGCAAAGCACGTGACCTTCCAGCTCGGGACACCTGTCCTGTGACTCACACTACGATCCAAATCCTACTACAGTCCAAAACTGTCCCAGCAGCTGTAATTCCTAACACGACGGTTACTGGAAACCATGGTCCCTTGGCCAACCATGATCAACAAACTATGGTCAGACGGTTATGGGTAAACTATGGTCAGATCTGACCTAACCAAAGCAGTTACCTGACCTCACATGGTCAGTCCGTACAGGTGGGTATAAAAAGAATACGATACAGCCTAATTTGGTAAGCTACAGTACCCTAATTCTCTGAGATTCATCTTCTTCCTTGCCTTATTCTCCCCAGTACAGCTTTCTGACTTAAGCATTGGAGAGGGCACGGCCAAAACCCACCTTGGCCTACCCTCTGACCCATTTTCCAAGCTTGTGGTTGCAGGTCCAGGCGAGGGAGCAAGCTCCATCATCGACACATAGTTCGGGGAGCAGGATTTTACCCCGTACAGTGAAGTAATCAAAAAAATTTTTTTTCCTATAAATAAATAATTTGTGATAAAGGTTAGCTATTATCCATCTTTTTTTTTTATTTTTTATTTTTTATATCAGGAGATTTCAAATACATTGCACTTGACTAAATCCCTTGGGCACATGCAAGCCCCTCCCATCCCACATGCACCGGACAATTACGGGACAAAATCCATGAGGTGACCTTGAAGGGAAGTGGTGAGAGTTGAACCCAATACCTCTTGCTTGGCAAGAGGTCCTAGGACCATTCGATCCACTCCTCAAGCTTGTTAGCAATAGATATATGGGGAAATTAGCAAGAAGGCCACCTCATAGAAAGGTAATGATTTCTCATCACAACTGAGTGTGGGTTAATACAATTAGGGTGAATCTTTGGCCGAAACTCACTTGCTTCTAAAAGGGACAATAAGTGACGAATATTTTATGGTGCAATTGATCGAGAAAAATGGAGTTGAGTTTCACTGATGTCAATAGCCATTGCACAGAAAGATCGTGATGAAAATGGAGTCAAGTTCCTAACTCTTACACAGTGCACAAAGAGAGAGAGAGAGAGAGAGAGAGAGAGAGGAGGGGTTGGGGGGAAGAGGGTATTTTGGTCTAAAGAGTGTTATGTGGACTTGAGCTAGTATAAGATTTATGTGTGGATTTGTGCTTATATAAGTCTTATTTTATGGATTTGTAGCCAAAGCCCCCTAGATATATTTTAGACATTGCTAAAATTTGTAGCGAAAATGCATTTTCACATAGTTGTTGAATGTGAGATCCCAACGAACTGTGCTCGTCACATTGCACATTGAATAATTTTAAATTGTTATTCTTCATCCATACTATGAGCAGGCTCCTAAGAATAATCTCCCTAAAAAAATATAGAATGAATATACGTTTAGAAAGATGGTTCCGAGAGTGGACAAGAGCATTAAAGAATGAGAGATGCGATGGGCCCTCGGACCCAAATAAATAAATAAATGCTCCCTAGCCAAAACAAAAATGGAGAAGAAAGCAATGCCAAATAAAGTGATTATAGAAGTTACATAGGATTTTTTTTTTCTTTGTCACATGATAGGAGAACAAACACACTCACGCGAAGTCAAAATTAAGATTTCTACGAGTCTCACATATTTATGTATGGATGTACCCTATTTACTCACATATTTCATTTGACAACAAAACATATTTGTCAATTTCAATGTCCCAATCTTATCTTGGATTCACATCCTAATTAATGCCCATTGCACATCCTAAAATTAGGTTCAAATTTCTCAAACAACAAATTGATTTGAATAACAACTCGGGTTGAGCATGGCATAGATTTTGCATGTGAATCGAGGGCTTTTTTTTTTCTTTTTTTCTTACAATCGATAGAATTTTTTCATATCCTTAAACCTCAATATCAACAAATGGGTATAATACTTTTTTATAAGATTGAATTTGAGATCGCTTACTTTAACTATTGAGGAGAGCGCCATTATGTTATCATGCCAATGACAATTGAGATTAAATTATATATAAGCGTAAAAGATTCAGATTCATAATACAACACTCTTAAAGCAGACTAATACCTACATGGAAGTTTACTTGAGAAGAAAAGAAACCAAGCGCTTGAACATAGTCTTGGCATTCTCATTTTCAGGATTGTAAATATAGAAAACATGGCCCTCTCCTTCTACCTCAAACAGCTCCACTTCTCCCTTCCACCCACTTTCCCTCAACGCATCACAGTACCTAACACCTCTGTCCCTCAAAACATCCTTCTCAGCAACACACACAAGCAACCTACTACACCCAAGCCTAGCCAAACTGGGCGCTCCGGGACCAAACGGATTCACCATCGGGTCATCGATACCACCTTGGGACAAAGGATACACAAACTTCCATAACCCACGCACCAAACCAGCTCAAACTCTGTAATTAGGGACTCAGACCCAACTGGTTCGGAGCCCCAGAAGTAAGGGTGGTTAAGATAAGCCCCTTCAATTTTGATGCCACCATTCAAGGTCTCGATGCCAGCTCGCATGGCTATGTTGTGGGCAATGTTGGCTCCTGCACTATCACCACCTATAAATACTCGGTCAAAATCACCATGGTCAATTAACCATGGCTCAATAACAACGCCGTCTTTGGCCGAGTGAGAACAAACCCATTGGAGAGCGGCCCAGGAGTCTTCGTAAGCGGTGGGTAGAGGGTGCTCAGGTGCTAGCCTGTATTCGACTGATACGGCGAGAACTTTGGCTTGAGAGGTTAAGATGTTGAGATATCTGTGGTGGTCGAAGGAGAAGGCGGATTCGACACAGAAGGCGCCGCCGTGGAAGTAAATATGGGGAGTTTTTGGTGGTGGTGGTGGTGGTGTGGGAGTTTTGGGAGGTAGAGTCGAGCTAAGATGTTGGAGTCCTTTGAGACGGTGATGTCTTTTGATGAGAGGTTGGTTTTTGGGTCATCTAGTGATGGAGGAACGTGAGGGGAGCCTAGGAGTCTCTCTACTGTGCCATCTTTGTAGACCCGGAGGATTGGAAGAAGCTCTAAGACAACCTCCTTGGTGCTGGAATCCATTTGAAAGATATCTAGCTCGGAGATAATGGAATAATGTATGTGTATATAATAATTAATAGGTTTATATATATATATATACACGATATGGGCACACGTGCATTGCACATGAATATTATTTAAATAAAAAAATTTATATATATTTAAAATTTAAAATAAGGATGTAATGGTCAATCAAAAGTGTTTCTAAAGTATAAACTTTTATAAGTAGTATAGACATAATATAATTTAATATGTGATACAAGAGCATCTCTGAGGGAGGTAGTAAAAAAAAAAAAAAAAAGGAGTAACAAATCTGTCTTTTGCTACCTTGCTTGGGCTGTGGCAATTTGCTACTTCAATTTGAGATGTGCATTCCAAAGGGTAGTAGCAAACATAATTTTTTTATTTTTATTTTCTATATTTTATATTTTTGATGCTTTTAAATATTATTTAATTTATTTTTTTAATAAGTGAAATTGATCCCTCATAATATAGTTTTTCTTACTTTTTCTATAAAAAAATTCTCAATTTTTTTTTTATATGGTATCATTTTTTTTTTATATGGTATCATCATCTACATTTTTTTTTTTTTGTTCACTTAGAGATTGAAAAGAAAGTAGAGATCGAGATTTTCATTTTATTTTTTTCATTTTTCTTTGTCCCCCTCCCTTCTCATCAACAACCAAATTCAAGCAAAATAACAATAATTATTATCATATATCATATACATGTATGACCCATTCCAACAATTTCCATGTTACAATCAAAACACATTCAAGGGTTTTCCTAGTCTATCCAAAATCCTCGAAAACAACCACCCCCAGCCACAAACAAATTCAGCATTATATGAATTCTCACAAAATTTCAAGAAATACATAATAAAAGTATAAAACACTCACGCAATAGCCTCTTAAGATCCAATATCGTCTCCATGTATCATCTCCATGATGTGGATATTTGGTTTGTAACTGCGCTGGGAAGTAGGTGTGCCTCTAACAAGTCATTCTCGTTTGCTAGAGAATGAGAGGAAGAGGGAGATACGAAGTCATTTTTTTTTTGTTCACTTAGAGATTGAAAAGAGAGTGGAGATCGAGATTTTCATTTTGTTTTTTTCATTTTTCTTTTTCCCCCTCCCTTCCCATCAACAACCAAATTCAAGCAAAATAATAATTATTATTATCATATATCATATACATGTATGACCCATTCCAACAATTTCCACGTTACAATCAAAACACATTCAAGGGTTTTCTAGTCTATCCAAAATCTTCGAAAACAACCACCCCCAACCACAAACAAATTCAGCATTATATGAATTCTCACAAAATTTCAAGAAATACATAATAAAAGTATAAAACACTCACGCAATAGCCCCTTGAGATCCGGTATCGTCTCCATGTATCATCTCCATGATGTGGATATTTGGTTTGTGACCGCGCTGGGAAGTAGGTGTGCCTCTAATAAGTCATTCTCGTTTGCTAGAGAATGAGAGGAAGAGGGAGATACGAAGTCAACGGGTTTTAGGATTATATGTATAGTATTAAATAGAGTATTTGATTTAGGTTTCCTTTGAATTCCTATTTGTGTTTTATATATTAAGGTATGTGTTTTAGAATATATTAAGATATGTGTTTTAGAATTATAGTTTCCATATTGCTATATTTCCTATATATGCAGAAGGGTGGGTAATTGTGTATTTAAAAATTAAAATAAGAGTATATTAGTCAATCAAAAGTTTTTCTTACATTCATCTTTTTATAGGTAGTATAGATATATGAGTGGTGTTCAAGTGTAAGAGATACTGGTATCTCATCCGGATGATTACGACTGTTTATAAATGATATGTGCACGTATTCGGAATTATACGTATAATTTATCTATGCATAAGGTACAAACTCTATCTTATGCATAGTACTAATATAAGAAAATTAGACTGTCTCGATGAGATTGGATTGGATGCTAGTAAAGTGCGGGCGGACAAAGGGTGAATCCCACCAACGAGCATTGCCTTCACCGACCTTTTATTGGACATTTATGCTAGGATTAGCTTTCTTCATCCTTTTCCCATTTATTTTTATTTTTATTTTTATTTTTTCTGGTCGTAAAGATGGCTCCCGATCAATTTCGATGTTGACTTTCATATGAATCTATTTATAGTTATGGTATGCTTATAAAAAAATAATGGATAAATTGCAGAAAACCCTCCTGAAATATAGGGGGATTAGCAGATAACCCCTTTTATATTTTAATTTTGTCAATATGCTCTTCTTATGTTTTAATTTTTGGCAATGTACCTCATCATTACTCTCCGTTAATAAAAATTGACGAAAATTAGTCACATGACTACGCACGTGATACCATCAACGGATCCATGTTACTCAAAATCGTTAGAATCATCATCGAAATCATGTCTAATTGAGTGATCATCAATTATTGGTTTTGTCTTCCAATTGAAGTAGGGGGTACATTGACAAAATTAAAACATAAGGGGGGTTATCTTCTAACCCTCCTTTACTTAAGGGGGTTTTCTGTAATTTACCTAAAAATAATTATAGTTATGGTACTATCCCTTAATTATCTTTTGAATTATCGACCTTGTTCAGATAACGACAATAAAAGAGCCAGAAAATATTTGGTCTGGTAGTGCCTTAGGCTTCAAGTCTTTAGCAAATATATTTTATTGTTTTGAATTGTACCCTTGGGTGATAAAAGAGAAAAATGTGCCCTTGTAAGCTTATGAGCAGATTCATTTTTGTTTTTTAGGGGGGTTGGTTTAGGTCGAGAACACCCCATGCTTTCAGGTTTGAACTTGAAATTACGGTTGCACATGCACCACTGTTGGACACTTCTAGTCTAAAAAGTAATGTTATATCACTCAAGCTTATTCAAACGCTCTTACTCAAATGATATGACACGCACCTAGGCTAACCAAGAGTAAAAAATTACATTAAAAAGATAATTATTTATAATAGATTGATGTGACTACTGCCATATTAGTTGGTAAAAAGAAATATGGGTAAATTTTTTCAATAACATAGGCACCGTTTGGTTGCACTTATTTTAAGGTCTTTCTTGCTTTTAAAAATAAAAAGTTGTAAAAGCAAAAAACACTATTTGGTTAGAGAAATTAAAAAGGACTTCTAAAAAGTAAAAAGCAAAATATTATATTTTAAGTAAAAGCAATTAAAATTTGCTTTTAAAAGTCATTTTTATTTTTAAGGTGAGTTTGACCTTAACTCGAAAAATTCGCAATCGAGAGAGGTTGTACATGTCTTAGACTTCCATTTAGGTAACAATGATTCAATAAAGTTTCCTATGAAATCCAAAAAATACCGGCGAAATCAATTTTACCAAACGCACTTTTGTTTTTGTTGCTGCTACTTAAAAGCAAAAAACAAAAAAGTAAAAAATGACTTTTTCTATTTTTTTAAAAAAATTCTTTTAAAAAGTGCAACCAAACAGTGCCTATAGCATTTTCCTATTTTGAATTGTATCATCAATCCATGCATCTAGATTCATTGCTAGAAATGCCTTGAATAGTCATAGCCACTTGAATTACATCATGAATAATAGAGGGCACTCCCATGAAGACATTTATGAGCTCTATTTATGGACCGTATAACTTAAAGTGTTTAGAGTTTGGAACAAAATGAAATGATGAAGAATCTTACCCAGAAAAAAAATAAAAAATAAAATGATGAAGGATGTCCCTCCATGAGACTCATTTTAAATGCCACGCCACAGAAACCAAAATAATGGTGATAATTAAAAATAAATAAATAAATAAAAAACCAATGTTACATTGTGCAACTCATTATACTGACATTTGTTCATCTAATTGACGTGATGGTTAATGTAACATGTCATGCCTAACGCTATATAAATCATGTGTTAGGATTCAAGTGTGGGTTTATCCCACATCAAAGGAATAAAAGAAAGAAATGGATTTAATATACAAGTAATGAGCATAACACCAATAGATTTAGGCCTTTTATGTGGGTATAAGTTCTACACTTGTATAGTGGGCCCATAATGTAAGGTCAACGCACCAAAATCTTCCCCTCCACCCTCCCTCTTTCCCCTCTCTTTTTGGATGTGTGAACGCAACAGTTTTCACCATATATTAGCTCTTCTTTTACCCATATTTTACCTGCTCTTTACTTCTGATGGTGATGCTAATCCTTCGGGATTAGCATATGAATAAGAGTCGCCACCTGGAAGAACCCAGGACCAATTTTGTTGACTAGAGAAAGGTTCGAAACTAAGGTACATGTTGAGAAGGTGTTAGGCACCCAACAATATCCGGTAATAAACCAGTCCTCATTTTGTATTCATTGACCATATTTAATATTTTGATTTAACCTGAATCACCTTATATCATGCAATAATTAAAAACACAGACAAATGATATGTTCATAGCATAAAACAATAAGAGAATATATAAATAAGACATATATAAGATAGATGAGAAGCATATGGAATCACGAAATAAACAAATATGAAGCAAACAATGACGTACACATATTTATGGTTAATAATCAAATGAATAGTAAGATAAAAGCAATGATAAAAAAACAAAATGTAATGATGAAAGTAATCATGAGGCATAAAATATAAAACAAATAATGACGTACACATATTTATGGTTAATAATCAGATGAATGGTAAGATAAAAGCAATGATGAAGAAAACAAAAAGTAATATATGATGGAAGTGATAAAAGAAAAAAAAAAGTAATGATGATGAAATAACCAAACACAAATTGAAATGATGAAAGTGTTGATAAAAGAAAAAAATAATGATGACAAAATAACCAAACACAAATTAAAACCAATGTGCGTACATTCTCAAATCAGAATATAGAATAGTAAGATATAATGAACATAATGATGAAAAAAAAAAAAAAAAGTAATGATTACATTAAAAAAAATAATAAGGAAAAAAATAATTCAGGTTTATGAAAAATAACGGTTAAACTAATAAAATAACAAAAATCCGGAAAACAAAATGACCACACATATATACCAGTTTACATTTCCCGTGATTAAACCAACTTCCTTACAGATGGGTTAGTCCAAACAAATTTTATATGTAGTAAAATTACTATCAAAACAACCTATGCAATTCTACTATATATAAAAGAAAATATGCTTATACCTCTTACAAATAGAGCAAATTGGTGTTCAAACTGTCCCTCAGGTCTACTATCAATTTGGCAGTGTCCCTTCCTTTGAACTCAACAAGTTTTTTCCCTTTCTCACCAGTCAAACCTCTGTTATTTTCTCCCTCCCCTTAATCTCGGAATCCTCCTCCCCTGAGCTCCTCAAAACTCTCTCTATTTATAGA
Source organism: Liquidambar formosana (assembly GCA_039720395.1). Taxonomy (NCBI): domain Eukaryota; kingdom Viridiplantae; phylum Streptophyta; class Magnoliopsida; order Saxifragales; family Altingiaceae; genus Liquidambar; species Liquidambar formosana. The sequence continues at coordinate 7,546,514 of CM077822.1, forward strand.
AAAAATTCTCAGTTTTAAATCATCACCCCTGACCTCACTTCTCACTTCCCTCTTTATTACAAACGAGGCATAGTGCCAGACAGAAGATCATCTGCTCCACAGGAGACCAACCTTTCTACTGTAATGAGAGGTCAGCCGTCCTCTTCTTTGTTTCCTTCCCTTACCTACCATCCCACTTCCTTTTTTTTTTATTAAACAAAAAGTGGGGATTTCATCCGTGATTCTTCCTTTTTTACAAAAACAAAGTGGACTCTATCTTTTTTAAAAACCTTTTTCATAATTCTCTTTTATAACCCGACAAATCCCACTTACTTGCTTTGCTCGCAGAAAATAGACCCAAGGTGACAATAAACATCATAGACCTCATCATCGGGAAATCACCATCAAAATATATGGACAAAATGGGATGTCTACAGGATGCTCTACCTAAGGCTGGCAATTTGTGCCCAAACCCATGAACCCGCCCAAGTAAAATGGGTGTGCATGGGTAATTTTATTAATTGGGTTAAATGGGCACCCGTAAGGAGCCCAACTAATAATTGGGTCTAATCAAGTTTACTTAAAAATTATTGGGTGAGAAACAAACTTGATAGAATCTAAAAATGAAATATTTAGTTGAAAATGAAATGAGCACATTTACAACCCAATTAATAAAATTGGATTGTAAATGAAATGAAAATGCCCTTTAATAAACATTTAATAATGAAATGAACACATTTACCTGAAAGTTAGGGATCTAAAAATGCCCTTCAGGTTTTTAATGTTTCTCTTTTTTATTTATTTTTATTTTTTGAATTTGGTATTTTTGGTAGATTTAAAAATGAAATGCTATAGTAGTTGGAAAATATATTTATATTTTTTTTAAATCTGGGTCATGACCTGATTAAAATGGGTTTGGGTCAACCTTGAGATTTTATATTTTAGAGATCTAAAAATGAGTTGTTGTGGATAAAAGTAACAAAAATAATGGACAAATGTTTTTTCTTTATTTTTTGTGTAAAAAAAAAAAATTATAATGCAAAGTCACCTAATGTCAAAAGTAGAACCACGAGCCCAATTAAGGTCTTAAACAAGTCAGCGGAGGTATGCGGGTTGGGTTGGGATGGGTTTCTACTTGCAATAAATGGATGAATTTGGGTTTTGCTTAAATGGGTTCTCATATAAATGGGTTGGGTTGGGTTTGGGTGATATTGTGACTAAACCCATGTAAACCCGCCCAAGCCCACCCAATTGCTAGGCCTAGCTCTACCAGAGTCCTCTCTCTCTCAAGCCTAAGAGGTCGGAATTTAGTAGGACAAGTCCAAAATAAAAAGGCAAATTTAAAAAATAAAAATAAAAAATATCTAACTTCTCTCTCCCTCTGTAAATAAGTCCATTGACCATATAGATGAAGCTAGAAAACAATTTTTTTATTTATTTGAGTTTAATTGGAGGGGTTCAAACCCTAATTTATCTCAATCCTATTTTTTACCCTACCCTCCTCGGTCATTTGGCTAACCAAGTGGCTTGAAGCTAGAAAACTTAATTCATGAGATGGTGGTATTTTAAATTTAAATCGATGTCAATAAAAGGTCAACACACGTGCAAATCTTCGAAAAGGTCAAGAAATCAGAAAAGGTCAATAATGTAAACAATTGCATGGCATTAACGATTGCTATCATCCATGCCCATCGATGAATTGGTCATTCTGGCACCTACTCTAAAAATTAGGAGGCAACTGGGTCTTACTTTTAAACGCCAAGTATCTCTTGCCACTGAATCACACTGACGTACTCCTTCCTCAATGAGTTCAAGTTGGCACATTATTCAATTCCCAATTGACATTCTGGTTTATTAGTATGTGACAATTAATGCATAGACCTACCAAAGAGAATGAAAAATGTTTGAAGGCTTGAAGCCCAGTTCAACGTTGCTCTTTCCACTTCATTTCCACAAACATAAACGTGTTCTCCCAAATCTCGTATATTTCCTCTCTATTTAATCATAACCAATGTCTGAATTTCTCAATCCATTCTCTCCTGCGCGCGCCGCTCAAACCCGATCGAAATTTGCATTGTTCTTGTGCCGGTTCAAAGCCAAAATCATATCCAGCACCAATCTCTTCCACCCATTGAAAGAAGAAAAATGAAAAAAAGCTTCTAGTTTGATCCCACAACATGAATGGCAGAGATTCTGCTAAAGATGACCGAAGCATTTATTTGCAGATTACTAAGCTCGAAAAGCTCATTCCAACGGGCAGCTTGACCATTTTTGAACCCCCAAGGCTGGATGGAGAAGAAAGGCAGCTCCAACGCAAATTCTGTTTCTCCGAAAAGATCACCAGCCGTCCGCGCACCGGAAAAAAAGCTGACGTTTTTCGCCCTCGAGCTTGCGGTGCTAGAGAAGGCGGCTACTCGCCTAGGAACTCTGGCCTTTATTTGGGCGACTGTTCTTCTTCTCGGCGGTTTTGCCCTTACTTTAGACAAAACCGACTTTTGGGTCATCACCTTCATCCTGTTAATCGAAGGGGCTAGAATATTCAGCAGGAGCCATGAACTTGAATGGCAACACCAAGCCACATGGTCAATCGCCGATGCAGAAAAGTCACTTGGTACGATTCTGATGCAAAGCCAACATAACAGAGAAGCGGCAAAACCCAGGAACTGGAATCGTCGAAAAATGCCTGCTCAAACATGGACAAGCTCGGATGCTTTTCTTCCGCCGTATGCTCGATGGATTTTCCTCTCTAGAAATATCAGTAAGCTTCTTAACTGGCTCCAGATTTTATCCGCAATAACTTGTGTGATTCTCTCATCAATGGGGCTCATCAAGCATAACTATGGTAAGGTGGAGGAAAGAGATACTGACACAGGGAACCGGCGATCACCTCTGAATATATTCTATGCCTTAGCGTTGGCGGATGCTCTGCTTTTCTTACTGGAGAAAGCTTACAGGGAGTGGAAGGTCATTTACTGCAAACTGTTCGATGAGGTGAATAAGGAGTGCAAATTGGGGGATTTGGGAATGGTTTCAATCAAAAGATTCTTACTATGATGCCTACTGCAGATGTGTTAATGGAAGTGTTTTTGATGGCCTAGAAATGGACTTGGTTTCTTTTGCTATGGATCTGCTGGCTTCAAATTCCCAAATGAGCAGCACATAGGAGCTAGGATTCTTCAACAATTTGCAACGAATGAGCAGTTTTCTGATGACACCCTCCAAAAAATTGGAATTACTTTATCGGTGATAGAAAGATTGGTTGAGATGCTGAATTGGAAAGATCCACAAGAAGAAGAGATCAGGCAGTCAGCTGCAGAAATCTTGTCAAAACTTGTTGGCAAAAAGCAAAATTCCCTCTGGGTTGCTGGAATTCCTGCTGCAATGGAATCAATTTCGACCCTGCTCCATGCCAATAGGAACTCCAGTGATGCAGCTGACGAGATTTCTGACAAGCAAATCATTCATGATTATGAAAATTATGGGTTTTCGACATTCAATAATTTGGGACTTCGTATTCTAAAGAAACTTTCTCGAGATCATGAGAGCACTGGTAAGATTGGAAACACAAGGGGCCTTCTACCAAAAATTATAGATTGTACACACGCTGGAGAGAGGTTGTTGAAGGGTGAGAATGCTACACCATATTAGATTATGACAGTGAAACGATCCCTGCAAGTGGTGAAGATGCTGGCAAGGACAACGTGCACCGCTGGAAAAGATCCCCGACAAGGAATTTCAGATAATATTTTCATAATCAGCAACATTAGAGACACACTACAGCAAGGAGAGAAACACTCAATTCTGCAACAATTGAGCATAGAAATTCTATCCAGTCTGTCATTGGAAGAGGATGCAAAGGAGAAAATTGGGGCACAGGTGGGGTCATTAAGGAATTGTTCAACATCTTCTTTAAACATGGGATGCCCGAGAATTATAATCGCCTGAAAACTGCAGCAGGGGAAGCGCTAGCAATGCTGGCATTGGATTGCTAGCAAGAGCAATTGTCATCGCATTTTGAAATTGGAGGTAATGGAAAAGCTTATAGGAGCACTGGAGGTCTCGTTGCTTCGTGTTCACGCAGCAAGAATTTTAAGAAATTTGTGCACCTATGCTGGAGTAGAATGCTTCGACCAATTAAAGGGGGTCACAGCTGCTGCACCCACAGTAAGTTCTCAGTACTAAATAAAAGGCCGAGTTTTGTTTTCCTCCTATCAAAACTACAAATAGAGAATGAGTCTTAATTCCTTCTTTTTTTTTCTACTTTTCCTTGACAGGTACTGTAAGGCAATCTTGTCGGAAGAGAACAAGCTACAGGAGGTAATGGTTGGACTAGCAGCATAAATGTTACAAATTCATGACTTCTCAAATATCGAGCACCATGTTTGAGAGAGCTGAAATTAAAGAGGCTGAATTGGTTTACGCATTAGTCCAGATTTTGAAGAAGTACAAACACCCACCAATCAAGACTCCAAGAATGAGGAGGTTTGCCATAGAGTTGGCAATTTTGATGATGAGGGGAAAAGAAGAAAAAGTTCCTCTTTTCAAGGATTTGGAAATGGAGAAGGAACTGGAGGGTGTTGCAGAAAGCACATCAGAGCTCGAAAACTCTAATATTTTTTCTGGTACCATTGGATGACTAAGCTTGCATAGCACAACAATTAACTCACGGGTTGAAACTGCATTGAAGTTGCTGGCAACTGATAGGTAAAGCGCGGCGATTCAGAACTGAATATGGACGCAAATGTGCAAGTGATAATCTTGTAAATATGCATACATAATAATTTATAGAAATTATTTTGTTCAAATTAATAAATAAGCGTAAGTAATTATGTAAGTTCCAAGGGTCAGCATTATGGCTTTGTTAAGTTCAAGTTGTATTTCTTTATTTAATTATTCATTTATTTTTAATGAAATTTTTAATTGATTGGTGAAGCTACCACATCCGTTGGGTTAAGTAAATTTAGACAAACGGGTTGGATTATATAGCAAAATTAGTATGGAGTTTTCAACCAGTAGACTACGAGAATTGTATCAAACTACAAATTGATTGAGCAAGACTACCTTGGGTAAGGGATGGCAAGATTTTGCAGGTGCATTGAGACAAATTAAACAGAGAAATACAAGGGAAGAAGATCAAGATTCATAATACAAACTGCTTTGTACCCATTAGAGTTACACTCCTGAGTAGTCTATATAATACATTTAACATCAAAAACCAAGAAATTTTCTCATAAGCAGATAGAAAAGAAGCCAAGACCTTGAAAATAGTCTTAGCATTCTGAGTTTCAGGATCGTAAATATAGAAAACATGATCCTCACCTTCCACCTCAAACAGCTCCACTTCTCCCCCCAACCACTTTCCCTCACCGCATCACAGTACTTTTTTTTTTTTTTTAAATAAAAGGTCCTTAAACATCAGGGAGAGTCAAGGAGTCCCAACTAGGTTGACACCCGTCGGCCCTTGGCGTCATCATGTGCTCAAGGCCCTACATATTATTAAATGAAGAAAAATGAATACAATAGGAAAAGACAAAGAAAACTAGTGAAGGTAACTTATAAATGTCACTATCCAATTAGTAGAACAAAGCCAAACTATACTTTAAACCTATAATAAGGAAGATTATACATATCGCTGCATAGAAACAAGAAAAGCTCTTGTGGTGCAGTCCACCACCACTGAAAGCCAGAATAATAAATCTAAAGATTTGCACATTTGTCCGCAACGTAATTGCCTTCTCTAAAGATATGAGAACATTGAAAGTCCATAGATTTCAAGTAAAATTGACAATTAAGCCATTGGGTTCGTAAGCTCCGAGGAATATAAGACGGATTTTGAAGACAATAAACAACTGTTGCAGAGTCTGATTCCAACCAAAGTTTATGCCAACCATTATGCCATGTATACTCAATGCCAATCAAAGCAGCTAGAAGCTCTACATAAAATGCTGTTTGAACCCCCCAAATTAAAAGTAAAACCACCTTTAACAAATGCACAACAATAACAAAATATTCCTGCTGCCACTGCAAGACCCGGATTACCTTGCACCAACCCATTAGTATTGAATTTAATCCAAGTTGGGGGTGGAGGGTACCAATGAACCGCAATGATGGTGGGAGCCTTCCTGGGAATACCCTTGATACCAAGAGAGTGGAGGATGCACAAATCATTTTGCGTATTGGACATAGTGCCTCCACAAATTTTACCAATATCATGCAATAAGGCTTTGATGTGGAGACAAGTACCTAATACCGGCCTCTATCCCTCAAAACATCCTTCTCATCAACACACGCAAGCAACCTACCACACCCAAGCCTAGCCTAACTGGGCGCTCCTAGACCAAACGGATTCACCATCGGGTCATGTTGGAATTAATCCATGAGATAACTTCTAATTGTTGGAATATTAGCAAAATAACATAATAACAGAAGTTACGTACCTTGCACCAAATAGAGTTAATCCCGTTCCAGCTAGCAAATAGCAAAATAATAGAATTAATACGAGTTACCTTACATAAAATAATGTCAATCCCAATCTAGCTAAGAGGCACGATAACGCTTCTTGAAGATAGTTGGAGCCTCCTACTCGTGCAAGGGATTATGGCAACTCTATCTCCGGGATTCAACTTAGCTCGGACTCAGATCCGTTCCTCTACGATCTTGCACTAATCGGCAGGAATCAAGTACCTTCAACCTCTTTTCAAGATACCCAATAAAACTTGAAGTAAAATAACATATGCATACTATATAGTAAGGAAGTCATAAAATGACAACTTCAAGTTAATTTTCTAACACTACCACAACTACCCTTTAAATAGGGGATAGGTGGCTTGTTGTAAAAGCAAAGAATCTTTGTCATAATTACAAAGATTCTATCCTATCCAAAAAGATTTGATCTTATCCTTATCATAATTATAAAGATTCTAATCTATCCAAAGAGATTTGATCTTATCTAAAAGGATTTGATCTTATCCATAATCTTATCCATGATTTGATCTTATCCACAATTTTATCCATAACTTCATCTTATCCATAAAATAAAATAATAATTTAAATAATTTCGTCATCAATACCACCTTGTGAATTAGGATAAACAAACTTCCATAACTGATATGCCAAATCCTGTTCACGCTCTGTAACGGACTCCAACCCGATTGGGTCCGAAGCCCAGAAGAAAGGGTGGTTAAGGTAAGCCCCTTCAATTTTGATGCCACCGTGCAGGGTCTCAATGCCAGTTCGCATGGCTATGTTGTGTGCAATGTTGGCTCCAGCACTGTCACCGCCTATGAAGACTTGATCGAAGGCACCATGGTCAATTAACCACGGCTCACTAACGACGCCGTCTTTGGCCGAGTGAGAACAAACCCATTGGAGAGCGGCCCAGCAATCTTCATAAGCAATGGGAAGAGGGCGCTGAGGGGCTAGCCTATACGAAACTGAGACAGCGAGGACTTTGGCTAGAGGGGTTAAGATGGTGAGGTATCTGTTGTGGAAGAAGAAGGAGGCGGATTCGCAGCAGAAGGCACCGCCGGGGAAGTAGACTAAGATGGGGAGTTTTTAGTGGTGGTAGTGTGGGAGTTTTGGGAGGTAGAGTCGAGCTGAGATGTTGGGGTTTTTTGACATGGTGATGTCTTCTGATGAGACGTTGGTTTGTGGGTCATGGAGCGGAGGAACGTGTGGGGATTCTGAAAGTCTCTCCACGGTGCCATCTTTGTAGACACGGATGAAGGGAAGAAGCTCTGAGTCCACCTCCTTGGTGATGGAATCCATTTTGACAATTTAGAGAGAGAGAGAGAGAGGTGATGGACGGATGTTTTGTGAGTATGTATATATAGAGAGGGCCGGAGAGAGAAGTGGTGTTTCTGAGACGATGAAGCAAAAACAATTGCACTCGTTTTCCACGAAGAAAGGAGGCCTCTCAAAGGCAAAAGACGGGCCTTTTTTTAAAAACAAAAAATGAGAGCCTAATGTCAAGCAGATCAAGAAACATTGTTTGCCTCATTATTTATTCCTTACTTAAGTTTGCTTATGCTTGTGTTTATGGTTTTTTTCTTCTTTTTTTTGGTAACGTGTTTATGTTTTAACATATACGGAGTACATATTAAATCAAATATGGCATGGGACACTTTTTTGGGGTTGACAAGTAGGACTATGCACAGATCGATGTAGTTTGGGAGGAAACCATCAACCCACCTGCCCTTGGTGAGCTACAAAATTTTTCACCCACTGTTGAACTGTCGCGCAGATCTTTAAGATTAAATGGTTGATTGATTTTTTTTACGGAGTATACGGTTTGTCCCTACTAGGTTTAGTAGTTTTTTGTAAGGATGTATCATGCCCTTTCAGATTGGGCCTTCACTGATTGTCCATTATTGTATAAATAGATTAAACTTTCTACCTCCTCCTATTACAATAGAATTCAAGCCATGGTCTTCGCTCTTTAGTAAGCAATTGGTAGCCAGTCAGGTAAAAAAGTATTTTAACCTAAACCTTGAGGAGTTTGTAAGGGTGTCCAGTATTCACAAATCTATTCTTCAAAACTACAGTTTCAAAAGGCAATGAATGTTCTCTAATAACAAACCATTATGAAAATGAACCAATCTCTGTCCAATTTAAAAAATAAAAGATAAGAAGGTAAAAGAAGAAGATACCTTGTTCTAAATTAAACAACATTGGATAGCAAAAGTAACTTTGTAACCTTTGATTTCAATGCATAAATAGGACCATCAAGAGACAAATTCACCTTAATTCATCGCCCTTGAAACTCAAACCCTTGATTATCTGACCTTTTACATCTTTACCACTAAATCACCACCGTATGGTAGTTAATGGTAGGATTGTGTTTCTCAACCAATTTGTAAAATATGAGAATTGATCTTGTCAATCTACATATTGATTGAATAAAACTAGCATGGGTTTGGCATGGCAAGATTTTGCAAGTGAATTGAAATAAACAAGGGAAATATAGTAGAGAAGATCAAGATTCATAGTACAAACTGCATTGTACCCATTCTTACACTCCTAGTTAGTAGTCTATATAATCCATGTAACCTCAAAGACCAGCAAACTTACTCAAGCAGAAAGAAAAGAAGCCAAGCATTTAAACATCATCTTGGCATTCTCAGTTTCAGGATCGTAAATATAGAAAGCATGATCCTCTCCTTCCACCTCAAACAGCTCCACTTCTCCCTTCCAACCACTTTCCCTCACTGCATTATAATACAAAACACCTCTGTCCCTCAAACTATCCTTCCCAGCAACACACACAAGCAACCTACCACACCCAAGCCTATCCAAACTGGGCGCTCCGGGACCAAACGGATTCAACATCGGATCATCGATTCCCCATTCCGAATTAGGATACACAAACTTCCACATCCGAGAATCCAAATTCTCTTCACGATCCGTGACGGGTTCAGATCCGATTGGGTCGGAGCCCCAGAAATAAGGGTGGCCAAGAAAAGCCCCTTCAATCTTGATGCCACCGTGCAAGGTCTCAATGCCAGCTCTCATGGCGATGTTGTGCGCAATGTTGGCACCAGCACTGTCGCCGCCTATGAAGACACGATCGAAGTCACCATGGTCAATTAGCCACGGCTCACAAACGACGCCGTCTTTGGCCGAGTGAGAACAAACCCATTGGAGAGCGGCCCATGAGTCTTCATAAGCGGTGGGGAGAGGGTGCTCAGGGGCTAGCCTGTACTCCACTGATACGGCGAGAATTTTGGCTTCAGAGGCTAAGATGGAGAGGTATCGGTGGTCGAGGAAGGAGAAGGCGGATTCGATGCAGAAGCCGCCGCCGTGGAAGTAGACTAAGATAGGGAGTTTTTGGTAGTGGTGGTGCGAGATTTTTGGGAGGTAGAGTCGAGCTGAGATATTGGGGTCTTTTGAGATGGTAATGTCTTTTGATGAGACGTTGTTTTGTGGGTCATCGAGGGATGGAGGAACGCGTGGTGAGCCCAATAGTCTCTCTACTGTGCCGTCTTTGTAGACACGGAGGAGGGGAAGAAGCTCTGAGACCACCTCCCTCTTGCTTGAACCCATTTGACGGACACAGAGAGAGAGAGAGAGCGAGAGAGAGATTGTTCGGCGCAGAGTGGTCGGCGACGAGCAATACTGCTATATAAAAAGAGGATTGGAAGGAAGGCCAAGTGGCGTTTCTGGATAGTCAAAGTCAAAATTAGGGCGGGGCGCTGACTATCTATTAAATATGAGGTCTATATGAACACAATGTCTCAACCAAATAATAAATGAATAAATAAAATAAGAACACTATGTTACAATGTACTTCGAGAATTTTTTGTCACAGGCAAATCAACACCGTCGATATGAAAAAAGGTCAATTTGATGAGTGAATATCACCAACAAACATTACCTATATGGACATTGTATTTGGCATTTATGCTAGCACTGGAATTTCCTTCCCCTTCCCCACTTTTTTATTTTCTTACTTTTTATAATTTAAAAAAAAAAAAGAAAAGGGTCAAACATGGCTCCTTACTGTCATTGCCACTTTTTCACATGATTTCATACTTATAATACCAACCTCAATTATCTTTGTATCTTCTAGAATATCTGCCTTGTTCAATAACAACTATATAAAATATATATAAAAAAAGTCTGTCATCATAAATGAAACAAACAATACAATCAGAAAGCCATACAACATTTAAGAAAAATTATAAGAACTCTCTAATAGCATATTTGTTAGATTAGAATGGAAAGGATTGGATAAAATTTTATTTCAATTCATTCCAAATAACGTGTTTAGATGAGATAATTAAATGAGAATGAAATTAAACAGTAGTAGTAAATTATAACATATTCATTCCGCAATATTTAGTTCAATATCATTTCATTCCAAACTATTTTGAGTGTAAAATCAGATTTCATTCCCACTCATTCTATTTCAATCAAATAAACATGGCCTAAATGTTTATCCATTCCAAAGAACTTGTAATTACATCATTAACTCATAAAATTAATTACACTCATTTCAAAAATACCTAATTCTTAAAAGAATCATGAATATGTAGATTTTCTCATTTATGTGTTGTATACTTGTGCGTCAATTTCTTATATGTGTATAGCTAAAAAATAGGATATGTTTAAAGAAAAATTGTGTTTAAATCTTAATTTTTAATGAAAAACTTAACGATTTATTAAGAAAAAAAAAATATGGTAGCCAGCAGTGAAATCAAAACTAATCCTTTCACTTTCAAAGGCTGTCAAAAAGTCGTGATCGCGTGCGTATATTACCTAACCAAAAAAAGAGGGTAAGGTACGGTGGTTCTTCGGTTCTTCGAGAAGTAGAGCGGCTTAGAGTGGAAATGAATCTTCCAAAACCAATAGTGAGAGGAGAGAAAATCTGACATGTAAAAATGACATAAGGATAAACCTGCCCCTTTCGACCCTTACCAGCCACTTCAATTCTACGACCTAAAAGGCTAAAAGTACATGAATAATCATTACCCACAATAGAAGTTTTCTTTTTCCTTTTTTTTTTTTATGGGGTGAAACCCTCTTTGACTTATGGGTAGCTATCCTAGCTTTTGGAACCATACAGGAAACTAGCAATTAAAAGGGGAAAATTAACCTTTGGTGAGAGCTTACCAAGCCAAATACCAAAGGATTTTAAGTGTCAACTTGTTACAAATTAATTAACAATGTGCTACAAATTTATTGTCAAAACTTCTTCTTTGTGGTATTAGTTTGAGAAGCACTCACTTAAGGGTAATTTTCCCTATTAAGAAAGCCTCCTTCACAATTTAGTTCATGCATTCAACTTATTGTATCTTCTTTTCACGAGTGCCTACTATCATATATATGAAGGCTAAGTTTGATGAATCAGTTCTTAATCTTATATCAACTTGATTTTTGATATGCATGACTTACATATAAATCAAATTTAATCCAATGACTAGTTTTGTAGAATACAAATCGCATGTAAAAGTTTTGGAGAATGACTTTATGCATTAGGTTAACCTCATAGGAAATAGACTACCTTTCTCTTTTTTTGTTAAGCAATAGACCATCTTTCTCTCTCTCTCTATATATATATATACACATAGTTATATTTCCGTCAACACATGTTGATATAAGTTATATCAGCATCATGTATTAAGAATTATATCCTGTGCATTGGCCCAATGTACCTCATAACCTACTAATGTATAAGGTACAACCTCCAATACAAGTATTGATATAAGTTATGTCAACATGTACTTACCTAATCATCATCCCTATATATATATATATATATATATATATATATATATATCTATGATGATAATGATTAGGTAAGCACATGCTAATATAACTTATAACAATATCCACATTGGAAATTATACTATATACACTAGTGGGTTACGAGATACATCGGATTAATGTATAGAATACAATCCTAATATATGGTACTGATATAATTTATATCAATACATACAAACATAAATATATATATATATATATATATATACTCCGTAGATATTTCTAGGCCAGCACGTACATCTTGCTCTTATTAGCATTTAGCACTATGCATGGTCTACCACATTCAATGCATAATACCGATACAATAAAACTATCAAAAGGGACGAGTGCATTAAAGAGCGAGAGATAAGATGGGCAAGAGGCCCAAAAAAGAAAATTGGTTATTAAAGTTAGACGGTGATTAGAAGGATTGAAAAGAGTAATTACGCTCTAGCATCAAAAAAAAAAAAAAAAACCTAATACAATAAAAAAAATAAGAGTAATTACGCTTTCTAGAACAAGTCAAGATATGGCTATGCATATAGAAAGAATAAGAGATGACATATAGAAACGATTAGAGATAGATGGTCACATACATGCCCAAAAAAAGAATGGTCGTTGTGAATGGGCAAAAGGAAACGGGTAAAAAGTTTGCACCAAAAAAAACAAAAAAAAAAGAAGCGCAAATGGGTAAAAAGTAAAAACAATCTTACATTGATTAGACAAATCCATCACCAACAATGAGACTATATATTTAAAAATATTGATGTAATAAGATCAATTTTAAAAATTTATAAAATATCACTATTTTTAATAAATTTTCATCCTTATTTGTGATGATTAATTCAATATTGCTATGTAAAATATAATACAATTATTTTCAATTGAATGACCAAACGAGGGCTCTAATTGAATAACACCTCTGATTCCCTCACACTGTGCATGACAAGATTTTGCATGTGAATTAAGATAAATAAAGAAATTAGCTAGGAAAATGCCAAACCCAATTTTTTGTCCAAATTAATTAGATCACATGTAAATTCATTATAGATAGTTATTAATGAAATTTATAACTAGTTGACCAAATTGCTACAACAAGTAAATTTAGACAAATAAATTAAGGTGGGGTGTTGACGGTGTCTTAAATATGAGGTGTATATATATATATGAACACAATGTCTTATCCAAATAATAAATTAATAATAAAGGGGGCTTTAGCCATGTGTCCTTATTATAAGACTTATCCAAGAATAAGTCCATAGGATTTTCTTGTACAGCCTCAAGTCCATTGAAAATGAATATACGAAATTGCCCTTTTTTTTATTAATTACCAATTGCTATAACCCCTAAATGGTTACACACCAACAATCATAGAGAGATCGCGTTGCCACCACTACTGTTTCAAAAGAGAAGAAAAAGGCCCTACATTTATACAGGAAGAATGATTCGTTTGCATCTGTAATGAAAAAGTAGGGTTCCTGCAATAAAAATTGAAACCAATCAATCGACCTACAGCGGGAAAGACAAACAAAATGTTAGATAAATACCCAATCTACCTTCTAGACCTTTGTCAATTTGAAATATTCCAACAAAAATGGCGCGAAAATGTAAGTTATGTATCAAAGATGAAACACGTTCTATTCAACAAACAGATACATGGAAACTCTTCTTTCTTTTTTTTTCTTTTTTTTTCCATCCAACTGGATTCAAATTTTTACAGATCAATAGTTAAAATGATTCATTGGGATTACCTTTTTTAAAAAAATATTATGAAAACATGTAACTCTTCTAAAGCACAGATTTGTTTTCTAACTTGTTTTCATTTTTGTCATTCAATGATTGAACTAATCAATAATTTTGGGGGTTATTGAAAATAGTTACATGTAAGTGTTTTACTTTTTATTTTTTTATTTTTTATAATTAAAAATAAAATAAAAAAAGGGTCAAACATGGCTCCTTGCTGTCATTGCGACTTTTTCACATGATTTTATACTTATAATACCAACCTCAATAATCTTTGTATCTTCTAGAATATCTGCCTTGTTCAATAACAACTATATAAAATATATTAAAAAAAAGTCTGTCATCATAAATGAAACAAACAATACAATTAGAAAGCCATATAACATTTAAGAAAAATTATAAGAAATCTCTAATAGCATATTTGTTAGGTTAGAATGGAAAGAATGGGATAAAATTTCATTTCAATTCATTCCAAATAACGTGTTTGGATGAGATAATTAAATGAGAATGAAATTAAACAGTAGTAGTGAATTGTAACATATTCATTCCGCAATAATTATTTCAATCTCATTTCATTCCAAACTATTTTGAATATAAAATCAGATTTCATTCCCCTCTATTCTATTTCAACCAAACAAACATGGCCTAAATGTTTATCCATTCTAAAGAACTTGTAATTACATCATTAACTCATTAAATTAATTACACTCATTTCAAAAAAACCTCATTCTTAAAAGAATCGTGAATATATAGATTTTCTCATTTATGTGTTGTATACTTGTGCGTCAATTTCTTATAGGTTTGGTGTGTTTATATCTTAATTTTTAATGAAAAACTTAACGATTTATTGAGAGAAAAAAAATACTAGCCATTAGTGAAATCAAAATTAATCCTTTGACTTTCAAAGGCTTTCAAAAAGTCAGTGATTGCGTGTGTATATTATCTAACCAAAAAACAGAGGGTAAGGTACGGTGGCTCTTCGGTTCTCGTAGAAGTAGTGCGGCTTAGAATGGAAATGAATCTTCCAAAACCAATAGTGAGAGGAGAAAAAATCTGACATGTAAAAATGACATAAGGATAAACCTGCCCCTTTCGACCCTTACCCACCACTCCAATTCTACGACCTAAAAGGCTAAAAGTACATGAATAATCATTACCCCAATAGAAGTTTTTTTTTGTTTTTTTTTTTCTTGGGGTGAGACCCTCTTTGACTTGTTGGTAGCTATCCTAGCTTTTGGAACCATACAGGAAACTAGCAATTAAAAGGGGAAAATTAACCTTTGGTGAGATCTTCGCAAGCCAAATACCAAACAAAGATTTTAAGTGTCAACTTGTTAAAATTAATTAACAACGTGCTACAAATTTGTTGTCAACTTCTTCTGTGTGGTATTAGTTTGAGAAGCACTCACCTAAGGGTAATTTTCCCTATTAAGAAAGCATTCTCCACAATTTAGTTCATGTGTTCAACTCATTGTATCTTCTTTTCACGTGTACCTATCATATATGTGAGATCTAAGTTTGATGAATCAACTATTAATCTCATATTAATTTGATTTTTGGTATACATAATCTATATATAAATTAGATTTAATCCAATAGCTAATTTTGCAAAATACGAATTGGAGGATAACTTTATGCATCAGGTTATCCTTATAGGAAATAGACTACCTTTCTCTTTTATTGTTAAGCAATAGACCATCTCTCTCTCTCTCTCTCTCTCTCTCTCTCTCTCTCTATATATATATATATACGGTTATATTCCCGTTAACACATGTTGATATAAGTTATATCAGTACCATGCATTAGGGGTTGTATCTCGTGCATTGGTCCAATGTACCTAATGCACAAGATACAACCCTCAATACAGGTGTTGATATAAGTTATATCAGCATTTGCTTACCTAATCATCATCCATATATATATATATATCTGTGATGATAATGATTAGGTGAGCACAAACTGATATAACTTATATCAACACTCGCAACACGTGTTGATATAACTTATATCAGCATCATGCATTAGGGGTTGTACCCCGTGTATTGGTCCAATGTACCCCATAACCTACTAGTGCACAAGGTACAACTTCCAATGCATTGTTGATATAAGTTATATCACCATGTGCTTTCCTAATTATCATCCCTATGTATATATGTATCTATGATGGTAATGATTACGTGCAGGGGCGGAACTACACATAGCTTTGGGGGGGCCATGGCACCCCCAAAGATTGAAAATACCTTATATATTTATTTGAATGTGAGTTAATTTTTTTAAAAAAATATATCAATGGCCCCCCTAAATTTTTGTTTATTTCAAATATAATCTCAATCATAAGTAGATTTTCATTCTCATGCCTATATTTTTTTATATTTTATTTCAAAATTTTGGACACAAAAGTTGCTAAAGTATTAAAAAAGGGACATTTGTTGTATCTTTGAAAATTCTAAGTAATATGAATATTATAAAAAAATTTAGCATGACATGCAAATTAAAAAATATGTATAAAAAATTTACTTTGGCCCCCCAAGAAGAAATTTCTGGTTCCGCCCTTGATTACGTGAGTACATGTTAATATAACTTATATCAACACCCGCATTGCGAATTATACTTTATGCACTAGTTGGTTATGAAATACATTAGGTCAATGCATAGAGTACAACTTCAGTGTATAGTACTATATATATATATATATATATATATATATATAGGATGATGATCAGGTAAGCACATACTGATATAACTTATATCAACACCTGCATTGGGGGTTATACCTTGTACACTAGTGAGTTATGGGATATATTAGGTTGATGCACAAGGTACAACCCCAAATGCATAATACTGATGTAACTTATATTAACACATGCTGATGAAAACATAACCTTTATATATATATATATATATATATATATATGCTTCGTATATAAAGATTTCTAAGCCAGCACATACATCTTGGTCTTATTAGCATGCAGCACTATGCATGGTGTACCACGTTCAATGCATAATACCGATACAACAAAACTATCAAAAGGGGACAAGTGCATTAAAGAACGAGAGATAAGATGGGCTCGAGGCCCAAAAATGAAAATTGGTTATTAAAGTTAGACGGTGATTAGAAGGATTGAAAAGACTAATTACGCTTTAGCACCAAAAAATAATAATACAATAAAAAAAAATAATAAGTAAGAGTAATTACGCTTTCTAGAATAAATCTAGATATGCCCATGCGTAGAGAAAGAATAACAGATGACATATAGAAAGGATTAGAGTTAGATGGTCACATACACACATGCCCAAAAAAAGAATGGTCGTTGTGAATGGGCAAAAGCAAACGGGTAAAAAGTTTGCACCTAAAAAAAAAAAAGGCAAATGGGTAAAAGGTAAAAACAATCCTATATTGATTAGACAAATCTATCACCAACAATGAGACTATATATTTAAAAATATTGATGTAATAAGATCAATTTTAAAAATTTATAAAATATCACTATTTTTAATAAATTTTCATCCTTATTTGTGATGATTAATTCAATATTGCTACGTAAAATATAATACAATTATTTTCAATTGGATGACCAAACGAGGGCTCTAATTGAATAACACCTCCGATTCCCTCAGATTGTGCATGACAAGATTTTGCATGCAAATTGAGATAAATAAATAAATTAGCTAGGAAAATGCTAAACCCAATTTTTTGTCCAAATTAATTAGATTACATGTAAATTCATTATAGATAGTTCTCATTGAAATTTATAACTAGTTGACCAAATTGATGCAACAAGTAAATTTAGACAAATAAATTAAGGTGGGGCATTAACTATGTCTTAAATATGAGGTATCCATATATGAACACAATGTCTTATCCAAATAATAAAAGAATAAATAAAGGGGGCTTTAGCCATGTGTCCTTATTATAAGACTTACGCAGGAATAAGTCCATAGGATTTTCTTGTATAACCTCAAGTCCATTGAAAAATAAATATACAAAATTACCCTTTTTTTTATTAATTACCGATTGCTGTAACCCCTGAATGGTTACACACCAACAATCATGGAGAGACCACATTGTCACTACTACCGTTTCAAAGGAGAAGAAAAAGGCCCTAGATTTATACAGGAAGAATGATTTGTTTGCATCTGTAATAAAAAAGTAAGGTTCCTGCAATGAAAATTGAAACCCATCAACCAACCTATGGCGGGAAAGACAAACAAGATGTTGGATAAACACCCAATCTACCTTCTTGACCTTTGTCAATTTGAAATATTCCAACAACAATAGTGCGAAAATGTAAGTTATGTATCAAGGATGAAACACATTCTATTCAACAAACAGATACACGGAAACCTTTTTTTTTTTTTTTTTCCCATCTAACTGGGATTCAAATTTTTGTAGATCAATAGTTAAAATGATTCATTGGGATTACCTTTTTTTAAAATATTATGAAAACATGTAACTCTTCTAAAGCACAAATTTGTTTTCTAACCTGTTTTCATTTTTGTCATTCAGTGATTGAACTGATCAATAATTTTGGGGGTTTGTGAAAATAGTTACATGTAAGTGTTTTACATATGCAATGTTGTTTAATATTATCGAATTAAAATGTCAGTAGTTAAATGTAAATATTTTGGTCAACAAAACAATAGGAAACAGTTTCTAATTCTATTGATTTTTCAAAAAAACTATTTTTTTTTTTGTAAAAAAAAACACTTATATGTCACTGTTTTAAAAATAATTTGTTTAAGTTCGTTATTGTTTTGAAAATAAAAATGTCTCATACGTTACTTTTGATCAAAGAACAATTACATGTACATGTTTTTGATTTTATGATTTGGTGAATTGTTTTGTTTAAATCAAAACTTAAGAAATTTTTTAGAATTTAAGCATAAAAGTGGTCTATAGATGAAAAACTGTTAACATCATATACATGGCTTGAAAATGTAAGACAAACAGTGAAAATCTTTCAGATTCGAATTCGAATTAATGAGAGATATGAAATTGATGATTAATGATGAGAATATATAATATCTGGTGTAAAAAATGTAAAAATTCAAACCGTAACAACAGTATTTTGTTTGAGTCAATATCAAATTTATTACAGGGCATGATTGTCATTTAGAAAATAATGTGGAATGAGTAAAACCCCAAAGAGTGTCGTTTGACTAAATATTGGACTTCTAACTGTAAAAGAAACTCATGTAGACTTATGCCTTTATAAGTCTTTCAAACTATACCTTACGCTAATTTTCCCATAAATGGAATAAGAACACTATGTCACAATGTACTTCGAGAATCATTGGTCACAAGCAAATCACCACCGTCGATGTGAATAAAGTTCAATGCGATGGGTGAATATCACCAACAAACATTACCTAAATCCACATTGTATTTGGCATTTACGCTAGCACTCGTCTTTCCTTCTCCTTCCCCACTTTTTTATTTTTTTATTTTTATATATATATAAAAATAAAAATGGGTCAAACATGGCTCCTGCCATCAATGCGACCTTTTTTGCATGATTTCATGCTTATAATATCAACCTCAACTATCTTCGTATCTTCTAGAATATCTGCCTTGTTCAATGACCCAAAAAAAAATAAATAAATAAATAAATAAAGTCATCATCATAAATGAAACCAACAATACAATCAGAAAGTCATAAAACATTTATGCTATGTTTGGTAGGAATGATGAAAATGAGGAAGGAAGGAAAGATAGGAGTGATGGATTTTTCCATCCCTAGGGAAAGGAGACATATTTTCCTTCCTATGTGTTTGGTTGGATGGAGGTAGAATGAAGAGAAAGATAATTTTCTTCTTTCCTGTGTGTTCGATATAAAAGAAGGAATGGAAAGAATAAATACTGATTTTATTATTTTGCCCTCCTATATGTAGTAGTAATAAATAATAATAATAAACATAGAGGTAAATGTGTTATTTGAATAAAAAAGTTTTATTTCCCTCCTCAAATCCCCCCAAAATTGGAGGGAAGGGAAAAAGTGGAAAGGAGGGATCCCTAATCCTCCCTCCCCTTTCCATCATTCTTCCTTTCCCCTCAACCAAACACACCAAACTCTTTCCATCCCTCTCCTTTTCCTTCCTCCCCTTTCCTTCTCTCCTCCTTTTCCCCCCAACCAAACACAGGGTTAAGAAAAATTATAAGAAATCTCTAGATGTTTATCCATTCCAGAGAACTTGTAATTACATCATAACTCATAAAATTAAGGGAAAATTAGCAATAACCCCTATTAGGGGCCTGACTTTAGCAAAAAACCCTACTTAAGATTTAGTAATTTAGTAACCCCTTTTTTTAAGTTTTTATTTGTGGTAAGGTAAATAGGTGATTTTGTATACCATTTTTACCCTTTTTTATACCATTCCGTATCTCCTGTATAACAAATATGGGAAAATGAGATTTCCATCTTAAGATACACATGGAGTAACCATTTTTGGGGGGATATGATTTCGTGGGAGAGAGATTTCAGTTCCATCATGTTTCTCTCTCTTCAAACCAGCGCTGATGAAGGGAATTCAAATTTGAATTCCAAAATTTTCTCTCTCTTCAGGCGGTTGCACGGGGTTCGGTTCGTGTTTGAGGGTGTTCTTCGTTTCGTCTATTTTGATAGTTTTCCTAGATTTTTATTGATTTTTCTGGAGTGTAGATGTGAAATCAGTTGTGAAAGTGTTTGAAGTGTTGATTTTAGGAAGATCAACGTATTGATTTAAAGGTTTTTCGTGAAATATCGTGGAGGTTTGTGTAGATTTCAATATATGGACACCGTTGCTGTATATGTAAGTTGTATACATATATTTTTGTTTGTTTTGAGATTTTTTTACATGTTTTTATGCATTTGTCATTCGAGCATTGAGTGGGCTTTGTACGAGTAGGTGAGCAGTTGAAAGAGTTTTGAGTATGATGTACTGTGTTAGGTGTGGTAGTTTCACACGATTTGTTTTGTTTGTTTTTAGATGGAAATGGGTGTATGTTAAAATTATGCTGTAAACAGTATCATGATACTGTCTACGGTTTATTACATGTTTATGCCTTATGAGTAGTAAAGTGGTTTATAGTTATTTTATGTATATCACACAAATAGACGAGTAGTTCAAAGGTTTTTTGAGTGTGATGTACTGTGTTGGGTGGTTTTCACACGAATTGCTTTACTTTGTTTGTAGATGGAAATAGGGGTACGTTAAAATTGAGCTGTAAGTAGTATCATGATACTGTATACTGTTATTATATTTTTATGGCTTATGTGTAGTAAAGTGGTACTGTTGTGAAAATGTCATACATGCTATTATGTTTTTGGTACATGTATGTTTGTTTTGGTTATATTCACACATTAAATTGATACTGTTTGCGTTGTAATTCAGGTTAATATACACATTTGGATAGCAATGGACGAAAATATATGTTTAATGTGTACTTTTGGTGGGAGGACGGCTGTTATGCCTGTAGATGCACACACATCTTTTGATGATATTCAAGGGTTTGTTTTATCGAAGTGGAGGAATTTGAGGTTGAGGATGATTGGGCTGTTTTATTCGCTTCCTAGTCATACGAAGATTATAATAGATAATGATGTTGATGTAAAAACCATGTTGTCCATTGGAAGGCAATTGCGGGGAGGCTAGTGGGGAGGCCAAAGAATAGAAGGATACCTTCCAGAGGAGAGAAGATAAGGCAAATAAAATGTGACAGATGCGGAAGGCTCGGAACCCCTAATAAGAAGACATGCCAAGAACCGATATAGCATAATTTTGTTGCTGTTTTTATAAGTTTTAGTAGTTTTAAATGTTTTGAGTTTATTATAGTTTGTTTTAAAACGTCCAATTTTATGGACACTGAGTGATATTGTTTTTGTTCCTAATACACGTTGGAATATATGATCTTAGATGCGTATATGAAGCCAATGAGTATATGTCAAATGTTACTTCAAATTTACAACAGTATAGTGATACTGTTCGTAATGTAAAATAACAAACAACACCAATTTAACTTTGTCACGCAAATGCCACTACCATGTTAATTTTTCATTAGATATGTGTGAAAATGATGTTCATTGATTGGAGGTAGTTAATGCTTAAGAGGGCATGGTCTTCGTATTTTCAACTGTCAACAATAAAATGATACTGTTGGAAAATGAATTATGGTAACTACAGTTGGAGTACAACTTGTTTGTGATGCTTTGACATGTTTTCCAATCTTGTAATCTTCAATATGAACCCACAATGTCGATTACTTTGTTGGACATACGGTAAAATGATGTTCATATTTAATGCATTTGCGTTCATGGTCTTGGTATTTTAACCTATCAACAGTAAAGTGGTACTACTGCAAATCATTCCAATAACCATTACCACATTACAAGTTATTGTATTGAATTAACCTGTTGGCAATCTTGTACACATCAGTGATCATATTTGGAGAAAGAAATCTGTAATATCATTCATGAATTTCCTTTTGTTATGATTTCATAACACAAAAATTGACATATTAACAATTAAAAATCAGCAAACCCATGTTCAATATTCAAATGTAACTATACTTTTGTACAATAAACCAATATTCACTACTTCTTGCCCACTCCTCTTTGGTTTCTCTTGCTCCCTTTTGTTTTTGGATATGCAACAGATAGCGGCTTGATTGTGATTGCTTCTTTTGCATCTGGTGTTGCTATTTCTCTGGCCCAGCTTAGCGACCATGCTTGTGGTCCATCTCCAATGATTTCTTGCATGATGTCCCTTCTGCAGCTTTGAACTTCTTTGACAATCATGCTTTCCATAATGCGAAGACCAAATAAGTAATCCATTATGAGGTTGCACACTATGATACCACAGTCAAGTCTGCACAACAATGCAACCACATTTAGACAATATCATTTTTCAGTTTCAATGCTGTTTTTTAATGAATTAATAACAGCAGAAAGTATCAGTTTACTGTAAATAATTACACAGTACCAGTTTACTGTTGCATCACAAAAAACATTACAAACTTGAACTATTCAAAAAATATTGTACAATAGTGAAGTGGAACGGCTTTGTAATGAAGAATTGTATATATTGTATCACAACACAACTACAGACATACATTACACATTATAAATGCAACTTAATATGTTAGTATCTACAATAGTATTGTAATAATTTTGAGAGAAAGGAAAAGGTACAATGTGTACATTACTTGTGGACATTTCATGGTTTTAAGATGATTTCAAGCAATATCAAATTACACACAATTGGAAATATAAGTTTCAATATTACCAGTTTACTGTTCATACATCAATAATTATAAGGAAATCGTAAATGATAAAATAATAATATGAAATAGTAAGTTGATACTTTTGAAAGTGTATAATTTGTCAATATTATTTTATAACACAATACATGCGGAATTATTTCAAATGATATAGGCAGTCAATGTTGTTAAATGATTCTTATGCACATAAAAAATTTTGTGAGTAACAAATAGCCAACTCTAAATTGAATTCATCAGCCCAACAAGTACTAAAAAACCTTTGGTTTACTACTGTGTTCACAAATAATCATAATATACAAACCAACAGTGACAATATACTGTTGGAACAATCGTTTTTCAAAACCACACAATAACAAAGATCAGAAAGATGAAATAATAATGTGAAACAGTAAGGTGATGCTGTTAAAAGTGTATAATTTGTCTTCTATAATTTAGTTAAATTTTGGGGTCAATTTATGGACACCAACAGTACCAATATACAGTTGGATTAATATTTTTTCAAAACCACACAAGAACCAAGACCAAATGGGGTTTTCGAGCGCAAAATTTCCCCATACAAACCCAACAAATAGTGTCGTGGTTCTATATTACTTCACAAATCCAAATATTTACATGACAAATATATCAAATGGAGTTTCAATACGGACTGATTCACTGTTGGGTTTAAATTTTTGTAATATTGTTCACAAAATTTCATTTAAACAAGATCAAACTCATCTAAAAACATACCAACTTACTTTTAGTAATATTTTTCACACGATTTAATCTAAAAACATACCATTTTACTATTTCGATCATGGAAATAAACAGAAAAATCAGTTTCGAAACAGTAACTCACCTCTTTTCGGCATTTTTGTTCTACAATCAAAATCCCTAGGTCTTCAATCCGTGTTCTTCAATCCGTCTTGCAGTATTTCTGTTGGGGGATGCTCGATCGTGAGGAAAAAACCCTATAATAGATGTTTGGTGATATTCTAACAATGGAAGGTGAGTTTTTGGAAGATTTCATTGTGCTGTATGTTTCTATATTTTTGCCAGAAAAAATGGAACGTGGGAAGGTGAGAAGCCTGATTTTTCGCCCGGGTGTGGGAGATGGTACGGTTGTAAATTGAGGCAATTTGTAAAAACAGGGGTGTATTAGTCTTTTTACTATCAAATGGGGTTTTTACTAAACGTTAGTTTTAATAGGTTCTATTAACTTAGAACTCTTATACATGGGGGTTTTGGCCAAAAGTCCCTAAAATTAATTACACTCATTCTTAAGAATTAGGCCGATTTTCCTATTTGTGTGTTGTATATTTGTATGTAAATTTCTTATATGAGTATAGCTAAAAAAAGATATATTTAAAGAAAAATTATGTTTATATCTTAATTTTTAATGAAAAACTTAACGAATTATTAAGAAAAAAAAAATACTAAATAGTTGTGAAATCAATCCTTACACCTTCAAAGGCTTTCAAAAAGTCGTGATTGCGTGTGTATATTACCTAACCAAAAAAAAGTTTAAGGAACGGTGGTTCTTCGGTTCTTGTAGAAGTAGAGCGGCTTAGAATGGAAATGAATCTTCCGAAAAAACTGACATGTAAAAGTGACAAAAGGATAAACCTGCCCCTTTCGACACTTTCCAACCACTCCAACTCTACGACCGAAAAGGCTAAAAGTACATGAATCATTACCCCAAATAGAAGTAGTTTTTTTTTTTTATTTATTTATTTTTTTTTTGGGGGTGCGGGGGGGTGGAGTTTGAAACCCTGTTTGACTCATTGGTAGCTATCATTGCTTTTGGAACCATACAGGAAACCAGAAATTAAAATGGGAAAATAAACCTTTGGTGAGAGTTTCCCAAACCAAATTCCAAACAAAGGATTTTAAGTGTCAACTTGTTACAAATTAAATAGCAGTGTGCTACAAATTTATTGTCAACTTCTTCTGTGTGGTATTAGTTTGAGAAGCACTCACCTAAAGGTAATTTTCCCTATTAAGAAAGCATCCACCAAAATTTAGTTCATGTGTTCAGCTCGTTGTATCTTCTTTTAAATTTAGTTCATGTGTTCAGCTCATTGTATCTTCTTTTCACGAGTACCTATCATATATATAAGAGCTAAGTTTGATGAATCAACTCTTAATCTCATATCAACTTGATTTTTGACATGCATAACCTACATATAACTCAGATTAAATCCAATGGCTAGTTTTGCAAAATACAAATCACATGTAAGAGTTTTAGAGGATGACTTTATGCATTTGGTTAACCTCATAGGAAATAGACTACGTACCTTTCTCTTTTTTTGTTAAACAATAGACCATCTCTCTCTCTCTCTCTCTCTCTCTATATATATATATATATATATATGTGGTTATATTCCCATCAACACGTATTGATATAAGTTATATCAGCACCATACATTAGGGGTTGTATCTCATGAATTGATCTAATGTACCCCATAACCTATTAATGTACAAGGTACAACCTCCAATGCAGGTGTTGATATAAGTTATATCAGCATATACTTACCTAATCATCATCCCTATACACTCCCTCCTTTCCAAATTAAGTGTCCCTTTTGAAAAAACATGTTTTTTAAGAAAATCCTATTAAATGCTTTCACAGCAAAGCATATGTTTTAAATTTCAATTTTGCCCTCAAGTGTGTAAAACATTAGAAAAAGTGAGAATACCTTTTTAAGGGTATTTTAGGAAATGAGTCAAAAATGACCATTGACTTTTGAAATAAGACAATTATTTTGAAACATCCCAAAAAAGAAAGTAGGACACTTATTTAGGAACGAAGGGAGTTTATATTTATAATGATAATGATTAAATAAGTACATGCTCATATAACTTAGGGTTAATAACGTTTTAATACCTTCAACTTTGGGGGTAGTTTCAATTTGGTCCATAAACTTAGAATTGTCTCAATTTAGTGACAACTTTTAACTTATTGTTTCAATGTAGGCCAAAGGCTGACGCCGTTAGGGTTTTTGGACGGAAATCGCATGTGCCACGCACGTAATGCTTACGTGGAGCCTATGTGGCATCCACTTGGCATCCACCTGCGTTATAGTCGACTATAAGTGGTTATAGTCGACTATAAGTTGTTATAGTCGACTATAAGTTGTTATAGTCGACTATAACAACTTATAGTCGACTATAATTCTTTTCTTTTCCTTCACTTTCTCGACAACCAAACAGGGGGGGAGGGGGCCATGGATGCTCAGCATGCCTTAGCCATCAAAATCAAAACCCACAATCAAATAAAGAATTTAAAAACTCAGTTAAACGCATCATACCTATGCCAAATCTGTCTACTCCGCCCAACCTTTACCCCATAAACGCTAAGCTTCTCCATTGCTCGACCAAATGCCTCAAAGAACACATTCTGATTCGCCGCGTACGTTTCCACATACAGATTCGTCCTCAGGTCAATAATCATGGCGTGATTCGAACCTAAAAGCCCCAACCCCTTTGTCAAATTCTGGAAATATATGTTGTCGAACTTGTTCGGCGTCATTATATCGTTGAAAACCGATAGTGTCGGGTTGTTCTTGTAATCGACACAGGCGTTTCGCAATGCCTCGACGAACCTCGAGTTCAATTTGGATCTCTTTTCTTTTTCTTTTTTTCATTTTCTTCTTGATTTTGGTTAGTGACAGCCATCCATTTTTTTTCTTCCATATTTTTCCTTAGATCTGATGCACGTATCTTGGGTGTATATATGCGCTGGAGAAGATGACCGACGAGAAGGCAGAAGGGTTGCTCCGACGGGAGGGCTAAGGGGAAGGAGAAGAGCAGAGGCGGAGAGGAGAGAGAGTCGAGATCTGGTTTGAAACCCAGATCTGGGTTTTAGGAGCAAACCCAGATCAATCAGATCTAAGGAAATGCCGACTAAGGAAAAATATACACCCAAGATGGCGGTGGCCATAGCCACCCACTGGTAATGCCGATGATGGCGGAAGTTTGACGGCCATAGCCACCCACTGGTAATGTCGATGACGGCGGCGGCCATAGCCACTGGTAATGCCGGCTGCCTTTTTTTTTTTTTTTTGGATGGTTTCTGTGTTTGCTGCCATCGACGATCAGAGTGAGATGAGAGGAAGGGGAAGGAGAGGGAGAAAGACTCAGCAAAGAAGAAGGAAAAGGGAAGAAAAAAAAAAAGAATGGAAGATCAGGGAAGAAGGGTACTCCATCACGGGCAATGGCGGCACCAAGAGCTCCTGCAATTGGCAAGACAGGAGAGAGAAGAGAGAGCCCAGGTGGATGCTAAGTGGATGCCACGTAGGCTCCACGTAAGCATCACGTGTGTGGCACATGCCATTTCCGTCCAAAAACCCTAACGGCGTTAGCCTTTGGCCCACATTGAAACAATAAGTTAAAAGTTGTCACTAAATTGAGACAATTCTAAGTTTATGGACCAAATTGAAACTACCCCCAAAGTTGAAGGTATTAAAACGTTATTAACCCTATAACTTATATCAACATACGCATTGGGGGTTATATTTTATGCACTAATGGGTTACGAGGTATATTGGATCAATGCATAAAGTACAATTCCAGTGTATGATGTTGAAATAATTTATATCAATACGTACTAACATGATCAAAACTTATATATATATACTCCATATATAAAGATTTCTAAGCCAGCACATATATACTCCGTATATAAAGATTTCTAGGCCAGCACATACATCTTGGTCTTATTAGCATTTTGCACTATGCATGGTGTACCACGTTCAATGCATGATACCAATGCAATAAAACTATCAAAAGGGGACAAGTGCGTTAAAGAAGGAGAGATAAGATGGGCTCGAGGCCCAAAAAAGAAAATTGGTTATTAAAGTTAAACGGTGATTAGAAGGGTTGAGAAGAGTAATTACGCTTTAACACCAAAACAAAACTAATACAATAAAAAAAAAAAATAAATAAGAGTAATTACGCTTTCTAGAACAAGTCTAGAAGAATACGAGATGACATACAGAAAGGATTAGAGATAGATGGTCACATACTCACATGCCAAAAAAAAGAATGGTCGTTGTGAATGGGCAAAAACAAACGGGTAAAAAGTTTGCACCAAAGAAAAAAAAGGCAGCAAATGGGTAAAAGTTAAAAGCAATCCTATATTGGTTAGGCAAATCCATCACCAACAATGAGACTATATATTTAAAAATAGGACAAAACTTCGCTCCTGATGCCGGAGGAGCTCCTCCTGCAAAGTTGACCTTTAATCGACACCTGTTCCGTCCACATGCCACTCACGTGATACATGAGCCAATCTTGTTTTGATCGTTGAGAGAGAAAAATAAGGGCAAAACAAAACTTATTCTACAAGGTTTGTGAACCATTGTCAGCCGGCGATGGGCGTTTGCAACATGTTCGCCGAAAATCTTTGCAACCCATCCTCAATTTGTAACTCGAACTCCATCACTAACATGCTCGTCGGCAATCTCCGATGATCGGCATTTGCAATGTCCTCTCTCTCTCTCTATATATATATACACGTCCATCAAAAACTTTCTGTTCATATTAGTCCATTATAATTGAGGACAAATTTCCTTTACTGTGTGAATAAATGTGACCAATTGAATATGGAAAATCCAAAAGCAAACATGAAAAGAATTTGTTTTTGGGGTAGGCGAAGGATTGGATCACGGAAAACAAATCGGGGAGGAAGAGGTGGTTGTAAATGAAATTACAGTTTTGGAGAGAGGGGAAGTGGCAGGGGATGCGAAGGAGACGTGAGGGAGAGGGAAGAGAGATGCAGCAAAATGGGTTCAATTTTTGTTTGGGTTATCATTTTTACCAATCAGAATTATTGAGGCGAATGCTAATATATCACGTGAGTGCCATGTGCTTGGTAGACACTAGTAGCCCCAAAAAAAAAAAAATGTGCTTGGTAAACACATGTCAATTAATATATCAACTACGTCAAATTGGAGGAGGAGCCAAGTTTTGTCCTTAAAAATATTGATGTAATAAGATCAATTTTAGAAATTTATAAAATATCACTATTTTTAATAAACTTTTATCCTCATTTGTGATGATTAATTCAATATTGCTATGTAAAATATAATACAATTATTTTCAATTGGATAACCAAACAAGGGCTCTAATTGAATAACACCTCAGATAATTGAATAACACCTCTGTGTGGAAATATCTCTGAACCGAGGTTCCAGCTCGGGATGGAAGGTTCAGTTCAGATACACTAACACGTGGCGAAGACTGTTCAACCAGGCTAACCACAAAGTACGTGATTTACCTCCTACGATCCAGCTCGGGGCAAGGGGTTAAATCACGTCACTTGATACGTGGATAGTACCGCACGGTAGGACCTATTGCAAAGCACGTGATATTACAGCTCGGGACCTGGCTTTCATCTCGGGACACCTGTTCTATGACTCACACTACGATCCAAATCCTACTACAGTCCAAAACTGTCCCAGCAGCTGTAATTCCTGACACAATGGTTACTAGAAACCATGGTTCCTTGGCCAACCATGATCAGCAAACTATGGTCAGACGGTTATGGGTAAACCATGGTCAGATCTGACCTAACCAAAGCAGTTATCTGACCTCACATGGTCAGTCCGTACAGGTGGGTATAAAAAGAATACGAGACAGCCTAATTTGGTAAGCTACAGTACCCTAATTCTCTAAGATTCATCTTCTTCCTTGCCTCATTTTCCCCACGACAGTTTTCTGACTTAAGCATTGGAGAGGGCATGGCCAAAACCCACCTTGGCCTACCCTCTGACCCATTTTCCAAGCTTGTGATTGCAGGTCCAGGCGAGGGAGCAAGCTCCATCTTCAACACGTAGTTCGGGGAGCAGATTTTTACCCCGTACAATTTGGCGCCGTCTGTGGGAACCATCGCGATAAGATGGCTACACCACCTCCGCCCACCTATGGGCGAACCAGATCTGGAGCGAACTTTACTCGCATAGACCAAGCCATTACAGGCGATGCTGGGAAACGAGTAGAAACCCAGCCTTCGCAGACAAACCCACCATTACCTGCGGTGGGGACTAGTCAGCTTCCTCCGATTCAGTAACATCAAATCTCCCCTGAAATGTCCGCTGTTCTACATTCTCTGGATGACCAGCCTGTTCTCAAAGCTGCGTTTGACAGGGCAGTGACCAACAACCCCAACCCAGCGGCAGTGGTGGAACTCATTGCAACAATGCAATCGGAGATTCAATCGGCGCAGCTCGCAAAGCTAACTGCAGAGCAAAATTACCACCGCTACCTTCAGCGAACTTTTGCCCCCCGGAGAGTCAATGTTGTCGCTGAGGAGGCCAGCCAAACCAGTCCACTCCGTCGCACTAGGCATCAGGAGAGCTCACCCAGGCCTGGGGCCTCTCACCATCACCACCATAGCAGACGCGACGAAGAGCCACGATTAACTGGCTCAGAACCGAGGCATTCAGGAAGGGGGGATGAACAACATCATGCGTTGATTCAGAGGTCCCCTGAGCGCAGTTCAAGGCGTTCAGATCATGCACGAAGGTGGAATGAGGACCACCCAAGGCCTTGTTCTCACGTGCGTTCTGGGAACGAAACTCGCAGAGATGAGAGACGCTATCACAGGTCTCGATCTCCTGAAAGAGGAGGGGAGAGAAGTACGGGGACGACAAGTAGAAAGTGCTCTCGGTCACCCAGGCGCGAAAGAAACGAGGAAGAAGCCTCCAAGAGACACCGGGGTAACCAGAGTAGAGGGGGAGAAAGACCCGAGAGCGTTGCTGTGGCTCGAAGTCCATTCACACGGTGGATTCAACGGGTCCCAATCCCACGAGGGTATTCCGAGATAACTTTTACTCTTTACTCTCTTTCAATAGATCCCGATCATCATTTGAATTATTACTTGCAACGTATGTCATTATATGCTGGAAATGAGGGTTTCCTCTGTAAGATATTTCCTATGAGTTTGGGGGAGGTGGCTCTTAAGTGGTGGGCCAAGATCCCAGATGAATCTATTGACAGCTGGCACGAACTGAGCAAGCTGTTCAAGAAGAGGTTCATCACTAGCTGCAAATTCCCGAGGACCATGCAGAACCTATACGAGCTGAAACAAAAAGATGGGGAAGGACTTCAGGAATACTCTCAGAGGTTCTGAGAGGTCTACAATGAGATTGACGATCCTATTGAGAAGAATGCAATGGATTTGTTTCGTCTCGGGTTGAGGAAGCCATCACCTCTTTTTAAGGAGCTCACTGTTAATCCCCCCAGAAACCTAGCCAAACTACTCTCCACTGTAGCCAATTATTCGAAGTTGGATGATTTCTACACCCCGCAGTCTACCAAAGCCAATGAAAAAGATCGACAAAAAGAAAGACTCTAGGCCTCATAGAGACAACCCCCGAGGAGAGAAATCCAGGCCACCCACCAATCCAAATCAGGCCATCTTCACTGTATTTACTCTCCCCATCTACAAGTTGATGAAGGCACTGGAGAATAAGGATTTCTTCCAGAAACCTCGACCTATGTTCGCGGAGCCCAAGAAGAGAAATAAGAAGCTGTTTTGCAGTTACCACAAGGATCACGGCCATAGGACAAAGGACTGTAAGGTTCTGAAATACAACCTCGAGGCTTGGGCCAAGGAAGGAAAGCTCGATGAATTTATAGCCCGAAAAGACAAAGGACAGCCATCCGAACAGAAAAAACCCGAGAATAGGGCTCCTCAATCAACTCAGCCAAAGATCCTCGGGAGGATTGATATGATCACCGGAGGATATGAGGAAACCACTCTGTCAACCAGCCAGCTCAGGGCGCAGTACAGAATGGCTTGTCAAGAGGCAGAAGTCAGTGATATTGGGGATGAACCAGTTCTACTACCTCAAAGTGAGGGTGAAAATGGAGAGAAACTGCTTTTCTTCGGAGATGCCGAAACTGATGGGACGGTGCGCTGCCCACACAACGATGCTCTGGTTGTTCGCATGCTCATAGGGAACTACGACGTGGGCAAAGTCTGTGTGGATAACGGGGCATCTGTGAACGTCATGTTCCAGAAATTGTTCAGTCAACTCGGGCTGAAGGATTCCGACTTAAAGCCTTGTCACGTCAGCCTGAAAGCTTTTAATGGCAATATGACTTTCCCACTGGGACAGATAACGCTCCCAGTTTGGGCAGGGCCAGTGCAATCCATGGAAACATTTGTAGTAATCCAGGAGAGGTCAACTTATAATGTGATACTCGGGCGACCCTGGATTCATGCCATAAAGGCTGTCCCGTCCTCCTACCACCAATCCATCAGGTTCCCGGGCCCAGAAGGAATCATGGAGATAAAAGGAAACCAGGCAGCAGCCAGGGAATGTTTTCTGGCGGAGTATGCGGGCCACTCAGCACCCTCAGAGGACAAACTGAAGTCCAGGGTCCCACGCCTCTCCAGTTCGGGAACTGGCAAGGCTAAAGCCCCGAGGCAGGAGCCAGAGCAAAAGAAAAAAGCTAAGGTTGATGAGGTTCCCTTATAGCAATGAAAGGGAGAACGCCCCGGGGTAGAAGAAATTGCTCTGGAGCCTGCAGACAGGACAGGTGAGGAGCTAGTGAAGAAGATGATCAATCCTGATAATCCTGAGAGGTTTTTCTGGATAGGAAGATCACTGAGTGAAGCTGACGCAGCAGAACTGTTTGAATTTTTGAAAAATAACATTGATGTATTTGCTTGGTCACCCCACGAAATGCCAGGAATTGATCCCAGGATTATCACTCATGAGTTGCAGGTTAATCCGAATTACAAGCCAGTGGTTCAGAAGCAACGAAGGTTGTCAGACGATCGAGCCGAAACAGTTTCTGCCGAGGTTGATAAGCTTTTGAAAGCGGGGTTCATCAGAGAGGTAAAATACCCGAGTTGGCTGGCCAATCCCGTATGTGTTAGAAAAAAGACAGGGGACTGGCGTGTCTGCATCGATTTCACGGATCTCAATAAAGCGTGCCCTAAAGACAGTTTCCCCTTGCCTAAGATTGACCAACTCATAGACTCTATCTCGGGGTATGAGAGACTGAGTATATTTGATGCCTACTCGGGTTACCATCAAATTCCTATGGCAGAACATGATCAAGACAAGACGGGATTCATTACTCCTAAAGGAACGTACTGCTACAAGGTAATGCCATTTGGGTTGAAGAACGCAGGGCCACCTACCAACGTCTTGTTAGCAGGATGTTTGAAGGACTGATTGGCAAAAACCTTGAGGCGTACATTGATGACACTATTGTTAAGAGCAGCTCAGAGAAAGACCACCTGGCAGACCTAACTGAGGCTTTTGCCCGACTCAGGGAGTACGGGATGAAGTTAAATGCGAAGAAAAGCTCATTTGGAATAGGTTCGGGAAAATTCCTGGGTCACTTGGTCTCGAGAAGGGGGATCGAGGCAAATCCAAGTAAGATTGAGGCGATAAGAACCCTCCGTACACCAACAACGGTCAGAGATGTTCAACAGTTGAACGGGATGGTGGCAGCGCTGAGCAGATTTATCTTGAGGTCATCAGACAAATGCCACCCATTCTTTCAGATACTGAAAAAGAGCACTAACTCGGGATGGAACACGGAGTGCCAAGAAGCTTATCAAAAGTTAGTCGCTCATTTAGAAACACTCCCCACCCTGACTCACCCTTACCACGGGGAAACTCTTTACCTCTATCTTGCCGTTTCAGCTCATGCACTCAGTGGCGTTCTTTTAGCCCAGCGCGACCTCACTCAAGCGCCAATCTATTATATTAGCAAGACACTATTAGATGCTAAAACCCGTTATCTGCCCCTTGAAAAATTAATCCTAGCCCTTGTCACAGCCTCCAGAAAACTCCAACACTACTTTCAATCTCATCCTATCATTGTCCTCACAAACTATCCACTCAAAGATGTGCTCCGCAGAGCTGACTTGTCAGGACGGGTCTCGAAGTGGGGGGTAGAACTAAACGCTTACGACATTCGCTTCCAGCCCCGACCTGCCATTAAGGGGCAAATATTGGCTGATTTTCTGGCCGAATTCGCGGATCCTACTTCCAGTTCGGGACAGACAGTATTAAAATCCTCTCTGCCCGAACTGGAGGGGAAAGACTATATGAACACAGAGAAGAGGAATAGATGGGAGCTCAAAGTGGATGGTGCATCTAATGCGAAAGGGGCAGGTCTGGGAATTGTGCTGACAGATCCCGAGGGAGAAATCATCAAACAAGCAGTCAGGCTTATGTTCCCAGCCTCAAACAATGAAGCAGAATATGAGGCAGTTGTGGCAGGACTTGGGATGGCCCAGGCAATGGGGGTAAAAGAGTTGACAGTATACAGTGACTCCAGGCTAGTAGTTAACCAGCTGAACAAAGAATATGAAGCCAAAGATGAAAGAATGGCTGCGTACATGCACAAGGTATGGGAATTAGCTGCAAAATTCACCAGTGTGGAGTTCAAACGCTTTGTGAGGGATCAGAATAGACATGCGGATGGGTTGGCTGCCCTGGCTGCAACATTGGAAACAGACACCCCTCGAACCATAAATGTCGAAATATTGCAAGAGCCCAGCATCGGGACAGAAGAGTTTATCTCGGACGTTCAATCCTCGACACCGAGCTGGATGGACGAGATAGTTCTCTATCTACAGAGGGAAGAACTACCCGAGGATCGCAATCAGGGTCACCGAATTCGCGCCAAGTTTGCCCGTTTTTTGTTATCCCCGTTAGGCTCTCTCTATAAAAGATCCTACACGGGACCATACCTGAAATGCGTACACCCAGATCAAGTAGTAGACCTGCTGGCTGAACTCCACGAGGGGTCATGTGGGGGTCATGCAGGGGGAAGGTCATTAGCCCATAGGGCAAACACTCAGGGCTACTGGTGGCCATATATGCAGAGGGACGCTATCAGGTATGTGAGAAAATGCTCAAAGTGTCAGATGTTTGCCGACAAGATACACCAGCCTGC
Organism: Liquidambar formosana; assembly: GCA_039720395.1. Classification (NCBI taxonomy): domain Eukaryota; kingdom Viridiplantae; phylum Streptophyta; class Magnoliopsida; order Saxifragales; family Altingiaceae; genus Liquidambar; species Liquidambar formosana. Next base: position 7,581,645 of record CM077822.1, read on the forward strand.
TCAGGAGTTGCATCCCATATCCAGCCCATGGCCTTTTGCACAGTGGGAGTTAGATCTTGTGGGTTCATTACCCACAGCCTCGGGGAATAGGAAGTACTTGTTCATTTCAACTGACTACTTTACTAAATGGGTAGAGGCTGTCGCGCTTGCTTCAATTAAAGATTCCGATATTATCAAATTCCTTTGGGAAAATATTATTACGCGCTTCGGGATCCCGAGAGCCTTCGTATCGGATAACGGAACTCAGTTCGACAGTAAAAGAACTCGGGAATTCAGTGCAGAACAGGGAATTCAATGGTGGTATTCTAATCCGAGTTACCCGCAGTGCAATGGTCAGGCAGAGGCAACCAACAAGATTATAGTCGCTGGGATAAAAAGGAGGCTAGACAATGTGAAAGGGTCTTGGCCTGACGAGCTGCATTCCGTTCTATGGGCATATCGAACTACTCCGAGGAGGTCCACTGGGGAAACTCCATTTTCCATGACCTATGGAATGGAAGCAATTATACCAACAGAGTTGGGTCTACCAGGTCTCAGAACCGAATCTTATGATGCGGCAACAAATGATCAGGTTCTGTCTCAAGATCTGGATTTGGCAGAAGAAAGAAGAGAAAGGGCTCGAATTAAAATGGCATCTTACCAACAAGAGCTGAAAAAATACTACAACCGAAGAATAAAATCAAGGGAGTTCAATATTGGAGAATTGGTACTCAGACAAGTCAACACCGGAACCAGAAATCCTGCTGATGGGAAGCTCAGGGCAACATGGGAAGGTCCTTACGAGGTCATCCACGTCGGGGGTACAGGTTCGTACAGACTAAAGAGCTTGGAGACTGGACAAGAACTTCCGAAATCAGTTAACATAGCTAATCTAAGATTGTTTTACCGATAGCCAAAGTTGTAATTACATTCAATGATTACTCAATACAAGTTCAGAGGTTATTCAGAGATGTTATCGCTTACTTATCGTTCGAGCTAAAGGCATTTTCCCCAACAACGAGCCGAAGTCAAAGCTGCCTAAGAATGGGCACAAGTCTCACCTAATAAATGGCTTGAGCACGCTAAACCTAAGAATGGGTTAAAAACAAAGTCTTGCCCAAGAACGGGTCCAAGCAAAATTGCCTAAGAATGGGTACAAGTCTCACCTAATAAATGGCTTGAGCACGCTAAACCTAAGAATGGGTTAAAAACAAAGTCTTGCCCAAGAACGGGTCCAAGCAAAGTTGCCTAAGAATGGGCATAAGTCTCACCTAATAAATGGCTTGAGCACACTGAGCCTAAGAATGGGTTCACGACGAGGACTCGCTTAAGAACAGGCTCAACGCAACAACATACCTAGCGATGGGTCTAAGTACATAAGGACCAACAGATACTCATGTCTACCACTCCGCAAATTGGAACCCGTGATCAGATTGGGTCTAATCATTTTTGCTGATCGACAGTACACACACATCCACAAGGGGCTTTATCCCGAGAGTACATTCAAGCAGGCAGCCATCATAAAAATAAAGGACATATGCACACGATAAAGAAAAATTGTGTATTTCATTCCAATAGAAAGAATATTACAATGGTCTATACAAAGTGGGGCACTCAGCCAGAAACAATGAAAAAGAAAAAACAAAAGAAAAAACCTAAGTAGCTACTTCTCCCCCGAGTTCCCGGCAGCTGGAGCAATGACCTCGGGAGCCGCAACGGGATCAGTAGAGGCAGGCGGGACCACGGGAGTCTGAGGAAGATCAGGGGTAACCTCCGTGGTGCTTCCCGTTGGATTTACAAGTTGATCCCCATTGGCAGTGGCTGAAGTGTCATTGGTGGCGTCAATGACCCTCTCGGCTTCAATGGTGGCATTAGGCTGGGACGTGACCTCGGGATCGTTCTCCCCGGCCTCATCGCCGCCTGCAACCTCCATATCAGCTTCCCCGACATCACCTCCCTCGGGGTTGTAATCCGCAGGAATATCCCTCCTTTCGAAGGGAATGTTGGCAATGCCAGGGAATTGGGCAGATGCCAACTCGACCAAGGTCTCCCACGCGAATCTGTAGGTGACCTCGAGCTCGGTGGTCAACTGCCCAACGAGGGAAGCCTTCACACTTTCCCTCTCCTCAGCCACCGCCCTCTCCACGGAGGCCTTCTCCTTCTCTACCTCGGTCTCGAGAGCCCGGACCTTCCTCGCCAGCTCGCGCTTCTCCCGGGCTAGCTCGTCCTGGGCGTCCTTCGTCTTCCTCAGCTCGGCCTCTAAATCTGCATAGTCCTTCCTCGTGAGTTCCAGTTTGCTGACGGCGCTCTCGGCTGTGGACTTGAAGGTCTCGCATTCAGATTTTACTTTCTGAAGCTGAGACATAGCCGCACAACAGTTGGCCTCAGCCTCTCCTAGCTTCTGATCATACTCACTCCGGACTTTGGCGAGCTCAAGCTGCAGCTTGTTATCTTCCGCCTCAAAGCGGTCGCCCGCCAGCAGGATTTGTTGGCAGCCCTACGCAAACATCAGCAAGTCAGAGATCGAGTTGAACAACAAGTAATCGAAAATACAAGGGATGGAACTTACTCGGTAAAGACTGGTAAACCCGAAGCGAAGGTTGTCGAGGGCGGACTTCTTCCTGAAGTGCTCCATGTCCGCCGGCAACCTCATGGGGTTCCCCAGCTACTTGAAATTGTACTCCGCAGAGAAGGAGCTGGTAACATCCTTATCTTTGGGTACGGGGAACTGCAGACATGTGATGAAACATAAAGTTAGTCAGAATCTGTCATAGATTTTTAAGTATGGGACAGTTATGAAATCGAAAAAAGCAAAGACACACCTCGGGGAATTTGGCTAACATCTCAGCACGGGAAAGGGAGCTCCCACCTCCGGCCTCCGGGGCATTGGCACCTCCCAGCCCAGGCCCTTGCACAGCGAGTTGCTGTTCGGGGACTGTAGAGGGTTTCCGGGGCTTTGAAGGAGGAATCAAGGGAGCCTTCCCTTTCCCGGTAACCTCGGGCGCCTGGGGCCTGTCCACATCCTGCCCCCTCATGGCGCTTGACATGAGCTTGCCACTGTTGGGGTCAGTGAACTTCTTGCCGCCATCCCGACCAGACCCAGGAGCAGCAACAGCAGCAGTCTTGTCAGCTCTCTGCTGCTGCTGATTCTGCCGCTGTTGCTGCTGCTGCTGATTCTGCTGCTGCTGCTTCTGCTCAGCAGCCTTCTTTTCCTGGGCCTCTTTCTCCGCCGCCCTTCTCTCAGCAACCAGAGCCCTCAAATTCATCCCAGAGTCTTTCTTGGTCCTCTGGCTGCCGGAGTCTGTTCTTTGTCTCTTGACGGGGGGGGGGGACGGGAGCCTCTCCTCTCCATGGCTTGGGAGACGGTCTCCTCAGAGTTGGAGCTCTCAATGACAAAGGGGGCGCGACGAGCCGTCTTGTCAGAGGGCCTAATCTCCTCAGCTCCCTCCCCTTCAGGTCGGAGGCGGATCCCCTCTTCCTCCTCTCCCTCTGGCTCTCCTCTTTCCACCTCTTCTTCCACCATGCAGGTCAGCTCGTCGTCAGGCTGCTCCCAATGGGGGTAACTCGCCTTCCCCCAAGTTTGGTACCTCGCGTGGTAGTTGAGTAAGGTTTCAGCCGAACGGCAACGCTGGCTGACTTGATATCCGAGCAGCTTCTCGATATCCTCCTCGTTCAGCTTGTCAGCGGGCTCGTTGGCGTGAGGAGCTGTTAGAAGGAAACATGACATATGTATCAGTGAGAAATCCAATATTCATATCGAGATCATATAAAACAGAAAGAAACAAAATGATATCGCTGATTTCTTACAGCTAGAGCCTCTCTCTCGGGGAATGATGGGAGGATCAGGGGGGAGAGTCCCATCCACAGGCCCGTACACGAAGACCACAATGTCGTGAGCTCCTGGGTTGGAGTCCGGGATGTGAGTGACAAAGGGTTTCTTCCTAGGCTTGAAGGAGAGGTAAACATCGCGTTTGTTTTTAAGGGTGCAGATTTTGTAGTGGTGGAGTATCTCCCGCACTTCAACAGAAGTCCCTAGCAGCTGGTTAAGGACATGAACCCCCAAGATGATCCTAAAGGAGTTCAGCCCTAGCTGGGTTGGGACTATCCCACAGTAGAGGAGGAAGTCATTGAGGAGGTCAGGGAAGGGGACGCGAACTCCACCCTCCATGAAGGCAGCAATGGGAACAGGGAGGTCATCCTTGGCGTCTGACCTAAAGACATCCTCCCCAGGCTCAGCAAAGCGGAAGCTAAACTTCCCGTCTTCAAAGCCGTATAGGGCCCTAAACTCTGCTATCTTTGCAGGGTTTTCCCTAATATCGTAAAAGGAAGACATCTGCCAAGACGAAAGGGGAAGGTTAAATCCAGGGATAACTCAACCCATGCCAACATGCCCCAACCTAAAACTTCAAGGTCAAGTCCTGACAAGTATGTTATTCCTGCCTTGACAGACCCAAAAATTTTTCTAAGTGTCAGCTCGGGGAACACTAAACTCGGTGTTGGGGAAAAGACAAAAAAAAAAAAAAAAAAAAGGAGATCAATGACCTCTTTCTCAGATTTACCCCGAGATGGAGTTTTTCAAACCCTAAAAGGCGGGAAAAGTCTGTATCTTGGTGATTTGCCCCAAAAACCAGAGGAAAACCCTAGGATTACGAAGCAAACCCCAAGAACATCTCCAACAACCGCAAAGAGAAAAATACACCGAACAAATTGAAGAATGAAGAACAAAAACTAGTTATACCTTTACAAAGATCAAGCGGTGGTCAGGAAAGCGATTTCACCGGAGAAACTGTACGGCGGAGTGCTGAAAACCTCCAAAAGTTGTTCTTGGAAAGGCAAATAGAGCGAGAAGAGTACCAACGGGGAATAGCGCCGGAGAAACGATTCGCAGAAGCGACAAAAGAGAGCAGAACGGATCTTCTCCCACAAACGAACGGCGTAAACAGTGGATTCCGGTGGAAAGGACGGAGTTTTCTTGGTGAAAACAGAAGGCAGAAAGCAGAGACAGTAGAGAGAGAAAACGGAGAACAGAATGCAGAGAGAAAAGCAAAGAGTAGAGAGAGAATGCAGGAGATAAAGTGAGCAGTGATTTGTTTCCCTCCAAAGACATAATGCTTCTGGAGCATTAAATGCAAAGCGTACGGTTCCAAGGCACATGACATCAGCACCTTGGAATACGGAAAGGCTTAACCGCCTTTTGCCAACTAAGCCCTAGAATGCTGAACGGCATAGGGGCACAGGGAAAAGCACTTAGCAAAATAAAATTATGACAAGTCCCAACTCGGGAATGTCATAATTTGGGGCAAATTGTGTGGAAATATCTCTGAACCGAGGTTCCAGCTCGGGATGGAAGGTTCAGTTCAGAGACGCTAACACGTGGCGAAGACTGTTCAACCAGGCTAACCACAATGTACGTGATTCACCTCCTACGATCCAGCTCGGGGCAAGGGGTTAAATCACGTCACTTGACACGTGGATAGTACCGCACGGTAGGACCTGTTGCAAAGCACGTGATATTACAGCTTGGGACCTGGCTTTCATCTCAGGACACCTGTCCTATGACTCACACTACGATCCAAATCCTACTACAGTCCAAAACTGTCCCAGCAGCTGTAATTCCTGACACAACGGTTACTAGAAACCATGGTTCCTTGGCCAATCATGATCAGCAAACTATGGTCAGACGGTTATGGGTAAACCATGGTCAAATCTGACCTAACCAAAGCAGTTACCTGACCTCACATGGTCAGTCCGTACAGGTGGGTATAAAAAGAATACGATATAGCCTAATTTGGTAACCTACAGTACCCTAATTCTCTGAGATTCATCTTCTTCCTTGCCTCATTCTCCCCACGACAGTTTTCTGACTTAAGCATTGGAGAGGGCACGGCCAAAACCCACCTTGGCCTACCCTCTTACCTATTTTCCAAGCTTGTGATTGCAGGTCCAGGCGAGGGAGCAAGCTCCATCTTCAACACGTAGTTCGGGGAGCAGATTTTTACCCCGTACAACCTCATATTGGGCATGACAAGATTTTGCATGTGAATTAAGATAAATAAAGAAATTAGCTAGGAAAATGCTAAACCCAATTTTTTGTCCAAATTAATTAGATTACATTGTAAATTCTTTATAGATAGTTCTTATTGAAATTTATAACTAGTTGACCAAATTGCCGCAACAAGTAAATTTAGGCAAATAAGTTAAACTGTACCGAAAAATTATAAGTGGAAGAGACGGAGGTTCATTATACAAACAAGCCAAAGCAAGAGGGTGACGATATTGCCAGAGATGAAACCACTGCTTCCACATAAATGAACAGCGCATTGCCTTTTTGCCCTTCAATGCTTTCAGTAAACAACCCATGTGAAACCGACTGGTGATATAAGCAACTCAACGTGCTTTGACTGAATCCACTAAAAATGGCGCAATCAGTTACCTATATGCCTCACCCTAGTCCCTCATGCATATCATGTGGGTTTTGATCTGCAACGAAATCAGAGCCCAAGTATAAACTTATGCCTTTTGCGGAGGTCTTCAGCGGATGGAGTTTGCCAGCCGTACTAAAAGGGTTTTATGTATATATATATATAAAGCTGTTATGGGTGATCTGGCGGTTGACTGCGTCCTTTGACGAGAGAGATCTTGTGGGAGCGGCTAGGTCTTCACCTGAGAAAATGGAGTTCGCCAGCAGCACTAGACAACGAGGCGCTATTGTGGTGTGCTACCATGGAAGGGTAAGGGCCGTAAGGCTATTCTCCTTGATTATGAGTTGGATCTGACTATGGAGACCTGATGGGGGTGGACTCTCGGAAGTCGGAAGCGCCTTGGAAGTTGGAACTTTGGAAGAGTGAAAGGGAAAGACTGAGCGTCAGGGGGAAATAAAGAACCTTTTGCATTTTTTAGCTTCAAAGGGCAAAATAGGCAATGCACTATACATTGCTGTGGAAGCAGTGTTTTCATCTCTGGCAATTCGCCTCCCAAGCAAAATAATACATATATGAAAACTCAAAAAACAACAAACTTCTTGTCATTAAAAAACAACAAATTTACTTGAGAAGAAAAGAAGCCAAGACCTTAAACATAGCCTTGGCATTCTCATTTTCAGGATCGTAAACATAGAAAACATGACCCTCTTCTTCCACCTCAAACAGCTCCACTTCCCCCTTCCATCCACTTTCTCTCACCGCATCACAGTAGTGAACACCTCTATCCCTCAAAATATCCTTCCCAGCAACACACACAAGCAACCTCGTGCAGCCAAGCCTAGCCAAACTTGGAGCATTGGAGGCAAACGGATTCATCATCGGATTATCGATACCCCCTTGTGCCGAAGGATACACCAACTTCCAAATTCGATACCCCAAATTCTGTTCACGCTCTGTAACGGGCTCAGACCCGATTGGTTCAGAGCCCCAGAAGTAAGGGTGGTTAAGATAAGTTCCTTCAATTTTGATTCCACCCTGCAAGGTCTCAATGCCAGCTCGCATGGCTATGTTGTGGGCAATGTTGGCTCCTGCACTGTCACCACCTAAAAAAAATCGATCAAAGTTACCATGGTCAATTAACCATGACTCATTGTCAACGCAGTCTTTGATGGAATGCGAACAGATCCATTGGAGAGCAGCCCAGCAATCTTCATAAGCAGTGGGAAGAAGGTGCTCGGGGGCTAGCCTGTACTCGACTGATACGGCGAGAACTTTTGCTTGAGAAGAGACAATGCTGATGTACCGGTGGTGGTCCAAGGAGAAGGCGGATTCGATGCAGAAGCCACCGCCGTGGAAGTATACTAAGATGGGAAGTTTTTGGTGGGGGTGATCGAGTTTTGGGAGGTAGACTCGAGCTAAGATGTTGGAGTCTTTGGAGATGGTGATGTCTTTTGATGAGACGTTGGTTTTTGGGTCATCAAGTGATGGAGGAACGTGGGGTGAGCCTGAGAGCCTCTCCACTGTGCCATCTTTGTAGATTCGGACGAAGGGAAAAAGCTCTGAGACCACCTCATTAGTGATGGAACCCATTTGAACAATGGAAAGAGAGAGATCGAGAGAGAGAGAGAGGTGATGGAGGGATGTATGTGTGTGTATGTATTTATAGAGATCGAGGGCCGAACTTGACCCTCATGAGTGCAGTGGGTCCGGTGGTAATTTGGTGCATTATTTTGTTTCTGCGAGCGGTGGAGAGAACGGATTGACTGACGGATCAAAGAGTGGTTGGCATTTGAAGGTGGAAGCCGGAGTGGGGTCTCTGACTCACAAAAAGAATCGCACTCGTTTTCCATAAAGAAATCTGGAGGCTCCTCAAGGCAAAAGGCGGGCCTAGCCTTTTTTTTATTCTCTTTTCCTTTTTAATAAGAGCATAAATAAAATCAAGTTCTTTTTCCCTTAATTCATTGCTTATTTAAGTTGGTTTTTTAACGTATTTACAAGTCGAATCAAATATGGCATGTGATTTTTTTATTTTTTTATTTTTTGGACGCAACATTTCATACTAATGACTAGTTGACAAATGTTCGGCCCAATACAATGGGAGGTAAAAACTATACTCAATATTATGCATGGAACACTTGACATGTGTCCATTATCTCTGATGACGTGGTCTCCCACTACCTGACGGTCCTCAGCCACAAGGGTACCAAACTTGCTGCCAACTTCGTCTCACAAGAATCCTAAGCTGCACCTTTAATTTACTCATCATTACTTGCATTGGCAGCAAACAAAAGAAAAGAAAAAACAAAACGAACAAAGTGACCGCATCATTGTCCCACCTTAATGGGGATGCCATTTTAAGGTGGACCTCCCTTCAAAGGGATGACTGATGTAGCGTGACCAAACCCCACTAGTTACCTTGCGAGAGCGCCCATTGCACCCTCTCCCCACTGAACGCCCTTGGCCAAGCTAGGTGCCCTCAACTAGCACATATACATCCCACCTAGTGGATGGCCCCCTTCGGCGATTCCCGAGCTCCTCGAGATGGGTCTTCGAGGTCGAATGGGTAAAAACAACTTCCATGGTTTAGATATGGATGTGGATATAGAAAGAATTTACATTTACAAAGATGGCTTCAACAAGGGACAAGTGCATTACAGAACTAGAAATGAAATGGGACCTAAGCCCAAAAGAAAAAAGGAAGGTGGTCACAAAGAGGGAGGCTATTGCAGCCCCTCAATTTTATCTATAAACTCTCTTCTTTTTTTTTTCATTTTTCAAGATTTTATAAAAATATATATATATAAAAGATTTTTATGAAAAATGACTATGTACATTTTGAACAACTTTGTAAAAAAAAAGGTTTTTTCAAAATCTATTATTTAAATAGATTTTTTGACCATTTATAATTTTCGTTTTTGTAAAAATGATTAAAAACTGTAAATAGCCAAAAAGTCTTCTTAAATGATAGATTTTGAGAAAAAAAAATTTATAAAATTATCAAAATAATTTTTTTCTGATAAACAACACGACCAATTTTAATAAAAACCTCTTATATTTTTTCTAAAACCTTTAAAAAAAAATATTAAAAAAAAAAGGGTATGTTTTACAAATAAAGTTGAAAAGTATCAATAGCCGCCCTCGGTTACAAAAGTTACATAGGGATGAAAATGATAGAAAAGAATAACTACACCATTTACTCAAACATTTCGTTTGGCAACAAAAACATATTTTTCAATTTTAATGTCCCAATTATCTTGGAATGTCGAACAAATGCCCATCCTACAATTACCGAAGAATGAGAATCCTCCCCAAAAAAGGGCAAAAACAAATGGGTAAAAACAAGTCCCACGACGTCACTCCAGATAGTTATTATTTTAATTATATTATTTTGAATTCCTTGACCAACCTATCAAATCTTTTTTTACGGCTGAGGGTAAAATGGAAAAAAGGAAAAAAAATTACATAACCACGTATTAGCACGATTGAATAGAAGAAAAATGAGTGTGGCATATGGCACTGCTTGAGAAACTATAAGTGGAAAAGAGCCAAATTCATAATACGGCACTCATAAAAGCAAACCATTACATGGAAACTAGAAACCGAAATTCGCAGTAATTTCTCTGACTATTGACTTATAACAAACTGACTACTGACTTTACTATTAACTATTACAAACAAAAACAAGTTGATAGTCAAAGCATCCTTCTTGGGAATTACTCCTAATAAGGCAAATGCATTGGTAATTTCCCCAAAAATTTACTTGAGAAGAAAAGAAGCCAGGACCTTAAACATAGCCTTAGCATTCTCATTTTCAGGATCGTAGACATAGAAAACATGACCCTCTTCTTCCACCTCAAACAGCTCCACTTCCCCCTTCCATCCACTTTCTCTCACCGCCTCACAGTACCGAACACCTCTATCCCTCAAAATATCCTTCCCAGCAACACACACAAGCAACCTCGAGCACCCAAGCGTAGCCAAACTAGGAGCATCGGAGGCAAACGGATTCATCATCGGATTATCGATACCCCCTTGTGCCGAAGGATACACATACTTCCATACTTTATACTCCAATTGCTGTTGACGCTCGAACTCTGTAACGGGCTCAGACCCGATTGGTTCGGAGGCCCAGAAGTAAGCGTGGTTAAGGTAAGCTCCTTCAATTTTGACGCCACCATTCAAGGTCTCAATGCCAGCTCGCATGGCTATGTTGTGTGCGATGTTGCCTCCTGCACTGTCACCACCTAAGAAAAGTCGATCAAAGTTACCATGGTCAATTAACCACGGCTCACTGTCAACGCAGTCTTTGATGGAATGCGAACAAACCCATTGGAGAGCAGCCCAGCAATCTTCATAAGCAGTGGGAAGAGGGTGCTCGGGGGCTAGCCTGTACTCAATTGATACGGCGAGAAGTTTTGCTTGAGAAGTGAGGATGCTGATGTATCGGTGATGGTCCGAGGAGAAGGCGGATTCGAAGCAGAAGCCACCGCCGTGGAAGTAGACTAAGATGGGAAGTTTTTGGTGGGGGTGATCGAGTTTTGGGAGGTAGACTCGAGCAAAGATGTTGGAGTCCTTTGAGATGGTGATGTCTTTTGATGAGACGTTGGTTTTTGGGTCATCAAGTGATGGAGGGACGTGTGGTGAGCCTGAGAGTCTCTCTACTGTGCCATCTTTGTAGATTCGGACGAAGGGAAGAAGCTCTGAGACCACTTCCTTGGTGATGGAACCCATTTCAACAATGGAGAGAGAGAGAGAGAGAGAGAGAGAGTGTGAGAGAGGTGATGGATGGACGTCCGCGTGCGTGTGTGCGTGTGTAAAGACTAAAGAAAGGGCCAAAGAGAGAAGTAAGAATTGCGACGTGAGTGAGTACGCGGGTGGAAATTGGAAATACAGTTGGTGCAGATTTGTTGACTGACGGATCAAAGAGTGGTTGGCATTTGACGGTGGAAGCTCAAGCGGTGCGTTCCACAGAGAAGAGCCTTACGTCAAAGTGGATAAGACCGGAAGGATACTTTGACCCTTTATTTGTTCCTCAATCCTTATTTAAGTTTGTTTGTGTACTTATCCCATAAAAAAAAAATTTTTTAAAAAAGGTATGTTTGTATTTAATATATATAAATTGAATCAAATACGGCATGCCACAAATTTTTTATTTTTCGGTTGACAAGTAGGCACATTCAATTAATTTGCAAAGATCTGCCAACCGCTATGATGAAATTTTTCTCTCTTTTTTTTCTTTTTTCTTTTTTTTTTTTTGTAATAATTTTATCTTTCAACAAAATATTCAGTGTTATTTTTTAAATAATTTTAACCTAAATAATGTTCGAAATCTTCCTCCTTGATATGGAACCATAAAAATCAACTCTGCTCCTTTGGCAAGGCTTCTAAATTTTTTTAATGATATTAAAAACCTTTTTTTATTATTATAAATTTTTAAACCTTGCAGGTGCATTAGCAAGGAACCTCCCCCAAAATTTTTTTTGATGAATCGGGGCACATCTCAACATGAGGTGCCTGAGTTTTCTACATTGATTTTTTTTTTTTTTTTCTTTTTCTTTTGCCGCGCAGATTTGAAGGATATTTGCCGACAGAAACCACACTAGAATACCGTAGAACACAACCCTTTCAAGAGCTACACATCAAGATAACTCAACAATGCACAAATGAAACAAATAAAAAACTGCATTTCTCACTTCATGTCAATTCACTTACGAATAGAGACAGGGAAGGATACATACATGCAGCCACATAATTGTCACAATGATTGAAGAGAAATTGTCGGTGAAGGTCATAAAGGCCCCAACAGTATCTAATACAATGGTGTTACAGGAGGAACTTACCGGTTCATAATCAACCGAAACTCTGGCATCAGAAAATATGACGGGCCATAGTACAATCAACCAATTAGATCCCTTCCACTTGCTCAAAAACAACGACAAGAAGCTCTACCGCTCTCTGTACATCAATTCTAGTTAGAGATCAAGAATCAAATACCAGCAGCTACAGCCGCGAGTTATGTGTGTTAGGTTTAGTAAGTGCTTTAGCAAAGTAATTGCGGATCTCTGGTATAATACGCTGGATCAGATGAGAATGCCTGCAAATTTTTTGCATAGAGAGAGAATTTCAGCAGATGATGGAAGCAAATTTGATAATCTTAAATTTCACCATTTAAACCAATGGTAGTGGTAATGTAGTGAGCCCATTAATGTTAAAAAAGCTTAAGGAGGCCCTATCACCACCGCTGTTTGAGTAAGTTTTAACATGCAAGTTTTAACTGGGCCCAAAATACAAGTCATTTAACCTCAATACATTGAAAGCATACTCACAGATTCAGCTTGCCAGTTTTAAAATTATCAAATCTAATATCGACTGATCTAGTGCATCGACAGCTAGCTCAAACACCATTGAAAGCATGCATCAACACCTCCTCCTTACTAAATATTATCACAAGAAATATATATTCCATTCTAATAAGTTAACTCCCTTAAGTCTTTGCATGACTCCCAAAATATTTCAGACTTTTTCCAAACTGTTTTCCAGAGTTGAAATGGCAAATAATGGAAATAATGGAAGTTTTAGTTGCTCATACAGCGAGAGAGAGAGAGAGAGAGAAGGGGGGGTTGGAGCAGGAAAGGTCGAAGAAAGCACATACCCAGGCCTAGCACTCAATTTATCATACTGCTCCAAGATGAAAAGAATGCATGTGTGCCTCAATGAGATAGCATGGAACGCTTCTGAAAGCTCATACATGCTTGAAACATTTTCCAACGATATATCCTGATAAAAATGGAAAGTGTATCAGAGGTCTACCTTCCAATTTAAAACCTGCACACATGTGTGTGTGTGTGTGTGTATATATATATATATATATATATATAGACAAACCCTCTTAACTCACCTGTGCAATAGTATACTCACAGAGACGCTTAAGTCCCTCCAACAGATACTGATCAGCAGCTCTAAGGAGATCTTGTGCAATATCCAATGTAATATCTACTGATCCAGTGTATATAAATCTGCGCAGAAACATAAGGCCAGTCAACTATCAAAACTCATTGTAAAAGGAATTTTCATGGGACCCAAAATACAAGTCATTTAACCTCATCATCAGCTGAAAAACCTCCCATCTAATATTTGGAATCTCTATGTCTCTTGCATCCTTCTCCTGTAAAACATATAAACAGGAATTTGTTAAAATATGCTTATCATCGTACATACATCAATCCTTTCTCTTGAGTGATATGTGTGATTCAGTTTTTATTTACACTTCAAACACACAACAATACCAATCATGAGTCTAAGTGTGAAGTTCATAAAAGCAGACAGGGGGAGAAGGGAAAAATATAGAGCACAAACTCCAGAATCATCAGACATAAAGGATAATGGGTTATCTCTGTTGTCAACCAAGGGGCTTGACAGCACAGCCCCAGCCCCCAAGGCTAACATAGATAAAGCTCAAGTACAACTTACCCACTAACCCCAAAGAAAAATTGGGAAAAACAAAAAAGAAATAAATAATCCATGTTGAATCACTATCTAATACTCACCCGGTAACCACCATCAAACATTGCACGGAATGCGTCTGAAGAAGCAAGTAGGCAAATGCGGTGAGCATAGAATCGTTTACCTGAAGGAAAAGTAAAGGTGACTAAGTTAAAATTTCTCTAGAATACAAGTTATACAGATCTATGATAGCATAAATTAGTACAGAAAAATAATGGTTTACAACCTTCGACTAAAAAAGTAACATCAGACAACGTAACACTGTTTACATACTGCTCCCCCAAGTAGACCTGCAGCAAGAATTGTTGTCAAAATAAACACCAAATGCAAACTTCAGATTACAGATTATTCTCAAATACTAGATGGTAGAAAACCAGTAAAAAAAGGAAAACAAACAAACAATAAGCATGTTTTACTGCACCCATATAACCAATTCAGTAAGTAAAGAAGTCAACACTAACAGAGTTTCAACTTTCTAAAGAAATTTTCACTTTATGTTAAATGAATTTCTGTTTCACTAGCAAAGTAGTGGTGACAGAATATGAAATTTATTAAAATCCAGCTTTTGAAACCCAGAAATCAATACCATCAGACAATAATTCTGCTTTCATGAGATATAACAGAAAGGCAAGCCCAAACAAAGAAAGAACTGTTATATACTCCAAGAACTAAGGTCTAGATTCAGCAAGTTGAGTCAATGCCTTGGAACTGCAAGAGGAACAGAGTGGTGCTTTCCTTCTTTTGTTTCTTTCCTTTTTCCCTTCTCTCCATTTGTTGGTTAAAGATAGAAGTGGTTCAGTTATTAACTACAGCTATCATCAAAACATCAACACTTACTGAACACTGTTTCTCAATGAGAGGATGTAAGCACCACAAAGATGATTTGTGGGGCTTCACATGACATCCCCTGAATGATAAAAGGCTACACAAACTGACCATCTACAATATGCATATTCAAAATTGAGGTACCCACTTTTACCTCAAACCACAGCATTTATTGCTTTCCACAGAGAAAATCCGAGGACTGAAAAAAACATAAATCTAGGATGACAGTAAATTGTCCAATTCTTATGGAACCTAAGAAGAAACATTAACCAAAAAGTAAATAATAGTTCTTTAAAAAAAGTCTGACCTCTAGGCCAATCAGAAAATGCTAGTCCCTTAAAAATGAAAGGGCCCAAGTAATTTATTAGATACTCAACTTAACAAAGCCTTTGTCCCAACTAAGCAGGATCAGCTACACAAATCCCATTTGCTATTCCACTCCACCTAGGGCCATACTTTCCGATAAGTTTGGAACCAACCCAATTTTCTTGCTACCTCAACCCCTGTCCTTTTTTATATTCCCCTCCTCTTTACGGTACCTTTAACTTGGATCATGTCATTCTTCGCACATGGCCATCAAACAATAATTTGCTAAATGCCATGTAAAATAAGTACACAGCATCTCCCCCCCCCCCCCCCCCCAAAAAAAAAATAATAAATAAATAAATAAAATAAAACTCCTAAATTTATAGGATGCATCTAAATCACTACAATAAAGCTCTAAACCACATAACCCTTGAATGATGTATTTAAAAAATTCATGTATTCTTTCATCATGTCAGCCACATATAGCCCATAAAACACTAGAATGAAATTATAATATAAGAAATGGCATGGAACAATACCAACCAACTTTAGAAAAAGAACCCACCTGGGGTGTCGGAGATAGAGGAGCTGCATCCATAGGAGAAAGAGTCATGGCTTTGTTAGCCAACTTGTACAGAGCCACAGAACCATCAAGTTGCTGCTTTAGGCTTGTGGAACCAAGAAGCCCAATAAGCAACTCCAATCCTGCATGAGAACAAAGTATAATAAGCAACTCAAAAGCAGCTTGAAAATAATAAATTAAATGAATTGCTAAACAATGTTTATTAAAATAGCTGGAAAAAGATTACAAATAACATGACGTGCCATTGTTATCAATGAATATTGTTCTCTGATCATCTTGGGAACAAAGATGAGCAAGAGCCAAAGCAACTCGTCTTTGAACAGCCTTCTCTGCTACACGCATCAGATATAACAAATGGTTCAAAACCTACATGAAGAAAATTAGGATATTACAATCTCAAAGTTTGATCACAGAAAAAAGTAATATACAACATTATCCACCAACAGGGTATTGTAGAAGAGAGAGAGAGAGAGAGAGAGAGTAAATGGTAGATAAGATATACTCACTCGTCCATGAATCTTCTCCTCTAATCTTTTTAACGTCTTGGCTACACAATCTTTCGTTGCCTGAAAGTTCATTTATTAATTCTATGTTGTTAATTGAAAATTTTCAGGTTTTTATAGACATTGACAATATTCAAGCAACTATAAAATCTACTTGTAGCAATATGATATCAGCTGCATGAAGCACATAATGAAAACATAGAAATAACAACTATCATTATAAGATAAATAAAGATAAGAGCATACTTGAACAATAAATTCCCCATCCTGCAGCTTCTGAACACCTCCCACCTTGATAAAATCAGACACATTATCCTGTGGGAATAAATGAACAGATTTAAAAATTTTGTCAATATGCTATAAAATTCCTGTTGAATAAAAGCCAACACTTCAACCTTGTTTAAAATTCAATAAGGATTTATGAAACTATATGGTACCTCATTATCTGCCAGGCCATAAAGTGCAAATGCAGCATTATGTTGCAGAGACCCATTTTTTGAATCAAGAAGCTTCAGTAGTGGCACTAAACCACCAGTATGAGCAATGCCAGCTTGGTTGTGTGCATCCTGAAAATGATAATTCATGTGAAGCCAAAAAGAAAAATTATAACTATGACCATTTACTGCTAATGAGTAATGACACTCACATAGTAAGCAAATCTGAAGAAGATTTAAGTTGATTGCAACAAAAATAGGAAGTGAAACTATATATGCAAAAACATTATGAAGTTGAAGATACAGACTACTGACTTCGGCAACCTCAAGTATTTTGAGTCTCAAAGAATTTTTCAGGAAACTACCATAAATGTTTGTTATATTATAAGTGCCAAACTGCACAATGGACTACTAGAAACCTGAACAAATTTGGCACAGTAGGAGCCAGTAGAATATACTCCATATGACTCGAATTTAAAAATGACTTCATCTCCTCAATCAATTTCAAATAAAGTTTCTACAAAAGCATGGAAATAGAATAAACATGATAATTTATGTTCATTGTACCAACCAAGCAGTCATTGCCAGGAAAGAATTGGCCATCCATTGGTATGATGGCAGCAGCCATCGTATGTCAATGGTATCAGTGTAGTGTAATCTAAACAAAGGAAACAATGGAGAAACGAATAATGACCTGTGCCAACCGCCCCAACGCAAATGCTGACATTTCCCTCAATTGTAAATCTGGCGATTGAAGCATCTCAATCAAAGGCTGAACAGCTCCCCTCTGTACAATGTGCACCTGCCAGAATCTCACTTTCAGAAAGGAAAAGAAAAGGAAACAGAAATGAAAAGATGAAGGCAAAGGATTGGCATTAAACTTATCCTCAACAAGTCATCATGAAAACACTAATAATGCTTTGCTCAGCTGCCAAGATGGAGGAACACAAAAGGGAACTTGAAACATATAACAAACCCAAAAAGGTAAGAGGTTCCAAATTTTCTTTCCCCACATATCGGCAACCAAACAACCAAAGGGGAAAAAATCCCTCAATTACTTTTGTTGTTTTTTTTCCCCAATAGGGAAAAAAATTTCTCAATTCTAGTCAAGAAAAATAAAGTACAAAAAGAAGGAAGTATCTAATCCACCTTGCAATCTGAGTCAGTTGCGGCAAATTGCCCAAGTAACAAAGCCGCCTCCCTTTGGCTCTCAGAGCAGCAGGAACTGTTACCCAAAAAATAAACTTAAGAAAATGCAATAAGATAACAGCTTTTTCATGGATATTTTGTGTGGTGGAAAGAAACAGCTACATAGAAATAACAAGAAAAAACTCATTCTTCAAGTGGGAAAACACTACCTTAGTAATCCAATAACAGGTTGTAAAGCTCCAGCAACGAGAACTTCTTTCTTTATGTTCGGGGATGAGTGTACCAGATTTCCGATAACACCTACCTGAAATCCATGAAATTTCATCTGAGATTGCAGATAATTTGAAGTACAAGATCAATTTCAATACTCATGAAATGTCCAATAGATAATAACATAAGTCACGTTCTAATAAGATCCTACCGCTTCATAATGTATAGCAGCATCCTCGGATCGAAGCATAAGAATCAAGGTAGGAAGAGCATTGCATTCTACAATCTGCAAACTCATAATATTTGAATTAATTAATCATGTAGTCGTGTTCAAACTGTTATTTGAAAGTTTCAACTAGGCAAAATAGGCACATTACCTGATTCTTATTTTCATCATTTTTAAATGCCAAGGTCCGCAGTGCCCCAGCAGCTGCTCTTTGTACCTTTGTATCAGTAAATTCAAGCAGCTCAACAAGAGGAGGAATCCCCCCTTCCACCCTGAATATCAAGTCAAGATGATCATATAAAGGATATGGAGCTAAATGAGAAACTCAAAATTAAGGTGATAAGCAAATAAGCAACCTGACACGGGTTTTAATGCTGCTATTCTCATGAGCAAGGTTAGTGATTGCATCAGCTGCTCTTCGAATGACACTATTGACAGCCCGAGAACACAAACCGTCCTTGTGCCTCCTTAACAGAGCCACAAGATGAGACAAGGCACCATTGTCAACTATGAGTTGCTGATGCTCTGGCTGTTAACAGAGAAGGCAAAAATTAACAACAGGCTCAGCAATTACATGTAGAGTATATGTATTCCATCAGAACCATTCTAGCCTCAAATGCCTTCACACCAACCAGATTTGCACGTATACCAGAAAGAGTTGAGTGAGACAAAGATTAAAGGGAGAATAACAAGACAGGCAACACCAGCAACTAAGACCATCTTTGTCTTCTTCTTCTTCTTCTTCTTCTTCTTCTTCTTCTTCTTCTTCTTGGTAATAGAATACAACCCACTATTAAGACTTCATTTGAGCGTGTAAGTAAGTCAACAGTTGACAAATATAAGGGCATGCCGGAGTCACTGAGCATCAAGTATTAACAAAGGTTGGTCCTTTTAAACCCTTGTGCATGCAAGTAATTCACTCTGTTAAATTTTCTCTCTATTACCATTATTATAAGAATTTATTGCTTTCATTTTGTTGGTCCTTTTCTTTTCTTTTCTTTTTGTTTTTTGTTTTTTTGCTTTTTTTTTTTTTGTCACTGATTGAAAACTAATATATAAAAAGGTCAAATATATGGTTAGCTAAATTCCCGTATAAACAGCCTCCATCTTAAATTAACTAAGAAAGAGTCTTACTCACAACTCCTCTTATCTCTGACCTATCATCTTAATTTGGATTTACATGTAGCCAAAACGTATATACGGATATATAGTTGGAAAACTATTCCTCCTAATAGTTATTAAACCCCTTCTAAATAATTAGAACCGATCACATTTCTTACAATTCCTTCCTTATATTTATATCTCATTAGAAGTCTTACTTTAATTGAACCTTTGGAAATCTTACATAATTTATTGATGCTATAAACCAGAAATCGCAGTGGACAAGTCCTACTATATCATGAATAAAATATTCACACTAGCTATCTCTTTTCATTTAAAACGGACCGCAAGACGAGAATTGCCAATAATAATTCCTAATTGAACTAGTAAGACTCGAACGTTCGAAGTCCTAAAAAACCCTTTGATCGTCAACAATTTCCACCTTCTATTGGCATATAAAGAATTACATGACAAAGTTGCCAAATCAAGATTAGTCCATTACACTATAATTACATCGAAACATAAGATGAAGCTTTCAGATACCAGATTTCACAAACACTAGCAGATAAAATCAAACTTAAATTGGGAAATAAAATTGAAACATTAGAGAACATAATCAAATGACCTTCACTGCAAGAAGACCTAGGGCGAAAGCGCTCCCTTTCTCGACCTCGTGCTCGAACGGCTTCGCACCCCGTTCATTTTCACTCGTAAGCGGCGGCGACTGAAGATGCTTTACCAGCGCCGGCACGGCGCCACCGTCGACGATAACGTTCACAACTTCTTCTGCAAACACATAAATATACATGCATATATTTATAGTGAGAGAAAGAGGGACTTTGATTTCAATATCAAGGCCAAGAAAAAACCCTAGGATTGCAGAAACTAGAGCTATTAATTATTTGTAAATCAGGTGAGATCGGAAGGTGTGGAGTTTACCGTTCTTGGCAAGCTCGGCGAGGACGTGAGTGGCTCGTTTAGCCGCGGCTCGATCGGCTTCTTTCCAAGAGTAGGTGGAGGTAAGGACGTTAACCTGCGCACTCACCTCGGACAATAGCGCCTGCCGGGCGTCGCCGGACTGGAGAGAGATCTCTCGTTCATCATCCAATTCTTCCTCTAGTTTCCGTTTTTGCCCCTTCCTCTCAGGGAGATTTTGATCTGGGCGCCTCTGGAGCTCCATGGAGAGGGGAAAAAAAAAAAAAAAACAAACGAAAGGGACAGGAAGGCCGATCAGAAATTGGAAGAACTGGGTTTTTGAAAAGGAGATAGATCGAAGGGTATTTTGGGAATAAAAAAATATATGTATATGTATAACGTATCCGTGCGTGCGCTTTTCTCTTTCGATTTTCTTTTCTTTTCTTTCCGGTGACTGAAATGAAACGTGTCGGGTTTAAACCGGCCACATTATTTCCGGTTCAGAAAGCTGGGAGCCCCGTGGGCTGTGGAGGGTGAAGTGGTGAAGTCCACCCTCGTTATTTATCCGATGAAAGGACTAACGTGCGCTCCCGCCAGAAAAGTATATAAAAATGGATGAGACGTGCTAACGTGCGCATGCTGGGTGAGTGGGTGGGATGGGTGGGTCCACATGAATGTTTGGGGTCCACGAATTTGCATGTCTATGGATTGGACTAATATTTTTTTGCCACTGTTTGTGACTTTGTGGTCTACCTTATTGCCTCCTGTGCTTGCAATTTAGTGGGGTTGGGTATGAAATGGGCTTTAAGTCGGGTCGATTTGACCCATTTGGATTTATCACCATGGAAATTATGGGTGATGTGTCAGCACGATTTAGAATCCTCTTTAATACTCCATAGGACATGATTCCCTCCACGGTAGGGCACACATTTAATTGTCCATATCTGCAATTTGAAAAATTAGATTATTGAACATGTGACCATGGTAAAATATATATATATATATATATATATATTCAAAAAATGGGCCATCAGTTAGATTGTTTTCTCCTTTTAGACACTGTTTTGTAGTTATGTAATGATTTTACTTATGTATGATCATTAATCAACTTAAAAATCAAAATATTTTATTAAGAAAAGGAAATCAAAAACCCTCGTTTGAAAAGTTATGTTTAATAAAATCTAATGTATATTACATCAAAGTCTTAATTCAAAATCCATCTTTCATATTTTTCTAACTCCCTCACTTAACAACTACATGAAATATTTAAAATTTAAATAAAATTTAAAGAAAGAGGGAGGGAGGGAGAAGATGTAAATTGAAAGGGTGCAATGGTATTTTGTATGTTCACATGTGGAGGGGTATAAATGTATGGGGACCCACAAATTTGGAAACCGGAATTGGGAGAATCAACCACCACTACTACTTGGCCCCAATAAAGAGGAAAAAAAAAAGGAGACCTGGACTGTCTTTGTCCGAAATCTATCGATTGATATCCACTTGGAGAATCCAATGAAACAAAGAAAGCATAGGACAGGTAAGTGGGCTCTCTGCGCTACGAGTCTGGGAAGCTGTTACTTCCAATGACGTCTTTTTATGGGAATTTGGTCGTGCGAGCATATCAGTCACAATTTTATGACGAATTATAAGTTTTACCTTGTTTTGAATGGTTTAAGGTAAGGGTGATCATGGTTTAGGTTAAAATCGAAAATTAAACCGAATCAAACCAAATCAGTTGGCTTGATTTGGTTTTTTTGTCTTTAGGTTTGGTTTTAGTTCTAATTTTAAAAAACCGAATTAAATTGATTTGGTATTGGTTTTCATGTTTAAAAAACCAAACCAAACCGAAAAACCGAAAAAACCGAAAAAATACAATATAAATATATATAATTTTATATATTACGTATTAAACTTACTTTTTAATTTTTTATTCTAATAAGGGCACAATAGGTAATAGATTGTAAATTTTCTTAATGTTTTTTCTTTATTAGATTAACATGTATTAAACTAACTATTATTGTTGTGTGAGATATTGGCACGTATTAAATTAGAGATTTGAACTTGGATTGACATAAGTCAATACTTTTCTATTTTGATACAATGTTTAATGATTTTTTTAGTTGCTAATGTAATGATTTTATTAAAAATGTTTTTATTTAGAGTTTGACTTGTCATTTTTCTATTTTTAATTATTTGTTGTTATTTGATAGGATAAAACCGAAATCGAACCGAACCAAACCGAAATTTTATGGTTTGGTTTGGTTTATAGTATGGTTTGGTTTTGGTTTGAGAAAACAAAAACCGAAGTATAATGGTTTGGTTTAAGATCTACCCTAAAACCAAACCAAACCGAACCGCGAACACTCCTAGTTTAAGGAGTTTCCTGTAACAATTAAAAAGGATAAACGAAATAACAATAGAAATTAAAAATAAGAGTTTACCATGGAATAAGCTATTTCATTAACAATTTCTAGAATTATAATGATAAATAAAGGAGTGCACACACTTTTAACCAGAAAAGAGCACACGTTTTTTAATTTAAATCATAAGTTCTACAAAGAAAATATAACATATAAAAGTTCAATAGAAATTGATTTGTTGATCCCATGAAATTCGGTCATAACTACTTCTCTCACAACCCGATAACTTCAAACTCAGCCACAATCTCATGTCTTGGTAACTGTATTTGATCGTGCAATTAATAATTGCTTCATGGCATAACCACATAACTGCTTCAATGAATATTCAACCTTCATAGGGCGATTTTGAGGAATAAATTGCCTTTTTCACAATCTTTAGTCGAATTAATTACAATTCTCCTTAAGCCAATTTTTAGGGTGTAAACAAAAGCCTACGAGGCTAAGCAATAAAAACCACCTTAATGGCCCTCTTGGTTTTTGTCTTTTCTTTCGGCTACCTCACGCTCTTGGAATTTTCCATTTCTTTCTTCCTAATTTTCTTCCCTTTTTTTTTTTTTAATTCTATTTTCTAAATGTGGGTATTTTAGGTTTATTCCAAAAAATGATAAGAAAATTTGTTGTTAAATATTGATCCTTAAAAAGAGTGGGCAGTCAGAACCTCGTAAATCCCAAAAATCACTCATAAAGTACTAAGTGCCTGTTTGGATGAAATTCTGGGAGGCCCAAAATCTCTTCTGATAGCCCATAATCACTTTTAAGAGTGTTTGGATAAAAAATGAGAAAAGTGATTGTAAGCTCAAAAGAGATTTTAAAGCCAATTTACTAAATCTGCTTCCCCCTGATTTTGATTCAGCTTCTAATTCTACTTCTGATTCTGCTTCTGATTCTATCCCAAACAGGCACTAAAAATCACGTGTATAATGAACTTTACATACCCCATGCAGCTTCCTGTTTCAAAAATAATCAAGCTCTGCAATTCTTCCATCTGAGCAAAAAATGCAACTATTATAAGAAAGGGGTGAGTATTGTCACCACAAAAATTCTTTAGTTTATATTTTTAATGATTTTATAAAAAATATAAAAGGGTTTTTATGAAAATTAACTTGGTAGTCTAATAAAAAAACATTATTCTAAACAACTTTGTAAAATAAAGTTTTTTTCAAAAATTTGTTGTTAAGAGGATTTTTTGACCATTTTTCATAAAATAGCTTCTAAATGAAATAGAGATTATAAATTGTCAAAATTTTCACAAAACGACATATTTTTTATGAATTTTATTCTACAAAGTTATTTAGAATGATTTTTTACTAGTGAACTATGCGGTTAATTTTCATGAAAACACTTTGTAGACATCCCATTTTGTCCCTACATTTTGATGATGAGTTCCCGATGATGAGGTCTATGATGTTTATTGTCAATTTGGGTCTATTTTTTACAAGCAAAGCAAGCAAGTGGGATGGTAGGTGGATGTGGGGAAGCGTAAAAAAGGTGGGGAAGGTAATCTTCTATAAAGGGAGAAGTGGGATGGTAGGTGGATGTGGGGAAGTGTAAAAAAATGTGGGAAAAGTAATCTTCCGTATGAAAAAAAAAGAAGTGGGATGTTAGGTGAAAGAAATAGAGAAGAGGATGGCTAGTTTTTCATCAGAGTCGAGAGGTTGTCAGGGATAGTTTTCTGTGAGGAAAATAATCATCTGACAGGCATTACGCCTCGTTTATATAATGAAGAAGGGAGTGAGGAGTGAGGTCAAGGGTGACGATCCTACACAGAGATTTTTCCCTATAAATAGAGGAAGCTATTAGGAGTTCAAGAAGGGGGGAGAAAAAGAAAGGATTCCTATATTGAGAGGGCATTATACTGAATAAATAAGGAATGGTGAGAGAAAGAGTAGTGAGAAGATAATAGAGAGTCAATCAGTGAGGAAAGGGAAAAGCTTGCCTAACTCAAAGGAAGAGATACCGCCAAGTTGGCAGTAGACCTGAGGGACAATCTGAACATCAACCTGCTTTATTTGCAAGAGGTATAAGCATATTTTTTTTTATATAGAATTGCATAAGTTGTTTAGATAGTAATTTTGTTACATGTAAAATTTGTTCAAACCAACCTCTTTGTAGGAAAGTCGGTTTAATCATGGGGAAGGTAAAATAGTGAAGTCATGCGTACGTATGTTTACGCCATGCGTGCGCATGACAAATCATGTGTACACATATTTATAGTGTGCGTACGCATGATCATCCTATATCCCGGATTCTTGCTATTTTTATTGGTATAATCATTACTCATTCATTACTTTCTTTTTTCATCATTATTTTCATTACTTTTCCCCTTTTACTATTCATGTAATTATTATATTATGTTACAAGAATATGCACGTATCATTATATTCTAACTTTTATTCATTCCATACTTATTTTATGTTTCACATGCCATGTTTGTGTGTATATATATATATATATTATTTTATTGTTTTATGTTAGTAATATGGCATCGGTGTGTGTTTTGCATGATGTAAAGTAATTTAGATTAAATTAAAATACTAAATATGGTCAATGAATACACAATGAGGGCCGGTTTATTATCGGGCATTGTTGGGTGCCTAACACCTTCTCAACATGTACCTTAGCTCCGAACCTTTTTCTGGTGAACAAAATTGATCCTGGACCCTTCTAGGTGGCGACTCTCATTCCTATGCTAATCCCCCGGGTTAGCACCACTGTCAGAAGTAAAGAGCAGGTAAAAGATGAAAGAGCAAGCGCGTGGCGAAAACCGGTGCGCTCACACACTTTATATTTTTTTATAAAATCTTAAAAATGTAAACTAAATGGGATATAAAATAATTTTCATAGTGACATGGCAATAGGTTGCTTCTCACAAGAATATCAAAACACAAAGATGTGGATGCACTAATTATGAAAGCCCCCACATGAGACACCTAGGGGATGTTGTTTTAACCTTTCCGAAGACTTGCCCACAGTTCTTGCATGAGTGTTTGAACAGAGAAAGTTTATAGATATTGATAGGGACCATAGAGTACTCATTTTAATATGTCACATGATTACATATAGGTCTGGCTAGGGCAAATAATTACAATAAATGATTACTGACTTATTACTAAATGACTACTAACTTGGTTAAAAATGACTACTAATTATAATTAAACTTTAATTGTTTGTCTATAACCGGACTTATCTGTAATTCCCTCTAATTGGTTTTCTCTGCCTTAAAATTCAAAGAAATGCAACTTTTTCTCTCTCTTCCCCTTCTGATGTTTCTTCTATTCTTTAGATTCTACCCAATATAATGCAACTAAATGGGATTCCTAGGGTGATGAATCATAAAGCTAAGAAGGCTCAACTTTATGCCATCTAGCCATCCCATGTAAACTTCTTACCACCTATTTCATGCATGTTTCCACTGAATGGTCATCGCATGCATGTAACCTCCTTGCCACCTATTTCGATATTCATGCATCTTGCCACCTAGCCATCCCATGCATCTTCCTTCCATGACCACTTATCATCTTCTCGTGCCAAGCCCTTATTAGAACCATGTAAATATGTAATATGTTGAAGTAAGAGTTGCCACCTCAACAACCCCCACGCAACCTCATTGCAAAATTTAGTGCAATTATATATATGCAACATATCCTATATTTAAATTAACAACAATACTAATAACCATAATATATAAAAGTAGGAGTAATAATTATAATCATAATAATAATGACAACAACAATAATTAATTCTCCTTCCGTCCCACAAAGATAGGTCATTTTTTTCTACATTTTTTATTTCAAAATTTTTGTCAACTTTGAAAATAAGTTAATGTAACGATGATTTTTCTTAAAATGCGTGTTTTGTTAAATTTAGCCTATCTTTACGGGACGAAGAGAGTAATAATAATTCTTTCCGTCACATAATGTTTACATTTTCCAAATAAAATACAATACCGATATAATATAAAAATAATTATATGGGGTCGCACAATTGATATTAATGTAAAATTCAATACCAATATATTATAACACTTGATATTTATGTGACATGTATGTAGGACTTTCAAAGTTAAATTTTAGCTTGGTTGGTAGTTTGGTAGGTAGGAATATCTATGTTTCCATCTTTTGTGATTGTACATATGTGTGTATATATGAGTTCCGATCTCTTTAAGAAATCTTTTATGTAAGTTAGGTAAGGATTTTTAATCTTTATTCTTTGATTTTAATCAAACAATCAAAATATGAATGACTTAAAAACCATATATGTTATATCCAACCTTTTGACCATTGGATCAAGCATGTGTGTTGAGATAGATTAAAAGTCTTTACTAACTTAAAATTGAAGAAAAAAAAAAAAAAACTATATCTTTTAGGACTCTATATACATATATATGAAATAAATGTATCCGGGAGAAATATCACTCCAGAAAAAAAAGCATATGGAGAAGGCGTAGAAAAAAATTACTGAGATACTCTGTATTATTTAACGCGCGTACGCTTGAACTTAACAAAACGTCGATCACACAAAATAAATAAACAAATAAATAAATAAAAATGATCGAGTTGTTGTAAAATTGTTGACAACCAGCTCCTCCTAAGGTTCCCTCAAAACTAACTCCTAAACCCCACACACAGAGTAACGGCTCCATTTTACAATTAACAAACACGCAGCGAAATGCCACCTCTTTGACCTGGTTTTCCCGCGTCATCCTCATTCCTCATTAAAAATTCTTTCCTCTACTCCAACTTCTCGTCTCTCTCTCCACTTCTATTCCTTCCTTGATTGATTCAACAAAGACTCTTTCTAACCCTAACCCTACCAAACCCCCCCTCCCCCTTCTCTTTCCCTAAAATCTCTGTTCCAATTTCATATGTCAATCTTTCTCTCCGAACATGTCGTTCCTCTCTCTCCGCCTTCTCTTCTTCTTGTCTCTCCTCACCCTTTCTCTCTCTCAATCCCAACCCCTCAGAGGTACACCACTTTCTCAAATCACCATTCTCAATCTCAATCTCAATCTCAATCCATATATATCTAATTATATATTTTAATTTCAGGTGTATTCATTGACTGCGGCGCCACCGTCGAAACCGTGAGCGACGGCCGACGATGGCAACCCGACGCGGGTTTTGTCTCCGCCGGGACCCCCAGAAACCTAACAACTCCCGGCCTCGTTCCTGTCCTATCCACCGTCCGATCTTTCCCTCTCGGAGTCGGCGTTCGTCGGAAATTCTGCTACGTCGTTCCGGTGTACCGCACCGGGAAGTACATGGTGCGGACGACTTACTTCTACGGGGCAATTAACGGCCCGGTTTCACCGCCGGTGTTTGATCAAATTGTCGACGGGACATTTTGGAGTGTGGTGAATACCACGGAGGATTATGCTAGGGTGATGTCGTCGTACTACGAGGGGATTTTTGTCGCCACAGGGAAGACGATGAGCGTGTGTGTCGCCGCGAATACTTACACCGATTCGGACCCATTTATATCGGCCTTAGAGTTTGTACTTTTGGGCGATTCCTTATATAATTCGACGGATTTTGGGACGCATGGTCTGAGCTTGGTTGCCAGGCATAGTTTCGGATACAGTGGACCACTAATTCGGTAAGTTTGGAGACTTGGGTTACCATTTTTTTAATATAGAACTGCTAGTAAACTTCAGAATGTTATGATCCCTGTGTATAAATTTATTTTCTTTACAATTTTCTGTGCGTTTTGAATTTGGGGATTCACCATTTTGCTCGAAGTGGAAGATGCAGTTTTGGATAATTTTCAGTTAGCTAATTAGCTTAGGCTCTTGCCCCTTTTAGTTTGTGCTATTATAACTCTTTTAATTGTTGTGTAATGTGTTCATTTGCTGGCACATGCATAATTTTAGTCGGTTCTAGAGGAGTTAATTTTGTTTTTTTCACAGATTACATTTTTCTATTTACTGTGTATTGTCCCATTTGGGTTTTAAGGTCAGAAATTTTAATTAGAGCAAGAAGGATGTCATAGGTCTCAATTTGATGTTTATAAGTTGTTATTACAATATTCTTTATCGTCTTAATAATCTTCAATTTTGAGTTAATTGAATGCACAATTTCTCTATAAATTAACTAATATGAATTTTTTGAATCACCAGATATCCCGACGATCAATTTGATCGTTTTTGGGAGCCATTTGGAGAAAATAGTCCTACCACTGCGAGCAACACAAATGTGTCTGTTTCCGGTTTTTGGAATCTTCCCCCTTTGAAGACATTTGAAAGAGAGCTGACAATTGGCCAACCAGCACCAATGGAATTGCAGTGGCCTCTAGCATCCCTTCCTAACTCAACATACTACATTGCTCTATACTTTGCGGATAATCGTAATTCATCATCGGGAAGCTCTAGGGTTTTTAACATAAGCATAAATAATGTCACATATTATTCCAATCTTAATGTGACTCCAGAGGGTGTTGTAGTCTTCTCAAAACGGTGGCCTCTTGCTGGTCTGACAAAGATAACTCTAACTCCAGCCTCTGGCTCTGACATTGCTCCTTTGATCAATGGTGGGGAGGTTTTCGACTTGCTGCTCCTTGGTGGAAGAACTGTGACTAGAGATGGTATGCTTCATTAGAACCTATATTTTTTACTGGGGCAACCAAACCGGTATCTTTTCCTGGAAGATCTCTTAGCCTTCTCATAGGATCCTTTGGCTTCCAGATGAGCCAAGTATTTATGGCTAATGTAAAGGGGAAACTTTACTAAATGATGGGGAAAAATTCCATCTATTATGATGCAATCTGAAAATTTAATAACATCAATAGGATCATTTACCTGTTCCCAAGTTTTTTACTACGGTTCATCTAAGTAGTGGCCTATCAAGTTTATGCTCCAAATAGATGGGCATGTTTATCTCATTTGTTTAAGAGCCCCGTCCTGGAAAGGTGAAGTGCATTCAGCCAGGAAAAGTTCCAGATGTATCAGTCTTTTGCCATTCCCTCTGCAAATTCTTTCAATATAGTTTGAATTATTCATTCTCAATGATACCAATCCTTAAATTGGAATTGCATATGTTGGTGCAGTAATTGCTTTGGAAACAGTGAGGAATAGTTTCCAGAGCTATCCACTCGATTGGAACGGTGATCCTTGTCTGCCCCGTCAGTACTCATGGACTGGAGTTACTTGCTCCGAAGGACCCCGAATTCGAGTGATTGCTTTGTGAGTTGGCACTTTATACAACCTAAAATTTTGTTGTCTATGCTGCATTTTGTACTGCTTGTGTTTTTACACGACTAACTTTACTACTTTTTTCCCTTTGTTCCCAGAAACCTGTCCAGTATGGGTCTTTCAGGTTCACTATCACCTAATATTGCCAATTTGACTGCATTGTCTAGCATGTAGGTTCTCAGAAACTAATTTTGTGGATACTTATAATTTAGGGATAAAGGTTTTTTGATTGATGATCTTATGCTATTGACAGCTGGCTTGGGAACAACAGTTTGTCAGGATCTATTCCCGATCTCAGTTCATTAAAGTTGCTGGAGATATTGTAAGTTCTGAGCTTCTCCTTCTGTTCTACAGCTATCATTTTTTGTTGTGCTTATCGCAACATGGTTAGTGACTGGGTTCCAATGACATGAAACATATAATCTTTAATTGTTGTAGTGTGATGACATGATCAATGTGCTTTTTTGGGATTGCCTATATTTCGCTGTTTATTTTTGTGGATTTCATTACTCACATGGTTGGAAGCTGGGGCGCTACGTTGCTACCATTTTGTGTGTCTTGCTGCGTGGAATTTGGTTTATTTCTTTCTCTAATTTGCGGCTGTCTTTTTGTTGAAGGCATTTGGAAGATAATCAGTTCAGTGGAGAGATTCCCCAATCACTGGCTGACATTGGAACTTTACGTGAAATGTAAGTTCTTCACTTATAAGGTGATATGCATGCTTTTGGGCCTTCCCAATCATCATATGTATGCACATATTATTCTACTTGTACTAATTACAATGCATCATTCAATTATCTCCATATTTTTTGTGTTGAAATCAATTTTGTTCATCTGAGCCTTGGTACTGCTGTTTGCTTCTTTTAAGTTACAACAGTTATTAGAGAAGCCCTTTGGGTGCTAGTTCTGGTAGTTAGTTCTTTCAAAAGTCGGATGGTTCCCAACATTTTGAAAATCTTTTTCTATGAGTGGCGTGAACTTTTGGATTTTCAGGACCTTTCTTTTTCCAAAATTATGAAGTAATTTGGAGAAAACAAAGCAAACCTATCCCACAAGCACAAGACACAATTTAAGTGCTTTGCTTATTTCGCAGTTGCATCAATGAGCAATCTGGTCTGAGATATTTCACTATCAATTAGGAGACTACAAAAGACATTGGAAAAGCGTACATTCCAACATCACGACGAAACTCCCAAACCTCTCTCATAAATTATCCACTACCCAACCTCAGTGCTTTACTGCAACTGGTTGCTTTATAAGCATGCCTTCACTACCGCTATCACATCTCGAACCAACATATGCTAGAGGCAGTCAGTAAAACTTGAGCCATTGGTCTTCTCCCATGAGTTGCCACACCAAGACAGCAAGAGAATGCTAATTGAATAAGAACGCCTTCAAAACCCCTTGTACTTGAAGGGCTACATTGTTCCTACTCTGCATTTTCTCAAAACTCTCTCTCCTTATATACTAGAGTTACTTAGAACCATCTTTTGACGATTTCTCCTGTTGCTGATATCAGAACGCAAACAGCCTCAGCATTCTTTTCTTTCTTTCTTTCTTTTTTTTTTAATTTTTTTTTTGGGCCAGGGGGGGGGGGATTGGTGGGGGAACCGACTGCTAATTGATATGTTATAGTCCTTGCTTTATGTGTATGTGTAGTGGTCTCCTTCATGATTTGGATTTAAATTCATACTTGTACGTTTTTCATTTATCAACAGCTGGTTAGGTTGGTATTTTATTATTCATTTTCTTATCTATTTATCTGCATATGTTGTGGTATACTTTTTTTAGTTCGAACTTATATTGCTAGCATTTTATATGGCAGATATGCCAACTTAAAAATTATTTCAACAGACAATGCCATCAAACAACAGAACATGTTGGATTTTGGTTTGAGATGCCTTTTCATTTATGTTGTCTAATAGGAAAACAAATTTGGCAACTATGATTTGATTTTTGATTTATCTGACTTCGTTTATTTTCTTTCAGCTTCTTACAAAACAATAATCTGACTGGTCAAGTTCCAAATAGCCTCTTAGGAAAACCTGGATTGAACCTTAAGTAAGTGATGATGTCCACAATTCATATTTCCAGATCTTATTTATGCCATTCCAAGTGATTAATTATTTTGATTTGCTTCTTAGGACTCTTCCTGGAAACCATTTTTCATCGCCGCCACCTTCTTGAGCTAAATAGCATGTGCTTCCTAAGGTGAACTTGATATGGTTGCATTCAGTAAGAAACAGATTCCAATCATCAAATTTTCTATTTATTAATTATACAAATAGCTCTATCACATTTTGTATCTAAATGTTTGCTGGAAGTTGTCCATAGCGAGCTTTCCAATCATGGGATCAAAAGTACTCCTGGTTGAATCCTCTGTGATGTGGCCCAATACGGGCTCCTAAATGCTGTTTGGAGTCCCAGAATTGTATTTGAAATGATTGTTAATAGTGTGCTCCTGAAATGTTTGTTAATGGTCGTCCATATAATCATTTTTTTTGTACATGTAATATTTTGTTTCTTCTTTTGTACTGTGTATTCATTTGTAATATAAGTACTTGAAATATAATGTGGATCAATTTTTTCCATTATGGATCCCTTTCTAGTTCCGTTATATGGTAGCGAAATATCTTTCATGTGAATTGATCTTTATAACTGAACCTCCGAGCCCTTTAAAAACATGCTTTCTCTATTACTACTCACCGTCAGGGTTATATAACACATATTTTCTCATACTCTGTATAATTGCAAAACAAACTGCATTAATAGCTTCCTAGATGCATTACCTTCATTATGCAAGTGATAAGTATCTGTGCGTACGTGTTTGTAACTTTGTGACTGAGAATCAACACTGAGAAAAATAAAATAAAATAAAAAGAAGAAAGATTAAATTGACTCAAGTTTTCTGCTATTAACAGTCTTTTGTTGTGCCAGTTCATTCTAAGAAAAAGAATGAGGAAATGCAGTATTTAACACTTACTAGTGCTGAAAACTAAGAAGAATGAAAAAATAATAATAAAACAAAGCTCTTGCTCTGATGGATTTTTCAATCAAGTCCTGTATGAGTGCTGAAAACTGCTTGATGAATCTCATTTTAGGTCCCTTTTGTAGATTTATTTATGCAAAATAATAATAATAATAAATAATATCAGAACTATATGATCTTCAGAAATTTTTGTTTTTTCCAAAAATTATTCAACACTCACTAATAATATGTAAATTATTCAACACTTACTAATATTATGTTGATCGCATTCCTTAGACTGAGTTAAACCCATTTGGCACCCACTGAGCTACAGAGGCAACATCCTGTATGCTTTGTTTGCTTCCTACTTCCCATAAACTATAGCCAGCAAAAAATTGTTTTAGGGGATGTAAGAAGGGAAAGATGAAATAAATCGTTAATATGATCCAACAAAAATAGAAGTCAAAATTTACATTTTAATTTAACAGATCCACCAAAGCTAGCATTCACCTAGACACGAAAACAGAGAAAAATCAAAATAAACAGAGATGAACATATTGGACAATCCTACGGATCAGACCATCTTCAGTTACCCTTTTTCTCATTTTCACCTCTCTAACCTTCCTTTCTTAAGGGGAAACAAAGGTGGCAAGGCACTGCTCTTCCCCTGTGTGCAAATGGGCACATTAATCATCGGCCTTATTCTAATACTGGCTGATCTTGTTCTCTCCAGTGCCTTCTTTATCCTTTTCACATGTTTCTCTCTGTTCCCTGACCCACCCTTCCCTTCATCCATGGAAGCCACATCGACAAGTGAACTCGAAGAAGACGATGATGAGGAGGAAGAAGAAGATGGTGATAAAGAAGAAGCACGTTGTTTTTTCAACCTAAGTAACTCTTTCCATAGAACAGTGCATTTAGGTGGTCGAGGAGACGGGTCATCATCAACAAACCAACTCCCTCTAGTCTCCTCCTTGTTCACCTCTTCTTCTACCTCATCATCCTCAGCGTCTTTCGTCTTGAGAGTAATCTTGTTGAGTTTCTCAGAATGCTGCAGTTGCCAACAGGGAAGGAGCTTTCCTTCGAAGAAAAGCTCATCAGCAGTTAGCATGGCATGGCTTGTTGGATTGCTGGAAAGAAACTCAAATTCTGCATTACGTGATTTCTCTCTCTCCGTTTCATTGTCTTTTTCATGAGAGTTCAGGCTTATGGAGATGAAGTTACTTTCATCAAGGAAATCAGCAGAGAAAGAAATCCGGGGACTTGAAGTCGGCTCGATGGATCTGGTGATTGCCTGAACAGGTTCCAGGGAGACCATTTTTGGTTATGTCTGCTTGGATGCAGAGAAAATGGGAAGGGCATGGAATTTGCTAGTGGGTGTGTTTGAACAGATGCATGGGATTTGTGATTTATAAAGGGGAAAAGGGGATGCTTTATTGTCTCTTTTATTTTTAATCTCTTGTTTTTATTATTGTTAGTAAAGGGTTTGGACGGTGAGATTATAAAAACCAAGTGGTCTGGTGAATCTGAAACAAGAGGGCTGAGGCTGTGTTTAGAATATAGGAACAGCACATGGACACCTTGGGACCTATAAGACAAGGTTTCCACTATAGTGGTTTTTTTTTTTGGTTTGACGGTCAGGGTGTTTGGACCAGCTTGCGCACACCTCGACTAAATCCCTTCTCGGGCGATCTTAAAGGTGTACTCCCCCACATCGGCCTAGTGCATTCAGGAATTAATTCCTAGAGTGCTCCAGAGGAATAGAGGGGCTCTCCTTTTATCAACTAGACTAACTCCCTTGGGTGTTTCTACTATAGTTTTGCATGCAGTAAATCCCAGAGAAGAAGAAAAGAGAAAAACGAACCAATTGTTAGAAAGTCCCAACAAAAGTTGGCATCATGGGGCTTCTATGTAACAGTTTAGATTTTTAGGTTGAAAACTTAACGCTAAAAAACTGCAGATTCACAACCAATAGGCTATATCTTAGTTGGCATAGTTCAAGTCAACTAGCTAAGGAGGGATAGGGGTAAGTTTCCTTCCTTTTAATTATTTCTTTTTTTGGGTCAATGAGGTATAATCCTCAAACACAGATAAGTTTACGGCTCACTCCACATCAAGTAATAATCGAGAAACCCAGCTTGTGCTAATCCATGGGAGAGTTGAATTTGAAACCTTCTGGTATGTGAGACGCAAAATACCAAGAACAATTATCCTACCCTATAGGTTAAATGTATTTCAAGGTTGCAATTTTTTAAGTTCTTGGGAATACCTATAAAATTAAAAGAAATGGATATTAGTCAAATCCCCAAGATTGTGATTAAAGTTTGCAAATTACTTGAAAATTTTGGTAGTGGCTTTTAACTTTACATAGAGAAGGAAGATGGGGAAAATAGAGTAGGGACATTCTAATGTAGGGTTTTGATTTAGCTTAGTGGCATTGGATTATTAAATATGGATCAGTCAAAGAGAGATAAAGCCTTGGTAGTTTGACTCGCTTGCTTACAGAGATTATAACATGGGAGGAGTCCTAAGCATGTGGTCACATGAGACTTATTTCTAGCCATGTGATAGCCCATTCCCCAACTTAATCAAATTTTTATTAAATCACCCCCTAAAGACCAAAAAATCCTTCATTATAGTTTGATTACTGCTAACATATTCCGTTATTTTCTCTATGAGGTGGTAGGTTTTCTTGTCCACTTGAAAAGAAATTTCACAAGTGGAAGATATCATACCCATTTCTTGAAAGGCTTTCATAAAGATTTGGGCAGCCCTAATCTAAATCTAGACAGCTAATCAACGTAGGGATAAATCTTCAGAGTAATAATGTATGTGCTGTGACTCGAATTATTTATATGGCACACTATCCTGTGCATATTCTTGTCCGCCTGATTTCGATAATTGAGGCGATCGATCAACGGTTGGAGCTTAACAGAACGGATTAACAACTTCATTAAAAAAAGTGATCCGACAACCTGAATTAATTAACATAGTCTAGTTCTCTCACTTTATCACCAAAAATAAAAAAATAAAAACCCAAATTAAGATTAACCATTCGTTATCTACCCTTTTTCTAATGTAATGATCAAGGTTTAAAATCATGGGGAAAAAAAAGGTGGCAATTTGGACGGTCGTGATCGATCGATTGAATTGCTTTTTGACCCATGAAATCAATCAAGCGGGGCATACTTCTTCTCTTGTTTGGACAAACGTGGGTATTTGAGGTCTGGATTGGACCTATTCTAGTCTCACATGATGCATAGTAATGAGTTATGAGAGAGGAGTATTGAAGTGAAGAGTAGTATACTTTTACAGAGAGAGGAGTGATGGGTTATGAGACAAGAACTTCAGTAGTACCTTTTTCAGTTATGACTCAATTGATTCAGTTACTCTTGAAGGGAAAGGGGTACAATATTTTTGGTGTTTTGACACTGTAATAGAAAAGGGGTCTGAACTGAGCTGTGCAGTGTACACGTTTTAAGAGGAGAAAAATGAATAGGATCCGGGAAAGACTCCAAGGCAGGCAATGTGGCCTCATCTGCACAAAATGAGGGATTGGGAGGGGACCATTCTGATTAAATTAAAGATGGGTTTGAGCCTGGCCTCATGCAAAGCCTAGCTGTTAACGTGAAACCTTTGTTTTAAATGCCTTAATTCATCATCTCTGTACTATAGCTGTTAATGAATGAATGAATGAATGAGAGAGAGAGAGAAAGAGAGAGTGAGAGGTGGGGTTGAGTATTGACCTTGACCCAGAGGATTGTGAGTCGATGAAAGGAAGATGAGTAAGGCCACTGCCAGGCAATGGGTCTAGTACCAACCAAAAGAAAAAGGCAAAACAATGGTAGGTAGTAGGTTGAATCGCGTGGGATTTCCTTGGTTGATCTGATCAATTTATCATTGTTGCGTAGAAACACTCGTTGATGCCTTTAAAACATCTCATTCTTCACCAACCATTCTCTTTCTCATCTTTCAAAAAGTTTGTACTATTATGTTCAAGAGGCATGATGCTCTTATGACACATGAACATATCATGTTAGCATAAAATAACTTAGGTGAATCACATGCCATCATCACACCAATTCGAGTCAATCATCATGTTAGTTCGTTGTGTTAAGAGTAGTTTTACATGTCTAGTTGGTTTTTCTCTTCTTTTTTTTACCCTTTTATGTGGTAGTTGACATGGAATTGTTGTTGTTGTTCTCTCTTCATTTTTTTAAAGATAGTATCTAAACTTCTATGTTTTTTTTTTTTTAGCAACGAAGTGTCTGAACTGTTAGAGCTCAACTAATTCTCACTCCCCACACGGGACCACCGCCACATAAGGTCGTTTAATGTCCAGTCTAATAGCACTAGCTGGTGGTTGGCCAAGAAAAATTGATTGATTTCAAACCCTTGATATCTAAATTTATAACTCACTCCTTTACCATCAAGCCAACTTTCGTTGGTTTTGAAACTTCTATGTTAGATGGTTAAAACAATGAGAAGAGTAATATTTTTCTTGTGTTTTGAAATACCATTTTAGTCATTATGGGTCCAAAGTGGCATTGTCAAATCTCATCGGCCTTTTCAAAATTTTTGAATAAAAATGGCAGCAAGACTAGCAGCACTTATTAAAGAAACCCCTTCTCCCTTTTTTCACTTTTTCAAATTTACTCATAAATTTGTTTTTTTTTTTTTTCTTTTTTCTTTTTTGGGTAAAACTCATAAATTTTTTATTCCTTATAAGTTTTTCACCAAAAATAAAATAACAGGATAAAGGAGGTAAATTGCTTTTAAAAAGAAGAAATGCATAAATCTCACAGATTATAAAACTTCCAAGCGACAAATAGAGAAGATTTTACCTACCATCCATAAATCTCTTTTAATAACGAAAATAAAAATGGAGATAAATACATAAGTGGGCCCTCGTAAAAAATGGAAAAATGCCACATGACGTTTCGAGGCCTACCCAATAAGTAAGGGTGGCCATGTGCTGGGACCAAGCTTTTAATATAGTGGCAATCTGCCGGGCAGAGCCCAAGGTAGCCCAACCTTGAGCCGAAGTATAACAGCCCGTTCCAGCCCCTATAAAAATAAAATAGATAAAATACTAATAAAAATCAATTTTTTTCTTATAATAATGCACTAATAAAACCAAAATTACTCAATCATATAATATATGAACAATAATTAAACGCTAGACAAGGTTTAGAGGCCTGTACATCCCTATAAAATAATATATATATATATATATATATATATATAAAATATTAATAAAACTAATATTACTCAATCATATACTATCTAAAAGAATATTATATAAACCCTAATTACCTCAAAAGAATTACATAATGCATAATATTAAAGTACCACTAGGCCAACTCTAATACATTATGACAAGATCTGCCCAAAGATCAGGCTAGGATGATGAGGGTGGGTTAATTTGCCTCCAGGAAGCCTAAACCCTACCCATGGAGCCTACAAAAGTTTTGTC
The DNA here is from genome assembly GCA_039720395.1 of Liquidambar formosana. Taxonomy (NCBI): domain Eukaryota; kingdom Viridiplantae; phylum Streptophyta; class Magnoliopsida; order Saxifragales; family Altingiaceae; genus Liquidambar; species Liquidambar formosana. Next base: position 7,619,851 of record CM077822.1, read on the forward strand.
ATTAAATTGTAATATTTATTACAATGGTTAGGTAACAAAGTGGTCTATGAACGGGTTACGCGTGGGAGATGGCATGATAGTCTAATGGCATTCTCTTCACTTATTGAGTGAGCAATATCGGATTCAAGTTTATGAAAAAGCATTTATAGGTAATTTGTTAATATTGAGGGGTTAGGGATACAGGAAAATTTTATCTACTGTCACAAAAAAAAAAAAAAAATTAATAATAATAATAATAATAATAATGAAGAAGAAGAAGAAGAAGAAGAAGAAGAAGAAGAAGAAGAAGAAGCTGGCTTAGGCATGATAATAATAATGAAGAAGAAGAAGAAGAAGAAGAAGAAGAAGAAGAAGAAGAAGCTGGCTTAGGCATGATCTCAAGATGAAGGCCATGGAAAAAGTTGTCCAAGAAATTATCTCCGATTGGTTAGATAAGAATTTCCTTTTGCTTTTGATTTTTGTGCTACAGCGTTCCAAATTGCTACCATTATTTAGAATTTGATTTTCCTGCATTGAAACACATTTGTCAAAGTCAGTCTCAATGACCTGTGAGAAATTCTTCTTCTTCTTCTTCTTCTTCTTCTTCTTCTTCTCATCATTGAAACACATTTGTCAAAGTCAGTCTCAATTAATCCCCTAATGACCTGTGAGAAATTCCACATACGTAGACAAACAATAATAATTACGAGGAATCGAAACAATGATCTCTAAGGAGTATAAACTTGACCACTTGGCCAACCTTGTAGGGATGTGAAATCACAACTTCTGTCGTGGCAGATGAATTCAAGGATTTATAATTTTGTATGCTATTTAAAATATATGGATAGTAATTAAAATGAATAATGTTCAGACCATGGGAACTAGTGCGAACTTGTTTCAATTTGAAAAAGTGTTTTTGTTTGTGTTGCATCACTTTTCGTATTTTGTTAGGCTGATGTATTATTTTTGTTTGGTTTTTATTTTTTTATTTTTTTTTGTAGGATGTGTGGGTACGTATGTTGCGGATAAGGTAGGAAGTTGTGACAGAAGAAATAAACAAAATCTGCTAAAATATGGCATTACATTGAACACTTTCAGGCCATGTTTGTTTGGTTGAAATGGAATAGATGGAATGGAATCATATTCCGATTCATTCCAAACAATGTGTTTGGATGAGGTAATTAAATGAAAATAGAATCAAATAGTAATAGTGAATTATAATGATATTCATTCTGCAATACTTATAATTTCAATCTTACTCCATTCTAAAATATTTTGAGTATAAAATCGGATTTCATTTCCACTCATTTCATTTCAACCAAACAAATATGACCGCAGTACATTGTCAACCCATGCAGTCATATAATCCCAACCCTATCCGTTAATATAGAGGAGTGCTAGCCACAATCTAAGCATCATTTATTTGAGTTTTTCTATATGGAATATTATACAAGTTCTTTTTTTATCATTTTGTATGGATTCAAGACCCACATTCAAAATAAAAGAAGAGACAAAAAAAAAAAAAAAAAATGGAGAGAGAAGGAAATCTTTAATGCGGACACTACCACAAGAAAAGGCCCATCAATCACGACTGACGATCATAACTTCTCAGTTAGGTAATAGCATGTGATAATAATGTGCTCCTCTAAATTACTGTCGAAATGGGTCAATTTATCCCCCCTTACAAGTCAATTTTGGCTTTGAAGCTGTATTTATTTTTTTTTTTTTGGGAAAATTTTAGATTAATTGATCAGGCGATAAAAGCTTCCAAGTAAATGACTACTAAATTAATTAACAACGAATATTAACTTTCTCATAGACCCTTCTAGGTAGAAGTCAATTTTATGGGATTCAAATTGGGACTAGTCTGAACGTGGTTGAACCCGAACCATAAATCCTATGTGACAAGCCATGGCTCCATGTGAATGGAAAAGCATGAAATTATTTATCCAAAAAAAAAAACATGAGATTCAATACCCTCCAAGGCTGGCAGTGAGCAGAAGATGGTGAGAGGGGAAACGTGAATGATTTCAGAGGATTCAGATACATGCAGTCATCATCAAAAAGCCCACTTTTTACATGGTACCATGCACGTGAGTAAGTATCAGAGAGGACCACGTCAATGCATGCACTGTAATGACATGTGGAGATGTCTCTGCAATATACATGTGGAGTTTTGGTTTAGTGACAAGTGGGAGATGGAGATTTGACACATATGGTTACGTGAATTGTTTGGCATCTTTGTTTTGTATCTTGGGGCATCTTATAACGGTTTTTTTTTATAAAAAAAATAAAATAACTTTGGTCTTTATAGATGGTTTTTTTTTTTTTTTTTTGGGAACTTTAGAACATCATTTTTGTTTTTTCTTGTATTAGCTAGGTTTTTTGTTCTCATGGGACTTCATTGGTGAACTCTTATGTATATGAATTTCTGAATTCAACAAAAATAAAAATAAAATAAAAATATTAGCATACAAAGTGAATAAATATATTATTTTCCTTTTCCAATACATATATCCTTATATATGATGAAGCAATTTGGTTATGAACATGACCAAGGTAAAATCTTTCATCATCTGAATAATGAATTTTTTTCTTTTTCTGGGGTGTCAAAATAAGGAGTTTAGTCGATCGTCTTATAAACCGGTGATACCTTTCACTCTCTCTCACTTGTAATGAATGAAAAATGTTTCAGTTTTGAGTGTCAAGTTGAGTATACATATAATTTTTTACTCATATAATATTACTCAAAATTCTTATCTACTCCAATAAATAATAATAATAATAATAATCATGGTAATTTAGAATTCTTATTGTAATATGACTTTGAATAATTCATCAAAATAAACTAATGTAAAATTGAAAATGCACAAAATAAAGATATTTTCAAAATACAAATGAACAAAAAAAAAAGATTGTTGAAAGAGATAATATCAAAGCTCCAAAAGTGGTCTCCCTAATCAAGTCTCTCCAGTTTCCACCCTCAGTCACATTTTTTTAGAATAAACCAGTATTTGGGAATTGGGATCCTCCAAATTAATGCACCTTCAAAAACAGTACATTGATAAGGCCTAGACGATGATCCACTATGGGTCCCACTCGAGGCCAGTGGGCCACAGGCAAAGTGTGCAGTGTAGAGGTAGGGCACACACAGAGGAAGATAACCCAAATCAAGATAAAAATGTCCCCTGTCACAGAAAAATTAACACGTGTACAAAATTGACGGTCGTCGTTGAAGCTCCATTTGATTGGAGGGCTTCCCTAGGTTCCACTGTATCATTTTCTGGGCCCCACTGGAAAAATATTTTAGATTCAAAATGGTACAGATCGTCTGATGATTTTTTGTCCATTCTTCCCGGCCGACAGAAGCAACGCAATCCAACAAAAAATGTGGAAAAAACGTACGGCGCTGGTTGCATGCATCGTGCAACCCATATAGGACCCCGTACTCGTACTGGATCATTATCACCTCTACGGCTCTCTACAGTTCCCTCCTTTTCAACAACAGAAATACTGGGGTCAACCAGGAAGGACAAACTAGGGGCGTTGATTGGTGAGTATGCGACACATTTACGTGGATCCAACGGTACACACCACGTATGCATCAATCAGCAAGCGAAGGGTCGTTTTGCGTAGCTGATTATAGCAGCCCTTTTTCAATAAATAATGGAACTACCATAACGCATGCGCCCACCGTGCGTGAAGTAACTCCTACGTAGTACGGAGTAGGTTTTTATTTATTTATTTTAACAATAACAAATATGGTAATTTTGAGAGGGAGTTGCGTTTAGAAAAATTTTTTTATTTTTATTTTTTGCTTTTTAAAGTAAAAGTTGTACAACATGTAGAAAGTACTCGTTTGAGAGTCAATTCAACTCATGGTAGTTTTAAGGAGCAAGCCACTTACATAAGTCCTACGCGTTCAAGTGGGTGGCTGATTGGTTGTCTTACGTGATGGAGATCGGGAAATAGTTCATTAATCACTGATCACTTTAGGGCAAGAAAAAAAATAATAAGAGAGAGAAGTTCACTATTCAAAGTGTAAGTTTAATCTCACTAATAGATCACTGATCCATGCACTTTAAGACCTACTTCTTGAACCATTAAAAAACATTTAATAAGGTTGCAAACTCCAAAAAATTGCCCAATTTCTTCATTTAGGTCGTATAAACTCCAATTTTGCCATTTTTAAAAACCTTTTTTTTTACTTATGGGAAGACGATATACATATTAATAAGATAAAAGATATAAATCAGTCTAGACTTTGTTCCGAATACATTCAGGAATCTCTTCCATCCAAACAGTAATATCAGTTTGAAAACTTTTATTTTGATAAAAACTAGTTTTAGAAGTTATAATCACACATTGCCCATTCTGTTTTTATTATCAACTTTAATATATGTATATATATAAATTTTCTTTTTTGCTTATCTCGACTTTTTAAAGTTCGTTCAATATATAAAAAAAATATGTAAACAATAAGAAAATTTTAGTTCAATATTAATGAAATTTCAGAAGATTCTTGTATTTTCCTTGTGGATGCAAGATTAATCTTCCTATTGGATTGTAGGATTATTATTATTTTTTAATTTTGGCTGGAGGTTTTCTCGATCTTCTTCCTTCACTTTCTATACGTTTTTGCTACGTCAATTATTTGATGAGATTGCATGCAGCTAGGCAAGAGTATTGATACCTTCACTGATTATTCTTAATTATTATATACATATATTCATTTATCGAATATTATCACATGCATTCTCCACTTTGAAGTTCAAATCAAAATTGAAGGAACCCAAATTTAATTAATTATTAATTTGTCACCACGACTTGAACCGATAAATAAGGTGATTGGGTTTTTCAATAGTTCTTCACATTTTCCAGTACCCTGGTGAGTACCCATGTATGGTTCCCAGCATCTTCCATGGGCAGCTAAATATCGGTTTTTTTTTTTTTTTTTTTTTTTTCTTCTTCTTCTTCACTGAGAAGCTAAATGTCGGTGTTAGTGTATCACCACGCCATCTAGAAAGAGCATTGAACAATCAAATTTCAATTGTACGTAAACTGAATAGTTTTTTTTTTTTTTTTTTTTAAATTTTAAAAAAGTAATAATAATGGAGTAAGAAGAGAGAAAGTTCGTAGGTGCTTTCGTATACTTATCCAATCAGGATGCATTCTGACTTCATTTAATCAAACGCACATGGGTGATTCCCAGAAGCATAAATGATAAATCATGTTTTCTTTGTTTTTTTCTGAATGAGTGATATGAAAGATTTGAAGTACCCCACAAAAAATTTTTTAAAAAAAATGCTTCGAAATTTTTAAAGACAGAAAAATTCAAAACTTTTTAGTATACCCCAACTAGCGAACCAGAGTGCAGGTCGTCTTTCAGAAGAAGCAACAGACAAATCATTACCCAACGGCCAATTTTAGCTATAGCTTTTCAAATTTCACTAACGTTATGTTTGGGTAGGAAATTTTTAGACGGAATTTGCTTTGAAAATAGAATTTGTAAAATTTTTGTAAGGATGAGATAAATAAAATTTTTATAAAAATTTTACAAATGTCATCTCAAAAACAAATTTCACCTAAAAATTCTTTATCCAAACATAATATAACAAACGAAAATGCACAAAATTAAAGGTTTTTTCACCCGTGACCCATGTGGCAAATTTTCTTTTCAAAATAAAAGTTCATATTTTTGATTAATTATACGGAGTAATTATGTTATTATCACTGCATTCAATGAAATAAAACTTCTTTGAGCATATGATAGTGAGTTTTTAGGGTGCCGACCTAGTTAAGATGCAAGATTTCTCATTAATGCTTTCCGTTCTTTTCAAAAAAGGAAAAAAATAATGAAATAAAGTTGATAATTTTAATCCAAAAAAGAAAAGAAAAAAAAAGCGAGCTTGATAATTTAGAATAAAATGAAACTCTAAAATCTCAGATTCCAAGACTAGAGACTTCGATTTTCATGCCAAATTCAAGAAGGAACCCAAATGAGTGCACCATCATAACATCACATGCAGCTTTTTATATCAAGTTAGTCTAAAAAAAAAACATTAAATAAGGTTTTTTTACGTTGCAGTCACCACTAGCTCACTAATTAAGATCCATAAAACACAGAGAGACAAATGAACAGTCTGTTTGGTTGCTGAGAAACCTCAAGGAAAATTGAAAAAAAGTAATGCCCCCGGAATCTTACAAAACGTCACGCTGAAATGACTGTAATAAGATTCCAAACTTTTCTTTTCCTTTAGTTTCTCAAAAACCAAACAGAGACGAAATGAACACTGCGAAAATCTCGAATTCTCACATCAGCTCGTTACTGATCATCGTCTTGTTTTTGAAGCATAGAGTTCTTGCAATGTGCAATTGCACCCTGTATCGCACTCTGCAACTCCTCCATTGACGAAGAGGAAGGATCCGTGTACCCAGCGGATCCCATTACCCGACCCGTATTTGCAAACCCGGTTCGGCACAGAACGCCGGAGTGACTCGGCGATGACCGCATCGACGACGGACAGCTCGAGACGCAGCTTCTCCTACGTGGGTACCTCAAATTCCCTGAAAACGATTGAGAAATTCCGCCACTGTTGTCTTTGCTCGTGCTCTGCACAAGCGGTTTTCTACCTTCCACGGATCTCACCCTTTTCAGGGACAAAGAAAATACGGCCGGTGTTGTTGAAATAGACGACATCGTTCCACCCATTTTCTGCTGCTGCTGCTGTTGTTTCTGCGACAATTTTTCGTACAACGGCTTCACTTTCTTCAAATACTTCCTGAACACCTCCTTCGCCGTCGCGCTCATTCGTTTCACCGATGACCCCGACACGGAGACGGGAACGGACTCGTTTTCCGCGTCCCGAGTCTTGGATTCCTTTTTGAATACGGATGAGAATCTCGACAAGGAGAAGTACTTGCTCCTCTTGATCTGGTGGTTCAAATGAATTTGGGATTGAAAATTGTTGTTGCTGTTGAGGCGCTTGAATTCGTCGTCTAATTCGGCGACGGAGCTGGGCCTTGAGGAGTCGCAGTCGCCGAGTAAGACGAGGTCGCTGGTGAAGGAGGACGTGGAGTCGGTGGAGCTGCCGGTGGAGTCGCGGGAGGCGGTGGTGGTGGTGTCGGAGGAGGAGGAGGTGCTGGAGGAGGCGAGGTGGAGTGTTCGGACCATGGAGAGGCGTGGGGAGGGGTGGAGGGGTAAGAGTTGGCCCTTGTAGAAGAGCTCGTCGGCTGGGCAGATATTGGTGGAGGATTTGCGAGGGGAGACAGAGATTGTGAATTCAAAATCTGAAGATGACGATGAGGAGAATGAATGGGATGGTGAGGATGGTAGAGTGTGGGATTTGGGGTTTTTCTGTGCTCTCCTCCCCATCTTTGTCACTACTACGTTTACATTATCAGGTTGATGAAGGTTAGAGAGAGAGAGGGTAAATGGAGAAGAGGACTAGAAGGTTATTACATGGATTGTTTATATAATAATAGCAATGGGGATCGAGTTTTTCACCTACGCCTAGCAATGGAGTGTGGCAAACACGCTTTCCTAGAAGGCGATAGGATTTGGTGGTAGAATCCGGAAATTTTGAGAATTGGATTGGGGTTCAATAAAAAAAAATCGAATAGTACAGAAGTAAGATTTGGCACCTCTAAAACTTGCTTAGGATTTTAGAGTATGATTTATTTGTTAAATAATCTTATTTGCTATTTCATAATTTTTATTCAATTATACTGCGTGATTTGTGGTATTATAACTTTTCTCCCTTCCAATAGTATCATAGGAAGAAACTATTAGGGTAGTTGTCTTAGTACCATAGGAAGAAACTATTAGGGTAGCTTAGACAACTACGGACTATGACTCATGCATGCCTCCAAATTCAATCTTAATACCTTAACTACCGGATGAGTGGATCAAAACTTAAATTAGTGGAAGTAAACTTAGGATACCTTATATTGTAAATCAGAAAAGAAATAAAAAAAATGAAAGAGAAGAAGATGTGTCTAATTGGTTTTCATTTATATATACATTTTTTTTAATTTTTAAATTTTTTTTAGATGAAGCTGAACAATCATACTCTATAACAATTAAATGATGTCGGTCAAATTCATTGGACATTTTTTTTTTTCCAATTGTCCCAGAGAACATGAGTTCAATTTCCATAAAGAATTTTAATGGCATCATCATTTTGGGAAAGCTGGTAGGTGCAAAGTTCATGTCATTGCTATGATAACTGTACTAATAAACAAGAGAATGAAAAATAATAAATAAATAAAAGAAACGAAAGGCTAAAATGGATCGTGTCTTTTACGTAATTGAGCTGGTCGTGAGATATAGCATTGACGGGTTCGGTCAATGTGGGTTTCAAAGGGTCCCAAACCCACATGGGATACGCTACAGATGTGGGTCGTCATCACACAGCCATGTGTTGGTGATTACATATTTACATGCAGTCTGGGTTGTCACGTGCATTAAACGTGAAAGGAGGGTTGGGATCATGGGTGACAAATGCCAAGCTTATTACTTTAATACGGGTGTTCTTCTCAAATTACGTTAAGATAATTATGAAAGGTGCTGTAATTAGTATGGCGCTGCATGCTGATTAGATTCAGATCACTGTTTGTTGAATCTATGCCTCCTTTTTTTAATTACTTTTTTAACGGTTTTTGAATCTAGCTAGTTTAGACCTGCTGCAGGTACAGCTGGGTGGTGAAGTTCAAAAGGCTGTAGATTTTATTTCATGCCACGTGTAAGTCTTGTGGTGCATCGCATTATCATGGCTGCACTGTGGTGTCCCTAGTTTCACTGTGTGCCCACATGCTGGAGATGGGTCAACCCCACCGTGTCAGTTAGCATGTAACCATCTAAAGTTTCCGATAGCATCTTTTATTTTCCTGATCACCAAAATCTATATATATATACTAAAACGGAGGAAATGCCCCCCTTTGGTGCCACGTGTCCTTTTGTGAACAGTTGGAAAAAAAGGTAAAATTACCTTTTAGTGACCATTATTCAATCTAATGCCAAAAAAGGATAATATGTATCAACTTGCTACAAATTACCTGTATACTTACATCAAAATAACTATGAGTTTTCTTTTTTTGGTATTAAGTTGAGAAAGAATCACTAAAAAGTAATTTTCCCAAAAAGATATGACTTTTGAAGAAATTACTTTTTAGCGATCAATTTTTAACTTAATGCCAAAGAAAGAATATTCTCTGCCAACTTGCTACACATTGACTATATACATACTTCAAAAGGACCACTAATGTTTCATGTTTGGTATTAAGTTGAGAAGTGATCACCAAAAGGTAAATTGTCTAACTTTTCTATTTTTTGGTTTTCACTGCTCTTTTTCATGCTCTTTTTCACGTGGTATAAGTAGGTTGACGCTTGGTGTACCCTGCATATCTTTTTGTTTTTATGTAGGAAAATTGAAAAACCTATATTATACAATGTTCAACCCAAACTTAGTAGACTATATCATATTTCTTCGTTTTTTTTATGTCTATTCATTTCATTTCCCAAAAGTTAAACGTATAAAATTATAAATATTTATAATCAGAAAGGGAGCCAAATAAAGGCAATAATGATTAAAAAAGAAAATGCGACACATTGAAATATGTATTAACATAGCAAATTGCTTATAAAACTATAAAAATGCTTTCAAAATTGTGCAAATACACTTTTGCCAAACAAGGAGTATCTCAAACTGTTAGATCCAAACTAATTTACATGATGCACAAATCATTCTCAAGTCCATGCATTCGATAGTAGAGGAGCGAAAACACGAACTCAAAATTTATGATTTTGGAATCGCAGTTCTTTACCATCTGAACTACCACACCGGTGTGTATTATATATATATATATATATATATATATATATATTGTTCACAATATTTATATTTACAGACCTCAGCCGTGCGTTGCACGGGTTATAAAAAATAAATGATATTGTCTGTCAACTTGCTACAAATTGACTTGATAAGTGCTTCAAAAGGACTACTAACTTTCTTTGTTTGGTATCAAGCTGGGAAGTGATCACCAAAAGATAAATTCCTCAACTTCTTTTTCTTTTCTTTTTTCTTTTTTCTTTTTTTTTGATATTACTTGCTCTTTTTTATATGGTGGAGGTACGTTGACGTTTGGTGTTCACTACATATCTCTTTGTTTCTATGTGAGAGGATTAGAAAACCCACACTATATAATGTTCAACCCAAACTTAATAAACTGTAATATATTTTTCTGTTTTCTTTATGCCTATTCATTTCCCCTCCTAAAAATTAAACGTATAAAACTATAAATAGTCATAATTAAAAAGAAAGACAAATAGAGAAAAGGAGGATTAAAAAAGAAAACACAATCCGCTAGAATCTTTAGATTCTCCCAATTTGCTTCTGACATGAATAAAAAAAAAAAAAAATCTATTTGAATCAAAATTCTTCCCATATGGTTAATTACATAAAGTTGAAAAGATTTATACTTTCTCTTATTTTCTTCTTCTTCTGGCTTTTTTTCCTATTCTCTTTCTCAGTTTAGACTTTTCTCTTATCTTTTTATGATCTAATTTCAAACATATTTTTGATATTTTTCCCCATGGTTTTTCACTCTTTGTGAAACCCACTCGAAACTTCATGAAAGGTCAAAATTTATCATTGTCATGCATTTTACAATCTCCACCGTCGGATTTCGAGACACCTTCAACGGCTATATTTGCTTTGGTATATACCAACATATTAAAACCATGATTGTGGGATAGACTAGGCTTTAGAGAATTTTAATATTTTTCCACCAAATATCATAACGTATCAGTTCCTTCATTTTTTTTACAAGTTTCCACTATTAAATTAATTGTTTTTCAAAATAATTTATCTTTTCGAGAATATAATTAAATTTTGTGTAATATATTATGCTAACATCACACCAAAGATTATTTTGATTAAATTATTTTATTTATTTTTGTCTATATCTTTTCAATTTAATTGACATATTATATTAACAAATATATTTTACTATTTTAGAGAATAAGAGTTTTGTTAAAATTTTAATTTGTTAATAATATTATTTTTTATAAATTAATCCGTGCATCGCACGGGTTCTAAAGCTAGTGAAAATAAAAAATGGAAGAAAAAGGAAAAAATTTCTATTTTGTTAATTTTTATTAGATTATGATGCGGATAATATGGGATTATCGTTATACATATCTCAGCTCCTATGTGTATATATAATAAGGTCATCATATAATCATTTTGCATTAGTTTTTTTTTTTTTTTTTCCTCTACTAGAACTTTTGGGTCGATTATTCTTTAATCTCAAATAAGGTCACCATCTACTTGAGCGTGTTCACAATTATTATGTATTATAGAGTATAAATTTCTTTCTATAATCGAACCATTGGCCTAATTAATCATTTGGGTTCATTCTGTGCGCATTGATTACCGTTTAAAATAAATTTGATTGTTGATTGATCAAAAAAAAAAAAAAAAAGGGAGAGAGAAGTGAAATCCATTGTCGATCCTCTATTTGTCTTTACTGTTGTTATTAGTTATATGGTTAGTGGGTTAATAGGCAGATGATGAAGATTAATGATCCTTTGAGAATTCAAACCAAGCTAGCATGGAGTGTGATCTCCCCATGCTTATAATGTAATTTATCTATTAATTATCGCATTCTAGATTGTTCTCCATCTTATTACGATCATTATATCATCACAAAAAATATAACTAATATTTGAATGGTTTTGATTGTGGGATCAAACCGCACGCGGATCTGTCACATGAAAACAAATAGCCCCTATATATGAGAAGAAAAGAAATTTAATAATGTATGATTAATGACTTGGATTTTTCTTAATTTGATTTATTAATTAAACTCATTATTAGAATAATGACAACAACATTCTCAGTCTCGAGGAGACTCGATCAGCCAGGTATCACGTGAGAAAAGAAGCAGCACCAATGTTAACACGATTACATTTTCCAAAGCACGGTTTAACCGGGTTTAATATAATTTAAATATATACAGCACAGTGATCAAGTTACAGTGCAGTGAGATAAGATCCCCAAGGTTCATCCACAAGACCCCCACATAGGCAATACAGAACATTTTTACAACCGAATTTTTGCATGTTGCCATGCAGTGCAAGACTATGATTGGGCCTTGCTTTTGAAAGTTTCGTGGTTGATAAGGGAGGGAAAAATCATAGGTAGTTTACCTTAATTACACCGAAATAAAAGTAGCTAACCTCGTAATTTGGGATAATTAGAGTTGGCCGAGGTGTCGAAAGGCTCGTCGTACGGCGATGGTTTTGGCTTTGGAATTTGGTTAGTGGAGATTAAAGATGAAGCACTCGATTATTGAGAAGTTTCATGGCCATGAGGGACCATTGCATTTGTCTTACCAAAGAAAATTGCTGAATCGAGATGAACCCACGGGGTTGGGGTGTAGGGTGGGGTGGTGGGTTTTAAAATCAGAGATGAACCCGTTTGATCCCATGGCCTTAGGCTCTCTTTATCTATTGGGAACGGCTATTGCAACCCCCCATTCCTATAAGCTCACCCCCCATCTTTTAGGTTTTTAAGGTTTTATACAAAATATAAAAAGTTTGTATGAAAACCGGTCGTGATGTCCACTAGAAAACATCATTTTGAACAACTTTGCAGAAGAAAGTTTTTCCAAAATTTATTGTTTAGGTAAACTTTTTGGCAAAAAATGAAATAAATGCTATAAATGGTTAAAAAGTATATTTAAACGATAGATTTTGGAAAAACTTTCTTCTGCAAAGTTGTTTAAAACGATGTTTTCTAATAGACATCACAGCCGGTTTTCATAAAAACCTTTTATATTTTGCATAAAACCTTAAAAACATAAAGGATGGGGGTGGGCTTATAGGAATAGGGGGTTGCAATAACCATTCCCTCATCTATTATGGGTAACTCGAGGGGCCCAGAGACCCAACTACGCTACAATAGCAGTGGGCCTAGCAATCCCAAAACGATTTCTTTTTTTTTTTGCTTTTTTTTTCATTTTTCATTTTTTGCTGGGAGAGAAACACAACCAACAACTATGATGAGATGTATTACATTCCTTCTTGTGTGTAATTCTCCCTTCTCTTCTTGGGGAGACTTACACAATAGGGGCGTCAAAATAAAAATGAGGGGGGAGGAAGGAAGAAAAACTTTGAGTTGAGCCAACTGCAATCCTAGATGTATTGAGGACTATAAAAGTGTTCAAAGTATTATTATTACTATTTTTTTTTTCTTTTTGGTTAAATTTTGTATCTCAAGCCTTTTCTTGCTAAGTTTGGGTTTATAATCATTCCTCGTGATGCATAATCCACCTATAAGTCTTGCATTGGATAGTAAGCTAGAGAATGAAGATTTGAATTTAGAACTATCAGTTCTTAAGATGTGGTCCTTTTACCTACAAATTCGTTAGTTTTTATATGAGCAACACGAATGTGATCAAATTATCACAAAATATGACTAAGTTAATACAAAATCTATTCAATTACTACTTAAGGTGAGATACTCTAATTTTTTATTTTTTATTTTTTTATTTTATGGGTAGCTTAGAATTTCCTCTTTCTTAGTTTAGCAACTTGTCAACTCAATGTTTAAGGGTTTAGATTTCAAAAACAGATAGATAATAATAATAATAATAATAATAATAAAAGGTGAACCTATACTACACATCCTAACATGTCGGGTTTGGCAATTTGGGGTATTGTTCTTTAACTAACATAGTGCCCCAATCTTTATATTAAAAGCCTGGTAGTGCATCAGTAGCAATTAAATATAATGACAAAAGATAGCAACTAACGTGACATTCTTTTACAGACAACTATTAGTACTTCCCTAATTATCATAGGATATACCAACTTAACATGTTACATTAGTTATTGCAATTAGTTACTGTATATAGCATTTTCTTTAACAAACAAACCATTTAGCTTTTAAGAATCTGGAGTACCCAAATTAAAAGCAAAACCTACAGATCTACTCATCTCAACTTGTCAAGTTTGGCCATTAGACGTAGTTCATCTTCTAGGGCGAGACAGCAATTTTAAGTTGAGGTGATCAGCTTAAAAAATTATAATAGTAATATTTTTTCTTTCATCATAAAGTTGCACTATATAATTACTTTAAAAAAAGGAAAAAAGAAGAACCAAATCTTGCAACGATATTACAAAAGCAAAATTAAAAAACGAACAAAAGAACAATCATATTCGTAAAAAATCTAGTAAATTATCACATAGATACGTTCACAAAAGAATAACAAAACAAGCATTCTGATTTGGTGGGTTGAAGCAATTTTTTTACAAAAATATCCCCAATGTAAAGTTATCTTACTTTTGGGTTTTTGGTAAAATTATACTTATTCTGATTTGGGATTGTATGTTCCACCACTTCAAGGCAAGTAGAAGATTTTTGGAGTGGCCTACCATACAATCTTTTTTAATTTTAAAAAAGAAAAGAATCTACGAGAACAAATATCAATATTTATGAAAATTCTATAAATAGATTGCAGGGGATGTGGCACCCAGTGTCCACTACCGTCCCAAACCTTTCTATTTATTGTCTGTCCTACGATGACCACTAAACCAAGAGAACTAGGGCCTTATGCTACCACTCAATATTTTATGTTATGTTTGGTAAAGGGGATAGAAATGTGAAATGAAAGAAAGAGAGGGGATGAACTTTCCATCCTTAAGAGAAGGATTTCTTCTTTTTCTCGTTGTATTTGGGAAAATGAAGGAAAAGACACACTCTTTCCATTATAAGGGATAATGGAAAGGAAGGAAAATGAATTGATGAGTAATTTTACCAAATTACCCTTAAATGATTTAAAATAAGGTATTATCAATTGGCATGTATATAATGTTGTGATGTAGGGGTAAAGTTGTCTTTTTAGAAGAAGGTTAATCTTTCCCTCCCAATTCACCCAAAAGTGAGCGGATTCCAAAAAATGCAAAAGAGTAGATTTAGGATTTTCCTCCCCCCTCCCCTCCCCTCTGACCAAACACGCCTCCTCACCCTCATCCCTTCCCCCCCTTTTCCATCCCTCCCCAAATCCCCCCTACCAAACATGAGCTTAGGGTTTAAGACTATGAGTAATGAACTAAAAAGTCAACACAACCAATCAACTTTTTTTTATACCCCTGTTCCAGTGGCTAATAATCCTCGAACCTTGAATCTCTAACCTTAAAAATGATTTGATGACTACATAACCATCACACTTCGGTTACAAGGTCATGGTAACCAACCTACCCTTTGCAACATGTGAAGTTGAGCCATTGGATGTTGGCTTTTTTTGTAGGGGGTGAAGAATAAGGTCATTTTTTAACCCTAAAACTCCTTCCCACCTCTCACTCAATAGAGACTATTGGAAGTACCATGCCTACGACTTACTTTCAAATCGAATTCAACAAGTAAGCCCCAAGCCCCCTTCACACAACCATGTGTTATTTATGCAAGATCACACACACTCTCATAAGGACACTTTCATGTAGATCTATATGACTAAGCACCAAACTCAGAAAAGATACCAACAAAAAAGAGAATAAACCCAACCTATATGACTAAGCACCAAACTAACAAAAGAAGCCAACCCAAAAAGAGAATAATATATAGACATGTCGGTAACAATAATTTTAATGAATCATTGCAATACATCAAAAGGCTCATCTTTATTTATTGGAACTGGACTATTCATATCACGTGGAGCCCACTAAATATCAATGGTGCCCACTAAATATCAATGGTGCAGATTTTACTGGATGGTCCAGTTAATGGATAAGATCCTATTCCTATGTATTGATTCAAGTGAGGATGGCTAGGATTCAATTATAACATTCTTGACTATGATTGTAAAGAATTTGTACTTACACCTCTCCATTCTACTACCCATATATTTCTTGGTTCCATACTAGTGTAAATGTGTAATTCTAGAAATCAAGTGGGATGGATTGTAATTTTCCATTTGTTGGAATATAAAGACAGACGAAGAGAGTGGGAAGGAATTTGGCAGAGCAACACAAAGATAGAATGTTTAGAACTATATATATGATCATCCTTAAACTTTACCATATTTGATCCTTTTTCAATATTTCTTGGTGCCATACCATTAGAATTCAAGTGTGATGGATTTTAATATCTTCGATTAGTTGGGAAATAAAGAGTGACTAAGGCTCTATTTGGTTCGTGGATTTTATCAAGGAAAAACAAATATGTGAGGAATTGTACTTTTTCTTATTTGGTTACAATGGAAAATTAGTAAAAGAAGAATAATTGAAATAATTTTGGCTTGGCATGATTTCATATTTTCCTTTTATTTTATGGACCAGGTTATTGCCACCACATAAAATACACTAAGCCCCTTATTTAATTTACATTTTTAAGGTTTTATGAAAAATATAAAAAAAATTTATGAAAACTAATCACGTAGTCTACTAAGAAACATCATTCCGAACAACTTTGTAGGAAAGAGTTTTTCTAAAATCTGTCATTTAAGTAGACTTTTTAGCAATTTTTCATAGAAAATGAAATAGAGATTATAAATGGTCAAAAAGTCTGCTTAAATGACAAATTTTGAAAAAAAATTTCTTTTACAAAGTTGTTCAGAATGATGTTTTCTAGTGAACAATGCTATTAATTTTCATAAAAACCTTCTATATTTTTCATAAAACCTCAAAAAGTGTAAACTAAGGAGGGACTTTGAGTACTTTATGTGGTGGCAATAGCCTCACTCTTATTTTATTTTCTTTGCATTTTTTTTCTTTCATCTTTTTTTTTTTCCATAGTAAAATCCATGAACCAAATAGAGGGTAAAAGAATCAAGTGAAAGAATTTGGCGCCTTGGTGAAGAATGATAGAAAAGGTGTAAAACCATATGATGATCACACATGAATTTTACCATATATATGTATATTTTCTCCAAGGTAGGTAACATTTGAATTTTAACATAAAAAATACTTATATGATAATCCATCATTATAATCATTTAGAAAAATAAACATATATTTGTTATAAAAATAGATGAGGCTTAGATGTCCGCAGTTAATTGGTGGCTTCCCACACAACTACCTAGAAGTCTCTAACCTAGCCCTCCATTTGGTTCATGGATTCTACCAAGGAAAAAAAAGGAAGGGAAAAAAAATTGAGGAGGAAAAAAAATGAAAGGGAAAGATAAAATCATATCAAGCCAAAATTATTCCAATTATTATTTTTCTTTCAATTTTCCATGACAACCAATAAAGAAAATTAGGATTCCTTATATTTTATTTTTTTCCCTTGATAAAATCCACAAACCAAATGGAGCCTAAAGGAAGATACGACTGCATGATTCGTGGGCCTTGACGGTCTTGGCCAAAAGCAATTGGCGTGGCGTATTACACACTTATGCACACCCTACAATAGTAAGGGATTGCGCTGGCTTACCTTACCCCTCTGATTGTATTGTACTACTAATAATAACTAGTGTCAGACCCGTGAGGATGATTAAGAAATAAAATATATACTTAGTAATAATTTGTTTAAAGTTTCTTTCGTATATCAAACAATGGTATCTCGATCACAAAGATATAAACAATAGTAATAAATAAACAAAAATGCTAATCCAATATAAAAAATAACATAAAATTTTAATTTTAATTTTGGCCTAAAAAAAGGTAACATAAATAAAACTGAACATAATGAGCAATAGTATTTATGATAAAGTGAGAAAATTTTGTCAATGAAAATACCTTACGTTATGTTTGGACAAGAAATTTATAGGTGGAATTTGTAAAATTTTTATAAGGATTTTGTCTATCTCATCCTTATAAAAATTTTACAAATTCCATCTCAAAAGCAAATTCCACCTAAAAATTTCTTATCCAAACATAGCGTTATGGAAATAAATTGAACATAATTCATCACTACAGTCTTTTCTTATTAGGAAATAATTTCGATTCTTTTTTTTAGGGGAGAGGGTGAGAAAACAAATAAATTACTACATCAATAAAACCACGGCTGAACGTGGTAATATATATAGCAATTAAGGGGTGTAAAAGGTACCCATTAATTTGAACAAAAAAAGTGTCTAACACACCCATTCACATAAGCCAATAAAATACCAACCATTGAATTCAAAGGAAAAAATGCAAAAATGTATATAGGCACCGATACATATAAACCAAAAGGTGCCAAGCATAGTATGGTTAAAACCATTTCAAATTGTTCGGCTTCAAGTAATATTATGCATAATAATTAAATATTTAAATATTCTCTCATTATATTTTAAAATGTCCAATAATTCTTAATTCTTTAAAAATTGAAAACGTTAAACGATGCAAGGATGAATAGTGTTCGTTCAAAAATTAAATACATCTGGTAGTTAATAAGTCTTATTGGAATTTGTAAATCTTTTCAAAATTGAAGAGTAAAGAGGATGTTATATGACAGTGTAAAAAATCGCCATGTGGCGATGGTGAACACTACTTTTATATATTAGATAGATTAGATAGATTAGATATGGGAACACATGTTATTGGTTGACTCACCGTAATTGCCTGGTCTCCCGCCGCTTCAGAGTAATGCTCATTAAAGCTGATGACTCGATGGATATATTTGCCGATTTGCCTTGATTTTTTATCCGTCTTTTTAGACCAGCTCTCTTTTTCTCCACCAATTTCCCTTTCCTAAACAAGTCGCCTTCTTCTTCTTCATTCTTCTTCTCCTCTGTGTTGTATTGAAATCGACCTTCCACCAAAGAGAAAGAAAAATTCACAAATTCGATCGATATCGAGATTTTCAGACGGAGTCTTCAGGTGTATTACCTCCGATAATCAGGTGATTACAGTTGTTTAATGATAGTTTTTATGCTTGATCCTCCTACCTCCGTTTGGTTGTTGAGAAAATTTCGGAAAAGAAAATAAAATAGCGAATCTTATTTTTTATTTTAGTTTTGAAGTTAACCTAAATTTGGCCACGTTGTTGTATTTTTCTCATCAAACTAACAGAACCTTCTCGTTTCCGCTCTTGAAATGTTTACTCAATTAGATTTTTCCCATGGTTGATCTGAAGTATTTATTATTATTATTATTATTATTATTTTTAAATTGTTGGTATTATTTCTGAAAATTGCGTATTTTAGGTTTTAATTAAGAGGAGAATTTGGGATTTTCAAGCATCAAGGTCAAGCGGATCTGACGCTTACATTTTTCTTCATGTGTTTTGCAATACGGTCTGTTTGGCCGCTTGGAAAATTCATTTTTCGGTCATGGATGAGAGTTTCTGTGACCAGTTTCAGGACTTTTAGTCTTAGATTGGTGTAGCAAGGTTACAGTAATTTATGAATTGGGGACATTTGTGAGGGGAGTGGTTATCAGATTGGAACGCTTCTGTCATAATATGAGGAGATGCCCCGGTCTACTCGGTCTACTCAGTAGTTTTTTAAATGTAAACAGAAAAACTTGATAGAAAAGGAAAAAGAAAAAAAACATGTAGTGGTGAGGCGATCCTGTTGCTCTGTGACAGGAGCGTTCCCATCCGATCATTCCATTAGCGATGGGGTCAGTAAGAGAGATGGTAAGACTAATGCTGGATCTGGGAATAACTTGTTGAGGGTGAAACTGTTCTCTAGGCTTTATAGCCCTTTAGGGAAATACACTAAACCAGTTTACCATGTGACACCGCCTAAAGCAAACTCAGCTTTTTGGTGTCTATCAATCTATCATTGTGTTTTATTGTTTGCCGTTATTATACTATATTGGTATTTGACATATTCAATAGATGTTATGATTATTTAGGTTTACTATTTTGCTTCTTTTAGAATTAGACTTGAGGGGTGATTACTCATGTCGAAGAATTTAAATTTTAACCAACTTCTTGTATCGTTAGTTACTATTCTGCATTTAGGCTTTGTATGGATCAAGAGAAATGGAGAGAAGAGAAGAGAACCTCATTAAGAGAGAAGAAGAGTCGAAAGTAACTTTCTCTCCACCCTATTTGGTTAGTTGGACCTCATTAAGAGAAGAGAAGAGAAAGTTGTTACACACTATTACACTATCCCTTTTTACATATTTAAACAAAAGTTGTACGGGGATATATTTGTCATTTCATTACTCACTTATTCCCTTTCTCCTCTTTTCTCTCCATTTCTCTCTATTTCCTTTCTCTTCCCTCCCAACTTAACAATCCAAACGAGGGAGATGGCTCTTTTCTTCTCTCCATTTCTCTTCTTTTCTTAATTATTCCTTATGTGCATTTATTTGGTATTGATGCTAGGGGATATGATGTAGATCATAGGTATTTGTATATTGCTGTCATTCTAATTTTTTTGCCTGCTTCTGCTTTCTTGAATGAAGGGCTTCATATTTTAAATTGATTATTACCTTGTTGAGGCAAATTTATCAAATTTGTTAATTTTTTATTAGTTAATTAAGTTATTTTTATTTTTTACCATAACTAATTTTGTTTGGGTATTTCACAGCTGGAACCAGAACCATGTCTTACTCACGGACTTACCGGTCTCAAGGAGGCACTTTCCATGATACCCATAGGTCCTCTTTTAGTAGAAACAACAACATCAATGATGATCGTGTCAGGAATTATAACAATCCCCAAGACTTCTCCAGGAAGTTTAGGGAGCATATCAATAATTTTAATTATGTTAAGCCCAATGCCATGCCTTCTTTGAAAAGGAGAAAATTCTCGTCTTCTGCTTGGGAGGGCTGTGGGAATCTCTATCAGCAACCTAACACATATGACGGTGCCCCTTCAACCTGTGACAATTCTTTCCCTGCTCCTACAAGATCCAGTGCCAATACCTACACTTCTACCAGCTGTAAACGGGACCGCTCAAAATGGGAGGATGATGAAGTGGTCTTCTTTTCGAGGGATGAAATTGAGAGATGTTCCCCATCAAGGAAAGATGGTATTGATGCTCTGCGTGAGACACATTTGCGGTACTCATATTGTGCTTTCATTCAGAATCTTGGATTGCGGCTTGAGTTGTAAGATCTTTTATCTTGATAAAAAAGATATGTTTATTTGCGCTTTATATGTTATGAGGTTGGGTCTTTTGTGCATTTACCTAATGGATTTCATAAGCCATCATACAAAGTTATTTTGTTTTGATTATTCATTTAGTCGTGAAGTCTCCTACTCTCTACATATACTTGGATCTGATTTGGATTGATATTGAGGTTAATTAATTTCTTCTTGTTGGTAAGATTGCTATATTTACTTAATTGAGGAACTGTGCTGTGTATCTTGCAGGCCTCAAACCACTATTGGCACTGCCATGGTTCTATGCCATCGGTTTTTTGTTCGACAATCGCATGCATGCCATGATAGATTTGTGAGTATTTTACTTCACATGTTTTAAAATTGCGGGACTTTTGTAAAAGTTTCGTGGTGGGTGGTTAGGAAGAGATTGTCGATTTAACTCCTTTCTATGTATAAGCGTAAACATGTTCTAGTCTTGTAAAGTTTTTACTTGTTCTCTTTTCTTGCAGAAAGTGATTATTTGTTGGAATTAAAACAAGCACTATCTATTTAAGACTTCTGAAAAGAGGAAAGAAAAATTATATTTGGAAATTAGAACCGATGGGTGTTTTCAATTTTTGAAGGCAGCATGCTCTTACTTACTGATTTTGCAGTCATGGTTTGAACAGAACAATTTCTTCACTTCTATCTGTGCTTTGTTTTCTATTTTGGTTGCAATTGTCTTATGTACTGTGACCTTATAAAAAATAACAATAATAATAATAATAATAAAATAAAAAATTTGTCTTTTGTGTTTCCCATACACCTAGAGAAATGGTTGCCTATATTTTACTTCAAGAATCGACATGGTGTATTTTTATGATTTATATTTCCAGCTGTTTGGAATAACAAACACAGATTTTCTTGCCTTATTCTTAATTTTTTTTGTCAAGTTTTATTCATTCGACCTTGGTGTCAGTTCTTTATAATTTGCTATAAACCATGTCCTAATGTGCCAAAGACTATTATTACTAATCCAGCTCTATTGCAGTTGATTGCTACCGCTGCTCTTTTTCTTGCTGCAAAGTCTGAGGAGACACCACGCCCTTTGAACAATGTATTGAGAGCATCTTGTGAAATTACTCATAAGCAGGATCTTTCTTTCCTGTCCTATCTTCTCCCTGTTGTGAGTATCTTTAGAACTCTTTCTTTCCTGCCTTTTCTCTCTATGGCCTAATGTGGTAATTTGAACACTACGTTAGTGGCTAAATTGTGTCTATCCCTATTTTAAATTAGCTATGGATTAGTGTCAGTATCTGCACAATCATGAATGGTCCATACTACATTTGGAGATATCCATTGATGTTGTGTTCAAATTGGAATTTCTTCAAAATATGGAGTGCGAGCTAAAAAATTTCAACTTCAATTGCTAGGTGAAGTTTTTAATATGCTGTCATGACATGAGTTGTATGTTGAACAGAACTGGTTTGAGCAGTATCGGGAACGGGCGATTGAGGCTGAGCAAATGATATTGACCATTCTTGATTTTGAGCTTAATGTACAGCATCCATATGTTCCTCTCACTTCTGTTCTAAACAAAATAGGTCTCTCACAATCTGTTTTGGTGAATCTGGCATTAAACTTGCTCAGTGAAGGGTAAGTGTATCAATTTTAATACCTTTTCTGTTTTTTTTTTTAAATTTAATTTAATTTATTATTTATTTAATATTTTGTTGAATTGTAAGAGCTTTACAAGTGCAATATTTTTCTTTTTGTGTTGATTACTTTAATAGGACTTGGGGATAATATCAGAATGTATTACGTGCCAAATTTCACCTGATTGTGTACATATAAATATGTTTGACTTATTTTTTCACAATTATCCTGACCTGCTTCCTCTACAAGTGCTATTTTGGTATGGGCTATTCTGTAATAATTCATTTCTATATATGTACAGAATAGTTTGATTTGTAGTGTAGGAATTGAGAAGTGGCATTGTGGTTATGATGCTCAATCTCTTTTATAGATTTGGTAGGTGTTCGAATCTCAGTCAAATTGCAGATTTGTTGAGATTTGGAGGCAGTATGGAGGAGGAAAAATTGGGTTTCTTCTTTCTCTGTGGTTCAGAACTGCGTGTTACTTGTGTCGCTCTTTTTCTTCTTTCAGCAACTACTCTTCGTAGTCATTCTGGAATGGGATATTGATTTTTTTGGCATGGCATATAATTGCAGGATCTACACAAGATTAGCGTGCTCGCCTGTATGATATTCTTAGCTGGCGGATTGATATGCTGTACATGGAAAGTTTTGTTTTACCTCTGAAGTTGAACTGCTGATGTGTTCTGGATGCCTTTACCCTGAAAATATCTATCAACTTGGTCATTGGCTATTGGAGATAGCCACAGAACCTTTAGAACATCACATTCACCTATTTCTATTCCATTTATTTATTTATTTATTAGGAATGACCTTTGTAGAATCCTTGTACAAACTTATAGTTTGTGAGACATGGCTGCCTGTCCACTTGATGTCCATTCCTACTGATTCGAGGAAAATCCTTGAATTGGCAAGGAGCTAGAAAATTCTTTTGGGTGAGTTATTTCTTTTGCCAGTGGGAATTTTTTGGATCACTGATGCTTTTATTGACTGCTCCAAGGAGGGATGTGGTCAAGTACTTAAGGAAATTTGTTGTCTCAAGCTAAGGCTTTACAAAATTGGTTGTAATTTACTGTGAAACCTTGTTTTTTTTTTTTTTTTTTTTTTTAATCCAAAATTTGTTGTCTCAGCTAAGGCTTTCCCAATTTGGTTGTAATTTACTGCAAAACTTTGGTTTTTTGTTTAGTTGTCAATTGTCAAACCATTTTACCAAAATCTGATATTTCTTTACTGCATTTTTCTAGAGTTTAAATTGAATTCTTTGTGATGTCTTAGCTAAGGATTTCCCTGGCTGGGGGTAATTTATGCACAATTTTGATTTTTTTTTTTAATAATTTTTTTTCTTTATCAAACCATTTTTCCAAATTCTGATATTCCTTTATTGTATTTTTCTATATTTTAAATTGAATTTTAACAGTGGGGTTTTTAGTTTCATAAACTGAATTTTGTACGCGTGTTAAAACCCTTGATTTGAGGATTTTCTTTTGATATAGGAGTGTTGTGCTTTAATGTAGGAGTGTCAATGGGTTGAGCAACTGGTTGCCTAGAATTGGATCCTGTAATTTTTGTCAATTTTATGTTTTACAGCTTGATCTGGATATGAAATAACTGGACTAAAATGTTGGTAAAACCTTTTATTACAACTATTTGAGGTCTGCTGCGTGAATCCTTTGTTCGTTTCACTCTAATCTAAGACTTGTCTACTGTAACGTTATTACCTTTTAGTATCTATGTCTACATACTCTATGGTCCTGACATTGTGGGTCTATTTGGATTATGAATTCCCAGTTGGTTATTTGTGGACCTAGAACCTACCCAATTGATGTCTGGGTTTAAGACCTTGAATTCAGAACTATTGGGTAGTTTAGAATCTGTTGCCACTTAGATTGGATGGCTCAGAGCCTGTGTAAATGAATTTGGACTGAGATGATCTTTATCGTTAAGCACATAATACGTTTGCAGTTTTTTTCTTGTAAATTTATTTTTGAATACTCTCTCTTAAGAGTAATGTTCTCTCTCCCGTGCTCCCAATGTGACTCTTGTGTCAGTTTTCTCATGTTGCTCTTCCTCCGACTCCAAAACAATTTTGTTTCTTTCCTTCTCAATTTGATGGATCTTTTCAAGCTTGTGCTATATTTTTATATTCCATTTCATAACATTTGCTTTTTCCGACTCTCGAGTAATTGTGTTTTAAGGCTTAGGTGCACAACTGTGGTAATTTCTTCTTTTGTATTATTATTATTATTATTTTTTGTATTTGGTTTTCAGGTAAGATCAAATTATCTCTAGGATTATTGTTTTTCGATTTGGGTAGCACTGGTTGTGGCTCTTTGAACAAGCCCAGCTCAGTTGAAGTAGGTGATCTTTTTCAGTGATGGAAAAAGTTCTTTAGGGTTCAACAGGTTTAGCCAGATCAAGGATCTTAAGAAAGTGATAACAGAATCCGTTGGAAGGTTTGGTATTTGGTTGCCAGAGAGCTATCCTGTTAATGTTGGTTTGTTTGGGGGTTTAAGAAGATACCATGGTCAGTGGAGGCTATCTTCATATTCAGCCGTTGGGGTAAAAGTTACACCACAATACCAATTTTTTAACTTAGGGAAACGAAATCTATAGTTTACTGCCCTAAACTTTACACATGATGTATTATTATGTATGGTTGATATGCGTGAAGAAAATTTGATACATAAATAAATATGGAGATTTGATGTAGCTTGTTTGTGTCTTATATATTGAAGCCTATGAAACTAGCAAAAAAGAGGAAGCGTAAAATATTTAAGCACCCCCCACCCCTCAAAAAGAAGGGGGAAAAAATATAAAGAAAAGAAAGAGGACAAATGATAAGAATGGAAACGGAGTAAGAAGTTGAAAAGAAGGAAACAGCTTAAAAGCCATGTTACAACATGCCTGTTTCTTCTTACTTGTGTTTTCTTGCGGAAGACCTAATCCCTGAGTTGAATTTTTCTTCTTTTTTCCCATTCTTTTGCATCTTTCCTTTTATTCCATTATAGAAACTACTTATTTGATTATTTTTGTGACTTCAATTCAATTCATCAGTCAGGTAAATATTTTTTGTTGATTTTTTTACAAATTTAAAGATTGGTGTATTTTTGTATTAGTAAAATAATTGTTAAAATCATTGGCTTCTCATATAATTAAGAAAAATAATTGTTAAAATCTAGTGGCTGCTTGAGTGCTTACTAGTTTGCATTGGGCATGGCTTGGTGCATGTAGGTTACCATCTCCTTCCTGCCATTGCTTTGCTACCCCTTGATGCTTCAGGATGACCTTTTGGGCAAAGTTTTCCATGGATAACCAAAGCAACATTAAACTAAGCTGAAATTGTTATTATTATTTTTTTGATAAAGTAACGAGGATATTATTAACAAAAGAAGCAAAAATTCCTGTACACAGAAAGTATACGAGGATACCTAAAGACCTAAAGAGTCTAAAAACTCCTGAATGAATTATTTCTTGGCATAGTAATGTTAATATGCTCATTTTGATATCTATTTCTTTATTGAATAAATGGAATTGATGGCACCTGTACAAGGCTACTGTATCTTTCTTAATTTTTAAATTTGACAGTTTGGTATGTTGTAATTAAGTTTATTTTTTGTTCTTGTTTCTAGACATTTTTCTTCCTATATATATATATATATGCATGCATGCATTAAGATGCATATTTCTCTCTCTCTCTCTCCCCCCCCCCCCCCCCCCAAAAAAAAAAGGAAAAAAGATGTGTATATTTTATTTAAATATATCTTTTTAGTGTTAGCTCCTGGATTTGCCATCTCATTTATCCATGGTAATTAAAACATTCATGCTTTCCAAATGTAAACAGCTAATCCAATTCTAGGGACATTCCCCCTCTGGCCCTTTTCTTTTTTTCTCCTCTTGTTTGTAATTTCAACCAGTGGACAATGTGTACGCATCAAGCGTGTTACTTTTGGTCAAAACAATCTGGAATTAAAAATGTATTGTTTGTATTCTCTTAGAAAAAAATATTGATGTGTTAGATGTCAAGAATATATAAATTGTTATGCTTTGCTTGGAGATTTCAGTATTTGTAAAATTTCGTGATTTTGACCTTTGAGACCATACCTTTTTTTTTTTTCCTGCTCGGCAAATGAAACTTTTCTTTTGGAAAATCTGACTACATTGATGCATTCTTTTGCTGGAAAATATTTAGACTAGAAAATATGTGCTATGATAGTCTGATTACAGTCTAATAGATTTTTATGTTGTGAAAATTATAGCTATGTTAGTAAATGTGAACTCTGGAACTTTGTTAGTCTCAAGCACCCTAACATACAGAATATGAACAACGGTTGGGGATAGCACCTGAAGTATTGAAGTAAACATTTTGTTAAGCATAAACTGGCATGTATTACAAGATTTGAACCACCAAAAGCAATTAATGTATCGAAGATGAACTCTAAATATCTAATACGAGTATTCCTATTTGTTTTAATCTTATGCTCTCCGGGGAATTTGACACTGACTTAAAGTCCATACTCCATATATATAAATTAGTAGACCAATTACATGAGCTTTTTACAATGTTTCTTAAAGATTTAGGGTGAATTTGTTTGTTTTAATATAATTTACTTTGTTTATTTTTAATTTTTGGTAAATATTGAAGAATTTCTATTTAAGATATATTAGCATTAGTCTGTATTTTCTTTTTACTTATACAGTATTGGGGTTCTACATTGGTAAAGCATGTTATCATTGATGCCAGAAACTTGTGTTTAAAATAAATTTTCATCCATTAAAATAGTAATATCATTATTATTATTATTTTTTTTATATGAGGATTCCCTTATGGGTAATCCTTGGGCCTACGCAAGACCCCATAATCCACATGGACTAGTTAACCCAAGGCCCATGAGAACCATGGAACCTTGTGTGGGTGGACCCCATGGGGTTGGCAAGATCATCCATAATGCCGAGAAAAGGAAGTGAACCGGGGGGGGGGGGGGGGGTGTAAGGACTTGTTGTAGTCAATGCATTTGACAATCTTACCCAAACAGTCTTTGCCGTTATTATGTGATTGTCAAAGTCGCCATTGTCATCATCATCATCATCATTATGCTGCTGCTATTACTAAAACTACTACTCATGGTTGTCAAAGTTTTACTATACGTGATAGGATATATATGGTTCAGTACGTCTTATATTTAAAACAATATGTTTCGCATCTTGATTCTATGTTACAATCTGCATATGACATGTGATACATTATATATGCAATACATGTACTCTTTGACTTTTCAGTGGTACTTTCTAAGAAAAATCAATTGTGTTCCTTAAAAAAAAAAATTATAATATTATTTAAAAGTACTTTAAGGTGAAAAGAAAACATTTAAAGAGCTCTCTTGCTATCTTTTTGCCTCCTCAGCAAAGAAAAATCTTCTACATAGTGATTTGAGTTTAACATCTTTTACTTCCTCTATGCTATAGGAAAGCTTAATGCCTCACTCCCCCTGCCCTTTTTTTAAATAAAATATTTCAAGGTTTGATGGCAAAATTTACAGACTTCAAATTTGTAAGTTGAGACTCAAAACCTAAAGGATTGCCAACATATCACACATGATATAATCTATTATTATAGAATACAAATATACAATTTAATTTGGCCAATTGCACGTTTATTTTATTTTTATTTTTATATTGAGTTGAAGATTGGAAAGCTCATCGTTTTTATTCTATAGAGATATCTTTTCACTAATCAGATGCAATGAGCTATCATATTTCAAAAACATCTCATCTAAATACTATATTGTATTGTTAAATGTGAAGGAATGAGCATCATTTTTTATAGACTTGATTTTCCAAGTACTGGATATTTTATGGCATATAATTTAAGAGTCAAATTTAAATGTATCTTACGATATATGATACAACAGTAAACGATAAAAAATTACACAAATGGATTCTCTATATGACACAGGACTTGATCACTATGCTACTGCTGCTGCTGCTACTGCTACTACAACTACTACTACTACTACTAGTCTACTACTTGTACCAATACCACCCTCTTGGCTTTGAAAATGGTAAGGGGGGCTTTTTTTAGTCATTCAGTAAGGTTGCAGATATATGCAAACACACACATATATGTAAGCTCACTTTTTATTAAAATGCTTTTAACCCACAGCATGGTATACTCGTCAGCATGGTGGGAACTGCAGCATATGTACTTAATATATGAAGCAAAGATCCCTTTACTGCTCTTAAGTGGGTGCCATATTTTTGAACCCTAATTGCCTGATTGAAGGGTTTTCATGTAGAATCAACTCTATTATATATGAAGTGGAGCCCCCTTTTCTATGTTAATCAGGTATCTCATATTTTCGAAACCCTAATAACCTACTGGAAGGTTTTTCCATGTAAAATCAGTTCTATTAGTTACTTTTCCCTATCTCGTATTTTAAAAGAACCCTAATAACCTACTTGAAGGGTTTTCTTATCAAATCAGTTCTAGTACTTACTTTTTCCCACGTTTTAAAATTTGGTTACTGTTTGCAAAACCAGCTATGTAGGGTTCAAGAACTCTGCTGATGCAAGTTATCCTGAAATGGTATTAGCAGGCCTTGTATTGTTATACGATATATAGTATTTAAGTTAAAATATACTTAGCGGTTGTTCATAAAATATATATATATATATATACACACTTAGCACTTGCCCTAATGTGTCTCACACTTTAATATATTTGATGCTTATAGCTTAATCTCATGCTTGCATTATGGCTTTCAGTAGAGGTTTATTGGCAGTCTATAGTTGGGATTGCGTGCATGCATTTCTATAGGCATGAAAGCATGCGTGTTGGCAAGCCTCTCCAGATTGAACTATTGAGCAGAAGATTCTGGTGTTTTCTTTAGAGGTTGAATTGCTTCCATTGCGTTGCTACTTCCTGTTTTATTTCTCATTTGAATTGCATTAGTTTCTGGAGTTAAAAGCCCCTGCAGCAGAACTGGGCCTGGGAGTTGATTTGTATTCTGTAGATGGGTGTAACATGTTTGCTATAGTTTTGGTACTCTATCAGCAATTCTGCAGAAGATTCTTGGAAATTGTTTCATCTGGGTTGCTGCTTTTTTAGTTGGTAAGATAAAATGCCTTGGCTTGCTTTTCTTACTTGCAGCAAATGGTTGATTATATTGACTTTAGCTTTTAGTTTTCATGTTTATTTTGATCTTAATATTTTAGAAGCTGATGTGATTTGTGTCAACGTGGGAAAATACTTAAGTTGTACGAGACATTGCCTGTTCATATTAGTGTTGCTTCAGATGGTTGGTGTGACAATCCATACATTTCTCCATCGATGCTAGAAGATGGTTGTTTTTATATGTCCTTCTAAACTTGACAAGTATTTGTAGGCTTCGGAGCTCACTATGGCTTCAGTTCAAGCCCCATCACATTGCTGCTGGAGCTGCATACCTTGCTGCCAAGTTCCTAAATTGGGATCTTGCTTCTTACCAAAATATCTGGCAGGAGTTCCAAACAACCCCAGCTATTCTTCAAGGTAGTTATACACTTCATTAAATATTGCATAATTATTTATGCATTTATTGTGTATTTGAAGTGTTGTCATGTACGTAATGCATCTATATATTGTAATGCATATACATAAACTAAGCCATTGGTGAAAATATGAAATGAACTTTATTGTTACCACAACTTTGAATTTTCAAATAAAGCTTAAAATGGTGGTTTTTCTTAGAAGTTAGGACCCAATTACACACTTTCTAAATTTTGTGACCACTGCAATACACTTCAACTGTTGGGTCTTTTGAAAACCAGATTTCTAGTGAGCATAACAGTACAACTTTTGAGTTTCGTATTGAAGATATATATTGTGTTTGTGCTTATTGATTTACATTCAGCAAGTCTTATCAAAATAATTTATTTGCTTGATGATGGAACTTCTTTGTATATGCATCTTTCTTTTAACTAAATTTTAAATGCGCATCTCGGTTGTTTGATGCAGATGTGGCACAGCAGTTGATGGAGCTCTTCTAAAAGTTACAGAACGCAAATACAGTAGGTTTAAGGTTGATGGTAGATGTTAAAGAGTTGTGGGTAGATGGATTCATTGTTTTATTTTTAAATTATGAAGATGTGTGTTCTATAACCGATGATAACAAAGACCATCAGTGTTAAGGTTGTAGTGTAAGGCTATGCGGAAGTGAGAAGGAAGTAGGAGATTTTTAATCTTTTACACTGGTCGTAGGAATACAGGTCAAAGGAGTCTGTATCTGAATGGTTGTGTACTTGTGGTGGTGATGGTAAATTCATTAAATAACAAAATTTGCTGTTTTCTGTGCTGTCTGCTGTTTTATACCCTAATTGTTGTTGGTATGATAACATGGCGGAGGCGTGGCATGCACAATGTGTGTAGACATGAGATGTGAGTGGAGGCGGCTTACATGGTGTTTTTTTGGTCACCCACCCTGCCACACGTTTTCCCTTTACTAACTAAATTGCTTGACATTGCAATTGAGGGGCCAGGCCAGAGGTTCAATTCCTACAATGCAATTTTTAATTTTTATTTCTATATATATGTATTATTTAGTCATGCTGGAATGTCTGTTAGATTTTTTCTTTTTTCATTTTTTTTTTTTTTTGGGTGCTTGAAAATAATATTGTAATCTTATCATATGGAAGGTTTGAGAGGAACAGATGTTGGACTTTCTGCAGAGGTCTTCTAACTCTAAGGTTATGTTTATCTGGTTGAAATGGAATCTGATTCTATGCTCAAAATAGTCTGAAATAGAATGGGATTGAAATAAACATTGCAGAATGAATATCATTATAATTCACTATTACTATTTGATTCCATTCTTATTTAATTATCTTATCCAAGCATGTTGTTTGGAATGAATTGGAATGAGATTCTATTCAACCAAACAAACATGGCATTAATGTTTCGCTTAAAAAAAAAAAAAATTTTTTTAAAAAAAAAACAGCACTCCATCTTAATGTGAAACTTTTTCACCCTAGTTGCAAGTCTGAATGGATGAGGCTTGAGTAGGATGGAGATTAGGGCAAAAGCTTGTCATCTCCAAAAGAATGTCGTTTGCCTCCTTGTCTCATTGTGGATCGTGATCCCTCTATTCTTATTATAGCCTCCAGAGCAACAACCTTTGGAGCTTAGTTGAATTTTTTTTTTTTTCCTTTTTATACAAAATGATAAGGGTTAAGGCTGTAACTTGAAGGTTCTGCGGTAGTTAGTTTTAATACAAAATGATAAGGGTTAAGGCTGTAACTTTTAATTTATTTTATATTTTATTGCATATTTTTTATATTTTACTAGAGGTAAGATTGAGACAAAAAAAAGTTACAGAATCAATAAATCATACATTATAATGATTTAATATAAGTGATAACTCTTAGGCCATGTATGTTTGGTTGAAATGGAATGATTGAAATGGAATCCCATTTCAATTCATTCTAAACAACATGTTTGGATGAGGTAATTAAATAGAACTGGAATCAAACAATAGTAGTGAATTATAATGATATTTATTCTGTAATATTTATTTTAATCCCATTTCATTCTAAACTATTTTAAAAATAAAATAAAATTTCATTCTTATTCATTCCATTTCAACTGAACGAACATATCCTTATTATAAGCGATCGAATCCATTAGCTTTATCCTGGTTTTTTTTCACAGTTCATGATTGACACACATGCGCGTGAGTGTGGTGGTGGGTCCCAATGGATGAGTGGACGCCGCGCATTGTCCGGTTTGGGCAAAATCTTTGTTACGTAATAGACAACTGGCACCCATTTGCCGCTTGCGTTTGCGGCTACAGCCATCAGTTGATCCCTATATGGAATGGACAATTACACTTGGGTGAATGCTTTCCAAACTAATACCGAAAATATCAAATTGATTGTCAGAATCCTTTTCTTCAATTTTTTTTTTTTTGTCATTATTACTATTTTGGAAAGCACTCACCAGACTCCAGAGTACATAATTTTTCTATTATGGAATAGTCAAAATTGGAGGTGCCTGTCAAACTCCGCCACCAGGCCGGCCGGAGTACTCAAAGCTTCCATGTGCACTCCTTTGTTGAATGGTGCAAAGGCGATACAAAGGTTGACTTTTCTTTGGAAGGAGGGTCTTGACTAGGGATGGTCCATGGAAGGATTGGAATGAGGTTGAGTTATTTGATTTCTTATCCAAATTAGTTGTAATGATAAATATATTGGTTAATGTGGCATGCCATTTTATTAGTAGGTGAATTATGAGTAAAAAGTTATAAACAAAAGTTGGGAGTCAAACATGCATGTGGGCATATTGGAGGTGCTTATCAAAAAACCATGTTACAAAGAAAAGGTCCAATCAAATTATGATATTAGAGTCCAACTAACTGAAGAGTAATACCTTATTTAATATGAACCTTATATTTTGATGAAGGAAAATGTTATTGATTCCTTTTTTTAATCCCTTGTAGAAATGTATTTAGATAACATTAAAAATCCATGCATTGATGTAACAATAGTTACATCATTAGGAAAATAAATAAATTAGAAATTAATAGCGATATTATATACCAGATAATGTGTCCAATTGTCAATGGATCCATTATGGTTATGGTTGGCTGGGCAATGTGATTTTAATATATTTCAGCCCTATATTTAGTAGGAGCTGTTGAGAACTATATCAATATGCTAAATGCCTTTTGATTGGTGAAATGAGTCAAATCAAAGCATGGTTTCCTTTTAGTTTAGTATGGGCTGTTGAGAACTTTATGAATACTTACACTAAATGTCTTTTGATTGGTAAAATGAGTCAAATCAAAGCATGTTTTCCTTTAAGTGGGGGAAACAAAGATAATTAAGGACAGTGGGTAACAACCCCTGATTGCCTAGGCACTTCATGAAAAAGATGGGCTGCTTATAAAATAATAATAATAATAATAATAATGAAAAGATGGGCACATACCACCTCCTAGATAGGGATTTGATGATTCAAATCTATACACAAGAAAGCATTTTAACCCAAACCGCAGGCTGCTTGGCTACCTAACGCAGTGGTAAGCATTTCCCTAAGCCCTAGGGAGTATTTTAGAGTATTCTTTATAATCTGAGGGGGATTTGATATATATATATATATATATATATATATTTTTTTTTTTTTGCCTTCTTGTTTTTTTCCAAAGAAAAAACAAAATCCGCCACTCAATCACTACTTCAATTTACGGTCTATAATAAACAATTAGTCCATAAAGGCCTTGCTTATCCAAATTCATGATTCAAATCCACAACGTGACCGGCCAAGTGATCCTAAAATAATTATAATAAATAAATAAATAAATAAAATCTTCTTTGCAACCATAAATTTAATCCAATTAAAAATGGTAGTGGGTTAGGTTCAAGTCAAATTGAATTCAACATAGTCCAAAATTACCCAACCAAAGTCACTGGCCTCCTAATTTTAATTTTTAAAACAATCAAATATAATATTAAAATAAGTTAGACGTGATAAATATTTTTCTAAAATGTTTAAAACATATTTAAAAGTTAAAAGAGAATAGATTGGTAATTAAGTTAAAAGAGAAATATAATAATTAAGTGAAAAATCACCATATTTTTATAAAGAATTTTTTTGATAATGAGAAAACCTTTCAGCAAACCCTTAGCTCATATAAAACCTCACAACCAATATGAATTAAGTAAATTTTTATAAAAAAATTAAATACTAGGTTTATGACAGAGGATGAGAAACTCCTCCCGCTCGAATATATTGGCTAATTTTAACATTTAAATCATACTGGAGTAACTTTTTTTATAATTTTTTTTAATAATTATTGGAATTTAAAATTATGATCTTCCCAAACTTTTTCCTATGTCAAACCACCTAATTTTGAAATTCTAATGATAACAAAAAAAAAAAAAAAAAAATCATGTTAGAACACTGCACTTCATGTTGAAGAAGTATAAAATCTTTCACGTGATAAAATTTAAAAGGTCAATATGTTTGAATAAGTGTCAATTTTCAGGCGAAAGGTAGGAGGTTAGCTGGAAAGTTTTGATTGACATTCAAAATTAATATATTTATTTCATCCACATGCAAAGAATGCGCCGACTCTTTGTTAAAGTGGATAAAAGGTCTATAAATAAATGTCTATCAGAAAAAGGTCTAACAAAAAGTATATTGACTGGACTCGCACGATAAATTTTTAATTTTTATTTATAAATGTTATTTCGAGATTACAAATGATATAATTTTATTTATACGTAATTTTTTTTATACAACTATCATCTCATCCTTCTTCTTTTTTTTCTTTTTTTTTTTTTTAAAATCTGCCTTTGCATCAAATATGGTATAAACGTGTTATTGTTATATACTTGCATACCATTAAAATAGCAGCAAGCTGTGTAATTGCTAAAATATGTCAATAGCAGACCTTTTCAACACACTTGAAGACGGTAATAAAATTTCGATGCTATTTAATTTATAGTTTCAAAATTTTTTTTCTATCAGCAATTTTTGTTTTCACAATTTTTATTTTTAAATAATCAATTATATTATATGTATGTAAATATATGAAAGTGTTCAAGTGTACGATGACATGCATATTTGACATCGGGATTATGGACACATTACAAATACAAATGGTCACAATTGACTTTGGATGTAAGTGTTATTGAGCACGTAAACATTATTGTGTATATATATATATATATATATCTATATATGATTATATTCGGTCTATTTTTGTTATGGATAAGTTGGAAGGAGTAAAGTCAAATATCTAAGCAACGGCATAATTGGATGAGAGTGATAAAATAGCATATAAAATTGATACAACACACCTCAAAATCCTAGACATATATATTTAGCCCTTACAAAAGCCCACTTGAGGCTAAGAGTTCTCTCCTAAACCCCTCCTCCAACTTGGTTCTTGCACCTTCTATATATATATATATATATATATATATGATTATTTACAAAAACAAAATAATAATAATAAAAAAAAGTAAAAAGAGAAGAAAGAGTATTAATTTTTTTTTAAGGGAGAAAAAAGAAAAGATTTGCTAAGTGCCAGCTAAGCGAAGGAAAATGAATTTAAAAAATTTTGACTAATTCTTTTGCTGTGTCTGTGTTACAAGCTACAACATGAATGTTATCCACATTTTTCAGCAGCAAAAGTTATTACCGACATAAAAATACTTTAGATTGTCCTTACACGGTTGTCCGCCGACCTATATATCACGTCACTATTTTTACATAATTATAATTATTTTTTTATATTACTACTATTATTATTATTGTTATTATTATTATTTATTTTTGCCACTGGGAATTTTCTCCTTTTTTATCTAAATAAAAAAATAAAAAAATATAGACATAGACTAGACGACGTAAAATTCTCGACTTGAATGCCCGAGAAGGAAATGTAGGAAAAAAAGGATTTATTATCCTCGCTGCAACAAATTTATTGAAAATAAACAACCACAAACCAAGCACAAGGTTTGGACTTTTCTATATTCCTCTCCATCTGAGAGTCCACCACCGGTGACCGACTGACCGGCCTACGTCGCAGCTCCGTTTAAGCACCGAAACCCACGCAGCGGACGTTAGTGCAAGCCGCGCATCGTTCCAAACAACAGAATCAGACTCGTCATTCACACACACAACACTAATATATTATCTATTATATATTATATATTATATATTATATATATACATAAATTTATTTGTGTCTTAGCTCCATGGAAAAGAGACCATCATAACGACGCTTATCTCAACCGTATTTGGCCATCACTGTCGGAAAGCGTGCCCAACTTTCTCTCTCTATCTAAAAGTATTAGTATTTCGGTCAGATTACCGAGAAACGAACAGAAACTTGACTTTGCTCCACCATAGATCATAGCATCGATCGAGAAAGCAACGAAGCTTTCTTCCCGCGGATAAAAAAGTTTACACATGGATGCAGCAGCTCAACGGCGTTTGAAAGCCATTCAAGGCCACATCATCTCCACCGCCGGCGAATCTCCGTCTCTGCTCCGGCCTAACCAAACCGCCGGCGAGTTCTTTTCTGGTAAGTATATATATATATATATATATATATATAGTTCTAGTTCTTTCGTTTGCACTCTTCGTTTCTCACCTTGTGCGTTGAAGCTCCAAGCTTACGGCTTTTGCTGGGCAAGATGTTTGTTTGAAATGGGTTATGCTTTCATTTTAAGAAGCTAGGGTTTTTGTGGGGCTTTTGTGATCATTCTGTAGTCGCTGACAATCTGAAAACAGCCATACTACATCTTTTTTTGGTGGGGTTATATTTTGTAAGGTTTTGATCTTCTTTTGTATATTTAACTTGGTGTTTTCTTTAGTACATCTTTTTTTTTTTTTTTTTTTTTTTAAAGTTGTGCTTTTGGCGAGTTATGGTCTTTGTTCTGATGTGAAAAGCATAGGATCCATCCTCTCTCCCCCAATAAAATAAAAATAAAAATTGTGTGTATGTATATACCCATTAAAGCATTAAGCATCGTCTGAACGATATAGACCAATCATTTGGTCCGTTTCGGAGTTGAATGCACTTCTGGGTTGGCCGAGGTTTTCCAAATTGATTTTGAAATTATTGTAATTTCCCCTTTTAAGGTATGAATATGCTTTATAATTTCTAGAATTAGTTGGGCGAGTGGGTTTTCTGAACTGATTTTGAAATGATTATCCTTTTTTAAGGTATGAATATGCTTCATAATTTCTATACTGTAGTAATGCAAAATGGATTTGCTGTTGTTGGAATGCCATTTTTTTTATTTTATTTCTGCTTTGTTGAAGTGTTTCATGGGACCCAGAAAGCATTTTTGTTGTGAAGCCTGGTTCAGTGATCATATCTCTTCTTGGAATGGAATATGGGTACTGTAGAGCGTGCATGATTGAAACCGATGAAAAAAGGGCAAATGTTATTGGAGGACGATGGGTAGTAAGACAGAAGTGGTTTTGATGATGTCTTTCCAGAAAGGGGCAAAGGGATATTACTATTTTGACCCGTTTAGATCTTTTTGTTAGAAAGTAATAATTGAGGTATTTTAAGATTTAATGAGAACGAAAGTATAGATGTAGTAGAAGTTAGAGGGCAAAGCCGCCCAAATGACCCCGGCCTTAGAGCCTAGGATATACCTCTCCCCATCTTCTTTGAAGGGGTAGGTTGGGGATTTTATTTTTGGCCTTACTTCTTAAAAATTTGGGTTGGGGGTACCTGTCCTTTTGAGATAAGGTGTAGGATTGTATGATGTTTTTTTGGTAATATATTGTATGATGTCCTTGATTGTACCCAAGGACTTAAATATCGATATTGATGGATATATCGAGGGTCCAAAAACATGGATATATCGGATATATCGATGGATATATCGAAAATTTCGATATCGATTCAGAGATATATGATGGATATTATTAGTTAAACATGTATACTTTCATTGAAACTCTAGGAACAATAATTAGACTTTAATAAACATTTTAAAAATTAAAATATTGCAATTTAAATGTGTTAAACAAGTATGTATCATGTAGGGTATAAAATTGTGCCACACTGAACAAAATAATGAATATTTTAACAAAGTAAATGAAAGTTGTTACTTCATAACACTAATTTAAGTCATTAGTATAATTGAAATATTTATATAAATCAATACTAAAAGAGTAAGAGGTGATAATTTTGACACAATAACAAGAAAATGTATATATCGATATCGTCGATATATTGAATATATCGACAATACCATGTGAAAGAAAGAAGATATCATATCGAGATATATCAAGATTTTATCAATAATATTGAAAATATCAACACTATCGTAAAGATATTTTGTAAAAAAGATATGTTTGTTAGATATCGTATCGAGGGGTACAGATACATCGATATATCGTGGATATATTGAAGATATCATGGATATTTTAGTCCATGATTGTACCCCAAAAAAAAAAGGTGTTCAACCAATCTATCCTTTGATTTAATTATACAACAATAATTATATTGTCGACTCTGTCTAATTTTATTTGTCGTTTTGGCGAGTGAGTAGCCTTTCGTCAAATTCTTAACACATTATTTATGAATAGAAAAGAGATGGAACATGGAAACAGGAAATGCATATAAATACATTTTATTGTCTTTTGTTTAAGGTGATAAATATTAGCTTGTTATAGGTTTTACGTCTTACAATACAATTGCACAAGTCAATGTAATTTCTAGTGGTTGAAGTTAAAGGAATCGTGGAAGTCACATGGGATGTATTATGTGTATTGCTTTTATGGTTTGTAAACTTCCCACCTTAGCTGATATTGGACGCATGCAGGTGTTTACTTGTAAGAAGATTACAAATGAATATTGTTTGTTACTATTTGTGAGTAGTTGTGGGACTTATGTATGGTCATCTGGGTGGGAATTCTGAGTACAATGGTGAAATGTTTGTGTCAATTGATTAATTAATGTGGTTGAGTTCTCTTATCAGTTTCTTCCTTTTACTATTTTTTTTCTGCTGTGTCTTCATATTTCTCTTGTTTCCACCATTCCCCTATTATACCTACATACATTTACATTTTTGTTTCTGGCGTTGAATTCTGAGCAGAAAAGGGGTACAGTGTTGTGCTTCCAGAGAAATTGCATACAGGAAAGTGGAATGTTTACAGGTAGGCTTTGCTGTTTTCTTTTAGTTAGCTTTACATTGCTCCCCATGGCTGTTGTTAAGATTTTTTTTTTTTTTTTCATGGCAGATCTGCACGCTCTCCTTTGAAGCTTGTGAGTAGATTCCCTGATCATCCAGAAATTGGTACATTGCATGATAATTTTGTGTGAGTTTCCTTCCATTTACCTGGCTAAATTACATAATAGACTTATATTTCCATTACTTCCATCACTAAATACTTATGTTTATGTATAATATCTGGCTCTGTGGTTACTTTATTTAAAAGATTAACATAATTGTTCCTCAAACTTTGTGAATATAGGCGCTCGGTTGAGACTTTCCGAGATTACAAATATTTGGGTACAAGAATTCGAGTCGATGGAACTGTGGGAGAGTAAGTTGTAGTTTATATTAAGCTTGCAATTCATTATTGAAGTTCCCTTATGCATTAGCATTAATTTTTTACACTTAATTAAAGGTACAAATGGATGACATATGGAGAAGCAGGTACTGCTCGGTCAGCAATAGGTTCTGGCCTAGTTTATCATGGGATACCAAAGGTGAGTTATGCAAATGATAAATTTACATTTGAATTCTTATGCTTCCTTGAACTTTCTTCTTGCATATTGTTCACTTCACTGTAACATTTCTCATTTTGCATCTCTGAAAACTTCTGACAAAATATCCAATTCAAAATTTATCTTTTCACAGGGATCTTCTGTCGGACTATATTTTATCAACAGACCAGAGTGGATGATTGTTGATCATGCTTGCTCTGCATATTCCTTCATATCCGTTCCTTTATATGACACTCTTGGTAATTCATTAGTCATTCTATAGAACTATAATTGGATTTTTTCCTTGTTTCTCCAAGCCTTTAGATGTTAAGGACTTATGGTCAATTATTTTTTGTCTTCTCTGCAGGTCCAGATGCCGTCAACTTTATTGTAAATCATGCTGCTGTACAAGCTATATTTTGTGTGCCGCAAACATTGAATTCTGTGAGTTTAATCCATGCTCTTTTCAGGCTGTCCAATGAGATTAAGAAAATCACATTGAGCTTCAAAGAGGATAGCCTTCAAAACGTTAAAAAATTTTGTTTGTAATTATATTCTCTTTAGGCTGGAATTTAGTTAGATTTTGTCCTATTCTGCCTTACTTACCAGAGGACATCGTGAATATGGACTTGATGGACTCAGTTGAGAATTCTGCACGAGATTCAGAAATTAAATTGCATAAAGCTTGCAATAGTTAATCTTAAGAAAATGATCATCTTGTATTTTGGTAGTGTGGATAGGATTAGCCAGCAGCCGATCAATAACTAGCTTCTTATTTTTACTATAAAAAATCGGTTAAAGAATACATATGTAAAAACTTTATTATGGCAAATCTTTGCTTACTTTAAACTCGAAGGTTCAGACATGTGTTGTTAATCAATGGGCACTAATAGTAGTGATGCCAAAAGAAGAGAAAACAGGTTGTCCACTATCCTCCAAAAGTTTACCAAGAAATGGAAAAAAAAAAAAAAGAATCTTTGTT
Organism: Liquidambar formosana; assembly: GCA_039720395.1. Taxonomy (NCBI): domain Eukaryota; kingdom Viridiplantae; phylum Streptophyta; class Magnoliopsida; order Saxifragales; family Altingiaceae; genus Liquidambar; species Liquidambar formosana. Next base: position 7,660,643 of record CM077822.1, read on the forward strand.
TAATGGATTTTAAATTTTAGACAGACTCAACAAACTTAAATCTCAACTAGTTGTAGTTGGCTACTAGAGTCCTATATCACCCATTTGGTACTCTTCAGGGCCATATCTCCCCATCTTATTGGTCTGTTGTCTCTATTCTCTCTGCCTTGACCCACGTTCTTTTTTTTACCTTACTCTTGGCTTTGTAGCGTCTTTAACTTAAATCATGATCATCCTTCAAACAATCATAAACTAATGATTACCTTCAAAACCTTTCCCCTGTATCACAACACACACACAATTATGGAGCTGGGGGTGTGTGTGGAAGAAGAGAATTGTACATCTAATATGGTCTAAATGTTCCTGTAAGTATAACCACGTGGAGTCATTTCAATATTCTTATTTACTGCTGAAAAATTATGTAAATCTTGATTTTTGTTTTGAAGAATCATCATTGCTACGCATCAGGTGAATATATATTGCTGAAATCACTACGTCTTCTTAAAATGCAGCCTATACTTCTAAGTATAAACCACTATGAAAATCCCCGTACTCACGAAAAATCTGATAAACATTCCTTAACTTAATAGACACTTCAATCCCCAGAAAGGAGATTAAAGACAAGAAAAAGCATTCTGTTTTCAACTCAACGATCCTTTTCTGTTTTCCCTTTTACATTATTTGTTCTATCATATGTGGAACTAAAATCCTTTTCCTGTTATTCTGCTTCACTAATTAATTCTTTTCATGTTTTACTTCTGTGTATATATATATATATATATGTATATATACACATATATATATATATATATATATATATGATTTTTTTTTTTTCAATTGATCTCATACATGTAGTGATTCTGAATTTGCTTGTGCAAATATCTTATCTTCGCACTTGTATTTTGCAGTTGCTGAGCTACTTGTCTGAGATTCCGACTGTTCGTTTAATAGTGGTATGAAAATACACCTGATATTTTTCAATTGAATCTACGAATAATCTAAAATTGAATCTAGTGTCAATTCCTCAGTTTTCTCAAAAGTGTTTGCATTTTTGCTTTCTCTGTTACACAGGTTGTTGGTGGGATGGATGATTCAATGCCATCGCTTCCATCAACATCTGGAGTTGAGGTTGTATCATATTCGAAACTACTTAGTCAGGTAATATTTCATATTGTTCTCTTCCAACAAAGCCTAATGGTTTCTGGAAGCATCACTTTTAACAATGATTAAATGTACTACAAATTGCTTACCTAGGATTCCAGGAAAAATATGTAGATGGTACCTTGATTTATTTTAATTTATTTTAAATGTTTATATTTGTCATTGAGTGTTCAAGGATGCGCGAGCATGTATTATTTCCAGCATCTTTCTACTATTGGTGTGTTTGTAATTGTATATCTTTGCTGTTAATGAAAGAATTATAATTTGGCATTAGTTTCTTGGTCCATGATTTAATGTGACGAGACCATTCATCTCTATGTTTGAAAGAGTATCTGTACATGCTGCTATACCTTCAATTCTTAATGTGGAAAATATTCTTGAATCTTAGTTGTTTTCTTTGTGCCTCTGGTTGTTTCTCATTGTTTTACCATTCCCTATTCTTGTTATTAAAACAGGTGCTTACATTATAAGTAGGGGAATTTGGAGTCTAAGTTAACTGTGATGGAAATTTCATCGTGATGTAATTGGATTATACCTGGATTGATTCCTTTGAAAGGTGGAAGCAATTCAGTTTACTAATGTTTAGAATCATGTTATGAGAGGGAACAGGACTTACTTGAGCTTATAATTCATACTCCCCATGTTTGGAGTTGTTCTACTGGTGTTGATAACGTTACTTGTCAGAAGTTATTGCTTGGCCATTATAACTCATCCCCACTGATGTTTGTGACTGTATCTGGTGACTAACTTTCACTTAGTAAAACTCAGTATATTGGGCCTTTAATGAGATTGCTTAATTTAAAAGTGGATCTTGTCAAATCTGGATTTATATTAAAGATACTGCTTTCTATCAACGCACTGTCAGTCAGTCTGTGTTAGACATTTGTTGACATGACACCTGTGTCCACTCTGTCCGACTCCAGTTGGGAACTTGGGATGCTTATGAAAGAGTCCACCCTTATTTACTTCAGAATTGTTTGATGAACAAGTGGATTATATCTTTTGTTACGCAATCTTATCAAATCATTACTTCACTTTTGAGGAGTCTATGGATAGAAACTCAAAAGGGATGGATGTAAATGTTCTCTATATGAACTTCACAGTCACACAAGCACACACAGCCATGTTACCGTGTCTAGATTTTGGAGTTGCCGTGTTCACACCTCATGTTCATCTCCACAAAGTATAGCTTGCCTGTTTTGTGTTGTTCGTAAAGTTTTCCCCTGCCATACATGTAACGAACATAAGTTGCTCTTAGCTGCTCATCTAGTTCCATGTTTTGTCATGTTTCTTATTATTGTCAATGTTATTCCACAACTACAAGATTATTTAGCTTTTTCTCAAAGTAATGTGATGGTTTCCTCGTTATGTAAATGATTTCTTTTAGGGCCGCAGTAACCTTCAGCCATTTTGCCCACCAAAACCTGATGATGTTGCAACCATTTGTTACACAAGTGGTACAACTGGGACACCAAAGGTATTACTTAAGATCTGGTGCAGTTCAACATTTTGACCACAAACCAGTGTTCACCCAAAAATAATTTGACTATGTATGGGAATTGAGTAATTTTTTTTTTTTTTTTTTCTAAAACTTCCTCTGGCAAGGGAGCTGTACTGACCCATGGAAACTTGATTGCAAGTGTTGCTGGGACCAGTATTTCTGTCAAATTCTACCCCTCAGATGTGTGAGTATTAGTGGTTTTTTCTCTCACGTGATTTACATCAATTTCTGTTGCATTTTATTTTGATTTTCTTACTAAACTGCTTGATTTTAGCTGAAATCACCAATTGTTTTTTACAGTTACATATCATATCTCCCTTTGGCGCACATCTATGAACGGGCTAACCAGGTTATGACAGTATACTCTGGGGTTGCAGTTGGATTCTACCAGGGAGTATGAGCCTTACTAAACATTTCTTTTTCGATCACAGTTTTTCTAGTTTACTATTTGAGTAAATTAAATCAGCTTCAACACATGATGCAATCTAAGACACTTGGTCTTCTGGGAGGAACACTTTAAACAAATTTATCTACAAAATTGACATGGTGGTGACTGGTGAGAGTGTGTCAATATGGACAAATGGAAAAGTTGGAAGCATAATAAATAACCCGTCACTCTATTCGAATCAAATTTGGATGTAGTTCAATCTGCTCCAAGGATGTATATCACATATTTTATACATAATGTATGCTGATTTAGTGAACTGGTGACTTATTGGTGGTCATATGCATTTATTTTGATAATAAATTGAGCATCAGTTGAGTATTGGCCAGAACTGACCCCATCAATGGTAGCTACCTTATCTAACAGATCACAATCTTGTTTTTTAAACCTAAATAACTGTTTTAGCTTAACTTAATCCCATCTATAGTTGTAAAGCAGCAAACCAACCTTCAGGAACACTGTCTTCTTAATGTTAAAGTAGTAGTTTTATTCTTGAACAAGACTTACACGGTGTTTTTTGACCTTTCTATGCAGGATAATTTGAAATTAATGGATGACATGGCTGCTTTAAGACCCACCATATTTTGCAGTGTTCCTCGGCTATACAATAGAATATATGCTGGGTAAAATCAATGCATAGTGCTGCTTAAAACCATTCATGTAATCGAAATTCATATAGTTATTCAGTCATTCAGTTGGATGTTTTGGTTGTTGCAGCATTACAAATGCTGTAAAGACATCCGGTGCTCTACGGGAGAGGCTATTTAATGCTGCTTACAATGCTAAGAAGCAAGCAATATTAAATGGTAAATTTTAGTTTTTTTTTTCTTTTTCTTTTTGATCAACAAGGTAAATTCTATTATCAATTAGATCCCTATTGCATTTCTCCTATGATGTGATTCTGCATCTTTAGATGTTTATTGGCTGTGTTATATGATGTTATTTCAGGCAGGAATCCATCTCCCATGTGGGATAGATTGGTATTCAATAAAATAAGGGAAAAGCTTGGCGGACGAGTTCGTTATATGGTTTCAGGGGCCTCACCCTTGTCTCCTGATGTTATGGACTTTCTGAAAGTGTAAGTTGACTCTCTTTCTTAGCATATTGAACAAGCATCGATAATGAGTCACATCATCTATTGCATATATGGCTGTTTTTTTTCTTCTTCATTTTGCTGGCTCAATATCAAGTTGGGATTACTCCACAGCTGCTTTGGTGGTCCAGTAAGCGAAGGATATGGTATGACAGAGACTTCTTGTGTTATAAGCTCAATGGATGAGAAGGACAACCTATCTGGTCATGTTGGCTCTCCTAATCCAGCTTGCGGTGAGTTGTCGACAAGATTTCTAAGTTAGCATTATTGCATACCTAATTAACTGGTTTTACAGTTGTAGTCTTGCTTGTAAGCATCATTTCAAAGTAGATGTCATGTGCTGTGAACAAAATTTTGTTGGCATAGAATACCCACCCCACACTTCCTCATTTTTTTTTTTTTTTTTTTTTTTTTTTTTTTTTTTTGTTCTTGCCAATTTTTTTAATCAGCTACAATTGCTCACAATAAATTTTAAAATGTGAACCAGTAAAAATGAGTTCTCTTTGCCCTGATTTATTTTATTTTGTTTTATTTTTTTGTCGAGCACTAATTTTAAGCACATGCCCATGACATTGAGCTCTTGCAGGGGGAAGTTGAAGGTTGGGTATGGTTTTTTATTATTACACAAAGGGGATTTACTTGGTTTACATAATACACACACACACACACACACACACACACACACACACATATAGAGGAGGGATCCATTTACACCCGGTGTAAAACTTTTTACTCTTACACCCCTTAATAACTTTTTGTAAGATCAATATTTTTCAAAACCAACCGTTGGATTGGATATTGCTTTCATGGAGATCGTCTACGCCAAATTTCACTTTAATTGGAGATTAATAACTATTCCATCGGTAAAGCAGCCTAAATTTTAGTTTTATTTATAAAAAGAAAAGTGAATTTATAAATGAGATACTTTTGAGTATCCGATCATTGTGAAATTTGGTGTGCATCATCTCCATGAGAGGAGTATTTAATCCAATGGTTGATTTAGAAAAATATTGATCCTACAAAAAGATATTGAGGGGTGTAAGAGTAAAAAGTTTAACACCGGGTGTAAACGGATACCTGCGGGTATGCCATTTTCCCTCTTCATTATGTTATGTAATCAATATATCCAGAGGATCTAGGTAGCATATTAAGCGAATTGAACTCGTGTATCTGTCAAATATCATATAAAGTCCCAAAATGTAATATCAAGATGGCCACTGGATATACCTGTTAAAGATCTAACTGATTTTATTTGTAAAAATGAAAAAGAATTGACAATTCTTTGTGATGTGTGTTGCTCTTTCCTGTTTCAGAAATAAAGCTTGTGGACGTCCCAGAAATGAACTACACATCTGAGGATCAACCCCATCCTCGTGGTGAAATCTGTGTCAGGGGTCCCATTGTTTTCCAAGGCTACTATAAAGACGAAGTGCAGACGTATTCATCTTACCTGTTCTGCTGGTTCTTTCAATGTTAGTTAATCTTTCAAAATCAAATACATCTGATATTGTTATCAAATTGGACAGGAGAGAAGTAGTTGATGAAGATGGATGGCTTCATACAGGAGACATAGGGTTGTGGTTACCTGGAGGTCGCCTAAAGATTATTGATAGGTGAGATCACAGCATTCTTAGTGATAGTCCCCAGATGAGTTTGCAAATGTCTCTGCTGTGGTCAGATTGAATGAATTAACAGCATGTTTGGTACTTGGTGATTTATTTAATGTAGAGTTATTGAACGTGTTGTCACTTAGCCTGCCATTAGGATGTTAAGGTTCTCAGGAATCATCAGCCTACAAATCACTTGGTCTTTTAGGTGTTTTATGATCTGGTGAGCTACACACTGCATAAGAGATGAAAGTTTTGCATTTCCAGGCTTCTAGTTACAATGTATGAGTCCCATGAGGGTGGTTTTCATTGGAATTATATAACGGCTTGAAGAGTTTATTCAAAATGGTCATTTAGTTGGAGTGTTACCAGGCATTTAGTGACTATCCATGGTGTAGCAAAAAAAAAAAAAAAAAGTTACTAAGTATAAGTCCTATGAGCATGGTTTTACGTGGCTTAGGCCTTGAAATATTTCTTCAACAGTCATTGAGGTTGAGTTGATATTTAGTTGGGGTGGGTGGGTGTTTTTCACTAGTTTAAAGTAGATCTTGTCCAAATATTGTATAACAGAGAAATAAATGCCTGATGTAGACTTGTTAGAGCTGATATATGAGATAAGTACTGAGTGCTGAGCTTTTCTGAAGAAATTTCAATTTCTGCTGGTTTATATGCGTAGGGTTTCTGTGATACAATATAGTTGTATTAGAACACCATTTTAAAGTAGATCTTGTCCATATATTGTGCAACAGAGAAATAAATGCATGATGTAGACTTCTTTTTTTTTTTTTTTTTTTTTTTTTGGGGGGGGGGGGGGGGGGGGGGGCAGCAGGGAGAGAGTAGAAGCATCATAGAGATCATAGCATCCTTAGTACCCTACGACTACACATCATGTGCTCACTACTCAAAATATTATTAAAGAGTTAGAGCTGAGATAAGTATTGAGCTTTGGGCTTTGCTGCAGCAATTGAAATTCCTGCTGGTTTATGTGTTTAGGGCTTTCTATAAAAAGGGGCATACTCATTATATTATTTCTAAACCATTAATTTCTGCCCAACCCATTAATGGAAGAATGAGATTTACACGATCATCTGTAAAAGGGACATACCCATTATATTATTTCTAGAACATGTATTTATTTATTTATTGCATCGTATCTAAAAGACTTGTCAAACTTTGACAGGAAGAAGAACATTTTTAAGTTGGCACAGGGGGAGTACATAGCTCCAGAGAAAATTGAGAATGTATATGCTAAATGCAAGTTTGTTGCCCAGTGCTTTGTATATGGTAAGAGAATGAGGTTGTAAAACTTAATTCTCTCATCCCAGTTATCTCCTGCCTGCTGACTGCTTACTTGTTTCTGTTGGCAGGTGACAGCCTGAATTCTTCTTTGGTTGCAATTGTCTCAGTGGACCCAGATTTGTTGAAAGCATGGGCTGCATCTGAAGGCATCAAGGTGAACTCTTGGTTTGATTTCTTCAGTCACTAAAGGAAAATTGATAGTCTTTACCCTAGTAAATTCGGTGAAGTTCAGCTTACCTGTTTGCATATTGCCTTCAAAAGATGCATTTGGCCATATGTTTTTCATAAATTGATAACCTCCATACTATTGAAATAGTTGCAGCTCAGATAACCTGTTTTTGCCTGCATATTTGTTCTTAAATGGTGCTCTGTGGGCTTATGTTTTTAAATGAGCATATAGAATGGCATGCTAGCTTGGTGCTACTTCTTGGAGATGCTATTAATTACTTCTAGCCTTCTACTCCTATTCGGCTATTCCTACAAACTGAGTGCTTGAGTAGGAATATGTCTGTTTTCAAATGTTTTGGTGGTTTTAGATAATCGTTATGGCATCTTTTTTTTTGTGGTGATGTACTTTCATTTATGCTATCCAAATGAATTAAAATTATGAAGTCAAAACTATCCATGGTAGAATATCCTGTGGATTACGTGTCCAAGCATTCCTTATAATGTCATTTTTCTTGTCATCTGATCATCATGCATTTTAGGCCAGAAATTTCATGATTAGAAAGGATTTTCATTTATTTATCTATAAACAAATACCAGTCACAAAATTTCAGACCACAATTTTTGTTTTGTTTTAGAATATGATTAAAGAGGTACAGATTCCAAAGTTCATAACTGCCCTCCAGAACGAATCAAGATTGCATTTTTTGCGGTGATCAAATTATTATTTTTGTGAATGATTGTGTGCGTGTATGGTGCGCAATTGTGTATATTTGTGGCGATCAAATTAATTGTAGAAAGGAGAGTCATTTGGTTATCTACTTATCTGTGCCAATCTGGGAGTGCAGTACAAAGATTTGGGACAGCTGTGCAATGACCCAAGAGCCAGGGCCGCCGTCTTGGCTGATATGGATACCATTGGAAGGGAAGCTCAGGTAATTTGTCGACAATGTTGTTCAGCTTTTGAATTCAGCCACATATTCTTCAATTTTCATTTTCCTTTTGGTATATAAAAACTTTTAATGAAAGAACACCACCCTTCTGATCCTTTACAAGAAGCTTAGCCTCCTCAGGCAACTCTTCCTCAGCCAGCACACTCAACCTACTCAAAATCAGCTAATGCATTGGGCTTCTCTATATGATGAACACACTTCTAAGACTCAACTTCATCTACAAAAGAAACAATCTTTTTATTGCACCATTCTCAATTCTTACTTTTTTTCATCTATTTATTCATTTATTTTGCTGCAGCTGAGAGGTTTTGAATCTGCAAAAGCTGTGACTTTGGTGCTTGAACCATTTACTATGGAGAATGGTTTGCTTACTCCAACATTTAAGGCAAGTGTTTTCAAAACCTGAGCAGACACAAAACTAGATTATATCTCTAACTGTGTTGTTACTTTCATCCAGATCAAGAGACCTCAAGCAAAGGCATACTTTGGGAAAGAAATATCTAAAATGTATGCAGAGCTTGCTTCATCTGATCCCTCTCCTAAACTATAAGGTTATAAGCAGAGAAATAGGAAATCAAGGCCAAGCATTTCGATGTGGGAATTCAAGCAGCCTCCCACTTAATAATAGGATCATCTGTTGAAGCAATCGACGCCCCACTATTGTTTTTTCTCTGTTCTTTTTGCCTTCCCGAAATAAAATCATGATAGAATTTAATTGACTACCCACAAAGTCCCTCAATTTTTATTGAAGTTTTAAATTTTTTTGTTGTAGTGCCATTAGTGAATCTGAGTAAAATCTCCAATGCTATATTGACCCAAATCCATTGTAATTTTGAGATCAAGAGACAAGAGTTTCACCCTTCAGGTTTCTTGTCATTTAGTTCGCACCAGTTTTTTTTCCATGCATCTTCAGCTTAATCTGCATGGGATGTGCCATCTGTGATGGAGACAGACAGACAAACAGAGAGACAGACAATCAGATTATATAGATAATTATTAATAAATTTTTGCCAAGAATAAGATAAGAAAAAAAAGGTGTTTTAAGTGGGGAAAGGAAAAATGTGGGCGGGGCTTAGATCTGCCTTTTGTATTCGTGATGGTGAAGTTTTGTCGGCATCGAGGCATTTTGAACACGGATGTTGAGTTGCCAAGCAATCCTTCTTTCCACTTTTCTAGCTTTACGTGTTCAATTTCCTAATTTTATTCTAAATTTTGTTGGGCTTTTAACTGATTCCATTACAAGAAAAAGGAAAATTTTCAACAATAGATGGCCGTCAACTTCAACATTGACAGGCCGACAGAATAACAGAACCAATAATTTGTTAGGTGAATGGTCTCTAGTGGGTTGAAAAATATGATGATATAATGTGTCTTTAATTGTGTGCCCACAACGGTTGGAAAAATGGATGAACTTATAGCAAAAAAGATGAGACCATCTCGTATCAAGACATACCAATTACAAATTGGCCAAAACTATAGGCCACGGATTGTTTTACTAAATGCCTCTCTTCTTTTTTTTTTTTTTTTTTTTTTTAAATTTGTAGATGAATGGAGCATCATTATTTAAATAATTTTAAAAATACTTCCGCTACATACAATAGCAAAGATTTAGAAGACAATTTAAAAAAATTCACAATATCCCGTGTCGCCGTGTGACATCACACACATTACGTAGTGATTTGAGTCGTCCTTAACCATCGTATGTGGATATGTAAATCCACACATGATCACTTGTCTGGATGAACTCAATCCCATAAATGTAATCATATCCTCACAGCCGAATTCGAATTCTCGCAAGAACACCTGTGCTTCTTACTCGATACCCCAAAGAAAAATGGAAAAAACGTGCTGATGCTGCTAATACCCAGGAATAAGCTCATGTGGGCCCAATTTCAATAAGGTTGGCTCCTTTGTTATTCCAAGCTTAAAGTGGAATTGTACAGATCAGCACAGTATGTGATTTATGTCTGACTTGGCCTGCCATCATGGCTTGGGGATGTGAGTGTCCACTTTTCCTTTGTGCTGGCCGAGTGTGTTGGTGGTATAAGCTGTTGGTAATGGCTCTTCTCAGCAGGGCCACTAACGCACATAGCTTTTATATATTCAACCAAAGCTTTCTGGTTGAGAATGGCACAAATTCCCCACCAAACTAGGGTGATGGCAACTGTAAGTCCACAGTGTCTTGCATCTCATTAAATACAATTCCATACGGCAGCTTGATTGAATTCATTAAAATATATAGAACCTAGACAGAGATCTATGAAGTACGGACATGCCTAGGAATTAAAGGTGCTGTGATTCTGTCCGACGCATGCATGTTGGATATGGACATGCCCCCTATGAGCCTCCAAAATTTTTAAAAACCTTTAGAATATGTTTAATGCGATGAAATAGCATCCCTAAATTTGATAATAAAGTGGCACTTTCAAATTTATTTATTCACCCATAGACACAACATACAAATATAAACATTATATGTAAATATGGTTTTGTTTCCATCAATATCATGCATTGAGGGTTGTACCCCTTATATTGGTTCAATGTATCCATATCCCACCAGCATGTGTTTACCTCTGATCATCATCCATGTAAATATGCGTTTGTGTTTATAGGTTAGTGTGTAGGTGATGACTGAAACAAAAAATTTTAGTTCCTCCCCTTCCTAAACCAATAGAAAAAGAAGCATTACTCTAAACTAATGCAATCCATCCATAACCTCCATCAATCAAGATACTACATCATCAACCAAATAACGGAGAGATCATAATCTAGCCGTCCATTAACTTCAAAACAAAAAGCTGTAAAATCTCGCATACAGCCTAGCCGTACATATGAAAAACCCATTGTCCATCTATACTTCCTCACAAAGCAAAATTAGAGTCCACTATTAACGGACGAAAGCAACAAATTACAACCTATAGACAGACAGAGAGACCAAAAACAGAGAGACGGAAACAGAGAGAGAGAGAGAGAGAGAGAGTTGCACACGATTCTACGCCAGAGTCAGCCCACCGCTCTCTTCTTCCTATCAAATCAATTGTCGTCTGCGATACATACATATACATATATATGTATATATCGACGGATCGAATCTAAGTTTCTTTCAATATTTGATCTGAACTGTCGAAGATTCTCAAGGGATATAGTCTTCGTCAATGCCGTGCGGGCTTAGGGCTTAGGGTTTTGGGCGGAGGCTAGGGCTTTGGTTTTTTCATTCGCCATCATGCTGTCGAATCATCTCCAGAACGGAATGGAGACGGCGAAGCTCGTCTGGTCTCGGCTGCCGAACTCCGAGGACGGCGAGATGGATGACGTCGGCGTCTCCAAGAAGAATGATGGAACTAGCGTTGAGAGTCTTGACTACGAAGTCATCGAGAATTATGCGTATCGAGAAGAGCAGGTTGGGTTTCTGACTTCAATTCTGAGTTGAATTCTGCTCAAACTTGTGTATATGTGGATTTTTAAGTTGAATCAATAGTTTAATTAGGCAGCAACTTGTTCGATTGTTTGCTCTTTTTTATTTATTTATTGTATATATCTGTCTTACATTTCGTGTGTCCAATCACCTATAAAAGTCTAGTTTAAGGGCAATCGAAGTATCAAGGCGAAAGGGAGGTGTTTTAGATTTTTTGCACCAAATTGTCGTCTTTCCTCGCTCTTTTGTTGTTGATTTAACTCAGTTTCCATTTTATTGACTACACATATATATGGCTTCTTATTTTGGATTGTTATTTGAGATCTATAGGCACAGAGAGGAAAGCTATTGTTTGGGTATTACGTGGGAGTGAAATGGTTTTTTGCGTTGCTCATCGGGATCGGTAAGGAAATATATTTTCTTTCCGGCATGTGATCGTGCATTCATTTTTTACTGCTACAATGTTTTCTATTTTTATTTTTTATTTTAATTCTATAATCGTAGATAGTTGTTTGTTCATGCTTTTGATTTGGTTTTAATTGATTTCAGGCACTGGATTAGCCGCCGTTTTCATTAACATTTCTGTCGAGAACTTTGCCGGGTGGAAGTTTGAATTAACCTTTTCTATAATACAAAAATCATACTTTGCTGGGTTCATTGTATACGTATTAATCAACTTGGTTTTAGTCCTTTCTTCTGTATATATTGTCACACAATTTGCACCTGCTGCGGCAGGGTCGGGTATTCCTGAAATTAAGGGTTATTTGAATGGTAAGCTGGACTTGCCAGTCGGCATTTTTAAGAGGTCCTTGTTGACCAGCTGTTTGAGGCATTATGTGGTTTGAAAGAGTGCTGATAGTTATTTAAATTTGCAGGAGTTGATACTCCTGGAATCCTTCTTTTCAGAACCTTAATCGGAAAGGTGTGCTGGCATTTCTTGGTGTTCCATTGCATTTGTCGAAATTCATGCTATTATATTTATATATACACACACACATTGCAAATGTATTGTTCTCCTCGTGGGTTTACAGATATTGGGAAGCATTGGTTCTGTGGGAGGTGGTCTAGCCCTAGGCAAGGAAGGTCCTCTTGTTCATACTGGTGCTTGTATTGCTTCTCTGCTTGGACAAGTAAGCAATACTGCTTAAATTTAACTTTTTTCTGAAATTGGGCTTTAAACACCCAACCTATTACTTTTCATGCATCTAAAAATCCCTGTATTGTGAAACAAAGGAGAGGTGATATGCCACTTTTGTACTTCCATTTGGATTATGAACTTTATAAGTTTGATTTTTTGGAACTCCAGAGTGAAAGACATCTTAATAGAATTCAACAGTGAATTGTATTTAGATTTTGTTGCATCTGACTTTTTTGGCCCTTTATGATTATCTTGAATTCTGGGAACTTTGTGCTGCCAACACCATATAGTTAGGATGGATCACAATGGATGAAGCCTCGGTACCCTGAGTTATCCTCATATTATTAGTGCAGCAATTTGAAAGGTCCTCCACCCCTCCATCCACACACACACACACACACACACACACACACACACACACACTCATGTATAATACATTTATACCTACTGTGTCGTATTACTTCTTATTTGTACGCAATACCTTGATTTTGAAAAGGGAGGCTCACATGTGCTAGTTTCAAACTTCCATTTCTGGAAGACAGGTGTTTTTTCACAAGACTTTTAGTATGCTTCTACAATAATCCATACAGAGACAGCATATATACAATAGAGATTATATAGAGAACCTAGTTTACAATTGGCCCCTTTTATGACATAAGATAGGGGTCTTGATATGCATGATGTCTTGAACTTTGTAATCCCGTGTATATTGTTGAAGCTTTAGAGTTTGGATCAACGGTTTTTAATAGTGGGCTGGGCTTGGGTCGTAAAACACAACCTGAATTTAATTCGGGCAGTCGGGCAGGGCTTGAGCAGATGTATCAGGTGACCTGCCTAACCTGAGAACAAGAATTCATATATTTAGTAAATATTAATAATTAATATTATTTAACATTAAGCACTTTTAAATACGACATAAGTTAACGTTATATACTTATATACTTATGATTAGAGGTTGCTTTAAATAATTGAAAATTTAAAATGTGCAAGAAGTAGGATCATGAAAATATCTTTAGAAATGCAAAAAATTGATCCCAACCTGTTCAACCTGCCCAATACATGCCTAACCCAAGTTCAAATAGAATTGAACTCAGGCTGGGTTCAAGTTGGGCAACTTTGGGTGGGGCAGGAAGTTTAACCTCTCAGGTTGAGTTTAGGTTGACCTCCCAACCCTCTCAAGTTGCACTCCTAGTTTGGATGAGGCAATGTGCATGAGTGATTATCATATTTATAAGAAAGCTGCATGCTCTTTTAAAACACCTTTTTAATTTGCTTTTCTTTTTTTTTTTTTTTGAATTTTTTAAAATCTATTTCTGGTGCATAATGACAATAGTCTTTGCTCATTCTTGTTTTTCTTACATTGGAGTTCCATTGTTTAAGTGAAACTATCATCATGCATTCAAAATCATTTGTTTAAGCATCTTATTTCTAGTGTTTTCCTTACAAACTCAATTTTCTTGTCTTGTAATGTGTAAACTCAGGGCGGATCCACGAAATATCATTTAAGTTCAAGGTGGCTACAAGTTTTTAAGAGTGATCGTGATCGCCGTGATCTCGTGAGTTACTTATGCCTTTAAGTTTTGTGTACCGAAGCTTCACTTGTTTAGAAATTTAGGAGAAAGTATATTTTCTGTATTTCCGTATTGTTGCTGCTGGTCTCTTCTTAACATTATTTTTTTCCTACTAGTTAAATCCTGCACATCTAAAGTTAGTCATACTAATCTGCTTCTTGTCATATACTTTTAGGATAGGGGCGGTCAATTTTCTAAATGTTACTTTTGCGCCCCAATTTGATTTTGGCATTTTGATAGAGATGTGCTATGTGCCATAGTGGATCTGGATTCCTTTTTACTGAGCTAACATTGCATGTTTAATGTATTAATCTTTGTTACTGTGACATATTATTGAAGGATGATGCATGTGAGATAAGGAAGTCATCCTTAAAAAGAATAATATAATGATGTATAACCATAAACATTTCCAGGTTTTCATCCATGCTGGTGATTTTGAAACAATAAGAAGGTGCTTATTCTCGAGACGATCCTTTCCCACACCAAAATCGTACTTTTTCTCACATTGAATTTACCCATTTAGTTTATTAATTGGTTGGAGGAGAGCTACAGGGAGAGGGAAAGACACTGCTGAAGCAATTTTTTTTTATATAATTTGTGTATGAATGAAAAATTGTGGTAGACCGGTAGCACTGAATCTTAAATATGTCTTGTCTATTGTAAGATGATCTACCAATTGAGTTCAAATTTATATGTCAGTGTCACTTTGATAACTTAAAACCCCCTCCCTGTGGTGGGCTGTGGCAGCCGCACCAGAAAAAGCAATAGGGTATTCACACACCGCCCATTGATAGCCGTTTCTGTCTAATATGAAATCCATTTCTACTGTAAAGTAGCCGTATGCTGCATTGCTATGGTAAAAATGTCACAACAGCATATTAATGCAAACGTGCAGTATAATACCTCTACCATATATATATATATATATATATATCTTTTTTTTTTTTTTTTTTTCTATTTTGGAAAACAACCACCAAATAAATGGAGAGTATTGCAGTCTTCCATGTTATTAATTTATTATGGAAAACACCTCATAACTTTAGGTAGCATCTTTCTTATTTCTCAGGTGCATCTTGATATGTTTTAGACTGATCTTTCTATTTTTTCTAACAATAGAGGTGATTTTACTTTAAAATGTGCTCATTTACCAATGGTGTAATGTTTTGAAAAGGTGACCTGTGGGTGTGCAGCTGGAGTTGCTGCTGCTTTTAGAGCTCCAGTTGGTGGTGTTTTATTTGCGTTGGAAGAGGTTACGTCTTGGTAATAATTTATCTCTCTTTCTCTCTATCTCTCTTTAATCAATTTTTTTCTTGTTCTTCTTCTGTACTTATTTTGGATGGACATTCTCTCAGTCCTAGTAAATTGATTTGTTTCTTAAAGAAGAAGCCTCTCTACCCCTTCTGATTATATGTGTGTATTTATGCATATTTTCATATAAGCTCTGACAATTGGGTGGATCTACACTTCTGAATATGTAAAAACTTAAATGTTATTTATAATGATTCACATTATGCTCTTGAAGGTGGAGGAGTCAACTTATGTGGCGCGTCTTTTTTACTTCTGCTATTGTGGCTGTTGTGGTGCGGACTGCAATGGGATGGTGTAAGAGTCGAAAGTGTGGGCATTTTGGCTCAGGTGGCTTCATAATATGGGACATATCAGAGTTAGAATCTGAACTTTCGTCTGCTCTTTTATCCTCTTCTTCACTTCGGGCCTTTGCTGGTTTTTTAACTAACGTTATTTTTTAGTGGTCAAGAGGACTATTCATTTGAGGAGTTATTGCCAATGGCAGTTATTGGGGTTATTGGAGGTCTTCTAGGTAGGTTTTTACTTTTTATAGGCTAGGTTTTATATGACTGTCCATATGATTTACTTTCCATTTGTTTCCTAATTACATGAGGTTTATTATTATAATTTATTTATTCTTTTAGGAGCCTTATTTAACCAGCTTACTCTTTATATTACGTACTGGCGGAGAAATTATTTACACAAGAGAGGGAACCGCGTCAAGGTAATCTACTGAGTATAATCATGGAAAGTGCGTAGAAGCTCAAATGCCTTTCCAATGGTGATTTGTTATCTGACATTTGAACAACACCCCCCCCCCCCCCCCCCCCCCCCCCCCAACTTCTCTTTCTCTTCTCTTTTCCCCATCATTGCAGATTATTGAAGTGTGCATTGTTTCCATGATAACCTCATTTATCTCCTTTGGATTACCACTCTTAAGAAAATGCAGTCCATGCCCTGAATCAGAACTTAATTCTGGTATTGAATGCCCACGAGCTCCAGGAATGTACGGGAATTATGTAAATGTAAGATCCACTTTTGGTCATTTCTGCATTTTTTAATTTTCTTGGGGCCATATATAGTTTTCATTTGTAAATGTGACATCTATTTTGTACTCTTAACAAGTAAGATCTATTTTATACTCTTCTTAAGAGTAAAATTCTATTAAAGGGTTAATTAGTTTAGCTTAGTCAAATTTTCTTCTGCACAAGCCTAATGGGATTCTTATCCAATTTTATGCCATCTGCAGTTTTACTGTAGTACGGACAAGGAATACAACGATCTTGCGACTATTTTCTTCAATACTCAGGTTTTTATGAACTTTACTTGCTACTTTCCCATGTGTCCTTTATCGTTTCTATTTTCTATGCTAACGTAGATTCGGCTTGTGATTGCAGGATGATGCCATAAGGAATTTGTTTAGTGCAAAAACAGTTCATGAGTACAGTGCCCAAAGTCTACTGACCTTTCTGGTACTGCATGTCTTCACTTTGCTAAATGCTGTGTCTTTTGTGCAAATATATGGTCATATCCTGGAACATCCTCACATGCAACTCTTGGCATTTGAAGGAAGTGCTCTAACTATGCTACTAATATTCTGTATCGAGGAACTATGATGTAGGCTTATAATTAATATGATGGAGGTGTAGGGCTTTTCCCATAGCGACCAATCCTCCTGTAGTGCTGCTCCCAAAGTCAATTATTAAATTCTCAAACCAGGAGCCGTACCTTCTTTAATCCCTGCTTCAATAAAGCAAGGAGCACTGTTCTTGTGCACTCCTGCATAGGAGATTTATTTTTGTTATTTTTTCCCTATTGAAGTGCTGCTGTCAATGCTCAAATCCATATCTTAATAAGTCTGTAAATCTATCATGAACTTATTACATGGAATGTTTTAAGTAATTAGCTAACCCAACTTTTCATGTACCACATAGTTTATAACAATTTTATTACTCTTATTTGTGCACAAGTTCTTTACTATTTTTTAATTTTGTCTTCCAGGTTATGTTTTATACCTTAGCAGTGGTGACATTTGGTACTGCTGTTCCGGCTGGTCAATTTGTTCCTGGAATAATGATAGGATCAACATATGGACGTCTTGTCGGCATGTTTGTTGTTAAATTCTACAATAAGCGCAACATTGAAGAGGGAACGTGAGTATCTTCCTCGTTTTCCATTCTGCATTTTTTTAGTGAGATTATTTCATTGCTAAATGGAGCTTTCGATCTTGTTTTTTTTATGTATTGTTCAATGCTATGTTTATGTTGGTGTAGGTATTAACTCAACGACCTAAAAATGATTTTGCTTGGTGTAAAGATTTTGTGTGTGTGTATGTGGTTTTGAACTTTTATTTAGACCTGGTTTTGTAGAGGTTGTAACCTATGAAATATTCTCATCTCATCAATATGTATGTGTGCATGAAATGGAGACTTGAAACTAAGGTTGAAAATGATTAAATAAGGGAAATGGAACAATGATGGGTTGTCACTTTAAAAATAAATATAAAAAAATAAAAAATTGGTCAGCAGGCATAGTTCACATTAGCTGAGGCGTAAGGCGCCTCTTCGACTTCATCTTGCCTTGCGAGGAGGCATACACCCAATCGATACTTTTTTAATTTTCACACCCTTAGTTATTTTAAAACTGCCTTTCAAAATTTTTTTTTATTTTTAAATGAAACTTCAATTGATTAATAATAAAAGTTGAGCTATTTAGAGTTGAAAGCTTGAATTCTGGCAGATAATGCTCTTTAGCATTCATTCCCTTTGACAACAGTGTTGAGAGTGAGTTCTAACTATTTCATACCTTACATTTTTTGACCGTTGTTTGTGAGAGATGTATTCTTCATTTGTCTAAATGTAACTTGGTGTGTTAACAATTCTTATTAATGGACATGAAGAATTCTCATTGCTATTACTTTCACTATTTGGCTACAGAATTGCTATTTCTATCATTTAGAAACACAATTTGCTCCATGGTACTGCCATCACTACTGCTGCTGCTACCACTGTCTATGAATAAATTGTATTGCTGTTTCTGTTATTTCGAGAGACAGTTTTCTCCATTCTGTATGCTATCTTGTTTCTGATGTGTTTTTTTTTTTTTTACAAATCTTGGTGAACTTCAAGATATGCCCTCCTTGGAGCTGCTTCTTTTCTTGGAGGTTCGATGCGGATGACAGTGTCTCTTTGTGTTATAATGGTTGAAATCACAAATAATTTGAAACTTCTACCTCTTATCATGCTTGTACTTCTTATATCCAAGGTAATGTTTATAGGGATTTGCATGTTAGTATTAGATTCACTGTGAACAATTCTAAGTCTTTAACCACTGCAGGCTGTTGGTGATGCTTTTAATGAAGGTCTGTATGAAGAACAGGCAAGATTGAGGGGTATTCCATTACTTGAATCAAGACCCAAATACCAAATGCGAACAATGACAGCAAAGGAGGCCTGTGGGAATCAAAAGGTCTGTCACTAGAATGCATTTTTTTTCTATGATATTTAGACGTGGAAACAGGATACATGTGTCAAGTGCTGACACACACATGCTGTGGTTCTCATTTTAAATTTAAGGAATGCCCAGGCCAAGTATGGATCATGTAAAATTTTAATTAATCTGGCCCACCTGATTGGATGCTTGGGAAAAAGAAAATTTGCCACCTTACAGTATAATGCGAACAATAAAAATTAAATGGTCCTACTATGGTGGGTATAGGCTTTTGTGTTTTTGTTAAATACCATGATTTTATTTTGATACAAAGAAGGGGAAGAAAAAATAGAGAGAGATTGCTTTGATAAAAATGGAAAAAGGAATCTGCTCCTCCAAACCCCCCCCCCCCCCCAAAAAAAAAAAAAAAAAAAAAAAAAAAACCAAAATAACAAAACAAAAAAACTATCCCACCACACATGCAGAGGAGGGACAAGGGGAGAGTGAAATAAGGATCTATAAAAGGGGTCTTTTATTATTATTATTAGGAAGAAAATCTTTATACCGGCTTTGGTCTTGAAAGACTACTTTGGCCTGTTTAAATCTGTGCAGTAAGGTTTGGCTTTGATAGAATGCTTTGAATTTGATAGGCCCTTTCTTTCAAAAATTGAGTGCCCATATAAAAAAGCATATGGATTTTGCTTGTGATGTTAGACATGATCCTCCATTGCCAAACACGTGTCAAGATGTGGGCCCACCCCAGTATTGTAGTCGTCATGCTTGGTTTTTGTTTTGTTTTGTTTTCTTGAATTTTAAATGTAATGTTTCTACTTTCCTTACATGCCATTTTCAACTCACAATTTTGTCCAATTTCTATCTTTGAAGGTTGTAGCCTTCCCTCGTGTTGTCAAGGTTGCAGATGTAGTTTCTATTTTACGGAGCAATGAACACAATGGCTTCCCTGTAAGCTTTGCTTCTACCTTGTTCTAGCTTCTTGTTCAACATTTAGCTGATTTCTAAGTTATGTTCCTTATTTTTTATCACCTAGGTGATAGATCACACAAGAACTGGAGAAACACTTGTCATCGGACTCATGCTTCGCAGGTGGAATATGATGAATCAGATTATTTTCTTTGTGTGTTATTGGCTATGTAATAAGCAGAAGCATGCATTGGTTAAAACAGCTAATTTGAGTATCTGGTTTATGATGCAGTCATTTGTTGGTACTTCTGCAGTCCAAGGTTGATTTCCAGCATAGCCCTTTGCCCAGTGAACCAATGCGACCTTTGAATTCCAGGCATAATTTTAGTGAATTTGTGAAGCCTGTTTCGAGTAAAGGAATCTCCATAAATGATATACATCTAAGTTCAGATGACTTGGAAATGTACATAGATCTTGGCCCCTTTTTGAATCCTTCTCCATATGTGGTTCCAGAAGATATGTCTCTAACAAAGGTGACAATTTCATCTCTATTCTTGTAAGGCTATTTTATTTGCATGTGTGGCATGTGTCTTAACTTTAGCTGATAAATGCAAATCTTGCTGATGGTACAGGTTTATAATCTTTTCCGCCAACTGGGATTGAGGCATATATTTGTTGTCCCTCGTGCTTCTCGCGTTATTGGTTTGATTACCAGAAAGGATTTGTTAATTGAGGTAACGCAGCTACATTAGCCCTCTTAATGGTTTCCAACTTCAATGGACGGCATATTGATTAAAGTTTATTGGGTTATATTGCAGGATAATGAGGATTCAGCTACAGTGGAGCTCCAATCGACTAGTGTAAGGTCTCTATGATGCTTGACACATTTTATGCCTATCAAATTTGATACTCATGCATTGGAGTTATATTCATGGTTCAAAGTTTCAGTCTCGGTCGTTGTTGCGTTTTGGTCTCGGTCATCTCGATCTCGTCCATCTCGTCATGTTTCGGGCGAGATGTAACTCAATGAATTAAAGAATTTTTTTTTAAATTCAAAAAATTTGTTGAAAAATTAGAAAAATAGGACAATCATATTAGAACCATAAAATAAGCAAAATAAATAAATAAATAAATAACTTGGGACACATAATATGGGCAAACATATCAAAAGAGGCCTTAGCGAGCTACTATAATTTGAAAATACACTATAATTAGGTTTTACATAACTAAAATAATCCCAAATAACACAAAGAGACACAACATATCAATGATCAAGTATATGTTTTGATCGATGGGTATTCATTTAGACTTCATTTTAAAAAAAAATAAAACCTTGCTATATACTTGATTCATTCTTAGATATCGTCTTGCCCCTGAACGAGACCGGGTTAACCCGGTGAGATCTCGTCCATCTTGGATGAGACTTTGAACCATGTTATATTAACTGTGATCTATTAGATCAAGTTTTGTTTACAAAGATATCACCTATGAGTCGTCAACTTGAAGAACTTGGCATTGGATTTAAAGTTCATCAAACAATAATTGCCACTGGGGATTTATAGATGTATAACAACCTTTTGAAGTAGATAGCAAAGAAAATAGCATGAAATGTTCTGTCCAGTTTGTCTAATAATACTAAAGAAAATACGTGTAATTTTGCTTGTTTGACTTGAGTGCTGTTGGGTATGGTCAAGGGTTCTCCCAACTTTAGATTTCGATGAGTATCATTCTGTGCTTGATTTAACAAGATTTAAAATTTTCATGCTTTTGTGTGTGTGTTTGTTTGAGATGAAATATGTTATGGAAGAAATTTTATTAAATGGTCTCCACTTTGTCTTCATTTATTTACTTCCATCGTCACTCTAATATCGTCATTTTTTGTGCATAAGATACCATAAAGTTTTCACATAAATTGCTCTGTGAATCTTTTTTATTTAATGAATGTATTTTGTTGTGATTGGTCAGCTCTTCCTTTGAATTATTTTTTCAATAACAATCCAACCATGTGCCTGCAATGTGGGATGTTTTTTTTCTCCTAAGCACATTTTCCCTAGAATTTGTAATTAGTTAATTTGCTTTCTTGATAAGAGGATTGTGCTTCATCTTTTAATTCTTGAATAGGGTTGTTGCATCTACTCCTTGATATAAATAACAATCTAACCATAACTTCAGTTAAAAATCTTGTGGGTAAATGAAGGAGTCCATTTTTAAGCATTGAATGGCATCATGATTTAGATTGGATCTCGATGAAACAATACATTGATGAGAAGGAAGTTAAATTTTGGCAGCTTTTAAGATTATAGGACAGGCAGGTAACCTTTAGTTTGAAGTACTTGGTCGTAGCTAAGCATACAGTAATATTATTGTCTAGTAAATCCTTTGGACATTGGATTTAATGAAGCTTTGTCCAGATTTAATTGAAATAACGTTTGTTTGTATCCAAATAGTAACTCTATGGTTTTTCCTGATTTGACTATCCCTTTGGAAGGAGGGAAACAAAAGTAAGATGTCATGTTTGTTAATCCCATAAACATGTAATTGTAGTAGTTTTTAAGCATGTGGCATGGAAGTGTGGAAAATCAGAATATTGAACACAGCTTAAGTACGTTTAGGATCTCTCTTCCTCATGTTTACAAGCATTGATGAATATATCCAGTCTATGTATTTCTGACATAGATTTCATGCACGACAAACTAGAGAGTGCTTGTGGTGTTGCCATAGTCTTTCTGAGCTCTCTGAAATATGGTTACATGTTCATTTGTTTTGATTACTGTCAGCCGATTCGTGTGAATTAATGGTTTAATGGTGTTAAACTACGTTACATAGCCTTGGGTGTGGGTGTGGGTGCGTGTCAAAGTGTTGGATTCATCTGCTTTCCAAAGAATTTCACTACTTTAAAGTATCCAGCAGGAGTACCCACACCCAGGTGATTTCATATCAAATTTCCATTTGATATTAATATGTGGCTTGTCACACCTATGTACCCAAACTATAGTGGACTGGCAGGCTACTTGTGGGTGTTAAATGAATTGCAAGAACCAGATTATTCTAGAAAAAATCTTTTATTTATGGTAACTAAATCAAGATCTGTATAATGATGTATTTGGATGGCTTTAATGTGGCATCTGGTTTCTCTAGAGATTTCAAAGTTTTAAAATTGTGTGATCCTGTTTTTCTCCCAAACAATCTATCTTGTGTCACTGAAGTACTGGCAGCTTTCAGTCCCTATTGTAAAAAAATTAAGCAGTGCTAATTAAGTATGTTGCTCAAGAGTGTTATTGTTTCATTTATTCCATCTGATCATCCCCATGCTTTTCTTTTGGCAGTGCTCAACAGCGCAATAGAAGAGTCTTAAGGAGGAATGCAGATGCAGAGCGCCCACTTCTTAATGGTCTTGTGGCCCACGATGATCACTCGTCTGGCTGAATATCGCTTCCAATCCTCCCCCAAGACGAAACTAATTTTCCCTGCCGCGCCATTCTTTTACCCAAAATCAATTTTTTTTGTCCTGCTTCATCTCAATGCATCGTGTAAGGTATATAGGATTATAGGGTTCAGTATTGTGCATTTTTTGTTTATCCCCTTTACAAGCAGGGGACCAAAGACCACATCCATCTGGATTCTTGTATCTTTTATAAATTCAAATATAAATGAGAAGCAATTTCGTAGCAGATTGTTGCGTTTTTTTTTTTTTTTGGAATGAGAAATATGGTGTATGGTTGAGGGTTATAGATTTCACAAAATATTTTTTATGCTATTAGAATAGGAATGGGAAAATGGGGTATGGTTGAGATTATTGCTTTCTAATGTTCCCCAACCCTCTCTCTAGAAACTCCTTCAGTATCATAATTGAAGTTGATTTCTTTTGTAGTACACGTCCAAAAATACCCCTTTAATTACTTCGTTACAAAAAAAATTCGAGGTAACAAAATGGTTGACATCACATCAATTTGAAGTTAGAAGAGAAAAAAGTATTGTAACCCATGTTCGTTTATCTCACCTTCCACGGGATGATCTTAGGTAATCGCATCCTTTACTTTTAGATACTCGATAACTTGTTTTTTCAAGTTTGGTTATATTTTGATTATTTAATAAAAGACAATGTGTTGAGATTAAAAGTCTTTACCTAACTTATATAAGGAATCTTTAAAGAGATTGAAATTGTATATATATATATATATATACTAGATATAGCACACGTGTGTTGCACGTGAATATTTTTAAATAATATTAGTTATACAAAATAATAAATACATGTTGTAAAACTAAGAATTTAGAACAATAATGAGGAGAATAAAATTTCTCATTCATCTTCTTTCTCTTCTTTCTCTCCAAATACATATCCTCTCTTCATTCTCTCCAAAAATACATTTCTTCATTCTCTCCAAAATATTCCTCACTTCTTCATTCTCTTCTTTCTCCCCTTCCCCTTTTATCTATGTTTGTATTTGGTCCTCATGATGGGATTACCTAACCCACTTATGATGGTGTTCCCATTATCACAAAGTGGAGGGGTGTGTGGACATCCACTCAATTGTCCACTCAATCTTTAATATTCATAACACTCCCCTTTGGATGTCCACCACACTAAGATAATGTGCCTCGTTAAAACCTTACTAGAAAAACCCAGTGGGAAAAAACTAGTGAAGGAAAAAGAGTACAACATTTTTGTAAATCTTAGAGTGGCGTTGGACGCACTAAAGAAACTGCCTCATTAAAACCTTGCTAGGAAAACCCAATGGGACAAAACCTAGGCGAAGGAAAAAGAATACAGCGTGCATATGTCCAAAAATGAATACTCCCCCTGATAAGAAGAAAGAAGAGAAAGAAGATGAATGAGAAATTTCATTCTCCTCATTATTGTTCTAAATTCTTAGTTTTACAACACGTTATCAGCACGAATTGCTCAAGGAATTTGGGAGCAATATCATACTACCACCATCTTCTTTCTTAACCAATTTGGTTGTGGTAAGTTGGTAAGTTGGTACGTTTTAAACCAATTTGATTGTGGTAAGTTGGTATGCTTTTAACCAATTTGGTTGTGGATTGGTTTTACATCACGTTATTGGTTGTGGATTGGTTTTTACTCTAAATTATATACTTGAATGGATGAATTCATCTTCTCTTCCTAAAGCAAGAGAAGATTTAAAAATAAAACTTGAAGTTTTAGAAATAAATAAAAGGAGTGATGATTCATTTTCTCTTCTTGAAGTAAGAGAAAGATTTGAAAACTTGAAGTTTTCTATATGAAAAGTTATTATTTACATGTTATCTTCATGAAGGAAGAAACAAATTTCAATCTCCAAAATTTTCTATAAGAAAAGTTGTTGTTCATATATTCTCTTCCTGAAGCAAGAGAAGATTTAAAATAAAACCTGAAGTTTTATAATTAAAAAGGAAAAAGGGTAACAATTCATCTTCTCTTCCTGAAGTAAGAGAAAGATCTCAAAACCAGAAGTTTTCTATAAAAAAAAAAAAAAAAAAAAAAAGGTTATTATTCATCTGTTCTCTTCCTGAAGCAAGAGACAAATTTCAAAACCTGAAGTTTTAGAAATAATGAATAAAGTCTCGATTTAATTGAATAAAGTGATGGTCAATGATGACCAAATTAAATTGAGTAATATATTTCTCTATTATGTGTTATGCAACTTCTTTAGATGCTTGTAAAATTTTGGTGAAAATTCGTGGGTGCACCTTAACTTTTGCTTTAGTTAGCATAGAAGAACACACAAAAATCTGCTCTTGTTTTACTACGAATTGACTGTCAACGTCACCTCTGTTGTCAGTCAACTTCTCTCAGATTTACTGGTAACTTCACTGTGTCAGCTTAAAGTATGTCATTTTATGATAAAAACCACCAGAAGTGGAATAATGGAATACCAAACCACCAGAAGTGGATTAATGAAATACTAAACCACTAGAAGTGGAGCAATAAAATATCAAACCACCAGAAGTGGAATGAATATATTTGGTGTGGAAAAATAAAATACCAAACCACTAGAAGTGGAATACTAAACCACTAGAAGTGGAGTAATAAAATACCAAACCACTAGAAGTGGATTAATGAAATACTAAACCACTAGAAGTGGAGCAATGAAATATCAAACCACCAGAAGTGGAATGAATATATTTGGTGTGGAAAAATAAAATACCAAACCACTAGAAGTGGATTAATGAAATACCAAACCACTAGAAGTGGAGCAATGAAATATCAAACCACCAGAAGTGGAATGAATATATTTGGTGTGGAAAAATAAAATACCAAACCACTAGAAGTGGAATGACACTGAAGAAATAAGCATCGGTTTATAGAATAAACCTACGAGATAAGTGTTTTAAGTAAATACATGGTTGAGGTTTTGTGTGTTATACTGTGTTGACAGCACGAACCCATTTTACCATTTAATTCATAACTTTAGTTCTAGTTATGATTTTGAGATGAAACGAATTGGATTTTGTCACTGACTTGTTGGGCTAACATCCTACCAATTTTCGTGTCATTGGGTGACCATTTGATATTTTTTTGCGTAATTATTTCGTGGTACACCTGAATCTGGGATTTCTGCTAGACAGCACTAACTCAATATTGAAAAATATTTTTGAATGGGTTTTGCTAGGTATTTCTCTACCAAATTTTGAGGTTACAAAGTACATTTGATATACTTTTAAGTGATATAAACCCCAAAGCCCATTTCTTTTTGGATTGAACATATAAAAATTTATTTATACGCATCACAAATTGTTTTCACTAAAATTTCAGATTTGGTCATTGTACTTGGAGCAGATTACAGATTTTTTTTGCTACTTATTAGTAGCATTTTGAGAACTAGAGAGACCAACTGGAGATTGTCTCTGCAGCCCATTAAGAATACTTCCCCTGTTGTAATAAAAAAAAAAAAAATAGGACTTTTCTATAAATATCATGGCTATTCCTCCCCAAAACCCTCATCTCTGCAATGAAGAATGGGTTTTTCACTTTCATGCTCCCATGGTACCTAGTTGTCATTCCACTCATCTTCTGGATATTGGACTATTGTGTACATGAGGAGATTCCAATTATGCCAGTGGTCCCATTTCTGGTCTTTCTTGAAATTTTGCCATGTTATTTGTTGCTAGTGTACGTTTTGTATTTTCGATAATTATTATTTTTATTTTATTTTGATTCGTCTGTTTAGAAGTTGTGCTAAATATTCCAGTGTGTTATCTATTTATGAATAGTATTTTGTTGTGTTCATTCATTTTATGTGCTATTTTATCTGTTTGTTCTTTGAGTTTAGCAAATAAAACCATCTTCATTCTAGTAGCAGCAACAAAAAAAAAAAAAAAAAACAAAAAAAAAAGAAAAAAAAAGTGAGAGCTACTCAATAGTAGCATTTTGGGTAGAACTAGAAGGATCAGTTGGGGGTTGCCTTTGTGGGCCTTGGG
Organism: Liquidambar formosana; assembly: GCA_039720395.1. NCBI lineage: Eukaryota > Viridiplantae > Streptophyta > Magnoliopsida > Saxifragales > Altingiaceae > Liquidambar > Liquidambar formosana. The sequence continues at coordinate 7,688,032 of CM077822.1, forward strand.
TAGAACTGGAGGGATCAGCTGGAGGTTGCCTCTGTGGGCTGCCCGGAACCCTTTCTTGATCAATGATTTGATCAGTGAGCCTCTCCAGTGCCTCGACCCTTGGTGTGAGTCTGTTAGAATAGGAGTCCACCATTCTTTGTAACTCTCTATTCTCCGCTCTCAAAACCCTCATCCTTCGATAGGTTCCGTCGAGCAACCCCTGGAGACGAGTGACCTGGTCACTTAGACTTTGCATGTGCACATTTCTGGTGTGCAAACGCCGAGCCATGTTAGCAGTAAATGTTGTGGCCTGAGCGCTGAGAGCCATGGAGTCTCTTATTATGTCCAGGTCGGACCGTCCAACCAGTATTCTCTCATCACGAGGAGTGATGAGTCCCTCCGCTACTGCAGTTGCATTCGCAAGATTGTAAATTACAGAATCCTCAACTATAAGGGGTTGGTTGTGAACATTTAGGAACCTTGGGTGCCAGACCTCTGGTTGTGTTGCTGGTGTTGTGTTTAAGTCAGGACGGTTTTGTGGGGCAGAGGAGGAAGAGGCCATGAGTTCGTAAGAGAGGATTTAGAAGAAGAGAGTTTTCTCTGAGGGTTGAATGGTTGGGGAAGAGTGTTTAAGCACCTATAATCAAACTCTGGTTTTTAAAGAAAAACCGCCCTCACTCAAGTCAAGAACAGATCGCAAAACCAATGCATTGTTGGGAATCCAATGCTATTAAGGATTAATTAATCCTCTCGAAATCTGCAACCGTCTTCCAATAATGTTGCCTTTTGATAAAATACTGCTGCTTTTAATCACATCTCGATACTGTAGTCCCCTCATCATGCTAATTGTGTCGGTTAGCAGATAAGGGTCTTGGGCTAATGGGTTAGGCGTGCCATGGCTTGGACATACCAGGTACTGGGCACTAGTGTGGGTTTGTTTGGATAGGCCCAATAAGTGTTATTAGGCAGAAAGTATACCAGCCCATTGTTCTCACACCAACAAGAACAGGAAACCCAAATGGTTTGAGCCCAGAAAAATATAATGTGAAATAAATGGTAATATCACAGTAAGGTAAAAATTCACACCCCCAAACTAACAAAGTGATGTTTTTACAGCAAAATTTGCAGATTGTCATTTTGATGAAACACAGTTCCCGTCGTCAGGAGGAGGAAATCCACTGATAGAAGAACGACGTGAACTTTCTTGGAATGTACCATCTTTGTCCCATCTTGATCCACGTACTGCTCAATGTGAAACTGAAATACAGAGGATCACTCATCTTCAGAAGATTGCTAATCAAATGCTTGATGCATTTACAGACGCAGCAAAAATAACTAAGTCTTATATACCGGCTGCAAACACACCAGCAAAGATCAATGTACCAATTGGTAAGTCTACTATTATTGCAGCAAATGAATCATCTACTATACGCCTGAAGCGTGGTAGACCCTTGGGTTCAAAAGATTTAGTTCCCCGGAAGAGGAAAATAAAAGGGCAACAAAATATAGAAAATAGTACTCCGGAAGAGGCTATTGAACAAGAAATAAATATTCCCACAAATTCTGATTTAATAACTCCTGAAAAGGAAAATGTCCCTGAAGAGACAGAAAACAATAAAGAGGCATATGTACATGGAAATGAAGAAATTTCCATAAACTATACATGTACAAAAGAATTGTGGGATTGCTCAGAAGTGGTTATTAATGAATCATCTATTGGTACACCAGCAAAAATCAATGTACCAATTGGTAAGTCTACTATTATTGCAGCAAATGAATCATCTACTACACGCCTGAAGCGTGGTAGACCATTGAGTTCAAAAGATTTAGTTCCCCGGAAGAGGAAAATAAAAGGGCAACAAAATATAGAAAATAGTACTCCGGAAGAGGTTATTGAATAAGAAATAAATATTCCCACAAATTTTGATTTAATAACTCCTGAAGAGGAAAATGTCCCTGAAGAGACAGAAAACAATAAAGAGGCATATGTACATGGAAATGAAAAAATTTCCATAAACTATACATGTACAAAAGAATTGTGGGATCGCTCAGAAGTGGTTATGTATTTTCTTTCGCAGTAGCTACTGTAATTTCGAAAGATGATGATGATCTCGAACCACGCACTGTAGACGAATGTCACAGTAGATCTGATTGGTTAAAGTGGTAAGAAGCAATCCAAGCAGAATTGGATTCGCTAGAAAAAACGTAAAGTATTTGGACCTGTAGTCCTAACACCCAATGATGTGAAACCCGTGGGTTACAAATGGGTGTTTGTAAGAAAGCGTAATGATAAAAATGAGATCGTCAGATATAAAGCTCGTTTAGTAGCACAAGGTTTCCTGCAGAGACCTGGGATTGATTATGAAGAAACATATTCACCTGTAATGGATGCCATTACATTTCGATATTTAATTAGTCTGTCAGTCTCAGAAGGACTTAACATGCGTCTTATGGACGTAGTTACTGCATATTTATATGGAAAGTTAGATGCAGATATATATATAAAGATCCCTGAAGGATTCAAATTGCCTGAAGCAAATACATCACAACCACGAAATATGTACTCAATTAAATTGAGACGATCCTTGTATGGATTAAAACAATCTGGAAGAATGTGGTATAATCGTCTCAGTGAGTACTTAGTTAAAGAAGGATATATTAATAATCCTATATGCCCTTGTGTATTTATAAAGAAATCAGAATCTGGATTCGCCATCATTGCAGTCTATGTTGATGATATAAATTTAATTGGGACTCCTGAAGAGCTCATGAAAGCTGCTGAATATTTGAAAAAAGAATTTGAGATGAAAGATTTAGGGAGAACAAAATATTGTCTCGGCCTGCAGATCGAGCATAAATCAAATGGAATTCTTATCCATCAATCAGCTTATACCGAAAAGGTATTGAAACGTTTTAATATGGATAAAGCGCATCCACTAAGTTCTCCCATGGTGGTTCGATCTCTTGATATTAAGAAAGATCCATTTCGCCCCAAAGAAGATAATGAAATGCTACTTGGTCCTGAAGTACCATATCTTAGTGCAATAGGTGCTTTGTTATATTTAGCACAATGCACTAGGCCTGATATAGCATTTTCAGTCAACTTATTAGCAAGATTCAGTTCTGCTCCAACTTGACGACACTGGAATGGTATTAAACATATTTTACGCTACCTTCGTGGAACCACAGATATGGGTTTGTTTTACTCAAAGGAATTAGCCCGTGGTCCTGGTTTAGAAGGATATGCAGATTCTGGATACCTTTCTGATCCTCACAAAGCTCGCTCACAAACAGGGTATGTATTTACATGTGGCAATACAGCGATCTCTTGGCGATCTACAAAGCAGACTCTAATTGCTACATCTTCTAATCACTCTGAGATACTTGCACTCCATGAAGCAAGTCGTGAATGTGTATGGTTAAGATCTGTAGCCCATCACATTCGAGAAATTTGTGGGTTACCTCTGATTAAAAGTATGCCAACAACAATTTATGAAGATAATGCTGCATGTATTGCACAAATTCAAGGAGGGTACATCAAAGGTGATAGAACCAAACACATTTCACCAAAGTTCTTCTACACTCATGAACTCCAGCAGAGGCATGAAATTGATGTGAAACAAATACGTTCCACTGATAATCTTGCGGATTTATTCACCAAGGCCTTACCATCGTCAACATTCAAGAAATTGGTATATGGCATTGGAATGCGTCGGGTTTGCGATCAGTTAAGTTGATACTTATCTTCTTATCAGGGGGAGTATTCATTTTTGGACATAAGCACGCTGTACTCTTTTTCCTTCGCCTAGGTTTTGTCCCATTGGGTTTTCCTGGCAAGGTTTTAATGAGGTAGTTTCTTTAGTGCGTCCAACACCACTCTAAGATTTACAAAAATGTTGTACTCTTTTTCCTTCACTAGTTTTTTCCCACTGGGTTTTTCTAGTAAGGTTTTAACGAGGCACATTATCTTAGTGTGGTGGACATCCAAGGGGGAGTGTTATGAATATTAAAGATTGAGTGGACAATTGAGTGGATGTCCACACACCCCTCCACTTTGTGATAATGGGAACACCATCATAAGTGGGTTAGGTAATCCCATCATGAGGACCAAATACAAACATAGATAAAAGGGGAAGGGGAGAAAGAAGAGAATGAAGAAGTGAGATGTATTTTTGGAGAGAATGAAGAAATGTGTATTTGGAGAGAAAGAAGAGAAAGAAGATGAATGAGAAATTTCATTCTCCTCATTATTGTTCTAAATTCTTAGTTTTACAACAATACATAAAGATTTTATATTTTTTCATAAAGGATAAAGTTTAAAATTTGAAAGTACAACGAAAGATTAGAAACTCTTTAAATATATATTCATAATTTTGAAAGTTGAAACTACTCTTGATGGAGAAAGTGGAATTTATAATCCGACTATTTATTTATTATATAGGAATTATAATTTTCGTTTCCTTTGAATTCCTATTTTTGTTTTATATATTAAGGTATGTGTTTTAGAATATATTAAGGTATGTGTTCCGGCTGTTGTTTTAGAATTATAGTTTCTATATTCCTATATATTTCTATTTATTATATAGGAATTATAATTTCTGTTTTCTTTAAATTCCTATTTGTCTTTTATATATTAAGGTATGTGTTTTAGAATATATTAAGATATGTGTTTTAGAATTATAGTTTTCATATTGTTATATTTCTTATATATGTTGGAGGGTGGGTAATTGTGTATTTAAAAATTAAAATAAGGGTATATTAGTCAATCAAAAGTTTTTCTTACATTCATCTTTTTTATACATATATAATATATAATATATATATATATATATATATATATATATATATGTATATATATGTATATATGGTCCTAAATTAATAAAAGATCATTGATTTAATATACATTTGGAATTTTAATATTAACTCTTTCCTTTTTTATCTAAAGCCCAATTTGGAGAGTACAATGGGGGAATTGTACGATATATAATACTCCTTTCTTTTTTAAATACCATAACCAAATTTCTAGTTTGATAAACACCCAGTACATACAGATATGGCCATTACCTATTTTGTGGTAGTTAACCTTTGGGATAAACCTTGTTGATGGTTAACTCCAAGAGGGAGTGATAAATTAAATCTTAGATTTCTTGTTTTTTGAGGCATAAGTCTACCCGAAGAAAATAATACTCCCTTTGTCCCTTCGGTTGCCCGGTATTGCCAGTATAAAAAGTCACAACATGCATTCTTTTCTCTTTCTTTTTTTGGGAAAATTAGTCAGAAGTTCAATTCCTAAGTTTTATAAAGTGATAAGTCCTACCAAAACTCTTTTAAAGCTATAAGTTCATTTAAGTTCCCAAATGGTACCGTTGCGCAATTTATTGACTTGTTATGTTCCACGAATGCCAACCTTGCCATTTCACTTGATATGGTATTCTAGCAAGTTATTGACGTTTAAAATTAAACAAGATTCTCCTTGAGTTTATTCTCCACGATTTCAATCTTTATGCCCATATTTATGTCTATCCACATCCGTTTGGAAAATTAACATTTAACAAGATTCTTTATGCGAATCTTCCCCACGATTTTTGCAGAAATCATAGGAATTCCCATGCTTATCTCTTTCAAGATCCAACTGGTAAAATGACTTATATTGTTTTTCATTAATATTAACCCAATAGTATATCAATCAAATCAGCAAATTTGTACATTGATCTAAATCTCCAAAATAGTTACAACAAGTTTTGCGGTGATTTAGCATCCCTTAAAATAGTTACAATAAGGTCATGCATTCGTTGGAACCCCCAAATGAACCCATGTTACTAATTACAAAATTGTATTAAACAGTTACAATTACGATGGAACTATTACTAATTTAACATGTAACATTTCATAAAGTTCATGTAGCTATTTTGTGCCGGAAAAATTCCCATTCATGTAATTGTTATCAAAATATAAAACAATCACATGTAATTGTAATCAAAACAGAAAACAATTACATGTAACTATAACAATTACATGTAATTGTTACCAAAATAGTTACATCATTTTTCATTCATGTAACTGGTTTTTAATTAAAGAATATCTTTACATAACTGCTCATAATTTTTGGAGATATTATAATCCAAATTACTTGTCTCCTTAATTTATGCTCACAATTTTTGAAAATTTTTGGAAATATTATAACACAAATTAATTGTCTCATTAATTTATGCTCACTATTTTTTGAGATATTATAACTAAGATTCTCTCCTTAATTAATGAAATATTAATGAGTCAAAGACAGTTTAGATAATATACATATTTCTTTATGAGTACTACGAGGGCATTTTTGTTACACGAATATTTGGTGGACTTCATACTGTAAAAGTTTTTTTTTTTTAGACTTTTGACTATACAAGTCCCATTTTAAGGACTTGTGGCCAAATCCCCCCTCCCCCTCTTTTCTTTTTTTGTTTGTATCTTTTGGCAATACCCTTTGTCATCTTTGGGATTATAATTAAAACATAATTGAGGTGTCAAACTGTCAATAAATTAATTGCATTAAGAGAATAATATTGAAAGACAAAATTAAACAAGTAAGATGTCAATACATTAATTGCATCTCCTTTTTTTGTTTTGTAAACAATTACATCGACTTAATCCATTTAGTCAAATTTCTCAAGGAAAATCCTAATAATAATTTAAGCTTACATAAGTACTTAGCAAAAACCTACTGCTTTGACAATGTTTGGTAATTTGTACAAAGAATCCCGTTATATTACCATATATTAAAGATCACTGCAATTCATCCTTAATTTCTTTCCATAACAATGCAAATGCTTTTTTTGTTCAGTTTTTTTTTATTTTTAGATGCATGACACATGGATAGTCAAAATTAAGCATAATATTTTTTTCCTTCAATAAAACCTTTTGATAATCAATGTGATCATCAAGAATGCATTTAGTCAAACATTTGGAGGGTTCACATTGATGAATGTGAAGAGCCTAGTTTTATCATATGGGGAGTAAAAGGATAGAACGATTAATTGTTTTGACTTTTGAGTCTTAAAGACTGCTATTATGGTGATTTATTATTACTTTCCTAAAGCACAAAGTGGCCAGTTAAGATAAACCCCACGTATAAGGAAACTACTTAATGACCCTTGCTTAAAAAGCCCCAGAATTTCTAACGTCTGCTGTTCATTCCAATTTCAAGGAGCCAAAATTTAATTTTAATCCTTATCCATTGATTCATCCAACCTTTTCTTTCCAAAACAAATAAAACCCCAAATTGGTAAAAAAAAAAATTAAAAAATGAAATGGAGAAGATATTAGGACAGTGTTCACACCCTCACTACTTGGATAAGATGGTCTCTATTGTGTGATATAACTTTGGGTTCATCAGTTTTTTTTTTTTTTTTTAATGTGTGAGGGGAATTCATATTCACTTTGGAGAAGCAAGGATGACGAACGTAAATGGTTTTGGGGATTTTCAATCAAAGATCACGATTTATGTGTTGATTTGTTGGATTCTGGCAGCCTTTGGAGGCCTAATGTTTGGTTATGATATTGGAATTTCAGGTATGCCTATTTTTATTTTAATTTTAATTTTAATTTTAATTTTTTGTTTCCAACTCTGTTTTGTTTTTTTTTTGTTTTTTGTTTTTGTGCGTTTCGTTAACTGGGGCTGTCTGTGTTATGTTTTTCCCTTAGAATTTGGGACAAAAAAAAAAAAAAAGGTGGGGGAAGAAAAACAACACATGCTAGCAACAGATGCAAGTCTGTTTTGTTTATGCTTTTGTTTTTGTTTTTCCCTTGTATCGTTCCAATTTTATTGGTGTCCCATAAGGGACTTGTTTTTGTCTTTTATATTTTTGTTTTCTCGTATTGTTTTCCCTTTTACTGAGCTGTTTGAGTTATGGCTTCCAACTTGATATGCATATTTAATTCATTAGTAAGCCTAGTATCACATATGTCTCTGATATTCATTGGGATAGGGCGGGTCATATGTGGAGGGCCCAATGGCCCATACATGACTTTTGATTTATTATTCAAATTTAATAAAAGGGGGATCTTTTTTAGAATGAGAGAGAGAGAAGAATGGAGTTTGCCACTATACTTCGAACTATGTTCCATAGAATGCTTCATTTGATTCATAAGAATAACCTGACAGAATTTGGTATCCCATTCTGGAGAAAAGTTCTCAATAAGGGGATATCTGAGGCTATTTCCAAACCAGCATTTGGATATGTTGCATTGGAATGAAATTTTACTCCCGCTCTTAAGGTTTGGTTTAACCTGATTTGTTATAGGAATGAAATCAATTTCGATGTAATTTTACAAAAATATTCTCAATTGAGGATATATTGAGGCATGGGTTGAATATTTACCATATTTCTTGTAAATCTCTCAATTTTTAATTATATGGCTTTGGCTAACTAATTTTCCATAGATAATTTCTTTGCTAATATTGGGCTTTTTAGGGTCTTTCAAAGGTCGGTTTGGTTTCAATTCTTTTATTTTTCCCATTAGTTTTTAATGTTTGACAAGTCTGGTCCTGAGTTTTTTGGGGTCCTAGGCGAACTCCTAAAATGAGGCCTCTATACATATTTACATGTACTTGGATTAAGAACTTAGGAATTATTTGGGACCCTTAAACCTGGATTGGGCTTTTGCTCATCTAGTTATTAATTTTTTTGTTTTTTGGTTTTTTGTTTTTTTTACCAACTATAAGGGTACCAACTAAGTTGGGGCTCTCATTTTTTGTCAAAATTTTGGGGCCTCAAGCGGCCGCCTGAGTAGCCTAACCTGAGTAGCCTAACCTCAGGACTGGCCTTGACGTCTGACTAACTTTATAGTTCAGGTGGTATATCTTACTCATGCTCTTAATACGAGAGACATTAGTGGATCAAAACTCAATCCTACTACTTTTAAACAATTCGGATAGGGGGACCTCATCTATGGATCAATTTGCAAGGTTGGTCCCCTCTCGTGCCCAAAAAAAAAAAAAAAAAAAAAAAAGGTTAATTAATGTTTGACAAAACCTTAGCTTCTATTTGGCTCTCGAAAAGTTGTGAGGGTTGAGAAAGGAAAGGAAAAGGAAATGGTCAAAATTTCTCAAGGAATAAAATCATTCATGAACAAGTTCAAGTATTTTATTTTCCATTTCCTCCAACTTTCAGAGACCCAAACTAGGCTTTAAACTTCAAATAATTTTTATCTGCTAGTGGATGAGCTGATAGTTTACACTAGTGCTATTGTGTTTGTTGTAGGGGGAGTGACAGCCATGGACGACTTCTTGGATAAGTTCTTTCATGACGTTTACATAAAGAAGGAACATGCCAAGGAAGATAACTACTGCAAATTTGACGATCAATTCGTCCAGCTTTTCACCTCTTCTTTGTACCTCGCTGCTCTTGTTTCGAGCTTTGTTGCGTCCAAGGCATGCTCCATCTGGGGTCGAAAGCCCTCAATTTTAATTGCATCCGCCTTTTTCTTGGCTGGATCCGGTGTGAGTGCTGGAGCTCAACATTTGTGGATGCTCATTGTTGGCAGGATTCTTCTTGGCATTGGTGTTGGATTTGGCAATGAGGTACATATATCTACATAGAGCTACTAGGAGTGCAATTTGGTCTGGGGCAAACTGAGAACTTAATCGAAACCGATCTTGTGGGTTGGTTTGGTTTTGTTCTAGTTTATCCTTAACATTAACTGAAGTGGAGTGAACAGTGACCTTATGCGTGTTCAAGGGGTTTAGTCAGACCAAAAAATTGGAGACCCCAAAAAAAAGAAAGCAATTTATTCAATTTTTCACTGACCCCTAGTGAGGACTAAGATGTACTTCATTGAATCAATCTCATGGGACTATGAGATTCCCCAACAATATATATATATATATATATATATACAGAGGTGATCCTATCAGCACGTGCTGATATAAGTTACATCAGCATTATGCATTGGGGGTTGTACCCTTTGCATTGATTCAATGCACCTCACATTTCACTAATGCACAAGGTACAACTCTCAATGCAGGTTTTGATATAAGTTATTAGTACGTGCTTACCTGATCATCATCCTATATATATATATATATTTCCACAAATAGGGAAGATATGCAACAATTTATATTACAATAACATCTTAATACTCTTGCAGGCTGTTCCTCTATTCTTATCAGAGATTGCACCTGCCCAATATAGGGGAGCAGTCAACATTCTCTTCCAACTCTTCGTGACAATAGGGATTTTCTTTGCAAATCTGGTAAATTTTGCCACATCCAAGATGCATCCATGGGGATGGAGACTCTCACTAGGGCTTGCGGCTGTTCCTGCCGGCTTCCTATTTTTGGGTTCCATAATCATCACTGAAACACCAACCAGCCTAGTCGAGCGTGGCCATGAAGCAAAAGGGCTAAAAACACTGAAGAAAATCAGGGGAATCGATAACGTTGATGCTGAGTTTGAACAAATTAGAATCGCTTGTGATATAGCCAAGGAAGTCAAGCATCCATTCAAGAAACTCATGAAGAAGTCCAGCATGCCCCCTCTTATCATTGGCATTATGTTGCAAGTGTTTCAGCAGTTTACTGGGATTAATGCTATTATGTTCTATGCGCCGGTTTTGTTTCAGACTGTTGGATTCAAGAACGATGCTTCCTTGCTGTCCTCGGTCATCACTGGAATTGTTAATGTGTTCAGCACTTTGGTCTCAATCTATGCCGTTGATAAGCTTGGGAGGAGGAAATTGCTTCTCCAAGCTTGTGTCCAGATGTTCATCAGCCAGGTAACGAACAAACTAGATTATCAAATTAGTATGTTCATATAATCAATTCTGAAAATAATTAGCAAATCATGAACTTGAATATGTGAAATAGGAGAAACACAACTTAAGAGTGTGTACGGTTGAGGAATTTCCTGGCGGAATTAAGTTTTAAAATAGAACTTCTTAGATTCTTTAAACCAAATTTCGTGTTTGACTAGTTGGAATTTTTAAAATTCTAGTTAGAATTTTCACTTGGAATTTAGAGGGGTCAAATCATGTTTAGAAATTTCATCTACAAGTTGAATTTGCCAGATTTTAACTTTTAAAGAAGGAAATCACAAAAATTCTATTTAAAAATTCTTAAACTTTCAAACAGCTTAGCCAAATAAGGAACTTTACAATTTTAACAATTACAAATTGTGAACTCTAAAATCCCGTCATTTAAAAAATCCACCTTTCAAAAAAAAAAATCCAAAAGTCGACTCAAACATAGAGTTATTTTCTACTTCTTTTAATGGGTTTTCAACCAATTATTTTTTAGATTATGAAAAATATCATTCACTGAGGAATTAATTTACGTCGCAAGTCTGGAATTTTTGAAATTTTTATTTGAAAGCGTGCGCTATGATCATTGGCAAGTGTGTGTGATTTTCAGACTGCAATTGGAGCAATTCTACTATCTCAGTTGCATGCTACGAATTCACTTGAGAAAGTGCCTGCGCTGATTGTGGTGGTGCTTGTATGCCTATTTGTTATGTCCTTTGCATGGTCATGGGGTCCTCTTGGTTGGTTAATTCCAAGCGAAACATTCCCTATTGAGACAAGGACTGCAGGCTTTGCATTTGCAGTGAGCTCCAACATGCTCTTCACTTTCCTTATAGCTCAAGTATTCTTATCCATGATGTGTCACCTGCGTGCCTACATATTTTTCTTCTTTGCTGCCTGGATCTTTGTCATGGGGGTGTTTGTGCTCTTTCTGTTGCCGGAAACAAAGAATGTGCCAATTGATGACATGGTGGAGAGGGTCTGGAAACGACACCCCATCTGGAAGAAATTCATGGATGACGATGATCTGTGATGCCTGGATATCTAGTAGTGTTCAAATGACTTTTGAATGGACCTTATATCGATTCTCTCCCCTTCCCCCACCACCACCACCACCCCCTCCCCCCTCCTTTTTTTTGAATCGATAGGTTACGTGTTTTGATTAACCATGGATTTGGAATTTTGGAAGAATTGAATATTGCTTTCATTTTTCTTTTCTTTCCGTTTTTTTCTTTTTTTTTTTTGGTACTAGCTGTTTGGCATGAATAGTATGGTACAATGAGATACCCAAAAGAAGAAATATAAGGCCATTCTAATTAAGGTGATATAACTTTCTTAAAAGTAATGCTATATTATCCGCCAACATCTTTTTGCCCAAATAACGAGATAGTCATCACATCAGCTCGTTATGAATAGTTATTTTTTTACTAAAACTTTTGACTGGTTAACCGAACTGCCACGTCAGTTAGACAAAACCTTTGAACAATTTAGCATTTTTTTATTCGGAAATCCTAATAGTTAGCAAAGACCCAATGTATAAGGGAATTAGTTATTAACCTTTACCTAGAAATGCCAACTGTCTTTCAATCAACTGATAAGTTAGTGGGCCAAAATCTAATAATAATTTTAGGATAATACTTGGCTCGTCCCACTCATATTATGTCACGTGTATAACAAACAAATGAGAATTAATTATGTACATGTATTCATATGTTATGTTATTATAAATATGCATCTATATGCTCATATATATATGTTTATCTGTCCAAATGAATATGATTATATGTCTATATATTTGTATTCACGTGTTCACATATCTGTATCCACATATCTATATTTTTTTTAAATTAACTATTACACGTGGTGTAATATGAGTGGGAGAGTTGCTCCTCCAGTGTGAGCAGCCAAGCATTGTCCATAATTTTATCCACTGATTCATTCAAACATCTTTACGAAACTAAGTAAATCCAAAATTAGTAAAAAATCAAATACTCTCAACCTATAAATCAGCTAGAGCATCTTGATTGGGAGACACTCTCTGTCTTAAGTGGATTTTGAAATTTCATGTAAGGCGAGTAAGTCTACATTTTGGAATAGACAAAGATGACGGTCTCGGGCGGTTCTGAGGATTTCCAATCCAAAATCACCATTTATGTGGTAATATGTTGGCTTCTTGCAGCCTGCGGAGGCCTAATGTTTGGTTATGATATTGGAGTCTCAGGTATTTTAATTTTCTTTGTGAAAATAATCCATTTCGATTCCATTTTGGTTTTTGGTTTAGGAGAGTCATCACGGATGTTTTTGTCCATCATAGATGATCATCCTGTCTATGTTTCAACAAGCTAGACACTGCATTAGTGCCACTCAACGCACAAATTTATATATATATATATAATTAGTGGGTTAATAGGATGAAGATGATGTCTTCTCGTGGATTATTCAAACCCAGTTATGTTTTTGGCGATAGCATTCACCTACTTTTGTGATGTTGTGTTGGTTAAAGGGGGAGTGACAGCCATGGACGACTTCTTGATTAAATTCTTTCCGCATGTTTACGAAAGAAAACAACATGCCAAGGAAGACAACTACTGCAAATACGACGACGAACGTCTTCAGCTCTTCACATCTTCTTTGTACCTCGCCGCTCTTGTTGCCAGCTTCGCTGCATCCAAGGTGTGCTCCAAATATGGTCGCAAACTCACTATTCTAGTGGCCTCCATCTTCTTCTTGACTGGAGCCGGTATGAGTGCAGGCGCTCAATATATGTGGATGCTCATTGTTGGTAGGATTCTTCTTGGCATTGGTGTTGGATTTGGTAATGAGGTACATATCCCTATACATACATAGCTACGTTTATCACAATTTTTGTACTTCAACCCACCATGGCATACATGTGTTTTCTTTCAACTTCCTTGAAATGGAATAATTGCATTTTTCGAGGCCTACGTGATGAAATTTCCTTCACAATAAATTGTCCGCCACGTTTTCAATTGACCCACCAAAATTCATGAAATTCCAACTGACATTCAACAAATTACCAAATTACCAAATCGTCTCCCTAATCATAAAATCGATCAAGCCTTCCTTTTGTTCTTTTGGTACTGATCCAAGACGTTCCAAGTATAACTCTGCCACGTGCATGTTCTACACCAATTTTGCAGGCTGTTCCCGTATTTTTATCCGAGATCGCCCCAGTCCAGTATCGAGGAGCTGTCAACATTCTCTTCCAGCTCTTCGTTACAATAGGTATCTTCTTCGCAAACCTTGTAAACTACGCCACAGCAAACATTCATCCATTTGGATGGAGAGTCTCCCTGGGGATTGCAGGTGTTCCGGCCGCCCTCCTGTTTTTAGGCTCAATAGTCATCACCGAAACTCCAACAAGCCTGGTCGAGCGTGGCCAGGAAGAAAAAGGGCGCAAAACACTGGAAAAAATTAGGGGTCTCAAGAAAGTTGATGTTGAGTTTCAGCAAATCAAAATGGCTTGTGACATAGCCAAGGAAGTCAAGCATCCATTGAGGAAACTCATGAAGAAGTCGAGCATGCCTCCACTAATCATTGGCACGTTGTTCCAAATGTTTCAGCAGTTTACTGGGATTAATGCCATAATGTTCTATGCGCCGGTTTTGTTTCAGACTGTGGGATTTAAGAATGATGCTTCGTTGTTGTCCTCAACCATTATTGGAATCGTTAATGTGTTTAGCACTTTGGTCTCAATCTATGCTGTTGATAGGGTTGGGAGGAGGAAGTTGCTACTCCAAGGTTGTGTCCAGATGTTCATAAGCCAGGTAAATGCATTTTTCGCCATAAATTGTATTTCATGAACGATATTTTTTATTTATGGTCACATAAGATCGAGGAGGTGAAGTCAGGAATTTGGTCCAGGGGGGCTAGCCGCCCCCCTCAGCTCCCTGTCACCATGTGGCTCCACCCCTAGCTGCACATAATTTGTTCTTAAAATAATCAGCCAATCATGATTCCAAAATTCCAAAATGAGGCAAACGGCAAGTTATTCAATTTTTTTTTTTTAATTTTAGTGGGCTATCTACTAATTATTAGTATTTCTTTTAAAATAATAATAATAAATTCTTTTGGCTGGAGATGAAGAATTTCACCAACTGGAGTTTAAGTGGCAAGATAGCTAGCCTAGCTTGAATTTTTGAATTAAAGTGCTGTTTGAAATTTCCAAAACATATTTTTATCAAAATTCTTGACCAATGGAAATTGTATGTGACTTATATACAGACTGCAATTGGGGCAATTCTACTAGCAAAATTGCATGCTACAGATTCACTCCAAAAAGCGCCTGCAGCCATTGTGGTGGTACTCGTATGTCTATATGTCATGTCCTTTGCATGGTCATGGGGACCTCTTGGTTGGTTGATACCAAGTGAAACGTTCCCTCTAGAGACAAGGACGGTGGGCTTTGCATTTGCAGTTAGCTCCAACATGTTCTTCACTTTCCTCATCGCTCAAGTTTTCTTGTCCATGTTGTGTCACATGCGCGCCTTCATATTTTTCTTCTTCGCCGCTTGGATATTGATCATGGGGGTGTTTGCGGTGTTCTTGTTGCCGGAGACAAAGAATGTGCCTATTGATGTCATGGTTGAGAGGGTCTGGAAACAGCACCCCATCTGGAAAAAATTCATGGATGACGAAGCTGATCAATGATGCCGAGATTAAAATCACTGAGCATCCGTTTGAGGCAAACAAAGTAGAGATGAGCCAATGACTCGTGAATGAAACTTGTATTTTTCTTGAAGGCAAACAAGTTGTGAATGAAATCGATCATATCCTCTTTCTCTGTCCCGCTTTGATTTTTTCCCCTTTGATTTATTGATTCAAATTTACTGTCATAAGTAGATGTGGATATAATTCCTAAGGGATGAATGGACCGTGTACCGCGTGGAATTAGTTGGGCCTAAACCTCGGTATCCGTAAGGGGTTCGGATCCTCTCCATTTGCCTTCTCACAAGTTCCATCCATTTCACGGCTCATAATGTCTCAACCAAATCTAAAAACCATAGTTCCGCCACGTCATTCAAATATTTCCCACATTTTTGACGGCGTTATGTTGCAAAATAAAATAAAAAATAAAAAAGAAGAAGATCCATCGACTAATTTCCCCTGCCCAGCCACTATCAACGGCGGGCAACCGACCCATTTCGATCTGGTTAAGCTTTACCCAAACAGCATCTTTAATTTCTTTTTGGTCTAGAGCATCTTTAATTTCTCCATCATCAAATTCCGTCATCGGAAGTTGAAGCGAGATAATAGAAGAGGATAAAACCACATTCCGGTCATCTTCTCCGGCACTAGTTGCCGGAAGATCTCCATTGCCGACAAGCAAAAACTCATTTCTCCACCCTTACCCTTCATGACAGCTTTTCTCCACCACCATATTGGAAGTTGGAGTGAGATAAGATAAGAAAAAAAACAATTCCGATCATCTTTTCCGACACGTTTGTCGGAAAATCTCCATTGCCGGCAAGCAATAACTCATTTCATCTCCATCTATTTCACTGAGTTAGATTGTGGGAAGGGTGAGATGAAATTGACGTTGCAAAATTAAGAATCATGGACGATTCTTATTGCTTTGTCAGATTCTCAGTGTTGTTACCGGTATGTCCAACTCATTTTCGGAAATCGTTAGATTCTATGTAAGGCCCTTTTTTTTTTAATTTTTTTTATTTTTATATACGGAGTATATATTATTTTCCCTATATAACGCCGTTAGCTTTGGGAAATAAAAACAGGGGAAATACTTGGACGACGTGGTCACAATGTGGCCGTTGGATTTTATTGAGCCCTTATGAGCCGTTAAATGGACAAAACTTGTGGGTAAACAACTTGAGAGGATCTGAACCCATGTGTAAGGGAGCAAAAAATCCAGTTAAAAAAAAAGGTAATTTGTGGAAAACCCCCCCTGTGAAGTATAAGAGCGTAAACAGATAATCCTCCTTATATTTTAATTTTGTCAATGTGCCCCCTAATTCAATTGGAAGACAAAATTAATCATCAATGGCCACCTAATTAGCAATGATGCGGGCGAGGGTTTCGGCGATTTTGGGCATTATGGGTTCGTTAACGGTATTACGTGCATGGCCAAGTGATTAATTTTCGTCAAATTTCATCAACAGCGAGTGACAGTGGAACACATTGACAAAATTAAAACATAAGGGGTGTTATTTGTTGACTCCCCATACTTCAAGGGGTTATCTACAATTTACCCAAAAAAAAAACAAATTCGAATACATCATTTGGAATAATCTTGAAAGGATTACATGAGTCCGTCTATCATCTAAGCAATGGAATCACAAATTTTTCCTGCCCCATACCAACAAATCCATCAAAAGTTCCAACACAGAATACACTCAAAAAGCCCACAAACTAAGTAAAACCAGACACAAGAGCTGCAAATATAGTGAAAGACAACCAAAGCTTACTCAAAAGCCCATTCAAAGCCTTCAATGAAACACTATCATTTAGGGAAGGCCCAGGTGCACCGGGGACGGGAGGAGGCACTGCAGATGGAGATGGAGCTGAAGCACGAAGGACATAAATGTCGACTCTCTGACCGGCTTGGCAGTGACCGGGGAAGCCACAAAGGAAGAAGTGGTGGCCGTGAGTGGAGATGGTGATCGAGTCGTTGCCGGTGGTGTAGTTAGCAATAGGGACTGAAGCATTGCAGGCCTTGTATTGGGCATGTGTAACTCTCATCACGTTATGGAATTGGACATTGTACTCAAAAACTGATAACACCATCAAACTTGTTAGATGGGCTGTAGATAAGGGGAACGGCTATTGCAACCCCCCATTCTTATCACCCCCCAAAATCTTTTATGTTTTTAAGGTTTTATGCAAAATATAAAAGGTTTTTATGAAAACTAGTCGTGATATTCACTAGAAAACATCATTTTGAACAATTTTGAACAACTTTGTAGAAGAAAGTTTTTCATAAATCTATTGTTTAAATATACTTTTTAGCCATTTATAGCATTTATTTCATTTTTTGCCAAAAAATCTATAGATTTTGGAAAAACTTTCTTTTATAAAGTTGTTTAAATTGATGTTTTCTAATGAACCAAGCAACCGGTCTTTGTAAAAACCTTTTATATTTTTCATGAAATCTTAAAAATCAAAAGAAAAAGGGTGGAGTGATAAAAATGGAGAGTTGCAATAGCTGTCTCCGTAGATAAAACTGCAAGAAGTGGGCCAAAATCAAACAGAAGAGGGAGAGAGGGGGGGGGGGGGGGAATTTAAAATTTGGGTCACAAGAAAATAATTACTCCACATTTCAATACAAAATTACTATTAACTTCTTAATAAATGACTACTAATATTTAGGGGAACTTAATATTAAGCTATCCTTTGAATATTTAGACCCTCTAAACAATCTCATAACACCCACCAAAAAACAACAGTGGTGGCCTGGAGGGAGAGCTTTCTACAATAATGAAAGCGTGCATATATGGGTGGGACTGTGGGTGCTGGAGATTTCAGATGGTCGATTTGGGCAAATGCAAAATGGCCCACCACATGAAACCCCAAAAAAACATGATGTTTGGTCTGCGTGACAGATCACCAGTAGATGTTATCCGCGTGGTGGATAAGACTCCACTTGGCATCCATGCTGTCCTCAAGATATTTTTTTTTGACAAAGGCTACCTATGAAAAGTGAAATTTGTGGTGCCTATTCGTTGTATATATATGTAGCAGCTTAGCTGGTGGGGTATTTGGCAGATCTGGCTGGAGACTCGTCAATATCACCTCCATAAAGCCAAAACAGAGAGACACAGACACACGGTTGAATCATGAAATTAATGCGGTGCATCTGGAGAAGTGGGGTCTGGTGTGTCACTTTGGTTGCTGAGAAAATATAGAAGAGGGAAAGTTGGGAAAACCTTAAAACAGTCCAACTTTTTTGGCTATGATAGTGTAATTTAGTGTCATTTGTCAACTAAGTGATAAATTTCATAGAAAAAACATTAATATTTTATTTATCAATATTAAAGGGATTAGAATAAAGATAATTTCTATCAATTGTCAAACAAATTAAGTTAACCTTTTTTTTATGAAAGAATACTAAATCTTATTTCTTTCTTGGAATTTCTTAATAACCAAACATACCTTATCAAAAAACTAGTTTATAATACGATACGAATAAAAGAAGCAAACCCAACACCATATTACCGACAAATTACAAAAAGAAGAATTAAAATGAATTTTAATCTTAGAATACAGTCAGACTTTTAATCCCATTCTTTTACTTTTTATTTTATTTTATCACAATTCGTTTATTTTAAGCTTAATGGAATGCCTAAAGTTTTTTGTTTTGTAAGGCCATCATGTCAATGTTGCCCAACAAGTAAGGTGCTACTATGATCACGCCCTACTACTTATTATTATTATTATCATTTTAAAAAAGGCCCAAATTCTAATAATATGTTTCGTGATTCATTTGTTAAGTTCTTCACTAATATTTTGGTCGTTAAATAAAAAATAAAATATGGAGAGTAAAAATTTGCATATATCTTGTATGAAGAAGTGTGAATTAACTAATAAGATGGGAAAATATATGTGGAGAAGAGATGGAAAAGGAAACTTACGGATGATATCACCAACTTGAAAGGACTTAGTAGCAGCCCACTGCTTGTAATCAACATTGCCGATGGTGGTCCAACCAGCCGAGTCCCCAACCTTGTAGACGGCGGCATAGGCCGAGAGTTGCAGGCCAGAAATCACAACCAGAAACGCCAAGCTTCTTCTTCTATCCATCAAACCCATGGCTGCTCAAACTCTCAGGCCAACTAAAGGAATTCAAAGGGTCTTTGCTGTGTGTCGTTTTTATAAAACCCTGAGGCCTTGGACGTTGCAACCTAAAAAGAAAGTGCTAGTGAATTTCGCCCCCACACCCCTTTGCTTTCTCATAATGAAATGAAATGAAATGACCTTTTTAGTGAAATGACAACAATGGTCCCAACTGAAGGCATCCAACAGGTAGGCCACATTTGATTTTACTACGCCATCCCAAATCCCAATGGTTAGCTTCTCTTTGTAATTTTTCACCTGAGTATTATTCTTATTGTATTTGATAATGAGCACAAACTTGGGCAAAAAATAAATATAAATGAATAACCGGTTCTCTTTATGACCATATATGCTGGGATGAGGTTTTTTTTTTATTTTTTATTTTTTATTTTTTATTGGTTTGACAGCTAGGGTGTTTGGGTTAGTTTATGCACATCTCAACTAAAATTCTTCTGCGAGCGATCTTAAGGGCGCATTCCCTTATATTGACCTGGTACATTTAGGAATTAATTTTTGAAGTGCTTTCCAAAGAGTTTGGCAATTAATAATTTTTAATTATAAAACTTTTAAAAACATTTATTTACTTACCCATAAAAAATATATATAAAATATATATATATATATATAAAACAATTTTTTTTTTCCTTTCGGTGAAGTGAGATTAAAAAAGAAATACTTTAATAACATTTAGGAGGGGCTACGGTTGAAAGACTTGAAAGGAAAGAATGTCTGATGAGGGTGTTGGTGGCCGCAATACTTTGTTGTTAAGAGAGAAAGTAAGAGTGCTATGATGATGCTGACTCCTACCAGTATTTTATTCTTCTGATTGAATCAATTAATTTTTTTAAAAAAATTATCAGAATTTATAATATATTTTCAGTATTCACCATGTCATGGAGGGAGATACAGTCATATCTCTTCTCAGACTTAAACAGTGGGAATTTGTGTAGTTGATTCAATATCACATGTCGCGGAGTGGGTGGGTGAAATGGGATTGCTATTTCTACTTACTACTAATAGCGACCATTAGATGAAGAAGCAGCCTTCAAGTTTGTTCAAAATGCTTAAAAAGTAATAGTACGTGGCTCATCAACCACCCATTTTTAAGCAATGAATTTATTTACATATAACTTTGCACAAATTTGTGCATAAAATAAAATTGTGGATGAATGGGCTATGTTAGTTTGGCCTTCTTTAATTTTCTCATGAACCTTATCCATGCTTTTGTTGAAATTCAACCGTTGATTCGAGATTATTCTCATTTAGAATAATTTTAGGATAAATTACAGAAAACCTCCCTTATGTATAAAGGGTATGGCACATAACCCCCCTTTAGTTCAAAATGTTGCAATGTCTCTCCCAAAGTTTTAAATTTTTTTCAATCCACCCCATTGTTAGTCACGATCTATGAAAAATGATGGAAAAAAACCACGTGACATCACGCGACTACATTTTCATTTATGTGTTGCCATATTTACCCTTCTACCTGCTTGAGGGAAAAAGTAACCCTGTGTTTGGTTGGGTGGAAAAGGGGGGGCGTGGCTCCTCTCCATTACAAGGAATCTACTGGACATCCAGTAGTGTTAATAGGATTTTGACACATCAACAAAATTATAAATATACGGCCAGGATTCATGGGAACTTAAACTCAATGAAAAACGCCTCGTTTCATGTTATTTAGCTTTGTAAACGGTGTCTAACAGACGTTGGACTTCAAAAATATATTTTTTTGGGTTTGATAAAAGAAGTGAAAAATTCTAAGCTCTCTCTGGTCTTTCTCTACAACCCACAGGTTTGTCCCATGAAACCCACGGCCACCCCCTAAAAAACCCTCACCAAATCCACCGCGTATACCATCCTTTCCCGATGTCCAACCCACTCGCGCCTCCGCTAGCTCTGGCAAGGACCACTTCGACAACGACAAGGATGTTGTTGTTCGGGCTTTTGGCTTGTGGCTTCTTATAGGTGGTTGGGGTTTTTGGTTGATGGATGTGGTTATTTCTCATTCTGGTGGTGTTCTTTTTGTTTGCTGGCAATGGTGGTAGCAGATGAAAGTGGAATCTAATTTGTGTGTAGTTGTTTCGTTGCTGTGTTGGAGGGAATTCCTTTTGTGTTATGCTTGTGCTTCTAGGCAGCTTGTGGGTGCTTCAGCTAGGTTGGCTTTTTTTTTTTTTTTTTTTTTTCCTTGTATTGCTCATTAGGTGTTTGTCATATGGTCTATGGAGTGGGCTTAGGTGTCTGGCTCTGTTTTCTTTAAGGTGCTTGGGTGTGTTTGGGTGTTTGGTCTCTCTTCTTATGTGTATTAATCCTTTCCGTATAATTAATAAATTCTTTTGCTCATAAAAAAATAAAATTGAGAAGCTTCTTATATTATACAAAGTTAGAATTTATTATATATGCATAGAGTAAAGAAAAAGAGGAAACAATCAACCCCAAACAAGGGACTAGATGCCAAATGATCAAAATTATGATGATCAATCTCTAATTGATGTATGTAAGCACCTGGCACACATGCTGCGGGAGTACTTCCTCTTGTTCTTGAAGTAGAAAGGCACAAAACAAAACCTCAAATGGCTCTGTATGTCCACTGGCCATGAGACTATTCCATAGTTGAGAAATGGTGGTTATGACGATCTTCACAATGTGGAACTACACTCTATATATCTTATTTATGTCATCTAATCAAAAGGAAATGCAAAATATACCTGTTCCAAAAGAACGACAAAGCTACTTTTTCCCAAAAATAAATCGTCTATTGAAGGATCAACTTTATAGCGTAACAATATTGTAGTAATGAAGACATGTTAAGTACAATCTCTAAATTAAACTCATGTCAATCAGTCAAGAATTTGGAAATTCAAATCTTTAAGTTCTTTAAAACTCTTCCCCACTTGATTGCAATTCTTCCCCATTTGATAGACTTTGATCTCCAACAGAGTAAAGGAAGATCACCGGCAAAAGCCATACTTAGTAAAGGAAGTTAATGGCATCTCCATGATTCTTCGAAGTTGTTGGGTTTTGTACACTTTCCTCTGCTCCTGACATGGCACACAGCATGGATTATATTAGTTTGCTTATTATGACAATAATCTATGATTTTTTTTTCAATAAACTATCAGCTCTTACCAAAAAAGCTTATCAAGTGCTCATTCATGTTTGGTGTGTCAATGAGAGACCCTGGTGCTTGATTGCTTTCGAAATTTTCTGCCTAATAATTATCATCTTTAAATTAACAAATAAATAAACCTAAAACAAATATTTTGCCCAAGCATTTACAACATTATTTTTACCTGGCTACATTTTGAACTATTTGAAGCTTCGGATGATGCCTGACAGGAGTTACAATCTATAGAACCCTGTAGAACAGTGCCGCCAAAGAAATGTATTAGCAATACTGTAAGATACTATTTATAAATAAACATCAGCATCACTAAAATATATATTTACTAAGTTCACAAGTGGGTTTACCCTCAATAGTTGTGTAAAGCTAGGATGGTTTGTGAAGGGTGGTTCTTCATAACTCATCCATGCTACTGACTGAGGTATCTCAACACCCTGCATTTGATAGATTATATTACTAAACCAACTTGATGAAAATCTATACACACACACACACACACACACACACACACACACACACACACACACAAGGTTTGTTGGGAAAATATCAACAAGGTTAACTAACACAAAATTAAATAAAAATACAAATAACACTTAAGCTGAAATTTTACCTTATAAGAATGATAAGCTGGTGGAGGATGACCAGTATGGGTGCCTATAGGTAGTGTGCAGGGTGATGCCTGTAAACCCTGCATTTGATAGATTATATTACTAACATTTGTTGGAGTAAAAGGATATAACTCAAAGTTGGGTGATGGAGTTAGCTTTGATTTGCTTTTCTTTTTCTTTGGCTGCTTTTCAACCCAATTTTTTCGTCGACCACCACCCTTGTGAGAACCTTCCTTCCTCTTAAGACCATTAACTCTTATAGCATTTGAGTTCTCTAAATTGTTTTCTTTTTCATTTTCTTTAGTTGTAGTTGAACAGGATACATGAGGTTCTTTACTAACTTCGTCCACATTTGACTATCTCCTTATAATATCTTCAACCATTCTACTCACTTCATTTGTGTACTTTGCTACCAAGTTAAAAGCTTCCTCGCATTCACCTGCCCGAGATGCTAGCTTAACCAAATTGGGGCATAAAATCCTGTACCAACTTGTCACTTGCAATTTAGTGTCGGCCTGGACATCCCGTCCTTTGAGGTCTTGCACACTTCCATCCCTTGCATCTTTTGTCCATCGCTTTAGAATGTACTGTTCTGGTATCAACTTAATGTTCATCACATCAAGAACTTTTAAAGCGTGGCTGCACAAAATCCCCTCCGTCTCAAACTTTCTACAACTGCATGAAACAGTGTGCTCCATAGGGTTACATATCACTTTGCGCATGCGCACTATTGGTTGACCATAAATTCCAATCATGTATTGGTTAGGAGGACTCTCCTGGCAATCTTTTATAAAAGCTCCTTGGTATTCTTCATATTCTTTTTGAAATTCTTCAAATATTGGAGTGGTATAAACACCAGCTAGTTGTGTCAACATAGGCGCCTTAATCTTCACTCTTGGCAACTTCTGTCTCGAATTATACTCAACTATCAACTCCTTGTACCGCTTATTGTTCACCTTCCTTTCAAAATGTTTAAAAAATTGCACTATATCCAAGTCTGAATTTAAGTAATTCCTCAGATCAGAATTAAGACTTTCACTCAACTGTGTACTCCTCATCCCAGCAGAAAACGTCCTCCTAACATATGCTTTAGCCCACTTTTCTTTTATTTTCAAAATAGAGTGCAACCAATTATTCTCAACAAGATTATATTGAACAAGCATCTCTTCCCAAGCATTACAAAACTCATCCTCTTCCTCATATTCGTAGATGCATGCACTGAAATCTGTATTAAATGTGCAATCACCCTTAAACATATTTCCTAAATGCTTTATGGCATTTTGCATCATATGCCATGTACAAATACGGTGGTATGTTTCTGGCATTACGGATAAGATAGCTTTTGCCATTGCTGGATCTTGATCAGTGAATATTGTCTGAGGCTTCTTCCTTGACATTGCAGTAAAAAATGTCTCAAATAACCATTGGAAGGATTCAGCAGTCTCATCACATAAAAGTGCAGCCCCAAATAAAACGGTTTCCCTATAGTGATTAAATCCAACAAATGCTGCAAAAGGCCGATACTCTTTGTTAGTTCTGTAAGTTGTGTCAAAGGTCATAACGTCGCCAAATTGACTATAATCAATGATCATTTTTGCATCAGCCCAAAAGATATTTGTTATTTGCTCATTAATGTCTAGTTGCATTGCATAGTAAAAGGAAGGATTGTCTAATGTTTGTTGTTGGAAATACTTCAACAAACTTCCTGCTTCTCCATATTGTAAGTCACGTTGCCGTTTCGATCGAAGATAATTTTTTTGATCTTGTTGGGTATAGCCAAGGCTATTTCTCCCACCAGATTGTTTTCCCATATATTCATATGAAGACTTCAGTGTAATTCCAGAATCGTTTGCTAAATCTACCTTAAAAGCTTGAGCTTCAGTTATCTTCCGTTGTGAGGGCATCATGTGAGCACATGCTGTTATATGGAGAGGGTGATTATGCTCTTCTATAAAGCCGGTTACTTGAAATTTTCCTTTCTCTTTCATCCATTTAATCACCATATGTGCATCACAACCAGTCCTTGTTTCTGCTCTAGGTTTGTTTGTTCGATCATCCCGTTTGTCTGGGACTCGAAAGCCTTCCTTACAACATGCAAATTTCCTCGAAGTTAACACACCAGTTTGCTTATTTTTATTAGCATATTCTTTTCGAATACTAAATCCGCGCATCCTTCCATACATGTTGTAAAAATTGTGTGCAGCGTCCTCCGAAAAAAATTCCAAGCCAAGCCTAGGTGTATAATCCACACTCACATTATGATTGGCCTCCATCCTTTGGTCAGCTATATTGTCTACTAACCCATCAGATGCAACGTCCAAACTAACCGCTGACTTATCCATCAGCCTAAGTCAAACAAAATACAAAGTCAGAATACACTAACAAAGAAAAACAATTTTAAGTAAATGAAACATAAAAATCTGTTATAGACAATGGTTCACAAAACTGAAATATTGGCTTCAAACAATCGAAATCATATCACTCAAAGTAGTTGAAGCCTAGCACCAAAATTATCACTCTTATCCCTGAATGAAAGCAAACATAGATTATGAATGCTGAACTTTTTAACGCACTTACAGTAAAAGGGAAATCAACGAGTGATTTTGAAAAATATTTTCAGCAATTAATTTAGTGCATATGACTTATCTTGTTAAATGCATATAAACTGTACATGATTCATTTGACTAGCAAGAACCAAATGAAGCCTATATAAAGTAAACACCTTACAAAGAAGTGAATGTAGACATAATCTTTGCTCTAATAACAGAGTAACAACATTTGGGCTTAATTTAAACAATCAAAAAATGATAAGGAGCGTAAATTATAGCCGATTGTGTTCTTAGAGAAATAAATAATACCTGATACGGTGTGAGAAGATGAGTCGAAATATTGTTGATCGATCAACTGAGAAAGGAGGACGAAGCTATTGAGAAGGAGCTGGGAGCGTGCCTGGAGGCTGGACGAATGTTTCATTTAGAGACAAAGAGGGCTTTTCATGCGTGGGCGGGAGTTTGAGAGGGAGCAAACCTTGATGGGCGGGAGTGAGGAATTTGTTTATTATTTTTTGGACTTCTCCTCTGTTAGTATATTAGATTGACACCGTTTACAATATAAAACGGGGCGTTTTTCATTGAGTTTAAGTTCCCATAAATCCTGGCCGTATATTTACAATTTTGTTGACATGTCAAAATCCTATTAACACTACTGGATGTCCAGTAAATTCCTTGTAATGGAGAGGAGCTGCGCCCGAAAAGGGGAGGGAAGGAAAGGGGGGGAGGGAAAAGGGGAGGGAAGGATTCAAAATCCCTTGTTTGGTTGGGAGGGAAAACAGGAAGGAAAGGAAAATAGGGAGGACATCCTTTCCGTCCCGCCCACCATTTTCAATCCGCCCAAAAACGGGCGGAAAAGTGGATGGAAAGGCAACCAAGAAACAGAAGTGACCAAAATACCCTTGAATGGCTATGGGGTGCTT
The DNA here is from genome assembly GCA_039720395.1 of Liquidambar formosana. Lineage (NCBI taxonomy): Eukaryota > Viridiplantae > Streptophyta > Magnoliopsida > Saxifragales > Altingiaceae > Liquidambar > Liquidambar formosana. The sequence goes on from CM077822.1 coordinate 7,714,811, forward strand.
CGGCGGTTATTCGCTGGAAAAAATGGAGGATTCCTTCATCTCGCCGGCTGTCGTGGGTGCAGAGGGAGGGTGGGATCGGGGTTTGGTCAAACACATGGCAGTCGTGGCGTCGGCAGCTGCTGCTTCATCTTCTTCGGCCATGGCAGTGGCTATGGGGCGCTTCAGCGGTGGTTCGCCGGAAAAAATGGAGGACTTCTTCATCTCGCCGGCTATCGTGAGTGCAGAGGGAGGGTGGGATGGGGGTTTTGTCAAACCCATGGCAGTCGTGGCGTCGGCGGCTGCTGCTGCTGCTGCTACTGCTTCGTCTTCTTCGCCGGAAAAAATGGCAGATGTGGTTGCTGTGTTTTTTTTCCCTTTTTTTTCTGACTTCATCGCCAGAAAAAATCGTGTAGCCGATGGCCTTTGAATGGCTGAGGAAGCCAAAGCAAAATTCACCGGCACCCATTTTAGCCATGCCCATTACGATCCCCTTTTTCCCTCCTCCCTTCTCATCTTTCTCTTTTTCCGACGAGCCACCGACAGCCGTGGTTGGCTGAAGAACCCTTCTCCACCTGCACCTTTCCCTTTCTTTTCGTTTTTTTTACTCCATATATATTTTCTTTCTGCTCCTCTCTTGCAACTTAGAAGGGCAGCTTAGTCCATAATAAATGATGTATAAGGTGATGGTGCCGTGGAAACAAAATCCATTCTCTGGCAATGTGTCTCCCTATAAAAATTGCATCCCTTTGTTTGGGAATTAAATAATTTAAAAAAAAAAAAAAACCCAACTACCCAAAAAAAAAATTATTTCTTATGAGGGTAATATGGTAAAATATATCTTCTAACTTCTTTCCTTTCCTCTTCATCTTCTTTCTTACCAAACAAAAAGGGAGGAAGGAAAACCCCTTTCCATCCTCCCTACCAAACAACAAGAAGGAAAAAAGATTTCCTTTCCCTAAGGAAGAGTTTTCCATTCCTTCCCCCTTTCCTTTCCTTGCCCTTTTCCATCCCTCCAACCAAACACAGCATAAGAAAAAAACAAAAAATTTCAGGTAGGCGGCAGCTACAGCTTCCAACCATGGCGGCCATGGGTCTTCTTCTTCGTGCGACATTTTTTTTTTTTTTTTTAATCCTTCACTTGTTTAGAAAAAAATACAAATCAATATCCATATTGGAGTAAATCTCATAAAACAACAACCAAAACCCAAAATAAAATAATCGAAAAATTGGAGGAGGAGAAAGGAGAAGCAGTAGGAATGGCAGATTGGCAACCATGGCTGCTTCTTCTTCGTTTGATTTTATTTTTCTTCAATGGTTGATATCCAAACCCATTTACCGACACACAACATTTAGATCTGTAGCCCAAACCTTTGTCACCGATGACGTGGTGCACCGTCCAAGGCAACTCAATGGTGATTTGCAAACTGCCGTTGGGTTATCGCTATTGGTTGTTGTGGTTCTTCATGGTGGTTGTAGATCTTAATGTCGTCGGCTGCTCCGACATTGCCCGAGAAGAAAAGAATGACGAAGAAGGGAGCTACCATGGAAATCTGATCCTTTGAGATGCAAATCTAATCATGAGGTGGTTTAGGTGGATATTTGTGGTAGCGGCGAGGGTTTTGCTGAATGTGGTGGATGATAGGGAAGTGGGCTGGAATGTGGGTATGGTGATGGGGGATTCCGTTACTTCCGATGAAGAGGAGATCATAAACTCAGTTGAACTAGAGTTTGTCGGCGACATCCTGTGAAGAAGTAGCCATGGCTACCATGGTGGGAAGGGTAAAATCGTCTATTTTATCAAACAGCTGATTTGTGTTCGGGGAACATTGCAATAGGGGGCTATGTGTCATACCCCTATACATACATAGGATCTGCATTTTACCCATAATTTTATAAAGTAGATTAGAAATTTGGCTCATTATACAACTATTTTTTAATTTTTTAGTTTTTTAAAGAGAGGGAAACCCTCAATGATATGCTGACTTGTTACGCGACAGGTATAGAAGACAAAGCAAGGCAGTGTATATGGCATAGGTTAATGAAGTCAGTCTCAAAAAGTCAAAATAGTATCTTGGAACAAAGAAGGCCAATTTTAGATCCTACCAAAAAATTGGATAACATACATACAAAATCACTTTAAATGATAAGTGAGTTATTTCAATTGGTAAGTAATAATTAAATGATAAGTGAATAGTAAGTGGGTCACTTGAAATAATAAGTGGATATGATATCTTAAAAACTTTGTGGATATTATAAAATTACCCAACAAAAAAAGGTTTAAAAAAAATTCGTTTGGATATCCAAGTTTCCATGGAAAAAATGTGCGCGCAAAAGATCCCGGCCCATAATTTATATTTTTTTTTCAATCAAATGATAAGAGAATACATACACACACCCATGTGAAATCAAAATCAAAACCTCCGTAAATCCGATATTCTTTTTGGGATAAGACATGGCATTAGATTTGAAGGCCATTAGCGATCTAGGCCCATAACTTGATGGGCCTTATTTATATATCTTATGAAATGTGTGGGTGTTGGTATTTCCAAAGAGGTTTGTGCGTGAGGAATGTTTTGTTGGTAAACTGCCTAGTAAACATGTTATTAGGATTAAACAACCCTGTCCTTTTTTTTGTTTTTGTTTTTTTTTTTTTAATCGTGTCGCTTTGCAAGAGTCCAAGGGACAAGGTTGTTTGTTAGGGCATGAGCGAGTGTTTCAAGACAAAAAATAACTTTTATATGTTGTCTATTTTGTTAAGACAAAAAGGCACATGAAAAACAAAAATTCCTTGGAACAAATAAACGATGCCTATGATATGATGATAGTATTGAGTCAATGCTATTGACTATTGATGGATGTGTTTTGAGTCTTGGGGTTTGGTTTGTTAGTAAAGATGTATTTGGAGTGGCATGGTGGGTTATTTGGGTATTGTATTGGGATTAAATTGATTTTCAAAACTAGGGTGGATTCAAGTAGTGGTTAATTTTGAGGTTGTTTTCTCTAGTTTCCGGTATGGTGGGTTATTTGGGTATCGTATTAGGATTAAATTGATTTTCAAAACTAGTAGATTCAGATAGTGGTTAATTTTGAGGTAATTTTTTCTAGTTTCATTCTATAATATTTATACTCCTCTTTCAATGGTGGATTCAGATAGTGGTCAATTTTGAGGTGGTTTTCTGATTTTTCTCTAATTTCGTGCTAGAGTATGATATTTGTACCTCTCTCTCTCTCTCTCTCTCCTTTTTGAATTCAAAGGAGAACTCAATGGACCCTTGGGCTTCACAATGGGATCGACCATCCTCTTTCTCATAACCACCCTCTAGTCTCTACGCACACCAAGGAGAAGTTGAAATCATAACCTCCCAAAATGCTTTCCTTAAGGAGACATGTGATATTTGTACTCTTCGGGCCAATGGCACCTCTACCCCACTTATTGGTGGAGCTTTTAGGATTGAGTATCACGGTCACTAGCCCAACAACAAAAAAGAGATGGGCCGCATTGTCCATTGAATAAGATAAAGAGTTCCATGAACTGATATTCTATCCCTATTTTTTTTTATAAGGTAAATATGTATTGATGAACAAAAAGGACTTACCCCCAGTATATAAGCCATATACAAAGACTAATCACACTCCTCTCTAAAGCTTAAAGGAGTCGACAAAATCTACAAAAGAAAGATTACAAGAATTAGTGTAACTAGAGAACCATAAGTATAAAGTCTTTACAAGGGAAGACTTAAGGACGATGATAGACTTTTCAATCCCATCAAAAGTTCTTGCATTTCTCTCCCTCCAAATGCACCACCAAATAGTGGGGGGCCATACTCCAATTCAGTTTTGCATTTTTACATCCCCCCTTTAACCACCAAGTTGACAAAAGATCATAAGTGGACCAAGGAAGTACCTAACAAACACCAAACATATTGAATAAGAGTATCCAAAGACACCTAGCCACAAAACAATGAATGAAAAGATGATCTACCGATTCTGCATCTTGTTTACAAAGAGCACATCTATTCGGCACATACCAACCTTTCCTAGTAAGATTATCCAAAGTCAAACACTTACTACAAACCACCAACCAACAAAAAAAGGTGACTTTAGTAGGAACCGATGCCACCCAAATTGCTTTTGCCGGAAGAAATAAAATCCCAAGAGGACTTAAACAATTGTAGAAATTCGAAAAAAGGAAAAGAAAAAACTAAATTATTCAAGTGACACTTGGGTAAAATATTTTATTCTAAGTGTGGAGGTTGGGTTGGATTTGGTGAAATGATAGTCCATGACTGTATTAGTGACAGCACTTTTAGTGGCAGCGCAGTGGCAATAAAAATATTGCACTAAAACTTTTAGTGGAGACTTTTATACCTCTAGCGAAATGTTGCAGCTAAAGACCCAATGAAACCGACTACTCCCTCTTCATAATCATCCATGTACCTCTTTTATACATCTAGCGAAATGTTGCAGCTAAAGCCTTTTATACATCTAGCGAAATATTGCCAAATACTTGTAGTGGAAGGATCAAATCCATTAGAATCCCCATCTTTCTTCGTGTCATTGCCATTAAGACCGACTACTCCCTCTTCATAATCATCCATGTACCTCTTCCAGAACCAATGCTTCTTCCACACTCTCTCAGTCATCTCCTCAATTGGTATGTTTTTTGTCTCAGGAAGCAAAAACAGCACAAAGAATGACATGATGAAAACCCATCCAGAGAAGAACAAGAAGATGCCATACTTGAAATGACAAAGCATGGAGAGGAAGGCTTGTGCAATCACAAAAGTGAAGAGCAAGTTGACACAAACAGTCACACTCTGGCCGGCTGAGCGGGTTTCTAATGGGAAAGTCTCACTAGGGATAAGCCAGCCTAGGGGTCCCCATGACCATGCAAAAGCAGACACAAAAGTGCACACCATAACCACAACAAGGATTGCGTAGCCCTTGCTAAGGTTGTCCGAGTGGTCTGTCACCTTGATTCCTAGTAGAATTGCTATGACAACTTGAGAGAAAAACATTTGGATTCCAGCTTCAAGCAAGAGCAAGCGACGGCCCAGTTTGTCGACAGAGTAGATGGATACAGTGGTGGAGACGACATTAACAGCTCCTGTTATGACGGCGGAGTAGAGAGATGCATTGTTGCCAAAACCCAATGTGTTAAAAAGGACTGGGGCATAAAACATGATCGCGTTGATGCCGGTAAATTGCTGGAAGATCTGTTTGAAACCATTCCAATAATAATTAGAAAAGTGAGGATTTCAGTCAGAATTGTATGTCTAATTTACCAAAGATAAATAGGCCATTACACAATAGGCTAATTTATAACCTCCACAAATTTTGCTAAAATTACTTGAAGCTGGACAAGGCTTAAAATACTGACCTGCAAGGCCACTGCAATGACCAGTTGGGGACGGTTTCTCCGCTGGAGAAGATTTCTAAAGGGGTGCTTCACTTCTTTGGCAATGCGACTTGCCTCAACAAGCTCCAAGAACTCTGGTTCAATGTTATCAGTGCCCCGTATTTTTCTAAGCACTGATTTCCCTTTTTCCAAGTGACCACGCTCAATGAGACTGTTAGGGGTGTCCACCACAATGAGGGCTCCTACGGTTAGGAGGACTGCTGGAATGCCAGCCAAACCCAATGACAGTCTCCAACCCCATCCTCCTTTGATTCTGTAGTTTCAAAACAAACATCAATTAATGATAGTCCCAAATCCATTTCCATCAGGAGCAGGGCCTGTACCCGTCAGCTATTTAACTATATTAAGTATGTTTACCACATGGCATAAGATACCAATTTAATATCAAAATTCATTCAAATCCGAAGTCATCCGGGTTTGAAATCTCAGCCATGGACCTTGGCTCGAACCCGATTATTTTATTTTTAAATCTGTCCCAACAGGAGCAAGATAGTACAAAATTATTTTTTAAATATAATATAACTTTAATTGAGTTTTTTAGATAGATAAATTATTTTATGGGATTGTTGGATATAATTTTTTTTTAGGAATATTTTAGATATTTACCCTAACAAGTACTCAATTATCCCCACCCATTGTAATCCCTTGGCAAAAAACCTCAAAGTTTATGGATCAACTTTAGAACAATAGTAGATTTCCTAAAATCTTGGGAAAATTATTCACTTATTATTGATGATGCCACCCTTTCCTCGTATTAAATATTTTTATTTAAAACACCCCTCCCCTCTTCTCTCTTTTTCTTTCTCACCCCAAAAAAAAAAAAAAAATTTATCAGTTCATTGGGTCTAACAATGGACAGTCTACCAGAGTCTAGCTCATCATTTTGACATTTTTATATTTTTCCAAAACAGTGGGCCCGGTAACTTGACTATCAGGTATTGGAGCTGAATCCTCAATGTAAGTAGTCTAGCAGGCAACTAGGGAACATGCCGATTAAGGAGTAATAGTCAACAAGACCCAAAAATTTGAACAGAAAATTGTTGGGTACCCTTCACATCTAGCCAATATTCCTCTCAGTGGGGGACGTGTACTGTTCCTCCCAGCTGATTTTGGACAGCAAGAAATAAAAATACTTTCATTCCAAGTGTAACTTTATGTTAAAATGAAGGGAAAGTGTTGAACCAACTGTATTTATTTTTAAATGAATTAAAACAAACTGAAAAGGAACATTATTAATTGAGAAGTGAGAATTGAACTTACTTGGCGGTGCCGTAATTGACAAGGTTGGCGAATAGGATGCCAATGGTGACATTAAGCTGGAATAATATGTTCAGTCCTCCACGTATCCTTGTTGGTGCTATCTCCGATAGGAACAGCGGAACAGCCTATATATATATTAAACCAAAAAGATTATAGCAAGCAAAGTCGTCATAAAATACAGAATTAGAATTCAACCCAATGACTAAAAAAGACACCAAAATTGAAATCAATTATGATCCCCCACAGGTAGCCTCCTACATCCTACGTCGGACCCACAACATGGTATGCATTGAAAAGTTTTGCACAGTGCATTTGAGTGAATCATCTAATTAGTTAGGCAACTAAATTAAAGACTCGAACGTTGTTTATGATATCGTTCCCTAATCCGTAACCAATTTTACCAACTTAGCTAAGCAATTGACATTTTTCATAATTAATTGGTGAATGTGATGGAAACTTGTTCACGTGGATCGCAGGCATCAACATGATCCAAATCACCATTTTCGATACAAAGAAATTAATAGTCCATCACAACAACTGCCCCCCTAAAAAAAATAAAAAATAAAAAATAAAAAAATGAAAGTGATTTCGAATGAAATGATATTTGAATCCTAAATCAGATTATGAATGATACTATTTTTGTCCCTTAAAAATTGCCCTCTATTTTCTTTTTGGATTGTCTCAAAAATTTTGTCTCTATCAAAAATTCAGTGAATCAATTATGATAATATTTTAAAATAAAATAAAATAAAATAGTGGGTTTGAATGCATTAAATATTTCTTTTTTTCAGACAATCTTTATAGGGATGAAAGAAGTAAATGAGATTCAAACCATCAAATATAAAACTCCTACCTCATCCTACCAACTAAATGAAGGCCAACAGCATGTGTGTTTCTTACACGTAAGGGATATAACATAAGCAATCTTACATAGGCAGTTGAATTAAAGGTCTAAACTTATGAGGGGAGTGCTAGCGTTAGCCGTGGAGATTGGATCTTTGCGCGCTGATTGGTGCGTGAGTGACACGTGACATGAGATCTACATCCACGTGTCACTCACGCATCAATCAACGCACAAAGATCAAAACTTCGCAGTTGACGCTAGCATTTCCCAACTTATGACAAAAGGGGTAAGATAACTCAATAAAATATATAAACCACAAATCAAAGTTGGAATAAAAAACATCGAGAGCATCACGTTATTCAACGAAAGGCCAAGACTTCTCAAAAGGAAAATGATTCAAAAAGCAAGCATCACAGACCCTGATAAGAACCCCAATAATAATATATGACAACAAAGCAAATGCATTATTTTTCCAAGGGGGGATGATGTAAAGAAACTTGGATTTAGTGGACTTATCTGGACAAGTCCAAACTACAGATCTCAATCATATAATGTTCCCTTTGTTTATTGCAAAAAGGGCATTAAAAAGTTGGAAAAAGAAATAAAGAAAAAGATAAAAGGTATCAATCACATGTACGAACATCAATAGGTCGAATATATTTAAGGGCCAAAAAAGGTGGAGAAAACTCGTAGATGATTAATGCTATGTTTGGTTAGGAGATGGAAAAGTGGGAGGAAGAAAAGGTAAAAGGATGGATTTTCATCCCTAGGGGAAGGAGGTTTTTTTTCCTTCCTATTTGTTTGGTTGGATTGATTTAAGACGGATGGAAAGGTAGTTTCTTTCCTTCCTGTGTATTTGTTATGAAGGAAAAAAAGAAAATAATAAACACTAATTTTACTATTTTGTCCTCACATTTATACTACTAAAGTACTAATGGTAGATGAATTATTATGGGCATAAGGATATATGTGTCATTTTAACTACAAAATCTCATTTTCCTCTCATCCCCTCAAAATTGGAGGGTTAAAAAAAGCGAAAAGGAGGGATTTCCAATCCTCCCTCCTTTTTCTATCCTTCCCCTTTTTCCCTTCTACCAAGTACACCCAATTATCTCCATCCTCTCTTTTTCCCTCTTCCCCTTTCCTTCCCTCCTCTCTCTCCCCCCACCAAACACAGGGTAAGACTCGTGGGTAAGAAAGAAGAAATGTAATTTTCCATTGTCATGTTTTTTTTTTTTTTTTCTTTTTTATATTTTATCATAGGGGTCGCTTTCCATCCAATGGTTTTGGTAAGTACAAATATGCCGACACCTTATTTCCTCATACCACACCAACACGAACGGTGTTTTCTCAGCCCCCAATCCGAACGCCTAGACGAACAACCCCGTTCGTCGAACGCTAACAGGGGTCTAATAGGGCTAAGAAAATGAAAAAAAAAAAAAAGGCTCTAGTTTGACTTATAGTCTCGTCTCCCTCACCATTTGGCAATAATATCTTATTACAGTTTTTTATTTTTTTTGGGGGGGGACTCACTTAAGAGCCATAGAACAATAATTTTAAAAGGGAAATGATGTTGCCAATAATAAGTAAGATTATTAGCTCATGTTTGTGTAGTTGAAATGAAATAGAATGGATAAAATAGAATTGCATTTTAATTCATTTCAAACAATGTATTTGAATGAAAGAATTAAATAGGAATACAATTAAATCCAATCCAGACTATTTCATTAGATGGGCTTAATGTTCATTAGGTGGGCTAATGACTTACGTGTGGGATAACATACAATGATACATGTATTGATCAAATCCCAAACTCCCCCTAGAAAATGCACTTATGATATTTTTTTCCGAATGAATTTTCCTAATAAATTAGATGTTACCACCTGCCCTCTTAACCCTTTTGGATATCGGGCAAAATTAAAATTTAAAGATAGAAGGGAAAAAAAAAAACAGAGAAATTCTGATCATTAGGTAATATTGCCTGGCCTCCACTCGAAACAGCCTTGGCAAAACCAATTCTCAACAAAAAAATAGCCACATAAGTATGGGGTTGCACGTGTATGAGACGCACCTGATTAGCGAAACCAACGCCACAGCCAAGCAATATCCTCCCAATAATGAGCATGGCAAGATCTTGAGCTGCAGTATTCAGCACCACTCCAAGTATGAAGAAAATCCCAGCAATCAACATGGTGAGCCTCCTTCCGAGCCTCCTAGTGGTGTACGAGGCGAAGAATGTCGCCGTCAAACCGGCCAGATACAGAGACGACGTGAACAGTTGCAGGCCTTGATTGTCGTATTTGCAGTAATTACTGTTGAGCTCCGTCTCCTGCGTCTTCCGATAAACGACGGGGAAGAACTTTTTCAAGAAATCGGGCATGGCCGTCACACCCCCTGCAACATAATTTTAATTAAAACAAAATTAATTAACATAATGTTTCTCTTTTAGGAATAGTGATTTATATAGATAGAAGAGTAGTGAGCACACGGTGCAGGTTAGCAAAAATCAGGTACAGACAGATTCCCAATTTTGAAGAGAGAGTAATGGATGAACAACCACAGTCCAGTGTGCTGGAAAACGCAACACCAGAATCGGGGGTTTATTTCCGAAACTACCCTTGTCTCATGTTTTTAAGACCATGGGTATTCCGGTAACTTCGCGTTACCACTATCCTGATTGCTTGGGGTTCCGGTGTGGCGGGAGAAAGCTACTTTCTCGTGAATCTTTTTCGTTTAATATATATATATATATATATAAACCGGAAACAGATTCAGATTACCAGTCTTCCACCGGAATATTCATTCACAAATGGATTACAAGAACGCGGGGGAGAGAGAGAGAGAGAGAGAGAGAGTAAATGTAAGGAAGAAGACGTTTGTGTATATGAAATATGTAGAAACCTGAAACACCGACGTCATAACCGAACATGAGGCCTCCGGTGGCTGCCATAATGCAGGAAATGATGACGATGGGGGTAATCTTGGCTTCGAATTCGGCTCCGCCCGAAGGGGCAGAGAATCCTCCGGCAGGCATGGTGTTAAAAACAGATATAGACGGAGTCGATCTCCAACAAAGCTTCGAAACAGGTATACCACCTCGTGTATAGTGAAGAAGAAGAAGAGGAGGCTGAATAATAATGGATAGATTATCTGTTTGGGGAGGGTTTATATAGAGGGAGGGAAGAGGAGAAGGAGGAGGAGGAGGAAGTACAACATGTGGCTGATTGGGTGAGCACCGGCCACCAGAATCTTTCCACGTGGACGTATATGTATACGAAGTGCAGTGTTCTTCTTCGACGGCTGGCTAGTGGCTAGTCAACTGACGGCTCTTGACCTATAGGGAGAGGATTCAGTGCTGAGTTTAGTACGGTGCCAAGCTCATCTCAATCGTATATTTCGGTTTTGGACGGTTGAGATTGAAAGATGAGAAAGTTACTAAAATGTCCTTATAAGAGTAACTTTTTCATCTTTCAATCTCAACCGTCCAAAACCGAGATAGACGGTTGAGCACTATGCTGAGTTTTTTAAACTCAGCACTGAATCCAAGTCCCCTGGCCACAGCTTTTGGAATTCGGACGTGCGGGCGTGTGTGTGAAATGAAATGGATAAGTATTTTGACGTCCGGTCGGTCCACGGAGACGCCACGTTGTAAGAATTTGCGTTTGTCGTTAGGCCTATTTTGGTCAAAACCATTGCATATCCAAAGAAGAGAATAAAGATCTCTCTTTGTGGGATAGAGTATTGGAGTAGTTTGTCTAATGTTGCGTGCCAATTTCCATCAGCGTGTCAGTCATGGGACCAGTTCTAAAGTTTGATACTCATTTATTGATAATAGTTCAAATCAGTTGCAAATTGGTTTACTTGAAAGTTGAAATCATATAGGGTAAATCCAGCCAACTCAATACAATTTTCAAAATAAACCCTTCTGATTTATTGACCACCCAAGCCCAAATTAATTAATGGGATTTGAGAGCATGTTAAGATTTTACTCCTAATTAGAGGTCTGATTAAGCTTGTTTGAATCATTACATTAAGCTTGACCAAATTTATTGGAAATTTAATTTATATGCACAAAACGAGTCTTGAAAGAGACTGGACAACTTTTGGCTTGATCCGAAGAATGCTGAGAAAAAAGTTCCATTTTTACAGGAGCATTAAAGCACATTTGGCCAAACTTCGATTTTCAAGAAGCCATCAATTGCTATTCTTAACACTTTTGTAAAAGCAAACAACTAATCATCCATCTTATGACTATCTCCTCCTTCCCATATGCCCACCGGAGTAAAAAGCACGAGGAGTAGGACCCTCGAAGAACATTGCTAAGTTTTGTTAAAAATAAGATAATCCTATAACATAGGAATGTTCGTATCAGCTTCAGTTGATACAGCCTATATCAACGTGAAGCAATCCCCACCATCCATCCATTTTAAAAACCATCTAATGGTTGAAATTTCGTCCTTCAATTTGTATTCAGTTTGACCTCCTTTTTCAGCCTTCTGCAAAACATGTCACATCACGCTTCTCGATCGAACACGGTGTCTCACCTCCAATGGTGAAACCAAATGAAGCCTCTTCACCATGTTCAAACCAAGTTCAGCCATCAAACCAAGCTTTTACATCAAAGACAAAAACACAGAGAGGAGAAGCTCACCGTGCACTACTCGCAACACCATCGGCAGAAGCTCACCGTGCACCACTGCTGCAGCTCCCTCTCCGCCTCTTCACGGTGCACCACTGATGCATTTTTTCATTAATAAGTTGAATATTTTGTTCCTAATGTAGAGATTTTTCCAGGGAAACTAATTGTGAGATTTATCTAAATTGACTTTTGGTTCTTGGATAGAATAAGGAAAGAAAGGATAATGCTTGTTAAGTGTTCAAGAAAGGAATCCGTTTGCCCATTTCTATGAATATTCTTTTGCCATCCCTTATGATTTATAGAAACTAAATATAGCTTAACATTATCAAGCCATAGATTTTCTAAAGAGCAATTGCATGAAATTTATGTTCTCTAAATGGTATTGAATTGAGTTAAATTGCATGCACACTTAAGGATTTAGAATTCTGTAATAAGGCTATTCCAAGATCTTATGATTAAATTGTTAAATTCAAAATAGACCTCAGTCAAATTGGTCAAGAATTTTAATCATATTTGGATGTTTTGTTTGTTTCTTTTAGTCCAAGAGCCATAAGAATATTTCCATCACATTCCTTCTATTGAATTTACTTCCTCAGGATAACAATATGATGTCTTTGATATCTTTAAACTAGGTGACCCTTTTACAGCAAATCGATCTGGTTTTTTTTTTTTTTTTTTTAAAATTCAATTCTATGTACATCTTCTTTAGAATGATTTGGGCTTTGGATTGGAAGGGAGAAATTCAACCATATGACTTCGTTATTATGCACCTGTACTTATGTTGTATACCTCACCAAAAAAAATGTACTTATGTTTTGTGTATACTATAGTACTTTTTTCCATGGGCAACTTTTTTATACAGTGTCTGGACAGGCAAATTTGAGGACTACATCTTCTTTGTCACTGTTTCAAAAATGCCCAACGTGAAGGTCATCATACAGAAATTGATTCAACATAACGGTTACCAGGTTCCTGAGTTTCAAAGTGATGAAGATGCAGTCAACTAGTTGGAACAATTGCTGAAGAAAATAGGACTAGGTCCTGTGTTTTTGGTCTTGGATGACACATCTGGTCTGGATCGGAATCCTTTCTTGAGAAATTTATGTTCCAAATACCAGATTACAAAATTTTGGTCACATCCAGATCTATAATTCATAGATTCAAAACATATAATTTGAAATAGTTGAGTGATGAAGCCGCAGCAGTGGTGCACGGTGAGCTTCTTTCGACGGTGTTGCGAGTGGTGCACGATGAGCTTCTCTTCTCTGTGATTTTGTCTTTGATGTAAAGCTTGGTTTGATGGCTGAACTTGGTTTGAACGCGGTGAAGAGGCTTCATTTGGTTTCGCCATTCGAGGTACAACACTGTGTTCGAGAAGCATGATGTGACATGTTTTGCAGAAGGCTGAAAAAGGGAATCAAACTGAATGCAAATTGAAGGAAAAAATTTCAGCCATTAGATGGTTTCTAAAAGGGATGGATGGTGTGGTTTCTAAAAGGGATGGATGGTGGGGATTGCTTCACGCTGATATAGGCTGTATTAGCTGAAGCTGATATGAACATTCCTGCCTATAACAAACCATTGGTTCAATTATTACAAAGATAGTGGCAGAAACTGTTCATCCAATTACTCGTGTAGCTTAGCGTTTGGCCCATTTGACGTTACCATTGGGATGATTAATGTAGAATGAGAAAGAAGAATATCAAATGATTATAGACGTATGATTATGGGCAATATAATAAATTTTCATAAATGCCAATCATACCAAAATTTTGTATGTTGCTTGATTTTGTGGGTGACATGATAATGGCATGTTGGCATAATGATTGACATGACATACCATGATTCGTCATACCAATACCTCAATCAGTTCAATCATGTTATGTTGATTTTGCGAATTATGTAACATCTCAATACTAATATAGCATTAGCATATATATCATTTACCATGTTAGATGATTCATGAGAAATTGTCATAGTGACGATTTAATTGGGAGCACTATCTCTAATTATATATTTTCTTGTGCTAGCTATTCCATTTCTATTTTACATGTGACCCATCACAAAACACATGTGATTATAAGGTTTCTTTGGGAGAATAGAAGGCTAACTGGCCAACCAGACCTCACTCCACTTTTCTTCCTTAGACTTTAAAATTGTCCTTTTTTTTTTCTTTTTCCTTTTTTTTTTTTGGTGATAAAGGGGCAGAACCCAAAAAAACAACAAAACTAAAGGGAACGAGGAAAAGCAACAACTTTAAAATTGTCCTTCAAGGACCCATGATGTAGCCCTGGTAATTGGTGGGTTTGGGTGGGTTTAGATGGGTTGAAATCAAAATATCAGCCAAACCCGACCCAATCCATTTATGTGAAGTACCCATTTAAGGAAATCCAAAATCACCCATTTATTTTGCAAGCAAGCCCAACCCAAACAATAAGGCGCCGACCTCCGCCAAGGAGCTGGAAACATCTCCAACATTTCCTCTCCTTGAAAACAAAAGACAAATATTGCCACCCCAATCAGCCATCTGATGTCTAAAGAACGGCATATGTTGCCACCCCAATCAGCTATTCGATGTCTTGTTCAGCTGCTGTAACAGCATGGAAACATGGCTCATGGACCTCATGGTTTTATTTGTAATTTAATTGGTAAAAGGCGAATTGGATGGATCAATTGATTTTTCCCAACACAGTTTAGGCACTATGATTATAGAGATTCATTGTGTTAGTGATAATGGCTAGTGATGGATCAATTGATTTTCCCCAATTTTCCTAGCCGAGAAAACGAAAGAAAATCACACCAATTTTGAAGATCGTACCAGTTTTTTGCCCATTTAAGAAACACAAGAATAGGATCAACCCAAGAAGGCTTACCTACATCTTCTGGGTCTCCACCCACCATCACCACCAAGAAGAAATGGAGGAATTTGATGCTTCTGTTCATTGTCGTCGTCGTCGTCGTCATCACTGAGATTGCCTTCTAGTTTGGTGGTTAGCCGGAGAAGGAGGTGGAGGTAGTGGTGTACCTAAGCCGCTGAAACTTGATCCAGATGCGCGATGTAGCAGGAGATCGAGTTGTGGTGTTGAAGGAGATGAGCGGCGACATAAAAGGAAACGAGCAGCCGGGGTGAAAGAGACAAGCGGCGAAGGGGTTGAAGGAGATGAGTAGCGGGGA
This sequence comes from Liquidambar formosana, assembly GCA_039720395.1. NCBI lineage: Eukaryota > Viridiplantae > Streptophyta > Magnoliopsida > Saxifragales > Altingiaceae > Liquidambar > Liquidambar formosana. The sequence goes on from CM077822.1 coordinate 7,730,126, forward strand.
TGAAGGAGACGAGGGCCGACAGGGTTGAAGGAGGCGAACGGTAGTGGTGAGGTTGAAGGAGAGGAGCAACTGTGCGAAGAAGGAGACCTAACGAGCTGCGGTAGGAGATGAGCGACGGATTTGAAGGAGACGAAGTGGTGGTGGAAGTGGATTAGCTCTCGTTTGCCGGTGAAGATGGATTAGCTCTGGTTTGCCAGAGAAGAAGGTAAAGATGGATTAGGTCTGGTTTATCGGGTTGCATTCGCACCCAAATGTTTTTTATACCAACCCAATTAGACCCATTTATTAGGCGGGTTATTATGGGCACCCATTTACAATCCAATTAATAAAATCACCCATCAGCACCCATTTAACTTGGGCGAGTTTGGGCGGATTCATGGGTTTGGGCATAAATTGCCAGCACTACCACGCGTGATGTGAACTTCGATCTTCTCTGATCTTGATTCCCTCGTGCCTCTAGTTGTACGTCCATCTATTCAAAATATATTTTGCTTGGGATTTTTTGCTTCTGTCGGTACAGTAAGATATATTCCTCTGATGGGTAGCAATAAAACTGGCAGTATCGACAAGAGGTTCACATCAATAGCCAAAACTTGTTTTTAGGTAGGGTAAGCTCAAACTCAAGCTTCAAGCTCCGTCTTTCCGAACCCGTCTACCAACTGTGTACCAAAAAAATAAAAAATAAAAAACTAAAATAAATAAATAAATACAAATAACATAATATATATGATTAATTCAAGGTAAGGCTATTCAAGTGTGAGATATCTCGGACTATCTCGTTCGATCACGGTTATCCGTGGACGATACGTGCATATTCATGCATACACGCGTATGTCTCACGGATGGCTGTGATTATACGAGATATCTAGAATATCCCACACATTATCAAAACTATAATTCAAAGTCATATATAAAAGTGACCATTATATATTGCACATGATCAACATGGAATTTCTAACCACCAAGGGTGGTAATCTAATAGATTATGATCATTGATATTTAGTAGGTCATGGGTTCGAAACTTGAAATAGGCATCACTCTAAATTATTACTAAATCACTAGACTTTTGTTAGGGCGCTTACTTCTGACTATATATGGTTGTCCTTGTAGGATGAAATAATTAAGCCTACTTGCAGCATGATAACTCCCAAAAAGATTGGTGTCTAATAGGTCATCGGTTTGAAACTTGAAATAGGCATCACCCTATATAATTACTAAATTACCGTCTGATTCCTCGTTAGACCTTTGGTGGGGCACTTCCTTCTGACTATGGTTGTACTGATAGGATAAAATAGGCCTACTTCAATTCTTTTTTTTTTTTAGTTAAATGGATACAAAAGACAAGCTAGAACCGGGGTGTAGAAACACCTAAAACATCGGCCAAAAGCAAATACACAACCCTGGAGGGGGTGAATCCAAAACAAAAAAAGTACAAGCTATTTGATGCCCTTCTTTAGCAAAAAATTCGGCACATTGATTGCCCTCTCTAAAAACATTCTGCAACCTACAATGCCAGGAATGGGCTAAAAAGATCTGCAGTCCTCAATTAAACTCCCATCTGGGTGAAATATGGAAATAGCATGCTCAATGGCATGAAGAGAAGCAGGAGAATCAATCTCAATAATGAGCTGCCTGATGCCCATATCCCAAGTTAAAATGATTCCTTGACGCAAAGCCCATAATTCTACAGTGTTATTAAAACCAACGCCCAGATTGCATAGAAAACCCTTTAACCAATTACCTGCTTTATCTCTAATAAGACCACCTACAGCCGCTGAGCCGGGATTATCAAAAGAGCTCCCATCTGTGTTAAGTTTAGCCCACCCATTTGGGGGGTAAGTCCAAGAAACATAGGTAGGGTTACAAGGAGGGATGCTAGACTTATGGTCCCCCAAAGCAAGAGAAATATCTATAGCTAGAAGGATAGCTTGATGACAAGTAAGGACAATGCTTTGCTGAATTTGGTCAATGGATTCAGCATTTCTAGCCCTCCAAATAGTCCAAACCGTAGCAATAAACAAGGTATGCCAAGAAAGGTTATAGGTAAGGGCAGGGGAAATAGAATCTGTATCCAAATTGGCTTTAAGCCAATCATTATGAGGAAGGTGAAAGAACCAGGAGGCATTATTCGAGTGAAGAAACTCCTGCCAAACATCCTTGGCCTTAGAACAGTCACGTAGCGCATGCAAGGAATTTTCAATAGTGGAGTGGCACCTTTGACAAAAAGCATCAGAGACCATGTTTCTTTTAAACCTTTGTTCATTAGTTAAAATTTTATCATGATGAAATAACCAAAAAAATAATTTAAACTTTTGGGGGCTGTTCATCTTCCAAATCCAATTCCAAGAGCCATGGGAATCAGGGGACCACACTTGAGCTTTCAGAAAGGAGTAGACAGATTTTGAAGACAAAATCCCAGTGGACGAGCTCCTCCAAATGATGGCATCAGGGATACTAGTAATTTGAGGGAGAAGAGTACCATGAATAAAAGAAAGGATAGTGCGAGGGAGAGGGGTAAGAATGATGGAAAGATCCTAGTCTCGTCCCACATTAATGACATCACTAACAGTAAATAGCAGTTCGCTTTCAAAAATATCATGTTCAAGAGTTTCAAAAATAGGACAATCTCCCAACCAGTTATCAAACCAAAAGGAAATATTGGCACTAATGCCCACTTTCCAACTAAGTCTACCTTTGATAGATTGAAAGCTTTTAGTAAGACCCTTCCAAGTAGAAGAAACTCCAGCCTTAGGAGAATGTTCAAGAAGAGAAGAACCTTGAAGGTATTTGGCTTCTAGAGTTTTAACCCAAAGGCTATCAGGTTCATAGATAATCTGCAAACTAGATTTAGCTAGCATAGATATGTTAGCAAGTCTAGCTTCCCGAATGCCCAATCCCCCTTCACATTTAGGTTTAGTGACCTCACCCCAAAGAACCATGTGGACCTTACGAACCTCAGGAATACTAGACCACAAGAATTGTCTATTAAGAAGGTCTAACTTATCACAAGTACTGGTAGGGAGCCAAGTAGATTGCATAGTGTAAATAGGAAGGGCAGAGGTAATAGATTGGATAAGTGTGGCCCTCCCTGCCAAGTTTAGACATTTGGCTTTCCATCCAGACAGTCTACTCTGAACTTTATCAAGAACAAAATTATAAGTGTGTTTAGACCAATTCCAGTAAGGTGTGGGTAGAGAGAGTTCCCGACCGTACAACTAATATTCCAATTTCCAACCACAAATTAAATGTTTTATTAATCTATACTACCTCTAAAAAGATGAATGTGAGAAAAACTTTTGATTGACTAATATACCTTTATTTTAATTTTTAAATACACAACTACCCTTCTGCATATATAGGAAATATAGCAATATAAAGGGAACGGCTATTGCAACCCCCATTCTTATCACCCCGCCCCCATCTTTTATGTTTTTAAGGTTTTATGCAAAATATAAAAGGTTTTTATGAAAACCAGTCATGATATTCACTAGAAAACATCATTTTGAACAACTTTTTAAAAGAAAGTTTTTCCTAAATCTATCGTTTAAATATACTTTTTAGCCATTTATAACATTTATTTCATTTTTTGCCAAAAAATCTATCTAAATGATAGATTTTGGAAAAACTTTCTTCTACAAAGTTGTTCAAAATGATGTTTTCTAGTGGACCAAGCAACCGATCTTTGTAAAAACCTTTTATATTTTTCATGAAATCTTAAAAATCAAAAGAAAAGAGGTAGAGTGATAAAAATGCGGGGTTGCAATAGCCGTTTCTGTAGATAAAACCGCTAGAAGTGGGCCAAAATCAAACAGAAGAGGGAGGGGTGGGGGGGAATTTAAAATTTGGGTCACAAGAAAAAAAATTACTCCACATTTCAATAAAAAATTACTATTAACTTCTTAATAAATGACTACTAATATTTAGGGGAACTTAATATTAAGCTATCCATTGAATATTTAGACCCTCTAAACAATCTCACAACAAACCCCACCCCCCCCCCCCAAAAAAAAACAACAGTGGTGGCCTGGAGGGAGAGCTTTCTATAATAATGAAAGCGTGCATATATGGGTCGGACAGTGTGTGCTGGAGATTTCAGATGGTCGATTTGGGCAAATGCAAAATGGCCCACCACATAAAGCCCCAAAAAAACATGATGTCTGGTCTGCGTGACAGATCACCAGTAGATGTTATCCGCGTGGTGGATAAGACTCCACTTGGCATCCATGCTGTCCCCAAGATTTTTTTTTTTGACAAAGGCTACCTATGAAAAGGGAAATTCGTGGTGCCTATTCGTTGTATATATGTAGCAGCCTAGCTGGTGGGGTATTTGGCAGATCTGGCTGGAGACTCGTCAATATTACCTCCACAAAGCCAAAACAGAGACACAGACACTCGGTTGAATCATGAAATTAATGCGGTGCATCTGGAGAAGTGGGGTCTGGTTTGTCACTTTGGTTGCTGAGAAAATATAGAAAAAGGAAAGTTGGGAAAACCTTAGAACAGTCCAACTTTTTTGGCTATGATAGTGTAATTTAGTGTCATTTGTCAACTAAGTGATAAATTTCATAGAAAAAACATTAATATTTATTTATCAATATTAAAGGGGATTAGAATAAAGATAATTTCTATAGATTGTCAAACAAATTAAGTTAAATATTTTTTTATGAAAGAATACTAAATCTTATTTCTTCCTTGGAATTTCTCAATAACCAAACATACCTTATCGAAAAACTAGTTTATAATACGATATGAATAAAAGAAGCAAACCCAACACCTTATTACCGACAAATTACAAAAAGAAGAATTAAAATGAATTTTAATCTTAGAATACAGTCAGACTTTTAATCCCATTCTTTTACTTTTTTTTTATTTTATCACAATTCGTTTATTTTAAGCTTAATGGAATGCCTAAAGTTTTTTGTTTTGTAAGGCCATCATGTCAATGTTGCCCATCAAGTAAGGTGCTACTATGATCACACCCTACTACTTATTATTATTATTATTATTTTTAAAAAGGCCCAAATTCTAATAATATGTTTCGTGATTCATTTGTTAAGTTCTTCACTAATATTTTGGTCGTTAAATAAAAAATAAAATATGAAGAGTAAAAATTTGCATATATCTTGTATGAAGAAGTGTGAATTAACTAATAAGATGGGAAAATATATGTGGAGAAGAGATGGAAAAGGAAACTTACGGATGATATCACCAACTTGAAAGGACTTAGTAGCAGCCCACTGCTTGTAATCAACATTGCCGATGGTGGTCCAACCAGCCGAATCCCCAACCTTGTAGACGGCGGCATAGGCCGAGAGTTGCAGACCAGAAATCACAACCAGAAACGCCAAGCTTCTTCTTCTATCCATCAAACCCATGGCTGCTCTAAACTCTCAGGCCGACTCAAGGAATTCAAAGGGTCTTTGCTGCGTGTCGGCCGTTTTTATAAAAAAACCCTGAGGCCTGGGACGTTGCAACCTAAAAAGAAAGTGCTAGTGAATTTCGCCCCCACAACCCTTTGCTTTCTCATAATGAAATGAAATGACCTTTTTAGAAATGACAACAATGGTCCCAACTGAAAGCATCCAACAGGTAGGCCACATTTGATTTTACTACGCCGTCCCAAATCCCAATGGTTAGCTTCTCTTTGTAAGTTTTCACCTGAGTATTATTCTTATTGTATTTGATAATGAGCACTAATTTGGGCAAAAAATAAATATAAATAAATAACCGGTTCTCTTTATGACCATATATGCTGGGATGAGTGTATTTTTATTTATTTATTTTTTTTGTATCATTGGTTTGACAGTCAGAGTGTCTGAGTCAGTCTGCGCACATCTCGACTAAAATCTTTGTACGAGCGATTTTAAGGGCGCATTCCCTTATATCGATTTGGTGCATTTAAAAATTAATTTCTGGAGTGTTCTCTAAAGGGTTTGGCAACTAATAATTTTTAATTATAAAACTTTTAAAAACATTTATTTACTTACTCATAAAAAAAATATAAAAACATTTTTTTTTTCTTTTGATGAAGTTAGATTAAAAAAGAAATACTTTAATAACATTTAGGGGGGCTACGGTTGAAAGACTTGAAAGGAAAGAATGTCTGATGAGGGTGTTGGTGGCCGCAATACTTTGTTGTTAAGAGAGAAAGTGAGAGTGTTATGATGATACTGACTCCTACCAGTACTTTATTGGGGGAATTACCGATTAGCTTCATCATTTCATGGTATTGCCCCATAAGGATGTTTTGACTATCAACTTGTTTTTGTTTCCAGTAGTTTATAATAAAGTCAGTAGTCAGTTTGTTGAGGCAATCCTTCTGAGGCAATTCCATGGAATGATGAACCTAATCGGTAATTCCCCCTACTTTATTCTTCTAATTGAATCAATTAATTCTTTTAAAAAAATTAGCAGAATTTATAATATATTTTCAGTATTCACCATGTCATGGAGGGAGATAAAGTCATATCTTTTCTCAGACTTAAACAGTGGGAATTTGTGTAGTTGATTCAATATCACATGTCGCGGAGTGGGTGGGTGAAATGGGCTTGTTATTTCTACTTACTACTAAGAGCGACCATTAGATGAAGAAGCAGCCTTCAAGTTTGTTCAAAATGCTTAAAAAGTAATAGTACGTGGCTCATCGACCACCCATTTTTAAGCAATGATTAATTTATTTATATATAACTTTGCACAAATATCACAAATATGTGCATAAAAGAAAATTGTGGACGAATGGGCTATGTTAGTTTGGCCTTCTTTAATTTTCTCACGAACCTTATCCATGCTTTTGTTGAAATTCAACCGTTGATTCGAGATTATCCCCACCGGGAAAAATTTTAGGGTAAATTACAAAAACCCCCCTTATGTATAGGGGTATGGCACATAACCCCCCTTTACTTCAAAACGGTGCAATGTCCCCCCCCCCCCCCCCCCAAGTTTTAAATTTTTTTCAATCCACCCCATTGTTAGTCACGGTCTATGAAAAATGATGGAAAAAACCACGTGACATCACGTGACTACATTTTCATTTATGTGTTGCCATATTTACCCTTCTACCTGCTTGAGGGAAAAAGTAAGAAAAAAAACAAAAAATTTCAGGTAGGCAGCAGCTACAGCTTCCAACCATGGCGGCGATGGGTCTTCTTCTCCGTGCGACAATTTTTTATTTTTATTTTTTGATTTCTTTATCCTTCACTTGTTTAGAAAAAAAATACAAATCAATATCCATATTGGAGTAAATCTCATAAAACAACAACCAAAACCCAAAATAAAAAAACTGAAAAATTGGAGGAGGAGAAAGGAGAAGCAGCAGGAATGGCAGGTTGGCAACCATGGCTGCTTCTTCTTCGTTTGAATTTTTTTTTTTCTTTTTTCCTCTTCAATGGTTGATACCCAAACCCATTCACTGGCACACAACATTCATATCTGAAACCTTCAGATCTAAAGCCCAAACCTTTGTCACCGATGACGTGGCGCACTGTCCACGGCAACTCAATAGTGATTTGCAAACCACCGTTGAGTTATCGCTGTTGGTTGTTGTGGTTCTTCATGGTGGTTGTAGATCTTAATGTCGTCGGCTGCTTCGACATTGCCTGAGAAGAAGAATGACGAAGAAGGGAGCTACCATGGAAATCTGATCCTTTGGGATGCAAATCTAATTATGAAGTGGTTTAGGTGGATATTTGTGGTAGCTGTGAACTCTAAAAAGTGGCCTACATGATTGAAAAGAAAATAGGTTTGAAAAAGAAAAGGAGTCGCCACCTTATTTTTTAAAGAAAATAAGGAAAATCCTAAAAATAGTTTGTTTTAAGAAAACAATTTGAATAACTCTATGTTTAAAAAGGAAAGGCAAAAACAAGTCTTTTGGAAACCAAAGAAAACTGGGGGTTCGGAGGCTAAGTTATGACATGGGAAGGTTCTAGGCAAAGCCTATAGGTACCCATGTCACCCTTTCGGTCTCTTAGCTTATTTGGGCTAAATTAACATTTTACCATAAAAAAACCAGCAAGTATATCATCACAAGAATTGTATGCATATCATATATTTCCTCCACACAATCAAATAAAGAAAACAAAACAAAACAAAAAAAGAGAGAGAAGAGAAACCTAGGATACTTAGATCCTAGGGCAGACTTGAGCCTCAAAATGAGCGCCTACGTACCATGCAACGAAATACATGGATCAAAGTCTACGTAGTTTGATTAGGAATTAGGGTTAAATCCTAATATAAACCTATAGTAAAAACCCTAGGTTTCCTTGTTTGAAAGAGAATTGAATAAACAAGCTTGAATTTAGGAAAACTTCCACAAGATGGAAACTTTGAGAAAAAAGCAATTTTATTTTAACAAGGAAACCTCTAGTAATTCACCATGGATTCATATTAAGAAGTAACCCTAAAAAGGGAGAAGGGAAAAGTTAAGGAAGAAAGAAGTGAATTGGGACACTTCCACACCCTACTTACCTTAGGCAATTACTCCAAGCAAATAGCAAGCTTAAACAATAATAACCCTATTTACAATGAGGCAATTATCGCACCTGTTTGCACCCTTACACGTGCTCAAAATAAGACAAAAAAAAGAACAAAGAAATCTGGACAGAATAGTATTAAAGCCTAAATTCATCCACTAATCATGCAAATAACATAAACAGTGAATAAAACTAAACCTTAATGTAATCCTAACACTAAGACATGCATAAAAATCCTAAAATCCAATAACATGAATGCAAAAATATCATAATTATTCTATATGCAAGACATACATAATAAGCATAAAGAAAAATCAACAAAGAAGCCTTAGTTAACATGCTATATGAAACTAACCTAAAACAAGGACAATAGGAACCCTAAACTCACAATCATGCTTAAAAACCTATAAAATAGCTCTAAAGCATGCATAACTCATGATGAACAGTATTTAAACCATGTATATTAACTAACTAAAGCTATAACACATGATAAAAAACTCAACTTTAGCATGCAATAGTCCTATTCTACAAAAAACCCTAATTTAAACTTGAATAAAATGGAGTTTTACCTTAGGAAGAGCTTCCTTGCTGCTGTAGAAACTCTCTTCTTGACTTGTGGATGACTTGAATCAAGCTTCTTCAAAGCTACAGCAGGAACTCCAACTCTCCTTTAGCTCTCTCTCTCTTATTTTCTCTTAAACACTTAGGTTTAATGCATAAAATGGCCTCTAATTACCTCCTCTAGTGCTAAAGCATAGGGGGTATTTATAGAGTTCAATTAGGATAAATCAATAGCTAAGATTAAAACCCTAAAAATTAATCCAAGGGTTATTAGATACCCCCTTAGTGCTTAAGTAACTCAAAAGTTACCAAAAATTAGAAAGAAACTCGTCAAAAAGAGTCCTTGTACGTCAAAATTGAACAAAATCCGCTTCAGCAAGGAAATAGCAAGAAAATAGGAAAGTGGGCTCGGGTGACCACCCAAGGCTGGGCGGCTAGCCACCTGGGTTTAGCTTTTCTCCTATTTTGGACTCCTTTCCCTTTTAGGAGTGTTTCAGAGGTCAAATTAACTCCGATTTTGATGAAATAAAAGCCAAAACGACCGTGTTTCGATGAGGAATACATTTTTGAACATTCTAGGGTGAAAACCACTAACCATGGGGGCATGGTTAGGTTTGACAAAGGCGGTTAACCGCTTCGCAAAGCATAGGTATGCACTACCTTCGCAAAGCATAGGTATGCACATAGGATCAAACCAAATGCTTTCGATATCAAAATTAAACTTTATAAAACACTTTTAGGGATAAAATGATGACTAATTAAAGTCAATTTAAAAATATTTGGTTGGTAATTGTGAATCAATTTGATCTAACGCAAAGAAAGGTCAATTAACCAACTTGAACTACATCGAACCATTTTAATCCTGAGCCATTGATTCATCAAATTGAATCTAGAAATACCTCATCTGCATCCATATAAACTCCAATTGAAAATTTGGAGTCATTTCAAGGTCAAATGAAAAGTTTGTGACTTAAAAGACAATTATGCCCCTCAAGTCACAAAAGCTCTTATTATCCCTCAAGATCAACTCCAAATTGGACCAAAATTCATATCCATTGTCCTTATGACTCTAGAAACCTAATGCAAGTGACTAGACTAAAAAACAAAACAAAAACATGCATGAAATTATGAGTCCTAGTAAGGTGGTGCAAAAATGGGGTGTAACAGTAGCTATGAGGGTTTTGCTGAATGTGGTGGATGATAGGGAAGTGGGCTAGAATGTGGGTATGGTGATGGGGGATTCCGTTACTTCCGATGAAGAGGAGATCATAAACTCAGTTGAACTAGAGTTCTTCGGCAACATCCTATGAAGAAGTAGCCACGGCTACGATGGTTGGAAGCCGCCGCCACCGCTGCTTGCCCAAAATCTTCATCATCTGGTCAATTAGTTTTAAGGCTTTGTTTAGATAGAGTTTCGACGGTGAATCACGACTTAGCAACCATGGATGAACACGTGAGGGGAAGGGGGAACGGGAAGGGGGAAGGAGGAAGGGGGAAGGGGTCGGGGAAGGGCAAAATTGACTTTTCAATTCTCAGTTCACGCCGTCTATTTTATCAAACAGCTGAATTGTGTTAGGAGGGACATTGCAACGTTTTGAACTTTAGGGGGTTATGTGTTATACCCCATACATAAGGGGTTTTCTACATTTTACCCATAATTTTATTAAGTAGATTAGAAATTTGGCTCATTATACAATTACTATTTTTTAGGTTTTTAAAGAGAGAGAAACCCTCAATGACATGCTGACTTGTTACGCGACAAGTATAGAAGACATAGCAAGGCAGGGTATACGGCATGGGTTAATGAAGTTAGTCTCAAAAAGTCAAAATAGTATCTTGGAACAAAGAAGGCCAATTTTAGGTCCTAACAAAAAATTGGATAACATATACAAGATCACTTTAAATGGTAAGTGAGGTACTGCAATTGGTAAGTAATCATTAAATGATAAGTGAATAGTAAGTGGGTTACTTGAAATAATAAGTGGGTATGATATCTTAAAAACTTTGTGGGCATCATAGAATTTCCCAACAAAGAAAGGCTTAAAAGAAATTCGTCTGGATATCCAAGTTTCAGTGGAAAAAATGTGCGCGCAAAAGATCTCGGCCCATAATTTTTATTTTTTTTTTTAGTCAAATGATAAGAGAATACACACACGCATCCATGTGAAATCGAAATCAAGACCTCCGTAAATCCAATATTCTTTTTGGGATGAGACATGTCATTAGATTCGAAGGTCATTGGCGATCTAGGCCCATAACTTGATAGGCCTTATTTATATATCTTATGAAATGTGTGGGTGCTGGTATTTCCAAAGAGGTTTGTGCGTAGGGAATGTTTTGGTCGTAAACTGCCTAGTAAACATGTTATTAGGATTAAACAACCCTGTCTTTTTTTTTCTTTTTTTTTTAATCGTGTCGTTTTGCAAGAGTCCAGGGGACAAGATTGTTCGTTAGGGCATGAGTGAGTGTTTCGAGACAAAAAATAAGTTTTATATGTTGTCTATTTTGTTAAGACAAAAAGGCACATGAAAAACAAAAATTCCTTGGAACAAATAAATGATGCCTATGATATGATGATAGTATTGAGTCAATACTATTGACTATTGATGGATATGTTTTAAGTCTTGGGGATTGGTTTGTTAGTAAAGATGTATTTGGAGTGGCACGGTGGGTTATTTGGGTATTGTATTGGGATTAAATTGATTTTCAAAACTAGGGTGGATTCAGGTAGTGGTTAATATTGAGGTTGTTTTCTCTAGTTTCTGGTATGGTGGGTTATTTGGGTATCGTATTGGGATTAAATTGATTTTCAAAACTAGTAGATTCACATAGTTGTCAATTTTGAGGTAATTTTTTCTAGTTTCATTCTATAATATTTCCACTCTTCTCTTAATGGTGGATTCAAATAGTGGTTAATTTTGAGGTGGTTTTCTGACTTTTCTCTAATTTCATGCTAGAGTATGATATTTGTACTTCTCTCTCTCTCTCTCTCTCTCTCTCTCTCTCGTTATTTCCCCTTTTTGGATTCAAAGAAGAGCTCAATGGACCCTTGGGCTTCACAATGGGATTGACCATCCTCTTTCTCATAACCACCCTCTAGTCTCTACACACACCAAGGAGAAGTTGAAATCATAACCTCCCCAAAATCCTTTCCTTAAGGAGACATGTGATATTTGTACTCTTCGGGCCAATGGCACCTCTACCCCACTTATTGGTGGAGTTTTTAGGCTTAAGTATTAAGGTCACTAGCCCAACAACAAAAAAGAGAGGGGCCGCATTATCCATTGAATAAGATAAAGAGTTCCATGAACTGATATTCTATCCCTTTTTTTTTATAAGGTAAATATGTATTGATGAACAAAAAGGACTTAGCCCAAGTACATAAACCATATACAAAGACTAACCACACTCCTTTCTAAAGCTTAAAGGAGTCAACAAAATCTACAAAAGAAAGATCACAAGAATTAGTGTGACTAGAGAACCATAAGTATAAAGTCTTTACATGGGAAGACTTAAGGACGATGATAGACTTTTCAATCCCATCAAAAGTTCTTGCATTTTTCTCCCTCTAAATACACCACCAAATAGTGGGGGGCTATACTCCAAATCAGTTTTGCATTTTTACATCCCCTCTTTAACCACCAAGCCGACAAAAGATCATAAGTGGACTAAGGAAGCACCCAACAAACACCAAACATAATGAATAAGAGTATCCAAAGACTCCTAACTACAAAACAATGAATGAAAAGATGATCCACCGATTCCGTATCTTGTTTACAAAGAGCACATCTATTCAACACATACAAACCTTTCCTAGCAAGATTATTCAAAGTCAAACACTTATTACAAACCACCAACCAGCAAAAATAAGCGACTTTAGTAGGAACCGATGCCACCCAAATAGCTTTTGCTAGAAGAAATAAAATCCTAATAGGACTTAAACAATTGTAGAAATTCGAAATAAGGAAAAGAAAAAACTACATTATTCAAGTGACACTTGGGTAAAATATTTTATTCCAAGTGTGGAGGTTGGGTTGGATTGGGTGAAATGGTAGTCCATGACTGTATTAGTGACAGCACTTTTAGTGGCAGCGTAGTGGCAATAAAAATATTGCCACTAAAACTTTTAGTGGAGACTTTTATACATCTAGTGAAATGTTGCAGCTAAAGACCCAATGAAACCGACTACTCCCTCTTCATAATCATCCATGTACCTCTTTTATACATCTAGCGAAATGTTGCAGCTAAAGACTTTTATACATCTAGCGAAATATTGCCAAATTCTTGTAGTGGAAGGATCAAATCCATTAGAATGCCCATCTTTCTTCGTGTTATTGCCATTAAAACCGACTACTCCCTCTTCATAATCATCCATGTACCTCTTCCAGAACCAATGCTTCTTCCACACTCTCTCAGTCATCTCCTCAATTGGTATGTTTTTCGTCTCAGGAAGTAAAAACAGCACAAAGAATGACATAATGAAAACCCATCCAGAGAAGAACAAGAAGATGCCATACTTGAAATGACAAAGCATGGAGATGAAGGTTTGTCCAAGCACAACAGTGAAGAGCAAGTTGACACAAACAGTCACACTCTGGCCGACCGAGCTGGTTTCTAATGGGAAAGTCTCACTAGGGATAAGCCAGCCTAGGGGTCCCCATGACCATGCAAAGGCAGACACAAAAGTGCACACCATAACCTCAATAAGGATTGCATAGCCCTTGCTAAGGTTGTCCGAGTGGTCTGTCACCTTGATTCCTAGTAGAATTGCTATGACAACTTGAGAGAAAAACATTTGGATTCCAGCTTCAAGCAAGAGCAAGCGACGGCCCAGTTTATCGACAGAGTAGATGGATATAGTGGTGGAGACGACGTTGACAGCTACAACTATTACATTGGAGTAGAGAGATGCATCGCTACCAAAATCCAATGTGTCAAAAAGGATTGGGGCATAAAACATGATCGCGTTGATGCCGGTAAATTGCTGGAAGATCTGTTTGAAACCATTCCAATAATAATTAGAAAAGTGAGGATTTCAGTCAGAATTGTATGTCTGATTTACCGAAGATAAATAGGCCATTACACAATAGGCTAATTTATAACCTCCAAAAATTTTGCTAAAATTACTTGAAGCTGGACAAGGCTTAAAGTACTGACCTGCAAGGCCACCGCAATGACCAGTTGGGGACGGTTTCTCCGCTGGAGAAGATTTCTAAAGGGGTGCTTCACTTCTTTGGCAATGCGACTTGCCTCAACAAGCTCCAAGAACTCTGGTTCAATGTTATCAGTGCCCCGTACTTTTCTAAGCACTGATTTCCCTTTTTCCAAGTGACCACGCTCAATGAGACTGTTAGGGGTGTCCACCACAATGAGGGCTCCTACGGTTAGGAGGACAGCTGGAATGCCAGCCAAACCCAATGACAGTCTCCAACCCCACCCTCCTTTGATTCTGTAGTTTCAAAACAAACATCAATTAATGATAGTCACAAATCAATTTTCAATAGGAGCAGGGCCTGTACCCGCTAGCTATTTAACTATATTAAGTCTGTTTACTACATGGCATACATGTAGATACCAATTTAATATTAAAATTCATTCAAATCCGAACTCATCCGAGTTTGAAATCTCCGATATGGACCTTGGCTCGAACCCAATTATTTTATTTTCAAATCTGTCCCAACAAGAGCAAGATAGTACAAAATTATTTTTTAGATATAATGTAACTTTAATTGGGTCTTTTAGATAGATAAATTATTTTATGGGATTGTTGCATATAATTTTTTTTTTTTTAGGAATATTTTAGATATTTACCCTAACAGTACACAATTATCTCCACCCGTTGTAATCCCTAGGCAAAAAACCTCAAAGTTTATGGATCAACTTTAGAACAATAGTAGATTTCCTAAAATCTTGGGAAAATTATTCACCTATTATTGATGATGCCACCCTTTCCTCGTATTAAATATTTTTATTTAAAACAGCCCTCCCCTCTTCTCTCTTTTTCTTTCTCACCCCCGAAAAAAAAAAAAAATTTCATTTCATTCTGTCTAACAATGGACAGTCCACCAGAGTCTAACTCATCATCTTGACATTTTTATATTTTTCCAAAACAGTGGACCAGGTAACTTGACTATCAGGTATTGGAGCTGAATCCTCAATGTAAGTAGTCTAGCAAGCAACTAGGGAACATGCCAATTAAGGAGTAATAGTCAACAAGACCCAAAAATTTGAACAGAAAATTGTTGGGTACCCTTCACATCTAGGCAATATTCCTCTCAGTGGGGGACGTGTACTGTTCCTCCCAGCTAATTTTGGACAGCAAGAAATAATAATACTTCTATTTCAAGTGTAACTTTATGTTAAAATCAAGGGAAAGTGTTGAACCAACTATATTTATTTTTAAATGAATTAAAACAAACTGAAAACGAACATTATTAATTGAGAAGTGAGAATTGAACTTACTTGGCGGTGCTGTAATTAACAAGGTTGGCGAATAGGATGCCAATGGTGACATTAAGCTGGAATAATGTGTTCAGTCCTCCACGTATCCTTGTCGGTGCTATCTCCGATAGGAACAGCGGAACAGCCTATATATATATTAAACCAAAAAGATTATAGCAAGCAAAGTCATCATAAAATACAGAATTAGAATTCAACCCAATGACTAAAAAAGACACCAAAATTGAAATTAATTATGATCCCCCATAGGTAGCCTCCTACATCTTACGTCGGACATCCCACAACATGGTATGTGTGCGGGGTAAAATCTACTCCCTGAGACCTGATGATGATGAAGAAGCTTATTCTCGCGCGTGGACCTGCACTCACAATCTTAGAAACAAAGTCAAAGGGTAGGTCAAGGTGGGTTTTGGCCAAGCCCTCTCCAAAGCTTAAGTCAGAAACCGTTTATGGAGGAAGAGGCAAAGAAGAAGATGAATCTTTTAAGGATTAGGGTACTGTAGCTTACCTTATTTGGCTGTATCGTATTCTATTTATACCCACCTGTACGGACTGACCATGTGAGGTCAGTTAACTGCCTTGGTTAGGTCAGATTTGACCATAGTTAGCCAATAACCGTCTGATCATGGTTTATTGATCATGGTTGGGCGAAAAACCATGGTTTCTTGTAACCGCTATCTCAGGAATTACAGTTGTAGTAATAGTTTTGGACTGTAGTAGCAATTTGGATTATAGCGTGAGTCATGGGACAGGTGTCCCGATATGGGAGACCACGTACATTGTAACGGATCTAGTCGAGTTGCCTTCGCCACGTGTCATTAATTCCAATTTGAGCTCCTTAGCCCGAGTTGGATCCTCGATTCAAGATTATTTCCACACAACTTGCCCCAATTATGACTTTCCCAAGTTGGGACTTGTCATAATTTTACATTAGCTGAGCGTCTTACACTGTGCCCCTATGGCTTTTGGCTTTCTAGGGCTTAGCTGGCAGAGGGTGGTTACGCCTTTTCGTATTTCCAAGCGCTAACGTCATGTGCATTGGGGCTGTCTCATCCGCTGTACTTGGCATTTAATGCTCCAGAAGCATTATGTCTTTGGGGAGAAACAAATCACTAAACACTTTACCTTTTGCCTTCTCTCTTTCTACTCTCTCTGCTCTCTGCTCTTTTTGCTCTTTGCTTTCTGCCTTCACCAGAAAGTACTGTACACGTCATTTTCTTGCCGGAATCCACCACTGTTCACTGTATATTTGTTGGAGGAAGTCTCTCTCCATTCTTTTCACCGTTTCAAGATTTGTTCCGCCATCGCTGCACTATTCTTGAGCACTGTTTTGGTTATCCTGTCGTTTTAGAAACTATCCTTCGAAGATTCTCACCGTCATGTGCTTGAACCTTTCCGGCGAACTTGCTTTTCGGCACACTTCTTGAGATCTGCGACGGTATATCTCTTTCTTTGTCTTTATTTTTTGGTCTACTTGATGTTATTTTCTCTACCTGGGATTGTTGGTATCGTTTTTGAGGTTTGTTTCGCGATCCTAGGGTTTTCCTCTGGTTTTTAGGACAAATCGCCAAGATACCAATTTTCTCGCCTTTTAGGATTTGAAAACCCCACTTCGGGGTAAAATTGAGAGGAAGACCCTCGGTCTCCTCCTTTAACTTTTTCTAATACTAAGCTGAGTGACTCTCGAGCTGACACTTAGAACAATTTTTGAGTTTGTCAAAGTAAGGCAAATACACTTGTCAGAACATTGTTCTGGAGACTCAGGTCGGGGCGTGTGAGGAGAGATAGTTATTCTTGGATTTAACCTTCCCCTTTCACACTTGGCAGATGTCTTTTTTCGATATTAAGGATAATCCTACAAGGATAGCAGAATTTAAAGCCTTGTATGGCTTCGAGGATGGGAAGTTCAGTTTTCGATTTGTTGAGCCTGATGAGGACATTTATCAATCAGATACTCAAGGTGGCCTTCCCGTTTCCATTGGTGCGTTCATGGAGGGCGGTATTCGTGTCCCTTTTTCTGACCTTCTCATCGAATTCCTCCTTTATTGTAATGTCATTCCAACCCAACTAGGGTTAAATTCCTTTAGGATCATCTCGGGTGTCTATGCCTTTAACCAAATTCTAGGGACCTCTGTTAGAATACACGAGATACTCCAACATTATAAAATTTGTTCTTTAAAAAACAAACCAAACCATTACCTCTCTATCAAGCCCAAGAGAAAACCCTTCGTTACACATATCCCTGATTCCAACTCTAGGGCTCATGACCACATCATTTTTGTGTATGGGCCCGTGGATGGGACCTGCCAATGAAGAATACCATCATCCCCCGCGAACAAGGCTCTTCCTATAAGCACTAAGCAAGATTCATCACTGTTATGTTTTCTTATATGGGTCCCGAAGTGAATGTTAGATTGAATACTGATGCTTGTGCTCTGTTTCTTTCTAGCAACTCCACACGTTAATGAGCCTACGGGGGAGTTGAAAGAGGAGGATATCCAAAGGCTACTAAATTACCAAGTGGGCTACTTCTACAGGGCCGCTCACACCTTGCTCCATTATCACCCGAGGTACCAGACTTACGGCAAGACAAGTCTCCCTTATTAGGAAGAGCCCGAGAAGGACTTAACTCTTCCTCCAGAATAGGAAGCGGAAGGGATCCAGCTTCCAGCTGAAGGGGAGGGTGCTGTAGAAATAGGAGCCCTGGATAAAGCTAGTAGCTCTGCCCCTTTGGTGATAGAAAGCTCCAACTCTGAGGAAACAGTCTCTCAAGCTATGGAGAGAAGAAGCTCTAATCCTTACCTTTCCAAAAGGCAAAGAACTGATTTGGGAAATTAGAGGGCCCTGGTGGTTGAGAGAAAAGCTGTTGAGAGGGCTGCTACTGACAAGAAAGTCGCCCAGTAGAATATAGTCCAGCAGAGGTAGCCGCAACAGAAATAGCCCCAGCAGAAAGCCAGCCAAACGGCCTCTGCCAAAAATGCCAGGCAGGACGCTGGCAAGAAGACCACTGATCCCAACAGTGGCAAACTCATGGCTTCTACCATGAAAGGGCAGGATATTCGCAGGCCTGAGGTTCCTGAAGTCACTAAAAGGGGAAAGCCCCCCACGTGGAGCCCCAAAAGAATAAAAGGCCCACGACGGGCTCCCAGCAACAACCCCCCATTTTGATGTATGGGCAAGGGGGCACGTCCGCTGCTGCTGCTGCCGGGGAGAGTACTGCCTCCCGAAGTGAGTTGGTGGCCAAGTTCCCCGAGGTAAGAGTTTGCTTTCTAATTCTGTACTTGCCCCGTATTCATAAGTTTTGTTATGGATCCTGACTGACTCTTTCTTTCATGTGCATTCAGTTCCCTGTACCCACAGATGAGACTGTCACTAGTTCCTTTTCTATGGATTACAACTTCAAGCATTTGGGTTGCCAGTGGACATGGAACACTTCAGGAAGAAGTCCGCCCCCGAGCTTATTCGCTTCGGGTTCACTAGCCTCTACAGAGTAATCTCTGGCACACACCCTGGTCTATTTTGTAGTTTTTCAACTCGGTCTTTAACTTAGTCATGTCTTTGCAGGGCTACTAACAGATCTTGTTCACTGGCTACCTCCTTACCGAAAAAGACAACAAGATTGAGATTGAGGTTGCTAAGGCCCGGAGTGAGCTCGAGCAAAAGCTGCATGAGTCTAAGAAGAACTGCTCTGCGGTGGTGTCTCAGATTGAAAAGTTAAAGATTGAATGTAGGACACATCAATCAAATGCTGAGAATGTCATCAGCAAACTCGAGCTCACGAGGAAGGACTATGTAGATTTAGAGGCTAAGTTGAAGAAGGCTAAGGACACCAACGATGATCTAGTTCGGGGGAAGCGGGACCTGGTGAGGAAGGTTCGGGCCCTAGAGGCTAAGGTGGAGAAGGAGAAGGCTTCTGCTGAAAAGGTGGTGGCAGAGGAGAAGAAGAGTGTCAAAGACACTCTTGTTAGGCAGTTGACCGAGGAGCTCGAGGCTACCTACAAGCTCGCGTGGGATACCTTAGTTGAATTGGCCTCTGCCCAATTCTCTAGGATCGCCAACATTCCCTTCGAAAGGAAGGAATTACCCCCCGAAGACAACCCCGTAGGCGGCGATGTTGGGGCAGCTGACGCCGAAGCCGAGGGCGAAGATGTGCCCGGGTGAGTGATCCCGAGGTAATGTCCCAACCCGAGGTCGGTGCGGAAGCCGAAAAGGTTACTGGCGCCTCCAATGAACCTCCTGCTATTTCCAACGGGGATTAATCTGCTGTAGCAACAGAAAACACCACAGAAGCAGTCCCTGATCTACCATAGGCTCCTGTGGCCCCTCCTACCTCTGCCACTCTTGCCTAGGTACCTGAAATTGTTGATTCGGCTGCAGAGAACTCAAGGCAAAAGTGATTGCCACTTTGATGCTTTATTTTTCCTTTTCTTTGTCTCAGCCAAGTGCCTAAACTTGTACAGACATTTATAAATTTTTTCCTAGAAGGAGATGTACCTTTTTTCTCCATTAGTTATATGCGCCTGTTCTTTATCTTTTGTAATGGCTGTGTGCCTAAGTGTGAGCTCGGGATGAATCCCATGTTGTCACATGGGTACTGCTTTATTAATAGGCTCGCATAAAACCAATTTAGTTCTGGATTTTAACTTGGAATCCTTTTTTAGTTGAGTACGCAGATTTGAGCCTATTCCCAGACATATTTTGCTTGGACCTTTTCTTAGGCAAGTCTTGGAAAATTTTGCTTAAACCCTTTCTCGGGCAAGCCTTAGAATTGAGCCTACTCTTAGGCAAATTTTGCTTGGACCCTTTCTTGGGCAAGTCTTTAGAAGATTTTGCTTAGACCCTTTCTTGGGCAAGCCTTAGAACTAAGCCTGTTCTTAAGCAAATAGCTGACTTGGACCTATTCTTGAGCAGGTTCCTTTTTTAACCCATTCTTAAGTTTATAATGCTCGGGCCTTTTCTTAGACGAGACCTGTGCCTATTCTTAGACAAATTGTGACTTGGACTCGTTCTTGGGCAAGTGCTTTTCGTTCGAAGCGATAAATATACAATAATCTTCATGAATAACATTTGTATTTGTATTGAATGATCTTTGTATGTAACTATAACTTTCTCAACAGTAAAACAATCTCAAATTAGTTACATTGACTGATCTTAGGAGTTCCTATCCTGTTTCTAGGCTCTTTAGTCTGTACGAACTCGTGCCTCCAACATGGATAACCTCGTAGGGCCCTTCCCATGTTGCCCCGAGCTTCCCTTCTGCTGGATTCCTAGTTCCAGAGTTAACTTGTCTGAGTACCAACTCCCCAATTTTAAACTCTCTAGACTTGACCCTTTGGTTGTAATACTTTTTCAAATCTTGCTGGTATGATGCCATTTTGATTTAAGCTCTTTCCCTTCTTTCCTCCGCCAGATCCAAATCCCAAGCCAATACTTGGTCGTTTGTTGCTGCATCATACTGCTCTGTTCTGAGACCTGATAAACCCAATTCTGTTGGAATCACTGCTTCCATCCCATAAGTCATTGAAAATGGAGTTTCTCCTGTGGACCTCCTAGGCGTAGTTTGGTATACCCACAGGATTGAATGCAACTCATCTGGTTATGGCCCTTTAGCATTGTCCAACCTCTTCTTTATCCCTGCCACTATGATATTTTTCGTTGTCTCTGCTTAGCCGTTGCATTATGGGTAGTTCGGGCTTGAATACCACCACTGGATTCCTTGTTCCGCGTTGAATTTCCTAATTCTTTTACTGTTAAACTGAGTCCCATTATCTGACACGAAAGCCCTCGGGACCCCGAAACGGGTGATAATATTTTCCCAAAGAAATTTGATAATATCTGAATCCTTAATTGATACGAGCGCAATGGCTTCCACCTATTTGGTGAAGTAATCAGTCGCAATGAACAAGTACTTCCTGTTCCCCGAGGTTGTAGGAAGAGAGCCTACAAGATCTAAACCCCATTGCGAATGGCCAAGGACTGGATATAGGGTATAACACTTGGGCTGGCTGGTGTATTTTGTCAGCAAACATCTGGCATTTCGGACATCTTTTCACATACCTGATAGCATCTTTCTGCATATACGGCCACCAACAACCTTGGGAGTTCGCTCTGTGGGCTAATGATCTTCTTCCCGTGTGACCCCCACATGATCCCTCATGGAGCTCACTCAAAAGGTCTATCACCTGGTTTGGATGCACGCACTTTAAGTATGGCCTTATATAAGATCTTTTGTAGAGACTGCCCGAAAGAGATAACCAAAATCGAGCTGCTTTGGTTCAAACTCGGTGACCCTGGTTCCTATCCTCGGGCAGTTCATCCCTTTGTAAATAAGTAATTATCTCGTCCATCCAACTAGGGGATGAAGTCTGAATGTCCGAGATGTCATCTTCTGTTCCAATACTGGGTTCGTGAAGGACCTCGACGCATATGGTCCGAGGAGTATCTGTTTTCAAGGCTGCAGCCAGAGCAGCCAAACCATCCACATGCCTATTCTGATCCCTCACAAAACACTGAAACTCGATACTTTTGAAATCTGAAGCCAACTCCCAGACCTTGTGCATGTACGCGATCATTCATTTGCCTTTGGCCTTATATTCTTTATTCAACTGGTTAACCACGAGTCTGGAGTCGCTGTATACCAACAAATCTTTTACTCTCACTGCTCGGGCTACCCCTAGTCCAACCACAACTGCCTCATACTCAGCTTCGTTGTTTGAGGCTGGGAACATAAGCCTTATCGCTTGTTCAATGATTTCTCCCTTAAGGTCTGTCAACACAATACCCAAACTTGCTCCTTTTCCGTTCGATGCCCCATCCACTTTGAGCTCCCATTTTTTTTTCTTATTACTGTCTGTATTGTCTTCCCCCCCCCCCCAGTTCAGGCAGAGAGGAGTGGACCTCTGTCTGGTTGGAACTGGAAGTAGGATCTGTGAATTCTACAATAAAATCTGCTAATACTTGTCCTTTAATGGCTGAAAGTGTATGTCGTAGGCGTTTATTTCTACCCCCCACTTTGAGACTCTTTCCGATAGGTCTACTCGCTTTAAGACATCTTTAATGGGATAGTTGGTGAGTACGGTGATAGGTTGAGACTGGAAGTAGTGTTGGAGTTTGCGAGAGGCTGTTACAAGGGTTAGAATCAATTTTTCGAGGAGTAGGCAGCGAGTTTCAGCATCTAGTAACATCTTGCTAATATAATAAATTGGCTTTTGGTCGAGTCCACGCTAGGCGATGAGTACGCCACTAAGTGAATGGGCTGACACAGCAAGGTAGAGATAAAGTGTTTCCCCGAGGTGAGGGTGGGTTAGGGTGGGGAGTGTTTCTAAGTGATCAACCAGCTTTTGGTAAGCTTCTTGACATTCTGTATTCTATCCTGAGTTCTTCCCCTTTTTTAGTATCTGAAAAAAAAGGTGACACTTGTCTGACGACCTCGAGATAAATCTGCTGAGTGCCGCCACCATTCCATTTAACTGCTGGACATCCCTGACCCTCGTTGGCATCTTGAGAGTTCTATTGCCTCAATCTTGCTTGGGTTTGCCTTTATCCCTCTTCTCGAGATCGAGTGACCCAGAAACTTTCCTGAGCCTATCCCAAATGAGCTTTTCTTTGCATTTAGTTTCATCCCGTACTCCCTGAGTCGGGCAAAGGCTTCTGTTAAGTCCGCCAAGTGGTTTTTCTCAAAACTAGTTTTCACAATGGTGTCATCGACGTATGCTTCTAAATTCTTGCCAATTAATCCCTCAAACATCCTGCTGACAAGACGTTAATAGGTTGCCCCAGCATTCTTCAGTCCAAATGGCATTATTTATAGCAATAGGTTCCGTTCGGAGTGATAAACCCCGTTTTATCTTGATCACACTCTACCATGGGTATCTGATGATAACCCAAGAAGGCATCAAAAGTACTTAGTCGCTCATATCCCGAGATAGAGTCTATTAGTTGGTCAATCTTTGGTAATGGAAAACTATTCTTTGGGCATGCCTTATTGAGGTCTGTGAAGTCAATACAAACACGCCAGTCTCCAGTCTTCTTTCTTACACATACGGGATTGGTCAACCAACTCAGGTACTTCACTTCTCTGATAAATCCTGCTTTCAATAGCTTATCTACCTCGGCAAAAATTGTTTGAGCTCGATCGTCGGATAACCTTCGTTGCTTCTGAACTACTGGCTTGCAGTTCGGGTTAACCTACAGCTTGTGTGTGATAATCCTCGGGTCAATCCCAAGCATTTCATGGGGCAACCAAGCAAACACATCAACATTATCCTTCAAAAACTGAAACAATTCCTCAGCTTCAGTCTTGTTCAGTGATTTTCCAATCCAGAAGAACTTCTCTTGATCCTCAGGATTAATTATCCTCTTTACTAGTTCCTCCCCAGTTCGATCCATAGGCTCCGAAGCAGTTTCTTCAACTCTGGGCCGCTCTCCCTTTCGTTGCTATAAGGGTATTTGATCAACCTTGGCTTTCTTCTTCTGTTTTGGTGCCTGCTTCAATGTCTTGGTTTTGCCAATCCCTGAGCTAGGGAGGCATGAGATTTTAAACTTTAGTTTATCCTCCGAGGAGATCGAGTGGCCTACATATTCTGCCAAGAAACATTTCCTAGCTGCTGCTTGGCTTCCCTTTATCTCCATGATCCCCTTTGGACTCGGGAACCTGATAGACTGGTGGTAAGAGGACGAAACAGCCTTGATGGCGTGGATCCAGGGTCGCTTAAGAATTACATTGTACGCTGACCTTTCTTGAATAACCACAAATGTCTCCATAGACTGGACTGGCCCAGCCCGAACTGGAAGAGTTATTTGCCCCAATGGAAAAGTCATATTCTTGTTAAAAGCCTTCATGCTGACGTGGCAAGGTTTAAGGTCAGAATCTTTCAGCCCGAGTTGCCCGAACAACTTTTGGAACATCACATTCACGGACGCCTCATTGTCCACATAGACTTTTCCCACGTCATAGTTCTCGTTGAGCATGCGCACAACCAAAGCGTCGTTGTGGGGGCATCGTACTGTCCCATCAGACTCTGCATCCCCAAAGAACAGCAACTTTTCTCCAGTCTCCCCTTCATCCCGAGGAAGTAGTATGGCTTAATCTCGATGTCACTGACCTCGGCATCTTGACAAGCCATCCTATACTGTGCCCTGAGCTGGCTAGCTGACAAAGCAGTTTCCTCATATCTTCTTGTGATCACATCAATCCTCCCTAAAATCTTTAGTTGTGTGGATTGAGGAGCTCTATTTTTAGGCTTTTTCTGTTTAGATGGCTGTCCTTTATCACCTCGAGAAATGAATTCATTCAACTTGCCTTCCTTCGCCCAAGCCTCGAGATTGTTTTTTAGGATCCTACAGTCTTCCGTTTTATGGCCGTGGTCTTTGTGATAACTGCAAAACAAGTTTCTGTTTCTCTTCTCGGGATCTCTAACCATGGGTCTAGGTCTTTCAAAGAAGTCCTTATCTTCCACTGCTTTCATCAGCTTGTAAATGGGGAGAGTGAACACAGTGAAAATGGCTCGATTTGGATTGGAAGGCTGTTTGGGTTTCTCTCCTCGGGGGCTATCCCTCTGAGGTTTTGAGTTTTTTTTCTTATCGTTTTTTTCGTTGGTTTTGGTGGGCTTTGGGCTATAAAAGTCATCTAGCTTTTAGTAGTTGGCCACGGTAGAGAGCAATTTGGCTAAGTTTCTAGAGGGATTGACTGTCAACTCCTTAAACAGAGGTGATGGCTTCCTCAGCCTGAAACGGAACAAGTCCATGGCATTCTTTTCAACTGAATCATCAATCTCATTGTAAACCTCCTAGAACCTCTGGGAGTATTCCCGAAGACCTTCCCCATCCTTCTGCTTTAGTTCGTATAGGTTTTGTATCGTCCTCGGGAACTTACAACTAGTGATGAATCTCCTCTTAAACAATTTGCTCAGCTCTTGCCAGCTGTCAATATACTCATCTGGAATCTTGACCTACCACTTAAGAGCCATATCCCCTAAACTCATAGGAAATATTTTACAAAGAAAACTCTTATTCTTAAAATATAATGACATACGTTGCAAATAATAATTTAAATGATGGTATGGATCTATTGAAAGAGAGTAAAGAATAAAGGTTATTTCGGAGTACCCTCGTGGGATTAGAACCCGTTGAATCCACCTCGTAAATGGACTTCGAACCACTGCGGTGTTCCCTGGCCTATCTCATCCTCTATTTTGATTGCCTCGATGTCTCTTGGAACCTTCTTCCTCATTCCCTTCATGCCTGGGAGATCAGGGACGTTTTCTGCTTGTTCCCCCAGAACTCCTTTCCCTTCTTCTTTTAGGAAATCGAGACCTATGACGCTGCCTCTCATCCCTATGTGTTTCATCCTCAGAGCCCACTTGAGTATGAGATCTATGATGGTCCTCGCTTCATCTTCGGGAGTGACTTGAACGCCTGAAATTGCGCTCAGGGGACCTTTGCACTAACTCATGGTGCTATCTATCCCCCTCCCTGAGTGCACATGTTCTGGGCCAGTTAAGCGCTGCCTGTTATCGCACCCACTACGGTGATAGTGGTGCGGACTCTAGGTCTAGGTGAGCTTTCCTGGTGGCGAGTGTGATATAGCGGACTGGTTTAGCTGGCCTCTTCAGCAACAACATTAACACCGCGAGGGGCAAAAGTTCGCTGGAGATGGTGGTAGTAGTTTTGCTCCGCCGTTAGCTTGGCAAACTGTGCTGACTGGATCTCAGATTGCATGGTTGCTATCAGTTCCACCACCGCTGTTGGGTTAAGGTTATTTGTTACAGCCCTGTAAAATGTAGCTTTCAAGACAGGTTGATCATCAAGAGAATGTAATACAGCAAACATCTCCGGCGAGATTTGGTGCTGCTGAATCGAGGGAGGCTGACTGGTTCCACTGGAGGTAAAGGTGGGTTTGCCTGCAGAGGCTGAGTTTCTGCACGTTTCCCAGCATTGCCTCCAGTGGCTTAGTCTGCGCGAGTAAAGTTTGCTCCAGATCTTGTTCGCTCATAGGTAAACGGAGGTGGAGTGGCCATTCTATCGCGATGGTTCCCACAGACGGCGCCAAATTGTGCGGGGTAAAATCTGCTCCCTGAGACCTGATGATGATGAAGAAGCTTATTCTCACGCGTGGACCTGCACTCACAATCTTAGAAACAAAGCCAGAGGGTAGGCCAAGGTGGGTTTTGGCCAAGCCCTCTCCAAAGCTTAAGTCAAAAACCGTTTATGGAGGAAGAGGCAAGGAAGAAGATGAATCTTTTGAGGATTAGGGTACTGTAGCTTATCTTATTTGGCTGTATCGTATTTTATTTATATCCACCTGTATGGACTGACCATGTGAGGTCAGGTAACTGCCTTGGTTAGGTCAGATCTGACCATGGTTAGCCAATAACCATCTGATCATGATTTATTGATCATGGTTGGACGAAGAACCATGGTTTCTTGTAACTGCTGTGTCAGGAATTACAGCTGTAGTAACAGTTTTGGACTGTAGTAGCAATTTGGATTGTAGTGTGAGTCATGGACAGGTGTCCCGAGCTGAGTGTAAGGCCCCGAGATGGGAGACCGCGTGCATTGTAACGGATCTAATCGAATTGCCTTCGCCACGTGTCATTAATTCCAAGTTGAGCTCCTTAACTCGAGCTGGATCCTCGGTTCAAGATTATTTCCACACAGTATGCATTGAAAAGTTTTGTATAGTGCATTTGAGTGAATCATCTAATTAGTTAGGCAACTAAATTAAAGACTCAAATGTTGTTTATGATATCGTTCCCTAACCCGTAACCAATTTTACCAGCTTAGCTAACCAATTGACATTTTTCATAATTAATTGGTGAATGTGATGGAAACTTGTTCACGTGGATCGCAGGCATCAACATGATCCAAATCACCATTTTCGATACAAAGAAATTAATAGTCCATCACAACAACTCCCCCAAAGAAAAAAAAAAAGTGATTTCTAATGAAATGATATTTGAATCCTAAATCAGATTATGAATGATACTATTTTTGTCCCTTAAAAATTGCCCTCTATTTTCTTTTTGGATTGTCTCAAAAATTTTGTCCCTATAAAAAATTCAGTGAATCAATTATGATAATATTTTAAAATAAAATAAAATAAAATAGTGGGTTTGAATGCGTTAAATATTTCTTTTTTTTTCAGACAATCTTTATAGGGATGAAAGAAGTAAATGAGATTCAAACCATCAATTATAAAACTCCTACCTCATCCTACCAAATAAATGAAGGCCAACAGCATTTGTGTTTCTTACACATAAGGGATATAATATAAGCAATCTTACATAGGCAGTTGAATTAAAGGTCTAAACTTATGAGGGGAGTGCTAGCGTTAGCCGCGGAGATTAGATCTTTGCGCACTGATTGGTGCGTGAGTGACACGTGACATGAGATCTACATCCGCGTGTCACTCACGCACTAATCAACGCACAAAGATCAAAACTTCGCAGCTGACGCTAGCATTTCCCAACTTATGACAAAAGGAATAAGATAGCTCAATAAAATATATAAACCACAAATCAAAGTTGGAATAAAAAAGATCGAGAGCATCACGTTATTCAACGAAAGGCCAAGACTTTTCAAAAGGAAAATGATTCAAAAAGCAAGCATCACAGACCCTGATAAGAACCCCAATAATAATATATGACAACAAAGCAAATGCATTATTTTTCCAAGGGGGGAAGATGTAAAGAAACTTAGATTTAGTGGACTTATCTGGACAAGTCCAAACTACAAATCTCAATCATATAATGTTCCCTTTGTTTATTGCAAAAAGGGCATCAAAAAGTTGGAAAAAGAAATAAAGAAAAAGGTAAAAGGTATCAATCACATGTACGAACATCAATAGGTCGAATATATTTAAGGGCCAAAAAGGGTGGGGAAAACTCGTCGATGATTAATGCTATGTTTGGTTAGGAGATGGAAAAGTGGGAGGAAGAAAAGGTAAGAGGATGGATTTTCATCCCGGGAAGGAGGTTTTTTTTCCTTCCTATTTGTTTAGTTGGATTGATTTAAGACGGATGGAAAGGTAGTTTCCTTCGTTCCTGTATATTTGTATTTTTGTTACGTAGGAAAAAAAGAAAATAATAAACACTAATTTTACTATTTTGCCCTCACATTTATACTAATGGTAGATGAATTATTATAGGCATAAGGATAAATGTGTCATTTTAACTACAAAATCTCATTTCCCTCATCTCATCCCCTTAAAATTGGATGGTTAAAAAAAGCGAAAAGGAGGGATTTCCGATCCTCCCTTCCTGTTCCATCCTTCTCTTCTTTCCCTTCTACCAAATACACCCAATTATCTCCATCCTCTCATTTTCCCTCTTCCCCTTTCCTTCCCTCCTCTTTCCCCCAACCAAACATAGGGTAAGACTCGTGGGTAAGAAAGAAGAGATGTAAAAGCATCTCCAACTGGAGAGCCAAAAGCCCAAAAATAGCTCAAAAGGTGAATCTCCAACGAGAGAGCCAAAAATTGCCTAAATTTAGCTCTGAGCTAAACTCAAAGACAAATTTGGCTTTGAGTTTAGGTTAGAGTTATTTCTCCATGACAGTAAATGTTGGTTGGAAGAGATGGTTTCTCTCCTAAATCAGTTGGAACCCAATTAAAATTTCAAAATAAAATGCAAAAAAATCTAAAAAAATTTGTAATAAATAATCTGAGACTTAGATGTCAGATCTACCCACATATTTCTGAAATATGGTATTTCGAACATCACCGGATCTAAAAAGTGGATATGCCTCTTCGTGGATGAGGATCGGCGGAGAGAGATGGAGTGTGTGCAATACATACAGATGCACGGAGGACTCTATTCACCGCGAGAGAGAGAGAGAGAGAGAGAGAGAGAGAGAGAGAGGGAGAGAGAGATAGAGAGAGAAGCTTGTGTGGGAGAGATAAGACGAAGAGAGAGAGTGGGTGGGGTGGGAGACACGACAGAAGCCATAAGAGAAACGGATATAGAGTGGGGTTGGGGTGCGGAGAGCCAAGTCTTCATCTTGGCAGGACGTCTTTTGTGCTTCTGGATGTTTCCATCCTTCTTCTTTTCTTTTCTTTTTTTTTTTTGTTATTTTTTTGCTTTTGCGCCCTATTCATCACATATGTTTGGTTTATTAAAATAAAAAAAAAAAATGAATGAATGATTGCTGGTCCTTGATGGCGCACAATAGATGAATGGTAGTTGGAAGTGGAGGGTTGGGGGTTGGAAATGTGAAATGGTAGTTGATATGGTTGGAAAGAGGAAAAAGCAAGTGAATTAAAAAATAACTCATACTATATTGGAGTAATCACTTTTATGCAATGAGTTATTTCAAATCAAGAGAACTATTTTTACACTTTGTGAGTTAAAAATAGCTTTTAACTCACCAAAATGACTCACATGAGTTGGAGATGCTCTAATTTTCCATTATCATGTTTTTTTTTTTTTTCTTTTTTATATAATATATTTTATCATAGGGGTTACTTTCCATCCAATGGTTTTGGTAAGTACAAATATGTCGACACCTTATTTCCTCATACCACTAGACCAGCAACGCCGTTCGTCGTACGCTAACAGGGGTCTAATAGGGCTAAGAAAATGACAAAAAAGGCTCTAGTTTGACTTATAGTCTCGTCTACTTCACCATTTGGCAATAATATCTTATTACAGTTTTTTATTGCGGGGGGACTCACCTAAGATCCATAGAACAATAATTTTAAAAGGGAAATGATGTTGCCAATGATAAGTAAGATTATTAGTTTATGTTTGTGCGTTTATGTTTGTACGATTGGAATGAAATTGAATAGATAAAATAGAATTATATTTTAATTCATTTTAAATAATATATTTAAATAAAATAATTAAATAAGAATACAATTAAATCCATTCTAGACCATTTCATTAGATGGGCTTAATGTTCATTAGGTGGGCTAATGACTTACGTGTGGGATACGATAACATACAATGATACATGTATTGATCAAATCCCAAACTCCCCCTAGAAAATGCACTGATAATATTTTTTTCCGGATGAATTTTCCTAATAAATTAGGTGTTACCACCTACCCTCTTAACCCTTTTGGATATCGGGCAAAATTAAAATTTAAAGATAGAAGGGAAAAAAAAAACAGAGAAATTCTGATCATTAGGTAATATTGCCTGGCCTCCACTCGAAACAGCCTTGGCAAAACCAATTCTCAACCAAAAAAAATGGCCACATAAGTATGGGGTTGCACGTGTATGAGACGCACCTGATTAGCGAAACCAACGCCACAGCCAAGCAATATCCTCCCAATAATGAGCATGGCAAGATCTTGAGCTGCAGTATTCAGCACCACTCCAAGTATGAAGAAAATCCCAGCAATCAACATGGTGAGCTTCCTTCCGAGCCTCCTAGTGGTGTACGAGGCGAAGAATGTCGCCGTCAAACCGGCCAGATACAGAGACGACATGAACAGTTGCAGGCCTTGATTGTCGTATTTGCAGTAATTACTGTCGAGCTCCGTCCCCTGCGTCTTCCGATAAACGACGGGGAAGAACTTTTTCAAGAAATCGGGCATGGACGTCACACCCCCTGCAACAAAATTTTAATTAAAACAAAATTAATTAACATAATGTTTCTCTTTTAGGAATAGTGATTTATATAGATAGAAGAGTAGTAAGCACACGGTGCAGGTTAGCAAAAATCAGGTACAGACAGATTCCCAATTTTGAAGAGAGAGTAATGGATGAACAACCACAGTCCAGTGTGCTGGAAAACGCAACACAAAATCGGGGGTTTATTTCCGAAACTACCCTTGTCCCATGTTTTTAAGACCATGGGTATTCTGGTAATTTCGCGTTACCACTCTCCTGATTACTTGGGGTTCCGGTGTGGCGGGAGAAAGCTACTTTCTCGTGAACTTTTTCGTTTAATATATATATATATAAACCGGAAACAGATTCAGATTACCAGTCTTCCACCGGAATATTCATTCACAAATGGATTACAAGAACGCGGGGGAGAGAGAGAGAGAGTAAATGTAAGGAAGAAGACGTGTGTGTATATGAAATATGTAGAAACCTGAAACACCGATGTCATAACCGAACATGAGGCCTCCGGTGGCTGCCATAATGCAGGAAATGATGACGATGGGCGTAATCTTGGCTTCGAATTCGGCTCCGCCCGAAGGGGCAGAGAATCCTCCGGCAGGCATGGTGTTAAAAACAGATATAGACGGAGTCGATCTCCAACAAAGCTTCGAAATAGGTATAAAGAGGAGGCTGAATAATAATGGATAGATTATCTGTTTGTGGAGGGTTTATATAGAGAGAGAGAGAGGGAGGAGGAGGAGGAGGAGGAGGAGGAAGTACAACATGTGGCTGATTGGGTGAGCGCCAACAGAATCTTTCCACGTGGACATATATGTAGACGAAGTGCAGTGTTCTTCTTCGACGACTGGCTAGTGGCTAGTCAACTGACGGCTCTTGACCTGTAGGGAGTGGATTCAGTGTTGAGTTTAGCACGGTGCCGAACTCATCTCAATTGTCTATTTCGGTTTTGGACAGTTGAGATTGAAAGATAAGAAAGTTACTAAAATGCCCTTATAGGAGTAACTTTTTCATCTTTCAATCTCAACCGTCCAAAACCGAAATGGACGATTGAGATGAGCTCGGCACTGTGTTGAGTTTTTTAAACTCAGCACTGAATCCAAGTCCCCTGGCCACGGCTTTCGAAATTCGGATGTGTGGGTGTGTGTGTGAAATGAAATGAATAAGTATTTTGACGTCCAGCCGGTCCACAGAGACGCCACGTTGTAAGAATTTGCGTTTGTCGTTGGGCCTATTTTGGTCAAAACCATTGCATATCCAAAGAAGATAATAAAGATCTCTCTTTGTGGGATAGAGTGTTGGAGTAGTTTGTCTAATGTTGCGTGCCAATTTCCATTAGGGTGTCGGTCATGGGACCAGTTCTAAAGTTTGATACTCATTTATTGATAATAGTTCAAATCAGTTGCAAATTGGTTTACTTGAAAGTTGAAATCATATAGGGTAAACCCAGCCAACTCGATTCAATTTTCAAAATAAACCCTTCTGATTTATTGACCACCCAAGCCCAAATTAATTAATTGGATTTGAGAGCATGTTAAGATTTTACTCCTAATTAGAGGTCTGATTAACCTTATTTGAATCATTACATTAAGCTTGACCAAATTTATTGGAAATTTAATTTAGAGGGATTTGGCCATTAGTCAATAAACTACATCTTATTTAGCAATTAGTCACCTAACTTTTTTCCTAATTCAATTAGTCCATTTTACCTATTTTTGACAAAAAAGCCCCTGATTTACTAACTAATCCACACCCGTGCCATTCCTTCAAAACACAAAACCTGTTCTCTATATCCTAATTTCATATTTCAAATGCCTTTCTTTGTTCGGGGCACTGTCTCCTGCATACTCTTCCCACTGCTGCCCCCTGACCACGTCATCCCAGTGGAGAGCAATAAGGTTCACAATCACAGCATCTTCCATCACATGGTTTAGCAGTTCCGAAGAACAAATCTCAGCCTCTTACCATTGCATGTCCCATACTTAACTCCACAAACTACCCTTCCCAAAACCATCCAAAGCAGCCACTCACCATCAATCCCCCTAAAACATTCCCATATGAAACCAAGCACCAGGTGCCCTGGAACTATAGCTTTGAGGCTGTTCTGTCTATAAGAGAGAAAGTTGAGGCTGAAGTAGCAGAGGTTGGAGGGATGACAAGGTCCGGAAGGTGTTATACCCCAGAAGAGCTAGAATTGAAAAGGAGGAAGGGTAAAGAAAAAGTTGGTGAGATTCCAAGCCTGGAAGAAACAGTTAAGCAAGGGGTGACGGAAGAGGAAGTTGCAGAGTTCCTCAAAATCATATGGAAGAGTGAATACCAAGTGATCGAACAACTTAACCGATTGCTTGCACAGATATCCATTCTGGGACTCCATTAGTTGTAAAAGACTTGGTAAAGTAGTAAAATTTTACCACTTCATTGTAAAATTTACTTCGTAAAGTAGTAAAATTTTATTATTCCACTCTAAAATTTTACTACTTCGTAAAGTAGTAAAATTTTACTACTTCACTATAAAATTTATTAATTCGTCAAGTAGTAAAATTTTACGGTTTAAATTTTTTTAATAATTACCTAATCAATATGGATCTTCTTTCGAAGATGCCGACGAGTAGGTTCCAAAAATATAATTTTTTTAAAAAATGGATATGTATATTATAAGTTATAAGCTTTTAAAAATTATAATACTAAAAGGTTAAGTTAGTTACATAGGGTGCCCTTAATAACAAAAAGGGGAGTGCCCTTAGTAATAATAAGGGTAAACCTAGCATTTTTAAAAAAAAGTGTGACTAATTGATAAATAAGTTCAGTCTCCTTGATTAATTGACTTAGAAAAACTCTTACTTGATTAATTGCCAATATTTTACCAAAAAGTGGACTAATCGCCAATTTCCCCTTTAATTTATATGCACAAAATGAGTTTTGAAAGAGACTAGACAACTTTTGGATTGATCCAAAGAACGCTAAGAAAAAAGTTCCATTTTCACAAGAGCACTAAAGCACATTTGGCCAAACTTCAATTTTTAAGAAGCCATCAATTGCTATTCTTAACACTTATGTAAAAGCAAACAACTAAGCATCCATCTTATGACTCTCTCCTCCTTCCCATATGCCCACCGGAGTAAAAAGTACGAGGAGTAGGACCCTCGAAGAACACTACTAAGTTTTGTTAAAAATAAGATAATCCTATAACATAGGAATGTTCGTATCAGCTTTAGTTGATACAGCTTATATCAACGTGAAGCAATCCCCACCATCCATCCATTTTAAAAACCATCTAATAGCTGAAATTTCATCCTTTAATTTGTATTCAGTTTGACCCCCTTTTTTAGCCTTCTGCAAAACATGTCACATCATGCTTCTCGAACACAGTGTCTCACCTCGAATGGTGAAACCAAATGAAGCCTCTTCACCATGTTCAAACCAAGTTCAGCCATCAAACCAAGCTTTTACATCAAAGGCAAAAACACAGAGAGGAGAAGGTCACCGTGGACCACTCGCAACACCACTAGCAGAAGCTCACCGTGCACCACTGCTGCAGCTCCCTCTCCGCCTCTTCACCGTGCAACACTGATTCATTTTTTCATTAATAAGTTGAATATTTTGTTCCCAATGTAGAGATTTTTCCAGGGAAGCTAATTGTGAGATTTATCTAAATTGACTTTTGGTTCTTGGATAGAATAAGGAAAGAAATGATAATGCTTGTTAAGTGTTCAAGAAAGGAATCCGTTTGCCCCATTTCTATGAACATTCTTTTGCCATCCCTTAAGATTTATAGGAACTAAATATAGCTTGACATTATCAAGCCATAGATTTTCTAATGAGCAATTACATGAAATTTATGTTCTCTAAATGGTATTGAATTGAGTTAAATTGCATGCACACTTAAGGATTCAGAATTCTATAATAAGGCTATTCCAAGATCTTATGATTATATTGTTAAATTCAAAATAGACCTCAGTCAAATTGGTCCAGAATTTTAATCATATTTGGATGTTTTGTTTGTTTCTTTTAGTCCGAGAGCCATAAGAATATTTTCATCACATTCCTTCTATTAAATTTACTTCCTCAAGATAGCAATATGATATCTTTGATATCTTTAAACCAAGTAACCCTTTTACAGCAAATCGATCTGGTATTTTTTTTAAAATTCAATTCTATGTACATTTTCTTTAGAACGATTTGGGCTTTGGATTGGAAGGGAGAAATTCAACCATATGACTTCGTGATTATGCACCTGTACTTATGTTGTATACCTCGCCAAAAAAAATGTACTTATGTTATGTGTATACCATAGTACTTTTTTCCATGGGCAACCTTTTTATACAGTGTCTAGACAGGCAAATTTGAGGACTACATCTTCTTTGTCACTATTTCAAAAATGCCCAACGTGAAGGTCATCATACGGAAATTGATTCAACATAAAGGTTACCAGGTTCCTGAGTTTCAAAGTGATGAAGATGCAGTCAACCAGTTGGAACAATTGCTGAAGAAAATAGGACTAGGTCCAGTGTTTTTGGTCCTGGATGACACATCTGGATCGAAATCCCTTCTTGAGAAATTTATGTTCTAAATACCAGATTACAAAATTTTGGTCACATCAAGATCTATAATTCATAGATTCAAAACATATAATTTGAAATAGTTGAATGATAAAGCCACAGTAGTGGTGCACGGTGAGCTTCTGCCGATGGTGTTGCGAGTGGTGCATGATGAGCTTCTCTTCTCTGTGTTTTTATCTTTGATGTAAAGCTTGGTTTGATGGCTGAACTTGGTTTGAACACGGTGAAGAGTGTAGACACCCCATTTTGTACCACCTAATTAATTTGAAATCACGTATTTTGGAAACCCAATGATGAGGTTTATTGTATGTTTTGAGATAATGACAAAGCAATTCCCGACGAGTAGTCAAGATTACAACAGGAAAATACTGCCTTTTTACACTTCATGCGTACGCAACATTGGGTGGTGCGTACGCACCATATTTCCATGCGTACGCACCATAAGCCTTTTTCAGGCCCCTTCAGATCTGTCTCCCACTAAACATGAGAGCATGGGGGAGAGTATGGGGGCGGAGTGGGGAGATTCCCACGGGTGTTCCCCGCATGGGTAGGGGATGGGCCAGTCAGGGGATGTTTTCAAAACCTAATTGAGCCCTATTTATACTCTACTGATGGGACTGGAGAAGGGAGGAATCAATCAGTCGGGAGGGGTCCTTTTTTAGAGATAGAGCTATTTCCTTTTTTGGATAGAGGCTTAAGGGAGAACGGCCAGAAAGAGAGAGTGAGAGAAACCAAATACCCACCAAAACACCAGAAAACCAGAAGAGAGAAAGGAGGGTTGAGTGTTGTAATCTGAAGCTGCGAGAAGGGAATTGCTGCGTTGATATTGGAAGCATTCAAACCTGAGGGGTACGTATCACAGACACACATATATATATGCACTGTAAATTTATACTGCATATTTGTTTCTATGAGTTATTGTTTAATATAATGATGCCATGTTACATTGTTAAGGTCAAGAAAATCATTGGTAATGTTAGATTTGAACGAAAATAGCCGTGACATGAGTTCTTGAATTGACGGGTTTTCGGGTTATAAACTCAAAACTTTGACCCAAAAAATAATCATGATTCTGCAAGTTTTTGGATGAACGATTTATGCGCGCTTGTAGTACGCTGCAAGAGCTTCAATTTGGTTTTTGAATCATTAAATTCGGTTAAGAAATGAGTAAGATAAGTTAGGGAGAAGTTAGCACGGGATAAAGCTCAATACTGCATTTTTCAGCTTCAACCCGTTCTGAGGTTGAAGGTGAAGTGGACAGTGATCCAGTGTGGGCGTACTCACCCACAGGTACCGTGTTCCCTAGCATTTGAAGACCTTAGGTTGGCCCGATTGACTCCAAATTTGACAGGCGAATTCGTCTTGTTGAGACCTATCATGTGGGACCTTTGGTTGGTCATTTTGACCACAGTTTGACCAACTTTGACCGTTCATCATCTAAGCTAAGTTGGTACGTACGCACCACTGCGTGGTGCGTACGCACCACTTCTCCTGGTAGAGAATTAGTTAATGTTAGAGTAATTAGTTTTAATATTATATTCATGGGTTTAATGTGAGTACGTGTGGGTTATATTGTTTATCATAATTTATTCTGGTTTTGATTAAAATAGATTAGATTATATCATTATAATATTAGTTAGGTTATTTTATTAAGTATGGTTAGAATATTTAATGTTAGTGTGAGTATTTTTTGTATATATTAATGGTTGTATCTTTTGTTTAATATTAGTGTATGCTGATTGGTAGTTTTGTAGATTAAATTAATGTTAGTGGTGTTAATATTTTATTTATAAAATGCATGTTAGTGGAAAATGTAGGGAAATTGTCTTGCTGATGCGTACGCACCACTTCATGGTGCGTACGCACCCTATGCTCTGACAGAAAAAATTAGTTTGCTTCAAATGGCCATTTTGAATCCACTTGGTGCGCACGCACCACCATATGGTGCGCACGCACCAACACCTGGTGCGTACGCATTGTAGTTTAGGTACTCTTTTATCTGTTTATTTATTTTTGCTTTCCGTGAGTTATTATCTCCTGTATATTCTGTCATGCCATGTGCTACTAACCATTTCTCTACTTGATTATTTTTATTTGCATAATCATTTGCGTGCTTGGCATATTGTTGCATTTTCGCATGCTTAGGGTTAAATTTGATTAAATACCTTGATTAATTAAAGCCAACAATTATTCACGGAGGCCGGTTTCGACCGGGCATTTTTGGGTGCCTAATACCTTCCCAATAATGTACCCTAGCTCCGGACTTGAATCTCTGGACCTCGAATTTGACCAAAAACACAGTTCCCAAAGCTAAATTGGGTGGCGACTCCCGCTTGCGCTCACAGTGGCGACTCCGCTGGGGACTTGAGAGCTAGACTCCATGTGATAAATTGTTGGCTTTAATTAAAACAAAGGAATTTAATTGAATGAAACCACAAATTGCACACACGGGCACGATTACCCTTATACCCTCGGTGAAAGTCTGACGGAAGGTACCGGGCCCCATTCGCGCCTATGGTTACTGAAAGTTGGCATCACTAACCCACAGCCTGTGCCACTAGCCTGTGATAAGCTAGTGAGTACGTTAACGGATTGCTCATTGAGCGTCCTAGCTTGGGTGACCCTTGAAGTTGAAGTACCCATTGCCTAAACCCACATAGAAAACCCCAACCGGCCGCTTTTTTGCATAACCCTGTTTGAATGTGTGTCATGTTGTGTGTCATAATGCATCCATGATTAGGCATTTATCGCGGGTACGGGGCGAGGCCCATGCTACTCATTAGCTGTTTCAAGTTGAGCCCGATTGAGGGAAGATGTGAGATATTGTTATTGGACCTAGGCCCAAAAGTAAAACAAAATAAAAGGGTTTTTCTGTTCGTAGGCCTACTATTCCTAGTCGTCGGAAAATCGTCTATAAGTGCTCCCTTTTGTCGCCCCAACAAGGCTCATTCCTCCGCCACAATGTGTTCCTGGGGTCCCGTCGTCTTCGCTATCCTGTTCACTGTGCTTACCCTCCAAGTGGCCTATTTCTGCGCATGTGAGAGGATCCCATTCAGGAGGATGATTCCAGTTCTGGCAATCATTGGACTTTCGCCCGTTTACATGCACTACTTTGGGAGTTAATATGTATTTTGTATTTTAGCTTACTGTAGCTAGTAGTGCAGAATATGTAGTCTGGTTTTAGTTCATGCATGTGAATATAATTTCCTTTTATGTTCATTTACTATACTCCAGAAAAAGAAAAGAAAAAAAAAAAAACACAAAGACCCAGAAAAAGAACAACAAAACGGAGAAGGAGAAAGATGCTACTCGTTAGTAGTATTTTGAGTAGGATCGGAGGGACCAGCTTCGGGCCGTTTCCGGAGACTCTCAAGTTGGCCCCGAATCTGATCCTCGAGCCCTTCTAGAGCCACAACCCTAGGTGTGACGCCCCTGGCATAAGCGTCCACCATGTCTTTCAGTACTCTGTTCTCCTCTCTCAAAGTCCTTATCGTCCGACCGGATTGACGGATGGTTCGTTGAAGACTGAGAATATGGTGATTTAACCTCCCGACTTCCACACCCTTAGTGTGGAGACGCCGAGCCATGCTAGAGGTGACTATGGTGGCCCGAACACTCAAGGCCATGGCGTCCCCCATAAGGTCCATAT
Organism: Liquidambar formosana; assembly: GCA_039720395.1. Taxonomy (NCBI): domain Eukaryota; kingdom Viridiplantae; phylum Streptophyta; class Magnoliopsida; order Saxifragales; family Altingiaceae; genus Liquidambar; species Liquidambar formosana. The sequence goes on from CM077822.1 coordinate 7,769,391, forward strand.
CGGACCTAGCATTTAAAATCCTTTCATCACGAGGAGTGACGAGTCCCGCGGCTACCGCCGTCGCGTTTGTAGGGTTGTGTACCACGGTATCATTGACCGTGATGAGTTGATTTTGGGTTGGGAATATTGGTCGCCATATGTCTGGTTGTGCCTCTGGCACAGCGTTCAGGTCAGGACGATTTCGGGAAACGGAGGAAGAGGCCATAGATCTAGGAGAGTAAGAGATTTGAGGAGGTAAGGGTTTGAGTGTCAAATAATTTTGGATCGCCGGCGATCGATTTTCGTTTTTTAAAGCCAAGAGTCAAGGGAGGGACTCGAGGGCTGATGCATTGTCGGGAGGCCCGACACGCTATCAAAAACCCTACACTACCAGTGGTAGGGGATTAAATTAATCCCCTCGAGATCCGTGGTTAGCAGCTGACGCTGCCACTTTATTGACAAAGCGACACTTAGGCTGTCAATCGCCGAAATAGCGTCGGTCGACAGCCACGGGCTAGGCTGTCGAGCAAACGGGCTTTCGGGTTTGGGTTAAATTCGAACGTAACAAGTTTTTGGGTCGTCAAGTGTTGTCGGGTTAGAGGAGCACTAGCCCATTTTTCCGTCTACCAATGGAAATAGGAAAGCCCAAACAGGTTAAACCTAAAAAAGAAAAGAAATATAAATTTTTGGGCCTTTGATTCAATGAGAGGTGAGGTGTGTGAATGTTGGGCTCAAGTTGAAAAGGCTAATGGACTGCATGGACCGAGTAGGCATTAGGATTCACCCGATTTGATGAACAAAAGCAAATCCGATTTAAAATTGAAGTTCAAAGTTGGTTATTCGTCAAGCTTAGGCCCAATGAGAGTGAGGTGTGTTATTTTTGAAATTGGACTCAAGCCCACACCCAAAAAAAAAAAAAAAAAAAAAAAAAAAAAAAAAAAAAAAAAAAAAGAAGGATATGGGCTTGAATCCAAAAGAGTTTGTGAGATGAGAGCATTTGTAATGGGCCTAAGCTTGGAAAACGATCTACTTTGTGTACCTGTCAAACCTTGGGCACTTGAAAGATTTAGTAAACATGACGAGGCCCAAGGCATGATAGGACAGAATTGGGTAAAGCCTAATAAAGCTCTCATTCAATAAGAGGGGCATGAACTTAATCACTTGCCTTGGTCAAAATTTCAATAAAGAATTGAGCACTCACGGTCAGATTTGCGTACACCAGGCTGGGCTTGGGTCCGTTCCCCTACATCGAACCGTTTAAGAAAAGCAGAAACCGAGCTAGTAGTGATGGAACGCGGACAGACGACAGAACCAACCTTGGCAGAACTCATGGCCATGATGGTGCGTGACAGAGCTGAAATGAAAGAAATGGTTACCAAGATGAGTGAGAGGCTGAGCGTCTTGGAAACAGGGAAAGACAAACCTAAAAGCCCAGAAGCACCCAGTAGGGAGGAAGGAGAAGGAGTAGTTATCCAAAGAACCGGAGGCACTGATGGCATATGGGATGACGGAGACTATGAAGAATACCAAGCCAAGAGGGATGTGAGGGCAAAGGGAAAAGATCCGAGGATGGACAAACTGGAAACAGAAAACCAAGAAATGAAAGAACAGATGAACCAAATGAAAACCGCCTGGCGGAAGTCACAAGGCTTAGACAGCTTCATGTTCTCCATGGATGGGATCACTTCTGAATCAAAGACTCAGCTTCCGGAAAAATTCAAGATCGCAGATTATGAGAAATTTGATGGAACCGGAGACCCCAAGCAACACTTGCGTCAATACTTGAGCATAGCTAAAATGAGGGGGCTAAATTCAGATCAAGTCTTGTGCGCCTTTCCCCTCTCACTATCAGGAGACGCTTCCAAATGGTATTACGCAGTGGACAAGAAGATCACTGATTCTTGGGAGGCATTAACTCAAGAATTCACGGACAAATACAACTACAACACCATGCTAGATGTGACATTGAGAGATTTGGAAATGACAAGGCAGAAGCCAGACGAGACTTTTTCAGACTTTCTAAGCCGTTGGAGGGCAAAGGCAGTAAAAATGGTGAGCCGTCCTGCTGAAATTGACCAGGTCAACATGATACTGAGGAACTTAACGCCGGTCTACTTCGATAAAATGTTGACTTCATCAGTTATGGATTTTCAACAGTTGTACCAGTGTGGAACAAGGATAGAAGATGCAATTCACAAGGGGCAGATAGAAGGCAAGCCCAGAAGAGTATTTGGGGCAAGTAACAGCGCTCCAAGTGGGGCAAATCGGGCTAATGGGCCCACGCAAGCTACGGTCAGTGCCGTGCAACAAGCTGAAAGGAAACCAAGGTTTTTTCATGATTTGGGGGTCCCTCTCTCCAAAGCCTTTGTTAACCTAATGAAAAGAGGACATCTGCAAGCATTAGAAGTAAGGCCATTGCCTAATCCTATTCCATCATTCTGGAAACAAAACGAGTTCTGTGATTTCCACCAGCGCATCGGGCATCGGACTGACAACTGTGTCCGACTAAGGCACGAGATCCAAGATCTTATTGACACGGGCAAGCTACCACCCCCCGGGGAAGAGAAAAAGCCCAACGTACATCAGAATCCTCTCCCCAACTACAAAGGTGCCACACCGCCATATGTGAACATGCTTGCGGAAGGTGCGGAAGGTTACGACCCGTTGGCTTTGATAGTAGCTGTATGTGCACCATGGGAAGACAGCGACGAAGAAAGAGACGGGACGACAAAAAATATTTGGGCTGAGATCAAGGCAGATGACACCGAAGACTCCATGCACCTCACCCGCGCAGGGAGACATTTCAAACCTTCTCACCTAGAAGGCGACCATCCAGGGAGAGAGGTAAATCAAGAAGGGGATGGGGAAGAACTAAGGCAGCGAATGCGGATTTTGGAGCAAGAAGAGGAAGAGGATAGGGTTCTGAAGCAACTCAAGAAAACACAGGCAAACATCAGTCTATGGGGGCTACTAGTGGCTTCAAGAAAACACAGACAGGCAGTGTTAGATGCATTGGCAAAACAAGAGGTTCCAATTGAAACTACGCCTCAGCAGATCCTTTCCCTAATGAGGGTGGGGGAGTCTCCAGACGAGGTCATCTTAACTTTTTCGAAGGAAGATCTCCCCGCTGAAGGATCGGAACATGCAAAACCTTTGTATATTACTGTTGAATGCAAAGACTTGAAAATCCCAGTGGTATTGGTGGACAACGGATCAGCCTTGAACGTATGCCCCATGCGCACAGCAACCAGGTTAGGGTTTGGCAATGACGATTTGGCGCCATCTGCGATAACAGTAAGGGGGTATGACAATAGCTCCAGAGCAGTGTTAGGGACCTTCCAAGCATGCTGTAAGGTGGGACCTGTTATATCCGTTGTTGAATTTTGTGTCATGGACATACCCGCCAATTACAATTTGCTCTTGGGGAGAACGTGGCTGCACCCACTAGAAGCCGTCCCGTCCACTGTACATCAAAAGATTAAGCTGCCATGGGAAGGAGGTGTCTTGATAATTCATGGCGACGGAGAAATCACGGGCCAAGTATCGGGGATAAAAGCAGGAGAGGAAAATCCAGGGTGGAGAGGTTTCGAATTGGTTCAAATGTTGGAAAGAAAAGATGAAGGGATGGAAGAAGTTCACCCTGATTTCGGGGAGGGGATCAGACACACGGTAGCTCACATCATGAAGAAGATGGGGTACATGCCGGGTATGGGGATGGGAAAAAGAGGTCAAGGAGTCACTGAACTCCCGGATTTCCGCATGCAGACAAACCGCAAGGGAATAGGTTATGCCGAGGAGGAAGAACTGCCGAAAAACAAGAATACCCTTAACGGGAATTTCGTCAAGGAAGGGGAAGACTTCCCCTATTGCGGATTCCCCGAGCCATGGTTTGACAAAAATAGCAAGAGAAGGGTGCCGGGGCTGGAAGTTTTCTTCGCCGCAGAACTAAGGTTGGGCATCACCAAAGGGAAACCTCGAGGAAAAGAGGTACTAGAAGTAGATTGGGCCGAAAATCTGTGGAATCTGAGTCTACTGCTGTCTGAGCAGGGTTTAGATATACTGGTCCTGACTGAAGAAGAGGCCGCCACAAACCTGACCAAGCTGATCACTGAAGCAGATGGGGGTACAAGCCTGTGGGTTTGGAAGAAAGGAACTGAGATCCACACATACTCCAACGCGGGTGACAAATCCCCTCCAGCCAAGGACAAACTCACCACTAGCTCTGTTCCTAAGTTTCTCGAGAACACTACTGCTGTAACCACCCCTATTGCCAATGAAATGGATTCTGATTTTGCTTATGTTGACGTGTCTCTTGAGGAATATATTGCACAAATGTCTGAGGATCCTGATTTAAACAAAATAATCAATGACAACCAAGAAAGAAATTTTGAACCCATTAAAAGCGAAACTATTTTAATTAACTTAGGCACTAATGAAAATCCTAAGGAAATACAAGTTGGGTCTACACTATCCACGCAAGAACGGTCTAGTCTTAGCACCTTATTGCAGGAATTCCAAGATGTATTCGCTTGGTCATACGCAGACATGCCTGGCATAGATCCGGAGATAGTGCAACATCGCATCATCGTCAAAGAAGGATCTAAGCCTGTCAAGCAGCGGTTGAGAAGAATGCAACCTGAATGGTCAATCAAAGTAAAGGAAGAAGTCTCAAAGTTATTAGAGGTGGGATTCATACGGGCAGTTGATCAAGCAGATTGGGTCGCCAACATAGTGCCAGTACCGAAGAAAGATGGGCGAGTCCGAGTATGTGTGGATTTTCGTGACCTCAACAAAGCTTGCCCGAAGGATGACTTTCCCCTCCCACATATTGATGTCCTAGTGGATAACACTGCGGGAAGTGCGCTAATGTCATTTATGGATGGATTCTCGGGATACAACCAGATTCAGATGGCACCTGAAGATATGACCAAGACAACCTTCACCACGGGATGGGGGACTTACTGTTATACGGTTATGCCATTTGGGTTAAAGAATGCCGGGGCCACTTACCAGAGAATGGCTACTACTTTGTTACATGATATGATGCACCGAGAAGTGGAAGTGTACGTCGATGACATGATTGTAAAGTCAGAAACCAGGGAGAGTCATCTAGACAACCTTCAAAAGTTCTTCGAGCGAATCAGGGAGTATAAACTGAGGTTGAACCCGCAGAAGTGCACCTTTGGAGTAACATCAGGGAAACTGTTAGGGTATATGGTGACAAACAGAGGCATAGAGGTTGACCCTGTTAAGATCAAGGCAATTGTGGAGATGCCGCCGCCCAAGACAGAGAGAGAGGTTCGGGGTTTCCTGGGGAGATTGCAATACATCAGCAGATTTATAGCAGGACTCACTTCGACCTGCGAGCCTATTTTCAAACTGTTAAAGAAAGGGGAACCCAAGGAATGGAACGATCAATGTCAACGAGCCTTCGAAGTAATAAAGGAATACTTGTTGAATCCGCCGATACTAGTCCCACCACGCCCTGGAAAGCCGCTGTTGTTGTATCTATCAGTATTTGAGGAGGCTCTAGGGAGCATGTTAGCTCAGCACGATGACCAAGGACGTGAGCATGCTATCTATTACCTAAGCAAAAAGTTGCACGAGTACGAAGTGAGGTATACTGCAGTGGAGAAATCATGCTTCGCGCTAGTCTGGGCTGTTCAGAAGTTGAAGCATATCTTGATAAATTATGAGGTGTGGATAATATGCCGCATGGATCCGCTCAAGTACCTGTTCGAAAAACAAACACTCAATGGGCGATTATCGCGTTGGTTATTCCTCCTCGCAGGATTTGAGTTGACTTACGTCACCCAGAAGGCAATTAAAGGAGGAGCAGTAGCCGATTTTTGTGCCGAACACTCAGTCCCAGGACAGGCCCTCGACGACGACTTCCCCGACGAAAACCTCTTGAACATTGAATGTGTACGAAAGTGGAAGATGTATTTTGACGGAGCATCGAATCAATATGGGAATGGAGTTGGAGTTATCTTGATCACACCAGACAACCTGCATGTACCTTTGTCAATTAAACTCAACTTCCACAATTCAAACAACACTACCGAGTATGAGGCCTGTATCGCGGGATTGGAGGCGTTGCTAGCCCTTAATGTGGAAGAAGTCGAGGTCTATGGAGATTCGGCATTAGTGATCGCTCAAGTTCAAAATATTTGGAAAACCAAGGAAGAACATCTGAAACCCTACCAAAGCTACCTCGAGAAATTAGCTCTAAAGTTCCAGAAAATAACCTTCACTCCTCTACCCCGATCCCAAAATCAATTTGCCGATGCCCTAGCCACTTTAGCCTCGTTGATCCACATCCCAGAAAGAGCCCAATTGCAACCCTTGATCATACAACAAAGCTCTCGACCTGCCCATGAAGCCACCATTATGTTCATAGAAGAAGAATTTGACGATGGGAAACCTTGGTATTTTGATATTTTGAACTTCCTGGAGCAAGAAGTGTACCCTGAGGGAGCTACTAGGAAGGACCGGCGGGCACTGAGGTTGTTAGCAACACAGTATGTTTTATGCAGTGGAAACCTGTTCAAAAGGTCAGCCAATGGCATTCATCTGTTGTGTGTCGATAAAGAAGCAGCCCAAACACTGGTGAGTGAAGTACACGGAGGAGATTGTGGACCCCACATGAACGGGAGGATGTTAGCTAAAAAGCTAATTCGGTTAGGATATTACTGGACTACCATGGAAATGGATTGCGTGGAGTACGTGAGAAAATGTCACCAATGTCAGGTCTATTCCAACATGCAGAACACACCTCCGGTCGAGTTACACCAACTGACATCGCCGTGGCCCTTCTCTGTCTGGGGCATAGATGTTATAGGTAAGATTACCCCGAAGGCTACGGGTGGACACGAGTACATATTGGTAGCCATCGACTACTTCACAAAATGGGTAGAAGCAAAAGCCTACACGGAATTGAAAGCCAAGCACGTGGCTAAGTTCATCGAGACTCACATTATCTACAGGTATGGGGTGCCACACGAGGTCATTTCAGATAATGGATCACATTTTCAGGGGGAAGTCCAAAGTATTTTCGATAAGTACAGTATTAAGCATCACAAATCCTCCCCTTACCGGCCACAGACCAACGGAGCTGTAGAAGCAGCCAATAAGAACATAAAGCACATCCTAGAAAAGTCCGCAAAGACTTACAAGGATTGGGCAGAAAAGTTGCCAGGAGCATTGTGGGGATATCGAACATCAGTAAGGACGTCTACTGGGGCAACGCCGTACGCGTTGGTATACGGGATGGAAGCAGTTTTACCGGTGGAATTAGAAGTTCAATCATTAAGGGTCATGGTAGAAAGCCAAATCCCTGAAGTTGAATGGAAAAGGGACCGGTACGAACAATTGGCACTGTTGGACGAAAAAAGGCTTAAGTCACTGTACCATGTACAAGGGTATCAAAGGAGGGTTGCCAGGGCTTTTAACAAAAAGGTGAGGCCAAGAAATCTGAAGGAAGGAGACCTAGTTCTCAAGGAAATGTTGACTCGGGTATCGGATCCTAGGGGCAAGTTTAGGCCCAATTGGGTAGGCCCGTATATCATCAAGGCTATATTGTCAGGTGGAGCAGTCAAGCTGATGGACGAAGAGGGAAATGAGTTTATGCAACCTGTCAATCTGGATCGTTTGCGCAAATACTATATATGATGTAGACCCTATCTTGTATTACGAAGGAATTTGAATCAATGCAAAGTTAATTGAAATAAGTTTCATCCATTAAATGGGAACAAATAGTACATCTTGCCTGGTTATTGTGAACTAAAATGGAAATGACATGAAATGCAATATAATCAACAAGTGGCGCATCAGCGTTAGAAATCATTCCCTCATCCACTACCATCATGACCATCTTGATTCAGTCTTTTTCGTTTACGATGAACTTCATCCTCTTGCGATCCCCCAATGTCAGAGGCGAGCCAGCCATAGTAAGCAGCAGAGGGACTAATCAGCTCAGGGGCGGCGACAAATGAAACCCGCATCCTGTTGGGCCATGCCCCTTGAATGCGCTCAACAAGGCGGGCCCCGAGTGGACAGACATATCCCATGTGCTCTTTAAGCAGCGATCTTTGAGGCCTGCCGAATTGCCGTTGGATGCGAAGCACGGGACAGTAGGACACTTCCCGAAGGCCAGCTAGCATCACGCTGTGAGAAAAAATCAGACCTAGAGTCATGTCGGATATTCTCCACCAAGGACAGTTCCACCGAATACCATGACAGGAAATGTTAGAAAGCATGCCGCGAAGCTCCTTAATGCTAGGAAAAGGTTTAATCAAGGCCCGACGGCGGTAAAGTTGTGGTTGGTACGCCCAAGGACTCACGTGGGGTTCTACTATGAGCTGCAAGCGTTCGAATAACCAAATCTGAAAAATTGGGAAAAGTGGATCAAACCCTTTATGCGTACGCATCAAGATTCAATGCGTACGCATCCCATACACATGCGTACGCACTGATGAAGGAAAAAGAAGCCAAATGCAGAATGAAAAAGAAAGGATGGACGGGAATGAAGGGGAATTTACCTGCAACAGCAAGGGACTGCCACCAACAAAGGGGACCTCACCCCTCACAAACCTATCTAGAGCATTGAGAGTTCCGGCTAAGACCATCATGCTTGGATTGGATTCCCTCAATAAAGGAAGGATCTGCAATAGGGCCACGTCGGCGGAGTCGGGGGCATCCACAAACAAGTAACATGCCAAGATACAAAAGCAAAGGGCATTTAAACGGTGTTGGAGTTGATTACCTGTAACTATAGGAGGAAGTTGGCTGAAGTGCGAAACTACAAGTTGGAAGTCTATCCTTGAATTTGAAAACCATCCCCGAGCTACCCTGGTTGGAATACCGAATAAAGAAGAAATTAGGCCCTCGACTTTGAGCGGTACTACGGGTGGTAGTAATATATGGTCGAAATCTGGACGCCCAAGGATGGCCCCAAATTCCTCCATGGTGGGACACACTTCCGTGTTATTGAAGCGGAACACATGACGAGAAGGATCCCAAAACTCGGTAGCCAGTTTGAGAAAGTCTTGGTTAACCCGCACTTGGGAATAATCAAGCAAAGAAGACAGTTGAAACTGGGATTTAAATTCCCTGCGAGATTGGCCATCCAAAGACTTGAGCCAGTTAGAAAGGTTCGCCATTAGTGAAAAATAGGAGGTGGAAGGGATGATGCTGGTAGAGTTCAAGTGGCGGCTAGGGTAATGAAGAAGAAGCCTTTATAAAGAAAAAGTACAGCAAATGCCCTTTTGGGAAAGAGACAAACAAGAGAGACTGCTGTGGGCCCTAAAAAAGGACAGAATTTCATTTGATGCATACGCATCTATGGGAGATGCGTACGCATTAATTTCAAGTGCGTACGCATTAATAGTGGGTGCGTACGCATTACGTGTTTCCTACACTGTCAGAACACCCTGTTTCAGTAACCGAGCCACCTGGTTTCATCTATATTTACACTAAGCAGATCAATGCAACTTCAAAATCATTTCAGGCAGCACACAACAATTCAAAGCAAGAAAAGCACATACTGAAATAAAAACCAAGTGCAAATGTTTAAGTACATAACCCCGAAATTGAAATTGCAAATTGTCCAAAGTAAAGAGAGATAGAGTCTAAAAGCCCCTAGGGCGATAAGATGGACCGCTGGATGAACCAGCCCCACCACCACCTTGCCCACCATCATCACCACCCTCATCATCATCACCACCTCCACCTGCATCTGCTGCACCTCCGGGTGCCGGCCCTCCCCGCATGCGCAAGATTGTCGCGGAATGAGCAGTCAACATCCGCTTGAGCCCACCAAACATCTGGTATACAAGCTCCATCTCCGCAAGGGTAAGCTGAAAAATCAAAGTGCGATTAGGGCATGCATATTTCGAACTAACTATTTTGCAGGACCTGTCAAGAGAAAGAAGAAATGCTACCTGACGCGTGCCAGGAGGAAAAGGGAGTGGATGCGCTCGCGGGTCGGGGACAATGGACTCCTCATACGCCTCGCCCTTCTCATCATAAAGAGGAACCGACCACGAGGGGAATGCAGGAGGAAGTCCCTCGGGAGGAATGCCCGCATCAGGAACCTGGGTATGAAAAAAGTGCAATGACAGGGGCAAGCTTATGGAAAGCAAAACAGTGACAAGAATGGAACAGAATGGATACCTGGTGACCAATGAAGCGGGGCATGAGGCGCTCCCTGGCAAAGGTGGCATAGTCATGCTCTAGGCTCAGCAGACGAGAAATGTAATGAATGCCACCTCGCCACTCATCCAAATCTAGCTCACCCATCTGATAGGGCACCAAGGAGAAGGCAGGAGGATCATAGGGGACCCGGGCACACAACTCAAGATCTGTAGTCAGCTGGGGCACGACCCTTTCGGCAAAGTAAAAGGCCCGGGCACGGGGATAGGACAGCAAACAGGACACCTCAGCCATGGCGTGCGCGTCCTCCTCCCACTCTGGGGGACCAACCTCGGCTCGGCCAACCCAAGGGCGGGGATTCACCTATTGTCAGGACATGATCAGCCAAAAGGAAACAAAAAGGGGAAAGAGAACAATAGAAAGCGAAAAGTGGACCCATACACGCTCAAGCCTGTCTAGGAACTCTCGGACTCCAATGTGGGACAAGTCCTCCTGATCGCCCAGAGGTCTCAAGTCAATGTACTCCTGGGCCCATAGCTGCAAGACAAACAAAGAGAATCAATAAACATCTTGAGAAGAGAGCAAAGCATGAAAATAGAAGAGAATGGAACCCATATACGGTTACTTACCGCCCAAAGCCTCCAGCAGCCTGTCAAAGAGTCGGATTTTACCCGACTAAGGGCATCCGTGGTGGCATAAAGGTGTGCCAAGACAGCCGACCCCCATCCATACTCATATGCAGCCTCAAGGTCCTCCAATGCTAAGAGCCAACCTGGCTCAAAAGTCTGCGCAGCATTAGGGACTAGAAAAGCCCCTATAAGGTAGAGGATGAAAGCTCGAGCCATGATAACACGCTCCTCCACAGAGTCCTGCCCTCTCCCAAGAAACTCATTGTACAAAGCTGGATACTTCATGGTGGCATTGGGGCAAGGCATGCCCAACAAACGCTGGGTCAACGCTTTCCTTTGATCCTCAGTCAGCTCAAAAGTGAAGGGCCTCCCCCTCATTCGAAGACCTGTCAGACGGTGGAAGTCATAAGGGGTGAGAGTCCACTCCCTACCCGCCAAATGGAGGGTATGGGTGGTATCCCACCATCTCTCTGCCAGGCAGAAAACCAAGGTGTTGCTGGTAGCCCGATGAATCGTCACTGCAGCCACGGTCCCAAACCCGACATCCGACACCAACTGCTGAGTATCGGGGGTCAACCGGTCCCACCAAGTAGTCAAACTCTCCAGACTGCCACGTCCACTTTCTTCTTTGGAATCTGGAAAGAAGGAGAACCCAGGTAAGTACAGGTACAGGTAAGTACGGATTTAGATTGATTCTATCCAACACATGTATGGTGCGTACGCATGGTCAGTGGTGCGTACGCATTGGTCACAGTGCGTACGCATATAAAGTGAGTGCGTACGCATCAAGGCTTAAGTCCATCAGATTCCTGTCTTATTTTTATTTGTTTCATTTAACTCGTGGTGCGTGCGCACTGTCACCCATGCGTACGCACTGAGCCTCAGTGCGTACGCATATACCATCTATGCGTACGCACTCAGGACCCTGGTTCGTCTTCAACCTCGGGACCGTGAACCCCCTCAACCTCCAAACTCAGATTTCACAAGTTTTCTCCAGTTTTTATGATATATACAGACATACTATGATCATTTGAGGATAAAGTTCACATTTTTATGGACGGTGAGAGATAAAAATCAGATCTTTGAAGGCATGCATATTCAACAATGGAGGAATGGGTTTCAAGACTTACTCTTTGTTGCCGTGCAATGTGGGAGAGATGCTCCTGTGGCCTGAAGGTGATGTCGGGGATTTGCTGCGGGTTGAGCCGTGGATCCCAACGGTTGATGGTGAACCCTTCATCATCGCCGCGAAACCGTTTGTTCTTGGGAGGCATGTTTGCCGGCGGGAAGTTGCAGAGAGAAAGTAAGAAGAAAAGAATGGGAAGAATGAGAGACAGAGGAAGGAGAACAGTGGGTTGGGAATGGGTTTGCAAGAGAATGAGTTTTTTATGAAATAGGAGTGAGTGGGAGAGGGAGTTATGGAAGAGTGGGGAGTGATTTTCGGGGTAATGGGAAGCGTCGCCGGAGAAGAAGAGGTCGTTTCAGAATTTGAAACACCCCTTAAAAGAAACGGTGCCGTCTCGGTAAAATTTTTTTTGGCAGAATTGCATCTAATGCGTACGCACTATATACAGGTGCGTACGCACCAGTTATTCATGCGTACGCATCAAACCTTCCCCACGTATTCCTCAAATCGCGTCGCCGTGTGACAAACCTGATACGAATAAAATTGCACCTAATCTGAGGTCCGACAGGAATGGAATCGCACCTAATCTGAGGTCCGATACGACTGAAATCGTACCTAATCTGAGGTCTGATACGAAAGAAATCGTACCTAATCTGAGGTCCGAAACCTAATCTGAGGTCCGAAATGGAGGAGATCGCGCCTAATCTGAGGTCCGATACGAAGGACATCGTGCCTAATCTGAGGTCCGATACGAATGAAATCGCACCTAATCTGAGGTCCGATACGACTAAGATCGCGCCTAATCTGAGGTCCGATACGGAGGAAATCGTACCTAATCTGAGGTCCGATACGGAGGAAATCGTACCTAATCTGAGGTCCGATACGAAGGAAATCGTACCTAATCTGAGGTCCGATATGACTGAAATGGTACCTAATCTGAGGTTTGATACGACTGAAATCGCACCTAATCTGAGGTCCGATACGACTGAAATCGTACCTAATCTGAGGTCCGATGCGAAGGAAATCGTACCTAATCCGAGGTCCGATATGACTGAATCTACGCCCACCCTGGGGCCCGATGTATCCTTTTAACCCGCTCTGGGGTCTGCTTTATTCTTCAAGATAACTGTCATCCATTGATTTATACCTATTACCATCCTCGTTATAGCCCAAACGAGGTCGGATTCTCACATATGCATGAACTACGGCGGGTCTGATCCCTTACAAAAGGGTACGTAGGTAGTTAGGTGATCCCTAATTCGACCCCATGCATGGTTACATTTGATTTTGAGTTGTTAGGCGGTCAAAATGATTGGGTCTATGGAATCTTTCGACACCACTCGAAGGAGCGAGTGAAATCGAAAGAGGGGCAACTGTAGACACCCCATTTTGTACCACCTAATTAATTTGAAATCACGTATTTTGGAAACCCAATGATGAGGTTTATTGTATGTTTTGAGATAATGACAAAGCAATTCCCGACGAGTAGTCAAGATTACAACAGGAAAATACTGCCTTTTTACACTTCATGCGTACGCAACATTGGGTGGTGCGTACGCACCATATTTCCATGCGTACGCACCATAAGCCTTTTTCAGGCCCCTTCAGATCTGTCTCCCACTAAACATGAGAGCATGGGGGAGAGTATGGGGGCGGAGTGGGGAGATTCCCACGGGTGTTCCCCGCATGGGTAGGGGATGGGCCAGTCAGGGGATGTTTTCAAAACCTAATTGAGCCCTATTTATACTCTACTGATGGGACTGGAGAAGGGAGGAATCAATCAGTCGGGAGGGGTCCTTTTTTAGAGATAGAGCTATTTCCTTTTTTGGATAGAGGCTTAAGGGAGAACGGCCAGAAAGAGAGAGTGAGAGAAACCAAATACCCACCAAAACACCAGAAAACCAGAAGAGAGAAAGGAGGGTTGAGTGTTGTAATCTGAAGCTGCGAGAAGGGAATTGCTGCGTTGATATTGGAAGCATTCAAACCTGAGGGGTACGTATCACAGACACACATATATATATGCACTGTAAATTTATACTGCATATTTGTTTCTATGAGTTATTGTTTAATATAATGATGCCATGTTACATTGTTAAGGTCAAGAAAATCATTGGTAATGTTAGATTTGAACGAAAATAGCCGTGACATGAGTTCTTGAATTGACGGGTTTTCGGGTTATAAACTCAAAACTTTGACCCAAAAAATAATCATGATTCTGCAAGTTTTTGGATGAACGATTTATGCGCGCTTGTAGTACGCTGCAAGAGCTTCAATTTGGTTTTTGAATCATTAAATTCGGTTAAGAAATGAGTAAGATAAGTTAGGGAGAAGTTAGCACGGGATAAAGCTCAATACTGCATTTTTCAGCTTCAACCCGTTCTGAGGTTGAAGGTGAAGTGGACAGTGATCCAGTGTGGGCGTACTCACCCACAGGTACCGTGTTCCCTAGCATTTGAAGACCTTAGGTTGGCCCGATTGACTCCAAATTTGACAGGCGAATTCGTCTTGTTGAGACCTATCATGTGGGACCTTTGGTTGGTCATTTTGACCACAGTTTGACCAACTTTGACCGTTCATCATCTAAGCTAAGTTGGTACGTACGCACCACTGCGTGGTGCGTACGCACCACTTCTCCTGGTAGAGAATTAGTTAATGTTAGAGTAATTAGTTTTAATATTATATTCATGGGTTTAATGTGAGTACGTGTGGGTTATATTGTTTATCATAATTTATTCTGGTTTTGATTAAAATAGATTAGATTATATCATTATAATATTAGTTAGGTTATTTTATTAAGTATGGTTAGAATATTTAATGTTAGTGTGAGTATTTTTTGTATATATTAATGGTTGTATCTTTTGTTTAATATTAGTGTATGCTGATTGGTAGTTTTGTAGATTAAATTAATGTTAGTGGTGTTAATATTTTATTTATAAAATGCATGTTAGTGGAAAATGTAGGGAAATTGTCTTGCTGATGCGTACGCACCACTTCATGGTGCGTACGCACCCTATGCTCTGACAGAAAAAATTAGTTTGCTTCAAATGGCCATTTTGAATCCACTTGGTGCGCACGCACCACCATATGGTGCGCACGCACCAACACCTGGTGCGTACGCATTGTAGTTTAGGTACTCTTTTATCTGTTTATTTATTTTTGCTTTCCGTGAGTTATTATCTCCTGTATATTCTGTCATGCCATGTGCTACTAACCATTTCTCTACTTGATTATTTTTATTTGCATAATCATTTGCGTGCTTGGCATATTGTTGCATTTTCGCATGCTTAGGGTTAAATTTGATTAAATACCTTGATTAATTAAAGCCAACAATTATTCACGGAGGCCGGTTTCGACCGGGCATTTTTGGGTGCCTAATACCTTCCCAATAATGTACCCTAGCTCCGGACTTGAATCTCTGGACCTCGAATTTGACCAAAAACACAGTTCCCAAAGCTAAATTGGGTGGCGACTCCCGCTTGCGCTCACAAAGAGGCTTCATTTGGTTTCGCCATTCGAGGTAAGACACTGTGTTCGAGAAGCATGATGTGACATGTTTTGCAGAAGGTTGAAAAAGGGAGTCAAACTGAATGCAAATTGAAGGACGAAATTTTAGCCATTAGATGGTTTCTAAAATGGATGGATGGTGGGGATTGCTTCACGCTGATATAGGCTGTATCAGCTGAAGCTGATATGAACATTCCTGCCTATAACAAACCATTAGTTCAATTATTACAAAGATAGTGGCAAAAACTGTTCATCCAATTACTCGTGTAGCTTGGTGTTTGGCCCATTTGACGTTGCCATTAGGATGATTAATGTAGAATGAGAAAGAAGAATATCAAATGATTATAGACTGTGAACCCCGAAAATTGGGCCCACAAGGATTGAAAAAAAAAGATAGATAAGTTTGAAAAAGAAAAGGAGTCGCCACCTTATTTTTTAAAGGAAACAAGAAAAACCTTTAAAATAGTTTGTTTTAAGAAAACAATTTGAATGACTCCATGTTTAAAAAGGAAAGGGAAAAACAAGTCTTTTGGAAACCAAAGAAAACTAGGGATTCAGAGGCTAAGTTATGACATGTGAAGGTTCTAGGCAAAGCCTATAGGCACCCATGTCACCCTTTCGGTCTCTCGGTTTATTTAGGCTAAATTAAAGTCTTTTCCAATACACAAATCAACATATATCATCACAAGATAGCATGCATAACATATATTCCATTCATCCATCCATGCATAATAAGCAAAATAAAATAAAATATAAAAACCTAGGATACTTGGATCCTAGAACGGACTTAAGCCTCAAAAAGAGCGCCTACGTACCATGCAACGAAATATATGGATCAAAGTCCATGTAGTTCGAATAAGAATAGGGTTAAATCCTAATACAAACCTATGGTAAAAACCCTAGGTTTCCTTATTTAAAAGAGGATTGAATAAACCAAGTTTGAATTTAAGAAAACTTCCACAAGATGGAAACTTTGATAAAAACCAGAATTTTATTTATTAAGGAAACCCTTGATTATGACCATGTGTCCATATTAAGAAATAACCCTAGGGAGGGAGAAGAGAAAGGATAAGAAAGGAAAGGTGAATTGGGGCACCTTCACACTCACTTATCTGAGCGCAATAGCTCCCAGCATTAGCAATTTCAAACAATAGCATCCCTATTTGCAATAGGACAATTACCACACCTATTTGCACCCTTACACGTGCTCAAAGCCATACAAAAACAAAAATATGCAAATCTGGATAGAATAGTATTTTGGCCTAAATTGATCCACTAAACATGCTAACAGCAAAAACAGTGAACAAACATAAGCCCTAATGCAATCCTAATACCATATCATGCATAAAAACCCTAGAATCAACTAACATGCATGCAAAACATATCATAGTTATTCTATATGCAATACATATACAGCAACTATAAAGGGAAACCAATAAAAAACCCTACTTTAACATGCTATATGAAACTAACCTAAAACAAGGACAATGAAAACCCTAAACTCATAAACATACTTAAAAACACATAAAGCAGTCCTAAAACATACTAAACTTATATTAAACAGAACTTAAATCATGCATACCAACTAACTAAAGCCATAACACATGATAAAAATCCTAACTTTAGCATGCAATGACACTATTCTAAAACAAGGACAACGGAAGCCCTAAACTCACAATCATATTTAAAAACCTATAGAACAACCCTAAAGCATGCTATAATCAACGTGAACAGCATTTATTTCATGCATATTAACTAACTGAAGTGATAACACATGATAAAAAAGCTACCTTTAACATGCAATAAGCTTATTCTATAAGAAAACTCAAATTCAGCATAAATAGAGGGAGACTTTACCTTAAGAAGAGCTTCCTTGCTGCTGTAGAGACTCTCCTCTTGACTTGTGGATGACTTGAATCAAGCTTCTTCAAAGCTACAGCGAGAACTCCAGCTCTCCTTCAACCCTCTCTCTCTTATTCTCTCTCACACACTCAGGTTTGATGCATAAAGCAGCCTCTAGGAACCTCTAAATTGCCCCCCTTTTGTTGGAGCATAGGGGGTATTTATAGAGTTTAATTAGGATAAACCAATGGCTGGGATTAAAACCCTAAAAATTAATCCAAGGGTTGTTAGAGACCCCCTTGGTGCTTAAATAACTCAAAATTTACCAAAAACTAGAATGAAACACGTCCAAAAGAGTCTAAGTACGTCAAAATAGGTAAGAGTCCGCTTCAGCAACGAGTTTGCAAAAAAATAGGAAAGTGCTCTCTATTGACACCCAATTTTGTACCGCCTGACATTTTGGACCACCTTTAAGCCCAATGATGAAGGGTAACAGCAGATGAACTACCACAAGCGAGCCCGAAGGACCTATGCAGGCACAACACAGCTTTTTGATACCTTTTGATACCCCATGATCATATGAGCATGGTTTATGCACGTATGTGCATCTTCCATGCACGTACGATCATGCCCCTTTATTTTCAAACACAGCTTTTTGATAGCCCATGATCGTATGAGCATGGATTATGCACGTACGTGCATCTTCCATGCACGTACGATCATGCCTTTTATTTTCCAACACAGCCTTTGATACCCCATGATCGTATGAGCATGGTTTATGCACGTACGTGCATCTTCCATGCACGTACGATCATGCCCTTTA